>JAECXP010000130.1:275000-2675000 GCA_018152965.1 Scaptomyza pallida
AACATTCAATTATATATAATTTTTGTTCGATACGCGACGACTTTTGTCAGGTTCTATGGATTATTAGTTGCATACACGCAAAGAAAGGTATGAAAGATATTCGACAAAAATGTTTAATAAATTAGCTGAAAGGTGCCTACATGTCTGCCATAAAAACAAAAGCCATCAGCATTGACCCACTGTCTTTGTTGTTGTCTCCGTCGTCGTCGTCGTCGTCGCCGTCTCCAGACATATTGAAAATTAAAGCGAGCGCACGTTTAGCCTGCGGCCCGTAGCACCAGTTCGAGAGTGAAGATTTCGGAGCCTTTTTTCTGTAGTCATAACTCGCAACTTGAAGAAAAAAAAACACTTTACAGATCATTGATCATCATCAGATGTAGACGCTGAGCGAGACGGTCTACGGGAGTGAGAGAGAGAGAGAGTGAGTGAGAATGAACTAAATTGTGATTATGATTCATAAGCGTCCAAGAAAAGAATCATTCGTATTTTTTGGTTGATTTTTTGTTTTTGTTTTTAGGGTTCGTAAATTACCAGAATTACTCGAATGTTGTTCGGTGTTCGTCTCTTTCACTTTTGGGCTGTATTCTTGGCTTTTTTTTGTGGTAGCTTCAAGCAAGCGGGCCAACACCTTAGAGTTGCCTGGCGTGCCTTTATCGATGTTCTTTTGTTTCGTATACCCTGTGTTCATTAAAAATGGGTTAAAAAGGGTGATTTGTAGCTGTACAGGTGGAAAAGAAAGGTTTTAACAAATAAAAAAGAAAAATAGTTATCGATTTTTGTAGAAACAATATCAATTAAAAAATAAGAATATGTTAAAAAGGTCCATTAATGTTGATTCTAAATGTTGCTTATACTTTCTCGTGAGTAAAACTGTTTGCTTTGTTAACTTATCGATAAATATCGATAGACCATTTCGACTGATAAACAGGGTATCATCAAGTCTTTCCCCTTTCCACATGAGCCTACACTTGTTTTTCTGTTTCGAATTTGTTTTGTTAACTTATCGATAAATATCAATAGACAATTTTGACTATTAACCAGGGTATCATCAAGTCTCACCCTCTCAAACAGTGCACACACTTGTTTTTCTGTTTCGCTTTTAGATAAATGAATTTGCGCTACTTCAGGCAACGTCGACAGCTACCAGCTTCAAAGATATGCAACCAATCACACACACACACGCAAAGCGCAGATGCAGATACAAAGATACTGATACTTAGGGCTGACGGGAGGATCGTTGCCGGCAGAACGGCAGCTCGTCAGTTGCTTTGATTGAAGCAGTCGGGTTTTTTGTTTTTGAGTTTGAGTTTAAGTTGATCGTCGTCGTCGTCGTCGTCGTCGCTGTCGCTGTCTCCTTCGGCTCGACCCTAACGCAATTATACCGAAAAGCCCATCCATAATTATAGAGCGGCAACATATTTCGAAGTTAACACTTTCGTAGCGATGGCTTTGGGAACTTGCTGCAGGCAAATTTTATTGATGCATCACAATTTAATGTGCAGTTGGCACAGGTTTTTTTTTATTTTTTGGGATCTCGATCATCATTTCATAAAGGCGATTACAGTTTGGAGTTTGGAGCTTGGAGTTTTTGAGGGGCCATTTCGTTCATTTTGGTATATTGTAATTTTTTAATAAAATTTTTGTATATCATATCTCAGTGGATCGTTGATTTTCATGCTGTTGATTGGTATCTCGTGTGTGTTTGTCAAGACACGCAATATTATCGTTTCTTAGATGCTTTCTTTCCCCTTTCTGATGAATATTAAGGCTATGTTGTCTTGAAATTTAGGTTATGTTCTGCGTGGACTGATTTAATTAAACTGGCTTTGGCCATTTTTGTTTATATCCTTGCTTGAGGGCAAAAGAGCAACTTTGTTACAGATTTTTTTTTCACACTTTAATGAGATAAAATAGCTTTGTTCAGTGTTGGTAAACACAAAGATTTACATAATGTAAGTATTGAATCTCATTAAATAGCTCCAAAAGTTTTGATACCAATTTTTGTCAATAGATTTCTCTTTTCGAGAAATCCCAACTAGGAGATACCCTGAGAAAACTTCCGATTGCCATAACTTCGTCAAAAATCAACCGATTTTCAAATGTGATACACCAAAAGTCTTGTATTAAGCTCTGCATTTAAATATAGAAACGCAATTTTTTCTCGATTTTCATGCTAAAATTTTGTGTTGAAAAATTTGACTTAAAAGTTAGAAAAAATTTCCGATTGCCATAACTTCCTCAAATTCGATCAGATTTTCAAATGGAATGCATCAAAAGTCTTGGTTTGAGCTCAGAAATAATACTGTATTTAAATCTAGAAACGCAATTTTTGATCGATTTTCATGTTAAAATTTTATATTGAAAAAGTTGACTTGGGATATGGACAAAACTTTCGATATCCATAACTTCGTCAAACTTAAGCCAATTTTCAAATGTTATATATCAAAAATTTTGTATTGATCTCTAGATTAATACTGCATTTAAATCTAAAAATGCAATTTTTACTCAATTTTTATGTTAAAATTTTGTGTTGAAAAAGTCGACTAGGGAGTTGGACAAAAATTCAGATTAAATAACTTTCTTAAATTTGATCAGATTTTGAAATGTAATACATCGATGGTCTTGGTTTGAGCTCTTGATTAATACTGCGTTTAAAAAAATCGACTTGGTAGTTGGACAAAACATTCAATTCCAATAAATAAGATGCTGCTTTCTATCTGTTACACACTTTTGTACACAACTATTATTCCCGCTCTTACCCTTTTTATGGAGTATCGAAAAGGTGTTTCGATAGTTAATCGCAGCCCTGGTTCGTTCTAATGTGAGAGATCGTGTTATCTATTAAGCAACGCTTTTAACACAATATCACATTACGATCGAGATACATAAAACACATTCACAACAAGCGTTTCGACCTTTAATCAAAACAGCTAGTTAGCGTTCATTTCAATACATTTTATGATTATTAATATTATTTGTTTGCGCTTAGATATTCAGGTTGATTATCGCTTTGTTCGAATCCACAGAATAGCCAACACACGCCTTTCCCCCTTTATTCAGTTCGATACACATATATTAATCTCGACTCGCTTCACAATAACAAAATCTATATATATACTATATCAAAAGTCATTAGAATTGTCAACGCATAAATTAATTGCTCATAAAATGTCTAAGTTATGCTCATTGTATCTGTGTGATATTATTTTTTTTCAGACTTTTTTCTGTATTAAATTGTGTGAATGGAATTTCTAAGACGCATTTTTCGATTTTAATTTTATTTTTGTTATAGATTAAATAGCAAAGTGCTTCTTTTTTTTTATTGATTTGTTTAACTTTAATAATTAGTAGTGGAAATATTTGAATATTTCTGCTGTTTATGCTCATAAAGTATGCAAACTGTTTGCCATATTTGCATTTTTGAAAACTATTCATAATAAAGCAATAGAAAATAATATTGAATAGATATCCAAATTGAATTGCGTGAATAGAAACATAATAGCAACAAACTCATCAATATTTGAATTTGTCAAGAGTCGATCGAAACAGATCATCGAAAGAATATTAAATATGAATATATTCAGCTTCATTTCTCAGTATTATGCAACAAAGCCTTTGATTTCAGTTCTTAATACCTATAACAAACTTAAGTTAAGTAGAAAGTTTTGCTCTTTCAATCCAATAATACACTTCATCAACTAGAACCAATCGATTATTGTGTCCTAACTTGGCCATCAACACTTTATTTCAACCAACTCCAATCAACGATTTATGGATCGTATAAAGTAGCTGCTAAGCCGAATAGAGCTGCATAACAAATCAGATTAATTACTTTGGCCAATATCTTTATATACACACACAACCACACCATTTCTATGTTGAAATTGATGAAATAACTAAAGACGTCTAAACTTGAGAAATTTATGGAATTTTGATTAAGAAGTCTAGCTTGAGAGGCGCCAAACTGCAGTCTGCTTTTTTTTGAAACAAAATTACATTTCAATTATTTGCGCTATTTTATTGTTAAAGAAACGTCTGAGACAGCAGCGATCATCACACCTACTTTCTGGCAATGATAATTGGCCATAATTCAACAGCTTTATGCTCAGAGTTCCGACTTTCAAGTCATCAACATGTGTGTATGTGCATGCAACAACACGTGCAACATGCCAAGTGCTTGTCTCTCGAAGAAGACGCCGCTCACAGTTATCACAATGTGCATGCCACTTCTTGAGGCACACAAATTAGTTTCATGCTTAATGATTGCGTAAATGGTTGCTGGAATTCACAATTTTGCTATTGCCCATTACGATTTGCTAGGTATTCTTCAGTTCGCTTTGACTGACTTGAAGATTACTTGTTTTAAGCTTCTTCGCATATTCTTAAAGATCTTGAACAACTTTGTATGCAGTTTGCCGCTTTAAATTAATTTTTGCTTTCGTTTTTAATAGTTTTCAAAACGTTTTTAAATTCAATTTTCTGCGAACGCCACTTGGCACCGTTCTAAATCAACTGAAGCGCCGCCAAATATGACATGTGTGCAACATTGTCGCTTAACATTGAAACTAAAGAACCCCAAAAAAATATATTTATGTGGAAGAAACGAAACCAAATTCCAAAAAAAAGGAAAGAAAAAAATTATTTCATAGCCAGTCATAAATGTCGGCGGCCAAAGAAGCTTTTTGCAACATGGATATACACTCTGGACACAACTCTGGCCACAATTTGCAGCATCTTCATCTTCATCTGCAGTTGCTTCTGACTCTTCTTCGTCGTCGTCTTCGTTATTATGATCTTTTAATAGCCCGCAATTTTCTCACCTCGCAAAGTGTGAATATTATGGTGTAATTGCATCAACGCATCAACTCCTACCAATTTCCAAAAAGGCAAAAAACAAAAGATGCCCAAGCCGACACCAATTGCCAAATCTTCCCTGCACCCCCTTCCCCCTGCTTTTAAGGAGTCATAACTTCTGTTGGTAGCCGACGTTATTCTCTTATACCCCATTGGCCCGTGGGGCGTTGATTGTGGCGTAACTCCTTCCATTCCATTCGATTCCTTTCATCTGCTTGGAGTTTTTTTTTTTTTTTTTTTTTTGGTTCCTCTTCTTGTTGCCGACAGGTTCATGTTACCAACTGCTGCCCTTTTTTTTTTGTGTTGGGCTTTTAATGTTTTTGTAATATTTTCGCTGTGGCTTTTATCAAAATGATTGCAATAGTGCGTAATTATTTTCTGTGCTCTTAATTTTCGTTGAAAATGTGAAGGGGGCTGCTGCAATGTTGCAAGATTGGGTTTTTTTATTGAAATTATGCGTTGCATGGCATCAATTATGATCTGGAGGCATGAAGAGTATATAATGTATGATAAGATCAAAGATATCTCATGATTATCATATTATTAAAATTTGACATACTTTCAATCCTATATCTTAACTCAAACTTCAATCCCGATTTTATATTATTTTCCTGGTTTAATTTGAAGTTCATCGTCTTTCGGAGCATTTTTAACGTCTCTATATTGAAGTAATTATGATTTAAGCTTTGCTGCCACTTGCTGCTGCTGCTGCTGTTGCACACAAGTTGCTCTAATTTGCTTACAAGCCAGCTCGTTGTTGTTGTTGTTGGGGGCAACATCATTTGCATGCGGCATTCAACACGCATTAGGTTCACACCCAGACAACATTTTACTTTACACATCGCACACAAATTGTCGCTCACAAAGGAGTCCCGAAGCAGCTTAAAGAAAGAAAGAAGACGAAAAAAAAGAACCAGAACCAGAACGAAACTTCCTAGCATTAAGAGCAGCAGCCACTGCTCGTGTCGTCTTCGCAGCGTTGATACCAATTTGATGGCATAATTTCAACATGCCCCCAAGCCATATAAATTTGTATGTTGCAGCAGCAATGTCGTTGTTGTTGTTGTTGCCGTGCCTGTCGAAGAAGTGGCAAATTTAATGCCAAAACAACGACGGCGGCATCCTGGCCGGGATTTCAATTTTATGCCCAAAAGGTACGTCAACATGTCTGCAACGTCAATACAATGCCCGTCGCCCTTCCTCACTCGCATCCTTCATACACTTGCAGAAATTTTAGTGTATTTTGTGATGATACTCTCTGAGGTAAAGTTTCTTTTTCCCAAGTGCATCATTGTCGGAGTACAGCTTCTGGATGGCAGATTCCAATTCCACACGATTCTCACTGTTATGCCTTGGTGCTTGGTTAATTATGATTGCCTAGGCCACGCTTGATGATCCCCTCAAGCTCTGTGCAACAACAGAAAACAACACAAAATATATATTGCGATATGCTAATTTCAACTAAAAGGAGAGAAAAAAAAGTGCTTCGAAAAATGCTTTCCATAAATTTAATTTATTTTGTTATTTTCGCGCCTAGCTTTTGCCGCGTTGCAAGTTGCACATCTAAGCGGCGCCGCCGCCGCTGTTGCACTCTACACAGTAGCTGACACAATTGTCATTTTGGCGCTGCCTGCTGCTGAAAATATGGCTATATGGGTATGGGTTATGTATATTCGTTAAAAGATTTATGCCTGTTCGCCATACTCGCTCGGTCTTACCACGGTGTGGGCCTTTCTGTCTGTGGCAGTGTTGCAAATCTTTTTGGCTACTGGTTTTTTGCATTTTCCTATACCCTATAGAAATGTTTTGAAGAAGGTTTCATAGAAGAACGACATAGAGAATTAGTGTTTAGATTAGGTATCGATAGTTATCGATAATGTAAGTTTAACAAAAAAACATTAAAAACGTGACGCATTCCAATTTTCTACTAAATTTGTCACCTTCTTTAATTGATAAATATCATTGTTGTTATTTTTAGCTTAACATCGATAAATATCGATAGCTTAATGTTGTCCTGCACCACAAAGGGTTATGAAAATAACATTAAATGCAAACCAATCTTCTATTAAATTAATCGATATACTATAATCGATAAATATCTCCATATCGATTAATATCGATAACGTAATATTTAGGGTATCTTCTTGCCAAACTTATAAGAGTTGTCTACCACGTTTTTTTTTCGCACCTTTAACACCGCAAGGGCTTTTTAATTTTAATACCAGTTGCAACAGTTGCCACCGCTCTTTGGACGACTACCGACTGACTACCGACTAATATCGACTTCGGGATCGGCGCGGGATGGCGAACGCATTTCTAAAAAATCCGGGAAAGTCGGGATAGTGGTCGTCCCGAAATTCCAGGTCCCGGTAAACCTGTCGAATATAAATGTCGGGACCCAAACAAAATGTGCGGGTTGAAAGTTATGCTTTTATCGAAAGTACCCACCGTTTGCTTTTTGTAGCTGCACGATATGCAAATGCATAAATGGCATTTACATGTATTTTTTTTTAGAAATTGGTCACTCTTTTCATAATTGCTGCAGCTATGGCGTGTCGAAATTTTGCAATTAACTGCCAAAAAAATATTTATGGTTAAAAATTCGATTTAATGACAGATTGCGATATTTTGAAATTTTGGCAAGAATGAAATGATTTGCCACTTGATGTAAACGCTGTCGAGGCAAGTGCTTAGTATGCCAACATCAAACCAGCGTAGAGTTTTTTTAAATATATATGTTAGTTTTTGGATTAATCAGGCCAACGAGGTTAATATCAGCAAATCATGAAACACATTTTTTTACATATCAACTCGAATTTAAATTAAAAGTATATTTAAAAATATATATAAAAACACAGCTATATATGCACATATTTGAAAATAAAATTTCGGGAAAAAATGGACCGCGCGATAGACCCAAAATTTTGTCGGGATGGGAAACAGCGAATTAAAATAACAGCACGGGATGGGAAAGAATTCTTCGATCCCATCTGTTAATACCGACTTGTGCCGCCATTTTGTTTGGCGAATGCATTACTTATTAAATAGTCTATTATTGCCTGTCAATATAAATGTCAAGAAACGGGCGGGTTAATAGCCTTTAAAGTCTTTGTTTTTGTGCTGCCGGCATTTTTTTTTTTTTTTGCAGTTTTTCTGTGTAGGAAATTTAATTAAAAATAATGGAAAAATCGAAATGACAGACAAATTCAATTATGCGCTACTTATGTCGCTTTCGCATTAGTTGCCTTCAGTAAGTTTTGTTAATATGTTTGTTTGTGTGTGTATTTATCAGGCCAACCACAGCCCACATCCACACATCAACGCGCATTTGGATTGTAAAAAAAAACACAGCTAGCAAAGATGCTGGTAATTTGTAAAAGAGCGCGTCGAAAAGTTTTGTGGCAACAGCGAAAAAATAAAAGCACAAAAAGATGTTGTGTTATGTTGTGCCGCCATTTTGTTTGGCTCCAACGAAATAGCTATACAGCATATAGAATATAGTAGGGTGTAGCAGTAGGTGTTCAATATAAAGGAACTTTATTTCAACCAATACTCAAATGCAAGAGTTTAGTTTGTAAATATATATTATTATCCGAAATATATTCTCCTTAATGCCTTATCTTGTTCCACCCTCTGCGAAACCCATATAAACACAAACATATACAACAAGTATCTGTGTAGAGTATGTTTATATCGTTTACGCGTTGGGCGTGGAAAGGGTTTTGATAAACTTTTTACACATTATATGGCAACAGCAGCCCCGCCGCACACTCCTCCTGCGCTCCTCGCCCCAGCCTCAGCGTAGTGGGTGCAAAAAAGTTAAAAGCAGACTTAATGGCGCCACTTGTGCTTAAAATTTATTTTATGATGCGCATGCTAAGCCACAGTTGAATTTTAAAATACATTCGAGTGAGGGAGAGTGGGAGAGGGACATTCGCCACGCTTCGTCCTTTTTTAGATGAGCTTATCCTTAAGGGAACGCATCGTTTGCGCCCCAAGAGAGGAAAAAACTCTTTCGAAAAAGTTTCGCGCTTTCCTTTCCTATTTTTTTTTTTTCGTTAAACATGCGTCGCTTGTTTGGGGGGTGAGGTAGGGTTAAAGGGTGAAATGTGTGTGTGTGTGTGTGGAGGGGGTGTAGAAAATGGCATGTTAGCATGTGCCTTGGCTGTCAAGAACGCTGCGGGGCTTAACGTAAGGATTTATGTATCAACGCTTTAAAATTTGGCTCAGATAACGCGCGTTTAATTGGCTCTTTCACTCTCGCGCTCTATCTCGATCTCCCTCTCTCTCCCTCTCTTCTATTGACTTTGTTTGTAGAGTTTTTCTTTTGCGCACTCAATTTGGAAAAATGTTTTTTTTTTGGGGTCTCTCGCATAAGTGCCTCAAATCGTTTTAAAAGTGTGTACGCTGCTTATCTACATTTTTATACCCTGTAGGCTATGGAGTCGGACGAAAAAAAAAGGGGTTAAAAAGGTTACGAAAAGGGAAAGCTTTCAGACATAACTCAACTAAATTGTGATTATATAAAAGCAACTAAAAATAGTCTGTTATTTGTCATCTCTTCTTTAGTAAGTTATTAAACTATTATATTTTCATATCATTTATAGCTTTAAGCTTCCTAACTTTTGTTTGGTTTTGGCTCAAAGCAAGTGAAAGGTCTGATGACCTTGATATTCATTTCATTGCCGATTTCACACATAATACAGAGCACAAAAGTTCTTTCCACATAATCAAGTCATAATATTTGTGATAAACTATTGTCGACAAAAAAATATAAACTTAAGCAGCTTACAAAAAAAAAAAAAAATCAAAAACGTTCAGCAAGCTTTCAATATATATAAGGCTATAAGCCGCTTACCAACCAATTGACCATATAGTTGTATGTGTTTTTTTTTTTCGCTGCTGCCAAAATAACAATATAAAGTGTTAATTTGTTTGAAACTGAAATCAAAAACGCATATAAAATTTCAAAGATCGTGTGGCAACGGTTAACATGAAAATACACTTTAAGCGGCGATAAATTACAATAAATTAGAATTTAATTAAACTAAAAGCCAATGCAACACACAAAACACACAAATAATAATAAAAACTGTTTTGATTTGAGTTTTGTTTGACTTTGATTCAAAACTAAAAAAAAAACTTCTTTGGTCATTTCATAAGCATCCACTAAAAATGTCAAAATATTATGGGCCCAACAAAAAAACTGACAAAAACGGAGAAAAAGAAGAAGAAGACTGTCATGCTGTCAAGCATTCAACTCTCTTGGCCCATTGTGTTCCGTCCAAAGAGGAGATTCTCAGCTCGATGCCATCCGCTCTATTGTTGTGTGCGCTCCTAACGCCTCACTAAACAACATGAGCTTATGAACGTAAACCTAATGAACGGATTAAGTCGACTCTACGTCTGTCACGAACGATTTTCTTTCCCCCTTTCCCAAACGATGTGCGAGATTGCACTTAGAGAAAAGTATGACATGGAATATAGAAAAGTGGTTAAAGTTATAGTTTGTGAATTTTTGATTGAAAAAGTGTTTAGAGACTTTATTAAACCTGAGGATAAAGTTGAAAAGCCTTGGGAAAATATTTAAAGTATGTTTTTTGCCTATCCATAAATGTTTTTAATATTTTTTTTGTTAAGATATTTTTTCTCAGTGTCTTGTGTGACTCTTTGCTTGATCTTATGATCGGACACATGTGTGTGGCAAGGTGATAAACTTTGATATTTTAATGATATGTTCAACAAAACGTTCGCTGCACCATAAAAATTTTCCTTAGCTCTAACTGTTTTCATTAAAATGCTTAAATCGGCTTTTCTTTATGTCCACCAGACCGTAGTATACCCGCCCTCGCTGGCATCAGGCATTGATATTGTTTGGTATTTGGCATGACATTAAACTCACTTTACAGGTGTCCATACAAATTTATGAGCTGTAAAAATCTTCATTTGAGTAGAGAGTTTGAGTTTGAGTAGAGAACTAACAATATTTTTGCCAAGAAAAATAGAGCTTAAACATATTTAATCCATATTTCTTTATACTCAGGTTGAAAAAATATCTATGATAATCTTCTTTTCGCAGAAGATCTTATCTAAATCTTTGTCTGTTAAATCTAAACGTTCTTTCAAAACACTTTTCTACACTTTCGAAAGGTCAACACTTTCAAAAACTTTTATTTAAATTGTTTTCTAACGTCCTATTAATTGGGCTTATTTATTCTTTGGTATTTAAATTATGCACATTTCATTTAAACTTTGTTTCTCTCATTTGATGGACGTTAGCATAAACTTAATCTGATGGCTATGGCTCATCCCATTGAAACCTTTTTTTCGTCTTCTGTCACGGCAACGCCCCAAATCTTTTTTAACTTTTAAGCGTGTAACACGAAACGTTTTCTCAGGTTTGTGAGCTGCCAACTTTGGTGAAGTTTGTATTTTTTATGGCAATATAAACGCAACGATTAAAACGTTAAAATTCAACATTTAAAATCATGTTTGGTTTAATTTTCAAATCGAATTAATGCACAAGGCAAAGAAAGGTGGGCAGGCGAGCGGCGGGCAGGTAAGTTGAAAACAAAACTGGCCAAGCGGCTATCTATAACCATAAATGTATCTATGTATCTTTTGTATCTATGAATTTGTAGCTGGTTATCTGCAGCAGCTATCCGCAGTCATGTCAGACAATCAACTTAACCAAGTTAGTCAACCAGAGTTGGTCATTTCATTCAACATCTAATAAAATGCTTGAGTTATCCACATGTAGCACACACAAACTTAGGCAAGGGGTAGTGTGAGGCACGGAAGTGCGATGTGGCGTGGCACATCATTAAAATCAACGTTTACATACAGCAAACATCAATGCAGACAACAAATTCTTTAAACTACAGATTGAAATCAGCAACTGAAACATAAGTGAAAAAAGATTTGTCTACTTCAAGACGAATGTTTAATACACTATAGCATAGTCTGCTACTTCTTTATCAAATGTTTCTTCATACCCCTACGTAAAGTGCTTGAAAAATATTTACACAATTTATGATTTACATTTGAAACAACGCAAACACGAACGTGGCTCAAACGCGGGCTTGCAAGGCGGGCGTGGGGGGCTTGAGGCGTCTGGTGTTGGAAAGGCGTGAACAGTAAACTGTGTTGGAAAGCGCAACGAGATTGCCGACTTCCTCCCGAGCGGCATCGGCGTTTGCTTTTTCTGTGTCTTGGCCTCAGCTCAACTCAACTCATTTACAATTCCAATTATGCACAACATTTTCTAATTACACGACCATCAACACCGTTGCCAGCGACGTCCCAAACATGCCCCCACATCCGTCTACCCCATATACGATTGTATCTAAATTTATGCTCCTGGTAAGACACTTAACAAAATATAGATTTAAATAATATTTAAATAATAGTTAAGTTTTTACTCGAAAAAAGGGTATGAAAAAATCTTTTCTTGCTTCGAAAATATTTTTAAAATTATTGAAAAATTTTTTAAATCTCAAAACACTTTAAAAATATTTTCCTAAATACCAAAAAATATTTAACTGTTTTTTTTTTTTAGTAAAAAACTTTTTTTTTCTAACTTTTTCCATATATTTTTGTTCCAGTGCATGTTAATGGATTGTTCATATACTATGTATGTATACTACATATATCAACGGATACGTCGTCGCGCTGATTTCATTTGACTACCAGACGTTTTCAACCTGGTCATAATGTTGGCGTGGGCCGTCTTTTGCCGCTGGCCATCAACATCATCATCATCATCGTTGTCTGCTTTGCACGCCATAATTAACGTGTGTGTTTTAATGTGCAGCTAATTGTGTTGCCAATTCGCATTGTATTCGCATGCGACGAGTGTTCACTGTACTGCAATACGCCAAGCATTTTAATTGCAGCACCACATACATACAAACATACATTTTTTGTATGCATTGTGTTAAAAATATAATTTTTGTTTCAATTTCTTTTTTTTATTACACATACGCCATGCTGGCTTGTACATACAGATATGTTTCACTCTCACTATTGCTGTTTCTTTCTCTGTTGCTCCTCGGCTTTTTTCAACAGCTGCTAAATTAGTTCAACACTTCAGTTGACGGCATGTTCCATTGGCATGACATTCAACTGACAGTTGGTAATCTCTGGCATGTTGGCAATTTCTGACAGACCAACTGACAGACGAACAGACAGAAAGACAGAGAGGCGCAACCGAACGACGGACAGGCGGAGAGAAGGAGAGAAGAATAGAGGGGAATGGTATGTAGAGGGGCGATAGCTTCTGGCAAGAAAGTCAATAGCACTGAGAGAAATTCATATAAACATGATATAGACGATTTTGAAGTTATCGATATTTATCGATTATTGTATAAGTGTTCAAAAAAGACTTTTTGATGATCTTGTTAGTATAAAACAGCATCAGCTTTGACAAGACATAGTTATCGATATTTATCGATAACCGATTTAAGCTAATTAAGGCTTCTACTTCAACTTTTACATGCTTAAGCCTTATCACTATATCTTTTCGCTCAGTGTACCTTGGCATTGTCTTATGCTCGTGTGTTAAGTTTCCTTCCATATTAAATATTGCATGCAATGCAGTTGCAAATAAAATTGTTGCATTTAAGAAGCAGTTACAAACGCCTAGAAGAAGAAGATGAAGAAGCCGAAGAGCGACAGCTCCGACTCTTTGTATCTGTATTTGCCGCTGCAGTTAAAAGGGGGTAGCAACAAATACTTACCGACATAGCCGAGGGCCGCCTGTAAATTTCGAACGTTGATGTTTTTATTATGATTAAACGTAATGGGGTGTGGCTAGAGCCGGGGATTAGCTATGCACAATTATCGTTCAGAAATAAGTTGTTGAAGTTGTTGGCTGATTTCAGTTCTTCAACTTTGAAGCGTGGGTGTTTAAGCCATGGAATGTCGTCTGAGTCGTCGCAACTTGGCAACAGCGTATATTATTATACCAGACGCATTGACGACGACATCGACGACGATCATTGGAAATAAAAGCTGAGGCACATTGAAAACCACCTGCTGGGCAGCAAACACAAGGCACTGTAATCAGTTTAAATGGCCAAGAGGGGGAAACACACAGACTGTTTGCTTGCTGGTGCTTAAAAGGTAATGTAGGAGTGTGAGAGAGAGAGAGAGAGAGCCCAACACCACTGACATTTGGACTGTGGTGCCACAATGAACACGCCATAAAGCAAAAGTCAAACAAAAAATTAATAATAAAAAAAAAAACCAGCCAAGCTGGCAGACAGACAGATGGAGACAGAGGAGCACAAAATATCGACGGATCGACACTACCGGGACGTTTTTTTTGTTGGTTTTTTTTTATCTTTTCTCGTATTTTGCATGTCGAACGATCGATCAAAGTATAAACGAGGGTATTTGGGGATAAGCAAATGGTCAGCTTGCGTACCTCAAAAAAAAAAACATATATTTAACTACCTTAAGAGCCGGGTTACCCAAACGATGTGTTGTTTAAGCCATGCACTTGAAGAAAAATATGTTTTATGGAAAGTTTACTAAAGATTTTTCAACACAAAAACATTTAACTTTCTCACTAAAATTCCTTTATACACTTATAAATATTTTGTAAGTATTTTCCTGATAATCTTTAAGTGTATTTCTCTCACCCACTCTTTCTTTCACCTCAGCTTATTGCCAATACTCCTCCGCTTCTTCTTTCTTACCGTTTCAGATTCTACTTAAGCCTTTGGCCCTGAAAAAAACTTCTTTTATTATTATTTTTTGGCATTAAAAGCGCATATAAAACTGTCAAATTGTTTTGTGTTGGCCAAAAATTATGGTCCATCATTAGCGTTCAGCTTGTATGCAGTTTGTTAAGTGAAATTGAAAACAGGATCCAGAGACCTTCGACTTGGCTTTGTTTGGCCTCGGGCTTCGCATATTTTCGGGTCTAACGCATGTGTTGACAGCTTATTAATGTCTGGCCATAAATTGCGACTTAGGTAAAATAAAACCAGAAAAAGCTGCAAATCTCATTAGGGTCTGGCAACACTGTTGCGTTAGTTTGCTAAGGCTGTTGCCAAATTTCATAAGCTCAACTGCAATGTTGCCAATTTTCAGCAGGAGGAAAAATAAGAGTTTTCTTATAAAAATCAATTAAAATTGAATAAAAAATAATTATAGACTTTGAGTTTATGTCATTCTCAATCGAATCCATGCTGCAACATGCAAACTCTTGGAATAGATTAACGCCATAACAGAACTATGTTGGGTGGTCTTTGATGATTAGATATGTGTGGCAAATGCAATCAATGCATAACGCTCTCTTGGAAAACTCATCAGCAATGGAAAAAAAAATGGCATATGCTATAGACAAGGGGGTGGTGGAGAGAGCTAGGCTGATATGTGGAGGAGCTGTGTGCTGTCAAAAATGACAGCTATAATTGCGACGTCATAATGCTGCGTCAAGTCTATGACAGTTTAATTGTGGCTAGGAAAGCGCGCAATTACATGTCGGACGCAGCAGCAGCAACAGCAGCAAAAAACAAGAGAAGCCAACAAATGTGGAAATATATAATTGAAAGAAAAATTTGCATTGGCAGGCAACTTGTTAGACGGCAACTGCTGCCTGCTTGCCTGCTTGCCGGCCTGCCTGGCTGCAAAACTTTGCTGCTGCTTTGCACCCAATTAAAATGTTTCACACGTTTGCATAATTAATACTCAAATAGCGCGCACTTGTCGGCAAAATGCCCAGACATAATCACAGTCGTCACTACAAGCCAAGGGGATCCTCAGCAGAGGGAACTACATACATCAGCTAACATAGATGTACAATGTACAATGTGCATGCGCCGTTGCCCAGTTTTGCAAATGAAGCCTGCAAATTGGCGACAATATTAAGGCAATGATGTCTTTGGTAAGACGAAGATTAAATGCACTTTTTAATATTTTTTTAAAATTGGTTTAAGGGCTAGATTTGATGTCTTTGTATAGAATTTTAAACATTGTTACTGAATTTTTTATATAACCTAACTTTTTTTTTTTTTAAATTTTTCTTTATCATCCTATTTTCACAGCTTCAAATAAGTTCAGGCGTCTAGGTTTTGAAATCTGAATTGTTTTTGACTCTCAAATAAGACGAAAACTAAATAAATAAATTTAATTCCAAATAAATTGTTTTTCACTATTTTTAAATTTAGATGAACTTATCTCGTTAACCGAGCGAGTTATGGATAAATTTTATTTTTAGTTTTTTGTCTTATTTTGTTGAGTTCTACAAAAATAAATTTTCAGATTTTGGCGCCGTAGAAACCGTAGAGTCCCCTAAGTTTAAACTAAGTTAAAGCCGTAGTTTATCAAGTTTTCTAAGACTTTAAAGCTCTTTATAAAGCACTTTACTAATATGTCCATAACTTAATACACTATTTAGGAGACTCCTCGTCTTAGAATATAACAAAAGTCAATTCTTTTGTCGGCATTTCTTAGAAGACGTTGCTTCTGTTGTCGAAATTGTTAATTATGATTTTAGTTTCTCGCCTTGGCTTTGCCTCATATGACAGCATTTTGACAGAATTGGGGCCCTCTGGCTGCAACAATATTTAAGCGCATGACAAATAAAAATGTTGCAAATATGCGCAGCAAGACGCAATCATATGAAAATACAACAAATAAAAGGTTGCCAGCGGAGCTGACAGTGGAAAAAATGTTACTTACATTTTGCGGCAGCAGACAAAACTGTCATCTGTCAATTTGACAGTTTAACTAGGTAATTAGTGTGTGCACATACAGGGTGTATGTTGTGCGCTGTGTGTGTGTGTGTGGCTGTCAGTGAGCACTAAAAGTAAAGAACACTTGAGCCTGCCACAGATTCTCAATTTCACTTGCCACTGCCAGTGGCAATGCCACTGCCACTGAAATGTCTCTCTTCCGCTTGTAATTCATCATTTGACATGAGGCAAGCAAAACACAAACACACTGACAACACTATTTTAGATACCCTGCCAAGATGCAAGGGGTATTTAAAAAGTCTTTAGAGTCCTTAGGCAATCCTTTTTTCTGCTCTTTTGTTGTTTGAAGATAATGTATCGATATTTATCGACTCTTTTTTTAGGATTTTTTAGAAGACACATTTTTGTTTACTGAAATGTAGCTTTTATAAAGATCATAAATTGATTATCGTTTATCGATAACATTAAATATGTCGATAAATATCGATTTTTCATAGATTTTTCATATAACCTATGGTTTTTAGATTAAACAAATGATAAATAAGGCTTCATGTACAAAATTATTAAGTTTAAAATCCTATTTACAGGATATCTTTAAGCCTTCCCACTCAGACTTCCCTTCCACTAGCTGACTGCTTTAAGTGATCCGCGGCAGCAAGCGCATTCGCGCACTTCCTGCTATCCCAGTTTCTCTCACTCTCTACAGTTCTCGCTACACTTTACTCGGTTTGCTGGCTTTGGCAGCCTTGGCTCCTGCAATTACAGCACTTTTAAGTGCTTCATTGCCAACTTCACTGCAGCGCAGCGTCATTATTATTGTTATTATTATACACAGCAGCAGCAGCAGCAACATCATCATCATCTTTGTTGCGTTTGTCATTCGACTGGAACCAAACAGACGAGTTCGCAAATAAATCATCTTGTGCTGGCTCCCCTTTTGTTTGGACCCCTCTATACTGCCTCCAAGTCTTTTCTCCCCTTTTTTTTCAATAGTTTGCTTTCTTGTGTTGCGGTTGTTTTTTTTTTTCCTATATGTTGCGTAAAATTATGTTGTACTTCTTAAGTACTCCATAGTATGTTTATGGGCAATTGAGTGGTTCTGCTTTGGAAATAGTTGTCGCTTGTGGAGTGAAGTTATCCTTTTTTAAATGATTTAAGATATGGAAGCTTACTTAAAAATTTTTTTTACAAAAGTCACATCAAATGGCACATGATTTGTTTTAACATGTTGTAACACATCTTCAAAAACTTTTGCTAGAAACTTGTGAAAAATTCTATAAAGGCCAAAACAAACTCAAAAATATGTAGGCCAAGCAATAACAATTGTTTTTAAAGTTCTTTTTTCTGGTGTCTTGGGACAACTTGCACTTTCAGCTTTATTTATGCGCTTGTCCCACTGAAACTGATTTCAAACTTGACTGATTTTCAGCAAAAAGAAGCAGGAAGAAAAGTCAAAAATCATTGAAGCATGCATAGCGATTTACCCCGTTAATGAGACCATAGATAACAAAACACAGCCAACTGTCAACTTGGCCAAACAAAACAGAAACAACAACAATCAGAAGTCGACCAAAAAGGAGTCAAGAGGCGCGCACACTGATTAAGTCAACCCTAACAAACAGAATTGTTTGGCATGGGGGGGTTAATGCAACCCTCGCGAGAGGCGAGAACAAATCGACAGCAGCCCGCTTGTCAGCCATTTGAATAAAGGGGTAAAATGTGCGAAATATCACAACTTGGCACTCGACGAGAAAACTGCGTCAACAACAACAGCTACAACAACAGTAACAACAACAAGGCCAACAAAGCAACCACTAAAAACCAAACAATACAACAACACAACAGTTACGCCGGATTAACAACCCCTTTTTGCTTATTATTATTTTTGCCTTCTGGGTCTCAATTGCGCAATGAGCACAATTTATAAAATTGTTACGCATAATAAATTAAAATTTCATTTTAAAGTATTGGCCGTGAAATTGAGCTTAGTCGCGAGGGCGTGCAGCTTTATTGAGCAGGGTTGGGCAGTTAGCCTAGTTATTTCGACCAAAACAAATTACTGACAAATTGTTGGCATTAAGTGTTTCTATAAGCTGACAAGCGAAGAGTCTGGGATGGGATTATTGAAGTTTAAGTTTTATTAAAAACATTTTAATAATCAATTTCCTTCATTTTAAACACTTTTTTTTGTTTACCTTAACCCATGAAATGTATAACAAAGGGTATAATGGTTGTGTGCCAAAGTATGTTACAGACAGAAGGAAGCATCTTCGACTCTAAAAGGATATATATTCTTAATCAGCATAAACAGTAGAGTTGATATAGCCATGTCTGTCTGTCTGGCGATCTCTTTTGGTACCAAATAGATTTCTTTTCTTAATTTTGTATATTTTTTTTAATAATATATTTTTTTAAATGTATATCTGCCTTAGAACAAAATGTTTGATCCACTGTCGGCAACAACAAAACACAAAATAATTTTTAAAATTAACCAAAAAATAAAAAAAAAAACTCTGCCGACAGACACACGCAAAGCTTGTGGTTTGGGCCAAAAACACAACAAAATTTCTAATCAAACATTTTCTCACCTCAGATATTTTGTTTTTGGAGTTTGTTGTTAGCCTTTTTTTCGTTGTTGTTGTTGTTGTTTTGTTGTGTGGTGGGCGTGTTCGTTGTTGAATGTTCTGTCGGCGTTGTCGGCAGCGGCAGCGGCAACATTTCTGTGTTCTTCACATATATTTTGTTTTCATCTTTTGAGCTGCAGCCGCATTTAAGTTGTTGTTGCTGTTGGCTGCTGCTGTTGCTGCTGCTGTTGTGAGAATTTGCCGTAAATCAACCTGTTGCTTGTTGTTGTTGCTGCCTCACACAGTTTTCGGATAGCTCGTAGAGAAACAGGTTAATCGATTTTAAATCGGTTTTGATGTTGTTTTGATCGTTTTGCTGCTTTGCCAGACTCAAAACGTATGAGCACTGCTCTAGTTTTCTAGATTTTATTCGTTGCTTTGGCGTTTGAACTTGATTACAGGTGATTTTAATAATGATGTGTCTAGCTTGGCTGCATGCAACAGCCAAAGCAGTTAATTAAATGCCTACTGTAACTCAAGATGCGACTCACTTGAACTTGATGTGCCAGCTGGCAGGCTACTAACAAGCTGCTAAAATGCGTTTTGCATAAATAAATGAAGAGCTTGATGCAATTCAAAAGCGTTTAAAATGAAGCGTTAACTGCAGGTGTAGTTAAATTAAGGAAAACTCTTGGTTGGTTTTGTTAGCGATTTCGAGGACACCAAAGTAGAGAAATAAGGTTGAAAACATAGCTTAAGCTTCACTTAAAATATGTTTAAAAGAATATTTATATCTTCTCCAGGGAAAACCTAAATGTGTTGAAAGCAAAATGTCTTGAGGTTTTTGTCATTTTGTTTGTCGAGTCAAGTTAATGACAATGTTGAAAGAAGTAGAAGAGACAACAGCTTTAAGGAATTGCCCATTGTTGTTTGGCAACTGCTCTTGTTGTTGTTGTTGCTGTTGTTGTTGGCAGCAAGTGAAGCGTTATCAACATGCATGCAATTTACTCATCATCACAGATCGAAAGGTGATAGCCGACATGTTACTTTTTAATTGACGCGAAGATGAGTCAAAATGAATTATTGCCTGCAACTAATATGGAGTCGCCGCTTGTGCGGCAATTAACCAACCAACCAACCAAGCAAAGAGCCCATGCTTGCAACACACACACCACACTCGCACACACACACACATGCAAAACTTGGCGAAAACTCGATGAGTAAAACCTGCAAAATTTCAGGCCTTATATGTATATGAACTATAGTTTTGCAGGCCGGACGCTGAAAGACAATAATGCTTGATAATGAGCTGTAAAGTTTATTAATTGCCAACCAGCCAGCCAGCAGTAGCAGCAGTTTGAGAGAATAGAAGAGAGAGAGAGGGGGCAGGGATAAGGGGGAGGAGCTGTTCTTTAGCCTAATATCTCCTATTCAAGGTGCGGCTAATGAGCCATTTGCGTGTCGTCAATTTTTGTTAAAGCATATTATTTGCAGAAGCGAAACAACGGGAGAGTGAGAGAGCAAAAGTGTGTAAGAGAGACGAATTCACACACATTAAAACGAAATTATTGAATTATAAAAAATAGGAGTTGTTTTTTTTGCAACTAAAATGACATCTGTGCCATGTGTCAAAGTTCGCCAAGCGTTGAGTAATTAGAGCTAGAAGTGGGATGATATTTAAAACTGTTAAAAATAAGCAAAAAAATAATAAAAAAAATTTTAAAAAGCTTAAAAATTATTTGTATATTGCTTTTTGCAGCTTAACAAAGTATAAACAAAAATCGATAAGTATCGATAACACCAAAAGCACATTAAAATCTTTGTGTAAACTGCACTAAACAAGTTTTAAGAGTTGACTAAACTAGTTTTATTTATTTTGTAAGCATATTTTAGTTTTAAACTCAAATATTTAACATTTAAGAACTTATCGATAGTTTTTGCATACTTTTTCGTGTCACGCACTCACACCAAAGTCACACAAAACGCGCTCTCAATTTCAAATTCTATAAAAAGTTGCTCGTTGCATGCATAATGTTGTTGCCATATGTTATGGGTCGAGCCAGACGCATATTGTTGCACGAATATCATCCATCTAATGTTGAAAACATTTCCTAGTTAACACTTTGTAATTGCACAATGCAAAATCACTGAACTGCAAAACAGTTTGACATGTGAAGGATTCTTCTAAAAACTCCGAAAAGGTTTTCACAGCGCTTGGAAGTGTGCCATAAATCAATCGAAATTCTCCCTTTGGTGTTGTATAAATTTAAATAGAGTGACAAAAACAAAGCAAAAGGACATTCCAAACTTGTTTTGCATTAAATGATGTGTAAAATGAAGCCGTTAAACATGTCCGCTGGGAGCGGCACTCTCTCACTTAAGGGTATATCTATGCAAATTAGCAAATGTGAAACAGAATGCGATTTATTTTGTCAACTTAACAAAGGGCTAAGTGAGTGAAATTGTAAAGCAAAGAATCAAATGTGCCAATCTATTTGCTTGTCATATTAAAACTTAACAAAATGCACACAGAAAATTCATTTTGACACATTTGGTAATTGTTATTTATGGAGCATCTCGAATGGGGTTTACCTTAATCCATTTCTAACACTAGCCGCAGTCCAGTTGATTTGCTAATTGCTGAATATGTCTCCAGATAATCAATGTTTAAAATTTTGACACCAAGGCGAGCAGACGTCGTCTCTCTCTCTGGGTTTTGTGCAAAACATGACACAACAATTACCACAATGTGAGTTTGAGGTCAGAGCAGACGAACAGCTCTCTCGACTCTAGTCCTGGTCAGCTGTTGGCCCTCATTTGTTGACCACAGACGGCAGTCGTGTGCTAACAAGCCAACAACATAACGAACGTCCTGTCCATGTTGCGTCCTGTGTCTGTATGTTGAATGTGTTACTTTTGGGCTGTCTTGAGAAGTTATTGTTATATTGCTTTGACATGTCGCATTGGGCCAAGTGCCAAGAGCCAAGACGAACCCCTTTCCCTGTTTTATGTTTTACTGTCATTCACCTTGCGGTTGTCAGGATAAAGCGTTGCCTGCCCTCTCTCTGCTCGTTTAATTCTTCCTGCTTAAGCTTTTGCGGTTTCAGTTATCGTTTTTTTGCATATATATTTTAGTACTTTGCGGTCACATATTTTATAATTAAAAGCACATTAATTAGTTGGCCTTTTTCTCTTGCCTTTGTAGTTTAGTTGTCGTCTGTGTTTGTGTGTCGATGGATGGCAAAGCGTTGATGTGACAACGACAACAACCACATCATGCTCAAATGCTTTGATCTTTTTTATATACCCCACAACACACTACAACCAGAAACAACAACATTAAATGCACTATTTTTTCTTGCGCTAAGAAAACTACTGTGAACAAATTTGCATTTGAAAAAGTTTCAGCTATGGCGAAATGCGAAAGAGCTACGATTTTTAAAGTCCCAAAAGGAAAATTTCATGAAAAAAAATGAAGGAAATTTGTTGGGAAAAATATTAAATGTTTTCATAATTTTTTATGATAGGGGTATAATGAAAAGTTTATTAAGAGTGAGGATTTACTTTTTTAATAGTTTTTTTTTAAACACCTTTTGTTAATTTTCTTTCAATGTGTAGCGTTTTCATAACTTCTACCATATCTGATCTTAAAGTATAATTTACTCGCACAAGCTGCTGACTAATGCACAACGATTAAACACTGAAATATATACATATAAGTAAATATTCATTTATATACTAGACATAAGGCATTTTATGAGTTTTGCTTGAATAAGCACTTTTAATATATGTATATTCCACACCCACACAGATACACATCCAATGACAGACCGCACACATGTAAGGCAAATGGTAAAGGAGAAAAACTCTTTGCAAAATGTCGCCGACGACATTTTATTTCGCCAGATTTTGCCAGCAACTAATTTTTCATTTTCTTTTGCTATACTATAAACTTGGCAGGCATCTCACAGGGCCACAATTAATCACACTGTGTGTGTGAGAATGCATTTTAGGGCATTTCATTTCTGTTGTTTTTTTTTGTTTTGGGTTTTGGTTTGTTGACTCGGCAATGTGACAAAAATTTCGCCTGATTTTGTCTTAATTAACGCCAAAAGCTTCAATAGCGATAAAATATGCGCCTTTTCCCCAGTCTTTTCCTCATTCTGCATCGCTTGCTTGCCTTCATCTCCTTCCTTTTGCTCAATTCCAATTAATGCGCCTCACGCGCGCTCATCAGTCAACGCTTGGTGGTGCTGTTTTGTTGGTGGTGCAAGATATGCTCGGTTTCCAAATTCACGCATCATTCGCACATTGGTGGCAGACACCATTCTACGATCACAGAATCCGTAACGCTCTCTCCTTCTTTCGGATCCACAAAGTTGCATATTTAATTGGACCACACAACGTTGCAGCAGATGCGTACGATGCAGGTTCCAAATACCCTGTAGAAAGTCAGGCAGGTTATAAAAGAGTTTGGTGGCAGTTGAAGAAGGCAGTGTAAGAAGATGGAAAAGTTACTTAAAAGCCAGGTTTGAATTTTGTGAAGAATTCTATGATTGTTTTGTAGTCGTCCTGTAAAGTTTTCTAGATCCTTTGAAGTGAAAACAGTGTGAGGATTATTCGGTATTATTTTTTAGGTTTGTTTTCTATACTTTTAGTTAATGTAATGTAAAATTTTAAGCTATATTCCAAGTTTTCCTATCAAAAACCCTACTTCAAACACATAACAGGGTATCTTTAGGTCTCTCAACAGCGTCTTACACATAAATAATTCAATGTTGCTTCGTTTGGTCACCGCGTCGCCAGTTTAAACATTTGTCTTATGTTGCGCTGACAACTTTGGAAGCTGCTTAAGTCGCTTCAGCGGCTTCCAGCTACCCAAAAAAAGCAAACACAGCTACCGCCCGGGTGTAGGTGTCTCCTCTCTCTCACTCACACACATTCATTCACATTCTTTGTCTCTTTCGGTGCCATTGAACCTTAAGCCAAGTGTGTGTTGATTTACGATTGCTTAACAATTATGACTCAATGCAAAAGTGTTGTTTGCTTTGTTGTTGCTGTATTGATTAGCATAAAATCAACTATAATTGAAATTTATTAACTAGTATGCAAGTAGATGATTTCATATTCTTAACTGATTGCGCCGTTGTGTATACGCCTTGTTGTTGCCTGTCAAAAACCATAAGGCAACACACTTGTCAACGCTGTCAGCTATGCACTCGACTCGTGATCGCTCACAAAACAGGCTAATCTCTATGCATAACTTGTGTAAAGTCTAGAAAATATATATTTGGGAAAAGTATAAATGAAGCTGTTAGCAGTCGATGCAGTCAATGACAAAGTGAAAGGTAAAACGAATTTGTTTTGGGCATCGAAGACAAAGCTTGCAGTACGATACCCTGTCTTAGCAACATTTGTATATGAATAATAAAAACCTTTTTCTAGGGTATACAGTGACTCGTCGTGGACAATGTGACGTTTCCCCCCCACGCTTCCATAGACAATAATCATGAAATATCATATCATTCATCGATCATTCAAATGCGCGTCATAATTCGCCAGAAAGAAATGAAAGACACAGAATTATTATGGATATATATATTGGATTGGGAATAATGTTGAGGCCATGTTCAACTATTGTTAGACAACAGACAATGGAGTCGAGTTTTTTAGGGTGTACTATAGAGCGTTCAAATCGTGACTGCACATTGTTTATAAGGTGTGAAAATATTTAAGACTTAACATGAAAACGTTTGCCTACAAAACTGTTGATCGTTGAAAATTATGATTGATGATTGAACGATTGAATGCGCACAGCAACAAAAAAACTTAAAAAAAAATGATTCATGTAAAGAGAAAGAAAAACTCTAACAACTTGTTGTCCTTTATAACTTTTTTATACAATTATTTTTTTATGCCTTTTCTTACACATATTTTGTGTGTTTCTTGTTTTTTTTTTATAGTTTATCATAAAATAATTGCCACGCGAGATTTATGCCTGACTGCGGCGATCGATCAGCGTTTGTCAGAGTTGTGTTTCAAGGCGGCTTTTACTTATGGCCGAATATTGAATACCTACAAAACACAAATGCGGGTACTCATGCATAGTTTATGTGGGTGGCTTTTGAATCGGAGCCATTGTGTCTGGTTGAGACTGGAACTGTGTGTGGGTTAGCCTGCGGGTCTGTCCAGGCTGAATAAGAAACGTTACTTATAGACAATATGTGTTGGATTTATTGGCTTATAAAGTGCGATATCATAAATGTTTATAAATTTGACTGTTCTTTTTTATCTCTTAAAGTATTTAACATTCTTTTTTGTAGTTATTGTGTTTTCGACATTAACATTTTTATTATAATTGTTTGTTGTCAGTGTTTTGAGCAAAGCTTACAGATATTTTTTTGTTATAATCATTATTATTTAAATAGTTTTTTGTTTGGTTTTAAATTTTTTAAAAAAAAAAATATTTTTAATTTTTTTTTTAAAATAAAAAAAAAAAAATTTTTTAAAAAATTAAAAAAAAAAAAAAAAAAAAATTAAAAAAAAAAAAAAAAAAAAAAAAAAAAAAAAAAAAAAAAAAAAAAAAAAAAAAAAAAAAAAAAAAAAAAAAAAAAAAAAAAAAAAAAAAAAAAAAAAAAAAATTTTTTTAAAAATAAAAAAAAAAAAAAAAAAAAATTTAAAAAAAAAAAAAAAAAAAAAAAAAAAAAAAAAAAAAAAAAAAAAAAAAAAAAATAAAAAAAAAAAAAAAAAATTAAAAAAAAAAAAAAAAAAAAAAAAAAAAAAAAAAAAAAAAAAAAAAAAAAAAAAAAAAAAAAAAAAATATTTTTTGTTTGGGTTTAAAAATAAAAACAAGTAGGAAAATCTTTAGTCGAAAAATCCCGTTAAATCTAATTGGGATTGATTATTCCATGTAATAATTATAAAGTTTTGGTTTGATTTCTTAAATAAGACTGCTTTTAAATCTGGAAACGCGATTTTTACTCGATTTTCATCTTAAAAAATTGTGTCAAAAAATCGACATGTGAGTTGGACAAAACTTCCGATTGCCATAACTTTCTCAAATTTGACCTGATTTTCAAATGGAATACCTCAAAACACTTGGTTTGAGTTTTAAAATAAGACTGCATTTAAACCAAGAAACGCAATTTTTTCATCCAAAAAATTAATGTGTAAAAAAACGACTTGGCATCTGGAAAAAATTTCCGATTGTCATAACTTCATCAACTTTAACCCGACTGGATTTTGTGGAAGCACTCAAAATTCATAGCTTGTTAAGACATTAATATTGTACACATAATTTGAGTATCCATAAAAAATAATAAGTGTTGTAAAATGGCAACAACATTCCATTAGGCCACCTTTAAGCTTTCTATGTTTCAACACAAAAAACACTCAAAAGTTGCCTTTCACTTGCGGCCTACGCTGTTTTCGGTGATTGCCGAAACCTTAAAAGTCTTGTCAATCAAAACTGTTGACAAGGTTTGCCTGCCCGCTAATTAAGAGTTATGATCGATCTAAACACAAGCATAAATTGGCTGCGAATAAGCCAAAAAAAAAAGCAGCAACAACATCAGCTACCACATAACAGCTGCTTATCATATAACCACAAGCACAACTCTTCTTCTCTCGGCTGTGTGGTGTTCTGTGTGTGGTGTTTAGCAACATGTTCAACCTTCGTTTCGACGCGCCACAATGTTGCCTCAACATGTCACAAGTGAGGGCCTAAACTGCGTGGCATTGTTCGCTTTTTAGCACCCTACAGCCATATTCACATAAACCTTACATTATAGTCTTGGTTGGACTGGAGAGTCAAGTCTTGGATACGAATGAACACGTTACAACAAGGAGCTGAAACTTGCACTCGGGGCATGTGGCACGGGCACTTCTTGCTGTTGCTGTTGCAATTGAGTTTATTGCGCCGCCGTATTGCTGGCAAATTACAGGTCGGCGCATTTAACTTTGTGCCAGGATATGAACGAAACGGGGCGGCTATAAGAAACAACAACAAAAAAACACAACCGACAACTGAACCGAACCAAAACTGATACCTGAATGAATGATTCTGTTGCTGCTGTTGCTGTCAGCTAATGAGTGTTGCAGGCGCGTCTGACAAACGTTGTTTCTTGTTTCATTTTTTTTCCATACTGATACCCCGTTACTTATATCAGTTAGTCAGGCGATGGCATATTAAGGGTATATTAGCACTTGAGATTACTTAAAGCGAGATATTGAGACTAGAACTTTTAGTTGATTGAAAGTGTATACACATTTTGGTTTGGGGATATGTTTCTGGAACAAATTTCTTTGATAAAGTTTTTTTTTTAAACACTTTTTTTATTAAAAAAATATTTTTGTTTGAAATTTCGTCCACATATATTATTAGGGTTTTTATTTTTATTAAGCTATTCCATATACCTTAGTCATAATTTTTAATTATCCTAAGTATATTTTTTTGTAGTTTGACAGCATTTCTCGTCTTTATGTCATAATATTAAAAAGTTTTCCTTTTTCTGCGCATTCTGCGATAAGATATTTTTATTTAATTTCTTATTTTTTTCCGCATTTCATTGAAATGTTCTTCGGTTGTTTCTTTTTTTGCATTTCATTTCGAATCATTCGCTTAATTTTTTTTCTCACCTCGTTGCATTATTTAACGCAAATTAAAATAATTTGCGGTTCCGTTTCAGCGGCCCCCAAGTGCAAGTAGTTCAGCAAGCAATTCTTCAACTTCCACTCCAAACAGCAAGCGCTCCACTTCAAACAGGTTCTTTCTTCCCTCTCCTTCTCTCACTCTGCTACTTCCCTTAGGTGCATTTCAAGTGCGACACTCGTTGCAACGTAACAAATTCAAGTGCAACACGCACACACAGAGCCGCTAAAAGAAATGCCTTGCAACAACTTGAGTTGTAAGAAAGAAGGAAAGAAAGAAAGAAAAAATAATAATAATATTGCAAATTTACATTTGCTGCAATTATGAAAATGAATTGAATACTTGCGGCAGCCACGGTTGCTGCCACAACTTACATTATAAATTGATAGCAAATGCGGTAATATTTATTTTTTTTCTTAATCGTTGAAGAGTGGGTATATTAACTATGTGATGAAGTTAATGTGATGTGAAGTTGAATGTATTTTTAAATGGCTTTATTGGTGCCAAATCTCTCACTCTCTCTTAACTATCTCTCCCTGACCTACTTTCATGATTATAACCCCTATTTTCTATTCCTTTTTTAGCTTTTTGGTGAGCTGATCTAGTTCTTTTTCTCTTCCATATCAAACTAATGATTTTCAAGCATTTCTATTGCTTCAATATCTCCCAAAGCGCATCAAATCTTCGGTGTTCTGCATAACCGCGAGTTTTATTATTTGCATTTTGTGTTGTTTTGTTCTTCTTTCTGCTGCGCTTCCGCACTTATTATGACAGGTGACAACACTTGAGGCGCGCCAAGAAGGAAATGAATGTGTCGTTGTTGTTGTTTTAGTTGTTGTTGTTGTTGTCGACTGTGTTGAATTGAATGGATGGGTAGCTGGCTTAACACTAGGGGTGTATTATCCACTAAGTTGTTTTTAAAAGCAAGCCAAGCCATAATTTTCTTTTCTTTTGGTATTTGGGCTGTGTGTTTGAGAAAACTTGTTAACTGCTTCTGGCATGCAAATGAGACATTAGTCAAACGCACTGGGGCATCAACTAACTAACTATAGACACTAACCCTTTTATATATATAATTTTTGTTTGTTTTTTTTTATGCCCAGGCGACAACGACGGGGGGCGCCCCATAAACAAATAAACACATTTAACCCCTTTTCTTGGTTTTTATTTTTTTGGAGGCTCAGCTGGATTGGGAAGAGGTCTTCACCTGCCAACGCACATGTTTAGACAAAGGCATTAACAAATGTTTACTGCTGTATACGGTTAATAGTTTGGCGCCCCAGAAAAATAAAAAGGGTTTTTCCTTTTTTTTCTTATTGTAATGCGCATGTTGGCAATTATATATGTGGAAAACTTGGGAAAATTGTTTCACCTTTGATGTTGCGCCTGTTTGTGTGTTTGTTGTTGTTGTTTATTATTTGTTTGCCATGCAGGCATGCATGTTCGTACGTCATTCCATCCATCCGTCCGTACGTCCGTCCGTCATTCAGTAAGTTCTAATAGACTGCATTGTTGATAAGAAACTACCATATAGCACATATCAACACTTGGATACAACTACAACTTGGGCCAAAGTGAAAAAGTGTTCGTTTGCATCGCTGACAGAAAATCAATTGAGCTGCAATCAAAAAAAAAGGAAAATGCAAAAGTGGGAAAAAGCCTTACCAACATATTTTCTTGTTGACAGCAATTTAATATTATCGTCGTGTTATTTTCTGCACGTATCCCCCAAGAGAATGCCAAAACCGAACCAAAACATGCAAGTGTTTTCCCCTTTTCCCCTACACCTCGGCGGTTCTAGGTGTACGTATACATGATTTTTGGGTGTTTAAGTGTAGGCTTTGTGATTTTGCAACCTGTAATTAGGATTTGAAACTTAAGCAATGCATGTTTTTAATGGGAGTTTAATTATTTTGACATATATTTTAAAGATTTTTTTATGGTTTTCTTATTGCATTATTTTTTCTTAAGATAAGCTAAAAATTCAAATTGCGTGCCAGTGTGGCAACGCCAAATCCATAAATTTAGCAATTAGTCAACGCCAAGTTGACAAGGCTGCTTGAAATTAATGTACAAATTTCATAGCAGTTAGCTCTTTGTATTGCAAATCGTATGGCAGTGCTGCCATTTTGCTAAAAAAGGTGGCAGCACTGTTGACGTTAATCTGAATAATACGGTCCTATGAAATATCTTAGTCCTTTTCATATTCGTAGCATTTTTCATAGTTCATTTCTTAGCCATAAACTGAAAACTTGTTAATTATCGCTTCCTATCAAGAACTTGTGACTGCTGCGCCCCTTGATGATATATGGTTTCGAAATTAACAAAAAGTTAAGATTACAATAGTAAGCCACACGCTTCAACTATTTTCTATACTATATATGGAGCTCAGCCAACTGTAGTTGACATTTCTCATATTAATAAAAAGAGTTCTTGCCTGCTAACACGACAATAAAAGCCACACCAAAATGGAAACAGTAAAATATATATTTCTCTTACCCTTCCCTCCCGAGTGTCCCTTTTTGTATCAAAGAATATTTTTATAACGTACTAATAACTGCAAAACTTTCACTGCTCGTTTCTTTCTATTCATCATTGTTGTTGTTGTTGTTGTTGTTGTTATTAATTAAATTACACGTCAGGCATTTTACAACATTTACAGCAAATTACAACAGTCACATGCATACATATGTGTAGAAAGCTAAGCTCATAGAGCACTAAAACTATATTATATCACCAGTCCAAAAATAGTTATAAACCAGAACAGCATAGGGGAAACTTTGGCTTGGAGAGTCGTAGATAAGATACCCTGGAAGAACTTTTAAAATATTTCTTATAGTTTTCTCAATTTTGTAAATTTCCATAAAGCATCTTTACAAAACATTCTTATAAGCAAATCTTTAAAATATTATTTCCAAAATCAATATACCCCATCATATATAAGGCTTCATCATCCCTCTACTCAAAAATCCAGAACCTGGACATGCGGTTTATTTTTTTTTTCATTTTGAGTTTTGGTTTCGGTTTCGTTTCGCCAGTTAAACCAGGTATGAGAGTGTTAACACTCATAACAACTGCTAAAGCCCATTTTCGCATGTTGGCAGCTTATAAAAATGCAGTCATATAGCACCGAGCCGTACCTTCAGAGCCCCCCACACCTCCTCCCCTTACCTGCTGCTGTCCACAAGCTTGAAGATTTTGTGTGCGCGATAAACACGCGCCCCAGCACAAAAGTGTAAATTAAGTCCATGCTCATGGGCAGCATAGACGTTGCCCCCGCCGCCGTGTCGTGTGTGGGCCGTGTGTAAACGTGCAAAATGTGAGAGAGAGTGAGAAATAGTCGTAGTCTCAGTGGTTGGAGAAGAAAATGTTGAAAATTATGAGTTATGCCCATGCAAGGACAAAAAAAAAGCAGGCTAGCAGGCAGGCAGGCGACGCAACGGTTAAGCTTCATTTGGTAAGCCCTTGGCCAAAAGCCTATGGCCATACAATATAGTTCTAGAGTGTAGTTATGCACTTGGAAAATCATAGAATAATCTGAAAAATATATAAAGTAATGACATAAAAATACTTTTTTCCATACAAAATTTATAATTTATATATTCAAAACTATAATTTTTCTTAGATATTAGGTATATTTATTGGTTTAAAATAATTTTCAAAAGCAAAAAACTATTTTTATTGTTTTAAAGTTTTTAATTTTCTTTACTATTCATTTAAAAATTTTTTTTTTTTATTTTACAGAGTTTTTATGACATATTGCAAGATGGTTTCAGTGGGAAAACGGATTTTTCTATCAGAAAATTTTTATAAAAATCTTTAAATATGTTTTTAATATTGAAACATTGAAGTGGAGGATTTTACAATAAATACATTCCTTATATCTAAAATTGGTATTGGTGAGGTATGTCAACTATTCTTACATTTTTTTAGGTGATAATCGATAAGGAAATCTTTTTAAGATTTTTAAGAATTTACATGGGAACAACCTTACTTTATCTAACAATTTTCCTTAGTGTACGCATATTCATATTCATATTTAAAGTCATGGACTCCACGCAAGGATACACACACACACAATAACGCACACCTATATGTATATACTGTATCCATGTGCTGCACATTTTGTGCAGCTCCTAGACATTTGTACAGTTAGCGTGCTGCTCATTAGCATGAAAATGTTTATTATTGTTGATGTTCATGTTGTTGCTGTTGTTGTCCCATGGAATTTATGACTGCCACAATGCGAAATGTGGGTTAGTTTCACGTCTCGCTCTCCTACTCCGCTCTCTCTCTCTCTCTCTCTCTCTTTCACATACTTTGTCGCTGTGGAAATGGGAGCAATTTTATGCTCATCAGCGTTGGGCATTTCTCAATGCCAAGACGTTGGACGCCTCGCCTCGTATCGTCTCATAAATTAATTAATTTGTGCGGTGTGGCTTTCAGCGCGTTATCAATCCACAAGGATCGCACCAAAGGCGGTCATCCAACAGGATCTCTCGCACTCGCACTCGCACTCTGTGCTGTTGCTCAAGGGCAGCTGCTCGCGTTGCTGCCACTGCTGCTGCAGCTCGTTCAATTCCAATAAAAATATATAAAAATTGCTGTTAAGACTCATTATCACAGTAAGAGTGGTGGGGAAGGGGGGGGAGAGGGGCGACAACGGAACCCGTTGCAAAGTCGCAGGATAATCAACTTGTGTTAAGAAATGCGAGCAGCATGCCAGCCACAAACTGGGCAACATGTTGCAAGCAGTTATGTATTAAATATATGCATTTGTTGATTGTTTTATCTGTTTTTTATTGTACCCCGTATAAAAGCATTCCAATATTTACAAGGAAAAGGGAGTTTTGATTGCACCAAAATTAATTTTTATTTGAAAAATTTCTTTAAAATTCTAAAATTATTTTAAAAATATTTTTATGTGATCAAAAAGCAGTTTTGAATTTATTAAGAATTTATTTCACATATTTTATTCTTAATTAAACAATTTTTCAACAAATTTTTTTGATTATTAAAACATATTGATTTTAAAAATTTTAATTTTTTTATATATTTTGCATAAGTTTTTTTATAATATCTACTTTTAAAGCTTGACAGGGTATCTTTAAGTTCCATAACCATCAACTAAAGCCTTCGATCAAGCTGACTTGTTGTTGTTGTTGCTGTTGCTGTTGTTTGTGTGTTTGGCTTATGCAAACAAGGCAAAGGTTGTACAACATCGTGTTAAAAAACTTGTTCGCAATTAAACGATGTCCTGCCGCGTTTGCATCGCTGACTGACTGTCTGCCCCGAACGGAGTCGTCTCTGTTTGCCCTTTCTGAGTGTGTGTGTTTGGTGGAATGCCACAAGGTGGAGATGTGAAAACGTTGCGCATGCGCTGTGGCACCTTCCACCTGGCGTTCGGGGCAAGCAAGCGAACAACAACAGCAACAACTTGGCTTGTACAACAAGACAAAGGTTGCACGTAAATGACCCAAGTTATCATAAATATGTCAAAAGCTGAAAATTAAATGCACAGCATGCTGCACGCTGTATGCTGTATGCTGCATGCACCATAAGTCTGGCTCCTTATCCTCTTCACACTCTTCACAAGCTTCGATTTTGGTTTTGGGTTTTGTTCTGCTTTTTTATTGACATTTTTGCACTTGTTTAAAAAATTGATTTAATGCAGCTTTTGCGCTTCATGTTTAACAGCGACCACACGTGGCGCCACCGTCCGAGTCGCTTGTACCTTTCGAAAATTTAGTGGATCGACTTTTAAACAAGATTCTTGAATCTGAGTTTGATTTTTCTTGTTGCTGTTTTGATTTTTATGGGTTATTTTGGGGTTTGAGGTGGGGAAAAACTCTTTGTAAAGAGTATCTTCAAGTCGTTCAGCTAGTGTTTAAGCCTTTTTCAACACTTATTAGGCTGCCAAAACAAACATGAATATAAATCAGCTGACAAATATTTATTGCACTTAATAAAACTTCGATTGAAAGCAAAAATTAATTGAATTTTGTTTGTGTCGTTGTTGTTGTTAAGTGTTTCACAAATTGTTTAAAGTGTTGTACAACGCCAACAAATTTTTGGCATTTATGTTTACTTTTTTGTTCATTGGCTTAAAAGGCAACCCGCGGCGCAACATTTTATGAATGGAATACAAGAAATGTTTGTTTTTTGGATTGTGGCGACCAGTTGGCTACCTGGACTGAGACTTGGGGCCAGGCCTGGCCTCATACGTCATTCAATATACCATATATAAGCGGGGCTAACAAATGTTGATAAATTTTCTAAATTATTAGTAGCCACGAGTATGAAGGTGAAGAGCTGGAATGTGAAGCTTGTTTGTTTGATTTTTAATAAATTGCGGCCATTTATCATTGATTGAGACGATGGGGAAGTGGGTGATGCTGCTGCTTAACAATGCCTTCAAATATTAGATGTTGAAATCATTTAAGGCAAGCTTTTTCATATGCAAATGCGTTTTTTGGGACCACACCGAAGCGAAGAAAATACTCTCACACATTTATATATTTATTTACTTGAAGTGTTTCTAAAGTTGTATGTAGCTGCGTCTGTGCTTATCGATTACAACTAATCGTGATTAAGTGCATTCCATTTGGTATACAGGCAGCAACATGTTGCAGACTCATGCTGCCAGACAACAACTCTTTCCACTGTTTGCAAGACAAATTAATCGACGCGATCAATACTTCACCCTCCTCCCCATTCCAACTTGATCATGAAGCATGCTGCTGATTTTGATCTTCGACACATTTTTGTGGAACTGAGAGATATCTTTTTGATACCCTGTAAGCTTTGAGAAAGGTGCGTAAAGTTTCTTTCCAGAGTATGTCGAAGTCTTTCATACTCCTCTGGTCTTAATCTTTCTACATTTTGTGCTGTCTCATTGCAACGATTGCTCAGCATTTATTACTTTTGTATGATCGCGCGGTGTTAAATAGCTTGTTTGTTATACACCCCATACACACACACACACAACAACAACACACATTGTGCCCCGCCTGACTGTCTAACAGGCTTAAGAGTTGAGAGGATCTGTCTTTGTATTGTATTAGGGGTTTCTGGCCCCAGATTAGCTGCCTCTCAATAACTCACGATTGTTGTTTGAGACTCTGTCAGTCAAGAGTTGGGATTTTTTTATTAGCACTCGAACGAGGCACTCGAACTGCTGCTGCTGCTGCTGCTGATGTTGCAACAATGATGTGCAACAAAATACAAAAAAACAAACAACAACTTTTGTCGCGTCATGCTGGCCACAAGGCACGCGTCAAACTCGACATCGTCTCAGGTTTGTATGTTTTCATTATAATTCAGTGCTTATGTTTTTCTTTCCCTCGATTCTATAACACATTTGTGTGCTGACAAATTGGGTCGACAATGTCTCAAGTAACAACTTTTGCCAAAAATGAGGCAAAAAAAAGGCTAAGCGCTTCCTTTCCAGGAATTCCATTAACAATTTTCTCACACACAAAAAAAACAAGCCCGAAACACACATTTTGCCAAATCAACAGTAATTACGAGCTGGCTTTATTATTTTGTGAATCGAATATACTATAACGTATCTAAATATATATGATTCGAGTGGAAGCGTGCAGCGTGCACAACACAAAAACAATGCAACTACTAAAATGCAACGCATGCAACTTTGGCTTTGAGCTGCTTTGCCTCGCGCTGCCAAAAACAGGAAGCACCAAAGTGTCTTTTTGTAAAACAAGTAGCTAAAAAGCGAAGAAGTTTCATGTTGATGGGGAGTGAGATGCTCTGTAAAAAAAAGTTTATTAGAAAATGTTTGTTAAAAGAAAAGTTTAAAGAAAGATAAAGTTGATTTTTCTATTAATCTGAATAATAAAATACATTTTCTTGTTTAATTTAGTTTAGAAACTGAATATTTAAATAAAAACAAGGTCACAAAAAATATTTTATATCAAAATAGTATTTTTAATTAAAATATTCACTGATTTTTATGATCAAATAAGAAGTAAAAAATGAGAAAAAATTAAAAAGGAATTCTACTATTCAATTACCTTGTATACCGAAAGTCAATTTCATTTTATTTATTTTTTATTTTTATAGCTCAAAATATTTAAAATGTGTATACATTAATTATTTTCCATAATGTCAACTATTACTAAGCAATATTTAAACATTCACTTGACATCCCATTCTTTCAAACCACACTGCACTTCCTCAACACCTTTTTGATTACAGGGTATAATTATGAAAAATTGCGCGCAGCACAAAAGAAAATTGCAGCGAAAAACTTGAAAAACTTGTTTCTTTGTGTGCGCCCCATGCCAAAAAGAGAAGGAGTATATATATCTAGTATATAGTGTCTATGTGTGTATATGTGTATTCTTGTAGCGAGTATTGAGATTTGGTTGTTGGCAGTTTAACTGGCCAACCAAGTTGCCAGGTTTGCGCTTGCGTGGGCTTTATTGGCAGTGTGTGGAAAATATTTGGCCACAAAATTGCACAAATTAAATTAACGACATGGCGGCAATGATAGTCTGTGTGTGTGTAAGTGTGTGTGTGTGTGTGTGTGCGTATGTGTGTGTGAGTGTGTAGATGATATACTACTACACTAAACACTTTTGGACTACAAACGTACAGGTTTCTTTCACACGAAACTTCAACATGTATGTGATTTTATTTTTATTTTTTTTGCTGCCTGTGGGGTCTTGGACTTGGACTTGGACTCTTTGAACACAACCACTCTACCTCCTCTTCGTCTTCACATGGCACAGCACAGCGGGTGACAGGCGCTGTTTCCATAATTTAGACGGCTGTTCATCACCGTTCATCAACGGAGATCGGCGAGTGAGTCCAGGCAGAAACCATCAACAGTGGCGCCTAGAAATCAAACCAGACCAGACTTCAATACCATGTTCTATGGCTTAGGTGATTGCAACACTTGTCAGTATGTAGTTGCCTCTGCACCGATCCCGATCCCGCTCTACGATAATTAATGCATGTAATTAATAATGTTGTTGCTGCTGCTGCTGATGCAATTGTTTGCTGCTTTTTGTGGAACTAGTGTGTCTTTATGCACTGTAAAAAAAACTTTGATATCAAAAAACTTAAAAAAAAATATATATATATATATGAAAAATCCATGAACCACCTTTTTATCATAGAGTACTCTCTTAATATTCTTTTCTCATTTTTCCCAGTGTATTTTTTCGGTTATACCATTGTAGGTGCTAGTCCAAGTTCGGCTTTGGTGTTAATAGGTGCGCCTTCTGGGCTCCCTATTGTTGTGGTTTGTGCCTCTATTTGTTGCCAATCATTAATCACACACAACTTATGGAGTAGTCTTCGTCGTCGTCGTCTTCGTCGTCGTCAACGTGGGTCGTCCAACTCTTAATGATTGTGATTTTGTGTATAGGGCAGCGGGGAGAGGGGCGTGGCTGTCTTATACCTTGGGCAGGTAGCATAAAATTGGAAATTTCTTGTACAATTGATTGAATGATGTATGGCTGAAGATTTATCGGATCGCAATACACGTGTAACATAATGTTCTTGACAGTTGTAGATTATGTGATCTTTTTTGAGATTCCTGGAAGTGTTGATGGAAACGAAGGACTTGCACAAGTTTTTAAGTGGAAATGAGAATATAAAAAAAAATAATAAAAAATAGAAAGATAATTCGTTAAAAAGAAATTGCTAAAAATGATTTTGTTTTCAAATGCTTCCCAAACTAATTCAAAGCACAGTAAGCCTCCTTACATGTTCCTACAGTCCGATAGATGGCGATAGCTTATGACGGCGCCAAATATTGTCAACGATATTTATTTGAGTAACCCTGGTATTGCTTTACATTTATCGATTGGCAATTAGTGCAAATAGCAAAGCCCGAACAATAAGCTTAAACAAAGATTAAAAACTTGCAAATAAAAAGGGTAAGTACATCTAAATGGATGGAAAACCTTGTACTTTTATACGGTAAGATGGAAAAACATGATTTAATCGTATAACGAACTTATTTGCAGCATGCAACTGCACACACCAACGCTTTCATATAAACAGCTTTGCAAGGAAATATTTTTTAGAACGTACAACGTCAAGATGACACATGGCAAACGTAAACAGAAGGGAAGCAGACGTCGCTTCACATCGACGGAGGAGTTGAAGAAAAAGTGCGAGGAAATGCGTAAAAGGTCTGTGGAGGACAACAACAAGGAGAATGTGAATCCGCCGCAGCAGCAACAACAAAATGAAAACCTGGGGCTGGACTGGCTCTTTGGCAACAAGAATCCCAATCAAAAGCTTGATGAAGTTGCTGAAGAGTTGGCGCAGATCAAACTGTACGATGCTGATGATGATGCCACAAGCAGTGACAGCGACCAAGTGGGTGTTGCCCGTGCATACTCCACCCACAAATGCCGTCTATCGCGTAGCGAACGCGAAGAGCTGGACAAGCAGAAGTCGCCTCATCGCTGGAATGAGAAACTCCAAACTCCGGGCTCTGGCCTAAGCGGCAAGGCCAGGGCAGATCTGGCCCGACTGGCCATTGTGCGGCGCGAGCGTGAGGCGGCGGCTGCCAAGCGTGAGGCCAAGAAGAGAGCCACCGCCGAAATGCCCAAAAATATGTTTCTGCGTTCCACAAAGTAACAAAAATAAAGACTGAGCTCCATTTGTGTTCTAAACAAGTAAAAAAGTGTAACGAAAAAAAGAAAAAAAAAAAAAGAAATGTTTACAAACCGTATCAATTGTATCTCACTTCAAGGACTTTTCTCAAGCTTCTGCGCTGTTGCCAGCAGCCTTGAGGCACAATTGTTAAACTTTCCCAATGTAACGAGAGAGAGAATAACTTGTCACCAGCTCCTGTCGCGTGTCAGCACGACGACTACTTAAACAGAAAGAACAAAAAGCTGCAGAACTAAATCGAAAGACAATGGACAAGAATCAATAAACATTTATTGCAATTGCCATCCAGAAAGACCTTAAAGTCAATTTCTCTCTCTCTTCTGTTCCTTGGAATTTTTCAACTGTGCACGCGTATTGCCTTCATCCTTCAAGATGCACCATTATTAATTTTTTGTAAATGCGCGTGTCAAATGTATGTCGCATACACTGAAAATCAAGGTAACGTCGAGGGTAGAGGGGGCGTGTTGTGCTCATTATCAGTCCGGTTGAAGGACATTACACATTTGTGTTTGGGCCATAAAACCATTTGACGGCAACATTGTTTGACCAAAATGTGCATAATGAGCTTGCCACACGCAGTTAATGACTTCAACTAAACAGCCTTGACATGTCTTTCCAAGGCCGGAAGGATATCTCTTCGGTATACTCTATCCTAGCTAAGGTTCTCTCGCCTTAACTGATTGCGAAGTCTTTAAGCCAATTGAGTTCTTTTTATTGGTTTTGTTGCTAATGTTTTCATTTTCTTGTAACTACTTCCGTTCCAGTTGGCGTTGCTGTTGTTGTTGTTGTTGTTACAAGTCCCCCACGCCATTGCGGCAACACACTTTCCTCTCAGTCTGGCAGTTCATCAATCTGGCTACGTTAGTCACCGATTTGTTTGCTTTTTGATGTGGTTTTGGCGTTAGTTTTATACTCTTTCTAGGGTAAGGGTACGTTAGCTAAAAAAAGATGGAAAAATTATTAATGATATGCATTTTTTTCCCTTGAAATACTTTTGGTCAAATATTTTCTTAAGTAAAAGCAAACTAATTTTCTAGAATTTTAGTTTTAAGCCTTTGAAAAAATCAGTCAAAATGTTTAATAAATTTTCTCACTATAACTTTAAATTGTAAATAAAGTTTAAGGATTCTTTTCACTGCAAGCTCGCATAACATTTTCTATAGTGTATCAATTACTTCGTTCTGCTTCGCAATCAATTTGGTTTATTGTTGTGTTTACTTTGTCGCCTGCGGCCTTTTACATTTTTATTGTCATAGTCGTCGCATAAAAGTGAAACGTCAATTTGCTGTAGGTTTGTGTTTAAAGAAACAACTACAAAACTAAAAAACGTATATATATAAAACTAAATTATGAGCGCGTGTTTCGGTTTGTGCATCAACGTAATATGCGCTTTGATGTTCTGCCGTCGGCAACAAGACGCTTTAATCACCTCGCCCACCCTCGTTTGCGTTGGCCAACCCTGGTAGTCTGTCATATTGTTTTCTTTTTGTTAAAGGCTCAACTCGTCAGGCAATTACGCATATTATTTGCACAAATTACGCATGGCAAATTATTTGTACATATTTTATTTTGGATTTTTTTTTTCTGTATGTTGTTGTTGTCGTTTGTTTATTGCGTAAGCACGCGAACTTGTGAAAAACCTTTGAGTAGAGGAGGTTCCAGAGGAAAGTGTTGAGATTAAGGGTATAAGAGACGTAAAATACGCTTAAATTTGACTTTAAAAAATATTGTTTTAATATTTTAATTATTTGTAGCTAAAGAAACTAAAAAAAAATCATTTTAGGTTTTTTGAAAATTGTAAAAAATTTTTCAAAATTTTATTGCTCAATTTCAAGCACAATTTTTAAGCTTATGACCTAATTATTCATATAGACACTCTTTAACATCTTAATTTTAATTTCTAAAAGTTTCAGAAGATTCGACTGATAATTACAAAAGTTATAGCAGCTTAAAGGGAAACCCTTAGTCAAGAACTCCTCACTGGGTTTTTCATTGTGCTTGTTTTAGTTGTTGACGCGTAACAAATTGCTAATAACTTGATTATGCGTCTAATGGACGCAATTGCTGCTATATAAATATTTATATACAGACATACTATATATATTAGCTGGACTTTCTTATATAGACCAACCCCCAAAATGCTTACACATAGTTTTTGGCTCTGGGTTTTTTATTGCCTCACATAACTTGGCATAATTACGTTTTGGTGTGCAATTTGCTGCCACATCAGAGACGCGCGCCTCAACAAACAGTGGCATGCCCCTTCAATTTAGGGAGCACCCTCTAAAAACAACCTCTCCGACCGCTTCGCTCACTCATCAAAGACTTGACACAGACCACATGAAAGCGACACGCAGCGACAACATAAACATCTACTTAACGATTTCCTTCATGCAACTTGTAATATTCCCTATACTATATACAAAATATCGTTTTCTATAAGTTTTCATTCATAATTCCGACGCACTTTCATTGTTTTTGTGTGTTTACATAGTAAATTTATACGTTTTACTACTTGTTTGCATTATTTTTAGTAGTTAATAAACAGTCGCAAAAACATTCCACACATGTGCTTGGCACATTTCTATACTTCCCTTCAACTTCAAAGTATCCACAATACACACAGAAACCACAACACACGAATCCATCCGATGTGATCTTCTGGGCGATCCCCGACTAAAAACACACCAGACAGCTTGGCTGCAAGAGCAAACATTTAAGATTGGAACTTAACCCCTTTCAAGGATTGGTGTTCGACACTAAGAAAAAGCAATCTAAAGTGTGTAAGAAATGGAATTTATAAGAGGTTTATATACTCCATAGGTTTTTTCCATATCCTGCTCTTGAAAACCTTGCTTCAAGCACTTTACTTTTCCAAACATATCGCATAACACTCACACACACATTGAAAATTAGCAATTACATATCGACACCCAGACAAGAAAAATGTTCAACCATAATTTTCCCACACGTATCCCAAAAAAAGGCGAAGAGGAAAATGTTCCAGCCGTAAAACTGACAAGTGCCAAAGTCAGGCAAACATCAAAAACGTTCCACACACACACACACACCACACTTTTGTGTGGCACGTACACATGTGGCAATAATGAGACAAGTGCAACATACTTGCAAAAATTGTCATTTGTTGTCAATAATTTCACAAGCAACAGAAAAATTCCCATCAAAGTTTCTTCTTTCTTTTAGGGTGGTTCAATTCTGAGTTTTTGGCTGGGAATGTTCGAATGCTTAACGATGTGAACACACCTCCACACATACATAAGTATTGATTGCATATGTTCATATATTTTATTTTTGGAGTTCTATTCCAAAGCAACATATAACATATAACATATTTCATTGAATAAATGTTATTTAATCAATCGAAATATTTTGTGAATGTAAAAAATATGCTAACTTCATTAATTCACAAAAAATAATGTTTAATAAAGCATATTACGTTTCTGTGGGCGTTTGTTGAGCCAAAAGCGAAAGCATTGTGAAAAACAAGCTACAAATATTTTGAACTTCTTTGGGACAATAACCCTACGCAATATTCTGAGCTCCAAGCTTGTTGTAAATATTGCAAAATGCTTAATGACTTTGTTAAATTGTTGAAGTCATCGTTTATTGTTATTGATAAGCGTGAAAAGTTTTAAAAATTAAGCATAAGCAAGTCGAGAAATTCCGACTTAGAGGTACCCAGAAAGCCGAAAAAAAAACTTTCGATATCGATAACTTCGTCAAAATTCATCCGATTTTCAAATGTAATGCATTAAAAGTCTTTTATTAAGCTCTAGATTAATACTGCATTTAAATCTAAAAACTCAATTTTAACTCGATTTTCATGTTAAAATTTTGTGTTCAAAAAGTCGACTTGGGATTTGGACCAAACTTCCGATTGCCACAACTTCCTCAAATTTGATCAGATTTTCAAATGCCATACATCAAACGCCTTGCTTTTCGCTCTAGATCAATACTGCATTTAAATAAATGCAAAATAAAGAAACTTAATTTTTAGTCGATTTTCATGTCAATTTTTTATGACCGAAAACCGACTTGGGCGTGGAACAAAGCTTCCGATTGCCATAACTTCGTCAAAATTCATCCGATTTTCAAATGTAACGCATTAAAAGTCTTGGTTTGAGCTCTTAAATAAAACTGCGTTTAAATGGGGAAACGCGATTTTTCACTCACAAAACTCAATTTGGTAGTTGGCCGAAACTGTCAATGCAATCCCTTCAAAGTCATAAAAATAATATGAAAGGTAGCCTATATACATATATTTCATTTCAGCTTAGGTCCTACCTAAGCCCTGCCAACTGCATCTTCTGCTCCGTTTCTTATTTTTGTGATTTTGGCTTACAAAAAAATGTATTTTTATATTTTTGCAAGTTTTTGTTTCTATTAAGACATAATGAACATAAAGTCTTTTCGTTTCTCGAAGCCATTCGATATTTTGGCCAAACCCATTGAATGCCTGGCTTTCCATTCAAACCCAAATCCAAACACACACACACACAGACACACGCACGCACACACATAAATCACATGCCGCTTAAACTTTTGTTATGAGTTGAATTTTGTTGTTGCTGCTGCTGAGTTATTTTTTTTTTTAACGATTTTAGCATATTTTAAAATTAAACATTTTAAGATTCGTGTCGAACCCGCAGATTTTTACTACTTACCTTGTTGTATTTGTTTTTTTATTCATTTTTTCGTTGTGTTTTTTTGGGCTTTTTTGGATTTTTCATTGCTGTGTCGTCTGCTGCTAATGAAGTGTTGTGTATCTTTTTTTACAATATTTATATTGTTGTTTTTTTTATTATTATTATGCATATTTATGCAATTTTTCTGTATGCAGTTCCCCAACTTCCTCTTGAAACTTGCGGCTGCTCCTCGAAATTTTGTAATTTGAGCTGAAAGGAAATCGTATTTAAATATATATAAATTTGTTGGCAACACGTTTTATTTTTGGGTTTGTATTGCTTTTTGCTTCTTCATTTGCTTGTTTTACAAATTGTATTCGACGCTTAAAACATATATTTTCTGCTGCTGTTTGTACATATATATCTGGCATATCACATATCTTGGGCCTTATCTGCATATTCAATGGCAACGTTTCATCAAAATGTCAACGTATATCATAGAAATTAATAAATTTCAACTTGGCGAATGCAAAAATTACAAATCAAAACATAAAAAACCTCTACAAAATGTATGAATTTATTATGATATAAATAATGTAAACATATATATTTTTTTTTCAAGCTATCGGAGAATTTATTCGAGTATAATGTTTAAAATCTCTATCAAATTAATTTTACATGTTGAATTTATTGCATGCATTTTTACGAGAAAGTAGAAAAAAGTAAGATATATCAAGTATCAAAGTATTAAATTGTTTTCTACAACATTTTTAGCTTATTTTTGCCATAAATTCACTTTAGCCACAAAATCCTTGTGTTCAGGTTTTTCTTATCATTTGGTTTAAGCCATAAACTCACACATTAGGCACCCAACATTTAACTGTATTATAGCCATGTGGCAGATAGTAATTTGCCACTAATTCCCCTTTAGCTAGCTGTGTGTGTGAAAACGAAGCCAAGCCAAGCTGCCTGTAATAGCCAATTGTCTCGAATGCTAAGCCTTTTAATCAATTGCCAAAAACAACTGGAATACAAAAACCAACAACAGAAACATAAAGAAGGGGTGAAGAACTATAAGATACCCTGCAACAAGTTAACTTTGCTGAATAGTTTTTCTTGACTTCAAGGGTATCCCTCAAAACAAACACACATTTGAACATTTATTTTCGTCAGACGTTGACCACAAAGGGGGGCAAAGAGGTCTTATAAAAGAGTTTTGCCATTTAGAGAAGCATTAAATGCTCAGCAAAAGGGACACACTAAGGGGATTTACATTTGAGTAGTGGATACATTTAGGGGAAATCCTAACCAACCCACAAAAAACAAAGCTCTCCGAGCCAACCTCAACCTTAAGGCCAAAATACTTTGTAATATCAAAATCAATTTTCCCTGGCCAAATGTAATTATAGAAGGGAAGGGAGGAGGGCAAGGGTTGGGAGGCGTTATTGAACAATTTTCTGTGACTGCTCGAAAAATTGATTTGTGTTTATTTGAATATTTAATGTTGATTTCAAATTGGGGAATTCGAACAGAGAATGACAAATGTAAAGAAGAAGAAAAAGATAAAGGGGAAGTGGAAGGGTAAGACATCACATGTAAATGCAGCATATATGACATGAAAATTGTTAATGATATATGAGTTTTTCTACTCATAGTCCAGTGTCCAGTGTGTCCGTCCATCTAATTGATTTCCTAGACTCTGATAGACTGTCATTTATTCCCCCTGCTCTGAACACTTGGTAGCTCAGGCTTGACAGTTTTCTTTGACATGTCGCAGACGGTCTATGTGTGTGTGTTTATAAAGTCATTACCAGGCGGCAGGTTTCAACTAATATATATGCTATATATCCATCAAAGACTGTAAATCTATAGTTACACGTGAAAAAACTTGATGAATTTACAATCTTTTTGTAAAATTTTTACTTCTTTTTTGTTTCTTTTGCTTTAAGCTCTCTCCCTAACCCTTTCTGTTACTCCCTTTCCTTTCCTCTTCCTCTCCTACTACATATCTCTTCCCTCTCCTAAGTCAACCCAAATTGTTTTCAGTGCATTTTTACAGCTTTGCACATCATGACGTGCGTCGACTTTTCAATTTATCGATTTTTCTGCAATTTCATTTAATTACAAAAAACAAGCGTAAAATGCGCAAAAAACGCTAACAAACGGCTGCAACAAAAACGTTAATTTCTACAAATTTTCACTCGACAAGCGCCACGCAGCGGGTGCGGGGGGAGAGTGGGGGGACTACAGTTAGGTGTGGAAGGGTGGCAATTGATATGGCGTTAGGCAACGTCATGGCACAGGTGGCAGGGGGGGGGGGACAGGAAGAGATAGCCGAAGAGACTCATCGAGTTGCGCTTATTGCCCAATGGGCCTCACGTGGCCGCTGCTGTCGCACGTGCCGCATAATGTTGCAAGTGCTGCTGTTGTTGGCCCTCGCCATATACCGTTAGGTGGCAAAAAAGGCTGCTGCTGCTGCATGGTCATGTTCGGGTTAATGATTGGGGCGTGGCAGGCTGTGGTGGCAGCTGTGGCAGTGGTGGCGGCAAGCGTTTATTGCCTGCCTCAGTTCAGTTTCGAAATGTCATCTAGCCGGAAAGAAGAGGAAGAAGAAGGAGAAGAGTGGGGCAACCAGCTTTAGGATTGTATTGGAAAGTCTATTAAAGGTAGTTTTTGATAAAACATGAAAGAAAATATTTGAAGTAAGGATTTTCTAAAGTTTAAGTTTAAGTTGAACCTCAGATTATCTCTCCAGAACCCACTTAAGAAGCATTAATTATTATCTAAGCTTCAAAAAATGCTTAGAAAAACTGCAAAAGATAAATTTTGAGAAGATTTTTAAGGAAATATCCTAAGTTTAAATTATCGTAAGGTAAAGTTAAAGTGAAACCCTAGAAACCCTTTCCCAAACCAACTTTAAACTTCATTTATGATCGAAAAAACTAAACACAATTTCTCCTAAACCACTTTTTCTCTATTCCTCGCTCCTTTAGCAAGTTCTTAACTAATCATATACCAGCCCAAGTCTACCTTGCCCCAACGTTTATCATTTGTGTCACATAAATCAATGGGTATGGTCTGTAGCATATTTACCGCCCGCCAATTAAGTGCCTCAAATATTTACAAACGCCCCAAAAAATTAAATATTTTGTCACTGTTTTGTAGCGCCCCTTGACACTTAACCTCGAAATGCTACACTCCCCCTCTAGATGCTTGTTCTTCTGTCTGTCTGCCTGCCAACGCTGATTTGTGGGTGTGTGTGTATACAGATGGGGCGTGAGACCCCACAAAGCGAAATAGAGAGTGGGGGAGGGGGGAGGAGGGAGGAGGGCTGGCAGACACATTCACAGCTGCTTCCATGTGCTGTGCTTTTGTCGCAGCATTCATTTACATTCAAATTAAAATGAAGAAGACAAAACAATTTATGCCAAAGACTGAATAAAGTTTTCGTCCCAACTCCTCCTCCCCCCCTGCTATCGCGTCATGCTCGTTTTCGTGTTTCCATAAAGAAGTTTGTTTGTTTTGACACTGGAGCTACATGGATCTTTGGCGGCCTTGCTTATAAATTAGCTTTGGGACACTTTGACATGTGCCTGCACTTGAAGAAAAAACATCGACTAGCATAGAAGTTATCTATGATTTCTTTCTAGTTCTTTTTTTGAGTGTTCTTGATTACACCAGCTCCTGTAAAGATCATTTGGATAGCCTAATGTTCTGTTTTGTATCTATTTTCATTGTGATTAGTTTCGTAATTAAGCAAGAGACATAGACCAAAAGATCGGATATATTAGATATATGGCAGTACTTAAATAAACTTAGTTCGGGGTCGTTCTAGGTGCCAGATAGACAAATGTTGATAGCACCTTATTCAAATTATTACCACATCATGTTGGCCTTTATTTCAATAACTTGCCCAAATAATTAGAGATGTTTATCCTGGCGCACATTCAAAGTTAATTTCTTTATAATTGAAGGCAATGCATGTTTATGTTGTTTTGGTGGTGGTTGTCTTTATATAGTTATCAAATGTTCGGGGCAATCCATTTTGATTAGTTCCAAGTGAATCGAGTTAAGGAATTTGGAGTTTAATGATTTATTTGGAATATATTTGGGGTTTGAAAACTGAAACTTTCAATACAATTTCGTTACGCTTATCCACACCCAGAAGTCAAGATGCCCTAGACACCATCATCGATCTAACTCAAACGGAGAGAGGGAGAGGGGAAAAATCACATAATGAAAATGGAATTTCACTTTGAGTGACCATGAAAATGCATTCGTTAAACATGTTTGTTCCCCTTACATTCGCTTCTCTTGATTCTCTTCTTTCAATTGGTTCTGGCTGCTTGCAACGCGTCGCTGCCAACGAAGGAATTACGCCCTATGGCTAAGGCTCGTATGGACCTATGGGGCACTAAGGATCCCCCCATGCAGGATATACACAAGTGCCCAGTGAGTAGTGTAACGAAACAAGTGCAGACGTGTGAGAAATTCCCATTCTTCTCGCTTGTTCGTTCGGTGCACAGGATATTTGCCTTGTTGCCAAGCGTCAAGTCAAGTGTTTTAAGCACTGCCAGATGCAACTAAATTGGATATGCTCTAATGTTGAGTAAGTGTGAAGTTGCAGTTGCTAAAGTGAATGGAAAATACTCTATAATACTCTTAAAGGCATCTTCTAATCAGCTAGGTGCCTTTGATTATGACTTTTCTATAAACCTATTTCAAGAATAAAAGTTTTGATAAGAAATACTATTTAGTAAACCTTTTTTTCACATATCTATATTTTATTGTGTTTGATTTTTTTCTTTAAATATTTTTTTTGCTCACATTGAAACATATTTTTATTTTTTTTTTGCCGAACTCTTTTTCTTTTAACTTAGAAACTAAAATTGTATATAAATAAAATTAACTGAAGCGTCTATGAATTTATATTAATGCTAGGAATATATTATTATTAATTATATTTTATATATATTTATATTTTAGGCATAACTAACGTTTTAGTGTACACAAAGATGAAGCAGCATTTATTTAATTTTTTTTTGATTTTCGAAAGTTTTGTTTTTAATTTTAGATTAACTTTACACTGAGATGAGTTTGTAGAACAACATTTAAACACTTTTTACAATATTCATTTGTTAACTAAATGTACAAAAATTTGCTAAACTTGTTTTTTGTTTTTTTGAGTACTGTACATGGGGGTTTTGGATAATTACTTTTTGGAAATATAGTACAACAGAAAGATTTTAGAGAAAGTAAGAGAGTTAAAGATAGATCAAAATATTTATAACAAATAATTTACAACATTTATGGCCGTTTCTCAACGATTTTAAAAACTTTTTGCTTTGGATTTCTGTAATTTTAATATTTTTTATGAAGCACAAATTATTTTTTTAATTTTTTTGGAGTATTTTTTCCTAAGAATTTGGGTTTAAATTTTTTTAAAATTTTTTTTTTTTTGTAATTTCAACATTGAGAAAACTGGCCAATATTTTTTTTTTTTTTTTTTTTTGATTAATACTGTTTTTGTGTGTGTTTCCGGTTTTTTGGGGGCATATCCAGCTCAGCTTTAGTGGGCGGGGCTGCGTGAGGGATGCGGCGAGCCAGCTGCCGATGACTGTTGCATCGACTGCTGCTGCTGCTGTTGTTGCTGCTGCGACGCTGACTGCAACTGATAGGGACTGAAGCGTTGATATTGACGCGGTCGCATATCGGGCGAGGGGGATCCCGATGATGAGGTCGACGAGGGCGTTGAAGCTGTGGGCGGCGGTGGTGGCGTACGATTGGCGGCCATTGCAGCTGCGGCCGCAGCTTGTGCGGCCTGAGCCTGCGCTTGCGCCTGGGCAGCGGCTTGAGCGGCTGCAGCCTGCTGATTGGCGCTGGCCAGAAAGCCGGCTGTCAGTTGCGGCCATTGCTGCTGGAACATGTGAAAGGCGCCCAGGCCGGGTGGTGGCGGTGCTTGGGCCGCAGCCTGATACATTTGGGGCATCATGAGCTGGGCATAGGGTGAGTTGCCGCCAAACATTTGCAGATGCTGACGCGCCTTCTCAAACAGCGCCATCGAAGCGGGATCGGCGGCGCCTTGTTGTGCTGCAAACTGTTGCATGAGCGGATCAGGGAATAGCCTCAGCGGAGATCTGAGCTGTTGTTCCAACAGCAGCGCCTCCATGGGATCACGATCAAAGTCAGTCAGACGGGAGGAGTCACGAAAACCTTTGGCAAATGGATTCGAATCGATTTTCAATTTGGTTATCAGCTGATTTTGATATGCCGTCACGGCCGTGAACACGGTCTCCGGGAACACATAGGTCTTGTGATCCAGATCCTGCAGCTCCTTGGGCGTAGTTGGTATGCTCTGGCCATGTGATAAGCGCACAAGATGTATTCTCGGTTGATAGCGATGCATTGAATTCAACACAATCTAGAGAGAGAGAGAGAGAGAGAGTTGGGTAAGGAATTGGTAATGAGTGTGTAAGGGGTTTTTATGGTAAGGGCACGAAAATTCATTGATTTTTAAAAATATTTTCAAAAAAAATTTTAGACTTCTTTGAAGGTTTTCCAAACTGATGATTCATCAAGGATTTCTTGCTGCTCATGTTGCATGGTGCAAAACCTTTCATAAGCCTCACACAATTATCAATCATTTAACACGCGTCTAATCGCGTCTACAATCTTAAGAGAGAGAAGGAGACTCACCTGTCCATTCTTATCCATTTCGTTATTAGTCAGCTTGACCTTCTCAAAGGAGATAACTTGTTTGCGCAACGCCTCACAGCTAAACGGGCTATCGGGATGGGAGTAGAGACGTGCAGGAGGCGCTGGATCCGCCTTGCCAGCCACCAGCCACGCAGACCGATGATATGCATAACGATAGCGTTTCGAGTCCATTGGTATGATATCCAGCAGCACTGCATAACGATCGGCAGGTTGGATCTGACGCAATGGTCCCGAGAATGAAACGCGCACCGTAGGAAACATGCGTCTGTAAAGGAAAAAGGCAAAGATTTTTTTTGTTATTTAAGGAATTTTTTTTGTTTGGTTTTTTGTTATTAATTAAAGTCAAAAGTGCCACACACACATTAGGAATCTACTAAAGCGTTAATTTATAGCCCCTAAGCTGAAGGAAAATATTATTATTATTATTATTTGACTTTTCTTTTCTATCCACAATGCTATGACAAGTGTGAACAAAAGCCAAACACATTGAAACTGAAAACTCTTTACCGTTTATTCCAGGCATCCTGTGGCTTTAATGCGCTCTAAGCCCTGCTGCGTGTGACATAACCTGCGCCCCTTTATATTTTTTGGGCGCTGCCCGAGGGACCGCCCTGATTGTCAACGTTGTAACAGACAAAGCGTCTAAGGTGTGATTTTAACAATATCATTAAAAATCAAAAGGAGTGAAGAGCAGGGACTCTCTATGTGCGTGTCTCAGTCTGTCTCCTGGGTCATTTAACTAGTTCAGTCTGTGTGGTCAGGTCAGGTTGTTGGGAGCTCTAGGTGCGGACAACCCGTTGTGATTGTAGGACTTGTCCTGATTTTCTACTCGCCTGCTGACATGAGCTACGCCCAAGAGCTGTGGTTGATTGTGTGGCACCTCAGGTAGAGATTTTTGAGACGATTTTTGCAGCGTCTTTTGTGCAATTGTCAAATGGAGACCGCACACAGGCTAAATGCTTGTTTTCTATGCTTGAGAACAGGCATGAAATTCATGTTGTCATTGCAAAAAATTTGGCAAACCATTTTTGGTTTGATTTTCAAAAGAAGTGTGCATGAGGAAGAGTATAGAAAGGAAGGTTTTGTTTGTAACTAGCATCTGTTGAGGTAATTAGTATTACCACAGTCATAGGAAACAAGTTTAAGATATCAAAGGGAATATTTTTAATGATTTCTTATAGTTCCTTATAGAATCGGTGTTGAAATTCAGGTATCTACAACTAAAAATTCTCCTTCAACTCTTCTTTCTATTTAACCTTTCACTGACTTTTAAGTAATCTTAATCCAACTACCTTATCTAATTCACTTAGACTAACTTAAATCAATTACAAAACTTTCTTTTCTATCAACTTGAAAAGCTTAACAACCATTTGTTTAGTTCACTGTGATTATATATCAAAGGGGTTTTAGATTGCTTACCTTCCCGTTTTGGTGATAATCATTTCGGTGCCCAATTCGTGAAAGCGATCCCACAGCTCTTTGGTCTCCAAATGGCATTGCACCGGCTTCAGATCATCACAATTACATGAACCAACTATTTTGGGTGCCTTCTGCACCGGTTCGGGTGTCAAACGTTCCTCGCTATCCTCTGTGCCCGGTGATTGTGGCGGTGTTGAGCAGCGTCCTTGGCTGCTTGTTGAACTTGTGTTCAATTGTGATTCATTATTGTTGTTGTTGTTGTTGTGGTTGTTGTTATTGCGACTCTTGATGTGTGTTGCACTGTGATTGTTATTGTTGTTGTTGTTGTGGTTGTGATGATGATGATGATGATGGTTTAGGCGACGCGCCTTTGCTGGCGGCTCCTCCACATCGCTGCAATCCACAACATCCACATCGACCTCATCCTCAATGGAAATGGGACCTGGAAAATCAAGAGTAAAGATTAAAATCAATTGGGGAAAAAGCTTGTTTTGGCAACATGTTGCTAATTGCTAAGTGCAACATTGTTGCCAACTTTCAATTAACTGCCCTCTCTCCCCTCTCTTTCTTTCTTTCTTTGTTTGACTGCAGCAGACAGTTCGTCGTCACAATTTCCGCTTCACCAAAAAAACCAAAAAAAAAGTCGCGTTTGCAGTTTTTTTTTCAGTTAATTTGTGTCTCAAGGTAAAAAGTAAAACGAAAATACAATATTAAAACTGTTGCCTTTAAGTCTACAGTTCATTTGCCTTGCTCTAATGAATGCCGCTTCGCCCCCCCACCACTCCTTCCCTGCTCTGCGCTTGAGCTGTGGCTTTTTTGAAGGTGTTAAAATGCAAAATCAGCAAGAAAATATTTTTTATTGTTTCATTTTTATATGCATAATATGTTTAATAACATTGTTTTGCCTTCTGCTGAGTTTTGCGCCTCGTAAAAATTAATAAAAATCACGCCAATTAACATAATTTGTGAGCTTTTGTTTTGGCCAATAAAAAAATTTATACAATTTGCATTATTTCAAAGCTAAAATCTAGAACAACAAAAAGTTTCTTTGCATATAATATTTTTATGTATGTATTATTAAGTGACTTTTGACGTTCTTTTAACTGATATTTAGCTGTCGTTCCCTCTGCCCCCTCTCCATACTGTTTCTTGCTTTAATTGCATTTGCCGTCGGCTATTGCTCTAGAAACAAGTTTCATTTCATGTTTTTTTTTTTTTTTTTTGCTTTAAGCTTGACTTTTAATTGTCAATAACAATTCAAATTATATCTTGTTGCTACAGTTAAGTTTTTTCAACTACTTTTTTCTCGTTTGATTTTAACAAGTTTAACAATTTAATTGTGTGTGGAAGTTTAAAGCTCTTTCAAATTGTTTGAGAACATTGTTCATATTCAGATTGTGAATAATTAAAAGTTAATAAGCGCATTGAGCACTTGTTAATTTGCCAAAGCCGACGGCTTTAAGTATAAGTAACTTATTGCACTTTGTTTAAGATTTTATAGAGCTTTAAGCTTGAACAATTGATATTAATGTGAGCTTGATTGCAGCTTAAAGACACTAATACATGTTTAATTGATACCAAATCGATCTTTAAAAGGTTTAAGACACTTTTTAATAGAAGAACTAATAATAAGGCATTTTTTGTTTAATGTAAAAGCTTTAAGGGCGAAGGAAGCACTCAACAAATCAATTGGATTTGCGGAATCGACATACTTTTGTTGAAAAAAAGTCGGTAAGTTTTACAAAATGAGAATATGAACATGAAATATAGTCATATACTTTAAAATTCGCAACTTCTACTACTAAACTTATTCACTTTTCATGCTAGTTTTTGTCATTAACTAACATTTACATACCAAAATGCAACACAAATGCTTTGAAATGTAAAGCTAAGGTTAAAAGAATTTTAAACTTGTCTTTTATCTGATATGCACAGCTAAACGTAGCGAACATCTTTAAATTTAAAGATTAAAACTGTCTTAAAGCTTCTCAAAAGCGAAGTTCAGTCAGTTGTAAAGATAACACTGGAAAGAGCATCTAATGGGTCGCCTATCAGCATCCTACACATTCTTACATACCTAAATTCCCTCTCTCACTTATTTAATAAAATTCGCTTTGAAACTTACTTGCACTGCGTATGGAGGATTCGCGGCTGGAGGCATCTTCGCGTGCCATTATTGCTGCTATGGAGAAATCCGTTGCGGAGCCGGCGGCACTTTTGCTATTCGCTGTTGTTGTTTGTGTTTGTGTTGTTGTTGTTGTTGCTCCTGCAACCACAGCCACTGTTGGGGTGTTATTGTTGTTGCTGGATGGCGCAACGGCAGAGACGCCATTGCATAGATACGGATGTGAGCCAACCAACATATTGAGAACTTTTACACGTAAAAGCTATAGAAAGTTATTTTATTTTTCAGATATTGTATCTTTTGTTTGTATTTATTTATCACTTGTTGGGAGAGAGAGAGCACTTAGATATTGTGTTGTTGCATTTTTGATAGCACTTTGTATGTATGTATATATGATTAATAACTGTTAAATCGCACACACACGACACACACACACACTGATGTAGGAACGTTAATTGTTAACTGTAAGTTCACGCGAAAAAATGCATTTGAGCGCAACGCGAATTGAGTGTGTGCGCAACGTAAGACAGGCGACGACGAACTGAATTCTGGTGTTGGAAATATCGTTGAGGGAACGAACGTGTTGTGGCTTAGAAGCCAAAATGCAATAACAACAAAACGGCAGACGGCGACGACGGGCAGCAGTAACGAATGGCAGCGGGAAACCAGTTTTCCAACTTGAATACACTGCAGTGGAAGCGAGCTAGCGTTAGGCACTTGAGAAAGTTAAGACACGCCAAGTGTGAGCAGTTGCGCAGCACTTGCAGCGAATTCAGCTGGAAACTAAGCACACACACACATACAGCGAGAGAGTGAGAGCGCGTTTAAGGGGTTGTGTGTGTGTGCGCAAGAGCGTGACAGCCATTAAATGGCAACTGTGACTGTCATTGCACTCACACGCATGCGCTGCTTGCCTGCCTGGCTGTGCTGTGTGGGAGTGTTGACGGCCACTCAGCAGCAGCCGATGCCGCCGCCGTAGCCGTTGCCGCCGCCACAGCGATGAGCAGAGAGAGAAACACATTCGTTTGTTTGTAACGTAGCGACGTCGTCATAACTCATTTACAATTAAAAATGTCGGCGCTTTTGCGCTCGCTCTCGCTCTGGCACATGGTCTAGGCGGGCATTTATGATGTGCAAACGTTTTGCTTGCGGTTTTTCATGTTTCCCTCTTTGCTGATGTTGCTGCTGCTGCTTCTGCTGTTGTTGTTGTTGCTTTTTAGACAACTTTTCGCCGTTGTCGTCTCTTGTTATCTCTCTGCCCAGGCTGTTGTCGCCGCCGCTGCTTGTTGTTGCTTGTTGGTTTTGTTTTCTTTTAGCCTTGTTGAGTGCATTTCGTTTCATTTCGTTTCCAACACGTTCCGCTTGTGCGTTTGAGTGAGTTTTGTTGGAGTTGTTTTTTTGGCTATTTTTGTTTGCCTTTTTCCGCCGTTGACCGCCTGTCTGCTAATTAGCAACAGTTGCATTTGGCCCGCTTTCCTGTTGGCCTATTTGGAATTTTGTCTTTTGTTAAAGGATTTAACTTATTTATGTTTGTTTTCGACCACTTGTTGCAAGCGCTTTGTTTAAGTGTTCTTTTTTCTTAATTTTTCTGTCTTTCGAGCTTATTTAACACCTACGTGTTCAAGGTTTACGTTCTTTAACCATGAAGAAAAAGTTCATAAACACATGTTCACAGTTTAAACGCACAACAAAAACAATTAAAATACGTGCTTAATCATCAAAATACATATTTAAAAAAAGCATTTAAAGAAGTTGAGTTATATAAAAAGTAACCAATAAGTATTTATTGAAACTATTTTTTGTTATTGAATACTGCGTAAAAATCATAGTTTTACATAAGAAATCCCAAATTTCGGAAGTAAAAATAATTGAAAAAATGTCTCATTTTAAATACGTGTCTAAAATTGAAATATTCAATGTAATTTTCATGCAACATGTAACAAATTTGATTATATACACACACACGGAGAGAATAAGCTTACGAAAACCATTTGCATTTCAATGGAAAAATGTCTCGTTTCTTGTTTTGTTTTTGTTTTACCTCTAATTACAAGTTTTTTGTAGCCAGTAAATGCTGATTGTGGCACATTAGCAATTGCTGGTTGTGTGTTATTTTCCACTTTTTCTCTTCCTTTTTTTTCGTCTTTGTAGTTATTGCAAAACAAATAATGCATGACTTTTAAACTAAATACGAAGCATATGTGTTTGTGTGTTGCATATGGCAAAATGCAGCGAACAGAAACCAGAAAAAAAAGCTAACCGGACATGCAAAATAAATGCTATCTGGATGTAGAGTAACGCCCCCCAAACAGAAAAACTAGCAAACGCTATCATTTTAATATAATTGCACAACGGTTAATATCTTTCTTTTACTTTTTTTTTTATAATTTTTAACATGTCAGCAAATAAAATCTAGTTAAAATGTGTCGAAAAACAAGTCAAGACCTTTGTCATTGCCAATTAACCTTATAAAAAAACTGAATGCGTCTCAAGAAAACGTTTCTTTTTCTTTGTGACAGTTTGTCAAAATTCATTAGTTCTAGTTTTCAAAGGTGACCAATTAGCAAGGTTAGCATAACTGTGCTAACAACAGTCGCTGCTAAAAGTCATCCACTCACTTTGTTACATGCTTACTAATCCCGCTTATTTCTCCCCTCAGCTTGAACCTAGATCTAACTTTGACTTTTGGCTTCCTTTTCTGCTTTCCTTGCTTTCCTTTCGAGTGTGTGTGATTTTTGTAATTTGACACTTTTATGCGCTAACAAAATACTCACCAGAGATTTAACGTTCGGTAGGTGCAAAAACACACACAGCGAGGGTTGCCATTGGGTTTAAGGGTATGTGAAATGGGAGAAACGTTAAGTAGTGTGTGAGTATAAGAGTCTTAAGTCTTATATGAAAAACTTTGTGAAATCGAGCATGAAACTAAAAAAAATATTTTTCAAAGCTCACAAAAAAAAAAATCAAAAAAATTGAATACCAAAAATCAAATGTTAAAATGAAAACAATGGCGATTTTTACACCAAAAAAATGTGAGATCTTTGACTTTGTTTTTATTAATAAATTATTCATATAAAAATGAACTGAGCTTTGCCGAAAATATGCACAGAAAACTGAGTTTAGATTTTTAAATAAACTATAATAATTGAAATTTGAGTTTCAGTTTAAATGTTTACTAAAACTGTTAATGTGAATGCCTTTTCCAGACAGTTCTTCTCAGAAACTTTGCAAAGTATTAAAACGTTCTTGCTCGATTCTTTATACCAACTCCAAGAGCAGCCCTCGTTTTAGGCAACGCAGGACTGCTAAAAAGGAAAGAAGAGGCAGATCCATGTACCCTGCGCCCTGTTGTAAAGTGGGCATGTCAGGCGGCTGTCAATGTGACACTTTCACCAAGGCGAACAACTAACAACAACAACAGAATGTCAAATTGTTGCAACGTGTGTGTTCCTGCTGTTAGTTTCTTTTCGCGCTTTAGCAGCTTCCTTATGGCTGAGAGGATGCCAACCGAGGATATACATATGTATATGTATGTTTCTCTTCTTCAGCACAGCGGTGGCAAACGCGTATGTCACCAAAATGTCAATCTGAACGAGAAAAAAAAAGAATAACACAAGTTGTAAAAACAAAACGCAGGCCGCCTAATTTATTAGAGTTGTTGGCTCTCTTCAAAAACCACTTTGAGGCACTTGTAAAAATAAACAAAAAAGCGGAGAGAAAATGAAAGAATTTCGCTTGTTAATTAGTGTTGTAAAGTGTCGCAGTTGACTTTCTCCTTGTTTTGGCCTTAAGTGGTTTTTGTTACTTGTTCGGCATCTTTGTCGGCAACGCTCAATTGCTCATTAATAAATTTAACGAGCTCGCATTTTGAATATTGTTTTCCTCTTCACTTCTGCGCGAAATTGAACACTTTCACTTTGTTGTCAAGCCGCCGACCAGGACTTGAATTCGTCCTGCTTCAATGAGTCGATGTAAAAACATTTTGGTCATTTTCAAAACTATTTGAATATTTCGTTAGTTTTGTAGACCACCTAAGTTGTGGTCTTTAGTTTCTACTGATTGATGATACTTTGAGCAAACTAATGGTTATTCATAGTTACACTTTGGAAATCATTAGAGATTTGTTTTCCTAAATTTCATTTCCGCTTTGATTGAATTTTCTTGACTTTATCATACTTGAATACTTGAGTTTTCTTTTAAAAACTCTTTTGAACACTTAAGGAATGCGAAGCACGTGTTCATCCGGCAGCACTTTGCCACTTGCCGCAATCTGTTGCAACGTTGAAGTGAGCTTAAGCCGGAAAGAAACTTAAAAAAACGTATTTATAGAAATCAATTAAGATTTTATATCATATCTAAATATTTTTACTTACAAAATTATTCTTTTTTTCTCTTCCTGTCGCCTTTTGGTCTAGCTTTATTTTTTACCCATCATTTTTCATATTTTTTGTTGTATTGTGTTGCGCCTTCCACACACACACACACACATGCCACACCAATGTGTCCAGCTCTTTGTGTCCTTTGACCTTTTGAGAATTCTTTTCACAGCACTGCAAATATTTACCAAATATTTTCCATTCTATTTTCTTATATTTTCTTGGCATTGTTCACGCCCCCCAAAACATATAACTAAACATTTTTTTCTAAGCATTTTCGTTTGGAATTTATTAATGAAACTCATTGCGTTTTGTGCCGGACCGCAAAATGCCTCAGGGGAATCTGCACTTGGATGCACTGCATCTTCTTTTGCCTCGTCTTCTTCTTCTCTCTCTCCTTTACATATACGTATGTATATATTTCAAAAAACCGCCGCCGCTTTGATAAATTGCAAATGCCGCCAAAAAAAGCCTCAGGGAATTGACTTGGGCTACCGTAGTTGCTTTTGAAAGGTTAATACTCTACCTTTTGGGCTAAATGTGGACTTGTGGTTAAGGTAAATTATTCGGTTATTTGATTTTTTGTTTGAAGAATTTAGGAAGAGAAAAGTATTATTTTTTTGTATTTAATCTCAAAAATGAACACAAGGTCTTCCATTTGCTAGTGTATTCAATATTCTGCTTTCTGTATTAACATTTTCTTTCTGGCCTTTTTTTTGAATCGCCACAACAGTCGGTAGCAATTCCGTTAAAACGTTTTGTGTTGTTGTTGGCCTATGCAAAAGTAGCCTTAAACTGGGAATTCATAGACAAAAGGATGCCTTCGCTGTTCTCGTCTTTGCTGGCCAGGATCGAGTGCAACCGCAAATATTTCTGGGAATTCCTTGCTGGCATTCGCATATAAATCTTTGCCAACTTGCCAAAGTCATGCGCCAGACTTCCCCTCTCCCTCCCTCTCACTCACACACTCTGTGTGTGTGTGTTGTACAATTGTCACACCTTTCGGCGGCCACTCAGCAGCCCAAAATGTGCTTCAGCTCGCCGTATCACTCTTCCCCCTTCTCTCCAGTCTGCGTGTGTGTGTGTGTTTGTAATTCGACTCATTAACAATATGAGGCAATCTTTGGTCCTGTGATTGTGTGTTTGTGTGTGGCAGACTGAAGGGTTTTCGGTTTCAGTTTTCTATGCCACATAAATCACAACTTAAACGATGCGTAATTTCGTTAAATTACTCGAAGGCCTCTTCTCTCGCCGTTTTATATACATATTTATTTGTGTATTTTTTATTATTTATGTTTTGTTGCTCAAATTTATGTCATTGCAAGAGGCGTGTTTTGTTGCAACGCCCTAAAAAAAACAAGAGGCATTAAAAAAATGCATTCTTTGGAGCTTGTATTTGAGTCTTCTGCACTTTGCTTTTAAGCGTTTAATAAATGTCGTAAGCCACGCCCCTTTTATGCACCTTAACACTAAATTTACATACATTTATAATATGAATATCCATTGGTATTGAAGTTTGTTGGACAGCTGCTTCGATTTTTTATGTTCAAGCTAATTACAGATGCGGTTTCATATTGCAAATCAGATTTATTTGATGTTTTTGTGGGATTTCTGAAGAGGTTAAGAGTGTGAAAGAAGTAGTTGGAGCTGTTTGGAGACAGAAGATTCTATGAAGATTTTAAGAAAGTTTTATTTAGAAGAATTCAATGTTTTATTAAACAAACATTTGTTGCAAAGATTTCTTGAACTTTTCTTTGACTTTGTTAGTAAAATACTTCAACCAAAAAAGCAACAAGCTAATCCCCAAATTCGTATTTTGTCGGTATTTTTTCTTAAGTTATAATCATCAATTCCACGAACTGACTTCCTCCAGGGCATATCAAAGACGCTTCCGACTGATGAATGCAGTTTGTCTTTTTTTAAGGCCTAAGGTGTCTATTAGAACATTGTTTGATGTCAAGCGGCAAAACGTTTAAGTTTTTTTTTGCTAGTATCCAGAAAAAAAAAACTGTTAAGCCGCTAAAGTCGCAACACCCACAGCACAGTTGGTGTGTGTGCAACACGCCCCTGCAACTGCAATTAACCAGGAGTTGCATATCCTGCTGCGTGTGTGTCCCTTTCTTTTTTTAATTTTTTTTTGGCACAGGTGTAGAGGCTTAGAACCGTCGGTGTGAATGTGGGCAGCGCAATTACAAATAGCAAACAATGGATATAATCTAAGGGTCTTGCAACACTTGCCACAATCTCACTTTCATTCATTGCACAACATAATAGAGGCCGCAAACTAATTGTAGGGTATACATACACTTTTATGTACACTATACTTAAAGATTCGAGTTCTGTCTTCAAAGGGAGCTGCAAGCATTTATAAATTGACTTCTTAGCGCCTACGAAAAGGACACGTGCAGCCGTATTGATTAATGGATATTGGCCACAAAATGGCTGCCATAAAGAACTAGAGAGTTGCACATGTCCTTTTGTCATTCCTCACAAGGCACAGGACAAAACCTCTGCTCTAAATACAATTCAAATTGCTGAAGGATGCTGCAGCATCTGCCTAAACAAAGATCAAACTAGCTTGTTTTCTTCTCTATGTCCTTCGTCTCGCTGCGTCCTTGTGCTCGACAACACCAGGCAATAGATCATTTTCCACGCTTTACCCTTCGCACCGGGCTCTCCTTGTATTGAAATTTGTTGTGTTGTGCCAACAGAAATATTAAAAATCTTATTTCATATTTGATTTGCATTTGTGGTTGACTTCGAGACACCTTTTTTTTCTTGCCTCTTGGCATTGTTTTCCTTTCCAGTTTGATGCGGTTTTAATGAGCATCCTTTGAGAAGTTATGGGCCAGTTATGGGTTGGATTTTGGGCTCTTGTGTGCCACATCAATCATAATTAGAAAGAATTGTGTATGGTTTTTATTTGAATAATGTTTTGGGCTGTGATTTTTACTTTATGAACTTTTCTGGGTTGCATTTTGTGACACAAGGATTTTTGTCTAAGAAGTTAAAGGAGACCAAATCTTAACTTATATTAATGTTTAGTTGAAGCGTCTTTCTCCAATTATTTCCATTCTATTTGTTTAAAGTGTTAATCCTTACACATTTGACATTAATTTTCACACATGAGCTGCACAATAAGGATGAAATGAGGATCCTTTTTTTATAAATTCGAATCCTTACTGAACCAAAGTGAATTTCTCAATGTGAGGTCTTGTTGCAAACGCCCCATTTCTTGGGCACGTTTAGGGTTTCGTTGTTCTTCTTACCCTTCTGCTCTTGCTCTTGTTGATGATGATGCAAGACTCTGGATACTTTTTCTGGTAGGTGGATTCTTAATGAGCAAACGTTGTGTGCGGTCGAAATAAATGACAGAGTGTGTGTGCGAGTGTGTGAAAGTGTGTGTTGCAAGCGGCTTTTTGATGAAATTCGAGAGGCGTCAACAGGCGCTAAATCCGCTTAAATTCTCCGACGGAAGTAAAGGACGAGCCAGGCTTATAGCTTCATTCAAACTGGTGGCAAGTTTGGTAAGTTGATGCCACATTGCGTGTGCCACAAGTAAACAGACAGAAGCTGTTTAAATAAAATACTTTTTGCACTCATTTTGATGCATTTACTTTGGATGCACTGTGGAAAAAAAGTATGAAAACATTTTATAACTAAGAGGTGGAAAAAACATTCCTGGGAGGAGCGTAAAAATATATTTTTTATCAACAAAAAAATATTCCAATATTGTTTGCGGTGCATCATTTTTCCTGTTTAGTTTTTTTTAAGCTCGTGCCAATGCATTTGCCAGCTGACTCCTCTTACGTTTGGGATCTGGAATCGAGTCGACTTTGACCTTATGTCGCCGTTGCACGCAGCGCAATTGAAACGTTTAATTGCAAGCAAGAGAGCAAAGGAGTAGGAGAGTGGTGCGGGCAATTGTACTCTGTCTGTGCCAGTCATTAGTGTAATTAGATCTTTTGAGTTCCGTTTGACTTTACCTAGCGTGTCCTTTCTATATAGAGTATACGTATATATAGTATAAGTAGCTATCAATTTGTTGTATGTGTTTTTTTGTGTACTAATTTTTATGCCAACGAAACGTGCGCAATTTGTTTACCATCAGCATAATTGGTTGGCTTCCAGTTTCAGTTTCCCGACTCCCCTGGGCCCACTTTTTGCCTTTTGTTTTTAAGCGCTTTTTTTCTGTTTGTATCTCGCTCTATCGTTATCTCTCTCTTACAGCGCTTCCTACTTGGCCTGGCAATTAGTTAAAATGATTAAGTTGATGCGCTGGGCTTTTGCCCTTGGCTGTCCTTTTTTTATGTTTTTTTTTTTTTTTGTAATTACATTAGCCGCAGTTTCGATAATTCGAACTCGCCACGCACTCAGTCAAATTAGCTCGTCCATCTATCATATTGGTAATGTGCTCAGATCCATCGATATAGTTTCTATATATAGCAACAACAACTGCCAGCTGTTGCCCTTTGAGCCGTGTGACAACAATGCAAATAGTTTGTTGTAGGTTTTACAATTTTCCTAAATCGCAAATCAAACTGTATTTGCTTTCATAATTTCAATTTCATTGTTTGACTTTTGCACTCATTTCGTCATTGATCGATCTGGTTGAGAATCCAAAAGGTGGCTAGGGAGTAGGGTTGTCATCTCTAATAATGTTTACCACACACATGTCAAAAATCAGTCTGACGATGATCGATCGTTGATCTCTTTTATTTTTGGTCCTTTGAGATACTCACCACTCTCTGAATAGTTTGCCACACAAGCATTAAACTCGTGATTTTCTCTTTTTTTATTCGGACTTTTACAAAACATAACCTAAAAGAAAGAAGAATGGTAAAGTAAAATCAGAGATTGTTAAAGATTTTGTTTATTGCGTCAAGGGAAGCATCTTTAGAGCTAAAACAATTTTTTCTCATAAATTTTTTGGGATAAAAATCGAGTAAAAATCGCCTTACTAGTTTTATTTGTTGTTTTATTTAAGAGCTTTAACCAAGACTTTTGATGTATTACATTTGAATATCGGGGTAATATTGACGAAGTTATGGCAATCAGAAAGTCGAAAAAAATATTACATGAAAATCGAGTAAAAATTGCGTTTGTAGATTTTAATGCAGTCTTATTAAAGAGCTCAATACAAGATTTTTGATGTTTTACATTTGAAAATCGCTTGATTTTTCACGAAGTTATGCAAATCGGAAGTTTTGTCTAATTCCCAAGTCAACATTTTCAACGCAAAATTTTAACATGAAAATCGAGCAAAAATTTCGTTTTAAGATTTAAATGTAGTATTAATCTAGAGTTCAATACAAGACTTTTGGTGTATTACATTTGAAAATCTGATCAAATTTGACGAAGTAATGGCAATCGGAAGTTTTGTCCATTTTTAGATTAATTAGATTAATTCTTGTCATTTACCATAGCATTGAGGTACTTATATTTTGATCAAAATGTAGTTTTTAACATTTTAAGAACATTTCAAATCCACTTTTAGTGATTTCTATTAGCTTTAAGCAACAATAAAACCTAATAATAATGTACTTTGCTGGGAAACTTGTTCATTTGATGTTCTTGTTGTTGTATGCTTGTTTTTATTGCCCACAGTCTTAAGCTTGGACTAAACGTTAATAGCTCCCAACAGCGCGCTCCAAATATAATTTGACACTTGACTGCGTGCCACTAAAATATTTACAAACATATATGCTGGCAGCTACAAGAAGAAACATATATTATTAGCCCCGAATAACATGAGTATTTTGTTTTGTGTCAACTTTATGGCTTACAAAAAGTGAGCTTCACCCGCTCCCCTCACTACACACTTTGCTGTTTTGGCATAATAAAAAACTTATTACACACATAAAATAAATCCCACACAGTGGAAAATAATTAAAAAGACCTTTTTGGTGTCTTTAGGGCTGGGCTGCTTAGAAACGGAGGGGGCGGCAATAAAATTTATGAAAATTAACATAAAATTTTGTGCGATTAACTCGGGGAAAAACTCTTTGGCGTATCACACACAAACACACACAGATTGTTGTGCTCCATATGGATGGAAAATCACATAATAAACAAAGAGGAAGAGCAATAAAAACAAATATGGCGACACACGGCGCCTTTCTTGTGGGGGGGTTGATGATGATGAGGCAGCAAGCAGTTGCTGTTGCTGCTGCTGCTTTAGCTGATTATCATGCAACTCGTGCTACACATGCTTCTTCCTTTCGTTGCGACATTCAACTTGAAAGTCGCTCAATATAAAACTTTTAGCCAAACCAAACCAACAACAGCAGCAAAAGTTAAGCCGTGCGGCACAGCAAAAGCGATTAGGCTGATTGGCGTTTAGATATACCCTATGGAGGATTAGGTGTAAAAGGGAAGTTAGAAAGTTAAGAAGGACTTAAATTGATAAAGTAGCTGCAGGACTTGAGAATATATCGAAGAAGATCAACTTAAGATGGCTAAAATTGAAAAATCTTTAAAGAATGTCTTATGAAAAGTGAAGTTTAAGAGCTAAGAACTCTTTCTTAAGAAAGTTTCCTTCATCGAGGCAATATTTTTAGATTTTTCAAGTACTTAAGTTCGTAAATCCATGAAAATGTGTGCTTTTAAAAGATATATATTATTTTTTTTTATAGTTTCAATAGTTTTACCTAGACATTAACAAGAAATGGTATCTTCAGGTCGATCACTCTGACGAATTCTTATGTGAGGGGGTGAACTCTAACTGTTAGTATGCATGCGTGTGCGTGTGTGTATGAGAAATGACTTTCACTATATGGTTTTTCACATTATAGAGGTGTCCTCTTTAGTGCTCATCGTCTTCATCATCATCAGCATCCTCATCATCAGCATTAGAATATCACACGCTCGCATTATAAGTAATGCGCACCTTATGTTGCCGCCAAGTCGAATGTGATTAGCTCAAACGCTAGAAAATGAGAGGGAGAGAGGGGTAAGTAAGCTCCCTCTCTATCACCCTTTTTGTGTTTAAAATCTGTTTTCTGTGGATTTTATGCGCTTTATTAACCCCTTAACTGATGATGTTCCTGCTGCTGCTGCTGCTTTCGCGGCTGCTGTTTGTTTCACAAATCAAAATATTATGATGGCATCATTTACACGCCACATTTTCCGATTCAAGTTGAACCTTCACCCCTTTTCCGCTTTGTAGTTTTCAGTAGGGTTGTTTGTTTTATTTCTTTTTTTATAGTTTGCGGTCGCGCTTCTTAAGTTTCATGCTTTAATTTGATTAAACAATTATGATGAGTGAAATTTGGACTTTAAAGATTTTTTTTAGGATTTTTGATGTTGTTTGAGTTTGGCCAGCTTTAGCTTCACTTTAACCTCTTTAAAATTACCGTCCATTTAATGAGCTACCAAAAATGATTGCCTCAACTCAAGTTTGTTAACTTTTTGAGTCAAGTTTTTGCCATGTCATTAGGCGTTTAAGCCATTTGCCATTATAGAAATTTGCTGTTTCTGTTTGATGCACTGTTTCTGAAGAAGAAGAACAACAGCAATAACTGTTGTCATCAAAATTAATTTTATTGCCAGACAAAAACTTTCTGTTCCAACAACAATTTGGCAAGTTCATTAGCTTTTCCTAAACGTATTTAGGGGGAAAAAACAGTTGAACGCAAACTTTTGGTTAATTAAACGCAAATTGTTGTGGCGGCAAATTGCGAAAAAATTGCCAAAAAAAAAAAATAAACTTTGTCGCCAGAGACATTAAAAGCCCTTTTTCTCAGCACAAAGTTGATTGTCACAAAAGTGTGTGAGACCAAGAAAAAGGTAGTTAGGCTAAGGGATTGATGGACTGGGGAGATACTCATCAAATTATATGCATGTAGTTAGAAGAAAAATGGATTGAAATGCTTTAAAGATGATCAAAGTTTGATCATCAAACTTATGTTTAACTAAGAAACTTATTAATTTTTAACATTATTTATCTCTTTAAGGTTTCTTAATATTTTTCCAACATGTTCACATCGTTCTTACACCCTTTTCCACTCAAACCAAGCACATTACAGGGTATAGTTTTCACAAATATCATGAAAAGGGGTTAATTATGCCAACAATGGCTTCAAGTGAAGATGCGCAATGAAATTTTTGCGTTTCTGCATTTGCTTTTTATGTCAAAGTCATAAAAATGTCAGGCAGACAGAGGGAGTAAATTCGAAAGGGGCAACAAGCCAAGTGAAACAAATATGGCGGCTGACTCTCTTCACTGTATGTCTGTATGTGTGTGTGTTTTCTCCATCTGTGGCGTTGCCCACTTAAATGGCCAAGTATGTGTTGACACTGGCATGTAGTTGTTGTAAGTAACGATGGCAGGCAGCAAAAGCAGGCAATGGCCAACAGAGTCGTTGTCCTGGCCATGCCACGCCTACCCCCGTATCGCCCATCTCCTCCCCCCTCGTTCGCTTTGGCATTCGCCTCGGGTGTCGCTTGCGCAAATTTGCCACTTCAACAGCTCCTTGCGGACGCCGTAAGCACCGTTGTGAACGAGCTTTGAGCATTTTCATTTATTTTCCGCACATTTCAGTCTTCTTCTCCACTCGTCGCTCCTCGCTATCTCGCTGTATCTCTCGCTCTTGCGCTATCTGTCTGTCCTTGCCACACCCACGGCCAAAAGTACGTGGAATTTATGCGATTTTCCTTATTTCCTTTCTGTCTTTCGCTCGTTTCTTGCCGCATTTTTTTTTTGCCGTTTTCGATTTTTTGGCAAGTTGGAAAGTTGTGAAACGATGCTCACAGAATTTTAAGCAATCTGCCATTTCGTCCTTTTCTTTATGTGTATAGCAAGTGGGTTGGGCGAAGTGGGTTTTCTTTTTGTCAATATTGTTACTTGCAGCGCTGCGCAGTGGAGAGAAAATGTGCTGTGAATTTCAAATGCGAATGCTGAGATGCTTACATAAGTCAAAAGTAATGGGTAAATGGGGTATGCTCGATTGGTAGACATGGAAAAGGACTTAAAAGCTAGTGGATTGCATAGTTTAGCCAGCAATTAAACGCCTCTTCACTTCTCCAAAACTCCACCCACAAAACAAAACTGTTCATTAGTTCAAAATGGTTGCCCTCCCCCCTTCCCTCTTACCTTAACAGACCACGAAAAAAACAATTAAACGCAAAGAGAAAAAAATATGTATTTCCCTTTCTCCCACTTATGGCCTTATCTGCATAATTTATGGTAAAAAATCAGACGCAACGGTTTTCAAGTTCCTCTCCCCGCGTACTTGATGTTTATTATGGTTATAATTATTGTTGTAGGCAGCCATGCGCAATGTTTTTTTGGGAATTGCACCACGTGTGGTGCAAGTTATACACCAAAAAAATGCTAAACACAAATTGTAAAACAATTAAATTGTAATAAGTAGCGGGTTGCCTTACCAACATATTACAATGGGCGGCACTTGAGGTCTTGTCCAGGGCCCAAAATAGAGTAATTAATAATGCTGGGACTGAGAGCTGTCCAGTGTGTAACGCCTCTATTAGCCAACTCTGAAACTCAACTTTGACTTTTAATGATAAACAGTTTTGTTTATGCGCTGACTCACAGCGCGATTCCGATCGAGAGAGCCGCATGGCGCCAAGGATTTACCAAAGTCTCCCATTCTCGTATTCCCATTTCTCAAAAAAAAATCTCCTCAAGCTCGCTGGCTTGTAGAGCGCATTTGATTGACACTTGACATTTCCTGACTTTTATTTTTTTATTTTTATTTTTTGCAGTTACGTGTAGCGTAGCATTTTTGGAGATCTGTAATCGCCAGCTGACATTGCGTTGTGTGTGTTGTGCACCGTTAGATGACTTTGTTGCTTACTTTTCAAGCATTTAAATAAACGAATTTCAAGATGAAAATGTTGCGATTGTGTTTCGTATTTTGCTTTCTGCGCAACTGGGTTGCAAGTAATGAGTTGTTAAACAAAGATTAGTTGAAGATTGTAAACTCTTCCCTCTGCTTTCTCACTACCTTTAACATTTTTGCCATCTCCTGATTAATCTAGTGTGGCCAAGCATCCAGTTTGGCCTTTTAAAGCCCCACACACGTGTAGACAGAACCAAAAGCGTTGACTGCACCTGGCAGCCCATATAATTTTATATCCCACCTTGTTCACATATATACATATATATATTTTCAGTATATGTACATAAACCACCCACTGCCAGGAGGGTTAAGGGGGTCTCCTTCTGGCAGCCAACGCGTCAAGTTGTGAAGCTGTGTGCAAAAAAAATCATTAACACGCACACCCACAATACACACATCCCCTCTCTCCCCGTTGAAAAGGGGTTGGGGGGTGTAGGGACAATCTCCCTTATTGCTTGCCGTCTCGCTCTTTGGCTCTGTTATCTCTTTCACTCTTTTTAGCTGTTCTGTGCGAGTTCTGCTCAAATTACTTGGGTTTTTACATGCGGCAGTGAGGCACATTAACACTGTAATGTGCCAACTGTGTGCGAGTATGTGTGTGTGTGCGGATGTGTGTGTGTGTGAATGAAAACAACATGGCGGCAACATGGGCGCCCAAGTCATTGCCATGCATAAAGAGCAAGACTTGCCTGGAAGCTGTTAGCCAGAGTCCCTGAAGCTTTATAGGGTATACACTGTAAGAAATTGAACAAATCATGTAATTTAGGTACCAAAAAAAGTAGAAAGTGAAGTATTTTTCTAACTTTATTTTCATTAAATTAAAGTATTATCCTCTCAGAAAAAATTATTTTTTAAGAATTTTTCCTTCAAGGAAGTTTAATCAAGAAAGCAAAGAATCCATTTTGTAGAGTCACACATATGTTTTTTCCAGTGCATTGCGGCTGCTCCTGTCCTTTAGCGACTGTGGGCGACTGCAGATACTTTTAGTCAAGATTAATTGTTATATATTAACATGGCGTCGAGTTACTGAGTCTGCGAAAACGAGCTATTTACAAGCTAAACGAAAGTTGACTTTGCCTCAACGACGGCAACGACGACGATGCAGAAAGGAGTATAGAAAGAGAGAGTGGGAAGAGGGCCTGAGTATGGGCGAAAGTGGCAGACTTTAATATACCCGGTTTTGCTTCGTTTTGCTATTTGGCTAATGTTTAAGTAGTTCTAAGCCTCTTGCCACGATTCTCCAACTGTTTATGGCCTATCTTTTGGGCAAGATTTATGTTTGGCCATTTTCATGTTTTATCATCAGCTGCGGCGTCGAATTATTCATGAATATATTTGTGTTTGTCATGTTACTCATACGACGCGTTGCCCTTACGCACAAACAAAAAAGGGTTTGCAGTCTGTCTGCCTCATCTAACACCCCGGCTTTTTCGCCTTTGAATTATGAGGCTTGGGGTTTTTGTGGATCTGGTTTGCGTTTTTTTTTCTCTCTTTCTGTTCGAGTTGTCCCCAGCCTGTTGTGGCTTTTGTGGCTTTTATCAAATTGTGGCGCGCTTCAATTTGTTCGCGGTCGAATGTGGTGCGAAAAACAAATTTGATTTATAAGTATTCGCAGATACAAATGACATTGGCGCCAGCGTAATATGAAAGGGAAGTTTTAAAATACTAGGAAGCTTTGTTGAGTGGAGTAAATTTTCCTTAAAAGCAAAAGTTCCCTTTTAAATATCTAAATTTTGACTTATTTTCTCCCTTTTCATTCTCTCAATATCTTTCCCAAATCATTACTTTAACATCTTTTTTTCCATGCTATTTTTCCATGCTATTTTCCTACGATATTTGGTTTCAGCATATGCTTGAGTAACTAACCAAAACCCACTTTACAACACTCTGAACCCTCTGTTAAATCTCCTGCTACCCCATGCACTCTGAGGCACCCTTCTCTAACAACTGTCGCATATTGGAACCGCAGACAAATTTGTCTACGACTGAAACTCCACCCATGCCCGTCTAAGCATATTGACATCTAACTGAAAGTCAATACGAATGCTCGACTAAGTATAATAAAAACCACACCCGCAGCAGCATACCCTTAACAGATCTTGGCCTTTCTCCTTCCTCCTGCCGGCCTGCCGGTCTGCCTGCCACCCACATTCAACGCGCTGTCACTTTTGGGCGCAAATTTCGCCATTTCCACCCTCGCTAATGTGCAAATAAAAATGTTAAAAGGGTCCTGTAGCACTCAATTACACGCCCTGGTGACCATTTGTGCTGCTGCCCCCCGCTCCCCACCCACGAGTCTCTCTTTCTCTCTCTCTCTGTGTGCGTGACTTGTATGTGTGTATTTGTTACTGAGTAGAGAAAAAAACATTATGGCGCGCGAACGGAAGTTGCCATCTTGTTGATGGCAGTTAAAGATAAGCACACAAAAAAAAAACGAGGAAAAAAAGAAATACCAAAAAAAAAAGCTGCGTTTATTCTGTGTTTTTTTTTCTCGCTGTTACATTTTCATGGTTTTTCCGCTGTTTTTCTTTTTACTGCCTGCAATTTTATGTTATTTGTTTCTGTATATATATTTGGGATATACTTTTTTCTGTGTCCTTATGCCTTGTTGGCAGTTATCTCAACTGTCTTTGTTTAAGTATGCGCTTCCAAAAGGGTATTTGAAGTTTGTCATTCATTATGTAACACCTTAATAAAGATACATTTGAAAATCTTTCTGGATTAAAAGCTTATAAATCTGGAGTTAAACATTCTCTGTGTTGAAAAATCATGTAAAATGGTTAAAAAAATCATGAAAAATCTTTTTAAGTGCATTTCAACTTCGGTTTACCTTTCTATAACCTTCTCTATCTCGCGTTTCCTGCTTTTAAGTTTTATGTGCTTTTATTTTTCTTCCGTTTTTTCCGTCTCGCTTCGTTTCTAATTTGCAATTTTGTTTAGACAGCGAGCTGAGGACGCCTTTGAGCGGTTTTATCATGTCATTTGGTAATTGGGTGGCAGCGGTTGGCACTTTATATACATATACAGTCAAGTTGGCAACTCTGGAGCAACTCCAACAACACATATGGTCACACTCTTTTTTTTGAGGGTAAAAGTAGGCGTTGCCCGCATTGAATTAACATCTTTATAAGCATAATATGTATATTTTTAGTACTCTTTATTCCCACTAAAATTCATAATTCAAGTTTTTTTTTTTCACCTTTTTGGCAAATTAAATGCGTCATAAAATTCATAATTTTACAGATCGTAAACAAAGAGCGACTTCAACGCCACCGCCGCCTGTCGAATGAGAATACGATTGCGAATAGCGTGTTTAAATAAAAGAAAGACATTTAAAATCAATAAATTGTAATTAAATTATAACATAAGCGTATGCTAATTTCCTTACAGCTCACAAAACAACAAAATATTCATCTCCCCCGCGGCTTTTGTCGCATTCTTATTACAATTTCTGTCGATTTCTGTCGATTTCTTTGCCCGGCCTATATCATTTCTGGTATTTTGTTCATACTTTCGTCGCGTTTTCGGCCTGGATGCCTTTGTGCGTAAGCCAAATTGCTTATAACTTGACCAAAAATTATACAGCAACTCATTAATGTCGCACTTAAGACACGTTCGATTTAAAATTTGCAAACATTTTGTGAATATTTAATGAGTTTTGTTGAGTTTCGTTGAGTTTTGGTATCTTTTTAGTGGGTCATTTGAATCAACTTAAGGATACAATGTGTTTTGGTAGAATGGGAAGTTGTAGACTACATTCAAATCGGTATATAAAAAGCTCTAAAACACATATTTATTGACCAACTGACTGACTGCTATCAACGCAGAAGCCAAGCCAAATCATACTTTATTTCTTCAATTCTTCACCTTTCGATAATATATGAATCATCGGATAAAACTAAGCTTTAAGTGGATATACTTTAAGGCCATAAGTCCAACTAAGTTACTCTCCTTAACATCTTTCATATTTTTTCAAATAATTTTCCATTCGTCAGTCCACGAATTGATTCTCAACCCCCCGGAGAAACAAGCTTAACGAAAAAATCAAGCCAAATTGCAATCGCTTAGCACAAAAGCAAACAAACAGCTCAATTATGTTAATCAGTTTCACGCCCATCCGCAACATTTGGCTAATACTACTTCTACCTCACCCCACCCCCACCCTCTGGCAATAAAAAATTACACTTGCCATGTGACACACAGATTCGTAACTTGCCTTTGCTTGCAACCACCCGCTGCAGGTTGCCACCTTTCACCCTTGACAACAGCAAAAAAAAACTCCATTCAACACCAATTAGGGATGATCATCAGCAGCAGCAGCAGCAGAGACAGTAACTAGGGGTTGGGGGTTTGCTACCCCCCAAACACAGTTGTTGTCATTTGTTATTGAGCCAACAACAGCAAAAAGTTGACTTCAACTTGCAACTTGTGTCATAAATACGCCCCAGCATAGACAAACAATCAACAATTTATGCACAGCAGCAGTTGAGAGTGGGGTGTGAGGGTGGAAGGTACTTGAAAAGGGGTGGCCCAGCGGGTTGTTTACCCTATGGTGGAGTGGGCTGAGGGGGGTGCAGCCAGGAAGACAGACGATGGAGTAGAGAAAGCTCATGTTAAACATGAATTATGAATTGTTATTGAGATTGATGTTGTTGTTGTTGCTGTTGCTGTTGCGAGTGCTCCTGTAGATGTAATACATGTTGTGTGCACTGAGAGAAATGGAAGTTATGGTTAAAGAAACTTCTGAAAAGAAACTCAAATACAATAAATCAAATTTTAATATATTTAAGCATATAGTTTTTTGTATTTTCACTGTAGAATCTATAACCCTATAACCTTTGTAGCCTTTCCCACCCAGTTTTTCTCTCTCTGTGCTCTCGTCTCTCTCTCACTCTCTCTGCACATCAAGTTTTGGCTTTGTTTTGTGCGGTAATTTCATTGAAATCATGTTGAGTAATTGGTGCACAGTTTACATGGCTTTTGCCTGGCAGCGGGGGGAGAGGAGAGGTCGAAGGGTGTTTGGTTGTGGGGGTGTGTGTTTTGCGGGTGTATATAAATAACACTGGCGAGGGTTGACTTTGCCACTTGGCTGCTGTTGCTGCTGTTGGGATTAAGCGACCGCCGCGTCGCCTTTATGCGGTTTGTATTTATTGCTAGCAGCAACATCCCCCTGCTACCCCCTTTAGCCAGTGCTACGTAATTGTGTTTGTGTTGGCATTATGCAACACATGTAACACGTATCTCATAGATACGCAGCGTATCTACATATGTATGTAGATAGTCTCAACTGTGCAACTGTCACACGGCCTGTGGCAAGTCGACACTTGTGCGTATTGTGGCACCCCTCCCCCTAACCGCCCAACCCCTCATCCAGCGGTACTTTGTCATGACCAAGTGGCTGCTGCTTTTGCTAATTTGGGCATAATTTGTGACTGTTTATTTATTTTGTGCTTACACAAATTAATTTCAGTTGACTGGTTGTTGTTGTTGCTGGCAGTTGTTGTTGATGTTGTTGCTTTGGCTTGGTTTTACCCAATTTTAAACATTTTACATATGTTAACATTTGCCAATGGCATTCTTAAGGGTTTTTTTTAGAGTATAATATGTAAATCGGTTTTAAATTGATGGCTAAATTATTAAACGGGTTTGTTGTAAGTTGATGAAGTTGATTCTTGTCTTTCTATATAATTAATTTTGTAGATAAATTGATAGATTGCTAAAAAAACAGCTGGCATATTTAATAAATTTATTTAAAGTCTGAAAAAAATATAAAAAAAAATTATTTTGGTGTTGAAAAAGCAGAAAGAGAGAACAAATCTTCAACTAAAGTAATTTAAGCTCGATTCGCTTTAAACATTTGCCCTAAAAGTTCTCAAGACCTTTCTAAAATCCCACAACAAAAACAACAAAAAGAGAACGACTAACTAACAATAAAATAAGGCATTGATTTATACGCAAAGTTGGCCGTGAAAAGCGGATCAGAGACATTTGAAGAAGAAACGTGCACCACCAGCGACGATGGCTCATTGAGCATCGAAACTGTGGGGCCAAGAGTGCAGAACAAAAGACTTGGCCTTAGCCCTCCCCATTAAACACTTGCAACACACACACACACAGTTGAATGCTTTCACATGCAAATCATTGAAAGGCCTAGACAACAACAACATGAAAAAGATATAAATACGAGTCTCTGGAGATGTTAAGGTTGAGACTTTTGCTTGGCCAAGACTCGTAAATTTGCAGCTTATTGGCAATAACTGCAAGTGGCTTGTTAACAATTTAACACGTCTTAATCGTTAAATTTGTGTGTAGAGAGAAGAGAAAAAAAAAACCCAACGCACACAATCCGAGAACTAACTCAGAGGATGACACTTTTGTAGGTGTGAAGGCAACGAAATTCTCCTTTTGCAAATCTGCATATAAAAGTTTTAAACTTGGAACAAACTGCTTGGTGCAGCTTACCCAAAAACCGGTTCGCACTTCGATCACTTTTAATAATGATATTTTTTCATGCAAGCAAAAAAGTCGTCGCAAACGGTGCAGCATCGCTGTGGCAGACAAACAAAAGACTTAAGTCATAAACTTTATGACATTTTGCAGTTAAGGAACGAAACGCAAAAGCAACAACAACAACAAAAAGTATCAGAATCTCGACAAGAATGTCATCAATGAAACAAATCGATTTGTTTACATGCCATATTCGTGTTGTCCTCTGTTCATCTCCCCTCCTCTCTCTCTCCTGGTTGTCTGCCTTTTGCCAATATCGATTTGACTCCTCTTTTGCCTTGCCCCACACTCATTTATGTTACTTACCTTTCCTGCCTGGCTTTGCCACACAAATTCTCAGAAGATTTTAATCTTGTGCTCACTGCACTTTTTATTCCTGTAGTCCAAAGAGTGAGAAGAGCTTGGCTTATGTCACCCCCCACTTAGTCTTGTGGCTAGAAAGGCTTGCTTATATACCCTGTACAAGAGATGGGAAGTATTTGGTAGCAAACGTTTTTTAAGAGTATTTACTATTCGTTTTGAAGAGTTCGTGACTTTTTTCATATTTTTGTTAACTCTTATGATGGCATTGGGTGTGCGGTTTATGTGTTTTCGTGTCTGATAATTTTCAGATTTTAATGTGCGAATTTAAACATCACATTTTTCAACACGAACGTTTCCTACGTATATCATACATTCGATTGTGCAATGCTAAACGGATGGGTTAAGTTAAGATCGAAATGTTAAAAAAGTACTCAAAGTATAGGTCTTCTTTCAATGTTTTTTTCCAAAACTCAGCTCCGATTCCGCTGCTGATTGATCAAACACAATAAATAACGATATCAAACTACAAAAACCCAAACATCAAAACTTATCAAGTGCAGTTCAAATAACAACGAACACACAAAAACTCAACATCTATGTTAATTTCGAAAGAGTCAATCGATTGGCCTGAATGTGCTGTGGCCATAGATCAGTCTTAGCCAGCGCTTATTGCAGTTTAAACAGGCTGGAATACAGACATTACACTGCCGTTGAATAGTATACGCCAACCCAATTTGAAATGCATAAATTAGATCAAGAAAGAAACCAAATATGTATTTATCTACCTGAATATCTATCTGTGGGCTATGCAACAGTGAGATATTATTATTATTATTATATTTGTGTGTGTGTGTTGTGGGGCGTGTAACTTGTATATAAACGCTGCTAATAACACATCTAAACTGGTCAACAAATTACCGTTTCAACATAGATACACTGCGAAAGGCATTCGATTTCAGTTAAATGCGTTTTCAACAAATTTTCATGCAAATGAGAGTCATAATATTAAAAAAAAAAAGTATTGGTCTTCCGCCTCAGACAGATGACCAGCATCCATAGACAATGCGACGGCGGCGGTCTCCCCCCTCCCTTCGATAGCCCCCCTTTGTGTTAGTGACACACGGGCGGGCTCATTTGTCGAAGCTGCCTAACTTTAATACACAAAAACAACAAAGTTTTCAGTGCCATAAAAAGTGTCAAAACTTCTGCTTAGTATACTGTGTAGTCAAAGAGTTGCTGTGGGGTATCTTTTACAAGATAATGACAAATCTTCACACTTGCATAGAAGGTATCTTAACGTCTTGACAAAGTCTTGAGCGTTGGCATTGTTTAGATATTGATTTCCAGCACAAACTAAAGAATCTCTTTGGGAAAAGGTGTGACGACCTCTCAGCCACCAGTTTCGGACACAATTTATGAATGAAAGCCGTGAAAGATGCCCCCTTCCCCCTATCCCCACTCCCTACTTAGAAGACATAAAGTCTGGCTGAAAACGTTTTGTTTAAGTTAAATCTCTTCAACTATTGTGACTCAGAATGAAAACGATTTGTGTGTTTCGAATTTTTCCAGCTGAGTCAAAGTGTAATATTGTGACACTTTATATTGTGCGGATAAAGAAGATTTGGAATGCTCTGGAGTATTGTAATGTTTTCATTTAAACAAACAAATTGTTGCTGCATTGCATTCCAATTAGTGAAAGAAGCCAAATTTTATGTTGCATTTATTACATAATTTTCTACAAATTTTATGGACGCGCTGCGTGTGCGGCTCAAGACCTGATTTTACGAGCCAACTCAATGCAGAGGGAGCGAGGAGAAGAAGAGGGTAGGAGTGGGAGAGCAAGACTTTCTTTGGCTGTGGCAGGTTTTTCCAATTTCAGTGTAGGATTAACAAGGATTTTGTTCACTTGGAATTCTCTGACTGAATGTGCGCACTGCCTTTGGCTGCTTGTGACGACATTTTTCAATTAAGAAAGGATCACAAGGCGCTTAGTAAGGCAGTTTACTCAGTTTGCCAGGCAGTCAGAGAGAGAAAAGCAGTTATAGCTATACAGCTGCCAGCTTCATTTAGACTTGCTTTTAATTAATTAGTACTCAGTCAGACTTAAAGTATTCATTTCCTTGCTTGGAAAACTCAAAAAACTTTTTGGCATCTGCATTTGTTGGAATGTGACCAAATCGAATAAATTGTTGGCAACAATATAAAGTTCTATTGATTGATTATTAAGCTTTGTAAGTTCAAGTTTCCAAACAAGCATAATTCAAGCTTGTTTTCCTGCTCCTCAATTAACCGTGCAATGATCTCTAACATTCTATAATTTTGTTTGCAATCTTGAGTAATTAACAAGTTCCAAAGAGCGATTGGCATTTACGTACTAACTGTATAGCATAGCTAATGGATACACTTAGCAGCAGTTAAAACATCTTGAACTGTACATTTAGCAGCACTTTGATTAAATGCTTCACTCTTTTATGTAATTGTTTTGAGTAGCTTAACGATTGGCGATAATTTCTATGGCAATAACGTAAGAATGGCAAGAAATGGACAGTACTGACAGTTTAATATACCCTGTAAAAACGCTTTATATATATCGATGGACAGCTACAAGCAATTTCGAAGTTATCGACAAAAATCGATAGTTGTAATCGATATGTTATCGATGTTCGCTGTAAAATTATCTCACTAAACCATCGATTACTAATCAAACCAGCGAATCATTGATCGATTACTCCCAAAATCGATCACATCTATTATCGATAACATCATACTTTGATCGTTTTGCAAAAATAATAATAAAAAAGGGGTATTTTTGTCACGTATTTATCGATTTTATCACATTTTGATCGCTTTCATGTTTGTTAGCTTTTAATTTTTTATTTCACATTAAAAAAAATAAACAACAATTAATTAACTTGTTAACAGTTTCCCAATAGCAATATTATACAAATAATTGTGCACCGCTCTTTGCAGTTGTTGTTGTTGTTGTTTTGTTGTAGCTGTTGTCGCTGTTGTTGTGCACTTCATAAACAATTTGCACGAGTCGATAGAGGTTTAACAACAACAACTAATCCAAATGGGTTTTTGTGCTTTGTGCTAATGCACATGAAATTAATTATAGTTGACGCTGCCTGTCTGGCAATTATAATTATAAAATAAATACGCGTGCAAGTGCTAAGGTGAATGGCAAACACACATTACTGTATGTGGATTGGATTGGATCAAGTTTGAGCGACGATCGACTGACCACACGACGGCTACGTAATAATTAAGAAATTTACAAACAATTTATCACGTTAATTAAATGTTGTTTCTTTTATATATATATATGTATTGAAACATTGATAGATCGTAAATGATCAAAATCATTTCACACGATCCCATGATTGAGTATATCGTTTATTGTTGTTGTTGTTACAGTAATTGCTGCTGCTGCTGTTGTGATTGTTGCTGCTGTTGCTAATTTGCCAACTACTTTACGTTGAGTGTGTGGCGAAAGCTGCTTTTTGTGTTTTTTTTTTGTCTACGTTTGCAGCCACAAAGTGAGAGCAACTTCAACATCAACATCGAGTTTAGCAAAAGACATTGAACTCTGTTTCGATTATTGAAATGGAAATGGCAAATGCGCCTGATAACTGTAATTAAGTAAATGTGGAAATTATATGAATGCGAATAAGACATAATGAACAATTAGCTACTGATGAATGATGCACTTAAAGAAATCAATTGTTGATAATATGAAATTAGCAAAAGGGGTTTAGATGAGGTTTGTGGTTTTGTTGATTGATTCAATACATATGAAGATTGATGTAAGTTTGGGACTTACTTTATTATCTATGTATGTCTTTCTCATCTTTACCAATTGGCCAATCACTTTCCGCCCTTAACATCATCATAATTATGATCATTCACAATACAGACGCCAAATGCTTTTAGTCATCTGTTTTTTTTGGCTCCATTTAAGACTCCCTACTCTAAAGCCAATAAGCGATAAGCAAATTAAGCGCATTTTCAACATACCTTCAATCGTTGGATGCCTTATTGAAAAGCTTATCGAGTTCATTTACATAAGAAGCAGGAGAAGACCTCGATGAACACGTGCTATATCTTGAGTTTTGGGTGGAAACAACAGCTGAAACTAAATTGGTTTTGCGATAAAACTAATGAAAATGCGTTTTCTAATTGCACATTAGGCAAAGTGAAATGATTTTGTTCCATGTAAGTGGAATGAAAAATCTACAAATCTCAAGTGCAGCTTCTGTTTATGGTAAAAGTAAATAGCACGTGTTTCAATGTTTATTGTTGTTGTTGCTGTTGTTGGTGGGTGTTTGTTGTTGTATTGTGATGTATCGTGTTTGGGCTTTTTACGCGCCACTGCTTTGCCCATTAATTTTAATTTGTAAGAGAGGCAAGGTATACAAAAAAAAAAAAAAAAAAAAACAACAACAATTGCACACAATCATTTTCAATTGAATGTCATTATGTGCAATTTGTCAACAATATGTATGTATGTAGAGAGTTACTCAAGCGTATGTGTGTGTGCGTGTGTGTGTTTATTTTGTTGTTGCTGTGATTTTATGCTATGCAAATGACATCAACAGACATTTAAGCCAACTCCCCTCATTTGATAGGTTTTTTTCTCTCTCTTTTATACCATGAAATGGGTAAGAAGGGGTATAATGGTTTTGTGCTTAAGTATGTAACAGTCAGAAGAGAGCATATAACTAAAGTATATATATACTTGAATAGTATCAGAGACTGTAAGAGATTTGGAGCTAAAGCTTTTGGACAGATATGTACCAACATTTTGGGACACGTATGTATCAACATTTCTACCCATTTGGTACACATTGATAACGGGTTAAGGGTATGTCCTAGTCGAGATCTCTCGACTTCTGCCTTCTTACTGGTTTCGTATTCATTTATTTGCTTCTTCGTGACGAAAAGTGATTGAAAGTAAACAATAAAAGCGACACTCGATGCCACTTTCCACCTTTGTCGTGCGCCATACCCATACTCCTTCTCTCTCTCACTCTTTTTGGAGGGGTGGGGGCACCTTTCATTTGGCTAACAATTTTGTACTTTGCGTTTTGTCTGCTTTGCCTAAATTGGCCAATTGCGATTGGTAACAGCAGCAGCAGCAACAGCAACAGCAGCAAACAATTTAATTCAATTAAATATTTTTCCAACCTTTCTTCCTCGTTTTTTAACTTTTCACGTTGACTGCCTGTCGTTTGTTGTATTTAGCGACAGTTGTTCCATTGTTGTTGTTGGTGCTTTTGTGGACAATTGTTTTTATGTGAAATTTGTCACACTGTCATGTGCATTTTTAAAGCGTCTGTCACGACTGTCAGTACGGCGAACACAACGCTTTGGCTAATTTGCCAACTCAATTATTAATGGCAACAAATTTTCTACCTTCAAAATGGCGACATAATAAGCTGTTGTTGTGGGTTGCTTAAGTGGTTTTTTGGTGCTATTATTCTATTGTATTTCAAAGTGTTTTACTTTCAAATGTAATTTGCCATTTTACCAAGAACCTGGCAACAGCTGTTGTAAATTGTTGGAGGAACTTGAAAAGGGTTTTTTTGATGTTGGCAAAATATTGTTTGGGTTGGGAAAAATCAAAGAAAACTAAAAGAAAGGTCTGTCTAATCGACTTGTGACCCCAAGCAAACCCAAAGATCTTCATATCTTATCAACTTTACATAAAACTAAGCCATTAATCAAATAATCAAACATATTATTGAAAGGAAATGCCTTATTAAAAATCAATAAATTTTAGAAATTTCACACAATACCCAACGAATGTTTAGATAGCTAATTAATGAGCATCATTCCGCATACTTCCGATAAAAAAGACAAGCAAAAACAAACATCTACCAGCAACATGCTTTTAATATTTTCGATATTTAATTGAACCTTTAACCCAAGCTAAGTTCAAGCCCGCATGGCGCTTGTTGCTGTTTGGTTTATTCACCTGAGTCTGGGTCAGAGAACCAGCCCAAAGACAAAAACACTTCTGGCCCTTGTCTCTGTGCCTAATTTCGTGTAACAAGACAGCAACAAAAACGAAACGCAACGAAATATTATTGACTTCCATATAAAATCACCTGTGGTGTCAATATTTCAACACTGCCAGCGGTGTTGATGCTCATCAGCAGTTCTCTCTCTCTCTCTTTCACTCTCTCTATCCTTTTCTCTCTCTCTCACTTTTGATTTATTGGTGAGATTTAATTAATCAAACAAACTTATGAGTCAATATTTTTGTTGTTTAAACAATGAAACGTTTGCCAGTTGTGAATCGTCTGCCTAAAACGAATGCAAATTAATCATATGTCTCTGATCACGATCTCTTGGCTGGCTGCTGCTGTTGCTGGTTGTTGTTGTTGCTGGTTGTTGTTGCTGCTGATGATGACGAACTAACTGACAGTTGTTTGACATACCCCAGTCAGTGGCACCCCGGGCATAAAAACAATTAACTCAATCGAAATGCAAAATAAAAAAACTAAGAAAAAAGCAAAAAAAAAGTATTTATAAGAAAGAACTGAAGAGAATATGAAAGATTAAATACTCTAACAGAATATATATATGAGATTTTATATCAGATAAGACTCTTCTGAATAATATCATCCAATAAAATCAAGCAACTCCAACAATTTAGTGTATTCAAGAACTGAGAATGATGACGATGATGATGATGTGGATCTTGCGGCACAAGTGGGTGCAGCATCAGCAGCAGCAGCAGCATCATCAGCAACAGCAGCAGCAGCAGCAACATATGGCATTAAAAATGTTCAATGGCAATTAAAAAGGTAAAATGTTGATGTAACAATTTCATTGGATTGCTCGCGTGCAACAGCAACAGTTGCTGCTGAATTGGCAATAAGTAAATGTTGCTGCTGCTGTTGCTGTGTCTCTTTAGGGCCTGTCAAAGCTGCAACTTGACATTTGTTACATTGTAAATGTTGACACTTTTACTCGGTTGCATGCCACACACAGCGCTCGCTTTTATTCGAAAATGATCTTGTTACATTACATGAATGATCACCGCAAATTGGCTTGCCACGTGGAATGAGGAAATGTCTCGCCAGAGACAGAGACAGAGACACACAACCACCATGATCATTGGCACCTCCAGCCAAAGATTTTTCTCTCAGTTGACTGATGAGGCCCGCTTTATTTATAGTCGAGGAGTTTGTTGGAGAGTCGAATGGTAGATCGTGAATGACTTACACGCTGAATGGGTGAATGATGAGCAAATTTATCGCAGCATTGTGTCAAACTTTTGAATCGTTTGGGGCTTGTGTGTGGGCTTTTCCTCTGTCCCCTCTCCATGTTGTATTGGGCTTGTTTAGCTGTCGCTTTGACACCGCATGTTCTTCTGACAGTCGTTTAGTTATTTGGCTTTGATTGTTAGTTTTCTGGCCTATACTCTATGTAAATGACAATTCCATTCATGTTTGTTTGTGCGCCTATTTTGGGTTGCATGCGCGTCTTGTTCGATCCCAGCTGCTGTTAGTGGTTGTTGCTATGACATTTTACACACTTTTGATTACTTGGAAGTCGTGTTGGAGTTTTTTGGGGAAAAAAAAAAAAAAAAAAAAAAAAAAAAAAAAAAAAAAAAAAAAAAATCGATATACGCATGTGATCGATAACAACAAATAATGAATTTAAAATTTTAAAAAAAGGTTTGAAACTATGGATAATAATGAACATTTAAAAAATTTGATTAAATGGTTAAGAGAGAGATCGCAGTTTGAAGTTTGGTTATATTGATACGATATACACACAAGATTCTTTACTATCGGGTTAAGGGTATGGCAAACACTTTATGAACTTTTTAAACATAATATTCTCACGCTTTATATATATAACCTAACACATCGGCTGTTGGGGGTCGCCTTTTTGTCTCGTCTGTTAGCTACTCCTTTATTTCTTGTGAACACATCAACAACAACAACAACAACAACATAAAGCTTGAGCCGCGCCAACGCCCACAAAAAATTCAGCGCTTCCTTTTTGAAGCTCAGCAAAATGATGCTGCTTGGGGCACCGACAAGCTAACTTCCATTGATGATTGATGTGAATCTTGCACACAAATTAACACCGGAATTACTCGTACTCGACGTTATTATATATGTTTTTGGGGCAGCTTGAAGGTATACTATGTGTGGCACGGCCATTAGGTCAAAGCTCCAGCTTATGAATGATGCGTTCGCATTTGAAATGTTGCCGACATTCAATTAGGCAAAAATCAAAAAACAATGCCGCCTAATGTGCCACAAACTTAGCTGCAGCAGCAACTTGCCACAACAGCAGCAGCAAGTTGAAAGTTAATGAGACGACGATTGCGTCTTGCCACAGGCCAAAAGCTTGATCTTAACTTGGTTCTTGCACTCTTCGCTTTGTGCTGCTCTTCGCTTTTCTGTGGCTCTGTGGTGAGTCATGCGACGAACACGTTAATTATGAATATGCAACTAAATCATTACATTTTAAGCCAGTGTCAAAAGCACAGCTGGAGTGCTTGCAACATGCAGCATGAAGTCTGGATTCCATTTTTGCAGCTTGCTGTTCGTTGAGGCTCGTGCTTGATTAATCGCAAGAAGATGCTGCAAGCGAAATGTGAAAAGGGTTGCAGCACAGTGCACTGCAAGAAAATGCTAGTACCAAAATCCTTGTTAATTAGTATAGAGAGGAGAAGAGAGGGTGAGAAGAGTTCGTGCAACGCGTGCTTGAGGCGTCAACAGGCTAGCACCTGAGCCCCAGGATCTCCACAAACAAAACACACGAACTGAATTATTGCTGAAATCTTAACTGATTTATTGGCTCATGTTGTTGTTGTTGTTGTTGTTTGTTATTGCACTTGGCACGCAATATGCGTGTTAGTTGCAAGTTGTGTGTGGTGCAACTTGAGCAAAAAAGCCTTGTTGCAATTAGTTTTTGCATCACCACCCAGCGAGTGGAAGTGCTGCATATCAGATTACCCAACGCCTCAACCTTGAACCGCCAAAACGAGGCAGAGGGGCATGTGGCACGAGGGGCATGCAGTCATCTCTCAGTATTAAATTGAGCTGGCAGCTTCCAGTTTTTCTTGCTGCCAACTGAGGCAAACTTCCGTGTAATTAAGTGGCATACACAATGCTCCACTCAACCAGCCAACACCACCCATTGTGTCTGTGTGGCAAGTTAGTCTGAAACTGAACTCAACTTCAGCTGAGCTCCTTGCAACTGGACAGGCAAACAACGATTTGTGAAGGCCCAGACAAGCGTATGCACATGATTTCAACACACAGAGACAAGAGAAGCCCTCTCTCTTCCCCTTACTCTCTTCCTCTCCGGCAGCAAAGATATCGCAAATATGATAAATTGGGCGCTAACTTTATTTATGCGCCTGCGCCACAAAACCAGCCAAGAGTCGAGTGTACCAGAGAAAAACCAGCTCTAGCCCAGCCATCCTCTTCTAAGCCTTCTTTCTATGGCTCTGGCCTCGTTTTGGTAATTTGAAGCCATTTTTGGTCAAAGCAAATAAAGTTGTCAGCTGGCTCCTTCACACAAAATGCAAATGATGGCACTACGAACAAAAATATTGCAGACACTTCGATACAGACTCTCTGGACAACAACTTGAACTTGCAACTTTGGGTAACTTGTTCTCTTTCTCTTTCTATCTCTGTGTGGAGTCTTTTCTCTTGTTTGTTGTTGTTGGTACGTGTCTTTGCAAATTAGAGTATCGTGTGCAACGCGTTTGCTGCGAGCTGCTGAAAAGTTTCTTGAATTTCAATGCCATTTAAACAACATACTATACCCTATAGCAACTATGCATGCTAGAAAGAGTATACTATTCTCTCTTACTTTTCATTAGGTTTTACTAACTATAGGGTACTTAACAGCTTATCATACCCCATCTCGCATAAGCTAAAATTGTTAGGAGTTCTTGCCACACAGCACACAAAAAAACAGAAGCTGCGGAAGTCTTTAAAGCTAATGGAATGGCTTGCGGTAACCAAAGCAACAAAACATCAGATATGCAAAAAAAAAAAAAAAATCCAGTTCTTTCTCTCGCACATTCAATCAAAACTAGTTCGCCAAATTGATTGTTGTTTGAGATAGCATTAAGAAAAATAGAGTACGAATAATAACTTTATCATGGTAATTTGCTAGATGTTATAAAGAAATGTAGGTCATTGAATAATTGACGATCATTTTGGGTCGTTTGTTTCTTTCAGTTGTTTATTTTTAAAGCGCTTTTGACTTGTTTGGGAAAATATTTAACTATATGGTAGATTGATTTAAATGATAAATGATCTTCTATTGCAGTTATCCAATGCACGTATATTTAAATCTAGAAACGAAATTTTTACTCGATTTTCATGTCAAATTTTTCTGACCAAAAATCGATATGGGAGTTGGACAAAACTTTCGAATGCCATAACTTTATCAAAATTCAACCGATTTTCAAATGTAATACACCAAAAGTCTTGTATTGAGCTCTATAACAAGATTGCATTTAAATCTAGATACGCAATTTTTATTCAATTTTCAGTTTTAATTTTTTGACCAAAAATCGTATGGGAGTTGGACAAAACTTTCGAATGCTAACTTTATCAAAATTCAGCGATTTTCAAATGTTATACATAAAGGTCTTGTATTAATCTCTATAGTAAGAGCATTTAAATCTAGAAAATTTTTACTTATTTTTTTCTTAGCATAAACATTAATATTCAGCCTGCAATTTATTAGGAACAGCATTCCTGCATGTTACATACCCATAACCCTATATTAATGAAGCAATATTCATATATCATTCTAAGAAAAAAAATCGCATTAATGTCAAAAAAAACCAATACACCCCTTTTGAGTCAACTGACCAACTGACAATTGCCTCAGAGTCATACCATATACCAAATACATAAATATATATCCATCTAGTATCGATTGCTATAAAATTGATCATTAACGCTGTTAATTTGCTTGCAGTTCTCGGCTTTGAGGAGCGTCGACAGTTGGCAAAAGTCAAATACAAAAAAAAAAGGGTGCAAGAGTCATAAAATTAAAAGCAAATTACGAACCAAACAACAACAGTAACAACAACAACAAACAGCAAAGCTGGTAAGAATAATAATCGTTGTTACAACGATAACTACACTGCGCCAGCGCCAGTTAACTCGAGAATATTAGCGCAATGTTCGATGGGTTCAAACCGATTGACGACTGACTGACTGAATGACTAACTGACGAATTGAGTGAAGCTGACCATGCGCGACCTTTTGTCACTCTATAGGATTGGACGCACCTTCTACATAGAATTGGACTGGAGACGCGCACTTCCGTTTAGCATTGAAGCGCAACCGTTTCAATAACTTTTCCCAACTGACACACAACAATATATACATATAGTAAAGAGTTGAAACTGAACTCTATGGGCAAAGAACAATTTGAGTGCCTAATGACGCAGAGTAATGAAGTCGCCAGCATGCTTTAACCTCCCCCCTTACTTCACTACATCCATCTAGCACGCCTTAGCAGCAGGTCGGGAAAAACTAGAGATGGCAGTTGTATTGATTTGTGAGTCACGAAAGAAGGTATGGAATATATTTCGAGGTTATAGAAAGCATAAGAAAGATTTAATGTGAACTACTATATATATATATATTATATAAATAACTGATCAGGAAAACCTGTCACGACCTTAACTTCTCCCATCTCTAAGCCATAAACATTGGAACATTCAAACCCATTGGACCCAACCCCTTTTTTTCGCGCTTGATGTGTCGTTGATTTTTGTTGCTGTTGTTGTAGCTGCTGCTGCTGGTGCTTCTGATGGGTGCTAAAAATCGTCACAGCTGTGCAACGTATTTCGAATTGAATGACTTAATGTGCAACATTGTGTCATCAATATCCGTTTCCGAGCATTCACAGTTCTGACCAACTGGCCGTGACAAAAGTGTGAATTACGCTTCAGCTTCAACGCCCACTTGTACACGACTCCCCCCTTCTCTTCCCCATCTTCCACCCACTGTCAACGCAGTTAGTTACCAAAAGGTTCTTGCTGCCTAATCCTTTACTTTTTGTGTCGATATCTTGTGACTGAAAGTTGACAGTCAGTCAGTGTCAAGTCATCAATATGTACTTAGTACCAATGCCTTTTTGGGCCCTGAACTCTCGTTGGTCTAATCCCTATGTAAATCTGTCAAATTAGATGCGATTATATCAATGTGTCAAGTAGTTCTTAGCTCTTGCCTTCTAAAAGGTGCCGCCACAAAGACTTTTTTGGGCGAGTTTTCGGCTTTTGATTCTTCAACTTGAGTTGTTGATGGCTTACTTTGGCTTTGTCTAAGCAATAGAGTGTGGGTTCTTATTGTATGCTAATGCTTAGCCATAGGAACCCTTATTTCTAAGTTTTTTCTTTTGCTTTCTCACGCCTCTAAATCTTCTTTCAAATACCCTACGATTAGTGAGTTTATATGAAAGTGTGCAGCAATTTGCACAGCTAATAAAATGAAAATTTAATTTAAATTAATTTACAAATTCCCACGTAAAAAAAGGAAACTAAAAACACTGACAAATTGCGAGCACAACGAATCGAATTTACAAAAAATCACCCGAAAGAGAGAAAATCACGCGACCTGCGAAGGCAAACTTTTCAATTTAGCAATGGGGAGGGAAGGAGAGGACATTATCAACGGCGTATGCTTAGCAATTGGCAACGCCAGACGTTGCCGCTAATCATCATCATCATCGTGGTCGTGGTCGCTTTGTCGGTTATCGATATCATAATGACACTATCCGACGATGCGCAACTGTGACAAAATTAATTTTCAACTTGACTGCATACGTTGGCGGGTGGGGTGGGGGGAGTGTGGTGTTAGAGAGGGTGCTGGCCACACCCCCTCAGCTCATCCCTGTACTGTCTATGTGTGTGTTGATGATAATGAGACCATAGATAACACAATTTTATGCTACAAATAGTTGCGCGAATTTCTGGTGCGCTTCCACAATCCCACATCCCCACATCCGCACTCGTATCCGCATCCGTTAACGTATCCTGGGTGCAAAGCACTCACAAGTCAACAGCGAACAAAATATATACGAGTGTTGCCACCCCTTTTTATTTTTTGGTTTGTTATTGTATTCTCTGTGTGATTTTGGGTGGGTTGTTTTGTTGGCCGCCGTTGGCTATCGGGTAAAATCAGTGAGGCCGAGGCCAACACACACACAGACACACGCAGACGGACAAATTGTTCCGCTAAATAAATCACGATTCATGATTATCGCCATGAAATCGAAATTTTACGCTTTTATTCTCCTTCTATGATGTGTCTCGGGGGCAAAAGTTATCTAATACGCTTTAAATGTGTGTGACTCTCCCACACTACCTCTCTACTAACGAGTAGTTGAATTATTGATTTAGGCTGGATTAGTTAAATTAGAGTTAAATGATAGAGGCTGGCAAAGGGGGAGCTAAGATTGTTTCTTAAGGGTGATTGAGTTATTGAGCTATAGTGATGAGAATTTTATGTCTTATGACAGTTCCCAGAGTTCAAGAATCAAGAATTGACCTAAAAACAATCCTCGTTGCATGCATCGCTAACTAACCTCAATGCAAAAGGTTCAACAAAGTCAGCTAATTTTTAAGAAAATGCGCCAACAACTTGCAATTAACTTGGCCTTCAAGGTTAGCAAAGGACAAATCCAAATCAAATCAAGCTCTCAGTCGAACTGACAAATCCTGAGAAAGTCACAAAGTTGCAACACTGAATAACGAATCATAACACAATGCACAATAATCAAGGCAACCCTGAAGAAAAAAGGAAACCACAATAACAGGATTCCCCTCTCTAACAACCCTGCTGTCATATTTGCTCATTTAACGGTCTGACACATCAATGTCAAATCATATTCGAGGCAAAGCCACAAAAATGGCAGCAGGGAGAAAAAAATGTGTCATTGTCATCAAATTGCAGTGAGAGAAGAAAACAAAGGCAAATGCTAAAAACATGACAGCTAATCTAAAGGCAATTATGATTGCCATAACGGATCCTACCAGAGACACCCTGTATGTAAGTGAGGCGAGAGAAAAAAAACCTCAATTCATCTAATTGAAGTTAAGCATAACGAATGAGTGAGAATGGTCCAGTACCAGTATATCCCCCCCCTCCCCTGTTAACCAGCATCAAACGTCATCTCCATAGTTTTTGTTTTTTTTTTTTGGTCTAACAAACAAACTGTCAAAACTGACATGACAAGCGACGTATCAAAAACAGTTTCTCTAATCAGCGCTTTGTTAGGTAGAGGTGCGTGAGGCATGGCATGGAGCGGGTGGGGAGAGGGGTGGGAGGGTGTGGCGTTGGCCATTTATGGAGTGATTTTCAGCATTTGACACTTGACATGCATATGAAAATTCTGACACGTCAACGCTCGGCGCTTTTTACACGCCAACACACACAGAAAACTATACAGCACTTACTATAGATTAGAGGTAGAGGGAGAAAGAGTGTGTGGGCGAGAGAGTGAGATGGAGCATAGTTCAACTGCGCTACGTTTGTAATATAAAACGTTACTAATTTATATTTCTTTTTCTTTTGATGGCTTCGGTTTTTTTTTCTTTTAACGCCCCTGTTCAGAGAGGACAGTGGGGCAAAAGATAGAGTTTGTGACTGAAGAGTAAAAGGAAAGTGGAGTTTGGAACTAGAATTTCGGGCCAGAAATATTACAGCTTGTCCAAATATACTTAAGTTCATTCTTTTACTGCTTCAAACCCATCGCACTTGCCACACTGTACGCACTTTTGTAAATTAGCCTCAAGCACTTCGATTGGAAATACTGAGGGGAGACAGAGGAAGGCGTGGCTGGACTTCATCTGACTTCAGACACAAGACATCAAATCAAATATATTTTTGTGATTGACGCGTTTGACAAAAGTGGCGATTAAATGTGTGTTCGATTTGCTTTGTGGTCGGTTTTCGCCTCTGATGTTTGCGACATTTGCCTATGACAGTATTATGCTTTTCTCTATATGTATGGAACAACAACAAATTCCAGGTAATTTACGTATTTCCATATCGAGTGATTGTGATTGTGACAGACAGAGAGGAAAGAGAGGGGCGATGTTAGCGCTAAGTGGTAAGTAGTATATCAAAACTGACAATTGTATTGGCGTCGGCATTTTGTGCTTTGTGCAGCTTTTCTAAACACTTTGCATATCAAAAGAAATGTCGAACCTCAAAGTGTCAAAGTGCTGCCACAAATTGATGACCATTGTGTCAGCTGTGGGTGGTCCACAATTGAAGAGATTTTACTAGAGATTTCAAATCGCTAATATGTTGAGCTAACAAATAAGTTGTATATTCAACAACTATACACTAAAGACCACCCCAAAAAACACATCATATACATTTCTAATCCAAGCTTAACTACGCTTCGCAAAACTTGAGTGTATTATCCATGTTGTTGCAAAAAGCGAGTTTAAGGTCTTGAAACTGAGTTAAAACGTCTGGTGTCTGCCACAACTTGTGCTACGCATTCCAGAAGCTGAACAAAATCTCTACACCCAATGTTGGCGTTTATCGCCTGACTGCGCACAACAAAAAAAAAAACAACCTCGCTGTGAATGACAGGGAGAGAGAGGGAGAGCAAGAGATAGGTAGGCAGACAGAAATCCATTCATCAGTGGCAAATTTGTTGGTGGTATGAATCCATCATGGGCCCGAGTGAAAGATCGTTTGTCGCTGATCATCAGCTTAAAAATCGCGCAAATGACGAGCATAAGACATGAGATCTACAAAAAGCTGTATGTGTATAAGCTGGATCACTGCTGGAGTTAGTCAGTTGAGCGAGGGAATACTCCTTTTTATAAAGGGGCGCGTACGGGTAGCCTAATGAGCAACGGTCCTCTGAATTGTGATGCGCTACATGAAATAAGATGAGGCATATGAACACTTTTCAGAGGAACAATAATCTTCGATATCTGGTAGTAGCTCATTTGACATTCACTTCGAATCGACTCCAACTTTTTATTTGGTTTCTCTGTTGTTTGGGCTGTGCTACCTTATATTGGAATTCCCCCCAACTGGGCTGACGCACAAATGATGTTGATTTTTATCAAAACTTATTGAGAAAACGTAATTTTTTAAGCTTTACACATGTGCGGATGCAAAATCTGAGACTGGAGTGGAGTGGACTCGCTACCTGCTAAGCACTTCTCCCCCCCTCTCTCTCTTTCCCCACGCTCGAGGCGTTTGTCAGTTAGTGGAGTATTTGAAAAATCAGCACAGCAAGCGATGCTATAAATAAATACAGCAGCCATACAATGTGTGTGTGTGTGTGTGTGTGTGTGTGTGTGGTGTGTGGGGGGGTGGTGTGTGTGTGTGTGTGTGTGTGGTGTCTCTGCCCGGTGGGTTGTCCATCAATTTAGCAACTGGCTGTGCGAATATTCAGCAAGTTTTATTTGTTGCTGTTGCAACAACGTTCGAATGTGCTGTGTGGTCTACATGCCGCTGCTGCCACTGCCACTGCTGCTGCTGCTGGTGTGGCAAGTAACTGCACGTATAAATTTCCATTAACGATGCCATATATTCGTATTGATTTAAATGGACAACAATATGTAAAGAATGTCTCTACTCGGTAAGCCGCAATTATACGAGCGACCATAATTCAAGCGAATTTTCGACATGTTGCATGTAGGGGTTCGGTTAGAATGAGGCCATAACCTCTAACGAACTTCTAATAGTTAACAGCAGATTAATCTTGTATCATTCAAACACCCGAAAAGCAACGATTTAAAATCGATTAACCCGATTTTTGGTGTGCGGGATGATGTTGCATGCAACAGGTTGAGTGCGAACGCAAGAAAGAGAGAGAGCTCAAATTGCGGCTTAAAACAAAGGCTAGCAAAATGCGGCTGAGGGCGTTGTGAATTCCGGCTCGATGCCGACAGAACATTCAGTCCAACAAACGCCTACCGCAAAGCATATATTTTATTTTCATTCCATACTTCTTCGTCTTCGTCTTTTTTTTGGTTTCTTTTGCTCACGAAAAAGAGGTGAGAAAATTGTTGATTAGCTTCCATGGAGGGCAGCCCCCAAAAAATGCTCATGTTCTGGTACCACCAACAGCAGCAGCAGCAATAATACTCTTCCCTCCTTCCCCTCTCGCTCCCGTCTAGCGATCTTGATGAAGATCAACATGCGATTGATGGGCGTGCCTGCATATGACTTTGATATTTGTCGGCATTTCGCTTTGGTTCACAAGAACATTCAGACTACACACACACAGACTACCCTCCTTACCCCTTTACCTTGCACCCCTTACTTGCTGCTTCTTTTGGAATGCTGAAAATAATATAACTATTAAAAAAGTTATGAAAGAATACGTCAATGGATAATGGATATTCAATGATAGATTGGTAATGCTCTATAAAAAAATTGGAAGTCGAAACTGATTTTTGTGGAGGAAAAAAATGTATATAAGATGTGATTATGTTTGAAAAGCAAGAAAAAATTTCTTAAATATTTTATTAGCTATTTTTTCATGAAAAAACTTCAAAAATTAAATAATTTCCTGAAAAAAAATATTGAAAAATTAAAAAAAATTTTTCAATGTGTTTTTGGTGTTATAAGGCATTTATATTCCTTAAGCTGAACGTCTTTAGGATTTTTTTTAGCTTCCAGCTCTTAACATATGCAAAATTCACAACAATTCCACTATACCCCAACACAATATAAGGGCATAATTATGCACTGTTGCTGTTGTTTCGAACTTCATCCTTGGCGACTGCTGCTGCTGCCGTTGGATGCTGCCCACTATCACTTACTACACTCAACGCCCTGTTCGTTGCTGATCCGCAACAGCAGCATTCGCAGCAGCAGCAACAGCAGCATCAACTTGATTGTTGCCACAACGATGGGGCAAGGAGTGGCAGTGAGGTTGAAGCCTAATAATAAATTCGAGCGCGTGCAACTGACTTCCCCAATGCCCTCCCTGTCTCCCTCTCTGTTGCCCTTTGTCGCCAGATTTAAGTGAGAGTCGTCTCTCTGTCTCCCTCTCTCCATTCTCTTTGTGGCATTGTGCCGCTCTATAATTATCTCAAACTGAAATTAACCGTCGAAAGAGAAGAAAAGATTATGCGCATCGCATCCGATCGACTCAAAGCAGATCACATCTTGTGGCTTGTGGACACCGCACTGAATCTTAATGTCGAGGGCCTAACTGTTGCTGTTGTGCTAATTTATTGCGCGTTAATATCGACAGACTGCGCAACACACTGAAGTATCTTTCGGTTAAGGTAATTGAATTGGTCAACTTCTTATCTTAAGTCCAAACCTTTGCTCATTAACATTACAGTATTACAAGTCATTATTGGAGCGAGCGTCAATTATAAATAAATTAACAAGAGAACTAACCAGAACGAGAAAAAGAATGATTCGTATCTAGGGCTACAAATACTTTAGAATATTTGATTGATGGTTTGTTTTACTTGTTTGTCCCTCTCTCTCTCTCCCTATCTCATATCTCTGACAACTGATCAACTTTTGGTTTACTAATAGAGTTGTTTCAGGCAGCTGGAGTCGAAAATATTTGGTTAATTGATATTGTTATTGGGTAAAAACTTGCAACAAACTCCATATTCATCATGAGCTTCTACTCTTATTACTAAACCTCTCTTTGATCCCCCTCTTTAACTCTCTAATCCACAGAAATCTCTTTCGTTTTTCATAGACCATTAAAATTAACTAACAAACGCAACGCTTTCAGCTGGTTGGCATCAAGGGGTGAGAGGTGAGGCAGTTGCTTTGCTTTTACAAATTGAATCCACATTTTCTACGCACAATGCACAAATCCGATTCGAATTTGTAAAAAGGCCAATGCCCAAAATGCGGGGCATGGGGGGTGGGGGGGGGCGATAATCGCCAAAATTCAAAGCCGAACAATAGAAATAACAATAGGAATAACAACATTAGCTAACTACAACAACTGTTTGACACCACACACAGACGGAGAGACAGACACCGCCCACGTGGCACACACGCCCACCCACTTACACACACACACACTTACACACGTGTCATGCGTTTGTCTATTGTTGTCTTTGTCTTTCTCTCTCTTTGCCTTACTGACAGCTACAAATTGCACTACAAGGCTAAGCTTGAAACTAGGCTGAAAGCAGTGCGGGGCAGGGTATGGAATGGGGTCGTACACTGTAAGAAGTCGGATAACAATTGATTTTTCATGTTGAAACTTAGTCATGAGGAGCTATTATTTAGACTAAAGATTGTTTACAGTGCATCGATGCGTATTGGGATACTCCATAACCTTCCAAAGCCCACACCTTAACCACTCTTCTCTCTCTCTCTCCAATCCGAGGAAAAAGTAAGCGTCGTCATCGTCATTGTCGTCCAGAGTTTCGTGTAACTTTCAGCATAATGACCCAGACACGTGGCTGTCTAATGTCTAATGTCGACTGTCGAATGTGACCAGCCGCCACTGCTACTGGTGAAGGCGGGGAGAAAGGGCGTGAGGAGCAGGTAACGTTTCTATTGTTTTTATACCAAACATTTTTATGTTAAAATGTCAAATGCGGCAAAGAGGGTGGAGGGTAGAGGGTTTTCGGGGGTTGGCAGATTAAAGTTGTTTTTAATACACTTTATTGCAATTTGGGACTTTTCGGGGGCAGCGAATGTCGCAATTAAATGCGTGCGTAAAAGTGTTGGACTAATTGAAATTACGTTTGATTGTTTTAATTAAATTGAATCGTAGAGATTTTTAGTTAATTGCTTTTCAATTCAATGATTTTATATTACGAAAGAGGACTCTAACTTTAAGGGTAAATATTTTTTGAAGCTCTTACGAACTTGCTTTCATGCCTGCTAACGAAGCGTCAAGCATCGTCCTAATCATATATCATCGACTCGCATATCGCTGACATTTGCGCTGTTTTTTTTTTCGTGTGTGTGAGGTCCCAAAACGAATGCCCTCCACCTCCACCTTCTCCGTCCTGGCTGTCTGTTTGGGCCAGGAGCTGGCTTATACGTTGCAACATGTGTCACGAACATGTCAATTAGATGCCCAAACTGTGGGGACCCTGATTTTGATTTTCGTTTCATTTTTTTAAAGAGAATTAAGAGCGACACACGTGAGGCCAGGAAGTGTGGGAGGTGTGGGGGGTAGAGTGGGGGAGAGTGTCGGAAAAGCAGACACATCAAAAACGTTGAAGTGTGAACAATTTGTAGTAGCACAGGATATATGAGAACAGAGCTGAACGGAACAGATATCAGAACAGAGCCATTCCGTTAATTAAGAGTGGAAAGTAGACTACTTACCAAACACTCCTGCTTCCCTCATATCTCACTCTATTTAGGTACACAGAGAGAAATACTTAGGTACTCTTAAGATGAGGTTGCTTAAAAAAGATAAAGTGATTAAAAGTTTTGATCTTAAGTATAATTCTCAAGTCTGTTTTTGGAAACAATTTGTAAGTTTAAGATAGAAATTTCAAGATTTACTTAAAAACTCTTTAGTTAAGATTCATTTAAAACAAAACCTCACCTTTTCTCTTAATACACTAGAAATTTTTTCTCAGTGCATCATCTTCTACAACGTCACACACATGGGCCACCCAGATATTTTTTGTTGGTGGCATTGTTGTGATTTGCGGCTGACTTGCCTCATAATTATTTAAAATTAATGACAATATGAAAATGTGATTGTGTGTGTGTGTCCCTTCGCTCTCTCTTCCTCCCCTCCCTTCACTCTCCGTATAGTGGCGCCATTTAAGCGCTCGGTGGCAATAATTTATGAATTGTCAACTAAATTTGACATTTCAATGTGTTGCATGGCAACGTGGGGCAGCGGCAAGAGGCAATGGGGGGAGCAAATGCTGAAAATTGGATACGTAAAACGTGGTAGCATTCAATTTATGTATATGTATGTGTGTCCTATATGTATGTATTTGCTTTTGGGGTTTGCGGCCTGTCGAAGTGTGAGAATTATGCAGCAAGGCAGGCAACAAGCCTTACTGTTTGTTGCAGTTGTTGTTGTTGCTGTTGGTGGAATGTCATAAATTTCGTTACGCTCATTAGCGTTGCGACTGCATATAAATCCTTGGGTGTATGGTGAGGGTATGAACAGGGGTTCGTTAGCTATGAGCTTGAAGTTGAGAGAAAAATCCTATAAGTGACTTATTGGTGGGTTTTATGGATCAAATATTATAAAATATTTTTTTTTTCAAGCTTCAAAATATTTTGTAACAATTTTGTAATTTTGAAGCTTTAGTTTGAAAAAAACTGTAAAAAATATTTTTGAAATAATTTTCTCAATGTCAAAAATCATAAAATATGGAAAATCTTATAAATTTTTAATTTTCTTTTTGCTGTCTAACATTTTTAGGAGATTTTTACTTTTAAAGCTTAAAACATTTTCAATACTTCTCTTTCTCTTAAAGAGCATTTATACTTCTTTATACATATGTTCCATGCCCCCAAATACATTTCAAGTCTTATTAAGTATCTTATTGTTGCAATTCAAACAAAATTCCATCCCTCCGCCCTCCAACTGCTAGGTATTTAGTTTAGCAGGCACTGTGTGTGGCCAGCCGAAAAAATTCAGTTTCTTTTGAGTTTTCCGTGCGCAAAACTTTGTTGACGCCACTTGAAAGCAAGAAGAAAAATGATTTTCATCATTAAAAATGTGTGCGCATTTGAATTGAAATACGATATAGATACCACACATGTTTCAGTATCTGTTGTTAGATGTCGCTTGTCACTTGTCGTATTTTCACATAAATAATAATTCACATTTTTAGGCCAACTTTTTGCGTCTAATTTTGTGCGATTAATCAACTTATGTCGGAGTATTTATAGTCATGAAGCACCTTGCCTCAGAACAGGTGCATTCTATTTTTATGTTAACAATTTCTTCATCTAGTTTTGAGAAGTTTTTTTATTTATCAATTAATCAATTTGTCGTTGTTTCGCATGTTTAACAAATATTTTGTAATTAATTGAAGGTTCCCAAAACCGAAACTATAATATTTTTGTGATCCAACAACTGAAAACCACATTTAACACTGAGTTCTTAGCTGGAAAAACTGCAGGAGGTGCCCCTTGTGGCAAGGAGTAGCAGTCGTGGCGTGGCAGGTGCTGCATTTAGTGTCTTGTGCCGCCGTCAAACCAACTTGAAAAGTCATCAAAATAAAGACATTTGTGTGTTTTTATGGGTAGAACGATATTAGACTATAATTTTTCACAGTGTAATCTATATATTTATACTTGTTCTTAATTAAATTTACCTTTAAATTTTTGTCTTTAGATCTTTTTTTGCACTTTTTTTTCGTGACTGTCATCAGAGACCACACAAAAAGCAGCATTGACGTGTGAAACGAATTGTCAATTGGTTGCAATGCAACAGCGCAGGAATGTGGCAACAGCAGCCACGATTAAAGTGTGTACAAATTTAGAATGCGACGAATAAAAAAATCGAAACAACGCCACCCAAGTGGTATATACAAAAAAAAGTGCCAATTCGTGAAATTTCACAAATGCCAATCGATGTGAATAATCAGCAGCGACAACAACAACACGACTTTGATGTGGCAGAGAGAGAGGGGGGATAGAGTGAGAGAGCAAGCGAACCTTGTTGAGTGACAAACAATTGCAAAGTGAAAGGCGGCAAGCAGCACTGCCTCAAGCAATGTGGCAAAACGTTGGCATTGGAAAGTGCCTCGCACCGAAGAAGCTTGCAACAAAGTATTTTGTTGATGTTGTTGTTGCAGCAGCCGTTGAGTACTGAGCGAAAAAAGTGTAGCATTTCTTGTTCCTTTTTTTTTGGGGTTTTAATCACAATTTTGTGTTTGTGTCTCGTGCTCGACTTTTAATTAAGTTTATTGCCAAGCAGCCCAAACTGTTACATGCTATCACCCCTCCCCCCAAGCCACGTCTTCGCCAAACTAATTTCTCTGACTCACACTTTCGCCACTTCACCCCCCTCTTCTCGTTGTTGCTGTTCACTCACTCCTTTTGGCGACGCTTTCTCGCTTCCTCTCTCTGTCTCGCAATTTATTTGAGTGCCTTGCAATTGTTAACAAGCTACGGACAAGTTGCAACTTGTCTGCCACCTTCCTTCCTTGCTCCCTTCGCCACCCCCCCGCTTACAACGTTCTCGCCTTGCACTACCATCTTGTTTTTCACCTCCTTAACTCTCTCACTCACTCTCCCAACTCTGGCAACTCTTCGCAAGTCTCAGATGCGTGCGCTGTAGTTAAAGCTTTCAACATTGTCTGCCATTTTTGCCAAGCAACGCCCTCAATCATTTGCCTGTTTAGCAAAAGCACACACACACACACACACACACGCTCTCGCACTCACACACACACGCAGACACAGTTATGCGCTCACTTAATTTCCCCTTTTCTGTTGCCTGGAATGCGCCCACTGGAATGTGCGCTCTCTTTTGCTTGCTCTCTCTCTCTCCCTCTCTCTCCTTTTTGGCATCTGAGCTTGAGCCGCCCAAAATGGCCGCCTTTGGCAACCAACAAACCAACAACAAAACTCACTCAAAACTTGTCGCTGCGCTCGCTTTGGCTCTTTTTGCCTTTCATTTCATATTCGCCGCAACTGGCGGCCACATCGCCTGGTTTGGAAAAGCACTTCGCAACGCTTTGCTGCTGACTGGCATTTTTTCACGCCACTTTTCTATTTTTAAGGCCAACTCATTTTCGCACCTGATTAACATTAAGTTTTATTCGATTTTCAAGCGCGCGCATTATTATTAATTTTTTTAAATGCCTCGCCGCACATAATTCACAGACCATAAACTAAAATGTTCAGGCAAAAATAGTAGAGAGAAAAAATATATTTTTCTCATAATTTTTGTGTTTTTTGTGTCTTACCTGTTGCCATTAAAATCACTTGACAGCTCATCGAAGCGTGCGTGTGAAAATAAACAAGATATATAAATATGTCATGATATGGAATGGATATATATGAAATTAGAAAATTGGGTTAGAAGTAGGTATTAATAATGTGCTGGAAAATGTATTTTTCTTAGATATTATGTGAGAATATCCAAATGTGACACAAACATGATGAAACTTTCTTTTTTATATTTAACAAGAAGTAATCAAACTAAATTTTGTAAGGATCTAAGAAATTCTTTTTCAAATTTTTTTTTTTCCAACTTTTTAAATGCATAATAAATTTTTAAAAATATTTTTATTGAAAAAAATAGAAGAAAATTCATTTTTAACCAACTTTTTATTATAAAAAAAAAAACAAATTTCGAGAAAAATAAAAGTTTTATTCAGTCTTAACACATTTTATTTAATTTCTTGTCGAATTCAGCAGTTAATTCACAATGTTCGACTAAATATAATCAAAATGAAAACACGACATGAGATAAATGGAAGTGCATGTTGCATAAATTAAATCATAGCTGCACATAATAATAATAATCATAATAATCGTAATAAATGTTCAGCAGCTGTTCAAGGAAAAAAAAATTAGCATAAAGCCAAAAATGATTTAAACAGCGTTGACGTCTTATTACAAGCAATGCCAAAAAGTATCTACATATACATACATATATAAGCCTAAATAAAATAAGCAAGACTATTAAAGCTGCCTGTTGCAACAAAAGCAACAACAAATCGCCTACAAAACGGAGTCAAAAGCTGGCAGGCAGCTGCCTTTGCTGGCAAAATTTTGTATCTGCAAGATACATTTCAACTCTCTGCATGTGTTAGTGAGTGTGTGTATTTGTAATTAGTTGCTGCCCCTTTCCACCCTCTTCTCTCTGTCGTTGCAGCTCGTTTTTGTCGTCTGGCAGTTTTTAGTCTGTGGCAATGGAGAAGAGATTCGAGATATGTGTGGCAAAAGATGAGCTACAAATTTCTCAAGTGTCAACACCAAAAACTGAGGCAATAGAGTTGCCTGCCAGCCTGTCTGTCTGTGTATCTGTCAGATACTTTTGTGTGTGTGTGTTTTCTGCTCATGAAATAATCATTTTTCATTGCATTTCACGTTAATGCAGTTGTCATTTATTAATAGTCATTAGCACAAGTCTCAAAAACTTTTGTCAACATCAAGATATATATATTCTCGACTATTGATCAATCAACAGTTAGCCCACATCCTGACTAACTGCATCTTTGACAGTTGTGTCGAAAACTTAATGAACCGCATACACTAAACCAAAATGATTTTCCTCCTTGTTTTTAGGAGTTCATTGAACTTGTCGGCAAGCCGTGCACAAAATTGCAACTAATTTGCACTGAAATTATATATATTTTTTATTTATTTGATATATTGTGCTACTCTGGCTTGCCACCAATAAGGTGCACACACTTACATATCCTTGGGCAACTTCAATTGCAGCGATAAGCTTTAAACTGCGCGCACTTCCGGCATGCCACAAGAATAAAAACTCTCTTTTTACCCTTTCCCCTGCGCCAAACACCACTCGATTTCCAGTGCACAGTGGCGCAAACTTGATTTTTGTTTCACTTAGGGATAGATTCCTATTGCCAAAAAATATAAGAATTTATATTAGTTTATAAAATTGTTAATTTTTCAGAATACTTTTCTAGGTCAAAAACTGATTTTCAAATATTTTAAAGATTTTTTGAAGATTTCTTCATTTCTACACCACTGCACAAAGTATCTACACACACACACACACATATATATAAACGGTGCTAGCAAGTATGGCCGGCATGTGGAAAGTGTTGGCAAGGATATGCTTAAACATGCAAATTTTCAATATGCAGACAAAACCCAAAGCAATCCCCATCGAGTGCGAGGGAGATGGAATGTGTACATGCATGCCTGCACAGAAGGAAAATTCTCAACTGGCCATAACGTAAAATGCATTTGGGTTAAAAACAATGTCCAGAGGGATGAGTTGGGGTTGACTACAACTACGTACTCATCCCTTGCCTGCTTCACCCTCTGGGCGCTTTTGCTACTTTGTCTGGTTTTGGCTGGCGTATTCGATGAAATTGCCGGATTGTGTTGAAGTGTGATGTAGGCATCGCTTGTTGTTTGTGCCCTGGACAGGACACACGACGACGCTGACGACGACGCTGACGACGTAGCTTCGCGACGAGGCCTTTGGCATAATTCTCGAATCACATGCCGTATAAAATTTGCTCGCCTTCCTCCCTCCTCTCTCTCTTTCTCTTTCTCTGTGTCCTGAAAGTTGTGAAATTAATTTAATCGCAATTTTCCAGGCGCTTGTTAAAACTCTCTTGACTTTTGCATGTACATAATATAGTTTGTATATATACAAGCGTTGATTACTATTATTACAATCGAGTCATATATAATTTGTATACATTTTAGAGAGGGCTACACTGATTTTAAATAACTATATTTCGAAGCTTTAAGTATGGATAAGAAAAGTATTATCACTCTGGAAAACTCTTATCTAAAATACCCTGAAAGTTTTCTTTAGACAATGGCTTGAATATCAAATCATATCTATGTTCAGCTCTTAAATATCCTTATCATTTTCATCATCCAAACATTCTTTTCCAAAAAACTATTCATTCTCCCTCACGTTACCATCTCTATATCAACTTGGGCACACGCTAAATACTTGTTCTCATAGCATATCAAAATCCAAACTCATAAACACGAAAATTGCCAAATCATGGTAACATTACAAGCGGGAAAATGAAGTGTAGAGTAGAGAGGAGAGGGGCGGGCGGAGAGAATGAAGTGCAGTCGCTGGTTAAATGTAGATGTATCTTTTTTTTTGTTTCGTTGTTGTTGTTGGTGTTTGACAAGCTGACGCTTGTTTCGAGTTTTTCATGCTGCTTTGATAAATTGAATAAACATATTTTTATGTGGTATAATTAACTCATGTTTATGGCTAATGTGAATGCCACGCCCCCAAATAAACAACGAAAAATGTTCTAAGCAGATAGTTAGTAGGAAACTAATGCCATATTATGATATTTTTAGTTTTAACTTAAATAAATTAATATTTTTCATAACATTTTCAAGTTCCACACAATTTTTTAAGCTTTCTTCAACGTGCTGCCTCTATGAATAAAATATAAATATTAATAAATTCCAACAGGATTTTAGAAATTTTGTTTCTTTAAAATTTATTACACACAAAAAATCCTTAGCAATTCAAACAATTTATAGGGTTCTTCCCTTTCTCCCACCTACGCAGCGCACACTGGAAATATATATATAATAATTTAGATAAAAGTGTGCATAATTTTGATAAGGATATCTATACATACATACATACATAGATATTCCCCTTGACCAAAAAGGGAAATTTATATGCTCGCACCTAACTGCAAATTGTGTGTAATGAGCTGAGCGGCATTTACCTTTGCCTTCTTCTTCCACCTTTACCTTCTTTTCGTTGTTGTTGTTTGTTGCTTGCTCGACTAATTTAGTGGCACCTTTTGCAGCGTTTTGTCTAAAACGCAGAAGAAGACATAAATTTGTTAGCGCCTGCTCTGGCCCAAATACATTTTTTTTTTCTGTTGAGGGTGTTTTGTTTTTTTGTTTTCTGGCTACTGCCTCCGTGTCCAGGCTTAGGCTTAAGGCCCAAAAAAAAAAAAATTAGTCAAGCAACAAGAACAACAACAATGAAGAGTCAAAAAGGTTGCCGACGGTTGAACGAGATATGCTCCTGGGGGTTAAGAGCACACACAGATCGGTCTCGAATGATAAGCGCGCGCGCATTGCCTTTTTGTGTTGTCTCTGATATTTATGTTGGAAATTAGGCAAATTTTTAGTGGCGAGATAATTTGTGTACGACTTTGTCGCAGTGAGTGAGAAAATTGCAGCTAATCTACATTTATCTCAATTACACTACGTTTAGTTATTTGTTAGATTTTTGTAGCTGGCAGTAGAAGGAGAAATATGAATACTTTCCTTATGATATAACCCCATTTAATGCATTGACAACCCAACAATCAGAACGGTTAGCAATTAAAAAAAGGGGGGTTTTGCCATGCAACCAACAATTAAAAAAGTTAAAAGCCCAGTTATCAAAAAACACTTGAGCATAAATACTTAATAGAAATGTGACACTTTCCCACACACAATTTTCCAACTCGTTTGTTTCTTAATTAAGTTATTTTGGAAAGCATTTGCGACTAGCTTTGAGTCTATTGTTCCCAAAAATGATTTTATAATTGCAAGTTTGGAGTGTATAATTATTGGTTAGTTATTAGTTAGTTAGGTAAACCCAAAACGGGCCAAAAACCACACTTATATAAGTCATATTTAAATACCCCTACGAAAAGTCAAAGACGTGGCCTATGGGCATAAAAATTAAGTTATTAAATATATACCATAAGCCATAGGATAACATAACATATGGCTCTTTTTCCCTTTGACTTGACCATGTTTAAGTGTTTCAGTTGGGCTTTTGGCTTATAATTACAGTTGATTGACAGCACGAGCTGGCATAACATAACGTGCGCACAAATGTTTAATTGTAAGAAATTAAAACATTTTCTGCAAAAAGAATTGAGAAATATCTAAACAAGACAGGAGGCAAATGAATATTATATAAAATTAGCCAAGTATCTTTATGAATACACCAAAAGCTGAAGTAAGTAGTGAAAATGTAAGGGGTTTCATTTAAATAAATACAAAATAAAGAAACTTTAATTTTAAGTCGATTTTCCTGTCAATTTTTTATGACCGATAACCGACTTGGGCGTTTAAAGGAACTTCCGATTGCCATAACTTCCTCAAAATAAACTCGATTTGCATATGCAATACAATAAAAGTCCTGTTTTACGCTCTTGATTAATACTGCATTTAAATAAATACAAAATAAAGAAACTTCATTTTTAGTCGATTTTCATGTCAATTTTTTAAAATCAATAACCGACTTGGGCGTGAAACGGAATTCCAATATTTTTTTTTTACTTTTTTAATAACCTTGGCAGCCCTTGCATCTGATGAATTTCTCTACACACTTGCGATTTTTCTCCTCTTTTTCTTCGTCTATCTCCTAACAACTAATTAAAAAGTGCATAAAAAATTACGGCAGCAACTGAGCGAACAACAACAATTAACGATTAATAATAAATGTCCATGCTGAAGACATACATCATTAGAAATTGATGACGCATGTCGCGTGCAACTGCAACTGCAACTACTTACCACTACTTCCCACAACTCTCTTCCCCCCTCTCTAACTCTTTTTTGTAGTTTCTCATCTGCAGTTCATTGCATGCGTTGGCAACCCTTTAACAACACACACACACACAAACATTTATCGAAGAGTCGAAACTGAACATAAAGTTTGTTTGTTTGATAATTAATTAGACTTTCATAGAGAGCATAAAATTCTATAAATTATATTTCATTTTCCTTTGGCTACACATAAATGTCGCTGCTGCCGTTGCAGTTGCAGTTGCAAGCATAGCTGCCACGCGCTACTGAGCATCACGTGCAACTGCATTTTCATCATCATTATCAACATCAGCAGCATGATCATTTATTAATTGTTTTCTTCTTCTTTTTCGTTGTTGTAGATAATAAACTCAAAGTATTCATTGTTTTTTGCATTTGTGTTATAAATTGTTTATTATTATTTTTGCACATAATTTAAATAGATATTTTTTGATTTTCAGTTTTCTTGTTGAGGGGCGGATGGGGAGGGGAGAGAAGTGTTTTTTAGCATTGGAATTTTTACAATATTTTTATTATTTTATTTTTTTGCAGTTAGGAACAATTAGACAACATAATAAAATAAAACATAAAAAAAAAACAGCGAAATGATTTTTTTTTTTTTTTTGCACTAAGTCTAAGCCTAATTAAATTAACTAATACTGTTACACGGCTAGGTCTATGGTCTACATTTTAAGTACATATAAATATACATATACATACATACATATATACTCTATATTCATATAAATATCAGGGCTTATGCACAGCAGCCCTCAAAGTGATTACAAATTTAAAGACGGGTTTTTCTGCATATAATTCGGAGCCAATATTTAAATTGTTGGCAGTGGAATGTTTAACAGTTTCAATGACAAAATTTAACTAAAGAAATCTTTATTCTGTAACTCATTTATTATTGTGTCTTTGTGTATAATACTTGATATAAATTGTGATCAATATTCTGGTCCTTTCAATTTGTAATCCCTTTCAAGGCTGCTGCACATTAACAAGCTACTAAGTTGAGTGTTTGTTTGCGACATGTTGCTGCAACATGTTTGGCTACACAGCATTTGGGAATATTTGGGGTTAAAGTAAGTTATTTACAAAACATTTATTCATTGCACATACATTTCGTATAGTTTTCTATTACATATTCTTTAGGGACTCTCCGCACGCGAGGATGTTGCCGGCGATTGTGAATGTTGCGGCACTTGATACGGACTAAAGCGTTGCGGATAGTGTCCAGGATGTGTTTTGATGCGCAAATCGGGCGATGCGGAGCCACACGAGGATGTGGGCGTGGCAGGTGCGGGTGGTGCATTGGCATTTTGTTGGGCCGATGAACCAGTGTGTTGCTGCTGTGTTGGTGGCGGAGGGGTACGACTGGCGCCAGCTGCTGCTGCGGCGGCGGCAGCAAAGGCAGCCTGCTGATTGGCGCTGGCCAAGAAGCCGGCTGTTAGCTGGGGCCACTGTTGCTGCCACATGCCCAGCTGAAAGGCGCCCAGTGCCGAGGGTGGCGGTGGTGCGGGTGGTGCGGCACGCTGATACAAATGTGGCAGCAACATTTCCGTATACGGCGAACGTCCAAACATTTGCAAATGCTGACGCGCCTTCTCCAGCAGCGCCAACGAGGCGGCATCGGCCTCTTGCGGCGTCAGTTGACCCATCAGCGGATCCGGAAAGAAGCGCAACGGTGCGGCACGCATATGCTGATCGAAAAAGAATGAATCCATGGGATCTCTGCGGGGCACAAAAGAGAGAATGAAGTTATTGAAAGTTCTTTTCGCTTGTGCTTTTGTCTTAGAACCTTGTATATATTTTGTTCAAGTGTAAGTTGTTGCCGCACGGAGGCAGCGCAAAAGAGCAATAACATAATTACGTTGAAAGTAACTGCCAATTGCCGACACTAAACAACACCAAGCAACAACAACAACAGCAAGCAACAACAACATTCACTCATTATTTTCGTGTTTTCATTTCATGTACGAATCGGCTTCAAAGTTAAAAGCGCCGATCTGTAATTTACGCCACTTAAGACGCCGCCGTGCCGGCTACAACAACAACAAAAACAGCATTGAATGTTGTTGTTGTTGCTGTTGTCCATGTTGCCATGTTGCTGCTGGGTGCTGGCTGCCTGCCTGCCTGCCTGCGTCTTAATAGCACACGTAGCCCTGGCCGCCTTTGCAACACTTTTTGAAGTCGAAAAAGATGTCTTAAAAGGGCGTTATGAAGAGCGCAAAAGAGAGTGAGACTTCTGTGCAACATGTTGCTAACTAAAGTTGAGTTTGAGCAAATCAATAAATAAGATTTCCAAGATCTAATGTTTGTTATACCGATTTGTCACACAAAACTAACTTTTTCACCTTTTCATTTATTGCTTTAAAAGCAAAAATTCCTTAAAAAATTCACGCACAATCTAAAGTTCTTAAGTTCTTTTGCCGCTTGTATCCCGCTGCTCTAGTTTAAGGCAGATACTAATTGAAACTGATTGATTTCGCCACAGTTTTCACACATTTTGACTTTTGCTACTGTAAGGTAAAAAAAGCCGATGATCCTAAGTTCATCGTAAATAAGGTCATAAATCAGCAAACAAGCAACATAAAATGTGGGGTCAAGAACTACAACTAGTTCCAAGCACTCAAGACTGAAGGTTATAAAGAAATAAAAAGAGGCAGAGAACTTACCTATCAAAATCGGTGAGACGCGACGAATCGCGAAATCCCTTTGCGAACGGATTCGAGTCGATTTTCAATTTGGTAATCAATTGATTCTGATAGGCCGTCACGGCTGTGAATACCGTCTCCGGGAATACGAACGTTTTATGATCCATATCCTGCAGCTCCTTGGGATTGTTGGGTATGCTCTGGCCATGGCTTAAACGCACCAAATGTATCCTTGGCTGATATCGATGCATTGAATTCAACACGACCTAAAGGAAGGAAAAATACAATGCTTATAAAAAATGTACAACAACAATGTTTGTTTTGACGCTCCTCGCAGCATCCTTTATGGTGGCGATAAAAACGGTAGCATGCCTCGTAAACAGAGCGTCGCCACTCTTTATATTACATATGTATCTATATGGCGGCTATATACATATGGTATATAGTAAAGGGGAGGGGGTGAGGTTGTCTTGTGCCTTTTGCCACCAAATTGCCAACAATTTTCATTCATTTTTTGGAATTTGCATATGCCGCGCGCTCTCTGTATATGACAGGTTATTTGCTCTATCTCCCTCTCTCTCTCTTTGTCTCTCTCTCTCTTTCGCTGCCCGTCAACATACAAACAATGGCAGCCTGCAGTTGCCGCTTTTTTTTTATGACTTTTTCTCTCTTTCTGTCTTGAACTAAATTATTCATAAATGTTTTGTGGCCAGAAAGGATGCTTAAAGCATAAAGGAAGGAAGGAAGAACAGACAAAGGCGTCGCCTTGATAATAACTAAGAATCTCTAGCGTGAATTTTCACGGCTCACGAATATATTTGGGGCGCATACTTATGTAGACGACTGTCTACGTTTCTTAAGGATTTTTATAACCAAAGCTTAGGAAAAAGTGACGCCTTTAGGTTTTAGCTCAGGAAAAAGTGACGCTTATAGGTTCAAACTTTTCATTCTCATAGCTTGTTCAACCTTTGAACTCACCTGTCCACTCTTATCCATTTCGTTATTTGTCAGCTTCACTTTTTCAAAGGAGACGACTTGTTTGCGCAACGCCTCCGGGCTAATGGGACTATCGGGATGGGCGTAAATGCGTGCAGGAGGCGGCGGATCTGCTTTGCCAGCGACCAGCCATGAGCTGCGATGATATGCATAGCGATAGCGACGCGAATCCAACGGCACAATGTCCAGCAGCACAGCATAACGATCCGGCGGCTGGATTTGCCTCAATGGACCCGAGAAACTAACACGCACCGTGGGGAACATGCGCCTGCAAGTAAACAGGAAGTTGTTAGCAAAGGAATCAAGTACATAAAAAAGGGAAGGAAAATCGTGTGCTATGCTTTCATGTTTTTTTATTGCCCGCCATTGTGCTTTCTGGAGTTTTCGAGGGTTGTGTGTATTTGTATGTAAATAAGACGCATATTTAATTTTATGACTTTTAGCACGTTTTTGACACATTTCCGCGACGAAATAACGCCACGGACACCGCCCCCCCGACCCCTCCAACCCCACCTGAACAAACCACAACAACAAGAACGCAACTTAATTCCGTTTTGAGTTGGTTTCGACCAGCTCCAAGTGTAAATGACGCTAATGACCCAGCCCAGTTCTTTTGTCATTTGTCTTCTGTATGCTTTTTTCCTACCTGAACATGAAACCTTTCATATGTGTATGTGTGTGTGTGTGTTGCTTTTAGTTGAGTTGTAAATGAATGTTGCAACATTTGTCATAATAATCTACTAATTAAGAATGCGTTATAGAGTAACCAGTGTGTGTGTGTGTTGATTACAAAGAAGGCATGAATTGTCTGATTACCAAAGAACTAAACTTAACTAAAAATGTTTAAGAAAGATTGTTATTAATATCAGACATTATTGTTCATCAACAAATACCTAGATATATTTAACAACACTGACGCAAGCCATGGACATGTGCCAGGGTTGCCAACACACTGTCTCCGGTCACTTAATCTCATGTCCACCCCAAAAAAAAAAAAAGAGTTGTTCAAGAAAAGTTTTGCAACACTTTTTTGATAGCTTGCTAATGTGTCCATAAATGTGTGAAAATGCCAAAAACGTGCCACGCCCACTAATACAGCAAACACTCCCCCCCCCCTCTGACATTCCCTCTCTCTGTCTCTAGTACGTTTTACTGCTGCTGCTGGCGGAAATGTCGTAAATCATATTGCCAACATTTACATACATTTTTACGAGCTAAACTCAGCGGCAAAACAGCTAGCGGCCAGTTTTGCCATCCCATAACGCTGCGTAAAGTGTGGGCGTGGCACACACACACACCCACACACACACACACTGTATATATTTTCTATATTATTATTATTATATTTTGTTGTTGTTGTTGCTGTTGCGTTATGCTTCTAAGTGTGGATTTTATGTATTTGTTTATGGGAAAATTAGGCAAATGGCTTTCACTCTATATTTCTCTCTCAGTCGGTGCCAAAGGTTACAATTATGAAGTTTACACACCATTTGTGGGGGCCAACGCTACACGAGGGTTGCCACAACACTTTCAATTAAGCTTCTCTCTCTCTTTCTCTCTTTGCAACGCCCAATTAGTTTCTTTCCTCCTCTTGCAACATCCGCTTCAAGCGCTACTCGAATTCATTATCAACACCTTAGTTCCAGCTTATAAATGCAACTAAATGCTAATTCTCAACCCCCAAAGTTTCTCAGTTTCTCAGTGCTGAAACTGAAACTAAATGCAAGCCGAGCTGATCTTTATCGCTTTGCCTGTTAAAATATATGAAGCGCAGCACATTAACCATCCATCTTCCTCTCTCTCTTTCTCTCTCAATGTCTAGCTCATTCTTTGTTTATTATATAATTAATTCATAAATGGTCAGCGGAGTACACTGTTCAAAAAAGGTTTAAATATTTTGTAAACCCATTTCATTACTTTAAAAATGTATTTACAATATACACTGCTCAAAAAAGATTTTAAACTGAAGAAGATTTTAACTCATTTCATTTCTTTAAGAAATTTATTCACAAAATTTTTAGTTCATATCCCATTTATCTCAGTGCATTTCGGCCCTGTCTTTTGTTAACCACTGATCCTGCAACATTTTGTAACTTGCCCCAAAATGATAAATGTCCTTTTAGGCTCTTCGTTTCCCCTCTCTTCAGCTGCCGATCACACAATCAACTATTAATGAAGTTGTATCAAAAAAAAAATTGGGTTTTAATCAATTTTTGAAGTTCAGTTTGCAACTGCCACTGTTTAGTTGTGTGCTGCTGCAGTTGCAAGCGTTGTGCAAGCATGAAAATTGCATTTGTTACGCGCCTTTTGCCAAGCATACTACTGTTTCTCTCTCTCCCCTCTTCCCCCTGGAACAGTGCGGAACCGATACAAGACAATTGCCTAAGATGCGTGAAGAGTTTGTTGTCGCTCAAATATTGACAAACATTTTGCTTTTAAGTAATTGCCTCCTGCTGCCTGCTGCCATTGGCTTTGAGAACAATTAGGCCGCCTGCAAGTTGCGGCCCTTTCTCATTGCAACCACATTTGGCCAAGTCTGTTGGTCTGTTGGTTTTTTGTTTTGCAGTTAACCACGCTGACAGCGTGACAAAATCGTGACAAAAACCACGTGACATTTTATCTCAATGACCGCAACAAGAGTTTTCAAAACCCACACAAAACATTCAGCAACAGGTAAAAATCGCTCTGGGTTAAGATCCTTTTTCTTTCCTTTCTTTTTTTTTTTTGGTTATAAATCATAAACCATTTGGATGCAGAGTTGTTGTTTTTTCTACGATTTCTTAGCTTGTTTGCATTTTGCACAACTTTTTTTTTAGGAATTTTATTGCATTTGGCAAAATTTGCATGCCAACAACACTTTTTTTTATAAGAAAAATCTTAAACAAACAAGAATGACAAATTTTATATAATTTTTTTCTTTTCCAGATATTTTCTAAGATCATCAAGTAATACTTTCCATCTGATATAAAATTTGTAACCCTTCGAATTCTGAACCAAATATCTTTTATACGTATCACAATACTCTACACAATGGCCATTAACAAACATATATACACTATATTTAAGCAATTTAAAGAATATTACTCAAAAAAAACACACACAGAGAGAAACCAGCAGTTTTTCGTGCCAAACGATGTGCTGACATTGATCCATATCTGGCCAAAAAGTACGACAAAAAACGGGGTAATACCCGCACAAAAGTCAGGCATACTTTGGCTCTAATTACAGGGCCAAGACACAAAACGCATTTGGCAAAAGGGGGGAAGAGGAGAAAAGGGGGCAAAGGACAACATGCAAATGTGTTGTTAGCGCGACAATCGGCAGCTATTACAATGCAATTTATACTTTTGTGGAGCTGTCACTGAGTCCAAAAAAAAAACAAAACCAAAAACAACAACGAAAGGAGTAAATTTGTTAATGTGTTGCAAATGCGCACAGCGGGAGGGAGGGGGGGAGTTAGAGGGGGTGTTGAAGCTATGCACTAAAAAAAAAAACAGAAAATAAAAAGGGTTAACAACACTGAAGCCAAAAGCCAAACAAACAAAAGTTGTTGAAGAAAGAGAGAGAACTTAGTTACTAACTACGGAATGCTACATACATACATATATAGTTAGTATGTATGTATGTATGTGTGGCTATAGCTATCGTCGACTAATGCGCATTTCGCATGTCATCAACATAAGAACTTGAAGAATCAGCCACAACAACAACAACAACAGCGAACAACAACAAAAGTCAGTCTGGTGAAATTTATGTTTCATGCATGCTTCACTCTTTGAATGCCCTGTAAATCTAATAGCTGTAAAAGGGTATATAAGGTTAAAAAGTAAATGAATATGCGGAATATGATTATTTGAATATGAATATTTTAATATGAATATTTGAATATGAATATTTGAATACATAAAATGATTTTTCTTAAGAAAATCTAGAAAGAGTTTCGGTAGAAACCTTTTTTTATATTTCTATGAAACTTGTTGATATATCTTACAGGGTATGCTGCAGTCTATTACCTATTGTCCTCCCCTTTACATGCACAATATACATTTCACACACACTAGCACACACACACACACACACACACACCCAAAAAAATATACGACATTCGCACGAAAATCGTCAAGCCATAATTTTTTTTTTGAAGTCGACTTTGTTGAGTTGCGAATGAAAAGTCGTTTAAGCATTCCACAACTGTTGGCCTCTGTCTGCGTGCGAGAGAGTGTGTGTATAAGTGTGTGTGTAAGTTTTGGCTACAAAACAGCTGACATAAAACAGCCGCCAGTTTGGCTGCCTTTTGCTTTGCTCTTGGTTTATTTTCTTTTCCTGCTTGTTTTTTGTTTTTTGGGTCTGCCTCTTGCTAATCGAAAATCGAAAAAATCGACGGCATATTATTTCGATGCCTTGTCAATCAATTCAAGGGGAGGCCAAGCAGACCGTAGAGCAGCGAGCAGGGTTGGGGAGGGGGTAGGGAAACGTGGCGGCGGCGGCGGCAAATTCGTAATGAGAAACTAACCAAAAAGTTGCTGATATTTTGCAGTTAACTTAAATTTGGATATTTTTCTTTGTTTTTTTCGGGGTGGGCCGAATGTCGTGAATATCGTAAATGTGAATACTTAAGCCACCCCTACTCTCCCCTACGCCCCCTTTAGGACATTGAGTGAAAGGCGTATTCATGTTTTTTATTGATTGTTGAAGTTGTGTTTCGAGTTTCGAGGATGATTTCATTGACATTTTTGCGAGTGTCTGATTAGTGGATGATTGAAAGATTGAGCGAGTGATTGGTTGATGAATTGGAAAAGTAGACGAAGTTATGTGGATGATATCGGCATATATATTGCTTTGACTATTTGCTCACCTGCCCGTTTTGGTGATGATCATTTCGGTGCCGAGCTCATGAAACTTATCCCATAGCTCTTTGGTCTCCAGATGGCATTGCACGGGCATGAGATCATCGCAATTGCAAGTGCCAAGTATTTTGGGCGTTGGCTGCTGCAAAAGCACAGAAAGAGAGAGAGGGAGAGAGCATAAGATAGATTTGTTGTGGATAGGCAAAGTTGCATATGCGAGGGTTGCCTCTCAATATTATGAGAATCTTAAGATTTCGTTCGTGCAACCCTCGCATTGTTGTTGCATTGGTTTTGGTGCTAACTTTGTTTGGCTTTTTTACCTGCGCTGGCTCCTCGGGAGACAGGCGCTCGTCTTCTGTTTGTGGACTATTGGCGGCACGTGGGGGCGGGGCAGCGGGCGGTGGCGGTGAGGGTGTGCTGCCAGCGCCAGTTGCAGCTGATGTTGCACTGCAACTACTACTACTCGTGCCACGCCCATTTCCACTCCCACTTCTCGATTTGTGGTGATTGCTGTTGTTGTTGTTGTTGTGATGTTGCTGTTGTCGTTGCTTGTTTGGCATTGCATGTTGCTGATGTGTATGTTGCTGCTGCTGCTGCTGCTGTCGATGTTGCTGTTGTTGTTGTTGTAGCTGTTGTTGCTGTGCAACACGCAATGCCTGACGCGCTTGTTGCGATGCTGCTGCGGCTGCTGCAACCGCCGCCGCTGCTGCTGCTGCTGATGTTGCCGTTGCCGCTGCCATTGCCGTTGGCGTTTCGCTGTCGCTGCAGTCAACCACATCAACGTCAACATCATCGTCCGCATCCTGCGTCGAATATCGTTCAACCGACAACGGACCTGGTTCGCAGTGGGAAGAGGAGAGTAAGAGATTGAGTGAAATTTGCGTTTTAAAGAGAGTTGTCAAGTTGCGACAGGGAGGAGGCAGGCGCAGCAAACAGTGTTGCCAACTTAACTTTAGGGGTTTTAGGGGCTCTTTAGTTAGTTTTAAGTATTTTTTAGACTTTTTTGTTATACAAACTAAAAATTGTGTGAATTTTGTTATTGATATAAATTGCTTGGATAAAATAAAAATAGTTGCCAAAACTTTTAAAATTTAAAATAAGTAAACCTCAAAGTACTCAAAAAACAATTTGTATATTTTTAAATAACTTTAAAAATATTTTTAAACATTTTTTCAATGATTTTCCATCGAATTAATCAATTAACAAAACTTTTCTCGTATAACTTTTGCCAATACTCGGCAACACTAACGACCGTAGCGACAATGGCAACATGTTGCATGTGGCATTGATGACGCACATGGGATGCATTATAACGCGATACAAATATGCAGATACGAAATACGAAATTCAATTAATTTTCTGCTGCCCAAAATCCAATTTCATATGTTAATTTGTTGTTGTTGTCGCTACTGTGTGTGTGTGTGTTGGAGTGTGCGTGTGTGTGTGCTTTTCGCAGTGTTTTTATCAAATAATGAATTGCAATTGGCAAATGCAAAAGCGTCCAAAACACAGCAGACCCCAATTATGGCATCTAAATAGTTTTTGCAAAATGTATAAATCGATATCATGATAGAGGTGTATGTGTGTGTGTGTGTGATTGTCATGACAGTCATGACACACCCCAGCTACGCCCCCCCTGACGCCCACTACCATATCTGTATGCGAAATTGGCTTTGATTATTTTATTGCTGGCGCATTTGCCGCAATTATCAAGTCATCAACGTTTGCATTGTCATCAATATGCAATTTATGTTTGCATACAATACGAGATACCGAGGGAGGGGGAAAGGAGTGAAAAGAAAAAAAAAACAGATGCAATGGTTTGTGGCAAGTGAGGGGGTTGAGCTAGGGATCGATTATATACCTCAATATCTAATGAAATTATAAGGTTTTAGCTTAATTATAAATGCCAAAGCTAATTTAATTATCGAAATAAATATGAATGAGGCTTTAAGCTTTATTTGTTTTTAAACAGAAACTTTACTTATTCAAATCAAAGATGAGACTTGGTTAGCAAAACTAATTTTAAGTACTAAGATTTTTAATGAGATTTAGTTTAAACTTCAAGAAAATCGTTTTTTTTTATTAAAGAAGTTTTAAGTTATATTCTTCTAAGGTCTAGTTTCTAGTTATCCTATTTCTATATAAGTTGTTGCATAAGCTTGTATTATAATTTATGTTAAATTATAAGATAATATATGAAGCTATATTCTAGCTATAACAAACAAGCTAAATCTTCAATTCCTTTTAAGGAATTTCTTAGCAAAAATTAAAATAAATATGCCTAAAAACCATTAATGATATTATTTATGAGCTTGAAAATATTATTATATTTAATTGACTTGAAGGTACTTGAAATGCAGTAAAATCAAATATTTCTATTGAACTTAATTGAAAAATGGAACCATAAACATTTTATTAGATCCATAAATAATGTTCAAACGCTTTTGTAGTGTATAATATATCACGCCCTTTTATGAAAAAAAAACTATAAAATTGAAGTGCAAAACAATTATTGAATAAAGGCAAATTTTGAGTAAGCTATAATTATGAAGTATTAAATAATATTTTTGAAGGCATTGTGAATTTTACTTTTAATCTTTTTACTTGTGTATATTACTGAAGGAATATCTATCTCATGTCTAGTTATATTTAGCCCATGTTTTTTAATCAAATTTAACGCAGTGAATCTGTAGAAAGTTATAAAAAATCATTTTAATAAGCTGAGAAATCTTTGTTTATCAAATTTATGCAATACTTGAAACCCTTTTCACAATTTAATAATGTTGTAAAAATCCGAAAAGTTGCTTTGCAAAAGAAAAAAGTTATCGAAATTTGAAACCTGGTTATAAAAGTATTTAAAATCAACTTTGATTGTCATTCCAATGAGTTCATTAGGCAGTTTTATAACTTAAGCTAATATGAAACTGTTTTGCAAAAGATTTTAATAAAGGTTGAGGTGAAAAATATTTATATAAGGCTTAGTAAGGATCTAATCGTTGAGCTTGGGAGTCGTTGGAGAATTTTTCCTAACTTTCCTTGGCATTCTCTGATCATTTTAAAATCATATTCAATAGCTTAAGTGGAAAGTTGATATATATTTTTTTATTCTCAGTCTTTTTGGGACTTATAATGCAACATGTTCTTATACTCATAATTTTCTCTTCTCTTTCTTGCATCTAACAAACAGTTATGTTCTAAGCATGAAATTGATATTTGTGGCATGGTATAATAAATAGGATCGATCGTCAATTACATTTGCTACTCACTCAGACTCCGTTCGGATGGCTCGCGACTGAGACTTGAGGCGTTTCCGCCGCGCGCCATTATTGCGGCAATTGAGAAATCCGTGGCAAAGGAAATATTATGCTGATGATTGTTCAAATGATGATGATGATGATGTTGCTGCTGTTGATGATGATGATAATGTTGTTGCTGCAGATGATTATTGTTGTTGTTGTTGGCAATTGTTGTTGCGGCTGCTGCAGCGGCTGCAACAGCGGCCGTTGCAATCTGTTGTTGCAACTTGGCTTTGAAACTTTGTGGCACGGTCGTCGGTGACGGCGGCTTTGTATTTGCCGGCTGATTGCTCAACAGCATTTTTAAAGCTAACTTTTCTTTTTGATTATTATTTTTTGATTTTGATTTGATTTCTTATTGACAAACTGTTAATTAGCACATTTTGACACGTTTTTTTGATAAATTATTGCGACGTTGCGTTTTTGCGATTTATTTGTTTTTGCGTATTTTTCAGCGAGAAAGACGCTTTTAGCCCGATTTGCCCGTTTTGACGTTTGTGCCGTTGTGCCGTGAAAACCGCTTTACAGTCGCACAGCTGACCATTGAATGAATTTGTGGCAACTGCGATTTGCTTTTTGCCATGTAAACGCATTCCGCCAACACACACACACCAAAAAGCTTCCCTTTCGCCCCCTTTCGTGCCCCCACAAGCTCTATCCCACCCTCCCTCTCTCTTACTCGCTCTCTGCCAACGTCGCTGCCAGTAGCCCACACCTAAGTAGAAGACAGAAGACAAAAAAAAACAACAGTGCTCTACAGCTGACGATCTCTTACGGCGCAAAGTTTTCAACACCACGTAAGGAGTAGAAAGACGTTACGTTACGACAACTTAACGTTAAAACGTATGCACGTGTGTGTGTGTGTAAGGCACTTTTTTTGTTGTTGTCTTTTTTGTTGTCCGGCTATGCGCGGCTAGCGCAAAATACCTGACAGCACTGTGGGCCGCATTTGAACGTAGCTAGCGCAAAAGCGCCAAAAACTTTTGTCGTCGTAAGCTCTCCTCTCTCTTTTGCCGCGCGCACGCAACGTAAAGCGGTTAACCGCAAGAGACAGACAGACACGTCAAATGAAACGATGAGCAATGGGCTGTGCGAGCGAGTCAGCATGCATGCTGTTCGCTTGCATTCCAATGCAGCTACAGCGACAGCGACAGCGACGTCGTCGCAGCGCACATAAGTCATGCTCATTTTCCAATACGACAAACGTTAAATTCCCATACACACACACACACAGACAAACAGCTGAGAGCGGCAGCGAGCGGCGAGCGAGGATGGCCTGCTTGCGCTGAGCACTTTCCGAGTGGTTGGCGCAAAAGAAAAAAAACAATACACACATACACAATTGAGTGCGCAGCCTGTTGTTGTCTCGCTCTTGCGAGCGCAAACAAGTTCATAAATTCGTCATTTTGTTTTTGGGCTGTTGACAGTTGGTCTGCTTAGTTGTTGTTGTTGTTGTTTTTGCTGTGCGTCTGCTTATTGGGAGGGGGTGTGTTTTCTACATTTCGTCGGCTATTTACAAATACCTTCTTTTTTTCCTGGCCTCAGTGTGAGTGGTATTTTTTTCTTGCTGGCGTTTCATTCTCATTGCGTTTCAGCTAGCGTGTAGAAACTCACCACGTTCCGTGTGTTGAGTGAGTTTTGTGCTTTAAGTTGAGTTCGAGTGCGTTTTGAGTGTAAAGTGAAGGATAAATGAGCTGTTTATGGCTTGTGAATGTGGGAATTGAAATGATATTGAGAAAAATGTGAATAAAATTAGATAAATAATGTTGTTTTTAGTTGTTAGTTGTAAGAATTTATATTATTGTAAAATATTTAATCATTTTTATCATATTTTAAAGCCCACGTCAAATATATTACCCCTCATGCAAAACACAAAACATTTATCTGAAAACTGTCGCGCCCTTCAATTGAATAATATCATAATTGAATATCAGCGCTACCCACACGCACAAACACACACACACTCACACCAAGTACACACCCTGCATGTATGTAAATGTTTTTTAATTTAAATGTTTACTTGAAAAAAAGAGATATGGAAATGCGTTGAGGCGAGGAGCAAGAAGAAGTAGAAAAAAAATGCGACGATGGCGTGTGAACGCAGCAGAAAATTATTGCGTCAGACAATCAGACAGGATGCTCTTCCCTCTCTGCCTCTCTTCCTCTTGCAGCAAGGACATTTGTATATACAGCCATCTTTTTTGCATACTTTTTTCACAATTCGTCAGCTGCGCCCCGATACACACACACACTCGCACCCTACCCCCTCTTCTCCTAACCCTCTACAGCTGCTACACCCTGTTCCTGTTTCCCATATTGTCTCACACTCTGTTTTTCGTTTCGACGCTGCGGTTCTCATTTGCATGCGTTTCGTGGTTGCGTCTAATGGCAAAACATTGATTGTTTAGAGGTGGAGAGGGGGAGTTAGAGGACGGGGGGAGGGTATACTGTTAGGCACTCCTTCCCATTACGCTTTTTCTGTTTGCTTTGGTGACAATTTTTCAATGATTTCAACGCAAAAAGAAACCTCATTTGCATTGTCCACCATATTTTATTTATTTTACTCACCCCCCACCCCCACATCTACCTCCTAGATTTACTTCCAAGCTCTTGTTGTCAATTTGTTTGCTTTAATTTATTGCTAAACAGCATTTAATTAAATCTAATTAAAATGGGTGCGTTTTCGGTTTTTGACTAAATTAGCTTAACTTGTTAAGTTGGTTAACACAACAAAGCTTTTTGGCTGATTATAAAGAAAAAAACACCTTGAAATTGTCTTTCTTTATTTGTTCTATAGTTTTTTTTAGTATATTCTATTTGTTTTAGAGCTTTGTTTTTGTGCTAAATCCAAATGTTGTTGTTTGTCTACATGCCGCAATCTGTTGCAGCTGGAATGGGCCAATATTTAACCAACCAACAACAACAACACGTAACTCAATCTATATAGACTCCATATCAAAACTATTTTGGACAACAAAAAATCACGAAAACAGATTTTTTCAATATTTTGTTTACGCTTTGACAGGATTATGACAAAAAAAAGAAGAAAAACTCAAATGCGGCAGATTGGAATATGCGTGCTGTTGTTGTTGTTGTTGTTGTTGTTGCGATTAGATTTTATTTAGCTACGATTTGGACTACGGCTTACGTGCGCTAAATGGCCAATAAGGCCAAAAACAAGGGTTAAAACAAACTAAGCCGCAAAAGGGATATATGCGCCGTGTGTTGCATATGGCAACAACATATTGCAACACACACCGAGTACATATATCAATTTTATTGCTATTGAGATTCTTTCATATTGCGTAGCTAAATATGTTCTGCAGCAGCTCCTCCCCCCGCTGCTCCACCCGCTGCTAATCTATTTTGTTACCAGAATAACGAACTTTTTCATAATTGCAAGCAATTGAATTTTATGTTCATCATCCTTGAAGTTCGCCACGCGCTCGCATGTGTCTTGCAGATACAGATACAGATACAAAACACAAATCGTTTGCAGGTGTAGGTTGTTGCTCAAGGACAATGCCACTCATAACTACATATATCCTATATATAACCTATTGACCTCTCTCTCGCACACCCACCACCCGTGGACAATTATCCTTGAGAGAATGGCCAGAGCATCCTTAATCAATTAACAGCTGCTCCAGCTGGAACTGTAACTATAGCGAAACTTTAAGCTGCAACTTGTGGCATGCTGCATGCTGCATACTTGGCTAATTTGATTTCATTACCGCGCCCACAACTAAATCACAAAAAAATCACAACAGCAACAACAACTGGATTCGAAGGCGGAGCTGTGAAATCGTGTCAGCGCATCAACTACACTGTGAGAAAAAAGGATAGTTTGAAGGCTTATGTACTGAAGCTATGTATGAAGATACTTCAGATTTTTGAGATTATTTATAAGATTAATCTTCATTCAATCTCTGTATACAAAAAATTAATGTTTTAATGTTTAAGAAAATAAAAAAAATATTTCTAGAAACTGGAAAGATCAAAAAAAAAAAAATTTAGCTTCTAAGAGTAAATAATACTTCTGAAAAGTGTTCAACGAGCTTTTAAAGCTCTTATTAAAAGCATAAAAAATCATTAAAAAAAATTCTTGCAAACATTAAACTCAATCAATTTCAAGTTTTCGCTCAGTGTACTTATCGAACTTTAGCTACAGTTCCACACAGCTTGCGGCTCCACCATCTTCAGTAGAGCTTCCAGCTGCGACGGGCAACGCCTTTCGCACACACACACACACACACAATGATTGGTAACTAGTGAGAAGGCGAGGCGAAGTAAGGGGAAAAAGAATCAGAGTTGAACTACCGAAAGCGTTGAAAACACTTTGTCGGCTCACAGATGCGTTGATAATATGCTAAAATTGCTGATGATGCACGCCCACAGGTGTTTGCGATAGAGATGCTGTTGCCGCAGATGCGCCGGTTGCAAGTTGCAAGTTGCGAGTTGCACGTTGCAAGATGCTGAGATACATTTGAAATGGTTTCTCAACTATACGGGGCTGACAGTTTCCTGGCCTGGTAATTGCCACATGTGGCACAAAACAGCAACGCTTGTCGCTTGCCGCCTCTCTCTACACACACATTAACGATGGATGCCACATCCTGCGCCTCCAGCTAATTCTCACACACAAAAATGTTAAGCTATTTGCTGTCAAAATTTATGAGCTGCAATTAACGGTAGAGACAAGGCGGCGAGATCAAAGTATATCTTCAAGTTGCATGTTAGAATGTGATTTAGTTTATGCCAAAAGTCTTTGCAAAATTGTTAGCTTAAGGATTGATAGGAAAAATGTTGATCAAACTTTATCAAAATAATCTTTTATCTAGCTCCTAACCTCAATAAGTCAATCTCTATGCTGGGAAAGATGCACATTGCTTCCATTGAACTGAGCGAGCGGCAACAACAGGTTGAGTTTGAGTTGGGGAAGACGCTTGTCATTGTCGCTGTCAAAACTGTGATCACACCTTGCCTTGGCTTCACATTGTGTTTGTTTCGAATGTGATTAATGCGATTTATATCAAATACTATTTACTTTGACAAAGGACAACAAGTTGACAAAGAAATTGAAACAATAGACAAACTGGCAGCAGCAAGGTGTGAAACAAAGATTGTTGCTTTTGTGTGTTGCATGTGCAACGTGCTTGATGTTATCATACAGCGACGCTGTTTTGTCTATGCTGCATTTGCTTCCTGGAAGCGCGTCTCTCACATGAGAAAAAGGAGTCAAGAAAAGAGGCACAATACTTTTTTAAGTATAGATATCATTGATTAAAAGTTGTTGTTTGTACCAGGAACCAATCATTGTTTGGCATTTGCTTGAAGCGCCTTTCTCGCCAACTTAATCATATGTGTTTGAAAGGCGGCGCTGTTATTTGATGGCCACACTGCACGCTCCTTTAAAATTCATAACGAAACGCCATCTTTACTCTTTCTCTCTGTGTATGTGTTAGTCAACGTCGACAATTGCATGGCAGAAGCTAAAGTTTGTTATTTTTTTGTTGTATTTTAGACGTTGGAACACACGCGTTGACATGCAGCACGCGATCCGGATATGACGAAGAGACGCAAAGAGAGAAAAAGAGAGAGAGAGAGAGAGAGGACATAAAACTGGACGCCATCATCGTCATTGTGTTATTACATTCTGCAATGGTTTCTACCCAAAAAAAAGAAGAAAAAAAGCGAAACAAAAAACCTGTCAATGGCAAATTACATGGATTGGTGGGGTGGTGACCACGAAACTGCACTTGGGGGCTGGCCACACATGCCACATGCGACAAGAGATGCAATTAACTTGGCATTTCAGCAAGTTGCAAGTAATTTTTCAATGTTGCGCCACGCAAACACCCTGTTGCAAGCGAAAAATAATGAGAAAAGTAAGTAAATGTTCCTTTTACAGGGTATTTGTTGGGTGGTGCAAGCGTCGTCCAAAACGTATGCAACTGCCGCCATTCAAATAGCTCAATTGGGAGGCGTTTGACACGCCCAACAGAGGCAGGTGCACCGTGCACAGTAGGCAGGCAGCTGCAATTAGTTGCAGGCAAAGTGTGTTCGTGTCGCGACATTTTTCATCATGAAGCTCTAAACTTTGGCAAATTCACGCGAGCCATTTCTATATTCTATATACTATATAGAGTACATATATGTATATAGTGCAATTATATGTACTTTGTTTTGGAGGGCATTACGTGCCACACAATCGGACTCCATAAAAAAATAACGCCCACGATGTGAAAATGTCGCCAATTTTATTACCTGTCGAGCTTTAATTGTTGTTGTTGATGTTGTAGAGTATACTATATAATTAGAGCGCAAAGTGTTTGCATTTTGATAATTTTGATTTATTTTTTTGTTCACCATTATTTTATTTAATTATAGCTGAAAACTAAGTTTTTTTCTTCTGTCTTCTGTCATGCAATCGCATGGGGGAGTGTAAATGTGCGATATGAGACTGTCATTAAAGCAATAACAACAAAAAAAGGTAGAAAAAATATAAATCGTACTGCATCTAATAATTAAGGCATGAGAGTTAGCCTTTTTTTGATGTCAGTTGTCGCTTTGTTGGCCAAGTTAATTGTGAATCGCAGTTGATTGAATCAAATGCTTTGAATAAGTTGTATAAAAAATGATTTTTATTGAGATATTCGCTAAAGAGAATGTAGTTAATTTTCAAGTTTTGAAAGATTTTTGAAAGCTGACTTTTGGCCCCTGAAAAGGCCATCAAATTAGAGTCAAATTTTGTCACAACTCAAAGGTGGCCAGACTTTTCGTTTATCCTCGCTGCTAACTTGGCTCGTTGGACACCTTTTTGGTCAGCAGATGAAGCTGTCGCGAGACGTTTAGACAGCTGCCAAATGCCGCCAAACTTTTCACTTTTCGGTGTGTGAAGGCCCTAAAGGAGCTGTAGGAGCGCCGCCCACAAACCCTCACTTAAGACTAGATATAGACAGAGCAGGTTGCATGTGGCACGTTGCAGCGGCTTTTGGCTTTGCCTTTGACGTGTTTATATTTTGTGGCAGTTGCAATGTGATTGATGTGCAACAGCAACAGCGGTGGCATCTCCCCAGCCACATTGCTTGCCACATTAAGTTGTAAAGTCATTTCGAGAAAGAGACAACAGCAGCAAGAAGAAGCACGTAAGTACACATGTGTCCTGGCTATGCATTAGGGGCATTCCTACTGCCACCTACAGCTTAATCATTTTGGGGTTTTTGCCTTTCTTCCTCGACACAAAACTAATTTGAAGTTTGTGTTTTTTTCTTGTGTCTTTGGCCAATTTCATTTACAAATATGGCAGGCAAAATGCAAATGTCATGGCTTTCGATGAAGTTGCCACATGTAGCGTCCCCGCCCCCACACCCACCATTGTGGCATGCCTCGTGCTATGGCTTTGTTTGCATTTCGTATTGTCTCCGTGTTTGAAATCATTGTCATTTCCACACGCAAAAGTCATTTGGCACATGTGACACCCTTTTTTGGCTTAAATTGCTTTGCTTTTACGTTATTCTCTCCTCTTCTCTTCTCTCTCTGTTAGCTTATTCCTTTATCCTTTCAAAGCGTGGCAACATTTGCACTTGCATTTTGTACTCAATATTACAAAACTACATCCCCCAACAATATACTATTTGTTTAAATTAAGAGTTCCAATTCTTTGGTTTTCCTTTTGATTCGTTTTTTTTTTTTTTGGCCTATTCTCAATCACTGTCCGCATTGCCATTTGGCAATTTGACTGCTAACTGCTTTTTCTTAACGCTTCGTTGGACTTTTATTAAAGCTCAACTGCAAGTGACAAAGTTTTAGCCTTTTTTTGCGCCTCTTCAGCTGCGTTTTTAGGCGAAAAAAAAAGAAATATTAGATTGTCAATTCGTAAATTGCAGTGTGCCAAGCATAAAGAAGCGTGTCAATGTTGCCAAATGGTTAAAAAAAATAAAGGAATTTAAAAACTTTAAATGAAAAGTATATTTCTTTATATTCCTAGAAGGTCAAACACTAGAAATCACAATCAAATTGATATCAGTTGAGCATCAGAAAAGAATAATATGATTTGCTATAACAAAATGGCAAAAGTGCATCATGATTTATAAAGAAAATGAAAGTTTTTTTTTGTCTTCCTTTAGATTCGGAACGTGGCAGTCATAAACTGAAAACTTTGGCAATGCTTATCTCTCACTGTGTTTGTGGCAAAGTCATGTGGAGAAATATATGGATATGCAAACAAACTAGAGCGGGTGGAGGGGAGGGGGATTTACCGCAACTTAATGTGATTTGCTATTTATGGCAGCAATACTTTTTTGCTGCTTGCCCCACGTAGCAAAAGGACATCATCCTAATCCAACATATGAAGTTGCGTAAAACTTTTGTATGTAAATCCTGAAGAGATAAGGCGACGGAATAGCACAATGACAGCCGCAGGAATTGACCAAATGGTCAGGCAGCAACAACAAACAACAAGAAAAAAGAGGTCCTCGGCTGCAGTGAACGTGTATCTGTGTGATACACGTATAAAGTAATTTCATAAGTTTAGCAAATCACGAACCCAAGCAACAAACAACACACAACACACGAGGTGGACTATGGCAGTTTGCTTGGTTTCTTTTCTTTTTGCGCAAGTTTCGAACAGTCCTGCGGCTGCTTATTGGTCCTGACATGGGGCACACATGTGCTGGACACCCTCACCCCCAACCCGCCTCTCAACTATCCCCTTTTTGCGGTGATTTAACATACAAAAAAAAGAAAAGGTAAAGGAGCAAAGGCAACACAAATAAGAAACTTTTGTTTTATTAGTTTTTCATGCTGGCAAAAATGTCTTTTGCCTGTTTTATTATTAGCAGGAAGCAGGGAGCAGCAGGAGCAGGATCTGGTCATTTCCATGACTTGCAAGTTTTGTGCTGACCAATGTCATAATGGCTAAATAGCTGCTGTAGCTGCCTGCCTGGCTGCCTGCTTGGCAGGTTGTTCCTTTCCTGCGCATTTTGTGGGACATCCTGTCATGCGTTCAATTTCGAAATGGTTTCGCATAATTTGCAAAACAAACTACAAAAAAACAAAGCAAAAAGGCAAAAACTATGCTATGAAGAAGATTGAATGCTCTTACAGTTTAACAGAAAATAATCTATAATAAATTTCCCAAAGAAAACGATTTTCATATTTAATTCAGATAAGTTTGGTTTTTTTTTTTTTTTTAATCAAAAGCAAATATTTTTTTATCATACTACTTAAGAAACTTTACTATATCTTCAAACATGCGTTACATTCTTAATAACAAAATCAATATACCCTTACAAAACCAAACGCCACCTAACTCCAAGTCGGACTTGGCAAGTCCAAGTTGAAGTCCAAGTTACAAGTCCACAACAACGAAAAAAAAAGACACAAACAAACAAGTTTGAGGCTGGCAATTTGTGCTCAAAACTGCGTACGAAATCCATTTCAAAATTAGTTTTATTTCCTTTTTTTTTTGCTCATTTTTTGTTCTTGCTCGTTTTTGTTTGTTTTGTTTCCGTGTGCATTTGCTTTATGAGATATTTACCTGATTTGATTAAATTTTGGGCACACGCTGTTGAATCTTAGCTCATGATGCCCACATTAGTGAACAGTTATAGCTCATGTGGGGCATCCTTATGTTTTTTATCGTTGGTAAGTTTGTCATTTTAAAGCCGCATAGCTATATGCACTAGAAATTTATGAAAACAAGTAAGAGGGTTTCGAGGAATACCGACAAGGAGATCTTTCGATTAGGGAGTTAGACAAAACTTCCGATTGGCATAACTTCATCAAAACTCAACCAATTTTCAAATGTAATACATCAAAAGTCTTGGTTTGAGCTCTAGAATAATACTGCATTTAAATCTAGAAACGCAATTTTTACTCGATTTTCATGTCAAAATTTTGTGTTGAAAAAGTCGACTTGGAAGTTAGACAAAACTTCCGATAGCCATTACTTTCTCAAATTTCATCCGATTTTCAAATGTAATACATCAAACGTCTTGTATTGAGCTCTTAAATAAAACTGCATTTAAATCTACAAACGCGATTTTGACTCGATTTTCATGTTAAAATTTTTCAAAACTTTCGATTAACATTACTTCATCAAAACTTAGCCGATTTTCAAATGTAATACATCAAAAGTTTGGGTTTGATCTCTCTAATAAAACTGCATTTAAATCAAGGAACGCGATTTTTACTTGATTTTTATGTTAAAAATTTGTGTTGGAAAAAAAAGACTTGGGAGTTAGACGAAACTTTCGATTAACAAAACTTTGTAAAGAACCAACCGATTTTCCAATGAAATACCTTAAGAATCTTGGCTTAAGCTGAACATTGATATTGCATTTTAATCTCGAATCGCGTTTTTAAAATTATTTTATAACTGATTTTGACCAATTCATAGAACACGTCTTTACATTGGCTTATTTTCATGTCTGACTCTCAAGCTTATAGTATTGCTTTTGCTGCTTGCGGAGTGTCTTGGTCTGTCTCGATCGAGAAGCGCCAAAGAAAAAAGCAGCAGCAGCAAAATCCACAGCAGCCCAACAAAAAGTTAACAAATTCACGCCAAGTCACCTTAAAATCAGCAGCAGACCACCCAAATGATTAACCAGTGAGCTGACTGAACTGTCTGTCTATCTGTCTGTCTTGCGGATTGTCTGGGGCTGAGAGGCTGTTAAGCCAAACGAGACTCAGTGTATATGCCCATATAAAGCATCATCAGGCCGCACGACATGGCATCTGTATCTTGTGCTGAATCTTTTCATATATATCAGTTTCATTTGCATTCGTCATGGCTGCTTAATGAGCCACAAGTCCAAAGTTTTGAGTTGAGTGAACGACGAGATGCTGTACATATATGGCCATATATCGTGTGTGTCTGTCTGGCAAGTTTATAATCTTTTTTTAATCATTTCATATTTGGATATTGCTTGCCTTTTGTTAACTGGAAGCTGATGCTGCGCTGATTGACGTTTTGCCTTTCATGAATATCGCATATATGACCTTCTGCCTCATCGTTGTTGGAACAGTTGTTAGCTGTCTTCTACCACTTTTCACGCTTGGCCAATTGGCTGCAGCTACCTATCTCTCTCTCTCACTCTCTTGATCCTCAATGCGAACAACATTCAAGACATTCCTCACATTTAATTCTCGCTTAATCATTGTCCAAACAGCGAACGGTATTGCCGGCTGCTGTTAGCCGACATCTTGCCGCTTAAGTTGACAGCAAGCAGTTCAGGATATGTTCAGTGTGTGTGTGTGGAGGTATTACTAACTTGGCTTATTAATATCCAGAGGCCTACGCATATTCATGCCTGTCAAATGAAAATTTCATGCTACTCCAAAACAGCGCGACTGCGAGAAAGAAAGAACAAACTGCCAAGAAATTGAATGAAGGCACCTTTTTTTTCTCTCATTTTGACAAATTAGCCTCATTTGTTGGCAAGTAACAGAAACAGGCAACAGCAGCAGCAGCAGCGGTCAAAACAAACGCTAAAAATGAGAACAGAGCAGGACAATGCGATAAAGATCGTTTAGCGGGGTCAAGGGTGAAAGCAAGGAGTAGAAGAAGTTGGAGGCAACAGCGAAGCTGCGTGTAACTCTGAATTCAAAAGCGTTTCTCATTTACTTAATACAAAAGAGGTGTGTGTTTTTTAGCCCACACACACACCAACACACACATGCATGAGCTACCGTTTAATATGGGCTTAAGGTTGAAATTTAGGTTGCGTGGGGTTTCCAAAAAACAAATGTTTAAAAATGCAGGAAGTCTGTTTTAGTTACGAGTTGCGCCTTAAAATGTTGTGCGCTGAATTTGTTCACAATAAAAAATTGTTTGAAATTAATCTTGTCAACGTTTCTTTATAACGTGAACTTAATAGGGATTGGATAACGGGCAGAAGTACTTAAGAACTCTTGATTCCGCCAATAGAAATCCCTATGAAACTTTCTTTGTACAATCCAACTTTGAGATGAACGTTTTCGTTTCTTATTATTCAACGAATTTTAGATCCTTACCCTTCCAATTCCACCATAATCCTCTCAAATCCAACTTCTACACCCAAAACGCCCTGATCATTAAGGAAACCTCACTGTATGCTCGTAGCTGTCCTCAAACCCAGATCGTGCCATAAACATAAACGTCATCAATTGTTGGCTGCATGATAAATAGTCCAAAGATCCTTTGGAACAGGGCGGGGGGCAGTTTGTTTGCTCAAGTACCGTTCCATTGTGTTTTGACCAAGCAAACAGACAGTTCGATAAAGGAGGCTGACTAAATGATTTTCAGCTTTTCACCAGAAGGTTTTTCCACACAGAATGACTTTTTGCCAGTTTAACACCTTTTTTTTTTTGGCCAACATTTGACACATTTGGCAAGCTGTGTCAATACCAAACACAACATAACACAACACAAAAACAAGTTTCACATGAATTGTAGCAGAGAATGGCATGAAGATCCTTCTATTTACACTAATGAGCAAATGCAATAAAAATCGAGAGGGCAAAACAAATGCAATTGTTTGGCATGCAATTGTTGCCCAACCACACGAGATGCCAACACACACAGTCAGGGGGCTGAACAAGGGAGAGAGGAGTGTATAGGGATGTCCTGTGTGCGTTTTTGCTCTCATTTCACAAACAAAAAAACATCTATCTGTTTATGTTCTCGCCCATAAATTATATGCGAGAGAGTCAGAGTCTGGCTCCTACCTAACACTCCCTAGCCATCCCTACCTTCCTGCCCTTCCATTCATCCAACATCTGCTTTAATTAACCTGGCATTTTTATTGTCCTGCCATAGATGTTGGCTGCCTTCTGATCTGTTTGTCTCGCGCCTTAACTTTTCTAGATCGCTTTGGTCGAACTCGTATTATCACAATGTTGCAACATAAGAGACAGACACCTAAAGATTTCTGATACGCCCCATCATCCTATTTTTATATGCGTTCGAAACGATTCTTAGCCAAAGACGAAGCTACTTTTAACATATCTGAAGCAAGTTCCCAGGGTATCTCTATAGCTTATACCGACAACAAATTGACAGCAACGAAAAGTTGTATCAAGAGAGAGGAGGAAGGTGGTGTGAAGAGACGGGTTAGACTACATTTTGCGAGATTAAACACATTTTGCATTTAATTTGCCATAATTATAGCGGGAGCATTGGAGTTAAAAGTGCCGAACAGAGGCGAAGAGAGAGGGGAGGGGTGGACAACAAGTCTGCAAGCCGTTGATGGCGCCAAATGAAGTTGTAAATGAAGTCGACGGCGATTGTTGCCCCGTAGCTGAGTGGTGCTGTTGCTGCTGCTGCTGTTAGTGGTGCAGCTTATGGTGGTTCATGTTGCTTTAACCATAATAATTCTAAGCTTGCATTTAACAGCTTTGTGATTTTTTCTCGATTTTTTCAGCTTTATTCTTTTCGTGGTTTATTAATTTGACTTCATATTTTTTTGAGTTCGATTTAAATTAATGTTGTTCGATTAATTTGTGGCACTAAACGTTTCTCCCCTTCGTTTATTTATGTGTTAGTTATGGTTTTTTTTTGGGACCAGCATTATAAATTTTTTTGGATTTTCTCATGGCTCAAAGTTAATAGGTTTGGTATGTGAAGTATTTTAAAGGTTATGAGTAAGAACAAATCTAGCTTAGTTAAGGCGGAATGGTTTTATTTCTCGGATAATAAAGTTCTCTATGCAACTTGTATGCAATTTTCAGCACATTAAGCTGTTGCAAACCGCAAATTAAGCTCCATTTGGACTAACCTCTCTCTACACTTCTTTTTCTGAACAATTAGAGTCAAATGCAATTAAACTTTTGTGACTTTTGCATTACAATTGTATCATCCGCTTATAATTGCATAGTCGCCACATGTGGCAACTGTCTACACTACACACTTTTGTAGGATTGCACCACTTTGCCAACTTCCTCTCTCTATCTCTGCCTTCGAGAACCGCTGAAGCGTGGTCCATTAGTTCTTTTTTATTGTATGCAGTCGTATGACTTTATATGACGACTATATACATATGAAGATTCCATGCTTCCTCTTGTGGTCTGTTGATTTCTGTGTCATAATTTTGTACGCTAAGTTGGCAACACTTTGCACACACTCTGCAAAACTCTTTTGACTTTTTGCCGGCAACAATTTTGCGTTTTCGCATTTTTTGCTTTTTGCTTTTAACTTTTCAATGGAAATGCAACTAATTACGTACACGCAATGTGAGGCATGGAGGTGAGGTAAAAATTGTTAATAATTAACAGGTTTTCACAAATGGCACTCCACACACACACACACACACACGCTCTCAAACATATATGACAGTGGAAATTTTCTTGCACTCAATTTTATTATTATTTCGTCTTTCTTTTGAATATCTTTCGCTTCAACAATTGACGCCATTTGAGTGTTGAAAAATGCATAATGGTAACACAAACTAAAAATTGGCATTCACACGAATGCAACAACAACAACAACAAACATTCGCATTCGTTTATATTATTATTCATGCTTAATTAGCGGCGTGCTATAAAAGATCCAAAGTGCTGAAATTACAGTTGTTTTATTTGAGTTGAGTTTCCCTAATGCGAGCTGATGCGAAAAGTGCCTACAATTAAAACTGAAACACACACACGGCTTTTGAGAATGTGTATCATAAATACTTTCTCTAATCGGTTTTTCTTCTCATATGGGGAATGCGCTTAGAGTGCAAACATTTATGGCAATAGTTGTTGTAAAAATGTCCAGCTAATGTTCTGAGAAACGTGTTAAGAAAATTGCTTTCAAAAGGCATATAGATGACCTAATTGCTGATTCTAATGGGTGTTTTTATTAAAGAAAGAAAGAAAGAAAGGAGGAGAGGGGAAGAGGGATGAAGGGATAGAGAGAGGTTTATTGGCAAACAGTTAGAGTTAGGGATAGAACTGTGTAAAAAAAGGTATAGAACTTGAGGTAATCATATGTATAGAGACGTATAAGGCTAGAAGAGGGAGAGAAAAGAGAGAAGAGAGAGAGAGAGAAGAGAGAGGGAGACAGAGAGAGAGAGAGAGGGATAGAGGGAGTAGGAGTTTGCAAATGAAAGGTGAAAGAGAGAGGTTTAGTGACAAAGACTTGGAATTAAGGGAAAGAAATGTAAAAAAAGTCATAGAACTTGAGGTAATCAAATGTATAGAGATGTAAAAAGCTAGAAGAGTAGATAGAGAAAGATGAAATATACTTAAGCGAAAGACAGAGAGGGAGAGAGAGAGTTCGGGTATGCGTGAAGTTGAGATATTTCTGATTAATTTTTTAAGCAATACTTTTTTGTTCCCTTGTCAAATATTGCCTACACTTTCCCACTTTCCCTATACTCTCCACCTCTCTGCTCTCTTTCTCTCAAACTCTCCTGCTACCTTCTTCCCTCTCTTCCCTTTCCCCCCTTGTCACATCTTTGCGCATAAACACATTTTGCCATTTTTTGTGTCTCCTCTTGCAAAACAAATTGAACAGCGACAGTCTTCGTACTAGTTTGAGAGAGAGTAAAAGAGAGTGGGAGGCAATTTGGTAGAAAACATCTGCGACCTTGCTTTAGCGCAACTTACTTCCTTACATTGTGCAACATGCCACATCATCCGAGAGAAGACAACAACACATTGAAGAGCCATAAGCTGCGCCTGTCTCAAAAAAAAAAAAAATACAAAGTACAAAAAAATACAAAGTACAAATAATAAAGTTCGCTTGTCAGTTTAGCAGCCATTTTGCGGCTCCAGCCACCCACCCAATATGCCACTCGTGGGTGCAGAGAGCGAGAGAGCGGGGAGAGGGGGGGCACACTCTATATTATTTTGCATTGTTTTGCGGCACATCTTTTTTACTTGCTTATCCGCAATTTTCTTTGCGCTTCACCTTAACATAAACTTTTTTTATGGCACCCACTCTGCCTGCCCCATGCCACAAAGTCACTGCTGCCGCTGCTGCTGCTGCGATGATAAATCTGCCTCAATTTGGCATATCGCGTGCGTGGGCGGCAATTGTGGGCGTGGCCCTTGTATACCTTCATCGAAGCCAAGAGAGTTTCATGTCAATTTGTTGTTGTTGCGGTTAGTTGTGGAGTGGCTTAAGCTTGATTTAGCTCTCATTACGTGAGTGCAGGGGTGGCAGGACACTGGCTTGGCCTGGCTTTGCTTTATTACAGTTTAATTAAATTTTTCTTGGCCCTTTCAATGTCTTCCTCCTCTTCGTTTTTGTTCATCATCATCTGCTGCTTCGTCTTCTTCTTCATCTACTGCGAAACGACTCAATTACGCAGTTAATCGTAAAAAAATCCTTGCACTGATTTGTTGCAGCTGAAACCGAACGAAAAAAAGAAGAGGGTTTGGTTTTGGTTTGGATTGCCATCGCATGTTTGGGCCATAAAAACTCGTCGTCCTGTGCTATTATTGCCAAGTGGACGATGGCTCCTGCTGCTGCTGCTCCTGCTGCTGCTGTTGTTATTCTGTTTATCCTGCGTGGCCTCAGGTGCGCACGCGGTCGAGTTGATCCATTTATGGCCATATCGTTTGGCCTTTTGCCTTTCTACTCTTATTTCAAGAAAAATACCCTGTAGAATACGAAATTGTGTATTTGGCTCGTCGTGTACTAATTCTTTATAAACTAGAACAATAAAAAATATATATGATTAGTATAAACAAAAATTCAATTTTTAAAACTTCAACTAATTATAATTTGTATGAAACGTTCTTATACATAAAAAAATAATTATGATTAATCCGAATGGAATTAATATTCTTTAAACTTCATCTATATATTTTTATGGAAGGTTTTTATATATTTGATTTCTCCACAGGGCATTTCATAGTCAAAACTCATCCTTTTTCTCATTCTTCTCGTTACGCTTCCAATTTTTTTTTATACATCATTTAAGGGATATGGCGACTAAGATGCTACATGACCACAATGAATGAGAGCTGTATCAGCTACCCTTGCACCCCTCCCCCCCACTGCCCTGCCACTACACTGCCCCTGCATCTACGTTCTTTTTCCTATTAATTTGCTGTGGCAAGCTGCCTTTTAGATTTACGACCAAATCTCATACAGAATGCATTCAAGGTGCTGCAGCAGGGAGCAAGAGGGGGAGCAGGGGAGACGACCCCTTTTGTTAATCAAACCTCCTGTTGTCCTTTTTTGCCAAGGACTTAAACACTTTGATTACTTTGGCGAACGTTGAGCAATTAAGCGGCAAACCAATGAAATGAAAGGCAAACTCCATAAAAATACTGCGCGCCTTCAAATTCACTTTTCTGCACGTTTCTGTGCCTTTCCTCACCTTCCTCCCCTGAAAGTATTCTTTAGTTGTAGAGCAAAGTGTCCTTTGGCCTTTTTGTTTTTGCGTCCTAATGCCAGTTAATGCCGCATTTGAAGCCAATTTTAATTTGCTTATGCAAATTGCTATGCAAAGTTGTTTACTTTTTGACACATGCGACGCGCCACAAAATCCTTGTTCATAATTCAACACAGCGGCAAGGATCCTGTTTTTGCTTTGGTATTGTTTACCTATGCAAATGAGGACGGTGACATTGTTAATCCTTTGGTGGTAACGCTGCAGCAATTATGAAACTAAGTAAACAACAAAAACAAAATGATGAAACGCCTTGCAAATGTGACAGACTTTTCGAATTGAAAGCTTCAACATTTTTCATTGCAAGGGTGAAGGCATAAAAAAATGATTTAGGGGTAAATTATTGAACTGAATTTTTTTAAGGTTTGATAATAATATTTTCTTTTTTAACTATATACTGTATCTTCAACTCTATACTATATCATCTCTTGGATTTAAATTTTCTACTTCTAGTTACACAGAAAAAAATACTTGAAAATTACATCCAATTAAACTGTTGCTCTTTAAGCTGACGCATTGAAAACAAATCACAAAAAAGAAAAAAATATGAAAATCAAGGAAAAAACAAACCACAAGCCATAAGGTTAGAAGTCGTTAAATCGAGAGTCGTAAAAAAGTTTACGCAAAATTTTGTTTTGCCATTGAAAAAGAATCTGAAATCATAATAAAAATACGTCGAAAAAAAAATACAGCCAGAAACTGTTTGTATCAATTTGCTTTGAAATTTACTGGCGAAATGCTTAAAACATGGCGTCGATTTGCTTAAAGAAATTCCAATGCTTGAGGTCGTCGCACATGAAAAGATCACAGATCAAAGAGAAGCCAACCAGAGAGAGAGAGAGCGGAAGGGGGAGAGGGAGGAAGGCAGGCAGGCAGATTGGGTATAATTTTCAATTTTCCACAATTACCGCGAATCTGCAGCAGCAGCAGCAAAAAATATTTATGCGGCGCACACAATGCGCAGCGGCGGGAAGGAGGGAGGGGTGATTGCTATGTGTGTGTGTTGTATAAAGTGCAGATAAAATTAATTAAAATTTAATTCAATTCAATTCACTTGCGCCGGCGCGTCGCAGCGCACAACAAAGAGATTTATCGCTGATAAACGCGTTGAGAATGGCCAATGGCCAAAAAAAAAACTCGTTGCTCGCCGCCAACAGATCAATGGATTGTTGCAAGTAGCCTCCCCTCCCACTCCCTCTTACCTAACTTGGATCATGGCTGATATACGCTTAGCTTTGCTTGTTGTTGTCTTCTAGCCATTAAAATGCTATAAAAATTATTAATTAAAGCAAAGCACAAAGCCAAAAACAACAACAACAACAACGCCACTTGCCACAATTTACGACTTGACTTTACGAGTAGAGGTTTTTTTCACCACCCCCCCTCAGTGACGAGTGGTAGCCGGAAAAATCGGGCAAAAGGAAATTGCTGCTGATATGAACAAGCTGACCCATAACCCCCCAATCATACCCCCCAACCACCACCCCCTTTTCGAGTCTGAGTGGTTTCGCATGGTGCAAGAAGCATTATGGATTTTTAACGAGTTTTCAATTTATTTGCGCGCCGCATTTTGATACGTAAGAAAGGAAAAAAGCAAAGGAAAATTATTCAATTTCAAGTGCTTTTCATACAGACACTTGACTATCAAGTGCTTTATTTTCCAATCGACTTTGCTTCTTCGAATCTTTTCATGACGTGGCCAGTGAGAGGCAAAAGTCAACAGGAAACAAGTCAACAGATTTGCATTTCAGCTATTCCCAAAAACCCAAAAGAACTCAACTAATACATGCAATAAGCTCGTTGCCTTTGGGCCGCAAAACAACAATCGTGTCCGCTAATAAAGCAAGTCAAGGAAAATATCGTTTAAGAAAAAGAAAGAAAGATCAACTGGGCAAACAACAATAGTCAATAAAACATGCGGCAAATCATGTTTATCGCATTGATTTATGCATTTTTAATGTGTTGCTCTTTGCTTATCGGCAATGCGCCTAAATCAACCCACTTTCACTGAGGGAACTGCAATACTCCAAAGCCTCCAAAGATGGACAGACAGCAATTGTTTTGGCTGTGGGCTATGTTAAATTTTTAAATCTCACCGCCTGATTAGTTTGCTTCTTCGTTTGTTGCCTTCGTTTGTGTTGCGCCATCTTGATTAGGCAATTGCCTTGGCTCCAAGTCTTTTCGAGACTTCAGTTTGAAGTCCTCTTTTGGATCGTGTTGCAACTTTGGCATCAAAGTGAGCCGCCTTTTGCCGCTGCCTTTTGTCTTATTAATAATTCACATTAACGCTTTGCGAGTGCGGCCAGGTTGCCGCCTGTTTTTTTCACTATGGCCAGAGTTGCCAGCCCACAAGCATATTATCACTACCAGCGCATCTCTCTTTCTCACTCACAAAGAGCTTTTTGTTGTTATTGTTGTTGCTGTTCTTGACATAAATGCCGAAAGCGCACGAAAGCTGCCCAAAAGAGCCACAAGTTACTCGAACTTGGCCAATAAATAAGGTGTGAAATAGCTAAGTGGGAAGACCCAAGCTTGCGATCTGGCCAACTTAAGATAATGTGCGCCAGATATGCGCCAGGTTAAGAGCATAAACGTTTTTCCTTTTTTAATTGGTTGCGCATAATTGTTGGCAAAAGTTTTGATTCCATCTTTTTTTGACAATTTTTCCGAACATGTTCGACCCTAATGTCATTTAAATGTCAAATCCGTTGTTGTTTTCGATTAGTTAGCAATTGGAAATGATTCCCATTTGAAGTGAAATACAAACATATAATCGTAATTTAGCTTTAGCATTGAACGCTCCAACAACTCGCGATATGCGTTTGTGTGTTGAAACGAATGTTAAAACAAATTTGCGCCCAAATTGTCAATATGACACTGACCAAACCCCGCCATGAACCCGCCCTAATTGTCATTTGCGTGTAGAGTAGAGGGGGCTCCAATCAGTTTGGGTTGGGGCGCGACATGTATTATAAATGTTTTCTAAACTGATTTTGGGCAAGTTTTGCTCGCTGCTGATGAATATTGCGTGACAGTTTGTTGAATAATTTACGAATTTACGAACACTGAAACTTTTTTGGGCTCAAACTTTCCATGCGTTGTTTTTTTCACGCGCACCTAAACACACGCAACAATTTGGGGGCCTAATTGTGCGAGTAAAGTTGGTTAGAAACTAACTAAAAAAAAAACAAAGCATTTACATAAATGTGGAAATAATTAAACATGACACAAAACACAAAAAGTTTTTCACGTTTTGGATAATTGTGCGCAATTAGTTGGTTTAAATGCCGCATAAATGTGGCAAGACAGAAAGAGAGAGAGAGAGCGACAGCTTATTGTCAACATAACAAAATGGCGTCGACTTTAGCAGCGGCGCCAGCACTGCGCATACGCAACATTTGATCATTGAGCTCACGAAATCTGATATTACCTAAAAAACTGAATTAAATATATAATGAACGGTTTCACAGCGCCTCGCCCGATCGTTATCTTCGCTTTATATTATTTACAGTAGTAATCTACGCAAGGTGTCGTCGGGGTCGCAAACCCCAAAGGCTATTCCAACACTGCAAAGAACTTCTTTTATCTCAAAAGTTTGTTTACACTTTCCTAACTTCCTTTTCTCCCAGTGCAGCATAGATGGAAGAGCTACCTGAAATAATTGCAGCAGCAGCAGCTGCGGAAGGAAGCAACAGCCAAAATTTGACGTCGTCCCAAGTCGGGCTCAAAACAATTTGGCGTTGATTGCCATGTACGCGCTCAAGTGGTCAACACCCAAATTTGACACCAAAACGCAAACCCATTGCTGATAAATTGTCAATGATAAGCGTGATAAGAAAAGGGAAAGAACGAAAGAACGCGAGAACGAAGGAAAGTAGTAGCCAAATTGTGCTCATAAAGGGTTGATCGCATAAGGTTGATGAACACTTATTGCATTATTATGGAGATTATGTGAATTATGTTGAGCAATTATTGTTGGTTTCGTGTGGCCAGGGGGTAATCATATATAAGAAAGTGATCTTAGATATACTACACATACCATCTAACTGGTCTTCCTTTTACTCCTCCTCCAACCATTTTCCAAAGTATTTGCTACTTGTTTTGCATTCAACAACATACTAAATATTACCCCAGAGACCCAAGAAGCAATCACAGGAACCGCAGGAAACAATAAAAATCGCAACTTAAAAGCCGAAATGCGCCTGGGACCAGGAACTGGGCAACAGTAGCTATTTGAGTACAGTCTTAGCCATAGTGTACCGTTATTTCTGCTAATTTAGCGGCCAAAGAACAAACGTCTGTGAGACTTGCCTCAAACAACAGGAGAACGCTAAATAACACAAAGTAAAGAGCTAAGGACCTTAAGGGAAATGCCACAACAACAACAACAAGGGTATAAGGTCATTAATAAGGCAAGAGCCATAAGTAAATATCCTTAAAGGATATGCCAAATGGGATATAAACTCGACTTGCTTATGACTTCAGTTCCCTCTGCCAATATTTATGCATTTCTCTTGTGCATAAAAATTGCCAACATTCGGTTTGGTTTCGTTTGTTTGTTTGTTGTTGCTGCTGCCTGTCAGTGGCAAACAAGAGGAGACAAAGCGGCGTCGTTCAATATTGAGCCTCAATGCAACAGCAACAGCATCAGCAGCATCCAATCCTTTGTGTGTTTTTGAAGTCAGTTCAATGCTGAGTCAAGCGGTGCACAGCTGGATCCTGTGTAGACCACATGTTGACATTATATTTTTGATGCCACACGAAAGAGCAACAACAACAACAAACAGGTGTGAAAAGTCTGTGGCATGTGTGGGTGCAGGCAGCAACCTTTCTGTATTCCCTGCTAAAAACACATTAATTTTAAATATTATTTTGGCAGGTTTCCTTTCCATATTTTGTTTGTTTTTTGTTTAATAAATGAAATTTTTGCAATGCTTTTGTTCGACGCTTTTGTCGCATCTTTCGACAAATTGCCAACAATTTCGCAGCGTCATTTGTCGTTAATTTATTTTAGAAAATACAAAAGAATATTGTTTACAAACTGAGTTGTCGATGATTTCAACGGAATTTTGATTGAACAAATATTTCTGCATACAATATTCAAATATTTTATAACTTTTTCATATATTCAAATATGTGAAACAATAACAAATGACACTTTTTTTTCAAACTGGGAAACCTTGAGCCCGCACATTAAGTATCTGAAAAGTATAAATATTTATAATTGATGGCCAACAGACAGCCAACTATGCCACCAGTCAACCAACCAACCAACAGAAAAATAACACAAAATAACTCATTAACTAAATCCGCTTTTAATAAATTTACTACACGGCAAAACAAACTCTCTTGCTCCCTCTCCCTCTCTCTTTTGGGCACCCACAAATTAATCAAGCTTGAGGGGCAAAACGCAAACGTTGTTGATGATATTGGGCGATGTGGATGCTGACATTGATGCGTGGCTAGAAGCAGCTCCAACTGTGCGAATGGCATCAATCTGTGGCTGGAAGCAGACCCACAAACTTGTCTCAAACTCGAGCTTATTTGTTATGTTGCGACCAAGTGACATGTGTGGAATGTTACACCCTCCCCACCCCCCGCAACCGCCATCACCATTTCGACACAACTAATTTCGAGAATCAGAAGCGTTGACATGACAACTTGAGATGCACACTCTAGATAAGCGCCAACAACAACAACAACAACGACTCATGCCACATGCAACTTTCTAAGCATGTGGCACGAGCATGAAAAACCTTTTTAATGCCAGGTACTTACACTCTTTTCTTCCATTGCATTGTTGCCCAATATTGTATCCAAATCCCCAAAAGTCACGCTGCCAACTGACCCCAAAAAGATCTTTTAGCCCTCTCTGTTAGCTTGTTGTTGTTGACTCGTGCGCTTCATTTTCAACAATTTGTATTATGAAAATGCAATGCATTTCTAATGAAAATTGCCCCAAGGCAAAGGTATTTCTTTTTTTGACGTTGTCATTGATTGATTGAGCTTGTAAAAATCTTTATAGCGTGAAAGAAGACAAAAAAAAACAAACATCAAACAAGAGCTTTTTACTCTGGTGTCAAGTAGATGTGGGGAGTTAGACAGGTAAGTGCAATAGAAGATACCCTGTAGGATTGTGTGTAGGGAACAAAATTCAACATAAGTCTAGAGAATAATAGCATACTTGCAAGACTTTATGGTAGAAATTCAACATAGAACCGAATTTTAAATATATTTGAGATACGTTATCTAAACTTCTGATACTTCATTTCCCATAAATATACCCTCTTTCTCCCTCTACTCAGTTTTTAATAGAGTATCACAAGTGTCTAACAAGTCGTCGTGTTGCGCTTGTAATGCATTTCGTAAGCTTCACTTTTTTTCTCGATTTTTTTTTCGACTTTTTGTTAAATCTTTTTTTGGTGCGTAAATGATGCTGACAACGCATTTGATTAACACGATTAATTGCTGATAAAAATGTCTGACAGTTTGTTGTTTAACCAACTTCTCCCCCCTCCCCTTTTCCTCTTTCAACCTCCTTAAAAACCAGACTACTGGAGATACGCCTTTGGAGAGAGCGAAAAGATAATAAATGAAAATGCATATTAATTGAAAAGAGTTAAAAGACATTTTGCACATTTTTTTCTCTCTCTGCTTTTGCTGGCCATTTCAATTAGTTATGAAAAATGCATTTCTCAACATGTGTGTGCGAGTGTGTGTGTGTGCGTGTGTGTGTGCAACATCGCATAAATTCATCAATTGCAGCTGCAACATTTACTGTCATTTGTCCAGTTGCTCCTTTGGCTACTGCCTGCCACCCATTGTGGCAGCAGGCTACTGTTCCATGCTTCATGCCCCATGCGGTGTCTGCCTGCCCCAACTGCCACCCAACCACACATATCTGAGGGCCATCAAACGATGGCAGGCAGCAGCTGTCAACTGTCGCACACGACTTGTCCTTGTCAGTCAATGGGGTTCTTTCTGCCTGGCCTTTTTTGTGTTTGGCCCTTGCCACACACTGTGTGTGTGTGGATCCTGCCTGATTCCTGTTTAAGCATTTTCTATATTAAACTTCACATTTTTTGACGTATGCAGCTGCAATTGGTATGCAAATTGCTGGCGGCACGTTAGCCCTTAAACCTCGCCTCCCGCCCCTCCCGGCACATTGCACAGATTGAGTTGCGCTCGCAGATTGTGGCATCTTCATATATGAATTTTCTGCCTGGCATACTGCGTATATGCCCTTAAATGCCAATAAGATTGTTAATATTTTCTGGAAAATTTGTAGTCAAAATTATAATAAACCATAGAAAATTGTCCAAAAAAATTTGAAATTCGTTCAACTACTCAAAAATTTTTCTCTTCTTTCACTAAGAATGTACCTTATGACAGCATAAAATCATTTTATATTTGTTAAAAGGATTAGTTTGTATGCCACAAAACAACAACAATGAACAAGAAAACATGCCACACACACACATTAGAAAAGAAAGAAAACTGAAAGGCGAGCAAAAATCAATCTTAAGCGCAGCTACAATTACAGATACACAAATACATTATATGATCATGTGTGAAGATGCCACATTTAGCAATGCTCAGATGCCACATGTGGCATCATCTTACATTTGTGAGATGCGTGAACACAAAAAGGAAAAAAATTGAGCATAAAGCGTGCAAAATTTGTTAAAAGAAAGTTCCATTTTCTAATTTCCATTTCCCTCATCAGTTCAGATTAGAACAGATCAGTCGCTGGAGTAGCATACCAAATCTTCTGGTGGAGAATGACACACGAGGACACGCCCAGCAAACAGGCGCAAGTGCAAAAGGGCGTGAAGTAAACGAAGAACCAAAAAAACGTAAAGTGTGAAAAACCACACGCATAATTTTTCCAATCTGCTTTTTTCTTGTCTAGTGCCGTGTTTAATCCTATTTGATATGTTTTCTTACTTTTTTTGTAATTTTAGTAAAATTAATTGCATTGCCACAAAAAACATGAAAAGCGTTCTGCTTCAGTGGCAGCAACACATGGAATTTTTTGTTATCAATAGAAAATATTTCTGAAAAAGTTAGTTAACCTATGGATAAAAATGTTCCCCTCTTTTCTTACACTGCAGCCATTTTTTTGTTTCGGTTTGTGGCCCCCTTCATATGGTTGAGTTGGGGCGTTACTCTTGACGTTTGCAGCTCCTCAGGTCTTTAGTTAAAGCCAGCCTCTTGGCTCATTGGCACTGATTCGTTCAACTCGCCAAATGTGGCTTGTTGTGTGCTGTTGCCGTGTTGCTGTTAACTCGTTTTTTGTGGTGTTTAACTTAAACTGGTTTGTAGTTGGCTGTTGGCTGACTCTTCACTTTGGCCTCACTCGCATCAGCAGCTCTTTAGCGCTCGTTCCAAAAACTAAAGTGTTGGACCAGTCGCTCGAGTCTTACCTTACCTCTAACCACCTCTTCAGCAGCCCTCCCAACACCATTTAAATCTAAACCGGACCAGATGGCTGGGAGCTGGCTAAACAACTATGAGTGAATCTCTTATGGTACTGCCTACTTTGTGTTTCTGGACGGGGCTTGGCTTGTTTTGGGTTTGGGTTTTCAGCTTAAAGAAGATCTTTTGCACTGAACTTGTTCTGAGTGAATTTTGACCAAACAGCCTTAAACGACCGACGGCAATTGAGCTTTGAGATTCTTAAGGATTTCTTTAGCAAATGTTTTCGAACCAAGTTTTTTTCAACCATAAGAAATATTTTAAACTAAAAAATTTAATAAATAAATATTCAATTATTTAAAATAATTTTTTTATTGTTGGATCGCCCGCCTTCCCTCCCTTATGACACCTCAACTCTCACGAAAACATACAAAATCATAGTTAAATGTCAGTTGCACCTTCTTTTTCTGTGGGTTGCTGTTGTTGTTGTTATCCCATTATTTGCATTTTGCAGCTTCATTCAAAGAGATTCCATCCATTAACAAATGTATATATATATATATGTATGGCTGAATGTCGATGGATAAAGCCTGCAATTTGGCATGTAAAATCGATAATCATTCACAGCATTTATGTGTGGGACACGCCCCCTTTTGGTGGAAACACACAGCCAGCCGCCCACACAGAGACGCCCACCTGAGCGAACGTGTTGTAAACAAAATGATTTGCCATAAAATTATCATAATGCCGCCACGAAATGCGCCAACAACATGTTGTCAACGGGGCAAACGGCAAAAACCAACGGCAACAACGACAATGGGCCAACAACAAATACACAACACAACACAAATTGACGAGCGGCAAAATGTAATTTTGTGCCCGTTGGCGTCTTTTGCTGTTGTTGCTGTTGTTGTTGTGTACGTCACAAACACCAATCAAAATGTCCATAAATATTTTTTTCGTTTTTTTTTTTTGGTGCCTACACACATGCCATCAATGAAGCCAAACAATTGAACTTTGTTACAAAACCGAAATGGTCGAAAGTCTAACTTCCCTTTCCCCCCTCTTGTCATAAATGATATCAATAGGTATCTCTGCTGCCCTTCTCTCTTCCTCTCTATCCACTAGCATTATGGCAATGACAATGATTTGAAGGCGCGTTTTGTCCATTTTAGGGTCAACTGTGTTTTGTAGTATTTTATGTTTACAGTAGGTGGGCTCAAAAATCAAAGCTTTTTCGAATCTAAATGGTTTATAAGCTGTAAATATTTTTAAAATATTTTATGGTGTTTTTTTTAACTCTTTTTCACTTTAGAGGTAAAAAATATTTGCAATTATTTTCTATATATGATAAAATACTTTCCTTTTAGACAAATTTGTAATCTGCTTTTCTCTCTTGACCTCTCTTCTCTCCCCTCCCCAACCATCATTAATCGATTTGTCTGGTGTATAATTATGCGTAAATGTGAACAGAATTTTTTGGTACATGCAAATCGGTTTTCTCAACTTTTTTGCTCAGCTGCCCAGTTTGTCAGTTGTCCAGTTATCGCCATTTCATGCTCTGCTTTTCGAGTCTCTATGCATGTGTGTAATCACAACACACACACTCGTACACACACACACAGTCAGGTTGTTTGCCGCATGCAACATCAAAGTTAAAATTAAATGCGCGGTAATTTGGCAAAAGGCTCAAAGGATGCCGTTGTTGCCGACGTGAAGATGGCCCTGAATATGGCCCTGAATAAAATGGGCTGTGGGGCCTCAAAAGGTGTGAGAGCAAGTGGGGCAAGAGATGCAGGGAGCGTGGCATAGGAAGCGCCTGATAGTATGAGGAAGTTTAAGTTTGAGTTGTTGTTGTTGTGATTGCTTTTCAACATTTTGCCGACAGAGAGAACGAGTGTGTGTGTGTGTTGGGTGTGTGTTGAGTGTGTGTGTGTGCACAGCTTACCTTTTTGAACTTTTCTTTAGTAAATTGTCTTTTGATTGAAGTAAAGTGAGATGAGAATGAAAGAGTGAGAGAGAGAGTGAGAGAGAGAGTAAAAGCATCTCTGAAATGTTTCATTTGTAAAATGTAAATTATGCATGTGTAATTGACGCTTGATTTTTGCGGTCAACAATTTTGATAACTCTGTTTTGCACATGCTTTTGGCCAGACGAGAAGACTTGTTAAGAAGAAACAGCTGCCAAAATTGGTAACAAGGCCAAAGAAAAAGGTGGAAATGTATGGAAAACGGAGGTTTTTTTAAGAGTTCCCTCAATTTGTTAACTTATTATGTTTTAAATATCCAAACATATTATTTTTCTTACCCTTTAACTCACCTTTGTATCAAATTCCACGCCTCCCAGCTGACAAGTTAAAAGTATTGCGTGTTGTTTGAATTGAAACGATTGAAAGGAAACTTCCTTTCAAAGGGAGAACAGACCACAAAATACGCTGCAGGGTTGACAGGCAGCACTCAACAGTCGAGCTGCAGACAGAGTTGCCACACATAACAATGTTGTCACTTTCGCAAAATGGCCTTAAAAGGATCCTTGGCACGCTTTTGGCAAATGTGGTTGAAAAACCCTGTGGGAAGATAAAAATACTTGAATAATGTTGTTTGAACAAGAATTATTATAAGAATTAACTCACAAATTCCTTATTACTTTAAAGTGATATTCAAGTTAAGCTATTCTTTAATTTCCCAACATTAAACGATCCGTAGATTGTCTAATTTATTAGCTATACGAATGTGAATTTATCATGCAACTTGTGCATTTGGCCAATAAAAGCGTTAATCTCAACTACACCTCAACTAAATGATAACCACTTAGACTAAAGACCACACTAGTTGTACTAAGCAGACGTAGAGGGAGACGAAGAGAAGAGCTCCTAAAGCTGGAAGCTGTCATGTTTAATGCCCAAAGACTGTCATGTAGGAATGTGAGTTTTAGCCTAGGAATAGGGCAAGATCTCTTTGGAGTGGACTCCCCGAGGTGTGAAATCAACATAAGTGCAGCCAGTAGCATGAAAATTGGCCACTAAAAAGGGGAAAAGAAGAAGAGATCCTGCTGTTGCGACAAATGATTTAGCATTTGCCCCCGGCTAAAGTTAAACCTGGGCCTGCCTTATATAGAGCCATAAAATCATGTGACATATCCGCAATTTGTTCAAGTCCAACTGCTGCCCGGCTGCCCGGTTGCCTGGTGTCAAAATCGACGCTCACCCGCTGCGAAGACTCGCAAGTGAGTTTCTCGAGAAGTCCAACCAGAGTTGCCACAACGCCGCTTTGTTATCCCAATGTGTGGGTGTGTTTTTGGATTTCGTGGAACTGTGCGATGACAAAAGCTTTCAATGCTGCCTTCGATTTATACACAATATATATAAAACTTCGATAAACATCGCAAAAACTGTAACCAAAAACCATTTATGATAAATATTTGGCCTTAACATTTATATTTCTAATAATTTGTCTGCAAATTTGCGTTCAAATTTGGCCACGAGCAACTAATTGCCGTCGATTAAGTATTCCTCTTTTTTTTTTTTTTGTCGAAACTGCTGACAAGTTATTTATGATTATATCATTTATCGTTGTTAGACACACAGCAAATGTTGTTGGCTGTCTAAAATGCGTTAATGAATTATGGCTAGTAATTTTATTGTTTATTATTTCGTTCGTGTGTGTCGCAAAATTTTAATGGCAATATTCAGATTTTAATCTATATTTATTGTAGGATATTCCGCCCACTTTTTAGTTGAAACTGGATTGATGTTGTTGGCGCCTTATGCAACACTAATATCCCCCCCTCTCTCTCTGTCTATCTCTCTCTGTTCTAATCGAGTATCCGTCGATCAGCGGTCAACGAGGCCAACAACAAGTTTCGCATCGCTGATAAGCAAGAGCAACATGCAACAAGCGGCAGCAACGAGCGGCAGCAGCAGCAGCTTTTGTGTGGGCCAGCAGCTATAGTTGATGTTGAAGATGAAGCTAAAGTTAAGGCAGCTGGCAGCTTGATTTGGCCAACACCCAGGTGTGTGTGTGTGAGGCGGGTGAGGCAACAACAACAACAACAACTGCTGCTGCTGCTGCTGCGGCTTGAGATTCTTTTGTTCTATGCCGTCAACACTAAATACTCACGTCAGCCAATAAATCCACTTCAACTGTGGCCAAAAGCTCACAATCTTCAAGAGCCCAGATCAACAGCAGATTGAGATCAAGCCACGAGTCTCTGCCCCTCTCTCTCTCCCTCTCTTTCACTCTATTCCTTTTTCGCACAGCTTCCAAATGGATTTTGAAGTGTAGCCGGTTTTGGGAGCTCAGCTCTTCTTCGTTCTTCGTTCTTCTTGGTTTTTTGCACTGGCTCTGGGTACCCTTTAGGTGTCAAAAGCAATAAAACGCCGGCCTGTAATCAACGCGATCCTAAATAGGTGTACAAATTACACCAAAGTCCTTAATTATAGCGAAACCGCCAAAGAAGAAGAAGACACCACACCACACCACAAGTATGTGTGAGTGAGACAAGGACAACTAAACCACAAAAACGTTTTTATCTTGACCCTCTCTCTGTGGTTTGTGGCTTCTTCTTCGTTGTTTACACTCGTTGCATGTTGCAACGTTGCAATGTTGTTCCTGATCGTCGTCGTCTCGGCTGATCCTCACTCTCATAGTAAGCTCACAACTATTAAGAATTTGGCACGGTCCCAAGGCGCTGCTGCTGCCGTTGCCGCAGCCGTTGCCGTTGCCGTTGCGGGTTGCTGTGGCATATAACTTACACCCAGATCGATCAGCGCAATTGGTGTAAATGTACTTTGCCACAACGGCAACACTTGGCGCTCAACTCCTTTGCTTTGGTTTTTGTTGTATTATTTTTTGCCATGCCGCACGTTCGTGCTGCGAAAATTACATTTGATCGATTTGATCGGCGCTACAACATCAAAGGAATTGCAAAAAGACGAAAGAACGACGCAGAACGCCGACAATGAGAAGGACTCTCCCTCTCTCCCTCTCGCCCTCTCTGTCTCTCTCTCTGAGTATTTAACATTTTGTAATGCTCCAGTAGGAGTTGGACTTTTCTTTTGACTCTTAATGAGAATGAGATTAGTAATTCATTATTTTGATAGTTAGCATAAGCAAAACAAGCCAAAAGCTGAGTCTTCAAAGCATTCACGATCAGCTAAACTTAACCGTTGGGTTCAGGTTAAAGTGTGAAATTTGTTTAGCTAACCGCAACGAAGCGAGAGCTTAGAGCAAAGGGTGATTTTAATGTAGTTGAGCCCCAAGTTTCTATAGTCATATAGGGCAGCTGCATAGTGCTTGAGGCCAAAACGCTTTAGTTGCAGTTGCAGTTTGCAGTTAGTTGGTAGCCCAACGAGCCGTGTTAGCCCCAACGAACGAATGTTGGTAACGGTAAGCGAGGGAAATTCAGCACGCACGACACACGGCCAGTTGCAGGAAAATGTATAGATAAGTAACTGTGACCATAGCTTATACGAATTATTCGATTTGGAGGCGTAAAAAATGCAGCTACCCAATAATTGTGGATGGATATGGCCAAGCCAAGAAAGAAAATATTCAGCTGGACATAAAGACGTTTGCATCTACTGCAGAAGCTGTGAAAGTTGCAACGCAAGACTTGTCAATTTTCCTCTTTCTTTTCTCGTTGTTGTTGCAAACACGTAGGCGGCTTCCAAATGTGTAATTTGATGTTTGTGTTTTTTTGGTTACATGTTGAATTCAGCTAACAACTGTGCAAAATTCCAGCTCAAATAATTGGTCAAGTGATGGGAAAATATATTTCTCTCTCTCTCTGAATCTAATTGAAATTCCCATGCTTTGGGGACAAGGCTGCTCTCTAATGGCCAACAACAACTGCCATACAATGCCAATGCTACACACAATTTAAGCCAAATCACAGTACAGCACGCACACGCACTCCGAGAGAGAGAGAACTGGGAATGTTGGGAACTAGAGGAGGTTTTGCCACTCGAAGCATGCTTACAAGCAGGACAAACCAACATCAACAGGCGCATTTTGCCTGATTTTAATTGTCCACTTTCCAACATTGTGCAATGATGCTCTTCATGCCCCCCTCTTGCCCCTTACGTTTTATTCCCAGCATTTTCAGCTCGCAATTGTTCTCATGTGACCCATGACAATCAGTTTGCCTGTTTGCCTGCCGATTGCCATTTTTAATGCTGCTAACGAATTTTAATTGCCCTCTAAATGATTTTAATTGTGCCACACTGATGTTGGCCATCAGTTGCAAATTACACAAACAACCAACCATTCTGATATTTCGAGGCAGATTATTCTTTATTCTAGTCATATTCTAGTCTAGTTGTTGCATTAAGTACTCAATAAGCAGTTGAAGATTGTTTTATTTACCTCCTTTATAACTTTAGACTTCCTAACTAACTACTAATAAATATGAAGGGAATCTACTTCCTACCAGAGAAAAAAACATTGTAAATCGTACTAATTTACACTTAGATTCAAAATGTATGGCAATTTTTTTAGCTATTAATGTGTTAATTTTTTTCATTAAGTTGCCAAAAGTGTAGTTTAAAAACAATTTTAAAACAGTAAAATTTAAAAAAAGGCAAATTTTATATTTGACAATGAAGAATTTTTGATTCAAATACTTTTCATATTAAAAAAAAACATTATTTAGACTCAAAAAAAGCAGAAGAAGAAGAGTTTCTATCTTGGCACTTTTCGGACTTATTTTTCTGGACTGAAAATTTTGAATCAATTTTTTTCTCTCTGTACATGAACCTGAAGAACGTCAGCTCTAATCAATGCTTTAAAGGTTAAAACAATACTCCCTTTCCCATACTTTTGACTGAAGCTTTCTCTCCTCACATTCACATTCCATATCATCATCTCTCCCCCATCAAAGTCATTGTCATTTCGATACACTTCATTTGATTCGTCATCATATTTCAACTGTTCGCACATCAACATTAAGCCAAATGAGCCAAAGCCAGGCAAACCGCCCAGTTTCACTTTGCCAAATTAATAACCTTTCCCCTGAGTTTTAATTTAAATGCCCGCAACATTTAGTATATACCCTGAGATGTGGATTCGCGTCGGGGCCCACCCTGTCGCCGCGTGGAGAGAGGAACCTTCGTCAAAAAAAGAGTTGCTCGTCGCCTTTACTTTTTTTGGCTGACATTTCAAATTTAGCAAATGTCAAAAATGCCGTTCCATCCGTCGACGGCGTCTGTCGTCCGTTGTCCGCTCATTTGTCTGCCCTCAACAAATGTTGCCCCATTGAGTTGCACTTTTTAACACTTTTCACTTAGACGGTTTCGTTTACGGGGCTTTACGGGCTTTGGGGTTTCGGGTTACCTTCACTCGTATCTATCTGTTGTGTGGCCCGGCGGCCAAATAACCAAATGTGCTCCGCCTGCCAAGTCCAAGTAAAGACCAAACGATAAGCCGACGACGACGATTTGAAATCATCTTCAACTCCTCTTGATGACCAAGAGATGCCTGCCCACAGCACAGGAGTTGCTGTTGTTCATGGAGCGCACTTTCTAGCCATTGCTAAATAATTTCACAGTCTATCAATTAGTGTGTAGAGCGCGTCATCAGGAAAAACCTTTTCCTCCGCTTACAAAGATTTGCATACATGAATGCAAAACATAACGAGTCTACCCACTGTACAAGTTAGTTAGCCCATTTTTCATACTCAAAGACAGTACGAGCAACAGTTGCTGCCTTTTCAACATGAGCAACATCAGCAGACGCTGAAGAAACTCTGTGAAGACTGTAGACAGGCTCTTATGACCTTAGGGGCTGGCAAAAGGTGGTCTCGCTGATTGTTTACGTCTGCGCTACTCATAAAATTTCAATTAATCTGCGTGTCACTGTGCAACAGCAACCACAACAGCAACCACAACTAGTAGATAGACTATGCTAAATGACAGCGTATATGCGTATTTAATGAAATGCGAAAAGCAGCAAAAACATTTGGTACAAGCTCTAGTATAGTATGCATAAGAAACCTTCAGACCTCGATTAAAATCTTACGTGAAACTTTTGGAGTCGAGCACAAATTAATCTTCTTCAAATTAGCATCTTGATTAGCCAATGAAATGTGTAACCTCAGACGACTTCCACAAACGACTCCCATGACTGTAGGGTATATACATACATACATATATATATACATATATACATATATCATTGACACGCACACACTAATACAAAATCAACAGATGATCATTGATCATTTTTTCTCTTGTTGTTGTTTGTGCTCTGCTGTTGATGTGATTACAATAATTAATCTTGCTCGAGATTATGTTTTCTGTATTATTTGTTTCTCTCTCATACTCGCATTTTTCTGTTGTTGATTCTCCAAATGTTGTGAAGATCATTCGCTTTCCAGTTTTTGCTGCTGTTTTTTTCCGTTTTTTTTACTCTTTTCCTCAAGGCGCCTGGCGTCAAATTAAGTGTTTGTGTCGCTTGCCATTAATCAAAACATATCACAAATTTCGATATGAAAAAGTGTTTTGTATTATATCAAAACAGAAACAGAGAGAAAAAACAAGATGAAATCCCCTCAGCCTAACTACAACTTGTTTCGTTGTAGTTAATCGTTTAAGATCTGAATGTGAGTGCACTGTGAAAAAATTATTATAAATACTTGTGTCAATTAGAGTTCAAGGCAGACTTATAAGGGAATATATAGCTGGGTTTGGCATCTAAGAAAAATAAAATATTGAGTTGAAAATAAGCAAGAAAATTCATCGAAAAATAATCTTAAAAAGCTTTAAATTTTCTTAGATTTTCTTTCTTCGAAATCTAAGCCTTTACTTAAAGCTTAAAATTTTTCTTCAGTGTATTCATTTAAATCGTAGTTTCTTATGTTTTTTCCCTTTTAGTTTGATTTCTTTTCCTGATCTGTAAATGTCACCTGCTGTGCTAACAACACACAACACACATGTTGTTCCAGCCATGGATGCTGGTGTTGTTCATGTTGCTCGTTTCCTGCTGCTGCTGCTGCCGCTGCTGTGGCTGGTTGTTGGCCTGGCTTATTTTGATGAATGATGGACAACATCGGCTAACAGCTACAGCTTGAGAAACTGCATTTTATTTGTGTTGTTGTTGTTGTTGTTGCAGCTTCATTGAATTTGAATTTATTTGCAGTTAATATGCAGCTGTGATCAGCAATCTCTCAACTTTATAGATAGATAGATGGATAGATGTATATATATTCAGTAGCTGTTTGGAAAGTGGCATTAATCACTTTTGTAGTTGGCCACACACATTCAAACACACACACACAGGCACACACACACACATGTTCATTGCAATGAAGCTAAAGAAAATTTATTAACTGCCTAATTGTAAGCAAATTTGACAAGCTTGTTGGCCATAAACTTTGGCTAAAATCAGTTTTTGCACACAGCAGCAGCAGCAGCAGCAGCAACTTGTTTTCTTGTTGCTTATCGCTCTAAAAATATCGATGCAACAACAGCAGAAACAACAACAACAATGTCAACATTCAGCAATCAAGTGACAGCAGCAAAAGGCAATTATCTATAATAAAATACTACAGCAACAACAACAACAACAACAACTATTGCCAACCCGTTTGCGAACTGTTTTCAACACATTGCAACCAAAATGTGACACCTGCAATTGTTGCTGTTGCAGTTGCTGCTGCTGTTGCTGGAGTTAAAGTCAAATTAAAATTCACTTGCTCAGTTCAACACCTTGGTCAATTTAAGCTCTTGACATGCGTGTTGGTGTGTGTGTGTTATTTCGGTAAGTGTAGGTTGTGTCTGTTAAAATAATTGGCTAAGTTGTTGATTTCGAGCAATTTCAATCATTTTAATCGCAAATAATACACCTAAAATCTTGATGGATTTGTTGTTGGCAAACAGGAAATTTAATTTTGACACAAATTTATTTATTGAATAAAAATAAATATTACAAAACGTCAAAAATTTAAGTTAACAATTTAATAAACGGCAAAAGTTTACAATTTAGTTTGAACAATGAAAAATATTTATTAAAATCTGAAAAATGTTTAAATTGCTTTAGGTGCAATAAGAAACTAGTACTTCTTAAATATAACAATAGATGGCGCTATAACAAGCGCCATCAAACGGGCATTACAATAACTTAGACACAAACAAATATTATTAGCAAGGACAACAACCAGCTGCGAGCAAGACAAATATACTGGTTTCTGTAGTCAATAGACTGTGTGAAAGAGTTAGCTAGTGCTGACTGCACTGCAAAAAAAAAACTAGCATGATTAATTTTTTTTTTAAAAAAGTGACGTTCAATACATTTTAATTTTTTTTATTATTGCTTTGACTTAGATTAATAAAAATATTTAAGAAAGTGAAAAGGTTTAGCACATTGCTTAATTTTCCGTTTTCTTTTCTGTTTTTCCATATACAACTATTTATTTACACATAAGTACATTTAAAAAATTACATCAAGAATTACAAAAATAAATTGCAAATATTCCACACACATATTTATATAATTAAAAGCTAAAGAAATACGCCACGAAAAGCTTATAAATACAAATTTAATTTAAAGTGAAGCTAATATTAAAAACTTACAAGCTAACAAATAAGTATATAAATTAAGCTAAACTTATGCTAATCATCATCTCTATCTTTCATCTCTTTAATGTAGTTTAAGTTTAGTTGTAAAACATTAAAATGCTACGTAGAGTTCTCATGTCAAAACTTGAATCGAGTCCAAAAAGGACATTAAAAAATCTTACTTAATTCAAATTATGGAAAACTTGTTTTGTTGTTGCTTTTTTGCTGGTTGGAACGTCATATATAAAAAATTGTTTATTATTTTTATAGAAATCATAAAGCTTAAAAATTACCCAAAACAATTTCAATATTCTAGCTAAATTAGTTTAAGTTTAGTTTAAGTGGAACTTAGTTTAGAGTTTCTTTGTTTTTTTTAAAGAGAGTGCATCTTAGAGTTAAAAGTTGCTTAAAGTTAGGACAGGCAAAAGACAGTCGAGATGGGAAGAGTTGAAGAGTTAGATGGTTTTTTTGTTTGAGGAAGGTTAAGAAGAGAAGTTTTAGATAGAGTAGAAGATAGTAGTAGTAGTAGTAGTAGTAGATCAGAGTGGGATGATTCTTTAGACCTGCAATCGAAACTCATTTAGTAAAAGCCAAAGCATAATGCTCTTATTAAAACTTAAAGATTAAAGATAAAAAAGTATCTGGTTTCTACTTTTTGGCTAATGCCTTGCTTTGCCCCCTGCCCTTGCCCACCTGTTGCGGTGGCTGTGGTGCACCCTCCTGCGAGCCACTCTCCGCATCCGATTCCTTGAGAGAGCCACCCTCCTCATCGCCAACCAGTGCTCGATATTTCTTTGCAATCGCCTCCCAATCCGCCACGTTCTCAATGCGATTCTGATTGGCCTGCGAGAAGCTGGCCTGTGAGCCCAACGGCGATAGATGCACTTGAGATAAGGCCACCGAATCTGAGAGTTTGAAACAGAATAAAATTAATGGTGTTTGGATAGAAATACCAGAATGTTAGGGCTGCAACTGCATGATAACAACCTCATTTGCAGCCTTAACGTATTTTTGAGTTGGAAGTTGGGAAAAGAAATTTTGAGCTAGAGCGCGCCAATTGGTAGAGTAAAAGCTGTAGAGAAGAGAGAAAGACAGAGAGAGAGAAGGAGAGAGAGACGAACGCTTGTTGCCACAAAAACTCTTTTTTTTGGCACTTGCACCACCAACGTTGTTGTTACGTGTTGTTGTTCAGGTCATATTCTCTCTGTGTGGAAGGGCGATACATACATTGCTCACCTTTCTTGATCTTCGATAACCATTTGGCTCCCGCTTTGGTGCGTGGACTGGCCTGACGTATTCCCATCATCTGAACCAGACTTGGACGCTTCTTTTTCTTCATGCGTGCCTGTTTTTGGTTGCAGTTGCGGTTGTTGTTGTTGTTGTAGCGTGTGAGGTGAGTGAAGTCAAGGCGGCATTAGATAAACACACAGGACACATGACAATCAAACAGGACACATTGACAGAAGACAGGAAACGACAGGAGACGAACGAACACACATTGATTAAATACATCAAAAGCAGATACAAATATAAGTGTGACCAGAGTAGTGCAACAAAAATATCTACAAGTGCAGGGTGCACTAAATACGTTCAACACACTTAAAGCATTTGTAGACAAAACATTTCACATATTTGTTAAATCATAATTATTATTTTTTTGCAGTTGTTGCCAAATTGCTTTAAATGGTTGGCAGAAAAGGTCAGCAACTACGCGAGTTCTGATCAGATTAAAACCACAAACAGCCGTCTGATTAATGTGTTTTCATGTAGTTTTGAATAATTGATTTTTTAGTTTTGTTGTTGTGTGTTTATTTTACCTTGACCTTCTCGACGATCCACATAAACCAGGTGGTAACTAAATTAAGCGGCGATGGCGCTGTTGTTGTGCGATGCATATTGCGTATAAGCTTGGATAAACCAAATTTCCATTCGATGTCGGATTGCGCCTAGTATTTCATAGGTTTTTTTTTTAGTATTGCATGAATGATGAGATGATGGTGAATACATATCATATCATATATAAATAAAAGAATAGAACAAGAACACATTGTACACAAATGAGTTTCAATGAAAGCATTCCATAATATTGTATCTATTTATATATATAACTTAAGCGCTGCAACTGAGAAATTTCAATAAGAGAAATACACAAATGTACGCGTTAATTTTGCTTTACAATTTCTAACTCACAGATACTTTCACACCCCTTCTGTATCTCAAAGATGCTTGAGAAATTGCTAAACAAAATCGCACGCATTTATTGGTATATTTCGTAGATAGATAAGACTTAACACATAGATAAGACACAGACACAAAAAAACATGCAGCGGTTACTGATTGGTAGTTAAGCATGCAGTTTGCCAACACTGGGCACGCGTTCGTTGCAGCTCAACACTGTTCACAAAAGCTACGGGCGCTAAGGCTTCTTCTCTAATACATTCTAAAGCTAGTTGACATAGGATTTTAATTTAGTTTTTGGTTTCTAAAGTTGTCTAATCTAGAAGCTGGTGTTTCATCTGTGGGATACAAAGATTGTATCGCACAGATAGCTCTAATTTTTGGGATTGAAAAAACCTGGAAGATGCAAGTCTGGGCAGCATGATGGATCTACAAAATAAGCCAAGAAACACTTTGCTATCTTCCTTCTCAAATACTACAAATCTTTGTCAAATCTACATAAAATCTAACTTCTTTTGGGTTATGCTGAAAAAGACTTTAAGATTATTACATAGGTATATCATTCAATACATAACTTAGTAAATACGATTATATAGATATTTATATGTTTATAGTAAGTGTAAGATATAAAATTGTGAAATTTCGGTTTATAAGCGCGTTTCATTAGCATAAAATACTACCTGAATTCTTTGATAGGTGTCTGACATCATAGCAATCAGCAGGTTAATGAGTACAACCACCGATACCAACATGTATATGCCAAAGACAATTTTGAATAGATACTCAACCCAATACGGTTGAGTGGGCGTTGCTAAATTTTTGATTTTATCAACTTGCGTTTGCTCCGTCGTCGTCTGGCCAAACACGGCGAAGAACAATAACTCGAATGAGTTAATCGGATGCATGCGCACTGTGTCGTGTCCGTATATTCGTTTATTCGTGTGTGTTCGTGTTCGTTTCCGGTTTCCGATGACAAATCCATTTTACCGAATACCATTTTTCATATCATATCAAACCCATTCCCCACATATACAAGTGTTTGTGTTTTATTGACGGACACAGCACGGCATTGTGATGAGAGTTTTTTTTTTTTTTTTTTTGAAAAATAAAAAGATAACGGACGCCCATTTCGTTGGTTGGTTGGCCAATTGACCAAATCGCATTGACAATTCGATTTGGCACAACCCCCAAAAATGACCAAAGTGCGCCAATTGTATGGATTGAATTTCAACGGGGTTGTTATCACAAGCGTCATTAGAACAAACCAATAATTGAATATTTATATATAGATATGTTATAGATATTTATAATTAAAAATAAGTAATAAATATTGGGGAAGAGAGAGAAAAGAGAGAGAGGAAGAGAGAGTGTGTGTTGCGATTAGTGGTCAATTGTCAATACTGTACCTGTATGCGCTGATAAGTATCCGACATCATGGCAATTAGTAGGTTAATGAGTACAACCACAGACACTAACAAATAGATGCCAAAGACAAATTTGAACAGGACCTCGGTCCACTCGGGACGCAGATGTCGCATGGGATTGATGTCCACGGTGGTCGTTTGTCCGAAAACGGCGAAGAACAAACGTTCGAAAGCCAGAAATGGTGTCATGGGTCCTAACAACAACACATCCAAAGAACTTTACCCATTTCTCATATATGTTTTGGTTTTTTATTGTAGCCAAGCTAAACACAAACACAACACATACACAACACGAGCTAACACAGTGATGCAGAAAAGTTGGTGAACATTTCAATATTGCTGTTATACATTGATATATATAGTTTTTTGGCACAGGCGTGTGTGCAATAAGAATTCGGCTAGAAAGCAGCAACAGCAATAACAGCAACAACACGTCAGGCAGTTCAGCAATTTATCGATAATTTTGTTGATTAATCGGCCAACACACATACGAGCTTCGATTATCATCGATATTTCGTTCTTTTGTGAGTTTTTCTCTCCATATGATTCGTTTCGCCGTTTTGTGCAGAGTTTTTCTAATGGTTTTGTTTTCTTTTTGGTGGGTTGGCAAGCAGCAGCAAAAGCTTCAAGCCCAGGGAATATTTATATATATATTTGATATATGAATTTCTATATTTTGGTATAAACATATATTTTTGTGAATTTTGTTGGCTGGCGACTTTGCAAAACATCAACATGCATTATTTGAATTATTTTATTTAAATCTTATTTAGTTTGTACACGTTGCGCAAAATGTGTGAAATGCAATAATGAAATCATATCAAAATTATAAAGCAGAAGAAATTATGAATTCAAATTAAATAAATATATAATCTCATATAATCCCCAAACTATTGCTTTATTTTCTTTGAATAACAAACTGAACAAAACTATAATTTCTCAATAAAATCTACATTCTACTGTTCTAAAAGATCCTCAAAACTCATAATTTACGAAACGAAATGCATGCATTTAAAAAAAATTATCTTTGAGAATACAAAAGAATAAAGAAACAGTAATCATAATAATGTGAGAGATGATACCTATTAACATTGATTGAATCCACAACATCGAGATTGCACAAAGTATATAGCATATATAGTACGTGGAAACGGAATCCGCTGACGATGACCAATAAAACATGCCTCGAAACGAAGAACGAAGAACGAACGAAAGGAACTTAAAGGAACAAGAACAAGGCTAACATTAGATAACGATAATATATATAAGTAGATATTGTAGTAGGTGTGTGTGGGATTTGTTTGCAATTGCTTTTTCCATTAGAGCTGGAAAATAAGTTATGACAATTAAAACTTGGTACACACAACATTGAAGGCAAGAGGAACAACGGCCGGGGCCCAAATACAATATATATATTGCTGGGACGCCCGACCTGCAGATAAGTAATGAACGAGCATATATATAAGGTATATATTATTTAGAAAAATAGAGAGAGAGCAAGAGCGAGATAGCCCCAAAAACGTAGCAGTTTAACGGAACTTACGATCATCTTTGTGCTTGCGTCGGAATTCGCTGAAGCGACTATCGACATAACTCTCCACGGGCGGAGGTCTTGGGGTGGGCATATCATCTGGGTATGTGTGTATGTATGTAAGAGGGAGAGAGCATTATTAGTAATGGGTCTAGGTATAGGTGGGGTCAAGGGGTTTGATTCTTATTTAGTATGTAGCAAAACACAAGACGACATCAAAGTTTTTTGTTGTACAGCATGCAAATAGTTGTTGTATTTTGTGGTTGTAGTTGTATTTTCATATTGAGGTGAACATTGAGCACACAGTTTATCATTCAAAAGGCAGATACAGATACTTATCAAGACACATTGAACTTGTAATAATCAATAAAAGGAAAACGAAAATAAAACTTAAAAGGATGTTGCGAAAACATTCCAAAAAAGAATAAACAAAACCAAAAAAATATCCAAAACTCAAAAATAATTAGAGAGTTAAGCAAAAAGCAAACGTTTGGACTTACCGTCACTAAAGTAACCGCGATTGCGATTCTTCTTCTCAAAGCTCCGGAGATCCTCGGGCGTAAAATTGGCAAAGGACTGATTAAGCGCCACAATATGCATGGAGAAACCAAACACAAAGATCGCGAGCACGGCCAAAAAGCGTGCCAGATCCTTTAACAGATCACCAATAATAATGGCCCAGGGCCCAAACAAATGATGGAACGACAAAAAGTCCAAGATCTGTACACACGCCAGCAGGAAAGCCAATGCAAAACATTGATTGCGGCAATACACCAACGTGGGCCAATACTCCTTGGAGACGAAGAGGAAGGCAACAACGTGAACTCCAACGCCAGCCATGCCCAGCAGCAGGACGAGCACCTTGATCGATCCCAATCCCGATTTGTCCGAGGGATTCGTCAACTCGAACAAAAGTAGGCCGCTCAACCAAATGAGCAGACCTATTTCGTACCAGTAGGGGACCAGGCTCAGACGCAGCACCGGATAGATGGGCGTTATGCCCACAATGCTCAGATGTGTCATGAGGTATATGTGCGAGGTGAGGTAGGACATAAACTTGATGATCGGCACCTTGTTGAACTTGTGCCCCATCGGAAAGGTGAAGCCAATCCACACAGGCGGACAAACAATGAACGCAACCAGCAGCAACATTATCTTCCACGATGCCCACGTCAATGAGCCGTGCCAGAGTTCCTAAAGAGTTGGAGAGTGGGGAATTAGTCTGCCTTGGTATTTCCCTTAGATATCTTCACACACTTGCAAATATCGCTGAACCACTGTATGTGCAATGACTTCCTTCTGCTCATTCTCTATGAGTACGTCAAGAAACTCCACGTTTCGCTTATCTGTTGCCTGAAGGATTTTTCCCGCTGAATCGGAGCCAGCTGCTAGCGCTAGAAGCTCAGTGGCCATCGCCTCACATTGCTTGCCAGCAGCAACCAGATCCTTAGCACGCTCTTTTTCCTATGAAGGAAGAGATAATGAGTAAGCGAAGGGGTTTCCAGTTTTCCGAAGGGTTCTTAACTTACCTTAGTTGACAGCACAATATAGATATTGGATAATTTGGCTGCTGTATCCACCGGCGCCGGGGAGACTAGAACAAATTCCTGTATGGGCTTATTATTGTGATTCTTGGAGACAACCATCAGATTGTAGACAAAACGTTTGTCCTCCATAAGGCCGTAGGTATCATGCTCCTTGTTCATCAGATAGCGCAATACCTCATTGTGACCCTCGGAGGCGGCAAACCATATAGCCGCACAGCCATAGTTTGTCTCGGATTTGGGTGAGGCGCCCGCTTCGCAGAGCAGCTTGACCACATCCAAGTGGCCGGCTTTGGCAGCACAATGCAGTGGCGTCCAACCGTTGCGATCGGTTGCATTTATCTCAGCGCCCTGGCCGAGCAGGATCTCCACCATCTGGAAATGGCCGTGCATGGCAGCGATATGCAGACCAGTGCGACCATTGCGATCCGTGGATTGTAGGAGCTCCGCCGACCGACTCAGAAGCAAACCAACCACTGACATGTGTCCGCCGAAGCAAGCCAAATGGAGCGGATTGTAGCCCTAAACAAAGAATTCATTAGTAATCACAAGAACCCGAAACATAGGAACTAGTTCCGCCTGTGAAGTATTAGTAGTTCCTACTTACGTTCTCCACGGTTGCTGCATCGACTTGCACACCCGCCGAGTTCAACAGCAATCGCACCACATTCTCATTGCCCGAGAAGGAGGCCAGATGCAGTGGCGTCATGCCCGACTCGGTGCCCAGTTCTCCAAATAGACTTTGACCCGTTGGCGTCTCCGACTTCACAGTTGCGGGCACACTGGTCAAGAGCTCCCGCACCGTATCCGCCTGGCCATAATACGCAGCCACATGCAAAGGCGTTAGACCAAGCTTTTTGCTATTAATTCGTAGGGAATTTGTGCTCTTAAGAACGTCCAGCACTTGTCCATGCCCGTTCTGGGCCGCGAGATGGACGGCTGTGAAGCCCGCTTTGTTCTCCTCGGTGCAGGAGGCACCGGCACGGACCAGAGCTTTGACCACATCCGCGTGTCCGCCTTCGGCGGCTAGCTGTAGGGGCGTGGCATCGGTCAATTTATTTCTAGCTGATATCACGCCGGATCGATCGAACTTCATGAGCTCCTCGATGACCTTAACGGAGCCCTGCATGGCCGCAATGTGGGCGCATGTATTCCCGTCCTTGCTCGTGGCATTCACCAGCGACGGATGCTGTTGCAGAAACAATTTGGCCACTTCCGAGTAGTTGTTCTGGGCAGCGACATGTATGGGCTTCTGGCCCAGATCATCGGTCGCATCGATATTCGCACCCAGCTCCAACAGCAGCTGACACACCTCCATTTGTCCACTCGCTGCCGCCAGATGCAGAGGGGTTTGTTTGCGTAGCGTTAGAATGTCTATGACCGCATTGTGATCCTTAATCAAGAACTTCACCAGATGCGTAAACCCATTCATTGCGGCCAAATGCAGTGCAGTGCGTCCCACCCTTGATTTGGAATTGATGAAGGCCTTGTTCGTTAGCAGGGCATCGCACACATGCAGGTAACCCCGTTCCGCCGCCAGATGTAGCGCTGAGCGACCTTCCGTATCGAATACATCGACCCGGGCATGATTCGCTAAAAGGTTATTGACCAGCTCCATGTGCCCCCGATTGCAGGCAATCAACAGCGGTGTCCAACCAATCGACGACTGTCGATTCATTGCCTTCTGTATGTCCGTTGGGTTCATGTGCGAGATCATCTCCATCAGCACATCATTATTACCCGCAACGGCACAATAGTGAAATGCCGTCTCCAGCACATTCTTCGTTTGCAACGTCACATCAGCACCGTTCTCTAGAAGCATGCGTACGATTTGCTTATCGGATTCGGGTATTTTCACCTCCTCCTTGGTAATTTGGCAAGTATAATGTAACGCTGTGGCGCCATCATCGTTCACTGAATTGATGTACGTGGTGGCCTTGTCCGGACCATGTTTCTCCTTCACCGTCTCGATCAGATGACGAACGATTTCGGGATGACAGGAACGACAGGCCATATGCAAAGGGGTTTCACCGGTCTAGAGAGGAAAGGGAGAATTTATTATCAAAGAACTCCTTGATATCTTTTACTTACATTTGACTTGTAGAGCGGATCACCTCCATCCTCAAGCAGTTGCATTAGGGTCGCTAGATTGCCATGCCTTGCCGCTACGTGAACGGGCGTCAAGGCATCATCGGTTATTAGATTCGGACTTGCACCGGACTTCAGCAGCATTAGGGCACAACGATCGCCATCTTTGACTCTTGCCGCAATATGAAGAGGCGTCTCACGCAGCTTGCCACCACGCACATGGACATCGGCTCCGAAACCAAGCAGTGTTTCAACAACAGCTGGTTTCGCTGATTCAACAGCTATATGAAGTGCTGTATAATTGTCCTGCGGAAGGGAATTAAAAGTATTATTTATAGGAAGAATCAGTTCAAGATGTTTCATGCGATAGTTAAGAGATAAGTCAAGTAAAGACATCAGAGAAACAGTATAAAAAGTGAGCATAGAATAGGTAAAAGATTTAGTATTAGATATTGAGAAAGAAGTAAGACTTAGAATAAAATGGGGCAGCAAGCGATTGAGCAAGCGGATTGAATGGTTCTCAGCATACCTATTAAAATGCCATTAGAATTACTAATAAATTAAATTATTTTTGGAAAATAGTCGTAGTGATTATATAGTTGGCTGGTGAAAAATTTATGATTATTTAATGATTACGATTAAAAATAATCAAAAATAATGGAAAATTACCATAAATTATTGAAAATAATTGAAAATAATGGAAAATAATCGTTTTAATATTCTTCATTAATTTCCATTATTTTCCATTATTTTCAATTATTTTCCATTTTTCCTTATTTTAAATTATTTTCAATAATTTATAGTTATTTTCCATTATTTTGATTATTTTTAATCGCAATCGTTAAATAATTGTGTGAAACCGAAAATAATCGTAATTTGATCATTAGTTCAACTTTTAAACAAAACTAATCTAATTAATAATGACTACAATTAATAACCATTATTTAACAGGTATGGTTCTCAGAACATGAAGTTGAAATGAAGCTTAGACAATAGAAGCTGATAGCAAAGATTGAAGGCAAAATGGCCTGATGATGAACAAAGTTGAAAGAATCGCCAGGAAAAGCTTTCAAGTAGTCAATAAAAACATTCATCAACTGTCAACTTACATTGGTGGTAACATCGACTTTCTCGCCCTTCTGCAGTAGGGTATTTATGATGCCAGTGTGACCGTATGCAGCAGCCGTATGTATACTACGAGCACCATCCTTGTTGGGCATATGCAGATAGACGCCCTTCTTGAAGAGCATCGTGGCGCACTCAGCATGGCCATTTAATGATGCAATGTGCATCAGCGTGCTGCCATCCTTGGTGCGCTCAAAAATGCTCGCCTTGAACTTGTCCGCCAATATCTCAATGACATGAGCATGTCCATTCTCAGCAGCCAAATGCATAGGAGTGCGATCTACCAAAAGAAAGGATAAAGTTTAGTGAGGTAAATAATGGGTTTGAGTTAAGTCCCACCTTGATTATCTGCTATCGAAGCAGATGCTCGCACTCCATAAAAGTACTTGAGTAGCGCTTCATCGCCTTCAGCGGCGGCAATGTGTAGTGGGGTTTGACCCTCCCCATTTTGGGTGTCCACATTGGTGCCGTAGTCGACGAGGATGCGAACCATATCGACGTCCCGCCGTCTGGCGGCCAAATGCAAGGCCGTATCTCCATTGGCCGTCGTTGCCTGCAAAGGTAAGGAAAATTGACCAGCGTGTTTTTCAAGAGTTTATTTTGGAATATGCAAATTTTGTTGGTTTGCGTATAACAAGGCTAACAGCTTTGGCTAACACTTTAAGGCCTCTGTTTAATATTTAACTGCGTTTTCGCAACGCTTTTGACCCACTTTTCGGCTACAGCCGGCTGATTGCGTGCCAAGCTGTTTGAGCTATTTGAGCCCAAAGTCAACTAACTCGAACTTTAACTTTAACCCCTTTTTCATTCTGGTTAATTTCATCAACACGCACTGCTCTTGACTTAACTACAACAACAACAACTAGTTTAAGTTAACGTGCAAATTGAAAACAACACTAAAAACTTTTCTTGCACCAATGTCGCATTGCATTATTGCACTGTTGCACTTTTCACGCTTTCGCTCTCTCTCACGCTCCTTCTCTCTCTTGAACAGTTACATGTGTGCGTAGCGTTGCCATATCTTTGAATTTGCATTTATGATTTGTGACTTTCGAGTTTGAAGTAGCGATTAGATTTAAATTTGTCAAGACATTTGATGGATAGCTCCGGAAACTTGTTGAAATTTTAACGTTCATAAATCAAAAAACAGAATATATTTATAACCCTTTCGTTTCCTAATACTTGCAATCTTTATGTATTCCGTATCTAAAATTTCTTTTACAACATAAATGTATTATTAGTATAACTTACCTTTAGTTGGTCCGCCGTTTGTGCAGCTAAAAGTTCTCTGCACATGGACTGATTGCCCGACTCCACAGCCAGCAGCAATGGGATTTTGCCACGCTAAATGTGTGAAAAAAGAGATAGCTTTTTAGTTGGCAACATACTAATTAAGGGTAACAGATACACACACACACTCACACACACACTCATACTCATACAATAACCAATTAGCCAATTCATGCCTCAAGTGTTAACGGGGCGCTGCATGCTTTTTGCCTATTTTTAGCCAACTTTCGCAACTTTTCGCGCGAACTTTGAACTGCCAAAGGCGCATGAAAATTGTAGCCCCAACCCTTAGTAAACCCTCTCTGAAGCTATCAGCTGGCAAGTAAATCAAGTTGTAGAGCAACTTGTGACCCCCTTTTTTGCATAGTAGGGCCCCCATCTAAACGACTTGTATTATGTGTTTGTTGTTGGCAACGAGTTGAGCGCCCTTTTTTAGAAGACGAGTCGATGTACATAGAGTGTTGGATACACATCGGCAATAGTTTATGTGTAGAAATGTGCGTGCTGCGAAGCTGAAAAAACGATTCAAGCTCAAATCGAAATCGAAATCGGGTAAATGGTAAAATAGTATACATAAATACTTTATCCAGCTAATTTTGGCTGACAGTGCCATTAACTCGGTTGACTAGGGGGGTTGGGTATATATATCTAGGCTCTAATTGATTTAAATCAAGTTGCCGAAAAAGTCGCTTTTGTCTAGACAACTATCAATCGACTTCTATTGCACAAAGTATTCGTATTCAAAGCGGGGGTTGGGCCAAGTAAATTTATGCATTCTTTTTCATTGTGGCCGTCGCGTGCGTTAAGCAAATATTCAAGTAAATTTGCACACCCATGCAATGTGATGGTGAATGCGACACAATATAGTTCCGCATTTCAGCTAGATTCTACTTCAGTTGCAAGTTAATCAGAAGACGACGACATAGTATTTTTTTGTTGGTTTTCCTTTAGGTTCCGGAATGCATTTGCTTTGGGTTTTCCTGTATTTTTTTTTGGCATATTGATTTTTCACAATTTGTTTGGCTTTATGCTGTTTTGTTGTTTTATTAAACTTTTGTTTACGTTGGCACCGCCTGGCACTACACTACCTTTGACTCTAAGAGTGTACTTCACATTATGTCGTCGTCTACTCAAATCATATTTACACACACACACACAGAGTACACAACACTTGTGGCTCTATCACACACACTTACACCGTCTGCCTTGACTCTGATATCCTTGCCAGCAGCAGCTAGTAAAGCTCGAAGGATATTTGTTGCTGTGCCCGTTTGACGACTGGACACCAAATGCACTGCAGTCTGTGAACGTGACTGTAACGAGAGATTAATAAAAACTTTAATAGCTATTGAGCACAATAAATATTCTTCTTTTAATGACACTAGTAAAAACTTAATAGTATTTATACCTAAATGTGTATTAACACCCCCAAAAAGAAATGTACTATATATTCACTTCAAAATCACAATTGCAACTGAATGAAAGAGCGCTCAGTTTTTGGGCTTATAAACACATTTCGTGTCACTTTTTGGTTCATTCCATATCACAGATTGACAGCAACAGCAACGCTGTATATAAGGCTCTATACACCGAAACTTCCTGCTCTCTGACAGCACCTCCAGCTAAATGCTAGGGGAATGAAAATGGTGTGAGTGAGAGTTTAAGGTGTTGCTGTTTGCCACGCACACACACACACACACACACGCGCACCCACTTCAAACTTGGCTGTTGCTAAAACAAAAGTTAACATCTGCTTTGCATGTGTGTGTGTTATTTAGAGCCCAAGTTTCACTCAGTTACAGTAGTTAAAGCTATCTGACTCGCTTTCTCCTTTTGTTTTAAAGCTTTTTGTTTCCCTTTCTAAGTTCTTTGTTTGATTAACATCAGTAATTTCGGCTATGAGCCATACACTTACGCCACGCCTTAACTTTTCACTCATTACGACAACTGCAAAAAAAGCAAGTAAAAAAGCTTTAGTCAAAAAATCCCGACTAGAAGATACCCTAAGCACTCACAAAAACTTCCGATTGGCATAACAATGTCAAAATTCATTCGATTTTTAAATGTAATGCCTCAAAAGACTTGTATTAAGCTATACTTTAATACTGCATTTAAATCTAGAAACGAGATTTTTACTCGATTTTCCACATAACAATTTATGTCAAGTATCGACATACTAGAGAACTACATTATCTACCCCTTTCTCACTAGTTGATGGTGCTTGGTAACCGCCGTTTGTTTACTTAAAGAGTAACTACACCTTGTGCCCCGTTTTGCCCCCCGGCTGACGTTTTTTTAATATTAGGGTCTTGGCGGCTCGACATTAGCTGAAGTCTTAACCTTGTCGCCACTAATTGGCCCCTTAGCCCCTAACGTGCCAAAGTCACATGCAACATGCGGCACAAGCCACATCTTTTACGATGACCTTTGCACACAAATATGCGTCTAATGGACTTTAAAGTGCCACAAAAGCGATTCGTCACTAAAAAAAAAACTAGAAGCTAACGATGACTGCAGCCACAAAAAATGCATCGATTTTTAAGGCACTTGAAAAGTTCCAGGAACTTAAATTAGTATGTTGAAACCGAGCTTTTTGAAGAAACGAAATGAATTTAATAGGTAATTTAGCGTTGAGCTCTAAAGAAATAATATATAAAAATCATCAAATAAGTTGTTAAGGCTTATGACTTATGAGTATATATACTTACGCCGCCGGTGGAAAAGGTATCAACGCCACGTTTTGTTAGCAACAATTTGACGACATCCTCACGCGAGTACATTGCCGCAATATGCAGCACATTGTAATTATCCTGCAACACAGAAAGGCAAGAAGAGTGTTAGTAAGAAAGAAATTTTGTGGGTGAAACTTTAAATCAATTGGTAAAAATCATTAGGCTGGCCCAAAAACTAGATCAGGTCAGACAGGTTTTTTAGGTCTTCAATGGGTCAAAGTCACTTTTGAGTTTCTCTCGCGTTTCCCCAATCCTCCAGTCATATGTGTTTTGGCTTCTTTGCTTCAAAGGTGCGCCTGATTACCTGGATTTTCATTTTCGTGGTCTTTGCATGTGGACTTTCACTTTTGGCCATTTCGTAATGGTCGTTTGCTTTTCCTTAACGAATACACATGCAACAACTGCATCAAACTTGCCGCATGACCCTGCCACGGCTTATTTGTTTAAAGACGTGCCCAAAAAAAATGTTAGTGAATTTTTGGCGACAAGTTTCTAGTGAGTCATATATGTCCATTTAACGTCTTGGGCTTATATAATAATCAGCCATAACGCGCAATATGTTACACATACGCCCCATTGGGCCAACGGTCGGATTTACTTAATTTATAACTTGACCCGTCCACGTTTTTACTCTTACGTATAGCTTTTTTTTCGGTGCGCTCCTTGAAACGGAAGTGAGTCGAAGCTTTTTATAGGTGCTTTGATTTAAGTACGTATGTGTATGGTATATGTAGGCTAGCGATAATGCTCTGTCATGGAGTTTCGCAACATGAATGTGGTGTAGTATGTGTATGAGAGTTTATTTTAAGCCAACGATTATATATTCTAGTAAGCAGCTTAGCTTGTTAGCAGTTCTTTATTCCCTGGAAATATTTATTCTTGCCAGTTTAATGGTAATATATACTTCTTATCGGCATTCCTAACTCATTGAAAGGGCATACTTAATTCATGTCATGCTGTTTTCTTGTTTTTCTCTGGCAACTGAATTTGCATAGCATTTCAAGCGGCAATCGTTGAAAAAGACTTCAAGTTGAAGTCTTTGACACATGTCCAACTGCAAGACATTCAGTACTGCTCTGTAGTCCAGTTAAAGGAGCTGCTCTGCGGTTCGTACAAGTAGCATGTAAAGTTGGCGCAAATACAGTGGCTTGTAAAAGTACACGTGAACCGTCAGACAGATAATATTTCACGCGCCTGTTTTGCATAGTTTTTTAGCAACCAAATAAGTGTGTTTTGTTTTTATTTTGTTGGGCTGTGGCGGAACGAAAGCAAAAACCGGAAACACAACAAAAAACGGAAGCGCAAATTTTCCAGCACATTTTTGCGCCTGCTGTGTATAGGTGAGCGATGAAGGGGTACTGGGGAGGGGCTAGCGGGGCTTGTGTTGGCTGTAAGACGACCCAGTTTTTTGTGTGTTTGTTTGCGCAAGAAAGTGAGAGAGAGCGCAACAAAGTATGCTACACTTTCTACAACTCAAGATGAAGTCATTCCGCACACCCCAGACACAAATGAAAGCCAAAAACAAAAGCAGACACTTAAAAAAATTAAATTTAAAAGTATTATATTGTTGGCTGATGTCAGACTCAAAAACACGTCAACTTTTTGCTCTCGAGTTAAATTAATTAATATTTGACTTAATTTAAGTGCCTCCCACACAAACACACTCGTACACACACACACCTTGTTATATTGTGCGTGCTCTCACGCACAACACATTTGAGGCATGTGACAAATTGAGTCTGAGCCCAGTTAATAGCTTAATGTAAAAATTGCACGCTGTCATCGCGCATGTGGCTTAAATACCACCACACACATACACAACAAATACGTTGAGTGTGGCCAAAAGTCTGTTTTAATTAAAATTGCATATATTAATGACGCCATGCCGGACTACATTTTCCTCTTGGCCATTTGTCTTACCCAAAAATATGTAAAAAAAAGGTCAGCAAAAAACAAAGGAAGAGCGAGGTGTAAATAGCAATTGGGCGTATTTCAAAGTCAGAGGCTTGATTAATTGGCTTTTAAGTTGCAACAAATGAAGTTTGGCAACGCCTCTGTTGGCCTTAACTTGCTTTGCAACTTCAATGACATGTGTGGCAAGTACTACCCACACTCCCCTCACTTGACAGTCCTTAAAAAAAATGTTAATGACTTGTACTCCTTATTACATCATTTCATTCAGTGCAAGTGCAAATGTCGTGCCAAATGTGTATTACTTGAAGATTTTGTACATTTAGATAAGCCATAAAATGATATTATGTAAAATTGTAGTTTGTTTTTTTTTTTAATTCATTAAGCTAAAAACAGCTCTCTAATTGCTGTTACTTTCATGAAAGTAATTACAATCCGTTTATTTGGGCTATTAAACATCCTGATGGACTGTCAACGTTTATGAACACATCAAAAAAAAAGTAAAACATGACGCATCTTGAGTTGTAAGTTGTTGTTTGAGTCATAAAAAATTCAGATATGGTGTGAGATGTTGAGATAACATCAGCAAAAGTCACACTATCCTATATTTTAAGGTCATAGAATGTGATAAAATAAGAATTTCATAGATTAACAAACAATTTTCATAGAAATCATTAAGTCAAAGTATAATGGGACCAAAAATGCATAGTTAACTGCAGCGTTGCATTTTGGCATATTAGTAAAAATACATTTTTGAGAAAACACCTTTTTACATGCTTTATAAATATTCATTGCTTACACGAAACCATAAACCATATTATTCATAAAAATTAATTGTAACCTTTCACATTTCACACACACAAACTCAAACAATTTGGGAAAATTTCTTCAATGGGGTTTTTCTGTGAGTCTGCAATGTGTAACAAAAAAAAACAAATTTCTATGTTTGTTTTGTTAATTAAATTCGTTGACTTTGCTTACGTTTTGGTTTGCCAACAATTATTTGGTAATTAGGTCAAGGATTTGAATTGCTCAAAATGAAATGTGACCCAATCTGTGTGTGTGTGTGGTAAGTAATTGTGGCATGCAAACGTAATGCCAAATGCCCAACTGAATTTAGGCGTCAAAAGGTTAACTTTCGGACTTCAATTGCTCACTTCAGATTTGTCGCTTAAATATTGTGTGATTGGTTTAAGGAAACTCCCTTCAATTATTGACACGAGGCATTCCCAGGGTTTCCTACACATCCATCTGATCTAATACGCATCAGTCCACGTTATCCAACACTGTCAACACACTCCTGCAGCTACTGCCTCCTCTGCACTTGCTTGCTAAATATAGCTCTGCAATTTTCTAACAAGCGCCTCAAGGTATGCAACAAAAAGTGTAAAGCAGTGGAAAATCAGAAAATATGATATCGCAAACTCCCCAATGTTAAAGTGTGGGTGGAAGGAGGGGCGAATTCCTGGGCGACTTTGCGTGTCGCTTCAAATCGTTACTTGGCCAGAAACAGTTGGCCAAGCTCTGTTAAGTTGACCCACAGCGACTGTTAAGTGGCAGTTGAGAGTCCGAGAGCTGAGAGTTGTGAGCTCTGCCGGCTATTTGCTTTGGCCAACAAATGCGTGTGGACCGCAACAACAACAACTTCCTCTACTTTCTCCCTTCCCTTACTATTCCCTTTTGCACTGACGCCCTCGCTTGAGATTTAATTATGCGGTTTTTTTTTATCGATTTGACACAATTCCAGCCAGCGGCTTGATTTGCTTTTATTTTTTGCTTTTTTCCGGCTGAGCTATATTTGTACTTGTTGTTGGGTAATTTAAGACGATTTTAGCCAACTTAAAGGCACTCGATACTCACATTATTCCGTGCTCCAACATCGGCGCCCAGCTCAATCATGCGATCCATTATCGCCGTCCGATTGTCCTTTGTTGCATACATTAGCGGTGTCATGCCGGTATTCTGAAACCACACAATGCACAATGATTAGTAACTTGGCTAACAATGCAGTAACGGTAAGCAGATGCAATATAACTTAAAATCTATACTTAAAGGGTATTACGGAATCTTAAATCGGGATTTTCCCATAATTTTATCCATTTAACTTTTTGACTCATGCACAATGCTCATGCAATTTGGTCAAACAGTTTTTGTTTGTCATCATCATTATAGTTTCTATATAGTATATTGTTTTTTTGCTATGTACTACTTGTTTCTCTTGCTATCGCTGATAATCCTACATTTTCACGTCATTTATTTCTTGTTTTTTTGCGCAATTTTCATAATTAAAACTAAATCAAGTCCACAACAGTAAGCATTTCTAAGTCCTTGTCTGGCAACCAACAAAAAATATCAACTGAAAGTAGACTAAAACACTATTGAAGGCATACACAACTTGAGTATATACTACATACGTATACGTATTAATAGATAGGTATTTGATTAGTTCACAGTTAAAATATGTTTTTAAAATAATACTTTTGATCATTTTAAGATGCGTAACTTTCTTACACTTATCAGCAATATATCTATATCTATTTTCATCTACAGGGTATCATCATTGAACATAGGCTTGAAAAGCGAGAGAGAACTTATGCTAATGATGCCTTTCGCACAGCAAAAATAATTTGCATGAGGCATAACCCTTTCCTTTTTACCTTTGTTCGGAACAGAATGCTATTCTCTTTAGTTTTTGTCTACATTCCAATCGGGCATTTCCGTTCTACTTAGGTTTTTTCCCCTCCCTGCCTGCATTTTATTGTCAGTTGCCGTTTGTGAAAGGGAGTTTGAGGGGGGGGGCGAAATAAGTAGTGCTATTTTTGGGGATCCTTGCAAACGTTAATTTTATGTCAACGACTTTTGCGTTTGATATTTTTTATGGTAAATTGAAATCGAAGCGCTTCAATTTCGATGCTTTATGAGTTTATTCGGGGGTAGGCATTCGAATTGTCGCAACTTGTGGCAGGACGTTTAGTACAATACCGATTCATTGCCTTGGCAGCCAAACATTTGGGACGCGCTATCAAATAACACACACACAACAACAACAACACACACACACAGAAACATTTATGCACTACAGTGTCGTTATTTTGGCTGGTAAACAACCAACTAACAACAACAACTTAAATGCCGCCGTTGTCGACGTTGATAAGGGCGACGTCGACTTACATTTTACCCGCCGCTTTCGATGGGCTCCAAAATTGATTTTACAAAGTCGGCTGTACTCGCTTTTTGCCACCATTACACTGAGCAAATAATATATTTTAACCAAAAAAAAATTTTTTTAAGAAATTAAAATATTTAAACTTAAATTTTATCCAAACAAAAATATTTTTATGACAAAAAACTTAAAAAAAAAATGTATTTTTTTCAGTGTAATTGGTACAGTAATACACACATTTAGTCCATCTACTTACCATATCGTGGACTCCGGCCAGCGGTATGTGATTACCATCCTCACCCACATTCGCCACATATTTCTCCAGTTTCTTGAGCTCCGCTTCGATGGGCGTCCATTCGCTCTTCATGGCCAAAGCCAGAACCTTGTTGGCCGTATCGCGTATGGAGGCGCCGGCACTTGGTGGCTTTGGTGCTGGAAAGCCATCGGCATCCTTCTTGTCGCCATTGCTGGAACTATCATCCTTGGGATCAGAGTCCGCTTTGCTGGCGGGCGTTGCACGTTCACTCGTTGTGGCCGAATCATCTGGTGGTCCTGTTAGGGAGGAGGGCGTCTTGCGGCCAACACCAGCACCGCCAGCGCCACGCCCACCGCCGCGACCGCCTCTCGGCTGCGACATATCACGGCCTAACAACAGCTACTGACCAAACTGCTGGCCATTACACAACGTTTAAAATATTGTTAAAATTTGTCAAATTGCAAGTTTTAATATTTGTTGTTAACTATTGATTTGTTGCATAGTAGTTAGTGGCTTGCATTCGCATTGCACAATAATATGTTGGCCGTATCTGCATTTTGATTTTACCAATATTTGTTACCAACAATTTGCATTTTCATTGGCAACACACACACACACGAACACACACACACTGAGAGAGAGAGAAAACAACTTTTACATATTTTACTTGGCCCCACTTTTTCCACACAATTATTATTCCTTTGGATTTGTTTTTTTTTTTTTCTTGTTGGTTTCTTCCGCTTTCTTCACTTTTACTACACAATTTAATATGTTTCAGCCTGTTTTTTTTTTGTTTCTTTTTTTATGGCTCGCTTTTGGGTTGCGTGTGCGTCTCACTTTAGTTTTGGCCAAGACTTGTGTGCTTAGTATATTATTTTAGCCTTCTTTTTGGCCGAGTCAAAAGGAGCCAAAAACAACCGTTTGCGACGAGCTTCAGCGAGTTTCTGATTTGCCAGTCGCATTCCATATTGCCACTTACCTTCTGACACATGAGTCCGAACATCAAGAAGTCGAGGCAACCTTGGCAACCTGACGAAACTCCCTGTTGCCAATCTTGCGCTCTCTCGCATTGGTAACATGTTTGGCGTCTTCTGAGGCGCACGCGTTTGTTTACAATTGTTGATTCCCAAACAAAGTTGCGAGATGTTTTGCATTTTGGCGCGCAAAACAAAGAGAGAGAAAATCCTCAACATTCGTCAAGTTTCTAGAGACTAGAGATGGTTTCTCAAAGGGATTTGACTAACTATTTCCAAGCATTTGTAATCAAAATTTTAAAAAGTTAAGAAATTAAAGACAATGCAGGAAGCACAAAGTCAAAACGCCTTGTCCCGAAGTCGTTCAATACAAAATCTTAAGAAATCTGCAGATTCCTTCAAGCGTGCATCAACGATCAGCACACATCACTTGGACAAACACAGGCATTCCTTGAGGAGCAATCATTCGGCCAAATCGGCAACAAAACCAATAACTACAACAAAATCATCAAGATTTTCATCGAGACGATCGTTCTCCTCCACACATTCGTCATCGGCAGGACGTCATTCCTCCATTGTAAAACGATTAAGTCGTCCCTCATCAAGGGCACGTTCATCCACACGCTTTGCCGAAGATGATTATGAGGAAATCCCATCGAAATGCAAGTGCGCCTACTGTCGCATACGCCATCCGCCGCCTTGGCTGGTGGAGGAGCAAGATCGCATCTTAAACAACGGCGATAAAGTGATCGATGCCATCGAAGACAATGTGAAGAAAGTGTTTTATGATCTGCAAAAACTGGTGGCATTCAAGTCCATCTCGGTGGAGCCCGACAAGCTCACGGAGAGCATGAAAGCTCTGGATTGGGTTCAGGATCGTTTGGCCAATCTCAAGTTCATAACGCATGAGCATTACATACCCGATGATCCGCACAATTGCTTCGAGGAGTCGCATCAGAAGGTACTCTTTGCCCGTTACTTCTCCTCGCCCGCCAAGAGCACTCTGTTGATCTATTCCCATCTGGATGTGGTGCCTGCGGACAGGGAGTGCTGGCTGCAGGATCCTTTTGACCTAGTGCTGGATGAAGGCCTGCTCTATGGCCGAGGTGTGACTAGTGGTAAAGGCATGCTTGTGGGTTGGCTGCAGGCCTTCGAGTGCTGGCTGCAAGTACATGGAGATCTGCCCATAAATGTCAAGATCATTGTTGATATGCTGCATGAGGTGGGCAGCAGTGGCTTGCAGGAGTACATAACGGAGAGAAGTGGATTCTTCCTGGACGTTGATTACATGGTGTTCGATGCGAATTCCTGGCTAACCAATGATCAGCCCGTTGTCGCATGCAGTCTCTCCGGTTGGGCACATTTCGGCATTGAGGTCAATGGTGGCAATAAGAGTCTAGAGGGAGGGTTGGCTGGCGGCTTGGTCTATGAGCCCATGATAGATCTATGTCATTTCATGAATAGTCTCGTGGATGATAATCATGAGATACTCATACCACACATCGGAAACAATGTGAGGAGACTTTCCACTGACGAATATCTGCTGCTGGAGAAGGCGGACTTCGTCAGCTATGTCTACAGGGAGGAGCTTTATGTGCGACGTCTGAGAAACGAGGATAACAAGGTGGAAATGCTGCAGAGTCGTTGGTGTAAGCCCGCCCTGACCATGCATGGTGTCCAGGGTGCCGCCAGTCGTCCCGGCTGCAGTCGTGTCCTGCCCATGCATGTCGTGGGTAAGTTTTCGATAAGGCTAGTGCCTGATCAGGACGTTGGCGAGGTTCAACACAATGTCAAGGAACATCTGAAGCGTACGGCACGAGAGCTTAATATAGGCACCCGATTGACCGTGCAAATGGTGGATGCCTGTGAGCCCATCTCCTGGGCACCCGATACCAAAATGACGCAGGCTCTGATACGCGCTTTGGTCGATATCTATGAGGTTGATCCAGTTGTCACGCGGGCAATACCCGTTTGCCTGCCCATTGCAAGCGTACTCCAAAAACTCATCGATAAACCCCTGATGCTGTTGCCCTTTTCACGTCGTCGGGATCGTCATCATCAGGAGAACGAGTGCATTGAGGAGCTGTGCATCATGCAGCATGCCAAAGTGTGTGCCGCGCTGCTCTACGAACTGGCAACGATTAAAGCCAAGTGCAAATGCGATGTCGTTGCGGACTATTGCAATAAGCGAGGAGTTGCCGAGCGACTGCATGACTTGTACGGCGAAGAGGAGGACGAGAAGCCGAAGCGCAAACGCAAAGCCTTGCTCAGCTTCTTTACAAATCATGAACACATACGTTCGAGGCCGGCCAAGAAATATACGTTCAAGGAACGCATCGAGAGATTCTTCCGGCAGCCGTGTGAATGGCGGGATTCAAAGATGAAAAAGCGCTTAGACACATTACGAGAATCGATTGCTGTGAAGAGACCAAAGATCAAGGAACGCATACAGAATATCTTTCGTTCGCCGTTAGCCTGGAAGAAGCCCAAGGTCAAGGAACGCATAGCTAAAACGTCCGCGACACGTTTTCCCTGGCGAAAGAGGACAAATCGAGAAATCATTAGTGTTGTACGCAGTTAGCTTTCATTTATCTTTTCGAAACAAAGTCTGAAAATTCTTGTCAAAATTTCAAAAAATGATTTGTTGGGGTCAACGCAACTGTTGTGGTGTCTTCGTCGATCGCTCCAAGAGTGATCGCTGTGACTGTCTAAGGGATTACTGCATCCGTGACTATGAGCCCGAGGAACGGATAACCGTACGCGAAAAGGAGCTGGAATTTGTCGATGATTATCTGTCCACAATGACCGATGAGCACTTGCACGAACTGGACAAAATGTTGCGCATCAAGAGTATTTCTGGGAATGTAGATTATCAAAAGCAAACCAGACAGATCATCAATCGCTTGGCACAGCGTCTAACCGAACTGGAGTTCGATGTGGAGGTGGTGGAGGTGCCACCCAAAGGCAATGAGCCGACGCAGTATGCCATATTTGCCAATTACTTTTCAACGCCTGCCAAGAATGTGATGTTGATCTATGGCAATGTGGATGTCAAGGATGTGAAGGAGGAGGATAGGGAGAAGGAGGGTTGGACCCATCCGCCCTTTCAGCTAACGGAAAAAGATGGAATGCTGTATGGCAGTGGCATCAGCAGCTCCAAGGGTCCAGTGTTTTGTTGGCTACAAGTAGCCGAAGGTTGGCTTAAGGAGACCTACGATTTGCCCGTGAATCTAAAATTTGTTATCGATACTTTTGGCAATGCCTGCAATGTGTCCCTTAAGGACATCATAGACGTACGCAAGGATTTCTTTAGGGGAGTTGATCTGGTAATGGGCACTACCAACTTATGGATTACCCCCCAGACGCCCATGCTGTCCATCAGTCACAGCGGCTACATCTACTTTGAGCTCGAAGTGCGTCACAAAAAGAAATCCAAGGACGAGGAGTGCGCCAGTGCCTCTCGGGAGCCCCTAGCCGAGTTGTGTCTGCTAATGAATAGCCTGACGGATAAGCAGGGAGAGCTGGCCAAGAAGCTGCAACGACATGTCATGCCCGTAACACAAAATGATTGGCATATCCTGAGCAATGCCGAGGTGGGCATCATGGAGTTCAAGGAGTCCTTGGGCGTGCAACGTCTGCAACATGAGAGCTGCAAGCAGCTGTTCCTCAAACATCGCTGGTGCATGCCAGCAATAACGATGCACAGCGTCAATATGCCGAAGTATGCGAGCAGCCGGGATATGCATGTGCCGGAACGCATTGTGGCCAAGTTCTCAGTCAAGCTGGTGCCCGATCAGAGTGTGGAATATGTGGGCTTTCTGGTCCGGCAGCATCTTGACTGTGCCTACTGTCGCCTCAAATGCGAACATCGCATCGATCTGCGCACCTTGGACTCTGTCCCGCCTCTGAAGGAGCATCGGCATGCGCCCTTCAATCTCTCGGCACAGCGTGCATACGAAAGAGTCTTTGATGTTGAGGCAGCCATACCGGATACGGTGCATCTGTGCATGCCCATGTTGAATGAATTGAGGCGTCATTGTTTGGCCAAGGCACAGGTGATTGGGGTGCCCTTCTGCTCCGTGCATATGCGACCGGGTCAGCCGAACGAGTGTCTGACCTTTGCGGAGTACCTCAAGAATAAGAAGCTTTTTAACGCCCTATTATATGAGGTAGCTATGGTTCCGGCCGATTGCAAGTGCACGGAAGTCAAGGACTTTTGCTATGGAGCTGGCAAATCGACGGATCATGACTTTATACGCATGCTGGAACCGCGCAATGTTCGTACTCATGTCCTCTATGAAGTCGACGAGGATGAAATCGATCGAGCACCCTCACTCAGTCGTGTGTTTCCCAGTCCTGCAAAACTTATATTGGGCAAAGCCCACGCAAAACTGGACAATCAACCTCAGCCTCAGACTTAGAGAGGTTAAATTTGAGATCTCATATTGAGTTTTTTGTCTTTCTCTGTACTGATAAAGGCTTGATAATGATGCTAATGCCCCAAAACAGAAACAATAATAAATGTTTTAGAGATTGAAAGTCTAAAAAAATAATTTCAGATATGTTGTAGGAAGACAAAAAGCATAAATAAAGTAAATTTCTTTCTTTCTAACCTACGATTCTATACAGGATGAAATTTATTAAAAATCAAAATTACAAATTTTTTTTTTTTAATTAATTAATTAATGTTTGCAACCAAGTTAAAGTACATTTATGTTATGAATTAACATATCAAAATTTGCTTTTATTTTGGTAGATGATAAGTTAATCAAAGCTCTTATTATCAACTGAGTTTTTATTTTATAGCACCTTTTTATAGTATGTATGTTTGATAAACTTACTCTCATCTGTGAAGAACAAACAAGTTTTCTAGACATCTCACTCTCTTTTAACAGACAGAGAAAAGCTTTCAAAAGCACACCCAAGCACAAGCGGCCAACAAGCAACAAAAATAAAGCAAAGTGCGATTGCCGGTGTATTACATTTAAAAATAAAAACATATTAAACATACGAACACAAAAGCGAAAAGCAATGCAAAAATACAATAATAAAACGTGCAGTCTACGGAATGTGGCTAACAAAATACAAAACAATGGCAATAAACAAAACAAGCGATCAACAAGCAAGAACGAATGTAAATAAAGCGAAAAATTAAAAATAAGTATGTGTTGTAGTGTGTATGCAACTAGTTAATGCCCTATATGCTTATGTTGAAAAAAAAATACACATATTTAGCTAACTTGATAATAATTAATCTTAAGTTTAGAGATTCACTATAGTACTTTATACTATTACACTTTATAATCATACTATTACACTTTATAATCAATAAAGAATTAGTAGATATAAAAAAAAAAAAAAAAAAAGTTTAGCAGACAAACAAACTTAACTCAAACAAATTCACCTAGCCTTTGAATGTTTGCCTCTCCCAGTGAACTTATCCACAGGGTATTGGAAAGCATTGATCTACCTTTTTCTTACTCTCCTTCTCTCCAACCATAATTGAGTGCATAGGCGGCGACATCGCCTGACCGTTTTTAGTATGCTTTAAAACGCGGCGAATTGTAGACGTGTCGGTCTGAAACGTTCTTGACGAAGCTCGTAAACGCTGCGACAGTCTCTATTGAGAATTTGCACTTCAAAAGTGATGAAAAGTGTGCAATCATTCCGCTAAGTGTTTTTTTCGTGATAAGTGTTTAAATAATGTTCAACAAGAAGCTGCAAATTTTGTCCAGGCATGTCCTGAGACAGAGTTTAAGCTATAAGGTGTTGCGCTGGTAAGAAGAGATTAATCCAATTGCGCATAGGCTGCCAGATGTCGAATGATTTTGTGTCTAAAAATTGCCAATATTTATTAAAATATCAACAAAAGCTTGCCATCAAGTTTTCTACTTACCTGTTGCTTGTTAAAATTTTCCATTAATTGTTTTAAGTACTTTTAATGTTGCTGAGCCGCTTGAATACTAGAAAATAATTAAGTACTGTGACATAATAATTAACTTAATATATGTATGTATGTATGTTTTGTTGGTCTTACACGGCTACGATAAGCAAGCAATTATACACTTTCATATTTACAACAACGCTCTCTTTTCTAAGCACAAATGCGAATCCAAACAAAAACGCAGAACAACAAAAAAAAGATAACAAAAATACAAGAGAGCGAGAGCAACAACTGTAAACAGAGCGCCATAAAAATAAGAACTTGCCATAAACTATTTATAGTACAAGCTTTTGAAGCTCTTGGCAGTTGTTATTGCGCTTAACGAAGCTTTAGCAAAAAACCTGTATCGTAAGCAGCCAAGACACAAACCAAACTAAATCAAATTTTACTTTCTGCTCGTTTTTTTAGCCTGTCCACAACGTTTCCTGCCACTCAGAGTTATATGCATCACATCGGCAAGGAGCCGTTGGTTTATCGTAATGTGGGCCAGCAACTGGAGTTGGCTGTTGCCCAGTTTGGCAGCACCGAGGCGATAGTTTCGTGTCACGAGGCAAAGCGTTACACGTTCCGCACTCTTCTGGCTGAGGTGGATCGTCTAGCGGCAGGATTGCGTAAGCTAGGACTACAGCGAGGCGATGCTGTTGGCATCTGGGCACCCAACTATGTTCAGTGGTATCTGGGCATGATGGGTGCGGCGCGAGCAGGACTCACCTCTGTGGGCATCAATCCTGCATTCCAAGGACCCGAAATCGAGTACTGCCTGCAGAAGGTGGATATCAAGGCGATCCTTGCAACGGAGACATTCAAGACGCAAAACTACTATGAGATATTACGCGGCATTTGCCCCGAAATCGCCGACTCTGAGCCGGGAAAGATTCGAAGCGAAAAGTTTCCTCATCTCCGCGCTGTCATCATCAACAGCAAGCAGAGCTTAAAGGGTGCCTTGCGCTTCGATGAGCTCCTAGATTTGAGCAGTGCCAGCGAGCAGGCAGAGATTACCAAGCTGCAACGTGAAATAATACCCGAGAGTCCATGCAATGTGCAGTTCACCTCAGGCACCACAGGCAAACCCAAGGCAGCTGTACTCTCCCATTATAATTTCGTCAACAATGGCATTCATGTGGCCACCAGGAATGAGCTCGAAGGCGAGCGGATTTGTGTGCAGGTGCCATTGTTTCATGCCTATGGCGTTGGCATAAGCATTATGGCAGGCATGACCAAGGGTGCAACACTGGTGCTCCCCGCCGCAGGCTTTAGTCCCAAGGATTCTCTCAAAGCCATCGTCGATGAGCAATGTACTGTGATCCATGGCACACCCACCATGTATGTGGATCTGGTGGCTGCACAGCGCAAGCTGAAGCTGCCCCTTGGCAAGATTAAGAAGGCTATTACGGGTGGAGCAACAGTCTCGCCACAGCTCATCCTGGACGTGAAGCAGGTCTTGGGTGTCCAAGCAATGCACAGTGTCTATGGATTAACCGAATCAACTGCAGTCATCTTCCAATCACTGCCTGGGGAACAGGAAGATCGTGTGCTAGACTGTGTGGGACATCTCACGGATCACATCGAGGCCAAGGTCATCGATAGCGAGGGTCATGTGGTGCCCTTCGGGCAGCCGGGTGAGCTCTGTGTGCGTGGCTATACCACCATGCTGGGCTATCATGGCGATGTGGCGAAGACCCAAGAGATGATTGGAGCTGATAATTGGCTGCATACGGGAGATCAGTTTGTGCTGGAGGCCGATGGCTATGGACGCATTGTGGGACGCCTCAAGGACATGGTCATACGCGGTGGCGAGAATATATTCCCCAAAGAGGTCGAAGACTTTATCAATGCTCATCCTCAAGTCGTCGAAGCGCATGTATGTAACTGCTTCCTTCCTTAATTCCTAAGCACTTACCTATTGCCTTCCAGGTCATTGGCGTTCCCGATGAGCGTTTGGGCGAGGAGCTCTGCGCCTATGTTCGCCTCGAGAGCGATGTCGATCCAAAGTCCTTCACCGCTGAATCGCTGCGTGCCTACTCCAAGGGCAAAATCGCCCACTTCAAGGTGCCACGCTATGTGCTGCCCATCGATGCATTCCCCAAGACCACCTCCGGCAAGATACAAAAGTTCAAGCTGCTGCAACAGTTTGAGGCAAGCAAAACGCAAGCTGCCGCAGCTTAAGTATTACGTGTTAAATGTACATTTTGTAAATAAATATATTTCGTATTCGTTTTTGAAACAATTACTATTTTATTTTTAGGTTTTTTGAAATGATTTAGCAAAGAAAAAAAAACTGTCTCTTTTTTCATTTTATCTTTCTTATAGGTATAGACACAAATTCTGCTGTTGTTGTTGTTGCTTTTGCTGCTGGGCTCACACACATAAAAAAGTAACATATATATGTATTGTATTTTATATATTATATACTATATAGTATCTGGGGGTAGTATACTTAAGAATTAATGACAATGCTGTGTGTTATTTTTGCTTATACATATAAGACTTTGCAAAGATTTAGATACAGATACAGAGAGTTATACTATATATAATATATAATCAATGATAACAAATTAAAAGCTGTAATGTTTAACTAAAAACTAATATTATAATTAGGCTATAAATAAGATACGAATTATTTGTTTTTTTTAATCTAATCTTTTGCTAAAAACTAGTTAATAAATTATGCTCAAAAGATTTGCACACAAAACTAAACAAAAAAAAAACGCACAATATGAAATTAAAGCTTAAGGTTCGAAGGGGCACAATATTTTTTTAAGGACATCAAGTGAGTTTTTTTAGAAGGATATTAGTTGTGGGCTAGATTTATATATATATTTAGATACTTTTTGGATTGGGTTTTGCATAACATTACGATAACTCGAGTTGCGGTTAGACTATTATAAATTGTATATTTTATAGTTGAATGCAAATCTATATATATATTCATACTGCGCTTGAGCTAAATGCCTAAACCGTTGTTCAATACAATATTTAGAACTATTAAAACCGAAAGATCCTAACTCGGTATCTCGTATATATTATAGCTTTGAAACATTTTTGCTGAAATATTTTTTCTTGTATCATAAAATGTGCTACAAATTCAAACACTTTTGGTTTTCTATTCAATCCATAAATATTTATATATATATAATATTTTAATTTCACTTAAGACTGTGACGGATCCACTTTGCTCTGTGTGTGTGTTAATTTTCCTTTTTTTGTATTAATCATAGCCTTTTTGAATAAACAAATGTGTTGTATAAATTGTTGCCTTTTAGCTTTAAAAATGAAATTATTTACACGAAACTTTCTTGACTTCTTGTTCTTGTTGTTGTTGTTTTATGCGCCAAGCTATGCTTTTAGTTTAAGGTTTTCTCTGCCCATTGAATTGTTCTACAAAACGATGCGCCGCCTGCTTTAGAAGCTATCATCATCCTCCCCATCATCCTCATCCTCTTCGTCGTAAGCTTCCTCTTCGTCGCCCACAATAAGCTCCGCCTGTTGGGCATCCTCTTGCATTTCATAAGCCTCTTCGGCTGCCTCAGCTATCTGCTCGATGACAGCCCGTTCCTCGTAGCCCACATTCTCCTCCTCTCCATCCTGATTCGACAGCTGTCATGCCACATCCGCATCCGCTGCATCCTCCGACCAGCTAACCTCCATCGGAGTGCCATTCAAACTGTTACTGCCGCCGACGCCATTCACCTGCTCCAGCATCAATGCCTCCTCAATGGACATGCGCGATGGCTGCTTCTGGCGCTTGGAGAGCGTGCAACCGGCCGCTGAGGCTGTACTCGAAGCGGATGAGCTGCGCATATCCTCGGATGAGGCCGAGCAGCTCTCATCTTCAGAGTTGGCGCCCGAGACCATGGCCTCGCCGGCGGACTCTTGTATCTCCTGGAACTTTTTCAACGCCTTGGGATATGCATCCACGCAGGACATAAGCTTCATGGTGGAGCTACGTGCACGCATCTCAGCGATGGCTGGTGGTGCATGTGACGCATGCTGTGGTGAACTGGATGTTAATTCATTTGCATGCCAATCGGGCAGCGTTAGCTCGGAGTTTTGGCGTTGCTTGGCCGGCGGTGGATTTGCATCCTTCATGCATACGGATTGCGAGCGTGCTCGGCACAGGGGTCGCGGTGATTCTGGCTCCGGATGATTATTGCTGCGCATCAATGCTGTCGCCGACATGCTCTGCGACAATGGATTGGGTCCATGTGCAACTCCATTGCTGCCACTGCCATTGCTGCCTGCATTGGCGCTTAGCGAGAGCGAATGATGCTGACGACGTTGTGTAGGACTCCTTTCACTGTTGCTGCGCAGAGATCCCGCGCGACGCACCAGCTTGGAAGCAGCCACCTGTGGTGTCTCATCGTCCATCTCGAGGACCCAACTAACAGAATCGTTGCGTTCAATGACGCCCTTAATCACGGGCGACGTGGGCGGCGATGTGTTATTCAATGACGTTGAATTGCTGCGACTATAGGAGGAATAATTCTGCGAGAGATCATGCAGTTGAGCTTGCACCAGTTGCAGTTGCTCTGAGCGCTGCTTCAGATGATACTGTAGCTCCTCCTTGTCGCAGGTGAGACGCTTGCGTTTAATGTTCTCATGATTGAAGGCCTTTTGCATCTCCTCCATTTGCCGTTGGGTGTCCCTAAAAAACAAGATTTATGATTAGTTTGAGCTTTAGGCATACCTGTTAAGTAGTGATTACTAATTGTAGTCATTAGTAGTTAAATTATTTTAGTTGAAAAGTTTAACTATTCATTACATTACGACTATTTTTGGTTTTACACAACTATATAATGATTACGATTACAAAATATCAAAAATAATCTAAAATTATTGCAAACTATCAATATAATCAAAAATATTCAGAAATAATCAAAAATATTCAATCTGATTATTATTTTTTTGTTGATTATTTTTGATTTTTTGTGACTCACAATACTCACAAATAATCGAAAATAATTAATTTTTGATTATTCATGATTTTTTTTGATTTTTTTTTAATAATTTTTTTTTTTTTTTTTGATTATATATAATTATTTTGAAAATTTTCAATAATTTTTGATTATATTTGATTTTTTGTAATCGTAATGAACTATTTAATCATAAATTTTTACCAGCGAACTATACAGTCACTACGACTACTTTCCAAAAATAATTTAATTGATTAGTAATTGCAATTTAACAGGTATGGTTTAAGGGGACTTTTGGCAGCACTTACTTCTCCTTCTCGGTTTTAGCCTCTAGTTCGGTGCGCAGCATTTCGTTTTGGGCCACCAGCAATGTGACGCGATTGCTCAGGCCACGCTGCTCATCATTCTCCCGTTGCAGTTCAGCATTCTGCTTGGACAGCGTCGAGATCTCCGCCTGCTTCAGTTCGAGCACACAACGCAAACTGTCTGCCTCGCTCGTAAGACGACTCAGCTCAGCATTGGTATCTGCCTGGCTGCAGTTGCTGCTGTTGCTGTTGCTGTTGCCACTGCGACGTTGCGATGAGCTGCGAAGGACACTGATCTCGTCCTGTGAGAGAGCGAGACGATCACGTAGATCTCGCTCATTATGCTCATTGCTGGCACGCAGAGTTTGCAGTTCCTTGGTCAGAGCCTTGATTTGATCCTGCAGCACATCTTCGCGCTGTGTGGCAGCCTTCAAGCGTGTGGCATGCGTATTCTCGCTTTGGGTAAGCTTCTCGTGCAGTTGCGCCTCTTGCGCCTCCTGATCCTGCAGACGCGTTTGCAACTGCAACACCTGCTGCTCGGCAATGTTCAGCTGTTGCTGCTTGTGACGCAATTGGTGTGCAACTTCCTGATGATACGATTGCAACGCTTGCTTCTTCTCTTCGTCCTTGGCCAGCAGTTGGGATTCAAAGTCACGGAAACGCTCCTTGGCAATCATTTGCATCTCTTGCACCTTGTCTTGAGCTGAGGGTTAAGTTAAGAGTTAGGAATTTATCTTGGAATTCTCAACTAGTTCTTCTTACCTTGTTGTAATTCACTGTGCTGCTGATGCTCCCGTTCCTGCTGGCGTTGCGTCCACTCGACATCCTTTTTGTGTAGCTGCTGTTGCAACTCCTCGCAGCTCTTTTGCGTCTGCTGCAACAAGGCTATGGTTTCCTCTAGCGTCGTCCTTGCTTTACTCTCCTCACAACTCAGCATATCCATCTGTGCAAAAGGCAAAGCGGAAAATATCACATTAAATATCGTTTTTCAAGGATTATGCTACCTGCAACAACATTTGAAGTGTTTCTTGCGAATGGTTTGACGATGGGAAATTTCCAGACGTCATAAAGTTTGAGAAAAATCGTAGTTTACGACAGGGTAAAGCGAGGGAAAAAAGGTAGCCGAAAAGAAACTAGTTTTTAGGACACATTTTAATGAAGGTTTTATAGGGAAATATCAAACTTTAGAGAGACCCAAAATCTTTTCTATACCATCTAATCGAAACGTCAATAAAATTCCACACATTTTAAAGAAGGTTTTATAGAGAAATATTAAACTTAAAAAAACACGAAGAGTTTTCTATACAAACTAATCGAAACCTCATTAAAATTTCACACATTTTGATGAAGGTTTTATAGTGAAAATTTTAACTTAAGAGAGACCCGAAAACTAATCGAAACTTTATTAAAATTTTACACATTTTGATGAAGGTTTTTATAGAGAAATATCAAACACGAAGAATATTCTATACAAACTAATCAAAACCTCAATAAATTTTTGAACTTTTCATTACCTCTTGCTGTTGGTTATGCATATTTATTATATTATCCATAGTATAACAGAAACTGTTCTCAATTGTTGGTGTGCCGGGCTGTGTCGTCCAGCTGATCAAATCAAAATCCATTGTCTCGGAAGCCAACGTTTCGTTGGTAAACACAAAATGTTCAAACATATTTATTCTATATCTTAAAACACACAGAAGGACGTGTTGAACACGACACGAATACTTGTAGTAGACTGATGCGGCAAAGGACATGACAGCCGCTTTTATAGGCAACAGGTAGTCGATGGCGATACAATGGAGGGATTAGGTAGCAACCAGACAGGTAAAAAAAAGGAACAGCACAATATTTACACGGGGATTTAACAAAAGTAGGAAAAAAAAGAAGGGTTTTCTCGAGCAGCTCCAGTTGTCGTAGTCGAAAAAATGGGTGTTGCTTTCGGTGGACCGAGAGGCGTTTTTGGCTAAAATTCGCTAAGGTTTTTGAGGCTTAGATTTCATGTTCACGTCATGTGGTTTCGGATCAAAAATGTAACTCAACATTAGTCACAGGCCCTTTGCTAGTTTTCATCTTTTACATATTTTTTGGGGCGTCTGAATACACTTCAATTGTGCTCACCTCTAACGCTACCTTTTGGGTGTACGCGTGTCGAAAATTGAGCGCCTCTTTTGGAACTACTACACGTTATTGATCCTAAATGCTAGAAAATTTGATTAGCTTCAGTTTGAATGGGAATGTTCATGTGTGACTAAGAATTCAATGGGTTTGAAGTGGTTTCTTTGTGTTGTCAAGGGGCTAAGTTTCAAGTGGTTTTAGGGAGAAACATTTTTAGCTGTTGAGGAAAACCCTAAGAATGTAAAGTGCTTTGTAGGAACGCTTTTCCCTTGACTGTGAAGAAACTAGTAAATCTAAAACTATTCTACAAATATTACTATCTAGTATTTTGGTTTGACTTGGAATTAAATGGGTTTGAAATGGTTTCTTTGTATTCTCAAGGGGCAAAGATTCAAGTGGTTCTTGGGAGAAACGTCAGGAAAACTCTAAGGAAAGTCGTTTGACTATTCTTATGTGGCAAAGCTTCATCAAGTGGTTCTGGGGAGAAAAGTCAGGAAAACTCTTAGGAACGTCGCGACGTTTGCCTATGGAAAAAATTATTTAGTCTACAACTGATTCGATATCAATCCCTACAGATAGAACAGTCTAGTCTTTGGGTCTCGCCTAACTTAAGTTCCCTAATCCTACTCAGTTAATAATCGATAAGACAACAGGTTGATCTCTATAAATTAGACTGTCTGACATCTGATTTCCTAGCTACACGCCCTCTCTTCGTCGTCGTCAAACGTTTGTTGTCTCATGATAACTTAGTCGAAATGTCGTTACGTGTCTGGCGACTTCCTTCCTTATGACTTTGTCGCCGTCTTGAAGGCTACCTGTACGAAGCTGAGTAATTAAAATGTGACTCGTTAGCAGCAGAGAGACGTCACAGGACTTTAATCCTTTCTTGAGAGATACGAATCTATAACTTCTAGAGCATAATTCTTGCTTTGACATTGACAAGATTCTCAATTGGCGACCTTCACATTTTACCATCAATAATAAAAACACGGACACGCGTTTCCAGGTCCCTTAAATGTTCCCGAGTGTCCTTGTATGTGTTTTCCTGGTTTTCACACCGTATCGCGAAAATCTGACTGGATCATCATATTTAAATAAATATTTATGTTGCAACAGCAGCCGTTTAGGCTTTTAGTGGGAAAATAACAAAACAGCGAGAAATTCCATGGAAAAATACCCAAAGACTCGTGTGTGTTGCATGCCGCATGCAAACAAGTTAGCCAAACATTGCGGCAACAATATTCAAATAATATATTGTGTAATCAATGGGATTACGAACAAAAGGGAAATACAAATAGATTGCATAAGGAATTCATTTCTTTCCTGGCTTTTTTTTTACTCGTGTTATACATTAAAGATTTCCCTGGCGGGGAAAATTTCTTAAACAAATGCCTAAACCTTTCGAATTCCCAGCTAACAGCTTTAGTTAAAGCTATTTTAAGCTACAGACAAATGGACAACAATATATTATTGTCTTTGGTATATCCTTCAGAAGGATTTATGCAATTGTTACAGCATACTAAAGTGGAATTCATTTTTCTCTCCTCTTTCTTCACCTTCTTCGTATATTATTCGCGAACACCTGATTCGCGCTACCTGCTTTGCGGTTGAGAAGTCAGCAGACAAACAACATCATAAATCGATTTATATGCATTTGCCAAAAACCACTCGAAAAATTCGTACGATATGCAAATGTTTAAATAATGTTTGTCGCGTATTTTTATGATCGCGTTATTGATATTTAATAGCGGGCTCGAAAACGAAGGCAGGTCGAATGTAATCGAAACAGGTAGGATTTGTGTTGTGGGTGGTGATGAAGTAAGTGAGGAAAAGTAATGAATGTTGTGGGTAAGAAGAAAAAACTGAGGAAAAAACTCGTAAGAATATGATTTTGGTTTAAAGTAAATGGATTAAAAATATAAAAATTATTTCAAGGTCGAGATTTTTCCTAAAAGATTCTGTTTTTTGCCAGAGAGGGAATGTTCGAATTGTATGTAAATATATCCATCTTTTCAACTTAAATCTTCCAGGTAGTTAAAGGATTTTTACACAAACCTTTTAAGCCTTTCTTCTCTTACTTTTCAAATCTGTATCACAGCTAACTGTCAAAACTCACACATATGGCAAATAATTCATAGACAATTAATTGAATGCAGAGATGCTGAGATCTAAGCACAAAGAGAGAGCCGAGAGAAGCTCACACCCTTTGCCACAAAATGAACAGAAACAAAGGGTAGCACGAGATACATTTTACGGTTTCAAAGTAGAGCATAAGGATTGAGATACATATGTTCATGAATAGAGAACATTTTCAGGTTTTAATTAGTGCAAATATAACAAAAAGTGGCCAAGGCTCAGAAAATCTGGTGGCTTAAAGGACAACTGAAACAATTAAACAAAATTAGCTCAAATTTAAGCATAGCTTAAGGCAAATATCTCAAACTGCCAGCAGACCAGAAACCTCTTTTGGCCTTTTATTAGAGCAGGTGAGAGACGTTTCGAGAACAATGGAAACAACTGCAGCGAAAAGTTTTATGCCAGACAGGATGAAACCTTGCTGGCGCCTGGTTTTAAGCTAAATCCCTCTTCTTTCAACTTTAAAACTCTGCCATGCCTCACCTGCTTGCACATAAACTGCACTACAATGGCAAGTCCTGTTGTCTGACGTTGTCCTTGCTCCAGCCATTGGCTGTTCGCCTCCAGGCATTTGGCCAAACGTTCATGGTTCAGATAACCGTTGTTATCCATGTAACACTTCAGGGCGGGATTATGGGCAACAATGTCCTCGACGGATGTTGTTGTTGTTGTCGTGCTTGTTGTGTGTTGAGTGCCATTTTGGTCCTGGGGGAGGAGAATGCGAATGTTAAGCAATGAAACTCTGATTCGAATGATAACTTACCTCATTTGTACTGGAAATTGTATTTTGTGAATTTGGCTCTATGGGGGACTGTTCGGGCGTGTGGCTGCCACAACGTTGCACCTTGGGCGCCTTCTCTGCAGCACAGTTGCAACTGTTGTTATCCGCTCCACATATGCAGGGCAATTCATTATTGCCAAGCGACGAACGCTTCGAATCCCGGGGCGTTGTTTGTGTGGCACTCGGCACTGAGGACAGGATGAGTCCAAGACTAAGCTCCTGCAGCTCCGTTTGATCAACGCCAGAACGCAGCGATTCTGCAAGAGAGAGAGAAGATTGTAAGAAATAAATAACTAATGGTTTAGATAAGAGTGAAGGGAGTGAAAGTTGTTGTTGATGATGATGAATCGCGCTTCGGTTTGCGATGAATAATTGCTGACAATAAAAGTCACAAAAGCTAAAGCGAATGACAACAGATAGATAGAAAGGGAAAGCACACACATGTGTCGCCATCAACAATAATTGCAAGTGGCAAGTGCCACACGCCCCCCAACAAGAGTTCAAAATCCTATAGCCCAAAACAGCCTTTTCATCATCAACAACAAACAACACCTCGACAGCAAAAAGGTGGAAGACAGCTGTCAATTAGAGGCGAGAGAGCGATATGTATCTGCCCCTCTCCCTGTGCACTCCCCCCCTCCCCCTCTCACTGCTCCCCACTATTATTTTATACAATTTCCTTACACGAGCCATAATCATTGGCTTTTGGCCATTACCGCATACAAATTTATGGCTAAGTGGCAAAACGAAAACTGTCAACGCTAACCAGTACAACCTGTACAGGCGGGAAGGCAACAAAACTAACACTCGTTAATCAATTTTCCCTCACAACATGATTTATGAAAATGTAATTTTCTTCAATATGAAAATTGATTTTGCAATTTGTCATGTGGCGCGCGCGTCGCACATGTTGCAAGCAACAACAGAAGAAGAAAGCAACAAACTAATTGCCTCAATCAAAATGTTTGCAATGCGCCATTGAAATAACTAAAAAAGTTGTGAAATTATCAATGACTTCTTGTAATAAATCATGCGATATGATAATAGCTATGCTTTAACACTTTAAACAAGTTACTTTTATTTACAAACTTCACATTTTGGCAAGCATATTATCAATCTTCTTGCACTTAAACCTGCAAAAAACCAAACCAAAACACACCTGTTCATAAATTATCAGGCAGTGGCGAAAAAGAAGGTTAAAAGCAAATAGATTTGTATTAAATCAATTACACAAATTGGTTGTCAAAGCAGGCGCTGACAGTGGGACAAATACAAGAAACCTGTACAAAGTTTATACGCAAAGCAGGGAAAAACCAAATAAACAAGAAAAACTGTTGACACGAAGTGTTGGGTGTGGACTTTACAAAGAGATTTAATAGCTATTTGTAAAAGTTATAAGACATAACAGATTAAACATTAGATGTAGAAGTAGAAGAAGAGTATAAGGAGAACTAAGTTTCGGAAGTTCTGTTCCATGCGCAAATCGATTAATGGTCACAAAAATTTGACATAAAAATCCGATAAAAATTAAGTATCTAGATTTAAATGCAGTCTTAATTGAGACCGTGAAACAAGACGTTTGATGTATTACATTTATAAATCGGCTGAATATTGATGAAGTTATGACAATCGGCAGATTTGTTAATCTCCTAAGTCGACTTTTTCAACACAAAATTGTAACATGAAAATCGAGTAAAAATTGCGTTTCTAGATTTAAATGCAGTCTTAATCTAGAGCTCAATACAAGACTTTTGATGCATTACATTTGAAAATCGGCTAGATTTTGATGAAGTTATGGCAATCGGAAATTCTGTTCCACGCCCAAATCAATTATTGGTGACAAAAATATGTCATGAAAATCGAGTAAAAATTACGTTTCTAGCTTTAAATGCAGTATTGATCTAGAGCTCAACCCAAGACTTTTGAGGTATTCCACTCAAAATGTATCTAAAATTGAAGAAGTTATGTCAATCAGAAGTTCTGTCCATCTCCCAAGTTCAATCTTTCAGGGTATCTCCCAGACGGCAATTCTAAAATATTTTTCTATAAAAAGCAATTAGCAATTAAAAGCAGATAAAGGTAGACCTTGTGCGTCTTGCAGATAGAACAAATGGCACGCCTGATGTGAAAATATCAAGAAACTCGGGAAACGCGCGTCACATTTCTCAATGACACACGCGCCTTGACAAGCGGAATGGTTTAATGTGGCACACGACGCGCTCGAAAAAAAATTTTGAAATGGCAATTAGGCAATTAAATGGCATTAGTTACACGACAAACATTTAATAGCTAAAGGCCAAGGATGCTTCGCTTTGCTTTGCTTCATCTGTGCTTGCTTGCAACGTCAAGAATTTCCCAAGCGTTTAAACGTTCTCACGGATCTATCAGCTATGCGAACAAGTTGCTGACAGGATCGCAATGGGCGGCGGAGAATAAATGAATGCCTGCTGTGAAAAATTGTGCATTCGAAGCATTTTATGGCCAAGCTAACCGACCACCTCTCAGCAGTAGTTGTCAAGACGGAATAATGCCAATAGTTTTGTTCGTTTTATTTTTTTTTTTTTTTTCTATTCGTTTGGTTTTCGCTTCAACTGTTTTACGACTTGTTGAGGGGGAAAACCCCAGAGTCTGTTTCATTCAGAAATATGATTTTGTTTTGGTGTAAAAAGTGTAAGGAGTATTTTTGACTGGATTTTCCCGCGACTTTTGTTGCTTGAACTAGAAATCAGTTATGTTAAGGTTAGTTTCATAATGTTGAGAATTGAAAAAAAGGATTTTGTTTATGTAAAAACATGTATAAGATAAGATTTTGAAGGTATCTAGGAACAAATGAGAGTAGAGATCTTGCTTATAGAAAGAATATTCATAGGAAATTTCTGAGGAAACCTTTTAAAATGTTAACCAATGATTATAGAATTAAAGTTTATCGAATGTCAAAGCTTAAGATTTGTATTCTTCTTGCTCATTCCAAGACTTTTCCATTTCCCAGAATGCATTTGGAACGTTTCGGTCAGCCAAGCTCATAATGACGGTTGCTTTTTGGGTTCTCTCTGAGTTTTCCGTCAAACATTAACATGTGTCGAGGGAAAACGCCTGCTGTCAGTGTCACAGTCACACTGTGCCAGCCGCACTGTGGGCCGCAATGCATAAATGACAGGCATTCAGGCTGTCAAGTAAAGTGAACTGACCAACACACACACACTTATACACCCAACACACACACACTTGTTGTTCAAGGCACATGAACATAAATAATTGAAATTCCAAAATATCTTATTTGGCATTAAACAGGCAGGCAGGCAGGCAGCGAGTTTTCAGCTATGAGTTTTGAGTGAACGAACTTCATTTGATGTATTTGCTGTAGTTGTTGTTGTTTTGGCCACATTTGGAAAATGCAACCTGTCTTGGCCCAAATGGCGACCCACAAAACTGCTAAAATCTCAACAACAAAAACAAGTCCATTGCAAAAATGCCCGTAATTAAAAGCAGAAAAAAACAAAAATCGCGAGAAGAAAAAAAGCTATAGCTGCAAATTTAAACAAACTACAAAATGGCAAACTGGCATTTTCAATTAGTTGCGTTTACAAAAACAACAAAAACATAAAAAAAAAAACCTCACTTGAAAATTCAAACGTCGGATTTTTCTGCATAGCGAAAGGGCAGAGGGAGGCGCATTGCTGGGGGGTGAGGGGGTTTGGCTAGTTTGTTGCCCTGTTCAGAGCCATCAGTTTAATATGCTGCGTTTTTTTTTTTTTTTTTGTATTCATATGTGTTTTAATTGCAATTTAACTGATGACGAGTGTTTAGTGCCATAGACGGAAAGAGTGAGAGAGGGATAGAGAGAGTGAGAGAGAGCGAGAGGGTCAGCTGAAGAGTCTCCCATCAAAGCATTAAATGTGGGCGTCAATGACGAGCACGAAAAAAATATGAAACTCAAGTGGAATTAATGCAAATTGCGAGGAAAAAAAAATGTGAAAATATAATGAACATAACAATGCAATAAGATTCATTTGTTAAGCGATCTTTAGTTAGAAGAATTAAAGAAAATATTTGAATAAACAAAGTTGACATCTTAATAACAAGTTCGTATATGATATTCTATAGCCCAACAAACTAAAAATCTTTTTCGAAAATAACATTGAAAAGGAAGTTTAACTAAACTTAAACAAGGAAAAACTGATAATATTGTGGCTCAATAAAATATATATGTATATAGAATACAGTGAAAGCTCCCGTGGTGGAAAAGCCACGGATCCAGTATTTTTATCCGGCTGCGAGAACGGATTTTGTATGAAAATCATGCAATGGGACCATTAAACTCGTCCGGTTAAAGGAGATGTCCGCCTGCGGGAGCTGTCCGTGAGTGTTCACTGTCTATGTGATCAAATCTTCTTTAACATTGCTCGTTCACAAACAAAATTTCCTCAATTGTAAACAAATCCAAATGCAAAGAAGAAAGAAAGAAACTAATAAAACTGACCGCAAAAGCGGAAGAAGTTGTCAGAAGGAACACAAAAATGTCTGTTGAATGTCAATCAAATGTGAAGAAAGACAATGAATAGAAGAAGAAGGTGAATGGATCGAATCTCAATCTTTCTCTGATGGCTGCAAGACAAGGCAATGAGTGAAATATTTCATGATTGATATGAAGAAAGACTGTGAAACACACATCTGGCAGAGAGAGAGAATCGCTTCTTCTTCTTCTTATGGCCATTTTACATTCTGTAATTACTTTTTGTGGCACTGGATGTGGCGCACTTCAAGGTCACAATGTCCCCCTCGCTACCCCTCCTCCTCTGTTTAAAATACGTCGACTTTTTATGTTTGGTTTTTGGCACAAGTTCTAATGCTTATTTTTAGATAAGTTGGGAACGCGTCTCATTTCTTCGTCTTCTTGTTTTGCGTTGTGTATTTTCACTTAATTTGGCACAATAAACGTTGCGAGACAAATTGAATACAATATTTACCAATTCATCATTGACAACGCGAATATAATATATATTTGTATATGATTATATCTTGATTAAGTATACGAACTAATGTGTAGTTGTTATTTATTTTCATTAAACTTTGCGGTTGACGGCGCGCAAGAAAAATAAATGGAATGAATAATGCAAAATCGCCAGAGAGTGAAAGAATATATAAAAAAAATATATACATAGGGGTTCATTGAAGTCATAGGAAACTTAGAATATGCTCTGATAAAGGTAAATAAAAAATTGTAAAAACCCAAAAAAATAATATTTAAAACAATTTATTTTAAGATAAGGACAAAACTTAGCTTAATAAAATATTTTTATAGACTTTTTTTAGCTAAATAAAATATTTTTATAAATTTTATATTATTTTTTTTTTTTTATTTATTTTTTGGGCTAATAAAAATAATTTGTTATGCTAAAAAATATGTTAGTTCTTTTTAAATAATTTTTTCTTTTCTTTATATTTAAATTTTGTTTTTTTTTTTTAAATTTTTCCTATGCTTTTTAAGTATTTTATTCTAATAGTCGTTTAAACTATACAATGTAACATAATTATATCTATTTGTGGTTTTAGGTAACAGATATTTCTATAGTTTCGTAAAAAAAAAGATCTTAAATAACATTTCCTAGCAAACAATAATTTAACTAAAGATTTGTTAAGCTTTTGCGGTTTGCTAAAAACAAAAACAAGTTCAAAATTGTGGCAATAGCCCGTACACTTTTACTCTATAGAGTATCGAAGCTAATGCAAAAATCATGTTAAAATATGTAGGCTTTTTGCAAACGAACATATATAGAGCACACATGACCAGAGTATAAATACATAAGTGTATGTAAACATGCAAACATATAGCTAGACTAACTTGTCATTTGTTTATTTTGCCAGTCAGCTCTAGGTCAAAGCCTATAAGACTTTTGGGAATATACATTTAATGCCAAAAATTAATTGTCAGAAATATTGCGTCGCCGTAAAATTCACCTTGAAAATGTTTTGTGAAGGAGAACTCACCGCCAATGCCTTCGTCCTCAACATTTTCCTCATAATCAAAGTTAATTAAATCTGTTAATTCGCCACTTTCACACATTTTTACAACATATCGATTGACGATTAGCGATTAAATTTTTTCTTTAGTATTTCCATTTTATAGCACTAATCGCGCCGCTTTCCGTTCACAAAACAACAATGCTGCCAAAGTTCTAAACATAAACTGTTAATGAATTTCAGTGCGACGAAAATACAAAAAGCGAAAATAAAAGCGCGCACTTTGCGTTGGACATTTTGCTTGGTCAGTTGCCGTTCGCTAATTGCGACAGTTCAACTCACCACTGTGCGTATGGCGTGGCGCGGCCGCTGCGACTAAGTGTGGTGAATATGCGCGCTCAGCAAACGTTGTTGCTCGTGTCGGTCGCGCGGCGGCGGCGTTCGTGTTGTGCATTCACAAAACCCAAACTATGCCGCCTAATTAGTTGCGACGAGAGGGAGACAGCGTGACGTCAGCTTTGCAGAGAGAGAGTGTGAGAGCGGGAGAGCTTAAGTCTGGTGACAATTGCAGTTAAATACAAGCATTGAGTGCTGCGCTTCGAGAGGTCGTTCAATGGGTCATTTAATATGTTTAGCAGCTGCAGTTGTGGTGTGGGGAGTAGTGGGAAGGTGGAGGTGGGGTTGATTATGCGCAATCTTAATTAATATCATCTGACACCAGGCAAGCGTACAGTGGACAAAACGACATGAAAAACTTGTTTTTATCGATTTTTGCATAACTTTATCAAAACTGAACCGATTTTCAAATGTTATACCTCTAAAGTCTTGGTTTGAGCTCTAGATTAAAACTGCATTTAAATCTAAAAATGAAATTTTTACACGATTTTCATGTTAAAATTTTGTGTTGAAAAATCCAACTTGGGAGTTAGACAAAACTTCCGATTGGCAGAACTTCATGAAAATTCAGCCGATTCCCAAATGTAAAACATCAAAAGTCTTGTATTGAGCTCTACATTAAAACAGCATTTATATCTAGAATCGAGATTTTTACCCATTTTTTTGTGTTTCGATAACCACTGTAAACTGTCAAGTGTTTCCATTGTTGTGAAAAATAATCGAGTGACTTGAGGAAAAGTCATTTAATCAAAACTTTCAAATAATCAAAACTTAATCGCCTCAAATCATAGCAGTGATCCACGCAATAAACCAAATAAACTGTGTGGCCCCCATTTATACTGGCGCGTAGGCGTCAAGTGTTAAGTTTAAATTGCCTCTGCCACGCAATACTCAAGCAACAACAACAACAAGAGGCTTGGCCTACTGAACTTGTCAACAAGTGTTAATTGCGACAACGATAAAGAAAACATAAAAAAAGAAATAATGCTTGCAAGCAAAGAGTTTTGTGCGTAAATCAATGGCAGAAAGTTGGTTTTATGGCAGAAGGGAAAACTAACATAAAAGAGAAGCAAAGAAAAGAAAAAAAGAAATAGCCCGCAGGCAGGCAAAAGTTGGCAGCGAAGCGAAACCAAAGTAACGGCAAATGGCATAAGAAAAAAAAAGCATAACATAATCCACATTTGCCATAACTCTGCGAAATCCAGTAAAAAACGAAGGAAATGTGGGGAAATGAACTAATTTATGCGCTTAGCAACTAGCAACAAAAACAAGAAGCATGAAAAGCAAAATAATGCTCATTAAATGCGAATTGTTATCTAAGAAAACTTTCAAACTTTTTGTACAAATGCATAAGCTGGTTGGGCATTTTAAGTGTAGCTCTCAAAAATGCATAAAAATCTATAAATCAGTTTAAAACCTATTAAGTTTCCATTAAAAATGTCAAAAATTCTTATTTATAGTGAGATAAAAAATGGAAACTATATATAAAACTGAGAAATACATTTCTTTCTTGATTTAACTAACTTTTAAACGTTAAAAGCTTTATTTTCCTTGCAAAAATGTATTTGCCTTCACTTTAGTTAACTTTTCTTTAAGCAACGTATACTTAATTTATTACCCTTTTCATATTTCTTCATTAGTTTTCGACACTTGTCCCATATTTGGCAAACGCAAATCGATTAATAGCTCATAAAACACTAACACACAGACACGACCTTAATTATGGCCTGGCTGCTTGGCCGGAATGACTTGCATTTGGCATTAAGGCAAAGAACCCAACAATAAACAAAACAAGTTCAATGCAAATGGCACACAAACAACATGCAACAAACGAACAAAACAAACACAAAAAACATGGTGGAAAAATGTGCCAACAGCAACATTTAAAACCAATTTGCTTATCTTTAGCATGCAAATTGCGCATACGCCCCGTGTATGTATAAGTATTATACCTAATAATGTATGCCGCATGCAGCAGCAGCAGCAACAACCCAACCGGTGGCAACAACCGGCGGCAACAACACTGGCAACAGGCCGACACATTGGCCACATTGGCCACATTGGCTGTTGGCCAACAACGCTATACGAGGCCGAGAAAGGCGGTTATCAATCAATTCAATTGTTATACCCTGTAACCAAAGCAAACAAAAAGGGTTGCTTAGAGACCTTAGCTAAGAGAAACAGTTAAATTTATAAGCTTCATACAGGGCATCTTTCTCGACCATCATTCAAAACCTTATTAATGTTGCAACTACTGCTAGCCAGAGTGTGCAACAATTTGTTGCGCTTTGCTGAACAGTCTATGGGGGCTAGGAGCAACAACTTGGCCATGTTGCTTGCTTTTGGCCATTAGCTTTTTGGCCGTAACATCCATCGCCTGCACTTGACTCCATTAGTGGCAGGCAGGCAGACAGACTGACTGGAGGCGCCACACACAAACACACACACAGCATGCGGTCACAGTTTGATAATTCGCAGTGTGTACCGTTAATTAAAGCGCCGCACAGCAATTTAATTATGGTTTATTTCATTATGATTTTTCTTATTAATTAATCGATTTGTGGGCTTTATAGCAGAAATTCGTGGAATTTTAAAAGCAAAACACACTTAAGAGATCACGCAATGATGCCACAGGCAGCAAACAACACGAACAACAAATACTCTAACAACATAAACGCCTACTTTGCAGTTTGGGCAGCACTGTAAACAAGCAGTGTGTTTGTCCAAAACAGTTTTAGAGCAACTGACTTTCCTGCGCATGCACTCTCTCGCGCTCTCGCTCTCTCTTTTGCTCAGCTGTCAACAGCGCGTTGCTCACTGAACAATAAGTGTCAGTGTGTCAAAAAAACAACACACACACACACACACATACGCACAACCTATGCAAAAGCCCATTATGCAATTCTTTATGCTGACAACCGCAAAACGTGCGCGCAAGCGAGAGAGAAAGTTTCGTTCATGTGTTCTACGACGCCTGCTGCTTCTTCTTCTTCGTTTTCGTTTCGTTTACTTTTTGTTATTGCTGTAACTGCAGTTGGGGTAGTCTGACATCAAGGATGACTCATCGCTAGCTGCTGTTGGGCGAAGCGGGGGGAAGCGAGGCGTAGGCCTGACAACCCACACACATATGTATTCTCTCGCACTTGTCCGTATTCCTTTAGCGCTCTTCCTCTTCTACTCGTGGTATTCACATACGAAAGAAAGAGAAAATCAATAACGGTCCATTTGAAGACAGACAACGCAGGATGGCGCTTGTAGGCGCGTGAAGGGCTGAGGAAGGGGAAGGGGGAGTGTTTGGCCTTTGTTTGTATTATCTTGTTGCGCCTACGAAATGCGTACATGCGCAGAAAAAAAAGTTTCGGGAAAAATATTATATACGATTTCTAGAAATTCTAGAGGTTTATTCGATCGAATGCTATAAAATCGATTGGGAAAAAATCGATAACATTAAAAATACATCAGTAAGAAGTTTGTAAAGTTTTTAGATCGTTTTAATTCTCTTTAAGATATTCTTCAAAAAAAAATAGATTGTAGATCGTATTAAAAGATCCTAAAGATTAATCGTAATTATTGTAGATCGTTTTGATAATCTTTAAGCCATTTTAACGTTTCTCAAGTCATAAACATATCATTAATCAACAGTGTTTCCGAATATCAATGCAGAAATCAAGCTAAAAACAAAGTTTCATCAGTTTTTCAAGCTAAAAACAAAGTTTCATCAGTTTTTCTACTTCGCAATTCGCTGTAAGTCAAAAATCAACACAAATGACTTGTCAAAAAGTAAATAAATAAGATTACAAAGAGGTTATTGTCTATTCTTAAGTGATAACGAAAAAAACAACAGCAAAAAGCATAAAAAAAAATCGGATTTAAAACCCGCCAAAAAGACAAAAATTGTCAACAAAATGGAAAGAAAAAAATTATGACTTGAAGATAGAAGAGAAACCCAATCGGGGGGAACGAAGAGAGGCTACTTTTGGTAACATTCATTAGCTAGACGGCTCGTTTGAAGTGGTAAAAAGCAGGAAATTTTCGTAATATACCTTTAAAAAAGAAAAAAGAACCAAAAAAAAACATGTTAAATTTAATGTTTTAAGCTATTAGATAACCGCTTGGGCGTTAGAACTCTGTACAAGTGGCTTTTGCCGTTAGCCAAGTTAATGTTTGGGCTTTAGTTTATGCATGATCTTAACTCACAAGCTTGTTGTTGGCTTGTTAACCGAATTAGCCGCTGGCCATAACACACAATTGGCCATTGTTCGCTTTATCTCTCACTCGCTTTGATTTAATTTGGAGTGAAGAATGAAGTTTTTGAAAGCTTAAATGGGTCAGACAGAGGGGGAGAGAGAGAGGGAGGGGAGAGAGAGAGAGAGGTAGATGAAGCTACAGAGATAATTTGTGAAGGGGCATTAACAATTAGATGCGAATGATTATTCATGCCCTCTTTGTATTTTTATATAAAAAAGGTTAACAAAATGTTAAATCATACTGTGCAAAGCGTTTTTTTGGGTGAAAAAAGGGTAATTGAAGTTTTTTGGGTAAATAAATAAAGTAAATTTGAAGAAACCCAAACACACTTCGAAGAAAATGTCGTTTACCAACACTGTTTAGTTTTGCAAACTCTCACAAAACCTTTCCAAAGCTTATTACAGGATATCTTTGAGGTAAGCTTCCATGTATTCAAGACACAAGAAATAAAGATAATTTAAAGAATTCCAAACACACTTCCAAGTATTTAAGACGCAAACTAAGAAAACTTAACACAAAACAATTTTACAGGGTATCTCGCACTTCGTATTCCACATTGTTCACTCACACAAAATGTCATTGATTTTTCTCAAACTAAAACAAACAAAATTCTCCTGTTTTTTCTTCCACTTCACTCACCGGCAGCTGCAAGCTTTTTATCAGTTGTTGTTGTTGCATTTGTTGTTGTCTTTTGCCTGCGTGGCAAACGAAAAGAATTCCACAAAAAGGAGCTGGCCGATGTTGCAGCAGATTTGTGTTTCTGGCTGCTGCTGCCTCGTTGTTGCATGTCTATATCGTGTCCCGTTGTCAATTTTGTTGGTATCCTTGTGGCAGGCGGCGCTGGCGGCGGCGGCGGTTGCTGCAGCTGCAATTTGCCATTGTTATTGTTGTTGTTGTTGAGCAACTTTTTGGCTACTGCAACCGGCTGTGTGGCGTGTGTGGCATAGATATGCTGTGCCGCAGCTGCTGCATTCAGATTCTTGCCATATTTCAGTTCATTGGGATAGTCCTTGTAACTGTATTTCTTGGCCTGAGCGTTTTTATGATTTTTCAACATTTGACGAAACTCTTGTACATCCGCGACCGTTGGCAATGAATACGTCGACGTCGACGTCGTTTGCGATTTGCGGTTCGCGTCCAAATTCTGTGCGGAGCCGTAGAACAGCGATACAAACTCATTGAGACCCATTTTTTCAATACACAGAGAGAGAGCGAGAGAGAGAGCGTATCTTGCGCAGGCGCAATATGCACGTATCTAGTTGCTGTCAAACTGTAACTGTCCACCCACTAAAAGTGTTATACAAAAACGCGCAACAGTCGTTAAGCTCGCTCGCTCTCCTCTTCACTCGCAACACAATAACAACAATAATAAGGCTCAACGCGCGCAACGCGTCTGTTTGTTTGCAAGCGCAACGCGCGACTAACTTCAAGCCACCCAGGCGACGCAGCGTCGCCAGCGTACGTCGACAGAGAAGTAACGGCACAAAGCAACAACTACAACTGTATGTGAATACAACTACTTCAAACTTCAAAGCTTATGTAAAGAGAAATGCAAAAAAAAAATATTGCGTTTGTTGGGCTCTGAGCAAAAGTAGGTGGGGGAAATAAAACTTAATTGTAATTATGCAAAAAATTATTATTAGACAATGACAAAGTAAGGCCAAAATGCGAAGTTGGTAGATAAATGGCAAAAGTTATTAATCAAAGTGGGAAATATAAAGGATTTGAGGGATTATTTCATCATAAAAGTATAAAGGAAAAATCTAAAAAAAAAAAAATATATTTAAGAATTTTTATGGGACGAGTTGAAAGCAAATATTTAAAAGCCTAATAGGCAAGAGAAGTCTAGTTAAGAAGTTCCGACTAGGACATACCTTAACCCATGTGTGTTAACGCTTTTTGCATAAAGACTCCAATATTTCCTAACTGATTTTGATCAAAATTTTTCAATATTCATTGTTTTATCTTCAGTTTCAAACCCCATTTATAAAACTTTTCAATTTAAGTTTTTTTGGGTTTATAGGGTTATCGAAAACCATAAGTGTTATCGATAATTTAAAACAAACTTTCAAATTTCATCAAAATATCTTATAGCAAAAATATAAAAAATATCAATATGAAAGTGAAACAATACCAAACTCTTTGCAATTTCAATTGTTGCCGTCGAAAAGGAAGAGAAGAATTAAAATCCAAATAAAGTAATTAGTAGTTATTAGATATGCGCATAGATATATGTATAATACTTTTAATCATGCTTTTCACTTTAAAGCTAACAACAAAATGTGCTTTTTGTTGCCATTTGCCATTTCCCCCTTTCGCTTGTCGGTTGTGGCTTATATGGCAAAAAGCTAACAGAAAAAAAAAGCAAAAAGAAAAAAGGTTGAGTTGTAATTGTAGACATTGTCATTTTGTTAAAGTCGTCGCCGTGACTTTCGCGTCACACTTGGCCAATAGCAGTGTGAGGGTGGGAGGGGGAGGAGGGGGGTTGGGTTGAGGGCGAGACTTGTTAGAAAGACAAGTAGTCGTTGTTGTAGTTGCGTTTGGGCCATTGACTTAAGATACAAAGATATAAAACTTAGAAAACCTACAAGAAAAAAACCTTAACAGAACTCTCAGCCGTTTATTACAAGCCATGTTCCAGTTTTTAAGCCAATTTTTAATTGTTAAGGCCACTAAAAATATAGTTTAAATGAATTAAGCTGCATTTCTCTAAGTGAAATAATGTTTATGGCATGCAAATTGTATTTACTGACCCTAAATTGGTTTTTTGAAAAATTTTATGATCGAAATTTAAATTTTTTTTGTGGCTTGAGAGAGAAGAAATAGTAATAATGAGCAGAAAATCATTAATTATGTGATTCGTAATTGATTACAAGTTTTATTGCACAATTAACAAGAGAAAGAAATAAACAAATTATGAAAGTTAAGTCGAAATGGAACAAAAACGAAGCTTAAATTCCCTTAAAAATCAAAAAATTATATATTTTAGTTAAGAAAATCTTCGAGAATCTAAAAAAAATCTTATTAAGTTAAGGAGAAAACTGTAAACTTGAAGATAAAAGTATATTTGAGTAAAATGTGAGCCCTTGCGTTCGTTAACCGAGTGTCCACTGTACTTCAATGATTCAATCTCATCTTTTCTCATATCTTAACCTTTCCAACTCTAATATACATATTTCCCTTACCAAAACCTTCTCAACCTCATTAACAACAACAACATCTCTTCTTATACCCTTCCCCCCACAGCATAATTCATTACCAAACAATCAGCATAAGACACGAATAGCGTGCCGGATATTACCTATCAGTCTTATGTATATCTACTTTAATGTATGTTTCTATGAATTTTTAATGTTTGCATGTGCGGAAAAAAACACCAATTGCAAAATTGAAACTTTGAAAGTATTACACAGGAACCACTATTATTTTATCTATTACTTATTATATAACAATGCACAGTAATAATCTGACAATAGGTTTTGAAAGTGTTCAAAATTGCGCACAGTGTTGCCCCCCAACCCTTCAAGTTCCCCCTGCTGTTGCTTTAAAGTTTCCCACCTTTTTTTGAGAGAGAAATAAAATACAATAAATATATTAAAATGATTGCTATGATGCTTTTAACGGCATTCTCACGCTGCCCTTGTTAAATATATTAAAAAAAAATTGAATTACAAAAACTATATGCCATGAATATACACTAACCCCCTCACTCCCCTTTACACACCCTTTAAGCCCCCTCTCTCCATCTCAACAATTCACTTTGCTTTTGCGCTAAGCAATTTATGCAATCAGATTTAGAGATTGGGTTTTTTTTTGGGATTTTGTTTTGGTTTTGTGATTCCAAATCTTTATTTTGCTTAACCTTTTTTTTGTGTGTGTGCAAATAAGAGAGAAAAAAGTCTTCATTTGCATGTTTACTTTTTGATTTGTCATGCCAATTTTAAAAGCTTGTGAAATATTTTTTCCCCTTATAAAAAAAAATAAAGCTAAAAGTCAGCTACTTAAGCAATTGTATTTTTTAGCATATTTTTTGTGTTTATAAATGGATAATTGATTTTTACAATGTTTATTGTGACATACTTTTGGCTTTTTGGTTATAATTATGGATAATTTGACACATGCTACAATAAAAAGTTTTTTTTTGAAGTAAAATCAAAAAATTTGCGAAAAATTTAAAGTTAAAAATTTAATTTGAGCATAAAAACGTATTTGAGTCAACTTTTTCCATTATTTTAATATTAAAAAAAATCTCAAAATGCTAAAATCCAAGAAAAGTTCAGTTTAAAGACCTTTCATAAAGTTATCGATTATATTCGATAGTTTTCAGCAATAAAATAAGCTTTTCCCATTGCTTAAAATTTATGTTTTTGTTTTAACTTATTTTCAAAAAAATCTTAAAAATATGAAAAACGTCCAAAAAGTTAAATTTAATATCCCACCATAAAGTGTTATCGATTAGTTTCGATTAGTTTCGCAATAATCATAAACAAAAAGAAATCCCATAAAAAATGTCCCATTAACAATTTCCCTGCACACACACATAAACGGTTAACTGTCATTTTGCAAAAATTGATGGTCACATTAGGATTTTTTTCTCTTTTTCTCTTTGGGTAATAATAATTCGATGACGATTTGTTTGCCTATTGTTACGCATGATGAGCAAAAAAAAAAAAAAGTAAAAGTTTATGAAAACTGAAAAGAAATGAAGAAGAAGAAAAGGTGCGTGTGCTTTGTGTCTGTTGTAGGTTTCTTTTATTATTATTTGTCGGTCATTAACTTATTTCTTCTGATGATGAGCCTGAGGTTTTTGCAAAAGGGAGAGCGAATTTGGGGAGCGACAAATGTTTTGACACCACAAAACTTATATCAAAACTTAAACGAATGAAAGCGTGAAAAATGGCCATAAAAAAAAAAAACGAAAATCAATGAACTTCTTTTACTGTCTATCTATAAAAATCAAATGAAAATGTTTACATATTCAATGTTAGAGCAAGCTATATATGCGTGCTTGAAGATTTTTCTTTCTCGCCTTTTTGATCGTTTAAATCAAATTAATTGACAACTTGATTGAATGCTTGACGATTTTTGAGTGTCAAAAGCAATTAATAACAATTTGAATGAAAAGCAAGCAGTGCAAGCAGTGTTTATTGAATAGTGTTGTAAGGCTGCAAGAGAAGGCAATTTTATGGCATGAGCAGAGAAAGAATTTAAATGATTTACAGTTAATTTCGGTCGAACATCACCAAAAAATTCTTGCAAAAAAGTTTCCCTTTAATAATTAATTGTTATGCTTGGGTTGTTGTACTTGCTAATCGCCAAAGAAGTGGCTCGTGTCCCCACTAAAAACTCAAGTCTTTGTGAAACATTTTTACAAACAATTTAACTTTAATAAGCCAAAACGAACAACTACTACAAACCAGACCATAAAGCTACTTGCAGCACACACCAACACCTTCCCCCCTATCCACTCCCCTCCCTCACCCTCCTCTCGAGTGTAAAGCGCACACAACTCGTTGAACATCAAAGCGTTAAGCGCGGCCAAATGTGCAACGTGCAACGGTGCAACGTTTTTGTTGTGTTGTGTGCAACATAAACAGCTTGGTTGACATTTTGTGTGGCGTGGAGAGAGGGGGGAAAGCAGGGGGTGGGAGGTTGGTAAGTAGTAGCGGTTGCAAGCGTGGACTTTGTGGCAAGCACAACACAAAACGGCAGCAAAATTTATGAACTACATTCGAGATTTTTGTTGGAATGTTTAAAGTGCTTCAAGAATATGTAATATAGTCTTATACAAAACTCTTATACAGTTGAATTTTCATGAAACGAATCTCAGGGGGACAAAGAAAATCTTCGTTTACGGGAAAACTTGCAAATATAGAAAAGTTTTTAAATGGAATCAAATTGCAGAGTTCTGGAAATGAGTTCGTTATAGAGAAAACTTCATTTTATGGTTGTTCGTTGTATGGAAGTTAGACTGTACTATAGTTTTAACACTATAAATCTTCAATTTAAGCTTTTTTGTACGACTTTTTCAAGACTTTTCCATTGAAATCAAAGCAAACTTTAGCAAAAACCAAATAATCTACAAAAATGTACCAAAAACAAGCCAAAATCTTAGCTTAAAATCTTAAACAAATATGTAGACAAAATAAATCTTAGCCAATCTTAAACACCAACATTTTTTAGAAACTTTTCGACATAACAAAAAAGGACAAAACATTTTGCCATGAGAAAAGTTGTCGCCAAAAGAAAATCAATATAAAAATATATCGCAAGACATCTTCTAAATTGTTGCGAGGCAAAGTGTTAAGAAGTGTGTTGCAAAAGTTGAAGTTGCCTCATTTTGAGTTTCCCCAAAAGCCAAATTAAACGCATTAATATTAATTACAAAAACTTGAGAAACTTTAAGACACAAAAGATGCCGAAAAATGGTCCCCAGAGGTGTTTAATTTATGTGCGTGTACGTGCGTGTGTGTGTGCGCGTAAGTATGTGTGTGTGTGTAAGGTGTCTCAGTGTGTGTCTTTGGGCCAAGTTTGTTTCCAACCTTTCACAAGGAAAAACCTCAACAAAAAATCATATTGAAAAATGTGAAACTTACCTTCTGAAATGCCTGTAGCCAATATTTTGGTGCCATTTTTATTGTTAATAATTGTTGTTGTTGCTGTTCCATTTGTTGTTGCATTATTATTATTTTTGATAGGTTTTTGTGGCGTTGCTTTTGCGGGTAGAATCGATCCTTTGCCAGCGGAGCCATTTATTACCGAGCGTTTCTCTGCAATTAACGAATAAATAAGTATTAGATTAATAAAAGTTTTAAAAATATTAAATTTTTCGTTAAAAATCTTATTTTAGTTACAAATTTCTCACGATTTTGCTTAAATCACTTAAGTCAAAAAAGTATTGCATATTTGTAGGCTGTCGCATTAACACTTAACAAAATTCCCCTAAGCACAAGCAGTGTTTTTCTCTTTCAACTCACGCTCTTCGTTGTGCATATTGGTAGAAGCTTCTGGGCAGCGTTTATACCAGCTAAAGAACTTTTTTAGAATGCAATTTCCGCAATCCATTCTTTCTCTCTTGTCCAAAACAATAAAATTGGGTATTAAAAGTGTTTTTTTTTTTTTTTAATATTTTTGTGTTATTGTAAAAAGGAAAATAAAATATCTGTAATAATGTTATAAATGATTTTAGGGTTAAGTAAAGCACATGCCACAATGCCTACTATTAACTTTTATTAAGAAAACCCCAACAAATACAACTATTTTTTTGTTGCTGTCTGCATATCAATGCAATGGCAGGGAGCACAGGAATATGAAGACACAAAGCACACATGCTGCATGCCACATGAAATATGAAATAAACCAGTTTTGTTTCTTATTCAGAATGCGCATGAAAATAAATAAAGAAATGAAAACACCTGTTGTTAATGTTTGTTGGAAAGCGGGTGAGCAGGGGGGGATGAAAAGCATGCTAGCTGCAAGCAGTGCAACCGAGTGAAAATCACTTGTCATGCAATTGTTGCAGTACATAATGTTGCTAACCAGCTTGTTGACAAGCGGTCAATTTAAGAGCTTAAGAGAGAGCAGACGGCAAAGCAAGCATTGAAAGAATGTTGCTATGAGGTTGATCATGTTAGCAGCTTTGTGTTTGAATATAATAGTAAGCATAATGTTAAAATATTTAACAACTAATAAAGCAAACTTACTAACATTCGTCAAATTACCTTTACACATATAGCAAAGAGAGAGTAAACGAACATCAGCAAGCTGTGCATTTACGAATGCAAACAAGCAGTGTGCATATGTTGCAGCAACATAACGCTGGTATGTCTTGACCAGCAGCTGATCGTCAATGTTAATAAGAGCAATTGCTCTTAAAACTCTCTTTGCCGAAATAATTAGCATAATTTCCATTTGTTTGCCGAAGGAGTAGGAGTGGGGGAGCAGCTGCTGCTGACCTTACTGCGATTATTTCTTTAGTTTTTTTTTGGTCTTGCTTTGATCTTTTTATTCGCATTGTTTTTAGTTAATTTGCGAGCGCACGATTACAACAACAACAACAACAACAAACACAGAAATGCGCGACAACTTTTTGTTGATGTTGTTGTTGTTCAATGTTAAACCGCAACTAGCAAAAAAAAAGTGTGTGAGAGAGAGGGAGAGAGAAGAGAGCACAAGCCAGAAGCCATAAATGGCTAGTACAAGTCTAGGCCGCAAAAAAACCAACAGCTAACCAGCAACAACAACACAAATAAACAAAAGAAACAATCGCATAAACTAAGAGAGAAGGAGACAGAGAGGGAGAGAGAGAGACAGAGAAGTTGTTGCAATGTTGCGGCCAATGTCGGCGGCAGCCTAAAAAGGCAACTGTCCAAGGCTAACAACACAAGTTAAGACAGGTACAAGACAAAGAGAGAGAGAGAGAGAGGAAGAGAGAGGAGTAGAGGCTTTGCCTTGCATCCTTGCAACATCACATCACAAACTTCGCAACTGATAAGCAATTAACCAAATGTACAGATTATAACCGGATCTTAAGCCAACTTTAAATGGATCTCAACAAAAAAAAGTGTTGACAAAATAAAAGTCCGCCTTAACAAAATTGAACGTGGGCCCAAACCAATTCAGGGGCACGTATTGAAACCCACACGTGTGCAATATCTGTGTGTAAGCGTTAATGTCCATTGATTAAATGCTTGAGCCGGATTAATTGCAAGAATTACATGAATTATGCCAAAGAATGCGCTTAATTCGAGTATTAACCAAAGACAATAGAGAAGATGATAAAGCTTTTTATTGCATTTGGTTTGTGAAGAGTTTGGTTGCATCTTCCCGTATGAAGCATCGGTGGTTCAGTGGTAGAATGCTCGCCTGCCACGCGGGCGGCCCGGGTTCGATTCCCGGCCGATGCATAAATAATTTTTTTGTGCTTTTGCAGATTGAATAACAAAAAATGACTTAAGTGATGATTTTTTCAGGAGTAAAATCTTAACCCAAAATAATTTACCCTTGAGGAAAATCTATATTAATCCATTGTGAATTAATATCTTAATGTTATAAATCAATATGATATAGTATAAGATCACTTATATTCAAACTTCTTCAACCGATCTCAAAAGGTCTTTAAGATATGCTAGATTATATAAAAAAAAAAAAAATAATCTCTGAGATAAACTTCGAATTTTTCACGCCTCTCTTACTTTAATCTCATGTTAATAACTTTAACATTGTCAATTTTGACGCTTCCCACACAGAAGCATCGGTGGTTCAGTGGTAGAATGCTCGCCTGCCACGCGGGCGGCCCGGGTTCGATTCCCGGCCGATGCAAAACTAACTTTTTTTTACATTTTTCTTCTTCCTAAAAATCAAGATAAGCTTTGAGCCAACTGTAAATTGCAATTAAGAACTAAAAAGATTGCCGTTGCGTGCTGTTCCCAAGTTTAAACAATAGGCTAAGGCTGAGAGAGAATTGCTTGGGAAATAGAGATTTGCATATATGCAAAAACACGTTTTTACAACAAAAGCTATTTGCAGAGACAAAATCTCTGCTACGCTCGCTTCCTCCCCCCCCATCCCCCCCTCTGCTTTTGTATTCATGTGCAAATAACTGGAAAATACATGCGCGATAGTGCGAGGCGAGTTAAATGAAATTTAGTTTGCCTCGCTTGCAGCTCATTGTGGCGGCAATAAAAATAGAATAAGAGGGGGGGGAAAGGAAAGCGGCAGTAACTACTTAAAGCGACAATATTTCGAGCAATTTAAGTCGCTCAGTAAATAAAGCAGAGCACAAACAACCATTTACAGTAATTTATGCAAATTTTGAACAAAAGGACAGAAAAAAAAATAAAAAAAAGTATTTTGCATCGGCCGGGAATCGAACCCGGGCCGCCCGCGTGGCAGGCGAGCATTCTACCACTGAACCACCGATGCTTGTGCTGCGATCAACACGAAAACTCAAAGAGTTCAAGGAGCTTCAAACGGCAAAGATGAGACCCTAACAAAAATAGTTGGCAGATTATCAGCAAAGAGCATGAAATACACGAAATTTATAGAAAGTTTCAAAAGCAAAGCACTCAGGAAAAGTACAGTGAAAAGATAATGTAATCATGTCTTATGCAATATGCCCGATTGTTAATTGATATGTATGGAAAAAACAACATGAAGAGCAGCAAAAGCTTTTTGGCAATTCAATTCAATACAATAACTCAGGAAATGTATGGATACATGATATAAATATATGTATCATTGTTATGGATAAGTGTGAATTTGTGTGAATGGCATAAATGAAATGATTGTAAATGGAAACATTTTGTTGTTGTAAAGTTTTAGAGATTATTGCATGCATTATGTATGATAAGTACATATTTCAGTTTCAGGAAAAAATTGGTTAAAAAATGTTGTAATAGTTACAAAAGTAATGGAACTTGAAGAGAAGATTTAAAAGTTTCTGGAATATGGTTTTCTAACTTGAGGAAAATATATGTTTAATGCGTTTTAGTTAAAGATTTTCTTAAAGCAGTGTTAAAAAAGTCAGGAAATCGCAGTCTACAGTCAAACTTTCCACTAAAAGTTCTTTGAATAACGAAGTTTTTTATATAATAAAGTAATTTCCTGAATTTCATCTATCATAAAAGAGTTCTACACAAAGAATTTTCCCTATATCGCTGATAGTTTTTTGTTCTTTAAGGTTTGCTTTGAGGAAGTAAGACTCTTTTACGCATATAAACTAAGTTCAAAAGCTCAACCGTCAATCTTAAATCAGTCTACATCTAAGCCCAAAAGATTATCTAGCTTGAAGATCTGTCTTCATCTTAAACCAAAAAATAGAGAAATGTCACATAACCTAAAAGAAACCTTATTCTCATAAGCACATACTTTATGCCTCCCCAATCGCCCTTAAAACTTTTCCTCCAAACTATTCGCATTTGCACTCAAATTGCATTATTATTGCCCTTTTTTTCTCTCTCTCTCTCTCTCTCAGGTGATTTAGGATGATATTTTGTTTAATTTCTTGGGGTCATCTCACCTTCAATGATTTTGCACAATTGTGTTTTTGAGGGCATTGCGACATGATGGAGGGAAGGGGTGCGGGGGGAGGCGTTGCCCACAAACTGGGCTAACAACAACAACAACAACAGTAACAAGTCCCGTTGAGAGATCTGTGTATTTGGAAATCTGTGCTGCAAAATAAAATGAATTTGGCCCCAAAAGTTGACTCATTCAGCAAAATTGTGACTCATTGTAGCTAAAAAGGGAGAAAAAGATACACAGATACAGATACTTATGTGTGCATGTGTGTGTGAATGTGATGTCAACAGAGTTAAAGATGCGAATATGTCAATTGGCAGCTGATGCGAATAATTTTCTTAACTTAAAGCGAAATTTGATGATGTTGTTGACTTTGGGGTTTTGGGATTTTTGAGGTGTGGAAAGATGCTTAAATGTATGTATGTATGTATGTATGTATGTATGTATGTATGTATGTATGTATGTATGTATGTATGTATGTATGTATGTATGTATGTATGTATGTATGATTAAATGTATGTACTTATGTATGTATTTTTGAGAGTTTTCAGTTGCCAAAGCTGCTGTCATTCAGTTATTAATCTTAACTCATGCGCATTTTGGCATTCAAAGTATTTTGTCACGAAAAAGTGAACTCATAAGCTCAAATTACATTTAATAATCCACTTAAAAAGCTGTGAATATTTCTTGGAAATATATATAAAGAAACTTATTTTTAGGGATTTTTATGCAGGCTGTTATAATTATAAGCTGCTTAATAAATTTTTTGGGTTTTGGTGTTGGTTTATATTGATTAGCATGGAAGTTCCATATCAGGAAATTTTTTATACATTAAATATATTTCTTTCCTTATTCATTTTATCTAACGAACTTTCCTCATAACAAAGTTAGTTCTTTTCCTCTTAAAGATACGTTAGATTGAAGTTCGATTTAATAAAAAAATTCTTTTGCCATTTTTCAGTTCATATTCAACAAACTTTCCCTAAAATTTTCTTACTTTAAATGAAAAATCTCAAAAGTATTACTTACGTATTGCAATTGGCGTTGGCGTTGTGGATTTATTACGTGTTGATTGTCCCTTTGTGGTCTGTTGGGTTTTTGGTGGTGGTCCCAGATCCGTTGGAGATATGCTCAAATTGCGAACATCACGCTTCTTGGCCGCTCCTGCAAAATACACAAAGAGACAAATGTTAAATATTTACATGTTAATCGATACTATATAGCATATATATACTCTATATATGTATAGGTATCTTTGTGTGTTGCATAATTTATGCGTCAACACGTTTCAGAGTTTGGCAGCATTTTCGTCGTCATTATTATCATCACACAACTCAAACAACAAATGCCGCCGACGCCATGCACTTTACAAACGTTTAGATGAGAAGCCCTTCCCCCCTTGACTGTACTAGGGGCAGTCCTGCTATTTGCATTTCAATGTTTGTCGATTAAAACAAAGCACTTGCATATAATTGAAGTATCTTTTATCCCTCTCCCCCATCTATCTGTCTGTCTCTTTCATTGGCAGCCACAGCAGCATTCGTAAATTTGTGTGTGAAAGTAAAAAAGTAAAGAGCAAAAAGGGGTGAAAAATTATATTATACTTTATGCGAGTGCATGTTGCAAACACCAGGGGGCGCTTTATTACACAAGCTCTTACACACAACACAAACATTATTATATGCGGGGAGCAAGAGGGGTAGGAAAAGTTGTGTAAACTTTAAAGATCTCATCATCATCATCATCATCTGGGTTTTTTCTGTTCTTTCCTAAGTGGTTCTTAGCCAGAATTTACTTAAAAGTTCTTTTGTTTTTTCTACAAATTTGGGGCTAAAAAATCTATAGGCTTGAAAAATAATATGGGGATTCTTGAAAACTTAAATGTATTCATGTATTTTGAAATTTTAGGATGAGAATTTTAGGATTGAAATTTTAATAAACTGAAAAAAATATGAAATTTTGGGTTTCCTTAAATATTTTCCTTATAGAACTTGAAGATCTAACCACTAAGATAAAAAGTTGTTCAAAAAATATCTTGGAATCATTTCGAAAGACTTCTTTTCCTGGGTTTAGGCAATATAGCCCACAACAATAATTTTCTTGGACACCTCGAAATATTATGAAAACTCAAACTTTTCTCAAACATTTTCAACCCAATTTTTATATTTATTTCAATCATAATCTTCTACTTTTAGGTTAAACCAAACAAAAAAATCTTTTGCTAAAGATTTTGTTTCTCGCACTTGTTAATTTGAATGTTGTTGCACATAATTTGATATTGCAGCAATGCGATGCGGTGTTAAACGATGTCTGCATGAATCTTGTTGCAACAAAAGGGTGCTGCAACAAAGAAGAAGCCGCAACTAGCAACAACAACAACTACAGCAGCACACACAGCTGCATGAAATCTAATAAATTTTATTTTTAGCTGTCGGCTAATTTGCAGTGGAAAACGACTAGGGAAAAGAAAAACTCGGACCTTTAAGACCACAAAGTATAAAATTGCACGTGGCTTTATGTCTGAGTGGTGATGTGTGTGGTTGTGTGTGTGTGTGTGTGATTGTGTTGCTTGTTAGGTTTTATCAGTGTGAACACCTCTATGCCAACTCCCCACCTCACCTGACATCTCTCCTGCTGGCAGCCTCACACACTAAGTCTTATAATCCCTTTTGGAGCTTATCAAAAAAAAAAAAAATATTTTTCAGAGACGCGAATGTTGAATACAAAATTCAAGAGAAAATGGGAATTATATTTTTTACAAATTATTATATTTTTTTCCTTTTTCAGTTAAGCAACGCCTGGCATTATAAAAGCGAGTTCCGTGTAAATTAAGCTTAGTTTAAGCCCACTGCAGGCGAAAATTTTACGTTTTTTAAAAGGATATTCTTATTTAAACAGAAACGGTTTGTAAAGAACAGCATTAAGTATGAAAGTTAACACCAAGGACCTTTATTTTCTCAGTTACATTTAACTATTTTAAAAGTATTGTATATTAATTTTCTAAAACCTCTTAGGTTTTTCACATTTGAATTTCAACATTTTGAATGGAGATTTTTTTTTTTAATATACAAAATGGATTTAAGTTCGTAAAAAGCAAATTTGTTATGTATTTTAAAATAAATAAATTTTTTTTTAGGTTAGCAAAAAATCTTTTTATTATATTACTTCCTTTTTAAAAGCTTCTTAGAAATCCCAACAACTGAAGAGATTATTTTTTAATAGATGATTTGCACAAACTTATTTGTATACAGCATTAATTGAAAGACAACTTTTTCCATAGTTGCCCTAAAAACAACCGTGTGAAAAATCGCATAAAAATTCGCAAAATCATCTTCCATACATATTTATTATATGAATTCTTTAATCATTTGAAGTTGAAATTGAAGTCACGTTACGTAGCACTCACCTTTTGTCACGCTCTTTGAACTACGTTTGCCAAAGCTGCCAAAACGTTCGCGTTCAATCATTTGACTATGAATATAACGCTCCGAATACGAACGGGACAATTTGTCCTTGGAGCTATGGGCGCCCATTTTGTTGCAGTTTTAGATAGACACGATCCTTTAATGAACTATTAAGGATTTGTTGTTCACTCACAATATCATTTTATTAGGGTTTTTTTCTAACTTTTTTTTTTTAGTTTTATTCACATTTTTTCATATTTTTTATGATTTTTAGCAAATTTTTGTCATTTTCTGCGTTAAAAGTTTTGAAAAATTTGTAAATTGCTCAATCACCGATTCAATTAGCCGCCTCATTAAATGGCCAAAAGCGCAGTCAAGCATGTCAAAGCCAAAGACAAAATGAGGTATATTCAACCATGCCCAAAAATACGACTCCTAATTTTTAAAGAGTATCTCTTAGCCAGCCAAAGCAAGAAGTTTTTTTAATGTTGCATTTAATGGCGCTTTTTTTAAGTGCCAAAGGGAAATTCAATATACTGAATGTTTACTATGCCCATTCAAATGTCGTGTGAAAAAACGAATAAAAAATAAGTTTGGAAAACATAAAAAAAAAAAATATCCCAAAAACACAAAAAGGGGGAATGGAATGGTTTAAAGAATTTCGCAAGACAAATATCGTGTGAGTTTTTTGTGTTGAGTTTTCTGTTGATAAATTGCTGTTGCAGATGAAACGACCTCAATTTTTGTCTGGCAGACACTCTGGCAGTGTAGTTCTTGTTGTTTTTGTTGTTGTTTGGCAGGTGCAGCCGCAGCCTCAAACTAAACTAAACCAAAACATGAAAACCAACAAAAACTATTGCAACAGGCCCCCAAATAAATCATTGAAGCAGTAAAAGCACTTATGAACAGAGAAGACGAAAGAGTCGAGTTAGAATTTGTGCTTCCCGTTGACAGCACTTGAATGTCATCATAACTTATTAGCCAATTTGGAAAGGAAAGGAACTACAACAACAACAACAACAACAACAACTACAAGTGAAATGGGTTGACAAATTGCCAGGCCAAGAAGCATTTAGAGCAGAAAGCATAAAGAGCAAGAAAAAAAAAAGTACTCTGAAATAATTTCCCTGCTTTAGCTCGTAACACATTAAGACAAACAAACAGGGAAATTCATGCGTGCAACGTGTGGCACAAGCAGGCATAGCGCAACCTCATTACTAAATATAGTTACGGCTGTTCTCTTTTTAGAACTCAAAGGGAAAGGTGGGAGAGATGGGTTTGGAAGAGAAGTTGCTAGACAAAAGCCTAAATAAATATTTCAAAAATATTAATTTTTAAGAACTTTAAGATTCAGTTTACTGGATCAATATATAAACAATTTTATAAGAGCGCAAAAAAATATTTTAAATATTATTTTGAGAAAAAGTAAGAATAATTATATGAAAACAATAAAAACATTAAATTAAAAAAATTTATAAAAATATTTCAGATAATTTTTAAGGGAAAAGCAAGAAAAATTATTTTAAAATAAAAAATATAAATTAAAAAAAAATATGAAAAAAGCAAAGGAAATTTAAAAATTAGGAAAAAAAAATTTAAAAAAAAATAGAATAAAAATATTTAAACTTCAAAAATTAAAAAAATATCAATTTGAAAGTCTTGTTTTGCATATCATTATAATATTTTCTGAACAAATAATTTTGTTCAAGTTAAATAATGTCTATCTCTAACATAATATTTTCTTAAGAAACCCTCGCTTCAAGTTTTTTTAGTCTTCACAGAGTCCCAAGTGTGGCTGCCCTGTAAAATGTCACTTGGTCGAAGTAAACTATAATTAAACACAAATATACAAAAAATACACAACATAATGTGGTGCAAAAGGTTTTCTCAAATCATCAAATCGTAAGATAACTAGGGGATGGGGGGGGAGAGGAAGTTGCAAGCTCTAAATTTGGTGTTAGTCAATTGGAAATAAAGCATGAGAGCATAATTTACATTGCGAGGCAGCAACAACAACTGTAACAAATGCCGGAAGTTGGCATTTCCCAAACCAAAACGGAAGTTGTGAGGCCAATCTCAAGGGCATTTGCCAGTTGGTGTTGTAGTTGTTGTAATTAATCAGCATCCATCCGATTGTGGGTGGAGTTTGTGGCAAGTGTGTGGTGGGTGCGGGGGGAGCGGGGACGTCGACCAGCCGCATTTAATTTAATATGCAAAAATTGAATTTGACTTTTAATTAAATGGCGTTTCGCGTGGGCGTCGTCGTCGTCGTTGTCTGCAGGTTTTTCCAAGCCATTTCCACCAAAAGAAAAGCCCCAACTACAACAACTACAACTGCAGACAGCTACATGCAAAATCCAATTAATTGAGCAGACAGCAGAGTGAGAGAGGGGGAGAGAAAGGGAGCAGGGAAACAGGTGAGCATAAATATGCATAATTCAGATTCGCAACTGTTGTTGCTGCTGTTGCTGTTGCGGTGGTGCCGCGTTGCTGCCACAAAAGGTAGCAAGAAACGCAATTAATTGAGCAGAAAATGAAGCAGAAAAGGGTATCAAAGAAAGAAGAGCAGAAAGGTCTATAAATAAAGCTGAAAAAGTCTTAAGCATATGCCTTCAACAAGTTAATGAAAAATATGCTTTATGAGATTTTTTTAACATGTTTGAAAGAAAGCGTTTAAAGGAGTTTAAAGAACCTAAAAGTGACTTATATCCTATATAAGAAGTTGAAATCTTTCATTTTTAATCATAATTTTCTGGTTTAAAAACAACTTTATATAATCTGGGTTTGGAGATGGTTTAAGGGGATATCCTAGTAAGTCGTGACGATTTCTAAATCGGGGGTCCAGGCTAGATCTTCTCTTGACAAGATCCTCCTAAAGCTAATAAACTTGTCAAACATGGCTACAAAATCATTAAACATTTTAATGCTTTTTTCTTTCCTTTTCAATTGCTCCAAAAACTATTCCAACTCTACGATACACAATCATATAATGAACAATTCATTTTGTGCCTAAAGCCTCAGAAAGACCGTAACAAATGAATGATCACACTAAATACCAAAAGCAAACATCAAACAGCGTATCTGCTAACAAATAAATTCACATATCATTAATGTAAATGTATTCAAAATCAACCTCAACTAGATTGGCAACTGGAGGTGAATGCACGAACTGAAACTGAACATCAAAACTGGAAAACAATAAAACTCATTGGACAATTGCCATGCAAAAAAAAAATAGAGTTTTTTATTATTATTATTACTATTAATGTGCCGCAAAGAGGGGAGCAAACGAAGCGAACCATAAAACTCTCGCAGAACTTAGTTTAATGCTGAAAGGTCATTAAAAAAAAAGCGCGAAGCAAATTACTAGCAGAATTATTAACAAGTTCTAGACACATTTTTAAAGCACATAAAAAATTGATTTTATTCATCATAAATTTAAGTTTTTTTTATATTAAATGTAATCATGATGCAAAATTCGTTTGCAGTTTCACTATAAAGTCTGGCAAACGTTTTATTTTTAATGCAAATGATGTCATTGAAATCATTTTATGTTATCTCCCTCTCCTCAATGTGTTCCAGTAATTTTTTGCACAAAAACGAAAAAGAAAGAAAAAAAAAAATGCAAACTGCACAGGGCCAAGACAAATTTAGATGTTTGACATAGATTTGTGTGTGTCTTTAATGCTCTGTAAAATGAACAGAAATGAAGGCGTGGGGTATAAGAGACTAGTTGGTGAATGGAAAGCAAAGAGTTGAGTCTAAGAGGATTCTTCGCTTATTTTTGTAAATGTTTGTTGAACTCTATATCAATGTTATTAAGAAATATAAAATCAGACATTTTTAATACTTTTGTTATTTTTTGTTATATTACTTTTTTTGTTTAAGTTATTTCAAAGTGAAGTTTTTCCTTCTTTGATAAACTTTTTTCAATATTATTTTTATATATTTATTATTTTAAACTTTTTTTTAAACAAGTAAAGAGTAGAGTAAGATACGTTAAGGGATTTTCTCTAAATCATGCATTTGTTTGTTGGACGCTAAAGTCATATTATTAAGTATTTAAATCTAAAAACAATATTTCCAAATACTTTTCATTTTGATTTTAATATTTAAAACCATTTTTAAACAAGTAAAAGTACTTTTCAAAATACTTTTTGGTATACAAAGCTTACAACTTTTAGATATTAAGCATTTTCTCACTCAAAAATAAAACAAATCTTCTTAAACAGGGTATTCTACCAGTCAAGTCTTCTCGTCTCACTGCACAGCTTGTTTTGTCTAGAGCAACGAGGCATCGAGCATACACAAAAGGCGCAACTGCAAAATGCAAAATGCATTCATAATGCAATTTTATTTTTAAATCGCTTGCTGTCATCTCGCTTAGGGGCGCATTTTCAGAGTAGATTCGTTTTTTTCATCTTCTTCTGGCTTCTGGCACACTTTTGGCCTGCTCGCCGAGCAAGTGGCAGCAATTTGTTATAAAAAAAATATATATATCCATTTGCATATTAGCATTGAGATTTAGATATAGGCGAACAAATACTGCAAACAAAGTTTTGCCCAGTTTTTAACTTGGCTAATAATGCAATGCAAACGCATATAGACACACTAATTTGTGGCTAAATTGCGTCTATTGCAGTTGACATAAACCTCATTTTGTGGCTGACAGACAACAACAAGTGGAACGCTGCTAATTTGTTTAATTTTGTGCAAAATGAGGCTACAAATTGTTGTACTAAATTCAATTTGCTATGCAACGAAATAAGGGAAATGCTTTAAAATGTATTTAATGATGTTCAAAATGATTTAAAGACGCTTTAAAACTGAATATTCTGTTGAACTTTGCGTAACTTCCGAGTTTTAGAGTTTTCAAGATTACAATTTTTTACTGGAATTTTTTGGCTCTTGAAGCTTCGGCCTTCGCAATATTTTCAAGCTTTAATCGTTCTTAAACGGTTAAACTCTTAAGCTTTCTTAAAGCTTTAATGACAATCATTCTCTGTCAATCACTCTTAAAGCTTCAAACTTATTTAAATTGCTAAAACTTTCTATGACAAATTTTTTTTTATTGTTTCCTTAAAGCAATTCAACATTTTTAACAATTTTCAAAGATTTTCTTGAAGCAGTTATAAGCTTAAAGCTTAATCAGTTTTAATCAATCACTTTGGAAGCATTTTACTTATTTTCAATTTATTTTCTTTTGCTCCAAAAACTCTTATACTTAAATATTTTTATAGTAAATCTCATCCACAACAGCTAAGGTCAGTTTCAAGCTCAACTTTTCAATTCTCACGCAATTTGTATTTCAAGTGTTTTTACTTTCTACACAAGTTTTTGAAGAATCATCCACACGAATATTGTTGACAAATTTTTGACACAACATGACTTTCCATACTGTTTAGTGATTTTTCTTCTCTATCAATGTTTTTCCAAGATTTTTCAAACACCAAGAAAACTGAGCAAGCTTTGCTCAACATTAGGAAATTATTGTCAGAACATTAAAACGTTTTTTGTGCCAGTAAAAACAATCGATTTGAGCACAAAATTGTTAGAAATACAAGTATGGGACCATACAATAAATTTCTGATCTATTGTGTCATTTGTGTGTACACTCTGATATTTTTTTTAGAGGCGTGGTATTACTACTACATCGTATTGAAATGCAGCGATTGCGAGGTAAGATTTTAACTCTTTAAATTCAAGCATTATCTTAACAAAGTTCCTCTTTAACAGAACTATAACCAGGTATCCAATAGGTGTACGGAGAATCCGGGACGCTGTTTTGCGACCATTTTTCATTGTCAGCCATTGTGTTCGGAGAGGCATTAAAGGCGCTTGAAAGGAATCTTATGTCGCATATGTTTTCTTATCAAGTAGGCCTTAGCTTAAATGTTTTAAATGTTTTTAATTCGAGAATCAACGTCGACAAAAATTGACTTAAAACTTTGAAAAATTTTATGTAAATTTAAACAAAAATCATTTCACAATAATCATGGGCAATGCTGGTTATTCAATAGTCTGGTTTCTCGCTTTTGTTTATATATCCTTTTTGGTGGCTTATATTGGTGGCGTATGTTATATGTATTGCTATCTATTTGCTCAATGCTGCGATTCTTGTTCGGTGAGTAACGAAACTAAAGATTTCGAGATCGTATACGTGATTCTTTTGCCATTCACAGGGCAAGCCTGAATACTTTTTGAAATGGCTGCAATTCCCGGGCTATTGTTGGACCGCTATGATGAATGGCACACCCTGTTAAGGCCCATCAAATATTTCAGTCTGGACAAAAAATGTGTTTAAATGTTTAAGTATTTGATTCTTTAGTTAGAGTCGCTGGCTAAGTGAGCTAATTGATACTATCAATAGACAAAATGAGATAAATAAACAAAGTGTTGAAAGCGTAGCTTCAACAAAATATATTTGAACTCTGAGTTAAGACATTAAGAAGCTATGATTTGACTTGAAAAGTTAAATATTTGTTTAAACAGTAAGAGTCGAATTTTTTTTTTTTTTTTATACTTTGAACTTGTTATAAGAGACACTTTTGAGTAGATCTCTTTACTTAAACATTTAGGAAGCTTCATTAAACGAAATCAAATGAAAATTTATCTTTAACCAACGGTTAACTCAAGGTTTATAATAATAATAATAACCTGATTGACACTCTCCTCTCTCTCTCTCTTCCTCTCTCTCTCCGCGCACACAAATATTGTAGCTGTAAAACTATATTTAGTTGTGTATTTAGGCTCAACAAGTTGTATTCGGTTTTTGTCGTTATTGTTAGACAAATGCTTCCGGCTCTTATTTTGGTTAGCCCACGTGCGATCTCCAAAAAAATAGAAGCTACTTTGGCACCTTTTAGACATTAGAGAGACGCGATTTGAAGACCTTTTTGGGTATCATTTTTCGTTAGGGTAACATTAAATAACAATATGAATATGATGATGGGTTTTCTTTTTGGTTGAAAATCTAGCGGAAGTGCAACAAAATAAAAGCTAAGCGCGTTTGATTAAAGGCACAATTAATTGATTGGATGAAGCAGCGCTACACTTGAAGAAAAAAGGGTTTAAAAGACGAAAATTGCATAAATAACTCCACTTCCATATTGGAAATTTATTTTTAAAGATTTGAGTACGCAATTCTTTCAACTTTTCCCCTAGTTTTCCATTTGTTTCACGCTCTCTTCTCAAAACAAATGCACTTTGATGGCTTAACCCGAGTGGAAAACACTTGAGCATGCAGCACATTAGAGATAGAAGACCTCCCCACTTGAGGCACACACACACTTTGTAGAGTCTTAAAAGCCTACAGTTTGATATGCAAATTAGCCAAGAGATGCGTTTTTCAAAGCATGCAACAACAACAGCAGATGCCCCAAAGCATGCAACATGAGTAAAAGATATTAAAAAAGAAACCAAACAGTCAACGGATCTCAGTTCTCTCATTTTCTTATCGCGTGGCCAACTTAACAAGTCAACAACAACTACAACATGAATAGACATTTGGGTCCACACAGCTGGTAGATAGATTATTTTCTTTATGCTAACTGCTGCGATCAATCAAAAAGCCGACACAAACACGAAGAATCGTAACAAGCTAATGACAAATGCAATGGAGTCAGGAAATCTATACACTTTATAAGTGTTGGGGAACTGAAGAAGATTTTGAGAGAGAGATAGGGAGACTCTGAGTAAGAGAGATGTTCTGAGTAAGAGATAAAGAGAGAAATTCTAAGTGAGAGAGAGAGAGAGAGAAATTCTAAGTGAGAGAGAGAGAAATTCTAAGTGAGAGAGAGAGAGAGAGAAATTCTAAGTGAGAGAGAGAGAGAGAAATTCTAAGTGAGAGAGAGAGAGAGAAAGAAATTCTAAGTGAGAGAGAGAGAGAGAAATTCTAAGTGAGAGAGAGAGAATTCTAAGTGAGAGAGAGAGAGAGAGAGGAGAGATTCTAAGTGAGAGAGAGAAAGAGAGATTCTAAGTGAGAGAGAGAGATTCTAAGTGAGAGAGAGAGAGAGAGAGAGAGAGAGAGATTCTAAGTGAGAGAGAGAGAGAGAGAGAGAGAGAGAAATTCTAAGTGAGAGAGAGAGAGAGAAATTCTAAGTGAGAGAGAGAGAGAGAGAGATTCTAAGTGAGAGAGAGAGAGAGAGAGAGAGATTCTAAGTGAGAGAGAGAGAGAGAGAGAGAGAGAGAGAGAGAGAAATTCTGAGGGGAGAGAAGATTCTAAGAGAGACAGAGTCATGATAGAAAGAAAAACAAAAGAAGAAAAAAAAAAAAAATAATAATAACACACACACACACTGAGTCACAGACGGCTAGCATTGGCACAGGCAGGCTTAAGGTGCCTTCCTTGGAGCCAGAACCAGTTGGGAATTATAAGACTTTGTTCGTAAAAATATTTTATTTATTTTTATTTTTTAAAGAAATTGCCATTTTAACGGTTTTTAGTCACAAATTTTTACGTTTTACATATTTTAGGCCATTTTCAAAAGTTTTCAATATTTTAAAAAATATTTCCAGAATTCCAGGGTTGCATTGAACAACTAGCAACGCGTAGAAAACGCTAAAAACAAAAATTGTGTTAACCCCAATTCGGACAAACATCAAAATGTTTCAGCTAATACATTAATGTCTTCATCCATTTTAACGATTTAACGAACATCAAAAAGCGAAACAAATTGTTTGCTTGTTAATGTGTTCATTTCGCTAGATTTGATTTCTTCTTCAATTTTTATACGCTTTAAGTTCAATTGAGTTCAAAGAGGCTTTAAACAATACAAAAGTGTTGTGGCTAGAATTGAAATGTGATATGGCAACAGAAAACGTTAACAAGCATTCGCCGTGAAGACTTTATCAATGGCAACAAAGAGTTTTCTTGTTGTTGGTTCACAAAATTTGAGTGGAAAAGTATTTTCAGTTAGTTTGGCTTATAGAGAGCGCCTTATTATGCTCGAGTTTTGCTTTTCTGCGCTTCTGAATGAAAGCAAACGCCAGCGGAATTATGCAAAATATGTCAGAAACTTGTAAGAAAAAAAAAAGAAAAGAAAACACAACAAATTCAATTACAATAACAACTTGTATGCATTTGGTCGATATGCAAGTGAAAGTTGACAGACGAAAGATTTTTTTTACTTCAAGTGTTGTTATTGTTGGCGTTGCCATTTCCTTGGGTGGAAATGTTAAGGGCGTCAATTTAATGGGCGTTGCCAGCTGATTAACATAATTGTTGCTCTCAAAAACAAGTGCATTTAGCCTAAGGAAGCCTGCAGCTTGTTAGGAAACGATACAAAAAAAAAAAAAGGTTGAAAGATTTCTGCCAATGATTTTCGAAAGCTAAAACTAAAATATATTTTAGTCAAAAAATAAATAAATATAAAAAACCGCCTGCTTTTAGCAACACCCAAGTCAAGTTTTTTTAAACAATTTCATGCTTTCAAAAAAAAACTGTAACAAGCATAAAAAAAAACAGAGAAAAAATATTTATGCAATTTTTCAGAGCATGATTTTTGCATGAATAACGCCTACAACACTTTCTTGCATAGTTAAAGCGAATAGCAAAAAATAGCAAAAAATATTGCAATAAATAAAAAGAAATTACAGAAAATAAAACAAATTTCTGTCTAGCAAAAAACGAAAAAAAAAAAAATAATAAATAAAAATTCCCACATAATTATAAAGCAGCGCCAAATGCAATGCATAGCAAAGAGAGTGAGAGGGATGCCAAGCAGTGCATAGCAAATGAAAGCACAGACACAAAGCCGACGACAACAAAGTCAAAAACGCCTGCTGACAGACAGCTGAGCCTCAGACGACAGAGCGAGCGAGTGAGAGGGAGTTTAAAAGAGAGCTGTGTAAGGAGTTAAGCAACTGCTTGTTACGCTTGTGTTGCGTTGTTAAAATTATAAATGCAGTGAGAGAGAGCTAGACGGAGCGACAGAGAGCGCGCGCAAAAAAAATGCAAATATGATAATAATAATGTTAACAAAAAAAAGGCACAAAGCATGCCAACAGCAGCAACAGCACGTCAAGTGAAAATTAAGAAAGAGCAAAAAACAAATAAAAATAATAATAATAATACAACAACAGCAGCAGCAGAGAGTAGAAGAAGAAATAGATAGAAAGAAGCCGCAGCGCAGACAAACTCTCGACAACTGCATAATGAATATAATAGCAGTCATGATACACACACACACACACACACTGACTGACAAGAACAGTTAGCTTTGAACGAAGCGAGAGAGTGAGCGGTGTGTGTGAGAGAGAGAGAGAGCGTTGGATGCTGGCGTTGGCTGTCGCACTTGTAATTGAAGCAGTTTGAGCAAAACTTGACGAATGCCGGAAACAGGTGTCGCACTTGCACTTATCCGCAAAAGAAAGACAACAACAATTACAACAACGAAAAGAACTTTACATCATCAATTCATGTGGAAGACCGTTTAATGACGATTAAGAAGAAGAAAGTTTGATGTCTTAATTTTTTTTGATTATTTCTCTTTTCTTTTGCTTCGAAAATCATCTTTTGGCTCATTTTAGATTCGATATGCTTTAGCCAATTTTATCAATCATCATTAATCATTTAGTTTAGACCAAAAAAAAACTTTCACATTTCTGTTGTTCCCCTTTCTTTTGTTATGGTTTCTATATATATTATACTATAATTTTTAGTTTTTTTTGGCAAATATCTAGCACGTTTCTACCATAACGAATTTTACAGCAAAGATTTCATTTTTTTGAACGATTTTTATCTTATTTTAAAGATCTCCACAATTTATTTGTTAATTGTTAAATGAAAACTAAAACATTTGACAAGGGAATTGTCTTACAAAATCCTAAAACAAAAATAATTTCAATTTTTAATGCTTATTGTCTTAATAAGAACTTTCTATTCTTGTTCTTTCTCCTCTGTTGCAGCTGAAATAATTATAAGACAGTTTAAAAACAAGTTCCTAATCTCGAAATTAAGATTGTGATTGTTGAAACTTTAAATTTTAAACTTTAACCCAATTCTTTTCAAGCTTTAACTGCTCCATATTCCTAAATGCTTATATAACGAACGTCTTTCACCTTTTTCGTTGTATTCCGCACTTAAGAACTTAAGATCATTATGTGAACTCCAACAAAGAAGAAGAGGAAGAGGCACAAAGAACTTCCTACCTTACGCCCATTTAATGAATTTAATCTCAAACTTTATAGAATGCGGCACGTTTCTAACCTAGGTAAATGAACTTGGGAACAAAAGCTAACGGCGCTGAGAGAGAAAGAAAGAGAGCAGAGAGAGAGAGGGCGTCAAGTTCGTGAGAGAAAAAAGAACAAAGTTTAGAAGTTTAGGCCACAAAACTATTCAAACTGTAACACAAAATTGGTTTTGGCAGCTTCTACTACTAATTTATGGTTGTAAAAACGAGAAAAAAAAAAAACGTTAACAAGAACGGCGCCAAACAAGGCCCAAACTGACAAACCCAATAGATAGTTTGCTGGATTGATTGATTGATTGATCGATTGATTTGCTTGATGCGAATTATTTGTTCGTAAGTTTTGCCTTTTTGGTTATTCAATGAACGAACGCAATTCACAGCAACAACAACCACAGCAACAACAACGTGATTGCCTTGAGGGAGGCCAAAACTTACGTGGCGAAAAAAAGTACATAAGAGAGTTAATGAGCTAGAATCAACTTGGTGTTGGTGTTGGTAGGTGTGTGTGGAGGAGTTTTAGACAACTCAATGATACCCCGTTATGTAAGCTTTAAAGGTGCTTAGTTTGGATACTTGAAAATAATATTAAAAAATAAGCATAAAATGTATTGACATTAATATATATCAAAGCTTATTTCAGTTCTAGTTGTGTTCATTATATTTGAAATATTTTTTTTTTATTTTTATATTAATATAATTTTTTTTTTATATATTTTTTTTTTTTTAAGTTTTTAATTTTTATATATTTTTTATTATATTTTCTGTTTATTTTTACACAATTAATTATTAATTTTTATATTATAGTTTTTTATATTTTTAAATTTTTTTTTTTATTTGTAATAATTTATTAATTTTTTTATTTTTATATGTATATTTTTTATTAATTTTTTTTTTTTTTTATTTGATTTATTTTCCTATATATTTGTTTTCTACCTCAAAACCTGTCAATCATTCAATTGTTATTGAATACGAGACACAAAAATCAATTTGGCATGAGAAAAATATTATAATTCAGCTATCATATATCAAATGTCAAGCTTTTATAGTACTTTTTCTCGACTCTGAGTAAGATCACAATGCATGCAAAGAAAAACAGAGGCAAACTGTGGCAAAAACCACAAATGACGTCAAATGCAGCTCCGAAGCAGGTAAAGAAAAAAAAGCTGACAATAAACTTAAAGGGTCAAATGATTTGCTTTGGCTTTGTATTTTTGCTTTGCTTTTTAACTGTTTTTCGTTCGATTGTTTTACATTTCGCTTGAATACGTTTCAAAAAACCGGCATTCTTGCAGTAGATAACAACAAAAACCCGTTTATTGTGGTGCATTCAAGGAAAAAACGGTACAAAAATAATGAAATAGGGGCGCAATTCTAGGTTTTTTACTTTTTGTAAGGGGTTTGAAGTAAATATAATTCAAACTAAGCACAAAACATTTATTTTTATTTACTTTTTAGCACTTTTTTGCTTTGAGATAACTTTTTAGGCAAAATTCTTAGTATTTTGCAGCACTTTATTATCACTTATAATTTAACAAAATATTTTTTGGCCCACAGAAACGCGCCATATGAATGAAAAACACGAAAAATTAAATACGAATGATCGAAAAAATCGAATACGAGCGCAGTCGGCGTGAGCGACAGCATTGAATACACGACGCAGACTGAAGAGAGTCTAATTTGTAAAATGGAATTTCTCGTTGTGTTCCGTTTATTGCAGATACATTTGTATCTAGATACACACACACGAAGCGAACTGCACGCCAACTGCAACTCTTAAGCAGCTGCTCTAAAAAAGCCGGTTCGTTGTCTTATTCTGTTTTGGCCATATACAAAGCGCGGTTTTGAGCCCGTTAAGTCCGGGCTTTTACCAAAGCGACTCTAGAAAACAAGTTTCATTCGCTCTTAAGCTGTCTGAAATGTTGCCGCAACATGTGCTCAACTGCTTGTTGTTTGCACTGCTTGCTGGCCAAACAGCAGCGATCGGTAGATGTTCAAAAAGTGTAGCATAGTTTTAAGCTGCAGTAAAAGACTTTTCCCATGAGCCACAGTTTGCTTGCCGGCTCATTTTTTAAAATGCAAAATACAACTTTCTACAAGTTTTCGTTTTTTTCAAGCTTCTCAAATACTTAACAAGTATTTTTAATGAATAAATGATTTCGTTGCGTTGCACTGCTTGCCAACACTTAGTTGTAGCTGCCCTTTTTTTGTTGTGCAAAGAAGTTTAGGATACATTCAGGCAGCGCACAAATTCATGTTAACGTTTATCGACGACTCTCAAACTGTAAATCGTTATTTTAAATCATTTTTTACTTACGTAGTGGAGTTTTTGCCAATTGCAGTTTTGGGGAACCACCGCCATTGCCATTACTGTTGCACAATGAGCTCAAATCACTGTGCGAACTCTTCTGGCTGTCCTTGCTGTAGGAGCGACCACTGTAAAAGATTGAAAGAGGGTATAAAAAAACATTAATAAAATTCGCAAAAGTGTTTTTAATCAACCTAATTACGGCTTAAGCTCATTTATACACTTTGAAAATTTACCTTGCGCCAATTTATAGGAAAAATATTTATTTTTGGCCAACAAAAAAAGTTATTTATTGCGCATAATCATGAAATTTTTTTTAATTGTTTCTTTGCCAGATTTTCAATTGGTTTTTCATTGTGTGAAATTGCTTATCGCAACGCTGAACAAACACAAAAAATCATAAAAAAAAACAACAATAAAATTATAAAAGCGGGTGAAAATTGAAAAATCAATTTACCCAAAAAAAAAAAAAAAAATGAATTATAAGTGTTGAAAATTTCCCTTTTTCTTTTGGACATGCAACTTCCGCTTGCAACTGCTGCACTAATTGAAAATGTTGCAGCAGGAAACTCAAGTCCGTCTTGCAACAAATGACCACAAAAAAAAAAAAAAGGAATTAGCATTTGCCAACTCTCTGCGTTTCCGTTAGCCAAAGCCCAACTGCCAACGGGCATAACTGTAAATTATGTTGAAAATAACTTCAGCAGTTGCAACAACGACAAGTTGCAACTGAAAAAAGGCGGCGACGACAACAAACGCAACAAAGTTTTGCCGTTTTCCAGTTGTCAACGAACAAAACAAACAAGGCGACATTTTCTGCTTGTAAAGCAACATATTTCTGACATCTTTGAAGATTATACACTTTCATTTATAAGAAGGTCGTTTAGTTATGTTAGCGTTTACGTAACGGCTTAAGGAGTTGAGTAGATAACAACTAGAATAACTAAATGTTGTATAATAAAACCTTACTTTATAATCCTTTTTATTTGATTTATTTAAGCCTTTAAAAAAATCACTTTGAAGAATTACAATATTTTCTTTTCTGATCCTCGAAGTTTAAAGTTTTTGTGAATAATTTTTTAGAATTAATTATTCTTTTTTATACTCAAAGATTTATTTTACTGATTTTTTCAAGTTTTTTCAGCTCATTTTGAATGAAACTTTTACGAAAAAATCACCCAAAAATCTCTTAAAAATATTTTAATGATTTTTCCCTCGTTTTTAAAAGTATTTATCAGTTTCAAACTTTTAAGTATCCAACTGCTTTAATTTTCACATCATTTACACATGTTTTTTAACAGTAAGCGTATTAAAAACTTCAATACAGCCCGCACGTTTTAGCCAATAATTTTCTTGTTAAGTTTGCAACTCGCGTTTTAGCGCATTATTTCTTCAACGAAGTTTAGTTTTTTGCGCATTTAATTCAATTTTCTTGTCGTCGCATAATTAAATGCAATTATAACGCAATTGTCAATGCAACGTTGCACACCTGCTTTTCAAGCCAATTGTTGCTACTAACACACCTGCCCCCGCTCCTCTACCCCTCCCCTCACACCGCTACTGGATGCTGCCATTAAAAAAAAAATAACTTCTTCTTTTTACTATCCGGTTATAAAAGCGAATGCGTTTTTATAAGAAAAAGTTGACTGCACCCCAATGATAAATAATGGAATGAAAACGATTTAACATCAAATGGAGTTGAAATGCATTTGAATTGAAAAGTTTTATTTCACTTTGATTTGCAGTTGATGGGAAAATTGTGTTTTAAGTGGTGAAGTGCTTTAAAAGAGTTGAATAAAAAGTTGATAATATGTATCGATTGCAAATGTTATAGATTTTTTTTTTTATCAATATTGACAAGAGTCAATACTTTTAAGCATTTTTTGGCATCATTTCATTATCATTTATTCGATTTTGTGGTTTTTCATTAGTATTTCGTTGTGGTTTCATAAGTCATTCGTTGGTCTTTGAGTAGTCTTTCATAGGTCTTTCATTGGTCCTTGACTAGTCTTTTATTATTTTTTCGTTGTTCTTTCATTGGTCTTTCACTAGTCTTTCATTGCACAATCATTGGTGTTCACTAGTGCATCACTAGATTTTCCTTGGTCATTCATTGGTCTTTCATTCATCTTTCATTGGTCTTTCATGCATCATTCTTTGAATCTTACATCGTTAATCAATACATTTCTTTAAATCGTGCATCTTACATAAATTTCATCTATATACAACCCATAAACCAATCAAAAGCTAACCTTGAAAGCAAAGCGTTTTGTATGCGTTTTGATTACAAATGGGGTTACGTGTAATAGGTTACAGGGTTTGTCACCTATTGTAAGAAGTCGCATTGGATTTATTGTCAATGTGTTGTCTACTGCATTTTCAATGAATTTCTTGCACATTTGCATTTGCATTAATAATGCAATTTAATTACGACTCACTGTAACAAACCCCCCCCCCCCCTGCCCTTATACCCTACGCTCAGCCCCCTCTACTCCCTCATTGCTGTTGATGATATAATAAATATTTATAACGAGCGACACGAATGCAATGAATGCAAAGAGACAGACAAAAGGCAATGTGAGCTATTTTAAAGTGCAATTTGTTTATAACCAGCCCAAATAACCCCCCGTACCCCCTCCCCACTCTCCATACAACCCCTTTACCAACTTCTTGTTGCATGTGTTTTCATTCTCCAGTTGAATTTCCGCACAATGTTTATGCTTCAATTCATTTGACGTTGCACATTTTTCCCCTGTCCACTCTTCCTCCTTCTCTTCCACATTTACATAATTTATTCCATTCCATCAAATTTTGTTATTCCCTTTACTTTTCTGCTCCACCCAAAAGTTTGGCTTAAATAAATTGCACTTGTTACCTACACTTTGCCTTTAGTTCATTATGAACTTGGGGCATGGCTTAAAACACAAAAAACAAACCTTGACAATGAAAATGGCAAATGCAAAATGTCAAAATGGTTTGATGCAAAAAGAAATTGGAAAAAGTGTCAAGAGACAATGCGTTCGTTATGTTATGCATATTGCATATGTACGTGACAAAAATTGTTAAAAATTACTTTTCCAGATTGAAAATGTGTTCGAACAGAAGCGATTTTCAATCAGAAACTCATTTGCGTCATGGTTTCACAATTAGTTTCGATTTGCAGCTGAAACTTTGTAAATATTGAACAAATTCTACTAAAAACAAGAAGATTCTAGTGAAGAAATCCAAAAATTTGTGACAATACATCGACTTTGCGAACGAACAAAACTTTTAATTCCCATAACTTCGTCAAAACTGATCCGATTTTCAAATGTTATACCTTAAAAGTTAGAGGTTGAACCCTTAAACAAAACTGCATTTAAATCTAGAAATGTGATTTTTAATCGATTTTCATGTTATATTTTTGTGACCAATAATTATTGGTTATTATTATAATCGACTTGGGGAGTTGGATAGAACTTTCGATTGCCATAACTTCATTAAAATTCAGCCGATTTTCAAATGTTGTACACCAAAAGGCTTGTATTGAGCTCTAGAATAAAACTGCATTTAAATCTAGAAACGCATTTTTTATAAGATTTTTATGTCAAAATTTTGTGTTGAAAAAGCCGACTTGGGAGATAGACAAAACTTCCAATTGGCATAACTTTTTCAATTTCAGACAGATTTTTAAATGTAATACATCAAAAGTCTTGTATTGAGCTCTAGAATAAAACTGCATTTAAATCTACAAACTTTATTTTTACAAGATTTTTATGTCAAAATTTTGTGACCAAAATTTGTGTTGAAAAATTCCGAAGATAATTTTTAATTTAAAATTTTTAAAAAATCTTAGACTTGTTTGATTGAGAACTGCATTTAAATCTATATGTTTTCTCGAATTTCATGTCAATTTTTGTGCCAATAATCGACTTGGGAGTTGTACAAAACTTCCGGTTCTAACTTTATTAAAACTCAGCCTTATAACTTCTTCAATTTCAGACCGATTTTTAAATGTAATACTTCAAAAGTCTTGACTTGAGCTCTAAATTAAAACTGCATTTGAATCTAGTAACGCGATTTTACTCAATTTTTATCAACAAACAAAATCAGACCCAACTTACAAAATCTTCAAAACATAAAAATAAAATCATTAACACAGAATTTAAAAGCACAAAAGCTTTTAAATTTCTTTTCAACTTGCGCAAAATATTAAAATAAATATAAATTTGTCTACTAATTGCAATAATCTTCTTCCTGCACACAATATCCATTCGCATTTTCAACTTTTAACTTTTTTGCCATGCTATAATCTTCCCAATCCAATGAATGTAGTTTGCCACTAGCCAACAATAGTTGCAACTGCAACAACAACAACAAGTTGAGCTCCTGTTGCCATTGTTTTCTGGCTCTCTCTGATCCTGGTAAACGTTTTTTTACAACCTGACAATTGTTTCACGTGTTGTTTTTCTTTTTATTGATGCCACAGGCAGCGTTTTAATTGCTGTCGTTGTGTTGCAAGACCTCTAAAAAAAAATTGTGGCAGACAGTTTTTTATGTGTCTCATGGGGTTCCCGCCCCTGTCCCTTCGGGTTCGTACATTCAAAAAATATTGTTGACAACTGAAGCGACTTCCGCTTGAATGTTGCAACTTTTGTCAGTTGCAGCAGCAGCAGCTAAACGATCCCAAAATGGCCAAAAGGGGTTATGCTTTAGCCACATTATGCAATTCCATGCAATTTTACTTAACAAATGAAGTGCACCCTTCCCCTCCCCCAACCCCCCCCCTGCCTACAAAATCACAATTCGTACGCTTAATGAGCTTCCATTAAGTTTAATTGCAGTTGCAACTGTCTGTTGCAACAACAACAATGATAACTAACTGGGTTGACATAGAGGAAAGAGCGAGAGAGAGAGAGAGAGAGAGAGAGAGAACTGCAAGTTCTCTGTTTGCCTATATTTCCTATTATTTGAATTGAAATTCATGCAACAACTTTTAAATACCCTATAGAGTGCATAAAAGTGGGTAGAAAACGTTTAAAAGATCATATATATATTCATATATTCATGTTTATAATGAAAAATATTCATTTATTTAAAAAAAAATAAAAAAAAAAAAAAGGAAAAAATTTTATAAAATTTTTTTAGAAACATTAGAAACATAAAGAAAAATGTTATAAATAAAGTTTTTAGCACATTTTTACTTTATAAAAAAAAAAAAAAATAGCTATGAATATAATTTTTAATAAGGGTTTCTTTAATTGTCCCAGATATATATCTCAAACCAAGCTACATAATTTTATCCGATATATGATATCAAATGGATTGAACACAAATGCAAAAACCCTAGCAAATATTTTATGCATTTTTGTTTGAGCATCTTTCAGCTTCGAGATCACGATTTGAATTCTTGATTGCTTTGCCACAAATTGATTTGAAAATTGATTCAAGTGCCTTTTGAAGTTTTTCTTTCCCCTATTTGCCACAATGCAACATCTTTTGCATTTGTATGTGGATGGATTTTGAATCTGTTTCTCCTTTTCCATTTTTTGTTTTTTTTTTTTGCGTACTTTCACTCTTTGGCCACAGACAATTAACTTTAATCAATGGATTGGACCCCCAATTGCTCTCGTCTTCTTCATCTTCTTTGTTGCTGTGTGATCTATTAACCTCAAGGCCCGAGCATAATTAAATTGTTCACTTCCTTTTTAAGCACAATGAGAGCTCATTTATGCGAGAGAAGCTAGATTCTCTTTTTTTTTTTGCATATTTTGTGTGGGTTTTTTGTTTTGCCTTGTGAAATTTTCACATTAATCAATTCTATTGTTCAGTTGCACATAAGTGGAAGTAGGTGACCTTTTTTTTGGGTGCAAAAGGACAGGGGGGAGGGTGAAAGGCAGCTGCTGGTGCTTAATTAGCCAACTGCAGCATGAAAGGAAAATTCTACTATGATAATCTAAACATTAACTGAGAGAGAAAAAACAAATTTGAAATATTTTCTAAAGTATCTGAAGCTTCTCTTTTGGGGCGCCACTTGCAACAGTCTAGTTCACAATAGATCATTGTGCTGCTGCCACAAAACAATTCAAGACTTATGTGAATGAGAGTTGAGTTGAGGTAGAAGACCGGAGCCAGTGTTGCTTAACGCATGAGTTATTAATGGAGCATTAGTTGAAGCTCCAAAGTGAGCCAAAAGCAAACGGAAACAGAGACTAACAACGACTACGAAATGCTCTGCAGTCGTATAAAGTGCATTAAAGCCAAAGTTATTGGTAGAGTATTAAGTGCAACAAACAACTGCAACTGCAACTGCTACCGGTTGTGTCTGGCTGGTTATTGCTGCTTGTGGCATGCAACATGCATCGTCTACTCCTTCACCTCCACCTCCACCTTCGCCATCATTCAACATAGATGGCAAATGTGCAACCTGCTGTTGCTGCCACACTTAAATCATATATGGAACTAATGTTTATATATATCAAGTATACGAATATATATATATAAGTTACAATCGAGCTTCAGTTGACAACATTGAGGTTAGGAAACCGTCGCCAAATGCTTGTTATTATTGTTGTTGTTGCATTTTTCTTAATGAGACACGACGACATGTGCAGTCATCAGAGAGCATGTGAGAGATATACACAAGAGATACGGAAAAAAAAACTTCATAGAGCTCGCCGACTTTGATGGTTTGTGTAAATTGAAATAGCTAGATCATAGGAGCAGCAACAAAGTGCGATAAGAAATGGTAATTATTATTATACTACAACAACAATAACAACAACAGTTACACTTGGGGGAAGCCATGTTTATCATTCATTAACAACATTACGCTAATTAGACAAAGAGTTCAACGTAGTATGTAGATCAATGGAACAGAGCTTAGAAGTAGAAGTTGAATGGAAAAGGGTGGAATAATACTGTAGACAAATAAGATGTAACAGAAATTCTTAAATAAAGATATCTGTTTATGACAAAACAAAGTGTTTCAATTTGTACAGATGTTAATTGATTGCAGATCAATAAAAGTATTGCTTAAGACTTCTTTTACAGTTGAAAGTAGCTTTAAGAAACAATGCAGAAGACTTTAAAGCTAAATAATAGTCTTGGAAAAGTATTAAAAACAGTTTTAAAATGGGTTCGAAAAGATATTTAAAATCAAGTATCATTGAAAATTAAATAAACTTAACAAAAAGTATATAAAAAAAAAATCTTTCAAATTTTTAAAATAACGTTTTTTAAAATGTATCAAAAACAGTGTTGAAAAAGAGTTTTTAATGCAAATTTAACATCAAGCATCAGTAGAAAAATCAATGTGTTTAAGAAGAACCAAATTCATAGCAAGATTCCAACAAAACTGACCTAAAAAAATTAATAATTGTGTTGAAAAAGGTATTTAAAACAGTATTGAAAAACGTTTTTTTTTAAGAACAAATTTATTTAAAACCATCTTTTGAACATGTTCAAAACGAAATAGCATTTCAAAAACCATTGAAAATTCATTTAAATGTTGACCGCGCTATGTCAACATTTTGTAATCTTTCCGGAAAAAAAAAACACCACAAAGTCGATTTTCCACTTGTAAAACATTCACAACAGCAAACATTTTAACCAAATGACCCAAGATCAATTTAATGTCCATCACTTCCTTTTCAATTTGTAAACATAAAAGTATTTTGTTAATTGCGTCATCAGTTCCAGAACACACAACATGGCCAAAGTGCAAAGCAACAACCACAGACCCCAATTCATATAGTTTATGTTACAAGAAAAAACCAAAAGCCAAAACCAAAACAACAACAACAACAAGTTGAACACATGGACGTTTCTATACAACAAATTGCGGTCAACCGAGAATTACGTTATAAATAGGCACTCAAGAAACAACAAAAACTGATTATTATTATTATTATTATTTGTTCTGGCGACGGCGTCTCTATTTGACCAAAATGCGATTTCGTTGTAGGCAAATTTAATGTTTCTTTGTTTTTCCAGTTAAGAAATAAATACATCTATCTTTTTTACATATTTGTGTTGTGTTTTTATTTCGTGTGTTTTTTGTGTGAAAAACATAAAATATATACGATATGTATTTGCTTAAATTAAGGTGCTAGCTGGAGTCGAAAAGTTCCGAAAACGTAAACATATTGAGTGGAGCATTTATTAAAGATACCCTGTAATGGGGATTTTCCGTATAGAAAGTTGAAAAGCATTGAAAGAATCTACCTAAATACGATTTCTTTTATTAATTTTATAAGATTTTTAAATTCCACCCACAATTTACAACTCTTACAACTTAACTTTAAAAAAAAAAAAAAGAGAAAGTCCGACTAGAAGATACCCTTGCCCCATCTGGACGCGCTGTCGTCGACTTGAAAGTCAAACAAAACTTCCGATTGTCATAACTTCGTCAAAAATGATCAGATTTTCAAATGTTATACCTTAAAAGTCTTGGTTTGAGCTCTTAAATAATACTGCATTCAAATCTAAAAACTTAATTTTTACAAAATTTTCATGTCAAATTTTTGTGACCGAAAATCGACTTGGGAAGGGAACAGAACTTCCGATTGCCATAACTCCGTCAATATTGGGCAGATTTTCATTTAGAATACATCAGAAGTCTTGGTTTGAGCCCTAAAATAACACTGCATTTAAATCTAGAAACGCGATTTTTGTTCCCTTTTTCTCACAAAAATTTGTGAAAAATTATCAATATGGGAATTAGTAAAAGCTTTCGATTACCATAACTTCGTCAAAGCTGATCCGATTTTCAAATGTTATACCTTAAAAGTCTTGGCTTAAGCCCTAGAATAATACTCCATTTAAATCTTAAAATTAATTTTTACTCGATTTTTATCACAAAAATTCATATACAACACCTGTATCGACTTGGTTGTTAATGCTGATACCCTTTTCTTACATATGAAATCAGGGTACACAAAAAAAGCAAAGTATGTTTTTCCAACATTAGCGCACTCAACTGGAACTTAAGAGCGGAAATTTTCGGTGCAAAAAGTGTCCATTATTCGTATTAATTGAAAGACGTACAACAACAAACAAAATATTATGCCAAGCCACAAAAAAACTCTAGACAACATTATAAGCAAAACTTTTCAAGAGGATGTAGCACAGTTACAACAACGAAAATAACAACAACAACAACCACATGCAATACCAACAACAAGCACTTAATTGATTCTAGGCCTTAGCAACCGGCAACGTTTTTGGTTTTGGTTGAGCGCTCGTTTATAGTATTTTCTACCCATGTTAAATGAACGAAACTGAGCGTAAACACATTTCAGCAAAAGCAAGAGACAGAGAGCGAGGGAAAGAGAGAGATAATGGATAGTTAGTTTAGCAGCAGTACTTTGCTAGTTGAAGTACAAATTATTAGCATTATTATTGAGTGTTTATGCCACATAGGGCAGACTTTGTTGTACTCTGTAGCAGAGGGAGAGCTAGAGGTTTAGAAAAAAAGCTTCTAAAGGGTTTTAAGAAAAAGTTGTTTAAATCTCGAAAGAAGTTGATAAAAAGCTTTAAGAAGCTTTAACAAAGCTTCAAGAAGCTTTAACAAAGCTTTAAGAAGCTTTAACAATAAATATAAACTGATTTTCACTTATCATTTGTATGAAAAGTAAAAAAGCTCCTTAATAAAGCTTTAAGGAGCTTTAACAAAGCTTTAAGAAGCTTTAACAATAAATATCAACTGATTTTTACTTATCATTTGATCAAAAAGTTAAAATTCTTTCAAATTAAAGCTTTCAGAAGCTTTTAAGCTTTTAGATTTAAGCTTCCAGGAGCTATAAAGCTTATTATTGTTATTATTATTTGAACTTAAAATCTACAACTTCAGAAAAATACTAACGAGAAATACATAACGAGACTCTATAGTGTATATTCCATGCCACCAAAATAACGAGTTCATTATGCGGTCTGTAAATTTTATAATGGCCCACCTTGCGTCGGTTACCTGGTCAGTGTTGTAGTCAATTCACAAAATATATTCAAAAATATTCGCAAAAATATTCAGACATGTTCATTAAGCATGCCAACAACAACAAAACAAGTGTTTCATCGTTTGGAAAAGCTTGTGGCAAGAAAAATGTTAGAGAGAGAGACACAAGAAGGGGCAGACAGAGACGGAGAGAGATAGAAGGGCAGATGCAGCGACAATGCAAACATTTTGCCGTCAGTCCTAGTTTTAAATATAGAATTTGAACTAATTTCGCTCGCTTTTTTGGATGCTTCATCGGTGAAGTGGTCGCCCATGGGGCTACCGGGTCCGGGTTTCGGACTCGGACACGGACTACTCTGCCCCGTAATCCCAATCCCGTGCGAGCTGCAAAAATAGAGTTGTCCGATTTGTGTGTTGTTTGTTTGTTGTCGCATTCGCTTTTTGGGATGATGTGTTTTATAAATACGCGACACGCGCGTGATTCATGTGTGTTGGAATTATGTTCGACTGTTTGCTTTGGGGATTTGTTGCTGTGTGTTGCACATGTTGCATGTTGTGTCTAATAATGTCAAATCAGATATACTAATGTCGTCTGTATATATGGAGCAGCAACGTGGGCGTGTGCATATTGAGGCAGGTGTAGAGAATTCCTTAAGAAAGAATGCATTACTTTTAAGGAAAAAGTGTAGAAATCCATCTTCCATTGACTTTTACAATACTTAAAGTTGCCATTGACCAAAATTAGTTTCTTTATTCTAATTTTTCATAGAAGGAACACACACAGGTGTTGAGAGACTGCATTCGAGAATTCCTTAAGAAAGAATGCCTTACAAAATACCTTACTTTTTAAGGAAAAAGTGTAGAAATTTATCTTTCAATTGACTTTCACAATACTTAAAGTTCCCATTGACCAAAATCAGTTTCTTTAATAAGGAACACACACATCGCCACCTTTAGACACACACACACACACACACACACGCTTTCAATGCACAACAAACAAACTAATGCCCAGTTGGATAATAAGCATTTGCTTTCAACTGGCGCTTTCACAACAAATAACAAACTAAAACAAAAAGAAAAAAAGAAAAGTCTGAAGACTGAAATGTGCCATGGCAAGAAAATCGCTTAAGCTCATTAGTTAATATCCAATTTATATAGAAGAAGTCAAAGCAACAAAAAAGGGAGACGAACACAAAACACAAACACATCAATCAAATAACACCCAGAGAAAAAAAAAAGGGCGACGAAAAATTCAAAAACCAGAAGCCAAGAAACATTAAAACATTTCGAAGAAAGAAAAAAGTAAACGAAATCCACTTGCGACATATCCCACAGATATATATCTATCAACTGGGGGCTTTGGGATTCTGTTGACACTCTTCGATGTGGCAAGTGCCTCAATGCAATACCGATTGCGAAACGTGCGAAAATTGCATAGGCCAGAGATAGATAGATGGTGAAGAAAACATGGTAGAAGCAAGACTAAGAGATGCCCTGTGGCACAACAACTTTTCCTTCTTGCTCATCTCAGCAAGAATCAAAATTGCATTGAATATTTAACCTTACTAATATACCCCATTTCTACACTCTCTTTACAGCGCATTGCCAATAAACATGGCAGCAGCTGACAATACAAACTGCACTGTCAGGGGCAGAGAGGAGGCTGGGCTGATTGCGTAAATGTCTCACGTGACGCATGTGGCATGCGTGTTGGTCATTGTTAAGGCGCCTCATCATCTAACCACCACCCATCTCTCCCTACTCAGGTGCTGTTGTGTTCTGACAAATTCATGATTTGTCATCAAGTTCCTTTCGTGTGCAGAGATGATTTTGAGTGCTCAGAGTTTATGTGTGTGTGTGTGTGTGTGTGTGTGTGTGTGTGTGTGTGTGTGTATAGTATGTGTGTGTGTGTATAGTATGTGTGTGTGTGTATAGTATGTGTGTGTGTGTACAGTATGTGTTTATAGTGTATGTGTGTTTGTGTCTATTCCCTTGCCACAGTTTGGCCCTCTTTGCATTTGCAATAATTTCCCGTGCGTTGAGCACAACATAAATTGTTGAGGCAATGTTTTTTCGGCTTTCGGAGGTGCCACAATGTTGCCACATGGTTGCCCGTTTTTTATACAAAGTATCACATGCTGCCACATTACACGGCATATTCAGCTGTTCTGTGTTCTTTTTTTTTTTTTTTGTCGTGGCACTTAAAATATCATCAAATTGCATTGGACTCGCGGGAGTCTTTAGTAATGAATACCTTAAGACCTCAATACACCAAGAAAAACTTAATTATAGCAAATTGGGGTCAACACATTGGTTGCTAATTACATATTAATAGTGTTGAGTGTGACCAGACGTTAATCTTGCTTGTAAGAAGACAAAAAGCAAAGTAAAAACTAAACTTTAATCAACCTCTTCTGCAATCACATCGTTATCTCCATCGTTATACTCAACTTTTCAACTTTTTGTAAGCTTCTGAAACCTTTAAGCCCTCTTCAGACCTTGCCCTTGTTGTTTTCTCAATTGAAATTGTTCAAGTTTATGTGGCTTAGAACAATATTTTTGGCCAACTTAAGTCAACAACTTTCCTTAGCTAATAAACAATTTGCATTTTGGCCACAACGACAACTGCGGCTGCACAACCCAAAAAGTTTACAGCCAAAACTAAACTTGATTATAATTTCAAATTGTACGTTTCTTATGCGCGAGAAATCACAGCTTGCCCTGCGCCCTGCCCAGCCCTGCACTTGTAATTACTGTTGGCCAACGAAGAAAACTGCATAAATTTGGCATGCAAATCTAGTTTTTTCTTTTCTCATAGTTGCCATCAAATTATGGCCAAATGCAAGGTTGCACGGAAACAGAATTTCACGTTGTTTTTTCCAAGTCACAAGGAGCTCAAAATTGTTTTATTGGGGTTTTTCCATGAAATGCTAAACGTAAAGAATAACGAATTACAACAGGAATTGCTTGCGACAACAATTGCATTAAATTTGATTAGCTGTTGAGTTCGCGTTGGATTAAATCAAATGAAGGATTTTTAAGGAGTTTTTATTAAAAGAGATTTGGGATTTAACAGCCTGAATAGGTCTTCTCTTCAACACAAACCATTAAATGCATATTTCAACTCCTTAATTAACTTTTTTTAACACAACTTGACAGCTATATTAATTGACTTTATGCCCAATTAGGTCGCAACTTTATAATTGTTATATACTATATTATCACATCATCTAAACACAACAACAAAAGCTCACTAAAAGCAAACAAATTAATGCCTCGCAGCTCAGAAAGTTTAATACAAAAAGCCAGCAACAATTAATTATGTTATCAAAAGCAAATAAAATATTTAATCGTTGTAAGAAATGGAAATCAATATTTTAATACACAAAAGAAAGACAAATGAATGTCAAAGCTTAAAAAGTAAAACAAAAAAAGGGTAAAAGGCGAGAAATCCCGACTAGAAGATGCCCTGACAAGACAAGAAATCCCGACTAGAAGATATCCTAAACCAATTCCAAAAATCGTGTTTGACAAAATTTCCGATTGCCATAACTTCTTCAAAATTCAGCCGATTTTCAAATGTTATACATCAAAAGTCTTGTATTAAGCTCTAAATGAATACTGCATTTAAATCTAGAAACGAATTTTTAATAAGATTTTCATGTTAAAATTTTGTGACCAAAAATCGACATGGCTGAAGTTTAAAAATTTTCGAAAGCCATAACTTCGTCACTTTTCATCCGATTTTCAAACGTAATACCTCAAAAGTATTGTATTAACCTCTAGAATAAAACTGCATTTAAATCTGGAAACGCGATTTTTAATCGATTCTCATCCTAAAAATTTGTGTCGAAAAATCAACTTATGAGCTGGTAAAAACTTCCAATTGCCATAACTTCGTCAAAAATCAACAGATTTTTAAATGTAATACCTTAAAAGTCATGGTTTGAGCTCTAAAATAATCCTGCATTTAAATTTAGAATCTTGATTTTTACTCGATTTTCATTCCAAAAATGTAAGTTCCACAAAACAATGATTCCCATATCATGTGTATACCAAGAGTATAAAAATATTCTAGCATATATATTTTACAGCTGCTAAATGTAAATGTGAAAACCAAAAAAAAAGATTTATTGCTTTTCATTAGAATGCGTTAAGCCTAAGCCATATTTTTTGGGGTCGCTGAATTTTAGATTCAGCCAATAAGTCATTTATTATATGTGATTGGCTATAAGCTTTCCATATGACATATTTTTCAAGCTGTTATTCACAGCTGCCTTACATACATTCATATTTTAACCTTTGCAATTGCAGCTTTAACAGATCATAAAGCATAAATATTACTTTATGGGCTTACAGACTTCAGTCTTGGGCCACGTGCTTTTGGCCATTAAATTGTGGCTCATAAATATAAAACACAACGCTCAAAAATCAACCAAATTTCGTTGAGAATTTATATTTATTGCGCCAAAAAGTAAAACAAGTATAATTTACAAGCAAAGTCACACAAACAAAGCGTCGCTCATTGATATTAATATTCACACGATAAAAACGATAAACAAATAAAAATAAGAGTAGAAAAACAACTTTGAGTATTGAGACTCCAATATTAAAAGGGGGCTTAACTGCTTTAACTGGGATGCCGGCCACAAGTTCAGGGTCAACAACAAAATACATACGTAGCATGAAATTTACATTTGTATAAATCGGTTTTCAAGCTTGAATCAATCTGTGAGCAGCTTTCGAGTTCAGTTTTTCGTTAAACTCTTTTGTTGATTTTTCCTTCTTACAAATTATCAGCGCAAATAGAGCTTAAACATTTCATTTTGTTCATGGGAAGCGGGCTAAAAAGTTGTTTAAAACTTTTAGTTTTGGCGGTTTTTTGGGGAACAAACTTTGGTTTGTTTTTTTTTTGGCACTTCCAATTTGCTGACAATCGTTGTTTAACTTGGTTTGCCTCATTTGTTGTGCAAACAAATACTTAACAAGGTTTAACAATAAGTTTAACTGGACGAGAAGATACTATGGAAGAACTTTAAGGGATTTTTTAATACAGCTTTGATTGAAATATTACAAGAAAAACGATTTTCATTACTAAATTCTTTGAAATCTTTGAAGATTATGTAAAAATCCCGAGGATTATACTAAAACTTACATTTTCTATTGATTTTCTTTTTTAAACAAACTTAAGTTAGGTAAACTTTTTATTTAAACGTTTTTCTTACTTCTCTTTAAGACTCTGGCAGATTGTCTCAAAATCACGAAAGAATATATTTTTTTTTTTCCTTTTTTTATACACAATCCCAAGTTTAGCTACCCTTTCATACATAATTCTTTCCCCATCTATACTTATTAGTTCCGCTTGTGAACTGTTTCAATTTGCTTTCATATTCATATTTTTGCGTCTCATAAATATTTACGAACGAATGATGTAATATTGACTGAAAAGTATTCAAATCAAGTGAAATTTGAAGTCTTTCTAGCAACGAAAAATGACGTAAAGTACGAAAATTAATTTACATCTCTTTTATAAGTGTTTTATGCATTTATTTCGGACAAGTTTTGTTAAAAGCCCCCAATTCATGCTCTATTTGATTGCTATTTTTGTGAACATTTTTTTCGGGGTTTCAACATTTTGATGCATGTAATTTTTGGTGGCGTTTGAAAAAACTTCCGTTGGCAATCAAAGTACTCAATAAAAGTTTGATCAAAGCAAATTTTATGGCCAACCAACCAAAAATAAACTTTTATAATCTACTTTGTTATCGTTTCAAGTTTTGGATTAAGATATTGATCAACTTTTGTTATGGCATTGAAAGATATCTTTATAAGAGATACAATCTAACCCCCCATGTTGAGCTTTATAAATTGCCAACTAATTTACCCCGCAGCTGGCACATAATTAAAAAATTCATAAACAAAAAAAAGAGCTTAAGCATATATTAATAAATTCGCTAAAAATGTAAACAAAAAGGTGCAAAAACAACAACAAAAAACTCATTTCGCTGACGTCAAAATTTTTTGGATCAACTTTTCAACCTTTTCTGGCCGAGACGAAAGCAAAAAAAAAAGCCAAACACGTTTGCCATTTGTGTACCTTTTTTCAACGTTATTATAAATGTTGCCCCAGGGGCGGCGGAGAGGGGTAACAGGGAAAGCATGTGTGGAAGTTTGCTTTAATGTCGTTGGACGGCAAAATATTAAAATTGTGCGTCGGGCTTGTTACGGTTTCTGTTTTTGTTTTTTTTAAACATATTTCACGCATTTGCCCACCTGGGTGGTGATGATGGCAGCAGAGAGAGAGGGGCGGCGAGGGGTTTGTAGGGGCGTTTTAAACGTATTTGAGGCACGAACAAATGTTGCATAACACGAGTTTGGGTTAAAAACAACAAACAAAGAGAGAAAAACAAAGTATATTTACGTAAAATATTAAACTGGTTGTACTTTTTAATTACAACAACGAAAGCTTGCAATTTGTGTTGTGGTTGTTGTTGTTATGGGCGTTAAATAGTTCAGGTGCATTAACAAAAATACCCAGGAAAAAGTTGGAGAATAAAACGATGTATATATTCCTACAGAAAACCTTATTATCTTATCACAAAATTTTTCATTGACAACTTCAAGATTTTCGTTTAATAAAAAAACATAAATGTAATTTATACCTTTCCCAAGAAGTTTTTAAGCACAAAAGCCTTTAAAATTTTGCCATTTTATGTTTGTTATTAAAATATTTTAGACTTGCGATTAGATAAGTTTAAAGGTATAGAATTTAAGATAAGAGCGGCGTCTTGATAAAGAGTTCTTAAATATTCATTTTAGGCCAAACAAACACAATTGAAACTTACGAAAAAGTTTACCTTATCTTCTTTTAAGTTTTCGCATCTTTCCTATTAACATGTAAAGCCGAAGCCTACCCCTACCTTACCTAACCTTAACTATCCTATTATTTCCTCTCCTATCCTATCTTATCCTATCCTATCTTATCCCATCCTAACCTATTCCAACCTTACCTTACCTAGCCTAACCATAACCTATCCTAACCTTACCTAACAAAACCCAACCCGACGCAAACAAATCCTAACCTATCTCAACTTATGCTAAACTAACCATAACCTAACCCAACCTTTCCCAACCTACATATTTCAACCTTACCCAACCTAACCCAACCTAACCTTACCTTACCTAACCTAACCTTACTTATCATAACTAAACCTAACCTAACCAAATCCTAACCTTACCCAACCCAACCCAACCCGACCTATCCAAACCTAACCAAACCCAACCTAAACCTTGCTAACTGTTCCAACAAAACAGAGCATCTCAACGTCAATCATTATTGTCAATTAACTTCATGCTTTTTTTTTGCAGTCCTCACAGTATTCGTGGTGTTTCGCATGCATTTTATCAGCTGTTGAGTGCAGAGCGTGTTGACAGCTCTCGTGACACTTGTCAAAACAGCGCTACGAATATACATACCATTTGCCCCCAATGTCAGAGGGAGTCTGAGAGTCAGTAGAGTCTGTCGAGAAGTGGCTTCACAATTGATTTACAGCTTTCAGTGGCAAGCACACATTTGTGGCATGAACATATACCTACTCCTCCCCTTTCTTGTTGATGAATGATAACTTTATTAACATTCAATGGTTTCGTTTCGTTTTTTGTCAGCCTCAGCTTTTACCAATTGAAAATATGATGGGCATCTTTTTATTATTATTAATCACAATCTCCCCAATGACATTTAATGATGCTTTCTGTGTGTTGTGTCATGATCATTAACATAAAATTGACAGCATCATTCGCAAAAGGTCAAAGTCATAAAAAAAAAAGGTATTAAACGTTGCAAACAACTCTTAAATCTTCCCTTGGTGAAACCCCAACAAATAGAAGATTTGGGCTGTAGAATCTGTGATTATCTTTCGAAAGATTGGGACTATGATTAATTGTAGATTGTATTTTTTTTTATTTTTACTATGTGAAGCTTTGTTATAACCTCTATTGTATGAAAATTCTTTACAGAATAGTTAAATGATCTCAAACCATCTTCAGCATAATTGTATTCCAAGTTTTCCCATCTTTATAGGTTACATTCTCTTGTATAAGACAATCACTTTAGCGTTTTATTTACATTACTTAGCGAAAAACAAAACAAAAAAATCCACAAAAATAAAAAAAAAAATTTCACAGTCTCGTGTTAATGAATCCGCTTACAAGGCATAAAAAAAACCTCAACTTTCAATTCTGTTTGGATTTCCTACTTAGTTGTACTCTGCCTTTAATTACAGCTAGTCGAATGTTAAAATCAATATTTGTTGGATTTTTATTTTTATTTATAGTTTTCTCAATGTTTTTCTTGGTGTTGCTTAATCGTTTTCTATTCTGTGTTTCGTCGTTGACCTTCCTTGCTTCGTTTTAACAATTTATGTGTATTTTTCATGCCCAACTATATTTTTGTTGCTGTGTTTATCTTTAAGCTAACACGTTGTGTGTGTGTCTTCCTCTATCTCAGATAACATGTATAGTTGTGTGTGTGTGAGTGTGTTACAAGGCAGCCCCACCCTCCTCCGCCCCTTAAAACAAGCAATTAGTGCTCTTTGTGTGGTGTGAAACGATTTGTATTAAGCTCTGACTCTATGGCTCGAATTTTTAATGGCATTTGAGCTTTTGAGTGTGGTCAGCTCGTAAATTGATTAAAACTGTTTGATTATGGTCTGTATGTAAAGATTTACTCATGTGTATAACGAGAAAAGTTTTTATTTTCAGTGCAAATATTAAAAATGTGAATTTGATGGCTGTAAAATCTTTAATTTCAAACTTTTTTGATTTGTGAAATATTTTGTAAAGGCAGAAACGAAAATTTAGTAAAGTTGAAGAGAAATATTTTAATGCTTTTTGGTGTCAGATAAATAAATTTTTAGACATTTTTTTATGTATTTCGAACATATTTTAAACATTTTTTGGAATCTTTAATGACTTCTCATGCATTTACTGCTACATTCATGCCTTTGCTTATCTCATCTAAGCCAGAGAGGTCATACACTGTGAATGGCATTTGCTCATTTGTTCACTTGTAGTTAGAAAAATCACAATTGCGTATTTCATCAGCGTATTTTGCATTGTTTTTTCAAATGCATTTCGCATTGTTGAACTCAGAGTTCAGCTAAACTCAACTTGAATATGATCTCACATCAAGAACTTTTCATATGTTACAGTTAACATTAACCACAACTGCGAAATTAAACCATCAATCAACACAAACATATTGAGATTAATAAACACAATAAAATTTAATGACTTGTGAAATTCCATGCCAACAAATATATATTTTTTAGGCTTCATTTCAATTGATAATATCTTCAACATGTTTCACATAACTAAAAACAAAATGCAAATCCGCAGATATAGCGCTGTTGTATCTCATAGATACTTGGCTACAGTGAGCTTAGGCGTTTTTCACACACTTCACATATAAGGCAGCGCACACTTCAAGATACATTCACACCCAACCCAAGCTCATTCACAATATCTAGGTAGCTAGCAATTTGCAGTTTGTTGTTGTTGTTATTGCGATTGTTTTTCTGTTTCTGTTTCTGTTTCTGTTTCTAGTATATATTTTGTTTCGAGAAATCTTCTCGCACAATGATGCCAAATGTGACAACGAAACGCAAAAAAAATTACTCGTGTGGATGCCGGTTGTTTATGTTGTTGTTGTTGTTTTTAGATGGGTGCTTAAGCGATTGTTGTTGTTGTCGGGTGCTTAAGCGATTGTTGTTGTTGTTTAATGTGGTTTTTTGTTCATTGTTAAGCAAAATAAAATGCGAAAAACTAAGATCGATTAGCAATAAATTATTGTCAGGTTGGGTAAGCAGCTCACAATGACAGAAAAAAAAATAAAATAAATGATAAACAAAAAAAATAAAAAAAAGCAAAATTTAAAAAAAAATAAATAAATAAATAAAAAAAAATTACAATAAAATATTTATAAAAAAAAATATTGGTAAAAAAAAATTTATAAAAAAAAATATATTTAAGAACATAAAAAATATTAAGAAAAAAATCATAACTGTAAAAAAAAATCAATAAAACTTTTTTTATTTTTATGATCTCAACAAAAGTGACAAAAAAAACATTTGCGCAATTAAGCTTCTTTGAATCATTTTTGACATTAACTTGTTAACAGCGTACTAGACTTAAAGCAGCAACAAAGCACCAAATGCATCTCCCCATCAAACGTGATTAACAAATAAAAATGCTTTTATCTAATGAATTTTGATGGCGTGTTTAAATGCAAAAGAAAAAACAAAACAGATACAAATAAAAAGTGCATACAAACTCGTTAGAGCTGAATGTGACAAAGATAAATACAAAAAGATGAGAAAGAGAGAGAGGGAGGTAGAAGATTAAGTTGATGATAAAGAGAAGTAGAAACGTGCCTTTAAGCAGATATGCGATTTTTTTGCATATAATTTGCGGTTTTCACTTATTATTTATTGTATCTTATTGCATTTGCTTATTAAATCTAACTTTTTTAAGAGTTCTAAAATCAAAAATAAGAAAAATATATAATCAAACCCACGAAGGTCGCTTGCGCAATTAATTTAATTGAGCGTTGTGCTCTGCTTTTTATTTTAGCAATTTTTTTCAGCCTTTTTTTTGCTCAGTTAAGCCCCAACAACAAAGTCAAAGTTCAGTGGAATTAATTTTTTTTGCCATTTCAATTAAGTTCTCTCCCTGTCTCTCTCTCTTCATAGCTCTCTCATTTCCTCCCCTTTTATACACATATGTGTTTGTTATCTTTTGTATTAATTTGTATTATGCACAACGTATACGCCCCCCAGCCCAGTTTTGGCCGGAACAAGCAAAGCTTCACATGACAAAATAAATGTTTGCTGCGCAGCTTAACTCAAACCCAAAACCCAAATGCCAAAATAGCACAAAATTGCTGTGAAATTAAGCACAACGCATTTGCCTCTAACCTGACCTAACCTTTTAATCTCCCACCTCCTCCCTGCTCCATTAGACAAATGTTTAATATACACACACGACACGGGTCCAACAAATTGTACTAAAAAACTTGACATCGCTTTCAACTTCGCTTCACTTGCAAATTAGTTGAATTTGACTTTGGGGCAACAACTTTTGGTTGAACTATGTTCGCTGGAGACAATGAGTTTGTGAATTTGGGGTAGTTGGGGGCTCTATTGTCATTCCTTTCGTGTTCGTGTGTGATGGCTTATTTGTGGATGTGTTTGACATTCACATGTTTGCATAAAAGTTAAGCCGCAAATTGAATGACATCACGTGTAACAGGGCTGAATACTAACGAAATACAATTTAAGTTAGTTGAAAACTTGATTTTCAAAACTTTTTCAAACAGATAATCAACAATTCCATCAACTAGATTAAATCCAAAAAATCTCCACAGCTTCCAACTAATGTTTTCAGTTAAAAAAACAACAATTAAAGCTCATAACTGACCCTGAACTCAATTAATTTTAATGTACAATCTAGTCGCACCTTTTGATTAAAAATATCTAGACATTATTGCAACAACAATGGTTATAAATTGTACGAATATGAAATGTGGAACACAAGAAATCAATCAATGGACGGCAACTGATAAGACGCGGCATATGCGGCGCATAAGTACTTTTTGATAGCATTAAAATGCCCAATGATAAGCAGATAAGATGCTCAAAAAGAGAGTAAATATCCCAAAAAAATATCCCTTTAACTGTTTTCCACTCACCGTTTTATAAGCACCGGCTGCAAACGTTTCGCTGCTGCTGCGGCTGCTGCTGCAGTCGGCGACGTTGGTGACTTGGAGAGACGCGCAAAGACGCCGACGCCGGCGCCAACAGAGCCTTTATCCTGTGGCTGCCGCGTTGACGTCGACGTCGACGACGACGCTGACGCTGACTTTGGTCTAACGCTGCTGCTGCTGCTGCGCTTTGTAACGGTGGATGTTAGAGCGGCAGCAGCGGCTGGCGAACGACGCACAGTGGGACTTATGCGTGGACTACCGCCATTGCTAGAGACACTGCCAGTGGGTGGCGGTGGCGATACACCCGCCGATCCTGCCATGCTGCGCGTTGTCGAAACTTTAGATTTCACATCATTGTAGTTTGTTTTTATTGTTGATTTATTGCTTGCGATTTTATGCATAACGGCATCCCATTTATTTGGCGTATGCGCTTTGCGTGCTATTGGCGACGCTTTTTGTTTTGTTTTGCTTTGCTGTTTCACACTTGTTGTTGTTGTTGTTTTTGTTGACTTGGGTGTTTTGGGCAACGAGAGCGACGAGGAGTTTGACGAGAGCGTATGTAAATTCTCAACGGTACCGAACGATGTTAACGATGCGGATGCGTGCGGACGCGGCGAAACTGCACGCTGTACTGAAAGCGTTGACGATCGTTGCTGCTGCTGCTGCTGAGAGCCGCTGCTGCTGCTCGTCGTTTCGTTAAAAGCTTCGTCGCAAAAGCTTTTCGCGCTGCCGCCGTCAACGCTGCAGTACGACGTACGATTCGAGAGCGTCGTTGCTGCCGACGATGAAGAGAGCGGCCGCGCCTGCTGTTGTTGCTGAGAGTGAGAGTGTGAGAGTGAAGAGTGCGACGATTGTTGTTGTTGCTCCCTTTGCGCTTGACCTTGCTGCTTGCGCATCGTTTGTGTGGAGTCATCCGGCGATAGATCCATTTCCACATCCAGTTCCAGTTCGGGCAAACGCAATTCCTCATCGCAACGATTCTCCACATCGGTGAATATGCCCGATGATTCCATGCACGAATCCTCCAGCTGTGGCACCGATGCACTTGGCTGCATTGTTGGTCCATACAGATGACCATCAATGACCTGCGCTCGACGATCGCCACGTTGCAGCACATCATCCGCATCCGATTCCGTAAAGAAATCCGAATCGGTCATCGGATCTTGACGTCTCATGGGAGCTGCAACTGCGGCTGCTGCTGCTGGCAGTGGTGGAAAGCTTGGCTGTCGGCTCACACGACCCAAATGTGGTCCATTGCTGGGCGAATGATCGCAGGCGGCGCCCCGAGACGCGGGACGTGACATCTCGCCATCACCCTGATAGCCCGTATCCAGGCTGGTCACACTGGTAACGCTGGTGATGAAACTGTTGCTCAGTTTGGATTGGCTGCAGCTGGTTGTTGTTGCAACTGCGGCAACTGTTGCTGCCAGGGGTGCAACGGCAGCGGATATAGGAGCTGGTAGCAGTTGCGGCTCTATGGGATCCAGTGGTAGTTCCTCTGGCGATGGGGTTTGCTCGAGACGCAACTGTTGTTGCAGCTGCAAATGTTGCTGCTGCTGTTGTTGCAAGTGTTGTTGCTGCTGCTGCTGCTGTTGTTGTTGCTGCTTATGATGAGCAACGAGTAGCTCCAACTGATGTTGCTGCTGCTGTTGCGATGACGAATCGAGAAATTCCTTCATCTGATCGGGCGTCAAAATGCCCAAACTTTCATCCAAATCAAAGCTATGCTGTTTCTTCAGCAACTGTTGTTGCGACTGTTGCAGCAACTGTTGCTGCGAATTCGAGCACGAATTGTTCACCAACTCGATGGAGAAATCCAACGAAGTCTCGGGCAACTCGAGACCAAAACTATAGCGTTGTTTCTGGAGTGAAAGTTGTTCCCCCTCGGGTGTTCGGGTGGGCAGGACGAGATCACTCCTGGCGGATTTCATCAGGGGCGAGAGCAAATGCACTGGAACTGGGGTCTGCTGGAAACGTGCACCATGTGGCGTTGTCGTCGCCGATTGTGGCGTCAAATTGAGCAGCGAATGTTGTTGTGCGGCCATCGAACGACGTCCGGGCAAGCGTCTTTCTGGCGTCTGTTCCAGGAGTTCCCGTGTAAGATTCAAGAGCTGTATATGCTGTGCCGGGGATTGAAGACCACTCAAGTCCAAGAGACGTTCCGTATTTAAGGTGGAATTGAGGGGCAATTTCATGTGACTTTTATCTGGCGCCAGCGCCGTTAAGGTCACATCCAATTCCTCCTCCACACCCGATGGCATGGACATGTGCTCCAGCAACGGCAGCTGATCCATGCTCTTGGTCAAGTCCAAGGTTTGCTGCAGATTCATTGGCTTCTGGCACTCCAACGAGGACGAGGAGGTTATGGTCTCATTTAGGTTAACAAGTGTCTTATCCTTTGAGGAAATGTATGTGGCATCCATCTCCTCACAGTTGGAGCTGGAGGGTATAACGGGACGCGTACGATCCGCTCGAGAATTACCCAAGATTTGTGTGCCATCACAGCCGGAGGGTGTACGATTCGATAGGATTTGTGTTGTGTCCATCTGTTCCGTTGCCTTGCAGCTGGTGGAGATCACGAGATGTGTTCGATCCTTGCGTATGCCACTGAGATCCGACAAGATTTGTGTGGCATCCCCGGGTGATCCTCCCGCACTAGTTGTATCCATGTCCATGGTGCGTCTAAAGCCAATGCCAGAGATGCGTGTGCTCTCCAGTTGATCACGACGATGTGGCGTTCCCTCTTCCTCCTCCCCCTGCTTCGTCTTTTCCTTGTGCTCCTCCTCGTCGCAGACAAAGGTCTCGGAACGCATTAGTGCCATGGGTGTGCTGCTGGTCAACTGCTTGGAGGCAGCAGGCAGAGGGGTTAAGGGTAACGAACTAGTCATCAGCTTGGAGGCAGCTGCTCCAACCGTTTCTGCAGCAGCTGACAACTTGCTCTGACCAAAGTACTTCTTGAATACGTTGCTTGTCCATTTGGTTTTCGTATTCCCCGCGTTATTCAACGGTTCGCCGGAGCTGCTCTTCTTAATGCTGCTGCTGCTGGTTCCTAGGTCATGTAGTGGCATTGCTGTTGGATGATACGAACTGATTGGACGCGTTGATTTATTATTGTTGTTGTTGCTGTTGGTGGGCAATGCGGGCTTGCGAAAGATTTGTGTGCTGGATTTTGTAGCAACGGGTGGACGTATGTGGGAGGTGGAGGAGGAACTTGTTGCTGCTGTTGTTGTTGTTGTGGCGCCACCGCCAGTCCAACCAAAGCTGCCCGGCGTTGGTATGCGCGAGATGCCATCCAGGCGCGCTATGCGCGACGTTGCCGGATCCTGCGAAGATGAGAGAGAGAATGGGAAAAATGTATAAATAAATTATTATTATACGGGCCAAATGGTGTGGGAGAATGTGTTAAATTGTTGTGGCTTTATGTGAGTTGAGGAGTCGAGAATTTTCTAAAGACGACAAGTAAGTAGTAAGAAGGTCAAGAGGTATCGACTAGGACATACCCTTAACCCGTTACGTAACGCCTTTATATTTTTTCGTTTTATGGGTTAGGAGTATAAAAAAATGTGGAATCCGGAAATAACAAACGGTTAGATACAGTGATTCCTCTCTAAGCAGAACGTTTTGGCTTCAAGATTTCCTGATACCAAATCCTGCTTGAACCTCTTAAACTCCCTTTAGTTCCTTTGATGAGTCGAGAATCTCCTAAAGACAACAAGAAAGAAGTTTGTCGAGAGGGCTTATGTTCTTCATATTATCGGATAAGGGTATTCAAAGTTGTGCAGTCCGGGAATAATAAGCTGCAAGATACAGTGATTTGCTCGCTTAGGAAAACGTTTTGGCTTTCCTGAGGTTTCCTCAACCTAACTTCATTCTGCCTTCAAAACTTCCGTTAGTTCCTTTTGCAAGCAGCATATAAAAAAAAATCAACCTGGAATTGATAAGCTGTAATAAACAGTGCTTGCCCACAAACCAGAACCTTTTGGCTTCAAGGTTTCCCTAATCCAAACTTTATCGTACTTCAACCTCCAAAACTCCCTTTAGCTCTCTTCAAACCCAGCGTATCGAAAAATCCGTTAAAATGCCTCAACAGATTGCGACAGCTGTCCCAGCTGTGACCCACAGACCCGCAACAAATACCCTTCGCTGACCACCCTCAGCAAAAACACCCGCAAAGAAGAGTAAAGTGCGTAGTTGTTATTTTTCACCCTGGCGCCAACTGGTCTTATGTACTCCTCTCTCCTCCCGCCCTGTCGCACGTACTAAGACATTGTTGTTGGGGTTTTTTTTTGGCAGGCGCCACATCCCCAATGCAATGTAGTTCATTGGGGCGTTTCCACTTGGCATCAGTTCAACGCACTTTAAAACAGGGTAACTAAACACGAAGGTAGAGGGGGAGACAGCATTAACTGTGGGGGGGGGTATTTGCCTTGACGCTGATGTCATCATAAGACTATGCATTCGAGGGGGAATGATATTTGTATACCCTGTAAGTTAGAGGGTTGACTATTAAAGAGGATTTTTAGGGAATTTTTTGAGGGTTTTATGGCAAAATTTATTTAAGTTAAGAGTCCTGATATAATCTTCACTGAAATTGATAGTGACTAGTGCTACATTAATTTAAAAGTGTAAAACTTGAAGCACTAGGAATATTTAAATAAAATTAAATTAAATTATAAAAAAATAAAATAAAAAATAAAAAAAAAAAAAAAGTAAAAAAAAATTTTAAAAAATAATAAAAAAAAAAAAAATAATAAAAAAAAATAAATAAATAATAAAAAAATAAATAAATAATAAAAAAAAAATAAATAATAAAAAAATAAATGAAAAAAAAAATAAATAAAAAAACTATACTTTTCTATTAACGAATTTTAAGGTCCTTAACCAAAACTTCATTAAAGTTTCCCTGAGTATCTAAGCAGTTGTTCCTTCCTCAAGTCTTTACAACCCTCATTTTAGTCAGGGTTGTTTCACTTGCAAAGCCAAAACGCACACAGCTAATTGCAGTCTAATCTAATATAATTAGGAAATTTGACGTGACTGGACTGATATGCGCTCAGATAATGCTATACTATATGCATATAAATGCCATCATGTAATTATTTTCTAGCTTCATTATGATTCCCTTTCAGAAGAGGCTGAATAGGGATGAATAATTGTTATGCGGAGTAATTATATGGCATCCGTTTCCCAAAAAACTTTTATTTTTATATGCTGCAACTAAAAACTAAAAGTTTAGCCATAATTTTATGTAATTTATATGCATATTCCGTGTATAAATTATCTAAAAACTACAAAAACTTTTAAATTAAATTCCTACACGCATTGTTTCGAGCTTATTTCTTAGAATTCCCAAGTTGTTTAAGCCAAGTTTCCTGTCTTTTATGAACTCTCGCTTGAACAATGGAGCAACAACTTTTTGGTGGGTGAAGGGAAAGCTTTTTTTATTTGGGGGATCAACTATCAAAGTTTTGTGAACCACAGAAGCCGCATTATTAAATGTACTACAGCCCCAAAATATGTAGTTTACATAGCTGCATGTTCCTTAATCGAAAATGCAATTTTCATCGCAGACAAGTTTAAACAAGCATAAGGCATAACTGCCTACGAGCACCACCCGCTCGAACCTCCACCCACCCACATCAACTGCAAAATGTGTCCTTGAACCTTTTTCGCGTACAAAAGTTTTCACACAGCGCGTTCCAAAAAGCCAAAACACACACAGCTCAATGATTCTTATCAAGCTCCATTGCACAAAGTTTGCTGGCGGCGGGAAGGGCGGTGTCACAGGGTGAAAAACCCTACAGGAGGTTGCAAGTACGAGTTGCTCATTTCGTGCCACATATGTGGCCTCCGCATGCTTTAATTATTGCAATATGACACGCAGCGCAAAGGGGGCGAAAAGGGTTTCATAAAATGTCATCGATAAGCGAAAGCTCGCTGGGAATTGCCATATTGAAGGAATTCTCTCATTATAGAGAGAGCGAGAGAGAGGGGAAGTTAAATATGTCTGTATTATTTCCACTGGGAGAGTTGTGTTGCAATAAATAACTGATTAATCTGTTTGCATTTTAAAGCATCTGTCTGGGCGGAAGATAAGTTTTTAATTGCATTGTATAAGCAATAAGACAATAAGATTTGAATACTCAAAGTAAAATATTTTGTTTCATTAAAGAATAAATGTGTGTGTGTGGGAAGATAAGAAGTAATTGCTTTTTAATAAAATATCTTTGCAAAGCTGAGAAACAACATAGCTCTGAGGAAAGATTTATCTTTTCAACTTTTTCATTGCCTACTTTGCGGCAGCGCAAAATAAATCCAAGGAACTCGCTGAAACAGAGAAATTAAGCATACGCAAACATTTTTAGCTTTAATTTACGTTTTCTAATTAAAAACCATTTATTGTAAAGAGTTCTCCGCTTCGTTTAATCAAACAACAAAATTTTCTTAACGACAAATCTTAAATAACCCAAAAATTAACTGGCATTTTATTAGCCTTTTAATCAAGACCGGAAAAAGAACCCAACGAGACAAAGAAATATTTTTGCTATCTGGGCCAAACAATATTTGTGCCAAAAACACACAATGCGACAAGACAACATAAAAATACTTGTGTACCGTTGTTGTCGAGCAACGGCAATTGACAAGGAGACAATAAAATGGCAAAAACCAAAAAGAAAACAGCGAAACGCGCAGCACGCAACGAGTAAAAAAGCACGAAAATACTGAATTATTGTCAGGAAGGCAACGGAAAAGAAAGGAACGGAAATGGAAAAAAAAAACCAAAGAACCCGAGAGAGGGCGGCTTTAATTATAAAAAAGAATGGTGCACTGCATGGGGGGCACACTGTACTTTAGCTTTTATATGGGTTAAGCTCGAACGCATGTCCTAAGCCTGTCAGAACAACGAATTGGCAGGGACAGGGTAACGAGTGAAAAGAGGAAACCGGCAAACGGAACTTAATAAAATTTATCGATTTATGAACGCAATACAGATTTGAGGGTTAGTTTTTTGTTATAGCATTTAACGCTTAAAGTGAGAGAGGGTTGGGATTCAAAGAGTTGGTTTCTATTGTTCTTGTTTTTGTTTTTTGTTTGGTTATTAGCTTTTGCATGCATGATTTGCATGCAATCGATAACGATTGTCGAGGTTAAACCGAATGAAAGCACTCATAAACCAAAAGCTGTGAATTATTCATGATTATCCAACTGTATAAGGCAAAACTTGCTTAATATACTTTAAGTTCATAACATTTCCTCAACCATTCCATTGATATTTATTTATATTGATATTATTTTTAAACTCTTAAGGCCTTCTCTTGTTACAGCTCTGTCGGTTTTTTAAACAGCTCAATCAAGTTTAGCCCGTTGGACCCGTTGACTCGTCACCATGCCAGGAGGGAAGGCTACAAACATTTTCACAAGCCATTAGCTCGTATCCATCAACGCCACTAAGCGGCTTATCTTGGCAGCCATTGGTTAAACGGGTGAACCGGGTAAACGGGTAAAAGCGGGCGCACCGGAAGCCAGCAAAGAAATGCGACGGGAAATGGTGCAGAAACTTAAAGCCAAACATTTGTGTTTGGCTATCAATAAAATGCACTTGCGAACTCAACTATTCATGAACTTCGGCAATGTGCTTTAGATTTAATATTGTTCAAAAGTAATCAAAATGCGCAAAATAATAATTTCCAATCATTTGACAATTTGGCAACATTGCCAGCCAAAAATTTTTCACAGCATATGGCGTTTAAGTATATTATATTATTGAAGACGTCAATAGATGGAGGAAAAAGAAGTCTGCGACAATGTTTTTAATAATAATATTGCGCAGCAGGCAAGAGACGATGAGTTTGCCTTTATGACAGATGCATAATACCCTAGAATAAGCAGCTAAAAGGAGATACCAAACTATACTATGTCTAAGAATTTTCTTCACACAAAGCTTCTTCAACTTCCTCTTACATAAGTCTTATGCTTCATTTTACAGAGTATCAGATGTTTCTATGAAATTTATCGCATCACATGCTGCGCAATATAAAAAACAGCGACTGTATACATATATTTCCTTCTAGCCGAGAGGGCAATAATTTCCTTTTTGGACAATTTCGCAGTGGTGCGTAAAATTAAATCATTTTTATTGCGTCTTGAGAGTCAGCAGGTCCTGGACATACTACGTCTAGGCGAAAAGAAGGACAGACAATTAATGTTAGACCGTTAAAGCTGGACCTATCTATTTCACAGTCGATATGAAGAGTCTATGCGAGTTGTTGGCCCCACAATTTATGTGCCACATCTGCGGCAACATCAGTTAGGCAAAAAAAACACATGCCGAGAGATAAATGTGAACTAGTTGTAGTTGTTGGACAAGTCAGCTGAGAATACAACGAAGGACTTCTACAAGCTAAGATTTAGCAACATTTGGCTCGACAGGCGCATAAAAAAGAATCGTTGCATACTTTTAAGCGCAGATTAAAAAGGCGACCACCCATGGCAAAGTAAAATAAATTGCGCATTCAACGCGTATACAAAAAAAACAGCCAAGAAAAAACGTAATGAAAAAGTCTAGAAAAAAAAACATAAAAACGTTGACTGAATATTAAGTACCCTAAGCGAAAACATAGGCTAAAAATAATTATGTGAGGTATATAAATCAAAAAAAAAATAACAAGATAAATTTGTGACAAAGTTTTTGGGTTTAAGATTTAGAGATTTATAAGAACAGCTTCGATTCTCGCTATAAATATTTAAGCTGTATTATAGTAGAGCATTCAAAGTGCTTAAGAAAGAAAAAAAAATACCCATACTTTCCACCATAAGCAAAGGTCACAGACAAAAGGCAAATGAAGTCAAACAAAAAGGCACAGAAAAAAAAACCCATTTTGCCATTTTAATTTGTATTGTGAATGTAGCCAAAGGGGGGTTAGGGTAGAGAGTAGCAACAACAAAAAGAAACATTTGTCGAAATAAAAACCGCCTTTGGGGTGTTTATATAAATGAGTTTTATATTATGGCCAGAAGGATATCCAATGGGCACGAATAGCTTAAGTTTTATTTAATGGGCAGAAGTGTTGCAAACATTTGTGTGTGCAACACGTGTGTGGCATAAGGTGTGTGGCGACGACACAAGACGACGTTAATTAAGAGCTAACAAGTCGAAAGGAATTTCATTGGAAATGTTAAGCTGCTTAGCAAAGCAATGCTTGCATTATCGGATTATAAGAAAAAAATTTTTTTTTCGCTGTTTTAAGGCGAAAGCAAAAAAAAGTTGCCAATTAAATGAGTTTTTTCTTTGCGATTCAATGACTTGAATAAACAGTAATTACAGATTATGTGTTCCTAGAAAAGTAAAGAGGGAGAAAAAAACGATTTTTTTGTGAATTCTGTAAAAATTCTGCACAAAAGAATAACATGAAAATGGCGGAGTTGAAAAGATTTTCATATGAAAAGCAAATGTTGTAATAAAAGAATTGAGAAAAGACTTTAAGATTTTAAATTTACTTAAACAAAGTTTTTTCCCATTTCTCTAGAATATTTCCAACCCCAAAGAAAGCTCCTCTCTACGTTCAAATTGAGTTCATATTTTCACATTTTGCTTAATCATGTTTCTATAACTTCTCAGTTAACTGAAGTGTATTGCATATCAAGTAGTTTGCATTCCCGCTCCCCCCCCCCCCTTGCCCACACTCTACTTCATTCAAAACTTCCATGCACTTTATGCTATTTGGTATGTGAGACTTGCGTTTGAAATATTCAAGTAATTTATCATGCCCCAAGGAATCGGGATAAAGGCATAGTTGGACATTTATCAAATGGGGCAGGGCAGCCTTGTGCAACAGCGACAAGTAAAACGTGCAACATGTTTCCGCCTTGCCTTTGCCCCGCTGCATCAGTTGTTGGCATTGAGATATTTTACTTTAAAGAAAAGTTGAGGCCAAAAACAAGAATTACAAAATATAAATCGTTCGTCGCAGACTTGAATTGATGAGTCCCATCTGGGCGCTATCACACCTAATGCACAAACCCTTCTCTCTCCACCACCCCCTTCCTTCACCTGCCCACAAAAGCAATTTAGTAAATTGCAAATGCAATAAATACTAGAGATGAAATAGCAAAGATAGCGACGAGTGTTGAAAATTGCAACGAGTATTAGATACAAGAAACAAAGATAGCGACGAGTGTTAAAAACGCAACGAGTATTGACTAGAGACGAAGATATTGACGAGTGTTGGAAAAACACAACGAGTATTGAATATAAGAGACAAAGATAAAGAACGAGAGTAAAAACTTTTTTACATGATGGCAAGCAACGAGTATTATATACTCGTTGGGAAGACGAGCGAGAAGAAGTTTTCATCAAGAAATACTAGAAATGCTTAAAACTACCCAAAGGGCAACAAAACCCCTTCAACCTTTCTTTAAATTGTACAAAAAAATTAAAAACATTGACCAAAATCTTCCAAAAAAGTGAAAACCACAAAAGAACGAACCGCTAACATTACTAAAAATGTGGTAACACAGTTGCGGCATGAGAGAAACCCTTTTGTGAAAAACGTTTGCATTGCATATTTTAAATAGCATTTAATTTCATACCAGAAAACCCAAAATCTGACACGCTCTTGCCCGCCCAAAGCAACCAACCCGACTGTTTTCAGTAAATAAACCACATACGGAATGAATGTCTGTCTGTCTGTCTGTCTGTCTGTGTGCGTTGCACACAATGTGAATTACAAAATCCCAGAAAACCGCAAAACACAACAACTGAAATTTCACAAAACACAGACAGACAATGTTGCTAATGGTTGCAAATGCAACAAAATATATAAGGGTTCGTAACATTGTTAGCAAAGACAATAAACATAACCGCAAAAATTGTTTCAGCCGCTTCATTATTGTCAACAGTTCAACCATTCTGCCTGGTTCTAAAAATTTTTTTTGCAATTATAGTCGACTGGAAATTCAATATTGGGTTTGAGGTCAATTGAGGCAGCGACTAATGAGCCTCATTGTCAATGCCACAAAGTTGCGCTGAAAACTCATTATATAATAAAACCAATAAATATATTAACATTTTATGCATAGTGTAATAACGGGTTTAATGTATTTAACGCAGGAATTTTGATGAATGAATAATATTTTGGTAACATTTTGGGTTTATTATCAAGTTTTAAAAAAAAAAAAACAAATCATTTTCTTAACAATTTCTTTCATATTCGCCTTAACACATCTTCATTTTCTTTATCAACGAGAATCACTTTGCTTTTTCCAAGAACTTCTTCGACACGTAATCAACTAAATTATTTAAGTCAACATTCTACTACACTTTTCTATACACATTTCTTTTTTCTACAACCATTGCACAACATCATATGGCAATTGAAATCAAATTTCACAGCACTTCAGGGGTTTCCCAAAAAAAAAAAAAAAAAAAAGGAAAACCCAGAAAAGAACAGCAAAAAGCCAAACAACGTGAAACAGAGCAATGTCCATCTTAACTCTCTCGAGTGAGTGCCGCACAACACTTGCAACACTTTCATAAACATTATTTTTTTTCACTTGTCTTTGCGTTTTCCGTTTCTTTTGCTCACTCATGTCGCTGACAATTTCAAATGCCAGTCGATAGTTGACCCAAATTCTACTCTACTCACTGCCGTACAAAGGAGCAAAAAACAAAATAGGAGAGAAAGAGAATGAGTAAGTGTGTGTGCATGTGAAAAAATGCTGACTGTCACGTACTTACACATAAAAAAACTTGCTTCCTTAAAAAGTGTTGCACTTAGAAAACAAAAAGTTTTAAAAATCGCAAGTTCATAGCTTCGGTAAAAATCAACCGATTTTTAAATGGAATACATCAAAAGTCTTGATTTAAGCTTTTAAACGACGCTGCATATGAATCTAGAAATACGATTTTTACTCACTTTTCATCATTAAAATTTGTGAGCAAAAAATCGACTTGGGAGTTAGACAAAATTTTCGATTACCATAACTTTCTCAAAATTGATCAGATTTTTAAATGTAATACATCAAAAGTCTTGTATTAAGCTCTAGATTAATACTGCATTTAAATAAATACAAAATAAATAAACTTAATTTTCAGTCGATTTTCATGTCAATTTTTTGTGACCAATAATTGATTTGGGCGTGGAACGAAACTTCCGATTGCCATAACTTCCTCAAAATTAGCCCGATTTTCATATGCAATACATCAAAAGTCTTGTTGTGCGCTCTAGATTAATACTGCATTTAAATCTAGAAACGAAAATTTTACTCGATTTTCATGTTAAAATTTTGTGTTGAAAAAGTCGACTTGGGAGTTTTTCAAAATTTTCTATTGCCATAACTTCGTCAAAACTAATCCGATTCTTAAATGTTATACCTAAAAAATGTTGTGTGTTAAGCGCTAGAATAAAACTGCATTTAAATCTACAAACTTAATTTTTACTCGATTTTCATGTCAAATTTTTGTGACCAATAATCGATTTGGGAGTGGAACAGAACTTACGCTTGCCATAACTTCATCAATTTTGGTCCGATTTTCAAATGTTATACATCAAAAGTCTTGTATTGAGCTCTAAAATGCGACTGCATTTAAATCTAGAAACGCAATTTTTACCCCATTTTCATCTCAAATTTTTGCGACCAATAATCGACTTGGGAGTTAGACAAAACTTCCGATTGCCATAACTTCATTAAAATTTAACCGATTTTCAAATGTAATACATCAAAGGTCTTGTATTGAGCTCTAAAATAAAACTGCATTTTAATCTAAAAATGCGATTTTTACTCAAATTTTATCATCAAAAAATTCCGACAAAAAAAAAATTTTTTCGCCTTCGCTTTTGCCACTTTATTATTTTGTGCAGTGCAGCGCATGTACCTGTCAAATGGAGGGGTAACAACAACGACAACAACAGCACTAATACCAACAACAACTGTCACATATATATCAAATTTGTAGCTCAATGAGTATGAAACCATGTGGGTAGACACTGAGACAGACATACAGACAGTCGTAACGACTGACATATGCGGGTTTCAATGTGACATTGTTGTTTACCTAAGACAACAACAACAACAATCACATGATTTACGATTGAGTTGCGCTCTGCACAAAAAAAATAAAAACAAAAAACAATGTCATTTAATTTCGCCAAGCGCAGACACAAGGCTAACGAGAAACTTTCGAAACGCGTGTCGTATGAGCAACGTGTGCAAATATATTTCACATACGCCTCGTGTGTCACTTGGAATTAATGTTGGCATTGTTGTTTATGTATTTTGACAGTTTGCTTGCATTTTATTTGCATACTTATTTGGGCATGGCAAGAAGGGCGAAAATAAATTTATTTACATTTTTTAAAGTGATTTAAAATTTTTTTTTTTTGGTTTTTAACAAAAAGTCTTATAAAATTCACATTTAAGAAGTAGAAAACATTTTTCAGTGATATTTTTCTTGATATTTCTAAAAATTAAAGTCACTTTGCTTAAGTTGGGCTGAAAAAGAGGAAAAAAACACGTCGCTGCAGTCTCTCTAAATTGCAAATTTCTTTGCCACCAAAAAAGGAAATCTTCTCACTCGGTTCCGTGCAGATTTTCAGCACATTCTGTGTGAGAAAGTCAGAAGGCCGATGGCCAAAAAAAAGAAGCAAATATTGCCGCATTGCAAATGCTGTTCGCATAGTTTCTTTTTAAACGTTTGAACTTTTAAACAAAGTTGTGCAACGTTAACGTGATGATGGGCAGAGAAGGGGGGGAGATGTGGCAGGATTGCATTGCTATCCAGATGTTGGCATTTGAACTTAGCCAAGCTGTGTGCGAATAACATTTTGAGGTTAAGTAGAGAGAGAGGGAGAACGAAACAAATCAAGCGGCGAATTAAGGCAAACTGCAGTTAATTGCTGCTCTCAAGTGTTTGCTGTTAATTCAAAAGCAAATGATGCTTCAGTGTGTTGTCATGTGTGTAAAATAATTAACAAGCATGTTCGCTTGAATGTAATGCAATAAAAAATATAAAAAATTTACATATATTTAGTTTATTTTACGCTTTTGCTTTTGGATTTGTATGAGATAAATTTGCTTTTATAGCTGGAAAGCATATGTTGGCATAGTTTTTGTGAAGGACGCGCCACACTTATATAAGGAGGGGGAAGGCAGCGTGGAGGGGACGATACACACACACAGGATATGCGGCAGTCTTAGTGCACGCTGAAGCGTAACAAACACAGAAACACAGGAGGCGCAGAATTAATGGAAGGCCCCAACGCAGACGTTTAAAAAGAGTACATCCAATCGATCTGAATGATCGAATTTTGTAATTAAAATAAATAATATTCTTATTGCAAGACTTAATTAAATAAAATTAAGTTGTTTGTACAGTTATCCTATCCATTTAATGTAAGTTGTTCATAATTAATAACAGAATAATTAAATTTAAATAAACATTTTTCAAAAAAAAAAAAATAGTTTTTGTGAAGGACGCGCCACACTTATGTAGGGAGGGGGAAGGCAGCGTGGAGGGGACGATACACACACACACAGGATATGCGGCTGTCTTAGTGCACGCTGAAGCGTAACAAACACAGAAACAGAAACGAAACGAAACAAAACAAAAAGCGACAGCAGAACGAGAGGGGGGAAGCGAGGAAGAAGAACAAAAGTTTTGAAAACGTCAAACGTTTTATTTTTTTTGCTTTCCTTTCAATTATGCAGCATGAAACAAGCTGCAATGGCCAACTAGATAGGGGGTCGAAGGTCGTTTTTTTTTTGCATAAGCTCTCAAAAGTATGCTACACATAAAATATATATAGATTTACTTGTACAGATATCGGGCTTAACGCTTAATGCAACTCATATCAACTGGAATATTTGGGAGACAGTGCATTTAGCTTGATTCTCAAAGCAACATTAAGTTTGGTTAAGGTAGAGATTGTTGCATTTTGTAACCCAAAAGTGGGATTTTCATTTTACATAAAGTTTGCAAGAGAGATTTTTTAATGTTTTTCAGTTATTCATATATTTATTTATGTTAAATCGTTTGCATAGAAATCTCAGCAACAATCTAAGGGATTCAAAATGCCCAAAAAGAATATAGAAAGTACACTGATTGCCTCCCAAAGGTATTCAAAACGGCTACAATTTCATTTGCATACAAAATCATCTACAAAAGAGTTCAAGGATTCTCCTATCGTACAGAAAACAAAAAATGAAAGCTTTAATCACACATTTAACGTTAGCTTTAAAGATCATTCTGCACATTATTAAAATCGTATAAGCATAAAAAAAAACCTCATGACCATATATAATTATGTGCATACCATTTTGTTGGCAAGGGCATGCAAATTCTCTTCTTTCCTATTCATTAGAACGTTCTGGGCTTTTTTCATATTCACCGCAACTTTCATAGAGAGTTGACTGGGCTTTCGTTCATACTGTGCCACATTCGTCTTGCACCTTCTACTACCTTCCGGCCACGCCACACACACACACACGTAATATGCATAGTCTATTAAAAATTGTGACCGAGTTGTGAGCAAGTCTTTCAAAAAAGAAAGAGTATAAGTGAGGGTTGACTCGACTGTAGATTGTTGTAGAAGTAAAGTTTTTCCAGTTTCAAGCTTTCATATACCCATTATAATATACAAGTTAGGGTATGACAATGTTTTGTCGCATTAACGCACGGCATAATATGTGTTTTTCGTATGTATGTGTTCTCACACCCCAAACACACACACACATAAATACACCCCTTACTTTTCACACACACTCTTTACACACTTTGACGCTCATAAAATGTTTTTGCTGTACTAACGCCACCTGGCGGGCAAGTCATTAAGTGAGCTTGTTTTGTGCTGATTTGTGAGACGTTGCCGGAATAGAGAGAGTGACAGAGAGAGAGAAAAAGCAGGAGGCCATAAAAATGCAAAGACTACCCAACCTAGACACACACACACTTGCACACACACACACACGAACCAAGGCAGTCATAATTATAATGGGCATTAAAACGGACGCTTGTGGGTTACCCAGCGTTGCCAGAGTGTTTTTTCATGCAAGCAAGCAACTAGTGAGTATGAAAGAAGACTAATTTAGTTGGTGCTTTAGTACACTAATAAAAAGTTTAGTTGGAAGAAGACTTATAGGTAGAAAGAGTTTTATAAGGATTTCAGAGAAGTTTTTGGTTAAAGAAAAGTTCCTTAGGTTAGTACAGTTAGTACCTTTTTGAACTTATCTATCCAAATATAAGCATATATATATTATAACATTTTTTTGTTTCTAAAACTGCTTTCTTCTAAAAATAAAGATTTCTTAGGATATTCAACTCTCGTCGAACACTTTCACCTACTTAAACTTTTCACTCCTTGTCTTTCTTACCCTATATATTTTTTTTTGTTTGGCTTGCAAATGTAACTAACTAAATGGCCAAGCAGAAGGCAAGTCCCAAGTCAGCAGTCAGCGTTCGCAAAATTCATTTTGAAGCCCACAAGGAACGAAAAAATAAAAACACAAAAAAGCTGGCCACAAAACGCAGTTACTTTATGGGTGTGTCTGTTTTGTTTGCACAACATTGTTGTTAACTTAAACAAAAGTCAGAAACTAACTCAAACACACACACACACAGCCACACACATATATATGGCAACCTCCACCCGATTTATCCAAAAACCGCTTTGGCAACCTGTTTGCAACACCCTCTTTTGTAGTTGCCTCTCCGTTAAAATGCTCTTCATGCATTTCCGTAATTTTAGACGAGTTTTCACATTTTATTTATACATATATATATTTTTTCTCCTTGTGCCTTTTGTGTGTGTATTCTCATGCATTTTTTATAGCTTCGCTTCGCGTTTTCACATCGCGTGCAAACAACGGCGCATTACAAATTTTTGCATAGTTATTATTATTGTTGTGGCTTTTCCTATTGTTGTTCTTGTTCAAATTGGGTTAGTAGTAAAATACTATAAAAAAAAATTCACTTGTTTGTTTTTGTTTTTTTTTTTTCACTATCTTTGAATGGGTTTCGCGGAAAAGGCAACAACAGCAACAGCTAGAACTAATTGCATGCAAATTCAGTGCAGCTTTTATTTTGTGCTGCATACTTTTAGGCATTCGCTGAATTGCACTTCAATTTAACAAATGCATTTCATATTCAATTTTTATGAGTTAAATAATGGCAGGAAATAGTTTAATTGATTGCATAATATGTTTTTTTTAAACATAATTCTGTACTAATCTGCTTAATGATGTATAATTATAATAATTGAAGCTTTATTTATCATATTAAAATGCAATTTATTATGTTTTTTATTGAAGTTATCATGGAAAAAACATGACAATGCATTATAGACAAGTTTAAACTGAATTTTTAATCTAATGATGCAGAACTAACCCTAATTAGTTAAGTTTTAGTTGTTCTAATAAGTTTTTTAACATAATTACACATACTTTTTCATGTTTTAAGCACAGTCTTTCCGATTTTGTTTAAAGTTCTTACTTAAACGTTATTAAAGTTTCACTTTCCCTTATTTTTTGTCTATAGTTTTCTTTATATACCGTTATCCAACCCTTTTATATAATATAACTTCCAATCACACTTCAACTATCATCAAAGCCAACTTTACCCCCACAATACGTTTTCTTGCTTAACGCTTCAATGCATTCCCAACATTTCTGCTGGCCATAAAAACTAATCACCCACCTGCACCGATACACACACACACACACACACATACCAAGGACTCTCGCACACACACACACACACACGAAGAGTGTTCGGACTAAAGCCGATTTGAAACAAATTAACCGCACCGCATGGCAGACGTCACACGGATTTGAGTGCATCGCTTCGGTTAGCTGGCAATTTTCCAGCTTGGACACCTGGATATTGTGGGTGTGTTTTACTCCCCCCACCTCCCCCCCCCCTTTATTGTCACGTTTTATCTGCCCACGAACGTAGCTGATGACAGGCGCTTAATTTTCAATTACAAAACACATTCCCATAAAGTGTGCGAACGACGTTGCGAGCTAACGGTAATGATATCATACACATATACGACCGTTGGTCAGTTTTATGGACACTCTTATGCAACAACTACCATGGTGTAGGTGTGTGTGTGTGTGTGTGTGAGTACCCTATCATCATCATCATCGTCATCCGCAACACGTTTTTACACCTTTCGTTGCACGTTTTTTATATTTAATTTGCAGCACATGCAACGCTGCAACACAATCAAATGCACATCATATAGAAAGGATATTAAGGTGGCCTGAATGGAGACAGGAAGAAAAAAAAGGATAACTACATGGACGTTGGTCAAAAGAAGCTTCAACACTTTTGGAACGTGTGCAAATGCTGAAAAATCTTCTTTAAGGTTTAAACTACAGTTAAAATTGACTTAACTTTAGTTTAATGGTTTAACCTACAGTTAAAGATGACTAAGTTTAAGTTTAAGGTTAGCCTGTTCAACTTTAAATACATTTCTTAATTAAATTTCATGTTCCTTCATAAATATTCAATTTATATCTACAGTTACAGCAAAGTACTTTCAAAGTTCTCGAACAAGAAGACATATAAAATTTAACTGGCAGTTAAAACAACAATTTTACTGAAGCTTAAGCATTCTCAAGCATCAAGTTTCAATCAAATATTTATACGCTTTCGTTCTCTATATCTTTCCATCGCGTTTTCAGTTGAATTCACAAAATTTGAGGCTTGAAGGTGGAGAAGGAGGAGCAAGAGGATTCATTCACAGCCAAACTATCTTTTATGGCACTTGGCTAAGGTCTTTTCTATATAAAATTCAATTATTATGTGGGCTGGAACCAAACTTTTTTTATGCCTTTGTGAAATGTATATTTTAACTACATATTTCATAACGTTTGATTTGAGTTTTTGAATTCAATTTGTGATTGAATTTGTTGCAACATATTGTTAATGCTGATTGCGCACTTTTCGTGCAACCAAACACCGTCAATTAATTTCAATGAATGCCATCAAATATTCGCATTAAATATTAATTTGCGGTTCTTCGCACTGCATGCTACAAAATATGATGTTTAATTATTTGCAAATATATGTTGATCCTTTTTACGGGCAGAATATGCAAAATGGTTTTTATGTCAAATCAAGTCAACAGTAATTAAGTTAAATAAAGCTTTATGGGCTAAAAGAGAGTGAAGAAGGGAAAGAGAAAGATATATCAGTTATATTTCACATAAAATCAGAGTTTCTCTATTAAGTTCTTTTTCAACTTTTACTCATTTTTTAGCTCTTATTAAAAACATTTCCTTGTAAACCCTAAATACATTCTAGTTGGCCAAAAATACACAACATCGTTCCTCAACTTAATATTCCGTTCTGGGAAACAACATTTCCTTTTCAACCCTAAATACTCTCTAATTGTTCGAAAAAACACAAATTCTTTCACATTTCTCTGTGTGTGTGCTTGAAAATCGACAATTTTTAATTTGGAAAATTCCTTTGGCAAAGAAACGTGTGTAGAACAAGATGGCAAGGGGCAAACACACACACACACACACCTGAAATAATACGTGACTCATGTGTGTGGCACAACCGCAGCGCATAGCATACATAGCGCGCGTTGCAAGTACCACAATAACTTGAGCTAATTTCATTAAATATTCATGGCCATGGCAAAAAAAAAAGGAAGTAAAAACATGGCCAACAACAAAAAAGCGGAAAAGAGAGAGGGTTATTTTTGTGCAGATGCAGCAGCAACAAAGGCGATTGGCTGCAGTGGCGCCTCCTTTTTGGCTGCACTTAGAAAAATAAATATTAAAAATACTTCTGAATAAAAACCAAGGAAAAAATCTTTAAATAAAATAAAAAATATAATAAAATAACGGTGAAAGCTTTACTCGCAGACTGCTCCTGCAGACGGACAGCTCCGGCGGACATCTTCCTTAGGCGGACAAAAATACTGATTTCCGCCTGCGTGAGCTGTCTGCAAGTAGAGATTTCACTGTACAAAACATATCTATGTTTCTACTATATTGGAAGTCTTATCTAACTTCTACTTCAAATGTTAGAAGTTTTCAAGCTTTTTATCCTTTTCCTATACCCCCAACTTCATACATCTTACACTTTCAAGCTGTTCTACCTTTTTTTTCAGTGTACTTCTACAACGTCTGCCACACACACACACACATAAAAATGTCGCTATGGTCTCTCTCCACACACAGCAGTTTTTAACGTGCTACGAAAGTTGGCAAACGTATTCAACTAGCCATTGTTATATGTATAGGTGTATGTGTGTGTGTGCGAGTGTGTGTTAGTTTAGGCAACGGCAACAGCAGCTGCCACTGACAAATTATCATTTAATCATTTGGCAGTTTAGTTCACTTTTTTTTCGTAGAGAGGTTCAAAGGTTCAAGGCCTGTTGGATTGACTCGGGCTTCGGTTCCGGCTGATGATTAAATATTGATGGATGAGTCGGCTAGTCGACTATGTAAACTATACACATACTATATATCAGCTAATTGCCAGTTTTTTTCAGTTTTTTTGTTATGGGCTTGATAAATGATTTTGGCCCTTGTCTGGGCAATTAGCTCAAAGCTTAAACTTCAAACTAATTAAATTAAGCAGCGCAATAACAAAAAGGCTGACAAAAGTTGCTAAAATAAAAGGGTATTACACTGCTAGAAAATGTGGGTTCGAAGTTTAAGTTTGCAATATCGAAAGTTTAAATGTTAAATCATATATTTTAATAACTTTAAAGCTTTTTATAGCTTGTTTATATACATTTTTCTATGATTTTGAACAGTGTAATTTGCCAAATGAGCAAAAAATCATACTTCTTTTTTGTCATTTAGTTGACTTTAGTTGCAGCCACCGCTGCTGCTGCTTCTGTTGCATAAATAACAAACTGATGCAGATAAAAATGGCCAACGCGTTGCGACCATTCTGTCTGCCTTGTTTGTTTGCTCAAGTTGCGCGATGTCCATTTGGCCAACAGCCCATAAAATGACAATAAGGAAGAAAAAAGGCAGACAGCCGCAAAGGGCTTGGGCCAAGTAGACTTACGACTAGACTTTATGGAAAGCAAGAATATGAAAAAATATTTACAGCCCACAAAACTATGTTTAAAATTCAATTTCAAATTAATTCAATTACACATTATGATATATTTTTGTAATACTAATTCCATATCATATTCAATTTGACCAAAAAATTAAATTGTATAAATATTTATTAATGAAAAACGCATAAATCAAAAATAAAATGTTCAAAATCATTTACAAATAAAATATTTGCTGATGATATTTATTGCGATTTTGTGTTTGTACAGTGGACGCCCGGTTAAAAGAACGTTTCGCATAAGGCCTAACGAAAAACTGTGAAAACCTTAAGGAAACAGGGGAAAGCCCAAGAACACATTATAGTATAACCATTTTGCCATTATTTGGCATTATTTTGCTTGCATTTTAGCTGATATCACTTAACGAACTTGATACTACAAGTAGAACTACTTGTGTTCGTTAAACGAGGTTCCACTGTATTTGTTGTTGAATGAACACACACAAAAATCTGCATACTCCATTGATATCCTATATATACATATGTATGCACTTTTATTCATGTGCATATGCATTGGCATTGCCATTCTCAGTGAAGCGTAACCGTTATCGATAAATATGCATGAGAAGAGGCAGAGGGTGAGAAGGAGAGCGAGAGAGAGAGAGTGGTATGTGAGGTGTTGCGTATTCTGCGTTATGTCAATACTAAAATCGAAATGCTAACGGCAATATAAATCATAAATGCTCAACGTACGCTTTGTGGCGTGCAAACAGGGGGGGAGGGGGGCGTGAGGGGGGGTTAGGCTGGTTTTGGTATGGCAAATATCAACATGGCCGGCAGGCCAAAAGGCACAACGAGAGAGAGACAGTGCGAAAAGAGTCTACAATTGAAACAGATGCTGCTGCTGCCCAACTCATCCCTAAAAGCATGCTACACTTTATGTATAGTTGCGGAAAATGGTTTATTTAAGTGCAGTTTAACGAGTTTTTTTTAATGCTCAATGTATTTAAAAGTATAGTATATGTATTAAAGCTTGTGTGCTCGCAAGTAAATTGAAATTCCTTGTCAACGCACACACAATGAAACGGTTTATAATCAACTCATCCATCCATCACTGTCTTGAGGGAATTTTATGCTATAATAACAAAAATGATGAGGTTTTTTCTTTGGCTCGAGCTTTGTGCTTTAAGTTATTTTGCTTAGTTTAATATGTTTGTTTAAGAAAATTTGGTTTTCTCTCTCTTTTTCGTTTCGTTTCACCTCAAATAAAAAGCCTATATAGTGTTGTTAACCCCTGAGAGCAAGTAAATCCTGCTGTTTGCTTAAACCGCACGCAAACGCGATTTCCGGCCATAAAACACACAACAAAAACGGATATTTCGAAATCAACGAATTTGGCCGCCACTCTAATCCAGGCCAAAAGCGAATTTTCTATAGTACTTCAGATAATTTTTCCACAAAAAAATGTTAGAAATGAGCAACATTTAGGTTCATGCATTTTTTATGGTGGTTGCGTGGGTGGCCAAAAGTGGGTGGCTTTTGCCTTAGCACGCGACTCTCAATGGTCGCGTGTCTGCTGTAACTACTCTCATACATATCTCTAGACAACTCTCTACTATTCTATAGAAGAAGGGAAAATTCTGTATTCTCAAGATAAATTACATTCTTTCGCGTCACTTGTCGCTGCCGTAAAACAAAAAGTTCTTATCAAAAGTTGCCTTTATTTATTTTTTATATTTGTGTGCCACGCCCAACTCTTTATAATATGTTTGCATTTGTTGTTTTTATGATAGACAATTTTCTGATTTTCTATGTTCTTTCAAGCTGTTTCACCCATCAAATGAACATGGCCAACATGTTGGCCTATAAAAAGAAGTGCCTCATTCTTATATTATATATTCTATGCTAAATCTGGATACATAAAGCGAAGGCGTACAACTGGAGCGTTTTGGCCTTGAAATGCGATTTGCCAACAGTTTTTAAATACCAAATTGGGTATTATGATGCTTATAGATGCCCTTTATTTGCATTTAGGGCATGAAAAAAAGTTTAAAACATTTTAGTTTAGTTGTTTTCTACACAAAAATTGCTGTACAATATGGAATTCTCACTTTTTTCCTCACAATTTCCATTAAAACTGTCTTAAAACTCTCACTTTCAATCAAATTTTACAGGGTATAAGTACTCTTCTCAATGACGCTGCACTTTTATTGTGCTGCGCCCCCATTTTTTCGCGACAAGCCCTATAATCATCATAATCATCAACATCATTGTCAACAACAACAACAGCAACTACATCGTCCTCCCACAATTCTACCCCCCCCTTTTGGAACCTACTTTATATGTATGTTATATTAAATTGCACTCTCTCTACACTCTCTTATACAATTGTTAGTTGTGGCTTGTGTGTGTGTGTGTGTGTGTGTGTGTGTCAACAACAGATGAAGAAGCAGAAGCAGAAAGAGCTTCGACTTGTGGCAAGTGCAAGGATAATAACAAAGTAGCAAAAAAAGAACTTGCAGCATGCCGAGTGACATTTCTTTTTTTCGTTCTCAAAATTTATTATCCCAATGTGTGTTAGTGTGTGTGTGTATGGAAGGAGGAGGCCATGTTTATTTTTCATTGGCGACAATTTTCTTGGCAGTAGGTAAACACATTTTGTGGCAAGCTTGTGTGTGTGAACAAATTTATAGATATGTAGTTTAAGATTTCAAGAAGATTTTATAGTTATTGAAAAGCTTTTACATTTTTGAACTTTAACTGTATTTGTAAGCACTTTTCTTAAGGTAACTTCTAGCAATAACACTTGCAACAAGATTAATGAACGCAATCAAAGAAGAAAGCCATCAAAAACGGCATAAGTATCCAATTCCATTTTATGTTTCACCCCACAACACCCTCCACCCTTACCCCACCCTTATTGAAACATTTGTTGCCAATTTTACACACCATAAAAATCGCACCTTTCCCCCAGAGAGATTCACAAAAATACCAAAAAACTCAAGAAATCAATGTATTACCATCTCCCTCACACACATAAGGAAAAACCCACAAATATGCATAATTTATCGAAAACACAAGTGAAAATCAACTCCCTCTCACACACACAGACATCAACGCACGCACGTACAATCAAATAAAATTCAAATGGAGTGAAGAGTAAATGCTTTGAAGAAAGGGACAGCAAATGGAGTAATGTGCGTCAGTAAAGCGCACACACACACACCGATATAAATAAATAATTTTCTAATAAAATTAAAAGCTTTGGCTTACCTTTGACATAATTAGTATGTGTTGTTGTTGCTGATAAGTTCACCAAATTTGCGAGTGAGAAGAAGTTGGCATGAAAAGCAGCAAAGAAAAAAGCCGTCGGTCTTTTCGCAGAGCTTGGGGAAGCTTTTGTTGTTGTTGTTGTCGCTCTGCTGTTGTTAGTCTCTGCTGCTGACGCTGACGCTGCTGCTGCTGCTGCGGTTGACGTGCGCTGTCTTTGAAGTGCCTTTCAAGTCAATTCGCTTTTTGTTGTTGTAGTTGTTGTTATTATTTTTGCAGCTTGGCGCCACAGCGAAAAGTAATAGCCATAAGCACAAGCAAGCACAGTTCACACACAACACCAACTTTGTTTTAGTTAATTATCAATAATTTGTGCTTAAGTGGAGCAACGTTTATTTATTTATTTATTTTTTGCTATGTTGCTTTAGTAACTTATTCATTTGCATTAGCGCGCTGAGTTTGCGCCATTTTTTGCGCTTCTCCTAATTTTTAACGGTAAAATCCTTACGGCACATTCACACAGACACAACACACAAGCACTCAATATACACACACACACGCACACGCACGAACGAAATCTAGGTAAGCAGCAGCCAAAACGTAGATGCAAAACAAAAAAAAATCCGTCACACAAAATCGAACAATTAATATAATCTGCTTAATAGTTGGTTACATTATTTATGATGTTAGCGATTAAATCTTATTGATTTTTTTGGCGCGTTCATTTATCTTATTTTATCTTGCTTGCTAGCAGAAAAAGATTTGAACGATATTGTGCTGCGCCCACACAACCGACAATAAGAACGATTCACCGGAAACTGAACCAGAAAGAGAGGCCTGGCTTGGCAAAGAGCAGAAGTCGGAATTTTTTCGGACACATTGAAATGTACTAAAATTAGGCGAAAAAAAATACTAAATTCAAATAGCAAAGAGTTAATATTTAAACGTTGGTGAATGAAATTTAAAGCTTAATTTATATTAAGAATTGACTATACAAAGTTTTAAACTTGTTTTTCTTAAAATGATTAGCTTTTTAGAAAAAAACTCTGCAAAGCAGTTCTCGTTCAAATGTGCCCGCCTTGTGGGTATTTGCTGTTAAGTAAAATGGTCACACCTCTCGCTGCAAGCAATAGAATGTCTGCAAAACAACTCAATATGCAAGCAAATGCCTTTCTGGTGGTTTTATATTCATATTTATTGCAATTAAAGCCGTTTTATTTACTAAAAATGTGTCGCACTGAGGCAGGGCTTGTTATTCCATACACCTTCGGGCATCTCGGTCCGCTTAACGCACTGGCACCCAACTTTCCAAGACATCACCGTACTTCTTGCGATCTGCAAGGCAAAAAGGACAAAGACATGAAATCATCTCCGTTAGATGAGTTACAACAAAAACTCACCTGTCTTTGGAAAATCGTCGGGATGCAGCTCAACATAATGCCGGAGCACTGCATCACGCTTGGCCAAATATTCGTCACGCTTCTTGTCGAGGAAGGCACCTAGACCGCCGCCAGCGAGCGAGAACGCAATGTGTTTCTGTATGCCTGCACAAATGTTATTACATTTTAAGCATTAGTATGTCTATTTTAGCTGTGAAAAACGATGTTACGTCACAGTACTCACCAGAAAAAACGGGCTTACGGAAGCCCCAGTTAACAAAGAGCGCAATGCCGAAGCCGGCCATTGTGCCAGCCAGTGGATTCCATATGGGCGCCAAGAATGTGGGCTGGCGTGTGCCTTTGTTTGTCAAAATTTCCAATGGATCGTTGACTGCCGAATGCTCCATGTTGACAAATTGTAGCAGTCAAGACAAGTGTGACCAAAAACACTAAATTGACTATTGAGTCGTCGCCAGCTGTTTATCTATCGAGTGCACAAACGATATATCGATTGCTGAGTTCACGCACAGCAGCGTTGCCAGATCAAGCCTATAACGAATTTCAAATATGAGATGTTTTGTTTTGTTTGTTGTCTTTATTTTACGTTAAGTTTTCAAAAATTTGTTTTACAATAGTTTTGTGTTGTTTACATTTAACAGCGCTGCCACAAAGCAAGCAAAAGGCAATTCAAAATGTATATATACGTTTAAGGCATTATGTGTGTGTGTATTTTATAGCTGCTAATAAACTGTAAACTTTAAGGCAAATATTTTCAACTATTTTCGGTTTTTTGTTAATTTCAAGCTTTTTAACATTGAAAGCGCAATTTAAAATGTGTTTAGGCACAATTATTACATAATATATATATAGATAGTATTTCTTATAAGGCTAGTGTCCTGCATTTAAGCCATTATTTTACAGCTTATATATAGTATTTATATCATTATATCTATAGGTAGGTTAAAGGCAAAACTTGTATTTGTATTTTATTTAAGAAAATGTTGCATCATTAAAACTACCTACACAAAATGTTTCGGCACAAAATTTCAGCATTAAATAATAAAAATCATGTGTGTTTTTTTCAAAAAACCAGCAAAAAAATATATAATATTGTAATTGAAAATATTTAACCAAATCAACTTAAACATAGGCCAAAAAAGAGGGGAAAACTAAACTAAGCAAATGATTAAAATTAAAGTTGTTTTATATTATTTTTTTGTTATGTTTATCGTATTGTTCTTAAAACATAAACAAGATCATCAATTAAGTTAAGCGTAACTTTTGTGTTGTTTTTTTTTTGTTTTTTTTTTTTTATTAATAAATGTATTGCATAAAAGTTGTTTAAAACTTGCCCTACATAAGTTTACTTTAATATATATAGATTTATGTTTTTTGTTTTTCTTTTGCTTTAAATTTTTGTTTTTCACTCGTTTTCTTTCTTTCTGCGCTATTTCTTTGAAAGCATATTCGCAATGACACAATAAGTAGCACTTGAAATAGTTTTGGAAACAACATTTGCCAATGGGCATATATCATCATCATTATTATCATAATAATAGTACAATAGTTTTTTATATATTTATGTAAATAGTTGAAATTGTAGTTAGTTTGTTGTTGTTTGCATAAGGAATGACATTCGCGTAGAAAATCATATGTTTAAACTTTATAAACTATATACTATATATATAAAATAGATAAGTATATATGTGTATTGGGCGAGAGGCGGGTTGAGTAGCTGTCTAAAATATATATACTCTATATAACTATATAAGGCATGCACACAAACACTATGTTTTCTCTTTATACGTCTTTTTAACATAGCTTTTGTTGTAGTGTAAAATGCTCATATTTGTTGTCTTTGCTTAGGATACAGAGCTGATAGCATTATGCGGCGAACCCATTTGGGTTAACACCTTGTCCAACCATTGCAATGGCCCATGCAAATGGATTTCGATCCAACAGGGCGTTGACGTAACATCCTGTCGATGGTATTCGGCACCCCATCCCTTCACAAACGACATCCGAATCGTGCACATTTTTGTCAACTCATAGACAGCCTCGAAGCCATTGTTCACCGATTGCGATAGCAGTTGAGCAAATTCCTGATTATTGAAGATCTTTAGCGAGCAACCGGGTGGGATTTTGCACACCGTGCTCGGATGGAAGCCATGATGATAATTGCAATTGCGCGATTGCACAAATATGGCGGAATCGGACAAACATTCGGCATATACCTCACCGGTAACATAGTACAAATGAACGCCTTTACCTAAAGGGGAGAGAGAAAAATAGTTAATAAATAAACAAATCATACCTGTTAAATTGCGATTACAATTACTAATCAATTAAAAATATTTTTTAAAGTAGTCGTAGTGACTATATACATAGTTCGCTGGTAAAAATGTATGATTAAATAGTTATTACGATTACAAAAAATCAAATATAATCTACAATTATTGCAAATTTTCAAAATAATTTTATATAATCAAAAAAAAAAAATAATCAAAAATAATCATGAGTAATCAAAAATTAATTAATTTTTAATTATAAATAATTTGTTGTTTTTTAGTGAAAAGTAGTCACAATTTGTTGCAAATAGTCACAAATAGTCAAAAATAATCAAATATAATGAAAAAAATAAAAATAATCAAAAGTAATCAAAATGATTGTTTTTGATTATTTTTGACTATTTTTGATTATATTGATAATTTGCGATAACTTTAGATTAATTTTGTTATTTTTTGTAATCGTAATCATTATATAGTTGAGTAAAACCAAAAATAGTCGTAATGTAATGAATGGTTAAACATTTCAACTAAAATAATTTAACTACTAATGACTACAATTAGTAATTGAAACAAATCCACCTAAGGCATGGTATTTTTACCTATATGACGGCGTGTATTCTCAATGGTACTGTTACGATTCACATTGCTTAATTGGCCAAGACAGCAGCGATCCGAGTTATTCGATGGATTCGTAAAGCCATCCACAATCACCGAATTGTTATTGCAGTGGAATACTTCGCCCACGCGACAATTGAGCTCATAATAGGCAATCGATGCCCAGAATGCAGGCTCCGAGTAGCTAACCTGCGCCACATCACCCATTTGGGCATCCAGCATTTGTGTGCCATCATTTGGATTATTGGAATTGCCATCCTCCGACGGGCTATATGCAGGTGGCGGTGTTCCAGCCAAACTGTCATATGGTGAATTGGGATTTGAGTTCACACTGCTAGGACTTCCCACCGAGGTGTTGCTATTGCTGAGACTGTGCGAATTGAAGCCACTGTTCGAGTAGCTAACATTGTGCGGCATACTCGGTTCGGCCATTTGATTGAACTGCAACATTGAGTGTCCTGGCGCGAATTCTGAATGGCGTGGCACCAACACTGGCGGCAACACTGGACTCTCCACACGCTTGTAGTGATAGGGATTGATGCAGACCTCCTTTTGTTTGGCGCTAAACGGATATTGGCATAATTCGAGCGGTTTGAGTTCATGATGCGACTGCAGATCGGGCCAACGCCACACGCGGCAATAAATCACATGCGGCAGACCCTTGCGATGCGATACCTAGAACGGAAAACAAATCGTTAAAACCTTTAGTTCATCTTGAACACTACAGGGCATAAGTATTTTGACAACTTTAAAGTAAAATCTTCTCATAAGTAAACCTTACTTAATAAAGTGTTTGGTATTAATGGAAAGGTCATTTAATTTCCGTTTTTATGATATAATACTCTTCCCAACCCATTAAGTACCCATTAAAAGTTGTACATTCTTGTAAAAGCCTATTTTAGAAAATTTTTTCCTCAGGCTTAAATAATAAATGTTTTGATGCAAAAAGTTATTTCAAACAATTCTAAAAGTGACTGAAAAAAGATTTGTTCAAAAATCTCTTCGCATGTATTTTTTTTTATGATTTTTTGAAAATTGTTTAAAATGACTAAAAATGACAATTTTTAATGAAAAGTGGGCATTTTTAGCAATTTTCAAAAAAAAAAAAAAAAAAAAAAAAAATTTAAAAATTGTTCAAAGTAAGTTTTAAGTTTTTTTTTTTTTTGAATCAAAACATTTTTTGTTTCAGCCCGGGAAAAAAAGTTTTGAAAATAGACCTTTGGAAGAATTGAAAACTTTCAATGGGTACTCCATGGGTTTCCATTGATATCAAACGTTTAATAAAGTAAGTAATAATAATGCGTAGATTTAACTTTAAACGTTGTCAAAATACATATGCCGACTAGTGTATTTGAGTTTACGGCTCACCTGTAATCGTCCGTCCAGTGAACGTGGTATTGTCACACACTTTGATGGCTGGCCGGGACAGGATAGGGCACGTTCCAGTTCCTCGATGGCGCCCTTGCGTTTCTTTAGCTTCTTGACCAAACTGTCGACGGCTTTTTCGGCCCATTTCTCCTCCTCATCGCCCTGTTTCCAGCCGAGTAGCTTTTTGACGGCCGGCGATTGGAATGAGAATAATGTGCCCAATGTTGTGATGGCGCTGCTCGTATTTGATTCCACATCATCGGTGTCCATTCTGTTGTTGTTGTTGTTGCTGCTTCCGCTACTGCTGCTGCAGTGTATATTATTGTTGTTGTTGTTGTTGTTATTGTTGCTGGCGCTTTGGGGTGGAGTTACCCGATAACCGGTATAGCTATCAACGGGCGGATAGTCTGTAAAAATAAACCAATGCAAATTCGTTAAGAAAATAACATACAAAAACAAACAATCAATATCAATATAAGCTGCCTATTAGATTGGCAACGCCCACAACAACAACAACAACAACAACAACATCGAATAGAAACTTGGCCATTTGCCCAGCTTCAATATGAAGTCGTCGTCGTCGTTGTTGTCGTCGGGGAGGCAAGGTGGCGACTACTACTTCGTTTCTTGCTGCACACAAATCATGCTTGACTCCACCCACTTTTTGGATATGCGCCCAAGGTCGTCGCTGCTGGCATCCATTGCATGCAAATCATACAGACAACAACAACAGCTCAACATTTTGCACAATTGATCAGAATAAATACTGAAGAAAAGATATCAATCGCTTAAATGCTTTCTGATTATTACTTAATTGAGTAATTATAATACAGTTTTGTTTGGAAAGGTTCGAACTTAAAGCTGATGTCACTCACAAGAAAAAGAAAACTCGAAACTTAGCTGGAGTTTAAGGAAGTTTTGATCATTTCTAGCTTATTAAACAGCTTGAAGTCAAGGAAATCCTTGTTAATCTTAGTTTTTTGGAGCAAAAAATCCTTAAAAATCATTTAAAAATGGTTTTTCCCTTAAAAATATTCATTATAATAAATTCCTTACAGAAAACCGCCTAAAAATCAAGCAATTTCTACTTTTCTGCCTAGTTCGTCTCTTTAAGATTAATCACTTGTACTAAAAGTATTACTTAATATAAATACAAAGCACTATAAATGGCTTATTAAGCCTCACTGAGTCACATTTACCTTACGCTCATTCACAAATATTCATTTTCATGCTTGAAAAATTCAGGTTTTTTTTATGGCCATCTTCAAGACAAGTGTGTGACGCGCGATTGGGCCAATATTTATTTGCATTAACCTTTGCTGACGCATTGTAATGCGCCAAAAACAAAAGCAACGATTTTTTGCTAGACAGAAATCCCAGGTTTTCATGTTTGCCCATATTGGAGTTAACACAATTTTCGTTTTTAGCAATTTCTACTCGTTGCAAGTTTTAGAATACAGTTCTGGAATACACTGAAATACTGGAAATATTTTTTAGAATATTGAAAAGTTTTGAAAATTTGCTTAAATTATGAAAATGTAAAAATTTGTGCCTAAAAACCCATTAAAATGGCAATTTCTTGTAAAAATAAAAATAAAAAAAATATTTTCACAAACAAAGTCTTATAATTCCCAACTGGTTCTGGCTCCAAGGAAGGCTACTTAAGCCTGCCCAAAGCCCAATGCCAGCCGTCTGTGTGACTCGCCCTAAGTGTTAGTGATTTTTTTTTTTTTAACAAGTGTCTCTTTCTCTCTTAGAATCTCTCTCTATTTCTCTCTCACTCAGAATCTCTCTCTCTTTCTCTCTCACTCAGAATCTCTCTCTCTCTCACTCAAATCTCTTTCTCTCTCTCTCACTCAAATCTCTTTCTCTCTCTCTCACTCAAATCTCTTTTCCTCTCTCTCTCTCTCACTCAAATCTCTCTCTCTCTCTCTCTCACTCAAATCTCTCTCTCTCTCTCACTCAAATCTCTCTCTCTCTCTCTCACTCAAATCTCTCTCTCTCTCACTCAAATCTCTCTCTCTCTCACTCAAATCTCTTTTTCTCTCTCTCTCTCTCTCTCACTCAAATCTCTTTCTCTCTCTGTCTCTCTCTCACTCAAATCTCTTTCTCTCTGTCTCTCTCTCACTCAAATCTCTTTCTCTCTCTCTTTCTCACTCAGATCTCTATTTGTCTCTCTCTCTCATGCACATGTCACTCTCACTCACTCAGATCTCTCTCTCTCACTCAGAATACCTCTAAATCAAATTTAATCAATAAAACTTGTAAAAATGCATTGTCATCGTAGTTTTGCACTTCCTTTTCGCTGCTTTCGTACCACTGTGCCATTAATGTCTGTTCAAATCGACGGACATATCATAATTAGCACATAATAAAGATAACACTACAACAACAACAACAATGGACACAAATGCTCTACGTGCAACTTGTCCAACAACCAAAGTGCAATCCCCCCTCCCCTCTCCCCCTCTCTTACACCCATTTCTAACCATTCAAAACTAACGGCAAAGACAACAATTCAATTTGAATTATGACATTTCAATGTAAACCACATTTCTCGCCACGAATTAGAATAAAAACTCAACACTCTTCTTCTTATCTTTCGAGCGAGAAATATTTAATTGAATATAAAAAAAATATGTTGTTAGCAATTAATTTTGTTGGCGGGGGGTTTTTGAATATGTTTTCAAGAGCTCAAAATTTCAAATGCAATTTGAAAACCAATTAAACGCCGACAATAAATCAAACAAGTGCAACATTTGGGGACACCTCCCTGCCACACACATACACACACACGCCTGCCACACACACATTTACGACACTTGCAAATTTGTTTCTAGCCAAATTAGCCGCAGCGTGAATTAATTTTCAGCAACTTTTTTGTTCGGTTGGGCGTTGCCGGATTTTTTTTTCTTTTTTTTTTTTGTGGACAATTTGTTTGCCACATGCCGCACCAACACTTGCCGCCGCCCCTCCTGTCCACCCCTTACTGACAGTTTGAACAAAATATTTGACCAGCTGGCAAAAGCGTTAAACTTTAATTGCAACTCGATTGATTGTGGGTTAAGCATTGAAGTTTTTTGAGTATAATACATATGTAAATGCCTCCGAGGTTTCCCCTAGTTTCTGATTGGCTTTGCAGGTGGGGATTTGAAGTGTTTGACATGGAAGAACTGCTCACAGCTGTTAATCTTTGTGTATATCTATATAAAGGGTAGGATTGTGGTGGAAACAAGACATTATTTGTTTGAGTTTTAGGGCAAATAAACATAAAATACTTGAAAAGTAGAGTAGAGTAGAGCTTTATTATAGGTTTTCAAGAAAGAAAAGGCTTTGTTTATGTATGAAAGCTCTTAGAACTGAACATTTCTTATAACTTATAGAGTTTTTATAGAAAATATCAAACTTTTTGAGTTTATAAAGTAAAAGTTTTAGAAAATTCAATATTTTCAATGAGTTTTTATAGAAAACATTAAAATTTTTATGGTTTAAATAGCAAAATTTAAAGAAAATTTAATATTTTTAACTAAAAGACTTCAATCTTATTAATTTTTTAAGCTTCAAAATATATTTTTTTTTTAGATTTTCACTCATATTTAACATCAATAAAATGAATTTCTGAACTTTACAGCCATTTTTTGAACGATCCACAACTCATTATAACAGTCTGGCAATTTAAGACAAATAATTGCGATTACAATTAAATTTCAATAAACGTAAACTTCAATTACAAATTAAGCTCATCGTCTGATCGATTAAATGCGTGACAGTGCTAAGGACAGAGAGAGATGTAACTAGCGCAGATTATTCCAGGAAATACAACAGCAACAACAATAACCAGTACATCATACTCCACCCAAAAAGCAACAAGAACACATGAGAAAAAGGCAGAAACAGAAGCTTAAAAAGGGAGGAATCACTCACGTATTGCAGGCACGCATTCGCGCATGCGTATCATATAATTCCAATCAATAATCAATCATAAATGCGGCAATGACAATAAAGCGTAAATCAAAGAGCATCAGGTAAAAGCGCAACTGCAACAGCACTAGCCCAAAAGGAAGCGAGAGCGAGAAAGAGAGAGTTTAGTTTTATCGCTGCGCTTCCGTTGCCATTGAAAAAATGTCAAAAAACGAAAAGGGAGGACTTCAATGCGAGTGTGTGAAGAGAATGGGTATATGTCTATGTGATGAGTGTGTGTGTGTAGACATGTGTTTAAAAATAAACAAATAATGCAATGAAGATAAATTACGTACCCTAAACGCCAGCAACAGTTTGATTTGGTTGAGAAAAAGAAATCAAGAAATCGAGCAATCAACAGAAAGCAAAAAAAAAAACAAAATGCTTGAGACTAACAGATGCTCTGTAAAATGCCTTAAGCTAGATAGAACTAAATTATCTTCTTATCCTCTTCTATGCTCCTCTAGCGTTTTTTGTTATCTCACTTATAAAAAAATCAAGAAAAACAAACCACATACACATGATTGTAGAATACGGGAGAGAAGAGTGCTGGTATAAAAAAATTTCTTCACGGTTGTTCTTGCGATGGCGTCTCTTCAGCTGCGCAATGTTGTTGTTACTTTTGCCTTGTTGACGTTTATGGCAAAGATTGCAGATATTATGTTATTTATTTATACTGCACGGCATACATACACGCACTCACACACACACACATTCACACGCAGCGCTGCAGCGGCACAAATCAAAAATCAGCATCCAAATGTTATTGGAGAGACCCTCCACAAAGGCAAAGAAGAAGCAAAGGCGAACGCAAAATTGTATTATTATTCGCGGACTGCAGCGGCAATACGAGTTACATATTTTCCGTTCAATGCGCTTTAAAGTTATTTAATATCACTGTTATTATTGTTATGATTGTTGTTTGTATGTATGTTTATGCATTTATCATTTATTTGCGTAAATATTTGCATTAAATTCATTCAACAGCAAAAACAAGCGCGACGTAACAACACGAAAAAAAACACAACTGCACGAAGTGAACGATCAGCGACGAATGTGAAGCGAACGAGCGCCAGCGAACAAGTTGAGAACGAGAAGGTGTATGAGTGTGTGAGCGCGCAAGAGTTGAGTGAGTATCAGGGCTGGTTGAGAGCGCCAAGTAAGGAGCAATGAGACTATCGCAAAGCTAAACACACAGCAGGAGCTTATGCTATCGCTTATGTGTGTGGTTTATTATTTAATGCGCCATGTTAAGATAGGTCAGCGATAGTTTTTTTTGTGTGCGTGCAGCCCTGTCTTTCAGCAATTGCTGATTGACGTATTGTGGTTTGCCTGTCGACGCCGTTTGTGTAAAAAAGCCACAAGCAACAATAACACACACACGCACAAACAAATTCTACTTTAAACAAAACCCATGTTCTCTCGAACTGCACGTGAACACAAACGTGTGGGCTGCAATCAAACTGTAAATGCAGCAAGTGAATGGGAATGGCTGCAAGAAAGGGGAGTACAACAACAACACAGCGCTCAAATCTATCAACAAAATTCTTACATGCCTGTCGTTGCTGTCACCAACTCTCTATGGTCAAATTGCACTTTTTTTTGGAGTTGCCAGATGTGTGCAAGTGTATGTTCGTATGGAGTGGGCGCCACTTTGAATATTGCCTTGTTTTTATAGCGTGTTTAACACTACTAAACGCGAATTTATTGCCACCATGGGTAACATAACGCAGTTGTCGTAAAAACACCGAAAATAGTCATGAAGCGCAACCCCTTACAATAAACAACAACAACAAACATAAACATCAATAAAATTGTATGCATGCATTCAAATTATACACATATGCAAACATGGCTCTCTCGCTCTCTCACACTCTCTCACAACGATCTGACAGTGTTGTGCACGTGCCAAAAGTGAACGAAGTAAACACAAAATCCTTTTGCCAAAGCGCACAAAAACGAATTAAGTCAATTCTAATTACAAATAATTGACGCGTTAATTGCGAAAGCGCACGCAAACTTCTTGCGCCCTTCTAACGTAATTGAGCTGTCAACGGTATAAAAAACACAGGATAAACAGAGGGCAACCCTATGTTGACGCCCACGCTCAGGTTAACAGCGTTGCCAACATCATGTAGCATTGTGGTAGGTTCGTGTTTACACACCATGCAAGTTTAATGTTGCCAAATTACTCATTTTTTGTGAACTTTTTAAGGGATGGCAATGAAAAAGTGTTGGAAAAAAAAATAAAAAAAAAATAAATGAAATGAAAATCATTAAATTTCTTAGATAAGGTTAAAATTGCCCTTGCAAAAGTGAACTTGCCGCATTATGTTGCAGCAGCAGCTACTGGAAAAAGGCGTCGCCAGGCGGCGTAAGCGTTCAGCGCTATGCAACAATTGTTGCGTGTTCAGCTGCCAATCAATGCCAATGACTGACGCAGTAACCAGCGACCACCATCGCACACACACACACACACACATGCACATGCACATTAGTGTTGCATGCTGCAGCATCCAGCACTCGCTGCCTAAATAGCCCATAAATATGTGGAGTATGCGAGAGACAGTGACTGCCTGCCTGCAACTGCCACAACAACAACAACAGACTTGCAACTGCCACAACTGCTTGGGGGTTAAACGTGGCCGCGCTTTGTGGCGCCTAATGCGTGCGCCAAAACAAAACGCAAAGAATTCTTAGAAACGCGTCGCCAAGAGAACGAGAGAGAGGGGGGTGGGGCTAGAAGGTGGAGGACATGCGAGTCCGGAGCGGATTAAATGGCACAAACATGGCTAATTACATGTATTTAACACACACTAGCACACAACAACAACAACAACAATGTTGTCGGTGCGTTTGGCTGTTGTTGTTAAAGTTGCAGTTGCATTTGCAGTTGGCAACGCGACACAACAACAACAACAGCCCAATGACAACTACAACAATTATGGTCAAAAGCGGCAGCTAAAGCGTTGTCACAAAACACACACAAACAACAACAAACAGCAACAACAACAAACAAGCTTTCAAGAATTGTTCACTTTGATGATGATAATGATGATCATTAAGCGATTTGTGCGATTGTCGAAGCACTGAAACACACAGAGCCAGGGCTGCAAAACTGGTTCAGAATTTGATTAAGGATAACTTCTTGAGGTAAGTATGATAATTTGAGTCGAAGGCCTTAGTTGCTAGCACACTTAAGCTTGCATTAAATTTAGAATTTAATTTTAAATTTAATTTGATAAAAAAAAAAAAAAAAAATTATGATAATACTTGGAGCCTAATATTTATTTTAAGAAGAGATTGAGCTCGATTTAGCTTGGGATTTGATGGAACTTTTTAGTATACAGTTTTTGTACCTAAAAAACTTTCTTAAACTGAAAGTAGGACTCTTTCTATAAAATCTTTTTCATTTTCCAGTTTCCACACTTATTTTACTGCCTTTCCATTCAAGCGTCACCCAACCCTGGAGCCAGGATAACTTATTGAAGCAAGTTTGTTAATGCTTGAAGCCTAAAAAGAGATTGAGCTCAATTAAGCTTGGGATCTGATGGAATTTTATGGTATAAAGTCAGAAAATTCTTTGAAAAAAATTCGAAAATTCGTAATATAAAATGATTTTTGTACCTAGAAAACCTTCTTAAACTGACAGAAGGACTATCTCTATAATATCTTTTTAATTTTCCAGTTTCCTTCTTTACTTTACGACCTTTCCATTCAAACGTTCGCCAGCCCTGGTCCATACACAGCGCTATTAAAATAGGAGCGGCCTTTTACGCAGCGTCTTCCTTTAACCGCTCAAACCCCCTTACCCTCCCCCCTACCTCCCCTCCTATCTCCCCACCACCTCACATACTAGAAGGATTGTCAATGCATTTATTTATTAGATTTTAAATGCAATAATTATTAGTTTTATATGGACAGTGAAGCGCCAAAGCAGCGTCAAGTGTGTGTGTCGCGATCTGAATACCAAATAGTATCAAATACAAAACAACTATAATAAAACAAGACAATAATACATAAATACACAACAGTCCACTGTGTGTGGCGCTGCCCCCAAGTTGCATGTTGCATGGTTAATATGCAAAAACCATTGACTTCTCGAGACTGCAGCAAACAACAGTAGCTGCCAAACTGTAAAAACTCAACTCTCTTTCTCTCTCATTCATTTGTGTGGGTGTTGGCTTCAATAACAGCAAACCCCCACTCCCCCCCAGCTGCAGTCAACTTTCGACTTCGAACAGCACTCTTGACAGTTTTTGCGACAGAGATTTATGCGCGGTAATTTCCCACTTTATTACAGTTTAAAGTTGCGTTTTCCATAAGTTTTCTTCTTCTTCTTCGTCTTCTCCCTCTCTTCATTCATTTTAATGCCTGGCCATTTGCTTCAATTTGGCTCATTGACTGACGACCAACGTTCACCATTATAAAAACAAGTAAGAAGGCCCCTAGTTGAGATATCCCGACTTGAACATACCCTTAACGCGTTACGTAACGTGAACAGTTATTAGTGTGTGATAACGTAATGATCAAAATGATCAAACTTTAAACTGCGATATCTCCGGTGTTTCTTAAACGATTTTGATCAAAATTTCTTTAATGTTCATAGTTTTATCTTAAGTTTTAAACCTTATTTTCACAATTTTGAAATTCAAGTGTTGTTTGTTATCGATAACAAGTGTATATCGAAATTTGGAAGAGATATCGATAAATGTAAAATGCCCAAGTATGTATCGAAATCTGAACGAGTTATCGATAAATGAAAACCAACTTGTACTCTCTAGAGCTTAAGTTCCAAATCTAGAGTCTCTAGCTCTTCAAGTCTCTGATATCAACGCGTTCCTACAGACCGACATGACTATATCGACTCGGCTATTGATGCTGATCAAGAATATATATACTTTATGGGGTCGGAGATGCTCTTAACTGTCTCTTAAATATTTTTGCACAAAACCATTATACCCTTTTCTTACCCATTTTATGGGTTGAGGGTATAAAAACGACCAAGAATTGGAGTTAACCAGATGGCACAAAAGAAAATGTGAAGCGTGGTTTAATGTTTACCAAGTGGCGGAGTGGGTGTGGAGTTTGATTGTTTAATGTTGATAGTGATCTAACTTTTCTTTAACTGGAATAGATATAACACCTTTAAGAGTGTGGGAATGGTATCAGGAAAGTCTGACATGTCTGAAGTTTACTTCTTAAAAGAGTTGAAGCTAAGAAGTTTCCACCACAATATCTATGAGATCTAAGCCCTGCTCTAGGCTAATAAATCATAAGCCAAAAGTCAATAAATCATTTTGTAAGAACTCTAAGAACTTCTAACTATTAAAAACAGTCAAAACAAAAAGTGAGTTGTTGCGTTTTAAGTCGCGACAACGCCTTCGATTAGAGACCCAAACTACGCCTCAAGTAAAGTTTTTCAAATCATCAACTCCCACGACAAACCTATATATATATATAATCTTTTTTGTTTTAACAACGTCTCGAGTACGGTTATTCTAATTTATGTTGTGCATATATAATGTTTATTTTAAAAAAAAAAAAAAGAAAAACTTCGACACAAACTGTTTGGCTTGATTGGGCAATTCACAAAATTAAGTGCGCAAAGTCAATATTTCAATTTTTGAGAAGGGGCAGTAACCACAAAAAAACCAAAACAAAAAAAAATGCCAAAATTTGCATACGAGAAGTGGTGCAGCATGCCGCAGCATGTTGCATGATTATAAACTAGCTGAGAAGGCGAAACACATACAAACAACCTACGCATCAGGTTGTTGTTGCAACTTGCAAAACTTTAACGACCGACCGAACGTCGTTTTGTAAAAATGAATCGTGAAACTAAATAATTATGTTATTAATTGGTTTTATGTGCAACACATGCCACACAATACAACTTGAATATATCCCAAAAATTTGCATGTTGATCGAGGCCCTGAGTTCATATAGATATTTTTTTATACCGATAACTCATGGAATGGATTGAAAAGGGTATAATGGTTTTGTGCTTAAGTATGTAACAGACAGAAGGAAGCATCTGCGACTCCAAAAGGTATATATATTCTTGATCAGCGTCAGCAGACGAGTCGATATAGCCGATCTACAGACTCCAAATTTGAACTTACAGCTCGAACCCTAAGTCCTAGGCAGCACATTTGTTTCAAATAATCGATAATACTTCAGGTAATCGGTATACACATGGGAGCGATAACAAAATAAACTGGAATTTGAAAATTATGAAAATGAGGTTTAAAACTATGGATAAAAAAGTGAACTTTTCCGAAAATTTTTTTCAAAATCGGTTAAGAAACACCGAAAATATCGAAGTTTGAAGTTTGGTCATTACGTAAATGCACACATATGACGTAACGCATTACGTAACGGGTGCTTAAGGGTATGACCTGGTCGAGATCTCTCGTTTTTTTTTTAAATATTTTTTCATCGTTGTCATTAATCCCGTTGCTTCATGACTTTATGGCTTTTAGGGGGCGGGGTTCTTCTTATCGCTGCACAACTATTTTTGGATCTATCGAAAGCGTGATTTACGCTTTGTATTTTATATTTTTTGCTAGTGGGCGTCCCTGTTGCTCACTTTTCATATCCCCATATTCAAATTTTCGTTGTTGCTCTTGATCTTCTTGTCGCGATAATCCGCGCAATGGTAATAAAAAATGAAAAAATTAAGAAAAAAAACATTGTCAACACGCATTTGAATTTATTTATAAAACCATGCCGCAATCGGATTTAGTCTTGTTTCTGTTTCATTTTTTTTTTTTTATTATTACCATGATTATTGTGTTATAGACAAGATGTTTATCGACTCAGACAAAAGTCCGGATACAGCTTGCAAGGTATTATAATTTGTTCAACACATACTTAAAACTGTTGTTGATTGAACATTATTGCGAGCGATCACTGTACTTAGGACTAACTGGTGCCGTTTTGGGGCCCATTATAGCATAACTTATTTGTGTACTTAGAGACACGTTTAGTAATAATCGCGCTGCTGCATGTGAGAACTTCTTATCAGTTGAATGAATCGTCTAGTCTGGCAAACAACAGATGCTCGAAGAGCTTCAGCGTTTGCATTACGATGATGCAGCATATTTTTGTTGATGGCAAGAGCTTTTATTTGCTGTATGCTCACTTGGGCAAAGCAAAAACAAAAAAACAGCAACAACAAATAGCACATATGTTTGTATGTATGTAGTTGCCATATCGCTCAAAAGTTGAGAGCATACACAACGAACCGCAAAAATACGCAGAAAAACCACTGCAAAAATCACACAGCACACACCCACCCACAACAAGGTAAAAATGCACTAGTGTGTGTATAGAATTGAGTGCACGTCTTGGGTTGCGCTTCAGTTACCTTCGACAAAGGAAAGCAGCGACGCTGACGCCGACTGCGAGCAGCGTCTAACGGCGTAACGAAGGCAATTCTAAAGGCAGTGGCGTAGTGGGTGGAACGCAGTGCAGTTATTAAGATGTGAGAATAGCAAAAAAAATAGGGTAACATTTTCAAATATCGAATTCACTGCCCCTGTATATAAAGACTGCGGCTGCTGCTGCTGCTATTGAAAGGTTTGCGCGCGCGCGCTCTGCTGATAACAACAACAACAAAATGAAGCGCAACAAAAGCAGCGCGGCGTAGATAAGCAAAAACACACACACACGCATATAAGCATACGCCGTGTAAATGCAGCTGTGTATGTGCATAGAAAAATAGTAAAAAGCAAAACAAAGAAGAAGAAAAGGTGTGAGTGATGAAATTGATAACAGAGCGGTTTTTTAGTTTTATTTCTTTCTTTTTTTTTGTGATAACAATTTTGTTTGAGCAGAGAGCGCACAGAGTAAGCGAAAGAGCGTTAGAAAGAGCGTATCCAGTTCTCTGACTCATATTATTAAATTGTCAAAGGTTCGCTTTAAAATTTATTAATCATCAAAAGTACAACGAACGTTTGTTTTTTATTTTCTATGTTGTGACTAATTCAAAATAGCTAAGCGCGCGCATGAATTGTCTCCCCGGCACCACCCCCTCGCCGTGTTAATCCGCACCTGTGCTAGACAGCATTCAAGTGGATTTTGGTTCAAAGCGAACGAGAGCAGAAGAAATGTCAGAAATATTTGTGTGCACGCAGATAAGCGGCGACATTCAAGTATTTTCAAAACATAATAAATATTTGATTTTATTGTGTGTATTTTTATAATTGTTTTCAACGTTTCTATTATTTTTGTGTTCTTTTTAGTTCAATTAATGGCGCGCGCGCAGCACAAAACAAATATGTATAGAGACACGCACATACACAAACACATACATATACACAACAAGCACACATATTGCAGCATAAAACTGGCGAGAGGCTGAGAATAAAACTGTAACTCGTAATCCCTGCAGAGCAAGAGTAACAGCAGCAGCAGCAGCATATACAACACCAATAACAACAACAACAACACAACGACGACGCCAGCTAAGTCTCTTTCGGCAGCAGCGCGCAGCGAATAAGAAGTAGCGTAGTATGAGAAGAAAAAAAATTTTTCTTTCAGCCAAACGTAATTGCACTGACTACTGTGCTTATTTTTGCCATAGAAATGCACATAAAACTGTTTGAAAGCTACTCACGCGTACAATTAAACACTTGTGGTCCGTTTTTGTGGCCAGTTTGTTTACTTTAATGCACCATAAGTATGTGAAATTTGTTATTTATTTTAAATTGTTTATCATGGGAACTGCACACACGACGACGACAACGACGACGAACGACCGACGACAGACACGAAGTGTGTACAACACGAACCTGCTATAATATGTGCGCTTTTCAACACTAATGCGCTGCCAATTTCTCGTTGCTAGATAATTGTTAAATTGATTAAAACCATTAGCAATCCGGTCAACACAAATGCGTTATAAAAATTAATTAATTAACAAATCACAGTTTCGTTGGTGTGAATCAGTTTAGTCAGAATATAGAGTGCTATCGTAAGGCAATTTCTATGTGTTAAGCTGGCAACGCCAACAGCTGACTGTTTGGGTATTGTTAGAGATGGCACAAATCTAGCATTGATTTTGAATTTTGTGCCATACTTGAATTGCGTGTATTTTTGGTTCTTTGGTAATATTTATTTATTAACTTCTTTTTTGTTACAGTTATTCATTCATAAACTCATCATTGTTGTCGCGAAAGTATAAGATGCGTGTTAGCGTTGACATTGTACACGTTATTTGCTTTTTCTGATGCATGCTCGGATTATAAGGATTGGAGCTCTCAAAGTTGAAAGCAACACGCTGGGCAACAAATGTCAAAAGGGTCAATATATCACGGTTTTTGCCATTTTCCTTTAGTTCATCACACAAACTTTGTATAAACCAACTGCCATCAACCGTATTCCTCCAGGAGCAATAACCCGGAATTGTGGAGGAGGCAATCAAAAAGTCAGCATGCAAGGGTATCCGATAGCTCATCATGCAATAATTGTCACAATCGGTAGTTTCTGGCTTATCAAGAAAACTTCCAGGATCCACGAGATCCCCCTGACATGCCTGGATGATGAACAGTTTGGGTTTACCTGCTAGCGTAGGACATCTCTCAGCAGTGAAGGGATTCAATATGCTCTCCAAAGGGTATTCCATATCCTTGGCATGCAGCGAACCCATTTTGCCATGTGAAAGTATGGCAATGAGTAAACAATCACTATCACTATGATCCTTATCACTAGTCTTATGGATTTTTCGCATTATCGCTCTACAGCATAGGTCCGTGTACTCCTTTACCTTGAATCCCAATTGCTTGAGAGCACCTCCAAGATATTCGCTGTCCACATTGGTACCCAATCGCGTTCCTAGGCCAGGCTGTTCAAAATGCTTATTATTGAAGATTAATGCTCTTCCACGGAATTTATGGCTCATATTGTATTCGCAGGCAAGAACTTCGGCCAACTTTCCAAATTGATAGCAATTGTTACTTGTTCTTCGTTCCATAATGCAGCAAGTACGTCCGTATAGCTCGACTTGAAATCGGTTAATAATTGCAATTAAACAATCCGCGCTGCCGCGTAAGATCTATATTTATGATAAGCACATGCATGCATAATTATTCATTTGTGGTTAAACAAAATTAGAAAAAAAAAATACCTTTCTTGGTATCATTATATAATCTTTATGCCTTATGACTCATACCAAATTGTATTTTAAATCATTTATTTTGAGATATTTAAATTTGCGCTTCTTTTTTTTACTATATTCGAATGTTGGCGGTTTTTCCATTGAAATGCATGCTGCTCGATAGTCGTTTCGATAAATTTCGATAACTCTGCACAACAGCAGCTACTTTAGCCGGCTTTTGTTTGCCAATTTTGTTGTTGACTAATAAAATTAAAATATAAGCAAAGATGCAGGAGTGTCCTTACGGCGAGAAATGTTATCGCAAAAATCCCATACACTTTGGGGAATATTCACATGCGCATCGTAAGTAAAAGAAAAACTCCTAACAATGCCAAATATTTTTGTCTCATTGTTTTCATATTTATAGTGGATGCAATTTATGCACAGGGCATCAATGCAGCCAGCAATGCGTATAATATACCCAGCAAATACTCCAGTGAGCTTATAAATATACAGCTAAAATTGTTGGAGAAACTGTTTCCAACTGTGGAAACAAGCAAAGATTCAGCGCCAAAGCCAAAGGAAGAAGCGCCTGTTGTTACTCCTAAACCAGTGAGACCAGATGCTCCCACGGCAGCACCTGTTGCCAGCACTAGTCGTGGAACAGCTGATCATGCCAACAGCAAAGACAGCTCAAATCTTGCCAAGAAACAAAAACTAAATGCTCGCAACATTCGCGATTACATTCCAGTTGTGATGGAAAAGGGTAAAATGGCGGAGAAATTGGAGCGTGCAGCGCCATATAATATGTTTCTAACGGCCATCACGGATTCAAAGGCGACGCATCAGGAGCCACTGAGTGTCACACTCCAAGAGATACTCGATGAGAGTCTGGGCGAGATTGAGTCCAGTGTGCAAATCAATTTTATGATCGATATTGGCTGGCTGCTCGGTCATTATTATTTTGCGGGCATTCTGTAAGTAAAAAAGTAAAGTTCATTGGAAGGCGTGCCAATCAAATCTAATTCCAGTGACAAACCGCTGCTTGTGCTCTATGGCGATGAGTCGCCCGAACTGCTGGGCATTGGTAAATTCAAGCCCCAAGTAACCGCGATAAAGGTGAATATGCCAACACCATTTGCAACGTCGCATACGAAAATGATGCTTCTCGGCTATGCGGATGGATCGATGCGTGTGGTCATCTCTACAGCGAATCTGTACGAAGACGATTGGCACAATCGCACTCAGGGATTGTGGATAAGTCCACAGTTGCCAGCGCTGGCCGACGATGCAGATACAGCTGCTGGCGAGAGTCCCACGGGCTTTAAGCAGGATCTAATGCTTTATCTTGTGGAGTACAAGATATCGCAACTGCAGCCATGGATTGCACGTATACGCAAAAGTGATTTCAGTGCTGTCAAGTGAGTAGCATCATCTGTTCAAAGGATCTGCATTAATATTCCTTTATTATAGTGTTTTCTTTGTGGGCTCCGTGCCTGGAGGTCATCGGGAGGGCTCTGTGCGTGGACATCCCTGGGGCTGTGCGCGTCTCGGCTCGTTGCTGGCTAAGCATGCGGCGCCTGTGGAGGATCGCATACCAGTTGTTTGTCAGAGTTCCAGCATTGGCAGCCTGGGACCCAATGTGCAGGCCTGGATACAGCAGGATTTTGTCAACAACGCGCGCAAGGATTCATCGACTGTGGGAAGACTGCGTCAGTTGCCACCATTTAAAATGATTTATCCAAGTTTTGGCAATGTATCGCGCAGTCATGACGGCATGTTGGGCGGCGGTTGTTTGCCCTATGGCAAGAACACCAATGATAAACAGCCATGGCTCAAGGCACATCTGCAGCAATGGAAATCTGGCGATAGGCATCGTTCACAGGCAATGCCACACATTAAGAGCTATACGCGTTTCAATTTGGAAGAGCAGAGTGTCTATTGGTTTGTACTCACCTCGGCAAATCTATCGAAGGCTGCCTGGGGTTCATTCAACAAGAATTCGAATATTCAGCCTTGTTTGAGGATAGCAAACTATGAGGCAGGTGTCCTTTATCTGCCCAGATTTGTGACTGGCGAAGAAACATTTCCCCTGGGTAATTCACGTAATGGTGTTCCAGCTTTTCCATTGCCCTATGATGTTCCATTGACGCCGTATGGCGCTGATGATACGCCCTTCTTAATGGATTACCTGCACGGCTGAAAGCCATTACAAAAAATCAATTATTAAATACACTTACATCTCATTTGTTTAAACTAATCGTAGTGTTTTGCATTTTGATTCAAGTTAGATGTTTTATTAAATTCAAAATTTCCGCCAAATGTTAATGTACAAAACGATAACGATGACAAATATATCGCGCTGAATTGGAATCTGCCAAAATGAGTACGATGTGTCCGATCATTCAGCGACTAGTAGTTTGTTTATAGTTCGATAATTAGAAAGTTTTCGGCCATTTCATTAATGGGCCACGTCGAAAAAAAAATCTTGACTAGATTTGCCTTTGCACCAAATATTTAAAACTCTGTTCTTGACAACTTTACTAATAACATCAACACATTTTTCCAATTAAATACAAATTTAAATTTGAAAATAGCAAAATGTATTGTTTTGAATATCGATAAGTGACAGATACAAATTCACTGTCATTCTGTTAATTAACAGTTCAGCAAAATGTTAAGTTATTGGATGCCAAAAAAACATATGTTAGATGAACGACAATCCGGAGTTCGGTTCGTTCAGTTTATTTTAGTGAGTCTAGGCCGTGCAAAAATAATAAATTGCCAAATATATAAATTATTAAAGTGGCGCATTTCGTTCCACCAGTTAGAAGGCCAACAACAATAGCAACCGAACAGCACCCGAAAACGCATTCAATACGCTGAAAACAACAACAACGACGACGACGAACACGACAACAGCAAAAAAAAAAACAGCAACAACAACAACACTTGCTGCAAAATGGAGGCGGAGGGTCTAACAAATGAACAAACGGACAAAGTGCTGCAATTTCAGGATTTGACTGGCATTGAGGATATGAACATATGTCGCGATATACTAATACGACATCAATGGGATCTCGAGGTAAACGCAGAAGCAAAAGCTCACGCACACACATACATATACATAATTTGTAATTAATTTATGGTGTGACCTTTCGTCGGGGTATTTTGCAGGTGGCCTTCCAGGAGCAAATGAACATACGCGAAGGCCGACCCACAATGCTAACAGCATCGAGCGATGTGCGTGCACCCACAGTCATCAATGATCGTTTCCTGCAACAGGTCTACTCGGCAAATATGCCTGGCGGCCGGACCGTAAGCCGTGTTGGCTCCACCATTGGCCCAATGCCACGCAGCTTCACCGGCATCCTGGGCTATGTGATCAATTTTGTGTTCCAATACTTTTACTCCACACTGTCGGGCATTGTGCGTGCATTTATCAATATTGGCGGCGGCGATGAGCCGCGCCTGGTCACAGATCCCGTGGCCGATGTGATGAAATTTATACGGGAGTATTATGAGCGATATCCGGAGCATCCGGTATTCTATCAGGGCACCTATGCCCAAGCATTAAACGATGCCAAGCAGGAGTTGCGCTTTCTGCTCGTCTATCTGCACAAGGATCCCAGCCGGAATCCGGATGTGGATTCATTTTGCCGCGAGACGCTATCCTCCCGATCGATTATCGATTACATCAGCGCCAATACGCTGCTCTGGGGCTGCGATGTATCCACACCAGAGGGCTATCGCGTCATGCAATCGATAACGGTGCGCACCTATCCCCTCATGGTCATGATCAGTCTACGTGCGAATCGTATGATTATCGTTGGACGTTTCGAAGGCGACTGCACGGCCGAGGAGCTGCAGCGACGCCTCCACTCCGTCATCTCTGCCAACGAGGTGTGGCTAAGTCAGGCCCGTGCCGATCGCCTGGAGCGCAACTTTACACAGACGCTGCGTCGCCAGCAGGATGAGGCCTACGAGCAGAGTCTGCTCGCTGACGAGGAGAAGGAGCGTCAGCGTCAACGCGAACGTGATGCTGCCCAGCGGATAGTTGAGGCGGAGGAGCAGGCACGCCGTGACGTGGAGCTCAAGAAGGAGGAAATCGCCAGGCTTAAGATTGAGCTGGCCACGCTGGTGCCCAGTGAACCGGCTGCCAATGCCGCCGATGCCATTGCCGTTGTATTTAAACTGCCCAGCGGTACGCGCCTCGAACGACGCTTTCAACAAGCAAATTCCATTCTGGTAAAAACCAAATACTAACTTTTTTTTTTGGTCCAAAATGTAACTAAAACATTTCTTTCTTTTTTCAGGATGTTTATCATTTCCTGTTCTGCCATCCCGAATCGCCGGATGTATTTGAAATAACAACGAACTTTCCCAAGCGTGTTCTATATTCCAAGGCCGCCGTCGATGCCGCCGAGGGCTCCGCAAATGAATACGTTAATAAAACACTTAAGGATGTTGGCTTAAAGAATCGTGAGGTGCTCTTTGTACATGATTTGGAGGCGTAACCACAGCAGCACTACCACCAAAAAAACAATTCTAAAAAATTAAAAAAAAAAAAAACAACAACAAAGCAAAAGATACGCATTACCAAAAAAACTTGAACCAAGTTTGAAGTCGTAGAAGTCGGTAGTTCTTACGTCCAAAAACTAATTGTGGCTGTAGTTGGGAGGTTAAACATACACACACACACACACATGCATAAGAGAAGCAAAGTAATATTCCTAATTGAATCTTGAATATAGAAAAACATAATTGTTTAACAATGTTTATGTTGACTTTCGTCTAACGGTTCCCTCATTTAACATTCTGATTCCCTAATTCATTACCTACTTTTTAGGTTAATTAATATATTAATATAATTTTTCTTACTACCATGTTGCTTTAGCTGTACTTATGTTTGAAATAATTTAATTTTAAAAAATTAAATAGAAATGAAGACAATTTTAATGACTTAATACAAAAAAAAAAGAGTGAAAAATATTTGCAAAAATCTTTTAATTATGCTAAATAATCATCAAGCTAATTTGCTTAATTAATCATACGGGTCAAAACGTCAACTTTTTTTAATTTCCCAGTTGAGAAAGTCGATAAGCACATCGATACCTGCCCTTATTTAAAATTTGCAAGCATCGATAAGCCTGGCATGCAATCAATGTTTATCACAGGGTGAGTCATGTCTGGCCAAATATCATGAGTCAACTTGTTTCAAGTATTTATTGCACTTCAGCAAAAAAGCCACATAAACGACTAACGCGAAAAACTGGACGGAAATTATAGTGACAGCGACGAGGAGTATTCCACCTGGCATAGCACAGACGAACGTACACATCTCTTGCCCAAAGCAACAACACGTCGTCGAGCATCGAGTAGTTTCGGCTTGCGTTCCAAGCTAAGGCAGCTGGCGTCTCAGCTGTTTGACACGGAAGAATTGACGCAGCAATTAACGCGTGGACAACGCCGCCAATACAATTATCAAAAGCTAAGCAATAATAATTACACCATGGCAACACCATCAACATCATCCGTAAGCGATGCGGCTGCAGCATTGTCCGGCAATCTGCAATTGCCGCCACTGCGTACTTTGGATGATTTTGTGCTCGGTTCGGCGCGCTTCCAGCTGCCCAATCTTAAGGATTTCGATAAGTGGGGCAATCGTGTCGTCAAGAACTTGTTGTATTATCAAACCAATTATTTTCTCGTCTTTCTGGCCATCTATGTCATCATGATTGCCTTCTATCCGACGAAAATCATCAGCGGCCTGATCGTCCAAGCCCTGATAATTGCCGTCATTTGGCAATTCTTTAGCAGCAAATCGAAAACGAATTTCATTGCCAGTCGTCTAACGGGTGGCAATGCAATTTTGGCTCAACAGAATGCCCAACAAAAATGGTATATCCTAGCGGGTGCTTTGTTGGCCGGTTATCTATTTCTCCACATGATTAGTGCAGTTTTGTTAACGGCTTTTACCTTGTTGCTGCCGATATCGGTGACATTTATTCATGCCTCGCTGCGTCTGCGGAATATCAAGAACAAGCTGGCAAATACCATTGAGAGTTTTGGCCCCTCAACGCCAATGGGCGCCTTTTTGGATGCATTGAATGTGCGTGCCGATGGAGCTGTCAATTGAGATTACAACTAAAACGTTGCTGGCCATGTTTGTGACAAAAAAATGTCTCTTATATATTTTTTCTTGTAATAGTTATGCATGCTTTATGATGCTTAAAACAATCGCAGTATCCATTATATTATACGATTTCATTATGATTTTATTACAAAGTGTATTTTAAAATTTAAAAATAAAGTTGTCCCTTTTTAAAGTATGTCGTTAAATTGCAAAGTTTGTTTGATTATTTAACAGTTTGGTGCGAAAAACTTGGCACAATGTTCAACAAAGAAGACAAGTGTTAAAATCTAGTTATCAACTATAGAGATCATTGTAGTACTTCCTAGCATACCTGTTAAGTAGTGATTACTAATTGTAGTCATAAGAAGTTAAATTATTTTAGTTGAAAAGTTGAACTATTCATTACATTACGACTATTTTTGGTTTTACTCAACTATATAATGATTACGATAACAAAAAATCAAAAATAATCTAAAATTATCACAACTTATTAATATAATTAAAAATAATCAATCAATTAATTTTTGATTATTTATGATTATTTTTATTTTTTTGATTATATTTAATTATTTTGAAAATTTACGATAATTTTTGATTATATTTGATTTTTTGTAATCGTAATCACTATTTAATCATAAATCTTTACCAGCGAACTATATAGTCACTACGACTACTTTCCAAAAATAATTTAATTGATCAGTAAGTGTAATTGCAATTTAACAGGTATGCTTGCTAGTCATTCCACTCAACGCTGCCAACGAGTTCTTCAAACGTATTTGATTCAAGCTTGCAGCTCATAGCTGAACTCATTTGTTCACGTAATTGCATTGAATTTGGTTTATCTGGCGATGGCTGGACACCTGTTAACCAGACACTGGACACCCTGTGTTTGTTGGGGCAATCGGGTACCTCGGCCACATAGCTGTCGGGCGCATAGGTTTCATCGTGCTGCTTAACAAAATTATGCAGCACAATGGCGGCTTTGACGATCTTCTCCGCATTGGCTGGACTCTGACGCAGAGGCTCCGAAAGGACACGCCAACGTGACATCAACACACTGAAAGCCTTATCGATGCTACCTTCCAGGGCACGCGTTATATGTCGATTAAAATTTAGCTGATCCTCATCCAACTTTGTCGAATTGTAGGGCGTAACTAAATGATTGTTGCTGAATGAGGTGTTTGCTATGAAGCCATAGCCAAAGTTGGCTTGAGTGTTCTTTCCACCTGGCTGCGATTCCTCCGGTAGAAGATTACCCAAACTTTGCTGAAATAACTGTGTTCCAAAATCATGATGCCATTCAAGCTGGTTTTTGACCACGTCTTTTATGGTGGCAATATCAATGTTGATAAAGTTTAAATTGGAATCACAGCTTGCCAATAGAATAATATCATGTTCACTTTTGTACGATATGTCCAAGAGTTTGGCATCAACGGCACCCAGACAATGCGGCACCTGCCATGTCGCCTCATACTCTTGAACTATTTGACGCAAATCATCAACTGATGGCTGTGGCAGAAAGGCGGGCGATAGTGTATTCCAAAGTATTTCGCTCGTTTCCTGCACAATGCCACGAACCGTGGAGCTGCCCATTTTAAAGGCCATTGATAAATCCAATATGCGTTCTGCATTGGACAAGTATCTAAAGATTATTATTGATTATTGATCAGTTAGTTAGTACTTTAATGCATAGTGTAACTAACAAGGTCAGCTCGGTACCGAAACCTATCGACTATCGGCTAATTACTGTGTTTTTGGTACCACAATCGAACCGAAAATTGTGCCAGCTGATCGAAATGAGCTCACCTTGTTAGTTACACTATGCTTTTATGATCTTTAACTTACATTAATGTCAAAAAGAGTCGGCATTCGGGCAATATTGGCTGTCGTATGGAGTTTTTGTTTAACTGCTCGCCAACTAAACTGAAGAGCATGTCAAACACCTGTGGTGTCATGCCGGTGCGGCTACAAAATTCATCATGATTGTGAAAAGTGGTGGCAAATAGGCCATCACTATCACGACTAAGATTCTCCTCCTTCACCCAAATCCGTCGATTACTTCCAGTGTCTGTTGCTCTTTTCCGCAGAGAACGTCGCCTTTTGCTGGGTGGCCTTGCATTTGTTGTAACTTTGGCCGTTGGCAATTTAGCTAAACACTTAAGTCCTTTAAAAGCCAAGGGCACAACTTGTTGCAGCCACTCAAGTTCTTTGACATCCATTAAAACACAAATTTCTGCGCGCAGCAAACGCAAAGTGTATGAACAGTGTTACCCCATTGAAGAAATTTTCGATTTTTTCGATAACGTAAACAATAATGCAAACAGCTGATCAATTCACAATTGCCGGTGTCATTTTGTGTAAAATTAAAATGCAATTGTCGCGCCTTGAAACTTGTTGCATTTATTTTTGTTCCGTTTTTATTATCACTCTTTGTGTGGAGTATGATTTAAAGACCTTAAACACTTTCAATTCACTTAACATATCGACACAAATAGTCATGTCACAGCAGCTAGTCGAAATACCGCAAAGCGAGTGGAATATTTTACGCGATCTGTACGCCCATAGAAAAACTGAAGCGACTGGATATGCATTGATAAACAACTATATTGAATGGAAACACAAAGAACCCGAGCTGGACATTAAATGTTTATCCCTTGACGGTGACTGGAAAACAGATGGCACTTATTTAATGATCGTAAGCATGATACAATCCACAAGGTAGTGTCATGCGAGGACATGATACAATTAATAATAATAATATAATTGTATAATATATATGTATAATTGTACCATGTGCGAGGAAGCCAGTACCGGTGTGTATGACCGTGAGAGTGCGACTGAGACCGCTATATGACTCTCTGTTATTTTACTCTCTTGCCTCTGTTAAGGAGTTTTTTCTGTAAGTGCGAGTGAGCAAGGTATAAGAGCAAGCACTTTGCGACTGACGATTGGTACTTAACTATAGAGGGCGCTTTCTCGCATGACATTACCTTGTGGATTGTAGCATTATTTATAATTTTAAAGCACGTTCTTATAACCAACATGGCTTTCTTTTTAGATAAACAATGGCAACCAGCGAAGTGCAGTATTTTTTAATACTCTCAGCGACAACTTGAAACGTTTAACAAATGCACTTCTATGTTTATCATCGAAAGCTGGAGAGTATGTCCTTCATGATTATAATGATCGTCTAAAGCCAGCTGTCGATGTCTTTATAGCTAAATCGGATCACGTTAAACTGGCGACAACTCAAACTGCTTGGTACAGAGCCAGCAAAGAACTTGTTGATATGTTTTCCATAGAGTAAGTTAAAAAGGTTAGAAAGCAAACAGAAAATAATAGCATGTGTTTTGTCTAGGCCACCTGCAGGTATACAACTACACAGCTTGAGTCCTAAAGATGCTGCAACAGTTAATGATAACTGGCCTCATGGAACACCCGATTCTATAAAGTTTGTCAAACGTTTGATAGACTACAATGTTTCCGTTGGCGCCTACGATGCAGAGGGCAAACTAATTGCTTGGTGTTTAAGGTAAAGATAGTTGAACTAACTTGCACATGATACTAAAAGTATTTTTGTTTATAACAGATTGCCCATTGGTGCATTGGGCTTGCTGCAAGTGCTGGATACCCATAAGCGTATGGGTTTGGGCAGTTTGATGGTGCGTTGCATGTCTAGGAAAATCTCCGAATTGGGTGATGAAGTTCTAGCCCCAGTTGTTATCGAGAACACGCCGTCGCGAAAGTTATTTGAAAAGCTGGGCTTTCAGCAAATTGATAAAGTTTATTGGACAGAAAAATTGGAATAAACAAAAAAGTACATATTATCAACTAATCTTTGGCGATTTGTGGACACGTTTTAGATTTGAAATTGTGCCAAGTACAAAATGACCGATGTCATAAATTTCCACAGCGACAATTTGTTTTAGGTACGCCACGCAAGTATTTATAGCACTTTCGACCAAAAAAAAATTGCCTTCAATACTTGGTTCATTTCCACGCGTAGTCAATATTCAAAAAATCTGCTTTTCACCATGGCCTTGAAATGAAGAGCTTTCTCTCTCGCTGGTTTGTTACTATGGCGACGACGATTCGAAAAGGGAACTAATGTGTTAATAGCAATTACATAAATGCTTTTGGCCATAATTCAGTTGGCATTTGCTGAACCTCGCGATCACACTTGCCGCTCATAAGAAATTTTCAAAAATGTTTGAATTAGTTCGCGATTATTGGCCTTTGCTAAGGGATCTATACGATAGCGATCGTACCATTTTGTCTGGCTATGATTTAATTAATTGTTTTATTTATGCCAAGAATGTGCAAATTTTTACAACCGATGACAATTGGCTGGAACATGGAAGCTTTGTGCTAATTGTGAGTAATCAAAAACGAATTATGTAAATGTTTCTAAAAAGTTTATGTTTTACAGCATAACTTGGAAAACAAGACGGATGTGTACTTGAATACCTTGAATGGAAATCTGTTGGATCTGCAAAATTTGCTCTGTGATTTACAATTAAATACGCGTCATTGGATAAGTGGTTATAGACATCTCTTGAAGGATACCGTCAAACAATATTGTGTGGAAAGAAATTTGAATCTCAAGAAGTTGGATTATTTGGAAACATATGTGTATCATTTGCCCGCTTCTCAGATAAAAGCCTTGGATTATAGGTAAGATAAGCAAAGATATTTTAAAGTTCCTTCAACTTAAACGCTTTTCAGCTCAATTGCAGACATCAGCTTTGGTCCCCTGCACATCGAACATGCTTCTCTGGTGAATGAACATTGGCCATATCAATCAAGTGATTCGTTAGCTTTGATACAAAGCCGCATTAGACACAATATCAGTGTGGGCGCCTTTGATCAGGATGGTAAGCTGTTGGCCTGGTGCTTAAGGTGCGTTTTTGAAGGTTTATTACAAGACTTTTACTAACTTCTACTCTCATTTAATAGATCAATTCATGGCAGCTTGAGTAATTTGCATGTTTTGCCATCGCATCGGCGTTTGGGACTCGCTTCGTTGTTGGTGCGTTTTATGGTCCAGGAAATAGCGTCGAGTGGCTCGGAGGTTTTGGCCACAATTGCCATTGGCAATGAGATATCACAGAAGTTTTTCAAAAAACTTGGCTTCAAGCAAGTTGATAAAATATATTATACTATGGTGCCAGCATTATAACCAAGCATTTAATAAATTAATGTATATGAATAAATATTTAAATGTATATGATTGCCTGAATTTTATGTTGAAGAATGATGAAAAGGGCTTGAAAAAAGTTAAGAGAAATATTTTATAATGAGTTTTTATCTTATAGATCTTATGAAACGAAACAGATTAGAATGATTTTATTACAAATTTTTATTACCAAGTAAAAAATTATCATTGTAATTTTATGAACATAGTTTTGCTAGTTAATTAATCTAATTACACTCAGACAATAGTTTTGTTGATAATTGCCGTAACGTAAACAATAAACGTAATAAATGTAGTCTCTCTCGCTCTCCCTTTATCTCTCTTCATTGTAAGCAAGTGCATTGATAAGTATAGACTTTAGAGAGCGAGAGAGAGAGTACGAAATACAGTCCATTGTATTCAGTTGATTGACGGCATTGTAGCTAGACGGACATGTCTCTCACGTTTCAATATAATTCGCATTCCCTTGTTGAGATAACGCCCAACGAGTGGACAACTTTGCTTGATCTCTATGTGAACAAAAAGAAAGAATCTACGGGTTATTATTTAATTAAAACCCTTATTAATTGGATAAGTAAAGATCCAGAATTGGATATTAAATGCTATTCCCTCGATGGTCAATGGAAAAATGATGGAACTTTTCTAATGCTTGTACGTAGAGCAATTGTATGTATTTTTGTTTACATATTATTCAATTTATTATTCTCTTTTTTCCAATTGCAGTTAAAGAATGGAACTATATTCAGAGAAATTATATTTAATACACTGAGCGATAATATGGAGCGCTTAGCAACAGCTTTGCTCTGTGTAACATCAAAGCCCGATGTTTTTATGCTCTCTGCTTACGGTGAACGTTTGATACCAGCTGTAAATGAGTACAGAAAGAAATTTGAGAAACTGCAGACAACAACAACAGCTTGGTACAGTGCCAGCAAAGATATTGTTGACACCTTTACAGTGGAGTAAGTATTATTATTCTACATAGAAATACGTATATAGCAACAAATATTTTACAGACCTCCTGCTGGCATTGAGTTACGCACCTTGGATATTAAGGATGCTCCAACTATTAACGAAATCTGGCCACATCGTTCCGAAGGTTCCGTTACATATGTTGAACTTTTGATAATTCACAATGTCTCTGTTGGTGCCTATGATGCGGAGGGCAAACTTATAGCTTGGTGTTTAAGGTAAATATCGTTTAACATTTCTATAAAATGATTTAAAAGTATTTTTGTCTATAACAGATTGCCATTTGGTTCATTAGGATTGCTACAAGTGCTGGAAACGCATAAGCGTCTGGGTTTGGGCAGTTTGATGGTGCGTTATTTATCGAAGAAAATCTTTGAAATGGGTGATGATGTTCTAGCTCCAGTTGTCACCGAGAATACGCCGTCTCGTAAAATGTTTGAGAAGCTGGGCTTTCAGAAAATTGATAATGTTTATTGGACGTATTAGAAAGTATATAAGCAAAAAATGCTATTAATAAATATCACACAAAGTTTAAGTAGATTCTGATTCATGCAGGAAAAATTCTACAAACATTTTTAAGAATTTTTGAAAAGAACAAAACTTTAGAAATGGAATTTGCAATTACATTATCATGCACGTAAGCGCAAAGAACCATATATAATTCACTTGAAGAACGGGGAAACACCGACAACAATATGACAAAACTCAATGGCAAACAAACTTTCCCAGCGAACACCCCCAAGTTATGACAAATCTTTCGTTAATACACACAGTCAATAAATCAAAAAGCTATATTCACATAACTCCAACACAACTTATTACTGTGCAACACACACGTTTGAACATTGTCTAACGTGTCTGAATAGCTTTTGAATATTAATATAGCGCTTTAATCTCTAAATATTTGCTCAAACCGTTATAATCCAAAAGAAACACAAAGAGAAGAGAGAGACAGCATTCGAATATAATTATTTGCATTTTTGAGCGACGTTTTGTGACGCAAAGCGTTTGCTCTCATGAGAGCGTATAAAGCACAAAGCACAGAGTAAAAGTAAAGAGAGGCTCTGCTTACATGTTTAGTGGAAAAAGGATGGCAAATACACGCACGCGAAGGCTCTAGTCAAGAGATCCCGACTAGGGTATACCCTTTTGCTTAACGACTTAACTTCAATTCGCGATTTCTCCGGTGTTTCTTACCCGATTTTAAACTTTTGAAATTCATAGGCTTTTCTGATATGTGTAATGTAAACTGTTTTAAACAAATTTTTAAAAAAAATTTTATTTCGTTTAGTTTTTCTATATTCTTATCTTGACACCTTATGTCTTTTTATAGCCGCAACTGATTTGTTTCAAGTTTGAAATTATTTAAATTAAAGCAATATTTTAAAAACTTTAAAAGCGAAACCGATGCGTAAATAAATGTATCTATAAAAAGACAGAAATGCACTTGGTGCAATTTTAGTTTAAAAAAATCTTTCGAGAAGTTTTCATCGCTTTCATCCACAAAGGATATTAGTTCTCAAAGATGTCGCGTTTGCTGTCTTTTGGACTGTTGTCCTTTGTGTTCCTGTTCGCAATGGCAAACGCCGATTTGTATACGGATAATCAAAGAGTACAAAGATCTGTTTGTCATCCTAATTCTAAAGTCTCCGATAATGTAAATAGTCATATATTATACGAAATTATCCTGCGCATTTTGAGTTTTGCGCAAAATCTCTTGAACGAAATTAACGAAAGTCATCCCAAAACAACCATATTCTCACCGGTGAGCATTGTTTCTGCACTGGCTTTAATGATGCTTGGAGCCACGGGACGCAGTTACTCCGAGCTGGAAAAAGTGTTTGGACAACATGATATAGTGGTGCTGCAAGAGCAGATGGGCCTGTTACTATGTGATCTTCAATTTATTCACAATTTTCTTTTTATACAGAAGGATTACAGCATTAGTCCAACTTTTGAGTAAGTTACATATATAATTTTCGCAAATCCTTTGTTAATGTTTTGTTTTTGTTTTTTTTTTGACAGACTTGTTGCTTCACAGATATACAATGTTAAAGTGACACCAGTCGATTTTAAGAATGATCCTTCGCAAGCAAAACAATTTATCAATTATGGTATTCTTGATAATATTCTTCCTAAGAACTTACCAAACAACACAACACTTTTAATGGCCAGTACCTTATACTTTATGGATGAATGGAACTTCGCTATCGATGACACAATACATCAGAATTTCTATCCCAATGGCGAAGGAACACAGCCAGCCATATCCATTGAGATGATGCGTGGATACGGTACTTTTTATTATCTTGAGAATTCACATATGAATATTCGCATTTTGGGTTTGCCCTATAAGGATTTTAATAACGTAATGTATGTCATTCAGCCCATACGTTCATCCGTCAAGGAATTGTTACATATGCAACAGAGGCTTAATATCACTGCGCTTGAAGATATGATGTATCGAATAAAAAGAGTATCGGGTGATCTAGTTTTTCCCAAGCTGCACCTAACCGATTCGTTTAAGCTGGCGCCACTGCTGAAACGCTTGGGCATTAAAAGCATCTTCACAGGCATCCAGAGTGATCTGCATATAATTGGCAACAAGGCACATCAAGCCAACGATCCAAACTCCTCGAATCTAATTCTTCATGATATACTGCATAGGGTCGACTTAAGGTTCACTGAACGGGGCACAATGCCTACATATTTCTGGCAATCCGATGAAAGAAAAACTCCAAAGAGAGTAGAACACACTTTCAATATAAATACACCATTTCTGTTTGTGGTTCTTAATCATGATTCACCATTACCATTGTACTATGGTGTTGTTAATGAACCACCAAGCAAAGAGTAAACTGGATCACAAATGGGATAGTTCGTTTTTTTAAGCCAATGGGAACCCCTTTGTAAAGTGTAGTTCAAAACTTAAGAGAGCTTTTAAACATTCTCAATAAAATCTCAAGAGCGAATCTTGACACTCTACTTAAAATTTATAATTATATATCCGCAAAAAAGAAAAAAAAAACGAGTTAATAAAATTCATTGATCGACTTTTCTACACTGTAAATGGATCAACTATTATTATTAAGTAAGCAAGCAGCTGTCATGAGAAACCAGCAATGCAGCAAAAAGGTAAACAAAGCCTGGGGTATTACCCAGCATTTTTTTTTAAACACCATTGCAATGAGTCGTTTGTCAATTGTCATCAATGATGAACGCGCGTTGCGCTCTTGAGAGAGCTAAGAGCAGAGAGAGCAAAAGCGTGAACGAAGGCAAGCTTTGGTTATGTATTGAACTTGAGAGGGTGGGGGATTCATACACTCAAGCAAAAATGTTAAAAAAAAAGATGCAAATAAAGTTAAGTTTTTAACTCTTTTAAACATTTATTTCTGTGCATTTCATTCTTTTTAAAAGCGTTTATCTATTATATTTATCATTGATCTTTACACTGTAATCCTGAAACTAACTTTTTTCGCCGGGTGTATTCGCTTTGATAACAAGTTTTTTCGCATCAACATATAAAATGAAGTGCGCAAAGCGTGACAAGCTTAGTTTAACACCAGCTTTCGATACGTTGTCATCGCGTTCGCATTTATCAAACCCAAATTCACGTTTTGAAACACAAACACACACACACTACATACATATAATTGTAGATGTGTTTAGTATAAAAAATAGTCATATTTACAAGTGAAGATAAGCATATAAAATATAAAAAATAAAAATAATTAAATGCCGCGTTCGTTGTGCTATGGCTTGGTGGCCTTCGCCACCCTGTTTTCCATTGGGAATTCCGATCTGGGTCTCATGCGAGATATACGCGATCCGAACAACCCGAACGTACAGGAATATTATAATAGTAGAGGACAGCCCGTACCCGCCGCCACACACTCGGCACCGTCAGCATATTTTGCACCTGCACCGCCTTCCTTATCATCGCCTGGCCTTGTTGCCTCCGTTCAGCCGTACGCTGCTCCCGCCTCCGTTCAGCCCTATGCTGCTCCTGCCGCATCAGCAGCCGCACCTCCAGCAGCTACTGTGCCTCCTGCTGCTTATGGTCCTCCACTGCCCACGGCTCCAACGGAATATGGCCCATCTCTGCCAGCTGCACAAAGTGCTCCTGTCGCTTCCTTTGCTCCAGCTGCTCCCGTAGCATCTGCTTATGCTTCAGCGAATCGTGTAGATGTTCGTACTTCCGATGAGATTGCCAGCAGCATTTTGACCTTTGCTCAAAGACTCTCTAATCAAATCAACGAGAACGAGAATCACAAAACAACAATATTCTCACCGTTGAGCATTGTTTCGGCTTTGGCTCTTCTAATGCTTGGAGCCAAGGGACGCAGTCACGCCGAGCTATCATCACTGTTTGGACAAAGGGATACAGTGAAGCTACATGAACAGTTTAGCCTGATGCTGCAGGATGTTCAGCAGCCAACGAGACAAACAACGTCACCGCTACGTCAGCTCGATCCCTGGCATAGTAATAGTGTGAGAAGAAGTTTGAGGAACTATCCAAAGAATCGTCATGCTCCACAGGAGGTGCATGTGGCCAATGGATTGTTTGTGCAGCAGGGCTATACCCTCAATCCTGATTACAGGTAAGACAAAATTCACTGAAATTCAATTCAAAAGTTCATTAGTTCATCAAATGTTGTTATCAATTTTTTTTTTTTTTTTTTTTGTTATCAGTATTTCGAAAACTTTCTTAGAATTTTGTTGCTAGCAAAATCACATTGATTTTATTAAGAATTTATATATAATTTTGATCTGAATACTTGTATATGTTTTCGCTGTGAAATGTTAATAAATTATTAACAATAAACAATAACGCGTCAGCTTTAAATGGAAATACCTTGAACTTGCATAGTTCCAGTTTTAAGATTTCAATTTATGGATAAACAAGTTTCACATTTAATTGTTATAAAAAAAACATTGTTGCATGGAAATGACGTCTGTTGTTCTTTTATATATAACGATATTAGTCATATATTGAATCGTTTAAATTAAATTCCTGAACTACCCCAACTAAATTTAAATTTCTTTAACTTACAGACAAGCTGTTTATGAAGTTTACAACTCGGAGGTGAAACCACTCGACTTTGAATATGATCCAACGGGTGCTAAAAATATAATCAATGCTTGGGTTGAGAAGCATACTAGGAACAAAATCAATAATATCATCTCGGGTGATTTGCCACAGAGCACCCGACTGATATTGGCCAATGCATTGTACTTTAAGGCCATGTGGGAGATTGATTTTATTACCGGTGGCACCAGAGTCGAAGATTTCTATCCCCATGGCGAGGGCACACTGCCCGCTATACCCGTTGAGATGATGGCCGGAGCTGGTGCTTTTCCCTACTATGAGGATTTAAACTTGAATTGTCGCATTTTGGGCTTGCCCTATCATGGCAATCTGACCACAATGTATGTCATCCAGCCCATGCGTTCATCGGTGGCACAGTTGTCATATCTACAGCAGAGCCTAACGGCAGATGCCATTGAGCGGATGATTAGTCAGATGATAAGAAGATCGATTATTGTGGCCTTTCCCAAATTGCACATTACCGAATCGTTTAAGCTGCAGCCACTGCTGTCACGCATGGGCTTCCAAGGCATCTTTATGGGCATGCAGAGTGATCTGGCGCTAATTGGCAATGAGGCGTCGAGGGCACCGGCCTATGCACCCACCAACTTGGGCCTGGGTAGTCTACGCAACTTGAATGCACAACGTGAGGCGGCAATGCGACCGCCGCTGATGCCCACACCACCAGCGGATCTGATTGTATCGGAAATTCTGCACAAAGTGGACTTTGAAGTGAATGAACAGGGAACGGAGGCAGCTGCTGCAACGGCGGCAGTATTACGCAAATCTGGACCGGAAGTGCTGTTCCGTGCGGATACACCGTATATAGTTCTGGTGCGTCACGATCTGACAAAGCTGCCATTGTTCTATGGCGTGATTAATGAGCCACCAGCAGCAGCACCAACTGCACATAGGAATTAATAATTGCCTTTAGATATCTACATAATTATAATCTACTTAACTCTAGTTTAGCATTTAATAATTCAAGCCTGAAGCGTCAAATTGTATTTATAGAATTTCTGTACTGTAATTATTGTTGCTAGCGACCTTTCCAATCCAATTAATCGTCTATTTATATGACACATCTGCATTCTAAAGTGAATATTGTTAATACATATATAACTTATGAATGATTAAATTAAACAACCAATTAAGTGTACATACTTAAAAACTAAAACAAAAGCATTAATACTGCTTGTTTTAATGAAGATAAAATCGTTTTTGGTACTTTTTTAAAAAAGCGCCTCGTTAAAAGTTTTCGATTAATTTATCGATTTGCATTGCGCTACGGTGAATGGCATAGTTACACTATGGGTGAATGGCAACTGGCTGCCATTCACCTTTCCAGCCCTAGCAAACAGCTGTTCACAGTTTGTTAAAACGATTTAGAACTTTAGCCCCATTTGCACATTAGCAAAAATATAGCAAAAATGATGGCGTTACCCGATTCAGACTCTGAGGATGAACTGCCACCAGGCTGGGAAGAGCGTGCTACGGATGATGGTGTCGTTTGCTATGTAAAGTGAGTCGTCATAGCTTACAGTCTTCACTCTCTCTCATTGTTTACATTTGTCAGTCAACAAAGCAAAGTATCACAGTGGACACATCCAAGAACTGGACGCTCTAAGAAGATAATCGGCGAGTTGCCCCTGGGCTGGGAGAAGTACTATGATGAACAGACCAAACGCAACATGTTCTACAACAAGGAGACACAACAGCGCACCAATATTGATCCACGTCTGGCATTTGCTGTGGAGGAGCCCACGCAGAATGTGGCGCAAGTGCGTCAGCGATTCGATTCGTGCAGCACAGCATTGCAGGTGTTGCATGGCAAGGATTTGCATGGCCGTGTGGCACTTATTACAGGTGCCAACTGTGGCATTGGCTTTGAAACTGCCCGCTCCTTGGCCCTCCATGGCTGTGAGATAATCTTTGCTTGTCGCAACACAGCATCTGCTCAGGAGGCCATTGATCGCATTGCTGTGGAGCGACCAGCAGCACGTGCAAGATGTCGTATTGTATCTCTGGACTTGGGATCGCTGCGCGAAGTGCAGCAATTTGTTGGGCAGATTAATCAGAGCGTTAGGTAAGCGGAAGGAGAAGATTATTACTTGTTTAAGACATATCTAAGATCTTTAATTTCCTTTTCTTTTAACAGCCACATTGATTATCTGATATTGAATGCGGGCGTATTTGCATTACCCTATACAAAAACTGTTGATGGTCTCGAGACAACATTCCAAGTATCGCATTTATCACATTTCCATCTAACCCTTCAACTGGAAACCCTATTCGATCACAGGACACGTATTGTGGTGCTCTCCTCTGAATCACACAGGTAAGCAGGCACTCTTATCATTTAAACAGCGTTCATTAAAGCACAACTGGCACTGGGTCAACTTTTATGACCGCCACTGTAGCTAGTAATAAAACTGCATTTGGCATAATATATCTATGTATTTAGCAAGTTTATTGCACTTAACGATTGGACTTTGGCCCGGCGCGACTCATGTCTGTTTTGTTTTGTTTTGTTTTCTTTGCGTTGGCGTCGATGCGTTTTGCATGCTAAAAATAAAACTATAAATAGCACAAATGCGTGCAGTTATAAATATGTACGTACTTGCGCTTCCATTTTAAACCGGTCGCAGTTCGTATGTAAATAAATAGTCTAGTTTTACTAGGCGTAAATTTTGCAAAGGATAAATGATAATTCGGCTATTTAAGTTTTAGAAGATAATTTTTTTATAGCTTTTTTTTTTATATTTTTTTAAATTTTTTAAAAACCCTGATAACTCCTTAAATTGTGGCCTTGAAGCATCTGTGTTTCAAGTTCCAGTTAATCACGACTTCCAAGGCGAAACGCAATTGAACTCCGCATTAAAGTCAAACATACACACACTTACATACGTACAAACATTTTTGTTTACGTTTTGTGCTGCGTACAAACGACTACGATGTTGAGAGATACGTCATAAGGCCCAACCAAACGTTGATTACTTGCTTGAAGCATCGCAGGAAGCAAAGTTTCAACATATGTTCGTCGTGTATCTGCCCAAACGATGCTTATGTTCGTTTTTTTTCTCTTTGTTCTTAACGAATGCTTCGCCGCCGAAGTTTCACTGAAATGAAAAACTTCTTAAGCTAAGAGTTGTCGCTTTTTTTATAATATAGAAAATATTGTTAAAGCTTCATTTTTTGTTTATAACACATAAATATAATACTTGATCTATAAAATTGTTTCTTAATTTTAACATAACATTATCTTAATGTTAACATTTATTTTAAATGTAATAAAAATAGAACATGGCACAATGTACCACAGCTGCTGTTATGTCTTTCAAAAACAAGAAGAAGAGAGCAAGCTTAAGCGTATTATGCGTTGACGTCATGCTAAACTTGCTTTTCGTTCAGTCTTGTTGCGATGCTTCAAGCAAGTAATCAACGTTTGGTTGGGCCTATAGATGTGCTCAGCGTATCTTGCGGTACTTTGTTTTATGTGTGTGGGTTTTTGAAAAGTACAGACTGATTGTTACTCACCTTAGGTAGAGGGTTCCGGTTTATTAAAGTAATGTGAGGAAACATTGGTGATCGGCACCGCGTTTGTTTACATGTGCATAAGTAAACCACTTTTGCCAGTTCAGCTGAAGCCACACTAATAACTGTGCACGTTCACGTGCTGCGCATTCAAGTACCGTGGTACTACGCAGCTGCTTGCCAGCTTAGTGATTTCAGAAATCAGATTGGCGTGTCCACTGTACATAAATCATTGAAGACCAAACAAAGCGTAAACCGTAATTGAACTGAAGTTGCTCTGAATGTTGTTGGAGGTGGTTTTTATGCAGCTGTATAGTATGTCTCACTTTCTGCTGCTTTTGCGTTCGTTGTTTTACTCACGTATCACATTTCTGTAGCCTATGCGTTGTTGTATCTGTTGTATCTCATGGAAGCATTCGCCAAAAGTCGCGTGCGCCAATGCGTATTCACCATAAGTCAGGTATGCCATCAACTACTAAGCTGTGACTCCATAACTGTAAACTGATGAATGACCCTGATTTAGAATTGGGGTCAAAGCAAATTGGCGATAATTGCTAGACAGGGTTGGTTGCACTCAGATGGGAAATTAAATTAAATTAATAAAAAAAAAAGTTTACAAAGATAATGGACAAGCAAATAATATTTGGCATCGGAAGTAAACAAAAAATAGTTAATTGATTAGCTGCAGGTAAAAAATATAATATTAAGCCCATTAATATGGAAAGTTTGGAGTAGAAGTGTGCAAAAACGAGATTGCCTCTATTTTGCATTTTTTTTTTTTGCAAGCTTCGACACGTTTCTGCTGTGTATGCTGGCATCAAATAGAATATCAATTATAAAAACAAATCCAAAGTCCATAGAAATTGCGCGTTTTGATTTGTAACATGAAACATTTCGGCTTTAATTACTTGCGCATGCGCTACAAACAACTTGAAAAGAAATTAAATGCGTAATGGGAAGCAAAAACAACTCAGCATGATTCCTTGTTATTTGCACAATGCCGTTGTTTATTTTCCTTGTTCTAAGGCACTTTTGTTTTCTGTCTGAGCAGGCGACTTACTCACAGTCATGGCCTGAACTTTTGTCATGGTCTCCAATCTTGCATCTCATTAACAAGCAACAGAACGCGCGCGACAACAACAACGAGAGCCAATCAAGACTCGTTTGCGTCCGGCTATTGTGTGGGTGCAAATTCCACTATGGCTTTGACTGGATGATGCTACAGAGCTATGTACAGTGGTCGCTGGAAAACTAGAAAAATTACTTGGTCTTAGACTCTATTTTAATGATTAAATATTGACCCAATTAACTAGTGCTGGTGAATGCTCGCAACCTTCTTATTGAAATTTTTGCAGTAAACAATATTTATTCCAACACTGTATTTACTGTTTATTAACTAAGCCGGCTATTTGCATATGTATGCACGTACTAGTTTGACGAAAAATAAAAACAAAACAAAAAAAATAGAACCACAAACACGCAAAAGAATACCAAAATACTGCGTCTTAAAATTAAACTCGAATTTCTTGCTTACAATCAAACTCCCTTTTCCCCTCGTCTTCCCACAGATTTGCAAATTTGCCCGTAGAGAATCTAACGGTACAGCACTTATCACCGCCAGCTGAGAAATATTGGAGTATGATGGCATATAACAATGCCAAGTTATGCAATGTATTATTTGCGCAGGAGTTGGCGCAAGTGAGTCATTCATCCATCCCAATCTATACTCGGTTGTGACCCAATTAACCAAATTGTTGTTGTTTCTTTTGTAGCGCTGGAAACAACGTGGCATCTCAGTATTCTCAGTGCATCCTGGCAATATGGTTTCAACGCAGCTGTCACGCAATTATTGGTTTTATCGCCTGCTGTTTGCCATTGTGCGTCCCTTTACCAAATCATTGGTGAGTCAATAAAGATTTAACAAAGAATTAAACTAACATAAGTTTTCCCTAAACAGCAACAAGCAGCTGCCACAAGCACTTACTGTGCCACGGCCAATGAGTTGACGGGCTTATCGGGATTGTACTTTAATAACTGTTATTTCTGTGAGCCCAGCAAGCTGTCCAAGAGCGAGGCACTGCAGCAACAATTGTGGACGCTAAGCGAGCGTCTCATCGGCGAACTAATAACAACCAAATAATGCAATTATGTTTTCCTATTTTAACGTTTTTTATAAATTATGCATCAAGTATACAAATGTGTGTGTTTGGTCTTAAATCTAGCATTTGACAAAAAAAATAACATTCCTAACTACAAACTAAAAGGAACAGACTGTTTAATGGACTAGAAATCGGAGACGCGACCTTTGCGCTCCCAATCTCCATAGCGTGTTGGCTCTGGTCCAGCGGGTCCGCCAATTTCGCCGGTATACGGATTTGTTTGATTTGGCCATGGCTTCAGTGGTTCCTTCTCTGCGTACGGATGACGTGTGAATTCATCCAGTTTTCCAAGTGGTGTCTTGGCGCGCAATTTCTTCTGGAACGCCATTAATTTTTCGGATGTGGATTTTGGTTGTTCAATCTCCACAACACTATCATTGCCACCAATTGCTGCCCGCCAAGCGCTGCTCGTTGATAAACAGCAAACTATTTTTTTTAAGAAAAGGAAACGGTTATAAAATTAGGTTCACTATTTTTACACACACAAGCACACACCTTGTTTGCCTATTTGCGGCAGGGCGCGAAGGGTTTGTTTTGTCACCGACTGCATTTTATAATAATGTTCAATAATATTCTTCTGTTATTCAATGTAATTGCTTTTGATATCGTTGTTGTTGTTGGTATCTCGCGATGTTGTCACTTGCTCAGCTCTTGAACGTTTGTGGCATCTGGAGCTAGTGGCCGTTGTTTTATAGGCTTCACCGACAGAGAGAAGAAGCTGTCTTTATTTTTTGTATGTTGCGATTGGCGTTAAGAGCCGCACGTTCAGTTTCTTGTTGCTTTTGTTGTGACGAGCTTGTTATGTATTGCAATTGTCTATCGAAACTATCGGCATTTTCGCGCGTCACATTTGGCGAAACCTTCTTTGGCTATGTACCATGCTCAAATATCGATACTGTTTGTGGCATCGATTACATTCGGCATGCATGCTACTTCGTAAGCAGTTGTTTGTGTTGCATTTGTTAATATTTTAGCGTGTTACATTTTGTTTTTAGTTTGTAATGTTACCCAAGACCCCGAAACCAGCACTTTGGAGATTCATCAAGAACAGCGCAAAGACATTATTTGTTCTGGAAGCTGTTTGTTTTGCAGCCAGCTACGGTCTCTACTACCGCATGAACACCGACCAAGGTGAGTGTCCAACTATTGCGTTTTATGTAAGCCTTTTACTCATCTCTCTCATTACTCTTTCTTTGTAGATTTTCGCCGGTACATTAACGAGAAATATCCCTACGCTCTCGAATATTACTATAAAATCGGTGAGATTGTTGGAGACAGTACAGTGCGAGAAACAGACGCAAATTACTGGAGCTCCACAGCGGCGCAATTCAGAAAGAAGGAATAAATACATAATAAAACAATGGCGAGCAATCCATACGTTAAATCGGTGCTGTTGCTAGTTGGTTCCGGCGCAGTGGGTTACGGCTTGATGCTGCTAACGGAACCCAATGCAGAGAAGATTGAACGTATTAAGGCATCTGCAAGGGGCCAGCAACGATTTGGCAACGCTGAAGATGAAAAGAAAGCGCTGTTCATGAAAAAATTACAGGAGGCGGCTACAAGTACTCCAATTTATAGGCAAACACCAGGTGCTGCCGATAAAAAGGAAAACTAAACTAAGATTTTTTTAATAAATAATTTGTAGCACAACATGTTATATAACTTGATATTAATATAAAATTTCGCCTAAAATATATGAAAAATATTTCTTTTAAGAGATAAATTTTAATTATGACGTGACCAATCTCATCATAATTCCAATACTTTTATTGCACTGGAACACAAAAATTTTATCTATTTCTTTATGCGTTATCCGTATTATTGTTTTTGTATGTTTTTCTTTATTCCGTTATTCTCTACAAAGAAGAGAAAAATCATGTGTTATTTTATCGTGAGCACGATACTCACGCTTAAATCGATACCAAGCCATCGTCAATATCGATATATATAAATAGGTTTAAACAACATCTTGGCTATTGAATTAAAAGAAGTGCAAAAATGTCCATTGATAAAGTGCCATTATTAACTGAAGCGCAAGGTCCGTCGGCTTGCAAGTTTGGCGCCAGCAAGGAATTCCAAACACTCACGCAGCAGCAGGAGCTAGATAGCGCTTTTCTTGGCAGTGAGCGACGCCCATGGATACAGGCAAAGCCGAGACCGAAAAAGACAAGCCGAGAGCGTGAGACCATAAGGGCTTTGCTGGGAAAATCATTTACCAGCAATTCGAACAGCGACAATGTAAAGGAGTTAATTGAGGAGAATATAAGCTTTCGTGACTTGGCATCTCTCACAGCTGAAGATCTTGAATTGTTTGGCTTCGCTTCGGCCAAGGAGCGCAACGAATTGATGAAGCTATTCTCGCAAATGCCCAACCAGGATCCCAGCTATGATTATTTATGTAATACAAATGCTGCAAAAGGTTTCAACAATCAAATCATTGGCAACGCTGCCAATCATATTCAGTATTTGCGCTCCTCTCTGGCAGCCACCAACTATAAGTTGCAAGTCATGCCACCCGAGGATGTGATTGTGGGTGATAAACGGTATGCGAGTCGCTTTGCCTTGGAAGCATTAAACAGTGTGCAGTCCATCTCAGATGAGATAATCAATGATTTGCGCAAGCTGGAGAAGCTGGCACGCAAGCAAGAGGATTTTGAAACAAAATCTAAGGAGGTAAAAGAAAAAATAATATTTAAAGCTTTTTGATAATATATTTTGAATTTACAGCGAAATCTCAAGTTCATTTACTACACAACGCTGGCATTGGGAACGGCTTGCGCCTGGTTCTGGTGGTGGTCGAAGCGCAACCAAGCTCCAAGTCTACAAAATGTTTTACTTAAAATCTAAAACCAAACGAATCAAAACAAAACTTAGTACCAATATGCATTTGAACAAGCAGAAATATCTGTACTTGAATTAAGCATTCCATGGAAAAGTATTCTTCTAGTTAAAAAAAAATAATGACTTAATTATAAGTGTGTTAAAGTGAAATCTCATATGAATAAACATAGACGTAAATAGATAGATATATACAGCTTAAACTTTGGCTACTTTGTGTTGGCCTCCTCAGCAAGAAGTAGAAAGAGTAGACGAACATAGGAATCAACATGATCCGGAAACTCCCAGGCTGTGGTAAAGCCAATCAGATCACTTCTCTGTGTGGAGTGTGCTATGTTTTCTGTAAGATAAATGAAGATAGAAAAACAAAACAAAACTAATGCAGTTTATCTTACGCATCACATTCAGTTTGACCTGTGCCTCCTGTTCATATCGCTTCAGTAGCTCCTCGGTGAAGGACACGAACTGTGTAAGCTTCCACGTGCGAAAGAAAACAAAATTGGATGCGTTGCCAGCTAGTTGGGCTAATGCCCGCAACTGCCTCAGGATCTCTCTAGTGTTCTTGTAGATGTCCGTAAATATGTTTGTTATAATGGCCAGCTTATCGCATATGGGACGCATGCTATCCGGATAGGTGCCACCTTCATCAGCTTCAGGCTTTTCCAGGCAACGTGTCTTCTTAGCCTCAATGGCATAGCATAATGCTGTGCCGCGCTCTTGTGCCAGCTGCCATTTGGCATAGTTACTCTGTAGATCTTTGACCAGCGTTTCCAGTCGAGCTTTGCATGTGGCCAAGTTTGCATCGTGTTTAACCGGAGATTGCACGCGCTGGCTGTCAACTAACAAACAGAGTTGTCATAGAATTGAGTTGATTTAATAAATGTATAACTTACAGCGCACTGGTGTTAAGGACTTATTTAATACATCCATTTTATTTTTGATCAAGAATCTCAATCGTGTTCAACAATTTAACGAATGTGGAACCACAACAAAACATAAACACAAACAGCTGAGCGCAAACGATAGTCAATTGTAAGAAAAGTAATAGCTCATTAATCGCCAAAGTTTAAAGAATTTAAAATTGCAGAGAAGCGCCATCTATCTGTCACTCAATAAAACTATCGATTGCCATCGATAAGCACTCATATATCACTCTCTTCACTTCTTGTCAAAAAAAAAGTGCCGGTCATTTTCTATCAGACATTTCCAAAAAGCATTCAGGCAAAGTTTGTCGTACAGAGCTAAAAACAAATATTTAAATTTTTATCAAAATGTCGACCTGGACCCCATTGGAATCTAACCCAGAGGTGAGTGCTTATCTTGCTGTTGCCAAACACCTAAAATTCAGCATTAAAAAAAGCTTGCAAATTTATTGCGAATTAAAAGAAAAAAGACGCCATGATTTTCAAGTCCCGTTCCTTTTGCCATTCCCATTCCAGGTGCTGACCAAATACATACACCAGATGGGCGTGTCGCCAGCCTGGTCGGTAATTGACGTCATCGGTCTGGATGATGAGTTGCTCGCAATGCTGCCAACGCCAGTTAAGGCAGTTGTCCTCCTCTTTCCAATAAGCAAAAAGGTTGGCTGCCATTTTCTTTTTCTTATTATGTTGTTGCTTATTTGTGTGTTTGATTTTTCAGTATGAAGAGTATTGCGAGGAGGAACATAAGCGTATCACGGCTGGATCTGAGACTGTGAAGCATCCAGAAGATCTGTTTTATATGCGTCAATTCACCCATAATGCTTGCGGCACTGTTGCCCTCATCCACAGTGTGGCCAACAACAAGGAGTAAGAAGAAGTCGAATTTTATATTCATACATTTAACACTCATGCTCCACTCTCTAGTATTGAAATCTCTGATGGAGTCCTAAAGAAATTCTTGGAAAGCGGCGCTTCTCTAACGCCCGAGGAACGTGGTCATGCCTTGGAGAAGGATCAAGCCTTCACCGAGGACCATCAGAAGTTGGCCCAGGAGGGACAAACTGATGCTGCCGCATATGAGAAAGTTATTCATCACTTCATTGCTCTGGTCAACAAGAATGATACTTTGTATGAGCTTGATGGTCGCAAATCGTATCCCGTTAGTCATGGCAAGACCTCAGCCGATAGCTTTGTTAAAGATGCGGCCAAAGTGTGCAAGGAGTTTATGGCTCGCGATCCGGATGAGTTGCGTTTCACCGTTTTGGCTCTAGCTGCCACCGAAGCATAAGCGATACACCTACATATATATTATATGATCTCTGATCGAAACATACTCCTATTAATGCATTTGTAAGACCAAAATGCCGAAGAGCTGGAAAATTCGCATCTGGTCATTATTGAAGCTGCCCCCAAAATTGTCATAATAATTTATTCCCATTATTGTATTTTCGAAAAATTGCGCATTAAATGCTTGAGAACTGAATATGTATAATCAAAGAACAGAAAATTTTTTTTTTTTATTTATTTATGTATACAAGGTTCGAGTTACAAACTAATAACCTAGCTTACACTGGTCGGCATATGTATTTTGACAACATTTAAAGTTAAATCTACGCATTATTTACACTTACTTTATAAAAAGTTTGGTATCAATGGATAGGCCATTTCAATTTCGTTTTGATGATCCAATCCTCTAACCCATTAAGTAATGAAGTTTTCACTTCTTCCAAAGGTATATTTTCAAAACAAAAAAATGTTTTGATGCAAAAAGTTGCTTAAATCAATTCTAATAGTGACTGAAAAAAAATTGTTCAAAAATCTCCTTGCAAGTATTTTTTATGATTTTTTGAAAATGATAATGATAAGAATATATATATAATCAAAGAACAAAGTTTTTGGAAATTCTATATCTTACAGGTGTTTTAAGAATTCTTTAGCAATGAGAAACGTTTAGAATTCTAAGGAAGAGCATTTGTTAGTCGAATCATTCTTGTTACTAACTTCCCTCTTACCTTATCAACTGCGCATGCTCCATAATTATCAACGCTCCACGTAACTGATTTGACAGTTGCATTCTAACACAAACCACGCAAAGTGGTTGGCTTTTTTTACAATTAAATAAATTGTTATTTTTAAAGGATTTACACGTTTAGAACAGTTTCTCGGAGACCCTCCAGTGTGCCGCAACAGGATATATAAATTAATTCCCATATACATGTGGGCGTTATCGCTGCCCGGACAGAAGTATGAGGCTGCTGCTCAAGGAGCTGACGCGTTTTACGACGCAACCACGCACCTACTATTGCTACATGTTCCTCAGCATTTGGATATTCCTGCTAATTGCAGGTAAGTCGAAGCACAAAATGGAAAACTATGAAAAAGTTAACTCTTATTGTTATTAGGCATGTATCGCTATATGGGTAATGTGGAGCATAATGGCAGTCCGGGCAGCGGTGGCGCCTATAATCCCAACATGGGCACAGACACTGCGGATGCAAGTGAGGCGGCATCGTCGAGTGCTCAGCGCTTTGCACAGTATCGGGAACGTTGTGCTCCATTGGGGCAACTGCAGCGCATGGATGATGGTGGCATACTGGAGGGTTGGAAGTTGCAGGGTGTACTACTGGTCATCCGGCACGGGGATCGTGGTGCAATGTCGCATGTCAATGCGGGAGGCATCAATTGTGGTGTGCCTGCCGATGGCGACAGTTTGGTTAATAGGTAAAATGTAATTTTTATCTTTTTTAAATTTGCTAAACTTTTTTTTACAGATATCGTAGCTTTTTGCACAACTCCAGCAGCTCTGCTTCGGGCTCCAATCATATGTATTGGAGCAAGGTGGGTCCATTTCATGGTTTTCCATTGCTGCCAGCCACTGAAAAGGGCTGTCCTTTGGGTCAACTCACATACAAGTAAGTGTGCCCATGTGTCATGCGAGGAAGCCAGTACCAGTGTATATGAGCGTGTGAGTGCGACAGAGACCACTATATGACCTTCTGTAATTTTACTCTCTTGCCTTTGTTAAGAAGTTTTTTCTACTTAACTATAGAGGGCGCTTTCTCGCATGACATTGCCTTGTTGATTGTATCATGAGTGTGCCTATCATTTTTGCCACCACTGTATTTACGCGCTCTCTCTACGCGCTCTCTCTCTCTCTCTCTCTCTCAGGGGAATTGCTCAACTGTTGCATGTGGGCGACATAATGCATCAGATCTATGCGCATCCGCTGGGACTGCTACTCAAACCAAATTCTTTGCGTGCAGCAATGGAAACAACGCCACATACTTTGCTCAATTCGGATGAAGTTGTTGTGTTCACGACACGCTATCGACGCACCTTTCAATCGGCTCTGGCCATGCTCTTTGCCCTGTTGCCGGCGGAGAAGTGGCTGGCGCTGAATGTCCGGGAATCGCATAGCATGGCATTTTGTTTCGGGGATTGCAGCTGTGCCCAATCGATGGTGTTGAGGAAGCGGCTGATGCAGCTGGCGGATCGTCAGCTGTTGCAACGTCCCGAGGTGCTGGCCGTGATGCAATGGATTGGTGGCACACTGCTGCAGCATGCGCCGCAGGAGGGTGGGGTGACGAATCCTTTTGAGGTGGTGGATGCCATGTTGACGGTGCTGTGCCATGAGGCGACGCTACCATGTCGACGCCGGAATGGCAGTCAGGCGGTGAGGGAGGCAAGCACCCGGAATCAGGATTTGATTGATGTCATCAACATTGATCAGGATGAGACGGCGGCGGCGGGTAATGCGGTTCAAGCTGCTGCTGCTGCTGCGGATGCAGTTGCTCCAGTTGCCAATGATGATGAACAGCAGCAGCCGGAAGGATGTGTGGAGGCATCACATGTCGATGCCCTGATGTCCTTTGCCGATGAACTCTCCCTGCGCAGCTCTCGTCACGTCTTCTACAAGCGTTCCGGACTCCTCCGGGCATATGGCATGATTCGTCATATTGTTGGCTATATGCTCAAGATGATCTCCGGAGATCGTACAAAGTTTGTCCTATATTCGGGCCATGATTGCACCCTGCAATATCTAACTGCAGCCCTGGGCATCCAGAATGCCCAAGGACAAACCATTAGCTATGCCTCCCGTCTCGCCTTCGAAGTGTATCGCAGTGAAGCCCATACGGATTATTATTTTCGTGTCGTCTATAATGGCAAGGATGTGACGTCACAGATTGAGTTCTGTGAGGGTGGCAAGAGTTTACGTGTGACTAGGGATAGTCGGGGCAACAAGGCCGATCTGTGCCCCATTGAGAATATCATACGATTCCTGCACGAAGACTATTTTGCGCCATTGAATGCGACCAATTTTAAGGAGGCCTGCTCCGCATCCATTGGTAATCCTGCCAAGGCAAATGAGTTCTAGTTCGGGAGTTTAAATCTCTATCCACGCACTTTGTCAACTGTGATAAGTAAATAGTTAAGGCATAAACCAAAAAAAAAAATCTCAGAAGAAAAAATCCATTCTTAAAAACTTTGAGATAAAGTTTAAACATTTTTTTTTAATTTTAAAATTTGATTTTTTTAAGTTATTATTTGAGATTTTTCAAATCTATCGCACACAGTTTACATATCAACAAACATATCTCTATAATCCATATACATAAATGTTGGCCGATTTTTAGCTATTTTCCTAGATTTATAAGAACCGTAAATCGATACATATCAGCGTTAGCTTTCCAGCCCAACGCAAATCGTTTACCTATTTATCTTTAGATTAAGATTTTAAAATGAACACAAAAACATATCAGCAACTTATCATGTGCAAGAACAGTTTAAATATACAAAAAAAAAAATACCGCAGTTATTTTAATAAATGTTGTCCCAAGTGAAAAATAAAAGTGTTCATAAATTTGTTTTAAGAAGTGAGAGCGAATCTCTCAAGTTAATGCATTGGCATCCAAACGCCGACTGACTCTGACCGCAAAACTGTACAATGCAATTTTGCAATTTTGCCGCTGAGTGCATTTTAACGTAAGTGTGAGCGGCTCACCCCACACACACACACCCATACACGCTCGCCATAAACGATGAGCATCAGCTTAAAAGAGTGATAAAGCAAACGAGAGCAAAGGCCCAGCGCCGAAGGCGCACAAACAACAAAAAGAACAAACGAATAAAAAAAAGGCAAATTGCGTTACGCTGACGTCGACTTCGGCAGTGGAGAGTGGAGCCGTTATTACTTATCTGTGTGCCTTTCTGGAAGGGGACTGGAAGGAGGGAGGAGGAGTGCTCGCGCGCAAGTAATGCGGCGCACTCAAACATACACACACACACACACAGACAGCGAGACAAACAGAGCGACGAGTGTCGAAGGGGGTGGGGTTGTGGGGAGTCAGCGAGCGCGCAATGAGTGTGTACAGAGACCGAGCGTCGATTGTACAGCGATTGTAATGTAAAATCGTTGCTCTACTCAGTGCTGAGAGCCTGTTGACATTCAGTACATTTTGTTACTTTTGTGCACGCAGCTGGCGACGGCGACGATGATGGCGCACGCCAAGAGCAGGAGTTGAGTTGTTTGTGTTTATGGCATTATGGCGGCGCGGCGCCCGAGCACAGCCGTAAAAAGGAGCAACTTATTGGAGGGGCCAACACCACATTGTGTAATGGAGAATATACATATGTAAAACAACAACAACATACACTCACAATGGGGAGGAGCACGTCACGTGGTTGCTGTAAAAACTGTAAAACGCCGTTTTGCCCATATTATGGGTATCCACCACACATCCACGTAATCGTCATTGTCGTAATACTAATGCCAGCCCTGGGGCAATCGCTGCTCGCATGGTGCATGGTTGTGTTACATTGGGAAAAGGAGCCCAGAACTTGTAGACGCGTTGCATTTTACGCAAAACCAAAAAATCTCAGTGCATTCAAGAGAGTATGCCTAACGTGTTGATACTCTGTTAGTGTGTATAAAAAGTGCATTCAGTAATGCACTAATGGAAAACACTTCGAAAAAGATAAAATCGCTTAAAAAATCAATAAAATATAACTCAACATTTTTAAAAAATATACACAATTGCATTTCTAGTTTTTTTAAAAATAAATAAAATATCATTATTTATAAAAATCTAAATTCTTTTTTTTAAAAAATGCAACGCACACGATAAAACCCCTTTTACCAGTTTACATACGAACTGCAGGGTATCAAAGTCAAACGTCTGAAAACAACACTCACAAATTTTTTTCTCGTTCACTTGTGTGTGCGTGTGTGAGAAGAGAGAGAGTCTGTTGGGCGGGGCAGGTGCGCCTGCTTGCCTGAGCAGCGACCGGTGCGAATGTGCAGTCAATGGCTTTTTAATATATGTGTAAGCATCTCTCGCTGCTGCGAACTGCCGACGTCATTGCGCTCAGTTTGCTGCACGCCGTTGTCAATGCCTTCGTCTCTTTCGCTGTGTGTGTGTTGGGGGCAGTTGGAGCGAGCAGCAGCAAGCAAGCGAATAGCGAGTTGCTAGGCTCTGTGTGGTGTACCCAAAAACGAAAAAGTGCATTGCCAGCCCCCGCCCTCCACTACCCGCACAAAAGTGCAGCACCCTACACTCTCAGGCTTATGTCGAAATGCAGTATTATGTTTTTGCGTGTGTGTGTGTAAGTATGTGTGAGTAGAGAGGAGAGTGCAAGTGCAGCCGCACAGTGGGTTGACTCTCATTTGTACAGAGTGAAAGTTAAAATCAAGCAAATTCACATATAACTAATTAATTATATTAAGCATTATACAGTTATATTGATACATATCATCGTTAAATACTAAATACTGTTAACTGCTTACAAATGTTTTACACTTGTTTGTTCTTTTGTCTCACTGTATCACAATCCAATGTCCAATTGCATTGGCCCAGTCTGTGCACTCTCTTTCTGTTGCTCTCGCTCGCTCGCTCACAAAAAAAAACCGTAAAGAGCTGCAGTGCACACCAATACAAACACAAGAGCGCCTCCCCGTTTGGCTTTGACCAGTGCAACAACAATGCGCTCATGTGCATTGAGAACGGGGAACCCGACGATGGAGGAGGTGCTCGCAATAAGAAATAAAAAGAAACAAATTGAGTTTTGTTGTTGCATCTGTGTGTGTGCGCTCTCTTTCTCTCTCGTTCTCGTCCGAGCTGTGTGCATTTTTGTTACAAATGTCGGGGAGCTGTTCGTGCTGTTCGTTCAGTGCTGCGCCTCTGTTACAAAATATTGGCGAAGAAAAATCATACAACGTTTTTTTTTCAAACTTTTTTTCAACCATTTTTCATCGGTACGCAAACCGTTGCTGGTATGTGTGTATTAGTGTGAGTTTGTGCAATGCTTGCGTATTTGTGTGCCAATACGGGGTAGCACCAATCCGCTTGGCTTTTGTGGGCAGTTTGTGTGCATGGGGCTATGACAGGCACTCGCTCCTAGGCAAAAGTGGGCAACTATTTTTGGGGAAAGCGTGCGTGTTGTGGGACAGGATTTTTCCATTTGGTCTCTAACATGCAATAGAAAGAGAGACAGACAGTTGCTGGTTGCCTATCGTTGGTCTATGACTGTCTGCGCTCTCGGGCCATCTAACAGAAAATCAAAGAGTTTTCCAAGCAGTCAAACTAGGCTCCATACCACCGCACCAACGCACACACAGCGGGGCAGATGCACTTTTCAAATGTGCAGCGTAGACGAGAGACGACGAGAGGGGACGGAGACGCGGCATTTGTAACAGTTTTCCACGCAAACAGCTCAATGGAGGAGCTGCATCGTCTCACACACAAACACACACACACATACACATGTGCAAGCATAGAGCTTGAGATAGTCTCAAGTGAGAGGGAGAGGGAGAAGGCAAGCCCGGCGATAGCTGCAGCTACGCGCACATAGAAGAAATTGCAAAGACGTCGGACGACGACGACGACGTCGCTGTCGTAATTGCACCTCGGAGCGGATCGGATCGGATCGTTGCACATGACGTGAGAGCGCCAAGGCGTAAACATGAAAATTACATGAAGAGAGAGAGGGTGTAAAGGGCGTTGCCCATAGGTTGGTACACAAGTACTTGTACTTACTTTTGTACTTAATCACTTGACAACAACAACAACAAAATAATTATATTTGCAGCTGGCAATGCTCCCAAGAGGCTGAGTGATGAAGAGAGATCAAAGAGAGTTTGTTTCCTTGACTTTATAATCATAACAAAATAATAAAAATTTATTAAAAACAATTAATTCCTTGACTTTATAATCATTATAAAATATAAAAAGTCATGAAAAACAATTAATTCCTCATTATAAAAATATAAAAATTCCTAAAAAAAAAAACAGAGTGCATTAATAAATTGTAAGTTAAATATAGTGTAAATATTTCATGGACAAACGAGTCAAAATACTTGTGCAAATCAGGCCACAAAATGTAGATTACAATGTGGCACAATTCTTGGAGATCTATGTAACCTCATTCCTCTCCGCTGTCAATGCTGATCTCTTTGTGTATCCGCTGGATGTGACAAAGACGCGTCTCCAAATCCAAGGTGAGCATAGCAATCCCTATGCCCAAATGGGCAAGTATCGAGGACTCTTTGGAACGGCCTTGGGTATCTTGAAGGAGGAGGGTTTCCTGAAGCTCTATAGCGGCTTTTCGGCTGTTGTGGTACGCCATTCCTTCGTGGCGGGTCTTAAGATGGGCTCCTATGATTATCTGCGCAAGATGTGGTCCGTGCCAACGGCTGATGGAAAGACAACTATAAGCTTTCATCATACCATGTTGGCGGGCATTCTATCGGGTGCGCTATCCACATTGGCTAGCAATCCATTGGATTTAGTTAAGCTGCAAATGCAAATGGAGAGTAGAAGGGTATTTTTGGGCATGCCACCGCGTTCCACGGGCCTCGTGCAGGCCATGCGACATATATATTCGCAGGGAGGCATTCGTAGCTTATATCGTGGCTTTGGGTCAAATCTAGTGCGAATCTCGCTCTTCTCAATGGGTAAAAAATAATTTAAAAAGTCTAAAAACTTCGTTGTATTACGATCCCAATTATACAGGTGGCATTAGTGTCTACGATGCGGGTAAACAAAATATTCGACAACTTCTCGACTGCGAAGATAATTTGTTGGTACAATTTTTGGCCTCGATGCTGGCGGGTTTTGTCTGCTCGGCGCTCAGTTCACCGGCAGATGTGGTCAAGTCGAGGATTATGAATCAACCCATCGATGAGGATGGTAAACCTTTGCGCTATAAAAACAGCATCGAGTGTCTGCAACAAATGATGAAGGAGGAGGGCATTATGTCGGTATATAAAGGATTTATGCCGTATTGGCTACGCTGTGGTCCATGGTTTTTGGTATTTTGGATGTCATTTGAGAGTATTCGTAGGTTCAATGGCTATGGAACGTTTTAAAAATGTTTATTGTATTTTATGTTTACGTCAAAATTTTCAATATATCAGATGTGTATGTTACAGAGACTGTAAGGGCTAAAAATAAAAATCATAAAAATCAATATTTAATAGTTAATTTTAACCTTTTATATAAAAAATCAATAAGTAACAGTTATTTTGGATTTTAAAATAATTCTTCATTAGATAACAGTTATTTTTAATTTTTTAGTAAAAAAGTTAAGAAATAACTATTAAAAATGGAATTTATTTTTTCAATCTATAAATATTTATATTTATTTCTGATTTTTATAACAGTTAAAAATTGTCTCAAAAACACTGTCAAATACAACCTTAACCTTCAAATATACACACACACACACACACGCACGCATTTAATTCTCTCGCCGCTCCCCTCTCGCTCTCGCACACAGGAGCAAGTTTTTATCAGAGTGCTCTGGGCACAGAGTGCAATGCACTGAACTCCGAGTACATTGGCCCCAAAACGAGCGATATACACACACACACACATAAACACAAGCACACACGCACACAATCACACACACACTCAGCAACACTCGCATGGTCACACTGTATTTCGTGCACAAGCACACGGATAACAGATAACAGCAGACACAGGCAGAATACAACAACAAAAACAGAGAAACGCAAACACACATTAACAGCTACAAAATCCAACTTGCATGACCTTCTCTCATACTGTCATCCTGCTCTTACACAAGTGCCGGCCATTGACGTTACGTCTTCGAGAGCTGTTAGCACAATGCTGTGCGCCTATTGAATTAACATCGCATGACGCAAAGTTCGCGGAACACGTACATTTCAGCAGCAGCAGCAGATGATAGCGACGGGCAGCGCAGCGCAGCGCAGTCAACGTCACAAATATTTTACCGTTCAAATGTCGCTGTGTTTTTTTTGGTTAACAGCTAGAAAATCGTTAGAAACGAACGCAGCAGCTACCAAGTTTTCATAGAAATGTAGCAAAAGTCTATTGGGGACGGACCCCAAAAAACCCTTAAAAGCACTCTGCAGCCAATGATGAGAGCTTGGGCCAAATTGGAGCTGGAGTTTGGAGCTAGAGCCGGCTGGAACTGAACACACACACACACACATACACTTCTATGTACGTAATAACATTTGGGTTCGGGTAACGGCTGTAAAATTAACATTATGCCAGAAATTACATAAATTTGAAAATGTTTTTATGGCAAAAATAGCGTAATTTGTTTGTTTTTAGTCTTTTTTTGATGTTTGCCATTTCTTGAAGCCTGTTCGTTTATGTTTTAAACATACAAACGGAAAATAATGGCATAATAAATACCACGATTTGTATTTTTTTTTTATTATTATTGTATTGGTTATAAATAAAATAATAATATAAGCGGCGCTTGAATTTAATTTATTTTGTCGGTTTAAACCGTTTCGGGGCACGCCTTCTAAAATTATAATTTATTATTATTATATTTCGTTTGCTTAATTACACCAGGAAAACAGAAGTTGCACAAACCAAACACACACACACATAGAAGTGCCTATAGACAACAGGGTGGCAGATTCATAGCCGTGTACAATATTACTCCAAACACCGCCCCCGCACCCCAACCTGTCGCCCTCTCTCTCTGCGCTGTCGTTCGCTGCTTGTCTCTGTGATTGAGCAAAAAATCGAAAAAGATGGCTACTAACAGCGCGGGCTAACAGAAAATGTAGCTAAACGGCCGCCGACGACGAAGCGATGTTGGGGAAACACAGCTATGTGCAATTGGGGAAACACATAGACACATACACAGATAGAGGGGGCTGCCATGGGGCCCAACTCGACTCTGCGACTAAAAGGGGCACCAAAGACCTTCTCAAGGCTGCTTCTCTGATTCCGATTCCGATTCGATCAACGAGATGCAACGTCGCGTCGCACACACGCCGACATGGGGAAGTCTTGACTACCATAACAGGCGACCAGCATTATCTAACAGCAAACACACAGAGACAAGTGTTTGAAGTGCGAGAAGAGCATGAAATGCGAGGCCCAAAATGCGTTGCGTTTGCCCCTCTCTCAACACCGCGCTGCCTGTATCTGTGTGTGTGTGTGTTTTATGTTGTTTGTGTGTTATGTCACGCCCTCTATGCGGAACTGAAGGTGTTGTATAACGAAAGATACACAAATTAATATTTAGATAGTGTATTTGTCAGGGTCAAAAGGGGAAGTGAGGTTACTTAAAGGGATTTAGGGGAAGTAGGGGAAGGTATTTAAGCACTTTTGACATAAAATTTAAAGAAAATTAAGCTTTTTTGGCTTAAAGTTTCCTTAAAGTTTGTTTTTAGGCATTTTTGTCAATTTTTAAAATTAAAAAAAAAATTCAAAACGAGTATTTAGTATCTTAAAGGGCTAAGGGGAAGTAGGGGAAGGTACTTAGGCACTTTTGACATAAAACTTTATTTAGATTAAACTTTTATTTGACTTCAGGTTTACGTAAAATTGTTTTTAGGCATTTTTGTCGATTTTTAAAACTTAAAAAATACTCCGAAATAATTATTTAGTATTTTAAAGCTTCAATTCTATGATGAAAAGTCAATTCTACGACTTGAATTTCTTAACGATCCTTAAATCTGTATCGTTAACCAACACTTAAAGTGATACAACAACGTTATAACACGGCGTTGAAGCTTGCGATAACTAACACCGGTTTTGCGTTTGCCGAAATTCTTCCCCAAACACGATATCGACAACCACCCCCCCCCCTTCTCCTGACTACCCTACAGCCCCTGCACAAACAAATGGTAAGCAGTGTCGGCAGCAAAAGCACAAAGGGGCTCCATCGATATAATCGAATCAAACATTACTTCTATATACGTATATAGAAGAAGGGGGGGCCAAAGGACACTTTCATTTCGTGCCAAACGAGAGAGTAAACAATTTTTAGTGAAATTTTCGAATAGGCGAACAGCAAATTTGTAGGGCGTACGCTGCCCGAGCCGATGACGACGACGAGAATGATGATGATGATGATGATGATACTACACACAACACACAGAACAGCACACAGCACACACAACAAACAGCTCCGTGTGCGCCCGCCCCATTTACGTGTTCTTTTTTTTTTTTTTTTGCTGTATTCGCGCTCGCTCGCGCCAACAACTGTTCTAAATGATGACGGGAGCAGCAGGCACAAACAAGCACAGCCACTTAGATGATAAAAAAAAAAGCACAGCACACAAAACACAAAGCACAACACACACACACACACGCACACAATCAGCAAAGGTGGATTCTGAGCAGGCGAGCGGGCGGGCAAGAGAGAGGGGCAAGACTAATACGTCTGGGGTTCGGGTCAGCGCCTGGTCTCGCTCACACATACGGCATTGACTTTGAAACACATTTGACAGGGCAACAACAAAAATTGAAGCTCGTGATCGCATCGTCAGCAGCAACAACAACAACAAACTAACGGAAGGAAGAGAGCGGGATAGGAAGGGGAAGCTTAAAGCTTGTTGTCAGAGCAAACATTTGAGTGAGTTCTCCTTGCGCAAAATACTAATTAGCATTTGTGTTAAACACACATACACTCAAAGCCAAACGGAAAGCCCTGTCTCGCTCTAACCCAGAACGTAGAACAAGAACAGCGCAACGACAACAACATCTAATTCACCTCACTGCTGAAAACAACAACACAAAAAACACGAATGTTAAAGAGGTAATGAACTCTCTGATTCGCCATTCGTACACGTGCTCATATGTGTGTGTGAGTTTATTTCATTGCCAAGGTAACCGCACACACACACACATAGCTCATTCGAATCGCACTCACATTCACAGTGGTTGGGATTGGCGCCCGAGCAGCCTGCTGTCAATTTCTGCGTCACTGTTACCGTTAAAACTTAAACTTAAAACAGTTCAAACATTTTTTACAACATTGCAATCGAAAATCGTCGGCCAACGTACCGAACTCATTTGATTCGCTCGCCTTGCTTGCCCCATTCGAATTTGGTTGGCTGACTGTTGTGGCAGCCCAGCCATAAAGCAACAAAATGAACTCACGTGTGCGACTGACTGAGCTGTCTTTGAGTAAATTGGCCAGGAGTTCAGAGAAACTAGAAACCGAATCCCCCAGCACAATTTGGCCAATGAATTTTGCTACCCTAGGTTTAACTAAAACACACTAGCGTCAAAAAACAGTTGGCACTTAAAACTACTTTATTTTTGAGTGATTAAGTTGTGAGATGTGAATTTTATTTATTTACAATTAATAAAAATAATTAAACAAACTTATTAAAAGCATGCATTAACAGCTTGCGCTTCTCATTCACAGCCGCCAAGCAAAACAAAAAAAAACGGTTATATTTCGAATTCACAAAAGGATTGTATGGTTTCCCACTCAGTAGTACAAAAAGTGACCACACTCAAATTCAAAGTGGCGCTAACTCTGACTGTTGTGCTGCTTGCAAGCGAGTATACTACGAGTGCGAGTACGAGCGAGTGAGTGAATAGTGTGAATGCGTTATATTCGTAGCGGTTTTGTGAATTTTTCAACAGGAACACAGCAACAAGCAGCAGGCGCATTTCATTCGTTGAGCAATTGTGAATGCCGCGTGCAAGCAGTAATAGTCTGCATGTGTGTGGAAGTGCGAGTGAGTCAACTATATGTGCGAGTGCCCAAGATGTTTGCTGAGTTCTCGCTGCTGTGCCGTTGCGTCGCTGCATGTTTGCCGTTATTGCTGAGCGCCTGTTAACTGTTTTAGTTAAAGAGCAATCCATTTTGTTTTGCGAAAAGGAAAAGGAGTAGACGCAACTCGCGCGCGTGTCGTCTGTTGCGTCGTCTATGTTGCTGTCGCAGTCAAACAAACTGCTTGCTGCGGCGAGTAGAATATAAAAGCCGCAACCAAATCGTAGCAGAAAAGTCAAACGATGCGAATTGGTTTTAGCTAATAAATTTAATAGATTTTATTGTTAGGACGTGTCTGAAATGTTTTAATAAACATAATAAGCTTTGTGATTTGAGTGCAATTATGAGTAATCGTTGTCTTAAGCTTTAAGCGCATCGCAATTTTAGACTTTGCCAAAGTTTGAAAAGCTAAAACAACAAAACTGTCGTTTTAATGTTTGTTGTTGTAGTTAATGCTTATGCTAAAGCTTCATTTTATTTAATGTGTTAAACATAAATCCAAAAAAAATTTTTAATTTAGTAAGATTCGCTTTAAGCTTGTTAAATGCTAAACTTTTTGTTTTTGCTTATTGACTTTGGAAATAAGCTCGGGTTATGAGAACGGGATGGCTTGTTATTGTTGTTGCGCCAAATACACACACACACACATACATATACAAATGCTCATATAGGGCCCACGTTTTGGCTTTTTGATAAAACTTGCAATCTGCCCAAGCACAGAAAAGCATTATCAGAGTGCTTTTAACGCAACCTGAGATGTATATGCTTGACGGTGTGTGTGTGTGGGTTTGTATTTGTGTTTCTTTGTGTTTTGATAAGGTGCTTTTTTGTTTAATAAAGTATTTTTTGCACTTATAAATAAACAATAAACAAAAATGATTAAAAAAATTTATTTTTAGCGGATAGATCTTGATTTTGTCAATGTTTTTTTTTTGTTTTTGAAAAAGCTAATAAATAAACTAAAGCCAAATACCTAAAACATGCCTAAAAAATTGTCTTATTTTCTTTAACTTTTATTTGTTTAAAGATCACCTATCCTAATTTAATTGATTTTTAAAAAAGTTTGTAAGTAGAGATCATAATTTTTAAATCATTTATAAAGAAAAAACGTTTTAAACCACATTAAATACTCAAGTATTTGTCTATGTCATGCGAAAGCGTTTTTAAATAAAAAGTTCTTATGTAAAATTATAGCCCCAAGAACTTTTACTTTTACATATACATACACAAACAAACACACACATGCATGTGCAGAAACAGCTTACAAATCAAGCTTAAGTTAAGAACTTAAAATATATTTAGCTAGAACTTTTTTTGAATGCTACCGCGCCAGAAGACGAAGAAGAAGAAGAGCCGATATATAGAGCGAGAGAGGAGGAAGCGAGCGCACCTTGGAATAAAGAAACGGCACATAAAGTTTATGTCGTTGTTGTTGTTATTGTGAGATGGCGCAATAAAAGCACTCGGAGGTGAACTTGGCAGATTTAACTTTTTTTTCAAGTTTCGGAAAACCAAAGTTGCGGCTGCCGGCAGCGCAGTCGCTGTGCAACTTTGGCAAAAAGTTAATTTTTACGTTTGTGTGTGTGTGTGTGTGTTTGGAAGCTACAGATTTTGAAAGTTCTTGTACTGGGAGCTAAAAATCGACAAAGGCTTTAGCAGGGCGATATCTTCTGTCTCTGTAAATAATACAATATAAGCTTATGGGCAGTGCCAGAGGTTAACGGGGCAAAGCGATCCGCCATTCGAGCCGGCAGCGTAAGCTTAAACAGCTTTAGCTTTTTAAAAACACACAAAAAAATTAAACAATATGACAATCGCCAGAAATGCCGTTTGATTTTTGAAAACATTTTGCTTTGTAAAAAAAATTCGCGTGTTAAAATTTTGGCGGTTTTTTTGTCGGTCGTTGAATTCTGCGGCGACTTCGTCGTTGTGTCTACAAATTGCTTTTGCGTTTCTTGCCGTTTTTTTGTTTTTGTTTTTGGTTTGCGCGCACACACGACGACGACGAAAAATTGCACAACTCATTCGGTGTAGAATTATTGTAATCCCAACCAGGCGCCCAAAATCGTTCACAGCCGACTGCACACTTCGGAGTGCTTTTTAGCTTCACAGCGCTTTTGGGCTGTGCGCAGTGGGCGTGCGAGCGAGACAACCGCTGTGCTTAGCTTTTTGTTGATTGTGTTGGGCATGTGGCGTTCGCATTCGCACACAATTGTCGTCGCACACAAGCCATGTGAGATTGCAAGTAAATGTGGTCTGGTGCTGGCAGCTGCTTTTGCTGGGCTCCTATTGAAAAATTCACAAAAAGCCAAAATAGCGCGAACCGAACGTAAATCGAAAATCGGGCGTTCACAGCCGTCCCTCGGTCGTTCACAATGCCGCCACCGTTTGAATTGCAAGCGATTAACGGTCAAAAAATATTTTTGATTGCCACTTTGCTTTGGCCGGTTTTTTGGATTGAGTATCGTTGCGGGCTGGCAACGCTGGCAAACTGCATTCGGATTGAACATATGTGCAGATTATCTATTTTTAAACAGTTTTACATTAGCAACATCAGCAATTAGCTGCAGAAGTGTTTGTCAATTTGTAAAGTTTCAAGTAAGTTGACGAATTTTTCCTTTAAACTGTAAATAAATACGCACAAGTCTTTTAATTTATTTGTTTATAATAAAAATTTGCTAGATTTTAATTTTACACTTGATTAATTATTCAATTTCTTACATTTACAGCAATTACATAACACTTAATAACGATGGCGTTACCTGAGGGTTTGGCTGGCAAAATGAAAACTTTCCAGGCAAGTGCTCAAAACCATTTTAAATTAGTAAAACTCTAACTTTATTGCTGATCTTTACAGGCTGTCAATGATTTGCCTGTCTTTCTGAAAGGTGGACCAGCTGATAAGGCTCTATTTGGCATAACTGCAGCGCTTTGTGGTGTGGGCTTAGTGAGCATAGTTCATATGATTTATCAAATGGGTTTCTCCAAGAAGAAGGCCTAAGCAATGGCTGTTATATTAATCAACAGTTGATGTATTTTTTATTTACAAATGCAATACAAATAAAGATTAAAAAATAACTGCATCTTTAAATTAACCGCCACTATTCACAATTGAACAGCAGTGTTTCCATTCACAGTTCAGTGTTGCCTAATATTCATTGTGGTCACACTGTTGTTTCATAACAGCTGATTGCTTGTGCACGTTCACATGTGAATGGTCAGCCGCAACAAAGCAATATATCTGGTGTTGATTCATAAAGAAACAAATAAAATATAGAAATGGAGCCCAATGATGAAGTTGTAGAGCGTCAGAAACTAGTGCCAAATGATGTCGAAACCGAGGAAGAAGCAAAATCAGCTCAAACACCTGCCACGCCCGTCGCTGTGCCAAAGATCAATGTAAATTATTCACGCCCAACCTCCACCTCCTCCCACTCCAATCCAAACATATTTCAATAACATTTGTGTGTTTATCGCTTTAGATAAAGGGCATTTCGAGCGGCGAAACAACGCGTAGCCGCAATTCAGCTTCCTGTTCCATTGAGCGCACCATATCGGAGAAGGGCCAAGGACAGCAACAACAGCCATCAACCAAACCAACACTGCAATACGTAAATGAGCGCCGGCCACGCCCACATGCCCAAAATAATGCCACCGCCGATGAACGTTTTGAGTTTAAAACACGACCACGCAAACTGCTCAAAGGTAAGTTTGAAAACTGTTGGATTTATATTTAAGTTTTTTTTTGTTGATTTTCCAGTTGCTGTGAACGAAGCTCTTTGATTACAATTGGTGGCGGCCCAATGACGCATATGTTGCTCACATTATATTACATATACACACATACACTTGCACTTCCGCACAAGAGACAATAATTGAAATTATATGCCATTCGCCTCGAAAGCCTTCCTCTCCCCCCTTTGTGGGCCATATGTGGACTAACGTGGGATTTTGTCGGCTGTTACTTTATTTATTTTCCTATACCTTCCCATTATTATTTGTAATTTATTTTTAGCCCATTTTTGTTTATTTTTTTATTTTTCATTTCATTTGTTTGTAATATGATGCCACAACTAGATGGCAAACAAGTGGAGCCGATTCACAGCAGTGAGCACAGCTTGAATAGCATCACATTGGTAAGCAGCGAATGGTTATCACCAGATCCCAGCACCACCCCTACCAACAACAACAATGATAGCACAAAAACAAACAAGAACAACAACATTAAGCCGCCGCCGTTGCAGTTGCCAATTGAAGAGGCAAGCGTTCACAGTGACAAATTTGATGATCGTCCAATTAAACATCATTCATTTGTGTCCGAAGTGCCCGATGTGAAGCATATGGAACGTGCCCTGCTTGGTCTCCTGGATGACTTTCATTCCGGCAAACTAAAGGCCTTTGGTAAGTATTAAACTTGAATATTAAAAGGCAATCCATTAACATGTCTTACTTGCAGGCTCTGGCTGCACCATGGATCAAATGACCAAAATACGCGAACAGCAGGAGAGCTTGGCCAAGCTGCATTTTGAGCTCGCTGCCGCCGAAGAGGATTCGTTGGAGCATGGCAATGAGTTCAATACGAGCCGGGCGCAGGAGAATATGTTGCAATTGATGCAACGTCTCGAACAGTTGTCCATCTCCATTGAACAGTTGCAGACAAGTCATACGGGTCTCTGAGATTTGGCCAACATGCAAACGGCCACGTTAAGTGATCGCTTGCTGCTGCTCTAGAACACTTAGGAACCTATGTGTACATACAACTAAGTTTTTACGTTTAACTTATAAGAGAGAAACAGAGAGAGAGAGATTTTTGATAAGCTTCCAGTTCAATAACAATTAAGTTAGTGTTGCAATTTTTAGCATAACATACTATATATATATATATATATTTTAACTATAGCTTAATGTAGTTTGAATAGTTTACGCTTTGGACAGTGCCCACAAATTTCAGGGCACAACACAAAACTAAAGATTTTCTTCATATTTTCCATTGACAAGCTTGAAATGTTTCATTCATTATTATTGTTTTGTTATAGTTATTTGCAAATATTATAGAAAAGCTGATTAAAGAAAAGTAATTACTTTTTTTTATTTGTATAACTGAATTGTAAAAAATCAAATGTTTTATTTATTAACTATGGTATGTTATGTAATTTATCTTAGCCGAATTCAAACCCTTGTCATTTATAAGATCCTTGAGATATGTTTTACCTTATAAATCTGTCAACGCTTTTACCCTTTTAAGAATTTTGTTAATTCCACATCGACCAAAAAAATGCCCATAAACAATATTGTTCATCCGGCTTGGCGGCCTTTCAAACGCACATTTTTATACCCTTTCACTCATAAAATGGGTAATATAGGGTATAATGATTTTGTGCAAGAGTATGTAACAGACAAAAGGGGCATCTGCGACCTCAAAAAGTATATTTATTCTTGATCAGCATCAGCAGACGAGTCGATATAGCCATGTCCGTCTTCAGAAACGCTTCGATCTCTGAGACTATAAGAGCTAGAGACTCCAGAATTGGAACTTAAGCTCGTCCAAGCCCCAGGCCTTACAAGTTTGTATTGATATTCCGAAATACACATGCGATCAATAACAATCTTGAATTTCCAAATTCTGAAAATTAGGTTTGAAACTATAGATAAAATACTAAACATTTGCAGAAATTTTGATCCAAATCGGTTAAGGAACTACGGAGATATCGCAGTTTGAAGTTAAGTCCTTATGCAAAAAACGTAAACTTTTTACGTTACGTAACGTTAAGGGTATGTCGTAGTCGTGATCTCTCAACTAGAGCCTTCTCTCTCTCGTCGACGGCGACGGCCACCGTTTGAGAAGAATTCCGTTTTGCATGCTCAATTTGTTGTTATTGTTATATGCGTGCGTGTGTGTGTGTGTTTGTGTGATATGGGTATTGTTTTTGTTGGACAAGTGCATTTGTTTTTGTGTTGTTGTTGTTGTTTGTTTGTCGCTTAATTCGTGCATTTTGTATTCAGTTGATGTCCAATTCACTTGGACTTGTCATCATCATCATCATCATTATTATCATTATCATTGTTGTTGTTATTTGTTGCTTCTTGGTCTTATTTCTTTAACTTGTTGCTGTTGATTCGTGTTCTTGTTGTTGTTTTTGTTGTTGTTGTGTGTGATTGGTAAAAGTAATTTGTGGCAAGTTCTTTCATTTGTTTTTCTGTTCATGTTCGGTTTAAATCCGGGTTTCAAGTAACGAGAATTAAACACTTGGAGAAAATTAATGGGAATTTGATAAAATTTTATTGATGAAAATCTTGTAAAACTAGATTTAATTGCAGTATTGAATTAGATCTCAAGACGAAATTTTTGAGGCATTGCATTTTAAAATCGGCTAAATTTTGACGAAGTTATGGGTATCGAAAGTTTTGACCAACTTCCAATTCGACTTTTTTGATAAAAGTTTTTTTTTACGAAAATCGAGTAAAAATTGCGTTTTTAGATTTAAATACAGTTTTATTTGGGGGCTCAAGCCAAAACTTTTGAGCTATTGCATTTGAAAAATCGGATAAGTTTTGATAAAAATATGGAATTTGAATTTTTTTTTTACTCCGAAAGTTGAGTTTTTCAACACAAAATTTTAACATGAAAATCGAGTAAAAATTTCGTTTCTGGATTTAAATGCAGTGTTAATCTAGAGCTCGATACAAGACTTTTGATGTATTACATTTGAAATTCGGATTAACTTGGACGAAGTTATGGGTATCGAAAGTTTTCACGAGTCGATTTTAAGTCAGGAAATTTTTTTTTTCATAAAAATCGGTTAAAATGGCGTTTCTAGATTTAAATGCAGTTTTATTCTAAAGCTTAAGCCACAACTTTTAAGGTATTCCACTTGAAAATCGGGCTAGTTTTGACAAAGTTATGACAATGAAAACTTCTCTTACTTTTCTTGCAGTGTACTTGGCCACTTGCTGTTGTTGTTGTTGCCAGTCTCTTACCCTTTCATGCGTCTGCTGCGGTCAGAGAAGTTCGTTCTTCGGTTTCGGTTGTGGCATTGAATGTAGTTTTGGGGTCTAGAGAGGGGAAGGGGGGTCGGTTTCGGGATTTGGAGTTAGCGGTTTTTTTTTATGGTGCATTCTTGTTTGCCTTGTGTCGAACATCATTTGCGTCAAATGAAGAAATAAACGCTTTGGCCGGCGCATCCGCCATGCTGCATACAAAATGCAACCGCTGTTTACCTGTTGCTCAAGACGCTTAAGTACACTGAGAGAAATGGAAGCAAACTTTTTCCTTTTATGAAATGTTAAAGAACGTGTTTAAAGATATTTAGTGCAAAGAACTTTTGGAGATTCAACTGAAGCATATATATTTTTTCTCAGTGTAGGCTGCATATTTATATACGTTTGAATACACACCCACGACGGTGGCACTTCCATTTGTCCGTTTGCGTTCCATCACGCGCCTGGATTTACTTGAAAAAGGGTCGCGACGGGATCGGCGGCAATGAGGGAATTTCCGAGGCGGCATTGCCAAGCCCTAGAAATTTTCAACAACAACAACAAGTGCTTGGGTGCAATAACTTTAAAGCAGGGATCGGCTGCCAGTTGGAGTTGGAGTTTGCCAGTTCATCGAATCCCCGAGCCCCGAGTGTTATGTAAAAATGAAAGAAGTCATTAATATGTGACCCGCATATCAAATTTCGTATGAAATGCAACGAATTGAACCTTTTTTTTGTTGTTGTTGTTGTTGTTGTTGTTTTTGGTGCCGCTTTGGTCTCTTTGGTCACATGAGAATTTGATGAACTGCCAACAAGGCGACAATGTCGTTGATACCTGTCTTCAAACGGGTACCCCCCACCCCTTGATCGGATCACTTGTTGGCCATTGAAGCACCATGTTAAACATTTGGTCATTGAAGCCATTTGATATGCCCAACGGCCACTTGATGTTTATGAACTCTCTCACCCTCTCTGCTCTCAGAGGTCATTGGAAACGGCATTCGCTGCATTCTTGCCATCTCTTTTCCTCCTTAACTTAGATCTCAGTTTCATTTTGGGGTATTTTTTTTAGTCCCAAAAGGGATTTTTTGAAGCATAAAGCTCAAATGGAATATTTCTCTTCTCTCTGCCTTGAGAGGTCATTGAAAACGGCATTCGCTCTGCATTCTTGCCATCTCTTTCGCTCCTTAACTTAGATCTCAGGTTTATTTTGGGGTAATTTTTTTTTTTTGGTCCCAAAAGGGATTTTTCATGCATAAAGCTTTAATGGAATATTTCTGTTCTCTTCATACACTGACTAACGGAGCATTCTCATATCAGGCAGTGAACCTGGTTGCTAACCACCCAGCCCACCCACTCTTACCCCCCAACCAGACACAAAGAGCGCCCAGAAGCACAGCCTGGCAGCGGAAATTATGTGTTGCTGATGACAGAGCAAAAGCGGAAGAGCACGCAGATCTCTCGCTGGGACCAGGATGGCCATACAATAGAGGAGTGGGGGGGCGGACACTACCTTTCCTCTCTCCCACCCGTAACAGGAAGTGCGACAAAATTCAAAACGTACTCTGCAGTCGAGCATCCTGCTGTTGCTACTACTGCTGCTGCTACTCACTGCGGAAGCACGGAAAAGGTGAAGGGGGACGAGGAATGGGGCGGTGTTGACTGACAGACAGTCGAATTGGCAACTGGGCTGGCATAAATGTGCACACGGCAAAAGTTGTGACTGCCTCTTTTGCTGCTGTTGCTGCTGCTCCTTCTGTGCCCAAAAGAGGAAGTGTGTCGGGCATTTGGGTGGCTGGTTAAATTCCAAGTAGTGATGAGCGTGATGCGTGTCTTTTATACGTGACGTGAGTAAAGAACTAAAATCAGAGCAACTAACTTTGGAGATTTTCATACAAAATGCAACAATAACAACTTAAACTCTCCGCTTCGCAATGCGCTCTTGTTCTACACAAAACGGATTTTTACACCCACGCCAAAAAATTAATTGCCTTTGTATTGACATTTAACAGTTGAAAATCAATGAGCTCTCTCAACAGTTGTTTTCAGTCGTTTTGTATCCTTCATTTTTAAACTACGCATAACGGATTTTTACACCCACGCCAAAATATTAATTGCCTTCGTATTGACATTCAGCTGTTCAAAGTCAATGATCATGCTCTCTCGCTCTCTAACTGTTTCTTCCAGTCGTCTTGTATCCTCCATTTTAAACGCGCAACAAAAAAAAATAGCAAAACGTTTGGCGATTTTGTTTTAGATTTTAAGCCTTTTAAATCATTTTCGTTTTTCAATAATTTATTAAAATAAAACTTTGTCAAGCATTATATTAAACTATTACAATATTTTACGCCATTTTGTTGCACTGAACACGCTCTCATCTCCAAAGTGCTGAGCCATGTTATTCCCCACAGAGGCAGCAAACGAGAATGACGGTGAAGGGCGGTGAGATGGTGAGTGGGCGCGCGTATATACAAAAGCGTTGACGGCAAGGCGAGGGCGACGTACTTTATTTCCTGTAAATGTCCTCGAAAATATGAACATTATATCCCGGAAACGGAAGCAGCAGCAGCAGCAGCATTTGCAAGGAAGCGTCAGGCAGCCGGGCTGATGGACTGGCAGGCAGGCAGGAAGGCAGGACGCTTGTGACTGCCAGCTAGCTTGCCATTTGCCAAAAGGGGGCGGTTGGGCTGATTAAAGTGGGTAAACAACAAACACGAGCAGAAAGACAGAGAGTGAGAGAGAGAGAGAGCGATAGTCTATAGACTGGCGACGTCTTTACATCCTGCAGGAAGCTTACTGTAGCCAAAGGTGGGCTCAGATTCAGACTCAGTCTACTTAGCTGCCGGCACACATTTTGCAGCCGCTGGCCGTGTGGAGAAGAAGGAAAAACCTTTTGCATCTATGAGGAAATGACGGAAGCAGCTTCAGCAAGCTCCGGCTGCTTTGGCAGGAAATCATCGTCGTGGACGTAAATTAAATTCCATGCAAAGTTAATTTTCAACTGAATCATTCACCCTCCTTCTCTTCTCCTTCATATCCTTGCCGTTGACTATTTCCGCATCTGGCGAAAGGAATAACATTTTTGTTGCTAACGATATGTGCACAAGTTTTCCAATATCCTTCGAATGGGCTTTGGATATTGCGCATAGATAATGTTTGGGGTCGACATTTCCGTTGTTCCGTTTGGCTGCAATGCTTAAGGGATTTATGGTTGCTTGGCTGGAGCCAAAGATAAGTATTAAAGGCATTTTAGTGGAAGGTTTCAGTTATTTCAAGAAATCACAGCTGATATTTCCAAGATTTCCAAAAATTAATCAACAGTCTGAACTTCCAGCTTAAATTTTTTCTCACACAGATTATAACAGCGCACATACTCCACTTCCCCACTTCTCCACTCCTTCTGCCTTTCTCACTCACACTTAATGAGGAAGCATTGCAAGCTCTCGCCTGAGACAGCAGATATGCACTCAAACGGATCAGTTACATACATACATACATACTCTCTTACGTTTCGTTTAGTTTTCGCCCACCCACACACACGCACACATACACATGCCGCACTTTTGGTTATTAACTTTCAAGCAAGTTGGTTATAACAGTTATAAATTGATTGAGGCATATTGCCAACATATCGCGACGATTATATAACTTCCTCAAGCAGCAAACACTCACACACATACAACCAAGCTCTCCAGACAGCCCCAGACTTAAGACCCAGTCACAGTCTCCTCAGACTCAGACGTTAAGTTAAGTAAAAAAAAAAAAAAGTGTTACAAACACGCTACCGACGACTAATGACGAACCGGCATATAAGCACAGACGAAAGACACCCGAAACCCAGACGGCGCGAGAGAGTTGCAGACGAAGAGACGTGAGAGTAAGTAAAAACGACATCGACACCAGCAGCAGCAGCAACAACAACACCAATACTAACCAGCGACACCCACTGACTTACATTCATAATCTATTAAAAAAAAACACACAAAAACAAAAACAATGCCGAGGAGCGAAACAGCATCCGGATTTGTAATGCCAAAATAAGCAAAGCAAAAAAAAAAACGGTGTAAGTAAGATCGTATGAAAGGAGAGTGAACGTTGGGTAAATACTCTGTAAATGTGTAAGAAATAATTGAGTGGGAGAGGCAAAAGCTTTGTATAAGACTAAGATAGTGTATAAGAGTATGTAAGAATAATGTTTGTGATTTGTGGAAATAAATTTTTCTGCAATTTTTTAATGAAAGTCTTTTATAAACTAATTCTTTCTTTATTACAGGGTATCCCAAAATTAAACAAAGCAACAAAAAGTAAAAGAAGAGCAGAAGAATTCAGGTTTCATACTACAATGCGGTAATGCACAGCAGCAACAACAACAGCAACAACTGAGAAAGCATTGGCAAAAATGTTGGCAAGTTGGTAAACCTGGCTAGTTGGCAGGTTAGCTGGCCAACCTGTCTCTTTAAAGCTGGAACCCAAAAACGAAAAAAAAAGACAGTGGGTCGAACGGTGGCAAAGTTGCGCATGCGCCATAAATGGGTGGGCAGCAAGCAGAAGAAGATGAAGAAACCGATAGAAGAGGTGAAAGGAGTGCGAGGTGAAGAAGAAGAAGAAGCTGAAGATGGAGCTACTGTGCCAGTGTTCCACATATTCGCATACGGAAATGTGCGGCATGCCAGGTCTTAGGCCGCGATCTGAGACTAAAGCTAGGAAGTGAAGGGGGGACAACAGGTGGGGGTCCGGTTCAGTTTCTTAACAAAAAAAACCTCTCCTTCTCTTTCTCTCTCTTTCAGTCTGTTTCCTGCTTTTGCTTCGCATCTTTTGCGGTTCTCGCACAACTTTCACCTTTCACGTAATCTTTGGCCAGGCTGCGCCCAGGCATCATCAGATCTTCATTTATAGAGTGGAGGGGGGGGGCAGAGGGATGTGTTGCTTAACTCTGTTTATGGTCTAGCATCTAGCGGTACATTGGCCGTTTTTTCAAGCCGCTTTCGAACGGTTGTGATTGAAGTCGTTGTTGGATTCTGTGATTGGCGCAAATTACATACCCATATCCCATATTCCCACTTTAATTCGAATTCGAAGGCTGTTGAACAACTCTGAACTCGCATTGCGGATGGAGAAGATTTTTTTTTTTGTGGCACTCGCATCGGAGTTAGCCTAAATAATCTTTTGGGTTGGGAAATAACTGATTGGAAATTGTAGGAAAGTACGCTAAAAACAAGGTTTGGATGGAGTATGTGAAGTTTTTATGGTAATATCTTAACTTTTTGATGAGCATATAGAATTTGACCTATTTTTGATACTCTTAACCCATAAAATGGGTAAAAAAAGGTATAATGGTCGCCGATCTCTTAGACTTTAAAAGCTAAAGATTCCAGATTTGGAACTTAATCTCGCTTTAGCTCTAGGAAGCACAAATTTGTTTTAAATTATCGATAACACTTCTGGTTTCCGAAAAAAATGTTATCGATAACAAAAAAACCTTGAATTTAAAAATTCTACAAACAAGTTTTGAAACTATGAATAAAATAATGAACTTTTAAAATCAAACTGATAAAAATCGGCTAAGAAAAACCGTAGATATCACAGTTGGAAGTTACATAACGGCTTATAGGTATTGTCCTAGTCGAGATCTCTTGACTAAACCCTCCTAACTTGTTTAATATTTCTTTTATTAGTCTCCACACCAAACTTTTGTTGCCCATAACAACATTCATTCACACAAATCGCCTACAATTTTCATAAAAATTTTACCATCAATTGAAAACCTCTTGTATTTTATGATACTTCATAAATGGTTTACAAGGCATTAACTAACATCTTAATAATTGCATTCTTCATTCAAATAAAATGTGTACATTTTGAATGGCACTTGAAAATGTTATAAAAGTTTGGCCAGATGTTGTGTGAATTTTCACACAAATTTCCCAAAAAATCGTTGACTCGTAAAAAACATCAAATATTTTAGTGTATGGCATTTCCTTTTGTATGTCAAAAGTCGTTCCATGTGTTTCCATGTCCTTTTTATCATAGACAGGATGACTTCCTTTCTGGCCTTTTTCCCAGGCAACCTGCCGACTTTGACTGCGATTCTTTCTTTTCGTTTGAGGCTGCTGTCGATGCTGTAATTAATTACACAGCATTTTCCATTTTCAAGTGTGTAGTGCTCTCCTGCTCTCTCCTTCTCTCTCTCTCCCCCTCTTTCACTCATTTGCACGCTTCAATAACGCTTCTTGAATCTTGTTGTGTTCTGCTTTTAAACGTTTTCCAAGAAAATGCAGCCAATGCAGGCCGAATGGACCGAAACAAAGATCAAGATCGACGAACACAGATTGAGGCAAAAAGATCTTTTAGTTAGAGCCTTCATCTTCTTCTGCTGAGCGGATGTGGCGCACATTTTCCAAAGCCGCCTTTTTTCCACTGCCTGCCCCTGAGAGTGCATCTATTGCCAGTCAGTGATGGCAATTTAGCTGTTTTTCCCGCTAAGTTTTTGTTTGTTGGTAGAAAGACTTTATATGAAATCTTATTTATTTTTTGATTTTCTCCAAAAATTTTTTTCAGATTCATTTTTTTTTTAAAATTTTTTTTTAATTTCTCCATAAAAAAGCTACTTTTTTTCTTTTTATGAGTTCTTTTTTTTTAGATCTTCTTTTTTAAAATTTTCTAGAGAAACCACTTTTTATCTCTTTTATAAAAGATCTTATTCAAAATTTACTTTTTCTTAGGCATTTTTTTAGTTTTATATCATTTTTTTGCATTTATTTTTTTTCAAGTTTCTCAAAAATAATCTACGATAGAGCGTAAAAATGATTTTTGATGTATTGCATACGAAAATCGGGCTTATTTTGAGAAAGTCATGGCAATCGGAAATTCTGTTTCACGCCCAAGTCGATTATCGGTCATAAAAATTGACATGAAAATCGACTAAAAATTAACTTTGTTTATTTTGTATTTACTTAAATGCAGTATTCATTTAGAGCGTAAAAAAAGACTTTTGATGTATTGCATATGAAAATCGGGCTAATATTGAAATACTTATGCCAATCGGTTATTCTGTTCCACGCCCAAGTCGATTATCGGTCATAAAAACTTGACATGAAAATCGAGTAAAAATAAACTTTTCCTTAATCATTATTTAAGTTAAATATAATAGTTTTAGCCTATTTTAAAGCTTTCCTAGAGAAGCTTCTGTTTATCGCATTACTTCCCCATCATCATAGCTGATGCTTGTATGCTTTTAGCTTTAATTTCGCCTTAGGCTCAAGGCGGCAACAACTTTAACTACACATACTTAGCTCGAAAGATAATCTGAGTATATGTTCTCTCCCTCTCTATGTGTGTGCAACAGTGATATTTAATTGATAAAATTTCACATTCCACAAATGTATGTAGAAGAAGCCAAAGCAGCGACTTTTGTGGGGACGCACTCTCTCTCTCTTTCTCTCCCTCTCTCTCTCGTGCTTATCCTGGATGCCTTTTAGAGGATTGTTGTTGAATCTCGTTCGATCTGAATGCTTCGATCTCCCATATCGATATACTCACTGCTCAATGTACTTGGGTTGCACAATGCCTTGCACCATGTTGCATGAAATCTGAAACCCATTTATTTTTTTTCCTTTCCAATATGTGTTCATCTGCGGTAAAGGAACCTGCTCCGGTGCCATCGGTGCAAGACACTTGTGGACGGCATCAGTGAGTTTTCAACCCCTAAGTGCATAGTGGTTTTGTATACCCTGTAAGAGTGCAAAAGGGGTAGTATGAACGAGAACAAAATTAGTCTTCAAATTTTTTTTACACTAAAAGTTTTATGTAAGTGAAAAAGCCTAATATTATTAGTGAGGTTCGCGTCCAGGGTATTTCGTAGTCACCCTCTCTCAGCTAGACTCTCTTTTCCATCTTTCCTTTTTGGTTTGGTTACTAAATGTTCTGCTTGATTGCGTTTTTTTGTCGGGTCTCTCGTCTCGTCTCGTCACGTATCGTTTCGTTTCGAGTCGTTTCAGTTTTGGGCGCTAAATTAGAACACGAAACTCACAGCTCAACTCACATTCCAATGGGCTGCCATAATCCTGACCAGAGAGCGATCGGGTCTTTGATTTTTTGTTTCGGTTCGATGTTCGTTCGTTTTTGCTCTTTTGTTCTCTCAATGGTTCAGTGCATGTCGTTGTTGTTGTTGTTGGTGTTGCTTAAGGCATTGATCCTGGTTCCTGGCAGAATGCTTTCCCACGGTTTCTTCTTTCCTTACGCTCATATCCTGCACACACGCACGCACACCCTGAGCTGATCCCTGAGCCGGGCCAAACTGTCATACAATTAGTTATTGTTGCCAGGTTGCGAGAATGTGTAACAATAAGGCTAACCGGGATTTGCTGCACTTAATATCCTTTACCATTTAATTGCTTTTTATGTGCAACGAATGGAGAGCTCAGAAATTCTTTCATTTTTTGTAGGTGGCAACGGGGGCGGCTGGCATCGTGTTCTGCTCAGCTTCTGTGAGGGCGTTTTTTTAAAGGATGCCGCCTAACTAATGCCGCAACACCCTGTATTGTGTGCGTAATGAGCTAAGATAATTGTCTAAGCCACCTCTTATACTTTAACTCTTATACTAAAAAGTGCTTTCCACTAATTGACATGCTATAATATTGAGCGCAATTGCATTCCAATCGAGTGTCACTTTAGACAAACTGGAAACATAACTATAAATAGTGCCCAGCCCTTTCCCACCCCATTGCTCGCATTTTAGTGCTAATAATTTCTATGTGTGTGTGGTGCGATTGGCAAATGACCAAAAAGTAAAGCGTCTGGAAGACTTCCGCATCGGGAGGCGTTCGCCGACGGGGCCGAGTGATCTCTATTTATAGATGCCGACGTATGCGCGTCTTTAACACTCTCTCTCTCTCTCTGCCGCTCTCACCAATGCATAGACATAGGACAGGGCGCAGGGCGTTCATAATAAAATAAAAACGGTTTGTGTCTGGGCTGCTTACTATGTATGTTTGTTTGTTTGAGAAATGAGCAAACTCTGGACATTGTATGAGATATGTAGTCTATTTTAATGTATTATCTGCACTTGGGCATCGAACTTGCGACGGGCCGTGCCACAGACGACGAAGAAAAAAAACAACAACTCTCGCCCAGATTGACGGCGGCAGGTTGCAATCAAGCACACATACACATGTATAAATATACACACACACACATTCAAATGCAAATGCACAACAAAATTTAAGAAAAAATTAAGTAAGTTGATTCCGCGTCATTTGCCACCTACGACCCCATAACACACCCACAATGACTTCCACGGCACCTACACCTTCCCGCAACCCCCTTTTCTCTTGCTGGGTAAAGAAAAATGTTGGTGATCGCAAAAAATAATGTTGATTGGCTCAATTGGACGACTATTTGAACTCTGAACTGCCGCACCACAATCCTTCTTGCCCACTCTCACCCACACTCGCTCTCTTCGCATTCGATGCGCTTATAACTGTCTCGCACTTTGCTTATTCCAATGAATGTACCGCAACTTTGTGCTAGAGATGAGCGCGTGATCAAGGCAACTTAATATGTTGTTTCACTGAGTCAAGCTTAAAGTTATGCGTGATAATTACACGAGAGATAAGCATACACAAACACACATCTCTAACATTTACGCATCAACTTCAGCAACAACTACAACTACTAATTTGGGCCAGTGCGAGAGGAAGAGGGAATGTTGAAAATGACGGCGTCTCGATCGCTGCCGTTTATGGTCATTTGACTTCAAATGTCAACGATGTTTAGGGAAACTGGTTAACGAACTCAAACACACACACACATACACAAAAAAAAAGAAAAAGAAAATACGAATAACAAATATTAAACTCAAGCGGATGCAGTCCAGCGCAGTTGAGCGCATCTTTTGCCTTCTTTTTATGGCAACCTGTCGCCCCCTCCACGCTCTTTCACACCGGCTCTACCTCACTCTCTTATGGCTGTTGCTAATTTATGTTGGAAGAGTTTTCCGAAGACTCGCGAAGCGGAAATGTCGCGCTGCACCTTCCAATAAACAAAACGGTAATTAAAGATTGGTCGACTGGTTTCAAGGGTTAACATTTTTGTGTGAAACTAGATCAAAATAATTCAGTGAGCCCACTCTATCCACATCTATTAGCTCATCGATAAACGATTGTATCAAGTTTTTATCGCAACGCTGATTAACAAGTCAATCTGGGCCTACGCCAAACACCCACGCTATATAACAAATATGTACATAAATACTTCAAACGATTTTTGATTTGTGAAAACAATAAAACACAATAATTTTCCATTCATTTAACAAACAATTTCGTTTCTTGTAATTATGCATATTAATTCGATTCTATCGATCTTCTCACCTGTGTATATTGTCCGTTGAGAAATGTGTGAAAATATTTCTTGTTCAAAATATCTTAACCTCAATGCCGCACATAAAATGTATAAAATATATGTGTGGCAACGCACAATAAAAGGAAATAAACAACGTGCAAGTATTCGGAAATAATATTGTATACAAGAATAACTGACAATAAAATAATAAATTTAAATTTCTTCATTTCTCTTTTGCTCAGCGGCACACTGATTTGCGCGCTCTTAAGTCCACTCGTTCTCTCGCTCTTTTCCACTCAACTGCGCATGCTCTCTGCTCGGCAAACGCGGTCTCAGCAATCGTCGTTTGCTTTGTTTATTTCTTACTCGCATGTTTTGAGTCAAAACGTAAGAAACTTTCGTGGTGAGCGGACGTGTTGCTGCGGAACAAAAAAAATAAAGAAAATACAAAATTTGTTGTACAATAATTATAAATACCGAATTGTAATTGTGCAAAAATATTCTAAATTGAATTGAATTTGATTCAAAGCGCGCGCGCTCACAACACAAATAGCTTAATTAAATAAGTGCAGCAACAACAATCATAATTTTTAAGTTGAATCAAAACAAGAAAAGCAAAAGCAAAAAACACAACGAGGCAGAATATAAAGTGTAGGAAAAGCCGCCGCCGCTGCCGAACCGAGAACCAAGTATCAAAGCATAGGAATAGCTAAATAACTGTGTATGCAAAGTACATATTCTTGTTGTGGTTGGATCTCCAAAATACATACAAAACGAAATAAAGAAATAAACAAAAATTAGGCGTACAGAGCGCAACAAAAACCAACAACAAAATTCCAAGTAGTGTGCAAGCAAAAGTGAAAAGGAAGCAGATTTGTTGTTGCGCCGCGTTCTCGTCTTTTGCGTGAGTGTGTTCGTGCGGGTGCGTGTGTGTGTGTGTTTTCTACTTGTACAAACGTATGTGAAACGTGGGTACAAAAGGGCCAAAGCAAAGAACAACAACGGAGCAGCACAAGTGCATCGCCTTCGTGTAAGCGTGTGCGTGTGTGTGTGTTTCTGTGTGCTAAAGGCAGGAAGAGACGGAAGTACTTTGAGCTCTTTGTGGCTGCTGCCCTGCTCTTTTCCCCGAAGCAAACGTCTCCAGATTGCGCTCGATTTGCGTTTGTGTTTGTGTGTGTTTTGTATTTTCTGTGCGCCCAATTCTCTTTTGGCGCTGACATTCGCTTGCAATGGCAAATAAGAAAAATCACACAAAACAATTTTGAAAGAGCAACAACAGCAACAACAACGGAGCAACGGTCAACACAGGATTAACGCAAAAGCAGCGACTACCCTACCCGCCTCTCTCTCTCATCCACAAGTGACTGCACAATGGCCACTTGACGCGTCGCAGCAGCAGCGAACGACGGCGTCGCACAATAACAAAAATACGCACAGAACCAGGAAACAGCAAAGTGCATGCATTACGTCGCGTGACGTTAGGCTTACGTTACGTAGTAGTAAAGCTGCAGTTGTCGCAAAGCGAACACCGAACACCAAGAGCATAACAGAACCGTTTTCTGGATCTGGACAATATACACAATATATATATCCGCTTCCGCGTTGTGTGCTGCCGCCAAAAGCTTAAAGCTTTAAGAACAGCAAACAGACATAAACAGAAATACATCGTTGAGACAACTACGTCACGGCACAGTGGAACAGAAGCAAACAGGTAAGCATCAAAATTAATGGCCTAAAAGTACTTAACGGTTAAAAAAAAAAAAACAGAAAGAATCTGTCAAAAAAATATATATACATATTTTGTTTATAGAATTGTGATTTTTTTCACGTAAACACGTTCCGCTTGTAATAAATTTCTGACCTTCTCGCTGCTCTGTACCATATGTTTCATATCATATCACAACAACTGCGAGATATGATACATAAATCTGTGTTTTCACCATCCGCCGCCGCCAAGTTAACGCTAATCTTCATACGACATACGATGTTAAACTTATCATTTATTTGTGTTTCTGTCATGTTCTGACATTCTGTACTCGCCCCGAAAAATTTACAACGTTTTCTTAGCATTTACATTTATATATATTTTTTTTGTTGAGGTCAACAAATTATAATTCCACCCGCCCAAAGATAAACGTTTGTTGTTGTTGTTGTTTCAAGGCATTTTACAACACTAGGGCGGGCGGTTTTTATCTCATGTGTAGACGACACTTGTCTATTTCTGGATGTCGGATTTGTTCAGAGGAAACAATATAAAAGTGTAGCGAAAAATTGTCGCCTATAAATAAACATGAAGCAGCTGATAGAAAAATGTTTTTCTTCTTACTCTCTCACATGCGGAAATATTATTTGTGTGCCACTGTGTTTACATCATCATTATCATCATCATCATCATGATTATTAACTTCATTTGAGCGTCGTTTCGTTGAGTTAATTACAAATTTGTTGAACTCAAACTTGATTTCGTTCTTTTTGGCTTGGTTCGACGAGTCTCTTGTTGCATGCACTTCTTTTTCTATGGAAGTGAAACAAAAGCGGAACGTTAAGCTCCAATTGGGGTTTTGCGCGCTTTTTTTTTTTTTGTTCTCTTCTGAAGCGCACGACGTCAGCGAAATCTTATCGCTGTTGCCGCTGCTGCTACAAGCAGAAATATTTTGTGTTTATTTGTTCGCACAGGCTGCTGCCAGCGTCGCTGCCGTCGCTCAGTCGCTGCTGCAGTCGTCATCGACGTTGACGTTGACGCTGCTGCCAAAACGAATCGACGAACAGTTCCTGCTTCTGGTTTAACTACACACACACTCTCACACTTACACACGAACGCTCTCTGGGCACACCTGATCATGTAGTTCAACCCCCTCGCCCCCGCACTGCACCCAAAGATTTTTCGTCGATAAATTCGATTATATGCGTTATGGTATGTGTATGTATGTGTGTGTTTGTGTGTGTGCGTTTGCGTTTTATTTATTTAACATGTTCTCGGCTCTCCAATTAGCGAAAAACGAAACAAATCGTAGAAATATGTCGACACACACACACATACATACAGACATCTTTCCAGTTGAAGCAGCCGATTTGTATGGATTTCTAGCTGTTTGTATGTACATATGTAGAGCCGTTAACTTTCCTGGTTCTGTTGCCTCTATCTGTCTCTGTTTGTATGTATGGTCCGAGTGTCTGTGGGGCAGCAAAAAAGCCAGCGTAAATACAATAAATTAAATTCACTTCCGCATTGCTCCACAAAACGACGTAACGGGTGAGTGTGTGGCAACGTAAGAGACGCGTCGCAACAACGCTATAACGTAGCAAGAGCAAGAGCGAAAAGTGTACGGAAGCAAAAAAAAAATACCAAAAGAGAGCGGCAACGACGACGACGACGTCGACGATCTGTCGGGTCAGCAGCATGGCAATTGGGGAAACACACACACACATAGACAATCGAATCGAGTAAGTGTATGTGTGTGTGTGTGTTTGGCATGCTAGAGCAAACAGGTATAAAAAGTGTTCATCGCAGGTAGAAGAAGAAGGCGGCGTAAAGGCAAAGGCAATGCCAGCGGCCTAAAGAAAGAAAGAGGAAGAAAATGCCAAGCAGCCAGCAGCAGCAACAAAAACAAAAGCAACAACCATCAACAGTAATATAATGAAAAGTAAAGCATTGTGACTCTTGCTCTCTGCTTTAATAATGATCTGCGGCGGGGCGGGCAGCAAGGGCTTCAGGCATACTCAATATTTATTGTATGTGCATTTCTGGGCTGGGCTGCTGCTGTCTCAGCAGTCTGATTGCCTTTGCTTCTTCTTCTTTACTTTTATGACTATTCAACGAGCGATCTTTGAGTCAGAGACAGACATACACATACACACATTCGTACACACGCAAGTGCATTGAGAATGAGTCGCAGTTTGTCGTCTTCTTTTACTGTTGTTACTGCTGTTGTTGTAGTAGTTTTTGTTGTCGTTTTATTTGAGTATTTTTTTTTTGTTTTTTCGCTGACGCCGATGACTTTTAGTTGTTTAAACTTGCATGCGGAAGTAGCGCGCATAGCAATTGTATTTGCTGGCTTACTTACGTATTGTTGTTGTTGCTTTTCTTACTGCGTGTGGTTATCGCACAGCGCACAGCGCAGATGTAGCCATTGTTGTTGTTGTTGCTGTGTGCTATATTGATGTTTTGCAATGTGAACACAAACACACATACATACATGTACGTATTGTGTGAACATCATAGCAGCATTATGTGTTCAGCCACTTGTGTGTGCAGCCAACTACAACAACAGCAACAACAACGACCCATTTTATAGCGCACAAAATCACACACTAACCTGCATTTTTTTTTTGCCATAAATGTTTAGCGGCCTCTCACACTCACACACACACACAGCTTCCCATATAATGTTGTCTCAAATTCGCCAACTAAAGAAAGTATGTATGTGTGTGTGTTTGTATGTAAGCTATCGCAGTTTATCTTTCAAGTCTGATCGTGCGAATTCAACATAAAGCTTTACCTCCCGCTCTTGCTTGACCATTGGAATGGGTCATTAAAGGTGCTATAAAAATTGAAGAAATTTTATATAAGCGTGCTTTTGTGTGTTTATGCATTTAAGTTCTTCTGCACCGATTTGTTGGCTTTGATTAGTTAATGCGCTAACAAATATTTATAGGGAAACAGGATTGATTAAATATGCTTTATCAGACGTTGCAGCTAGTATGACTCGACGAAAATATTATCTTAGGTGAAAAAAAAAAAAAAAATAAACAAAAAGTGGAAACCACGCAATTCTTGAAATATGTTATCTTCGTTCTATACATGTTTTTAATTGCATAAATGATGGTGTGATAAATTTATGGCTACCATTATTAAAATTTCACATACGCTTCGCGTAGATTAGGCGCACGATTGTAAACTATTAGAGAGAGAGAGAGAAAAGCTTTTACGTAGAAAAAGCTTATGATCTTTGTTATTGCAATGATCTTTTGCATGCCAATTATACAATGACATTAATCAGTTTTTACCGATGAACAGATTATTTTCTCAGCCTCATAACACACAATATCCCCACCCCAAAACACACACACCTATACGTTTTTCCCAGCCAGCCTCGGAACTCAAAACTCTCCAAGCTAAAGCGCAGCATTCGCATCGACTCTGTTGCCATGGCCAGACTGCGAAAGAAGGAAAGAGAAAGAAAGAGAAAAAAGTAACCTGTTGTGTGAATTATGTTACGAACGTAACGTGTTTCAAAATATAGGAAGTCTTGCTTGACTTATACCGCCACCGATACAACAACAACAACAACAACGACGACTGCAACTACAACTAAATGGCTTTTTGGGTTCAGCTTGGTGTATCTTGGTGCAGAGCTTTAACGGTGCCTTGTTTGTTATTGCTGTTGTTGCTGTTGTTGTTGTTGCCTATTATCTAACTGCGCGCGCCAAAGAGAAAGAAACGAAACGACCGAAAGAAACTGCCAAACTAGCGAATGCTAAGAAGAAGCATAATGTTTGTTTGCAAAAATACCCTATAAATTAAAAAAAAATTAATTTTTTGATTTTTATTTTAACAAATTAAATCTAAAACTAAATGTTAAATTTAATGCAGGCTTAAGAGTGCTAGCAACTAAGGCCTTCGACTCGCAAAAAAAAAAATTAATATGGGATTATTCTCAATTTAAAGTATTTTAGATCGTCTTTAATAGCTTTTCTTGACTCGAAAAATATTTTTAACACATTTTTTCGTGTTTCTACAGCCTTAGCTTCCTTTATCCCCACCTGTTACATACTCTCTTCACAAATGCAGCATACCCCATTCAACAAATCTTTTACAGGGTACAAAAAGAGCACACCACAAACGAAGAAACAACAACAACAATAAAAATCAGCGTTGCACTTTTTTTTTGTGTTATTGCCATTTTCTTTGGCGCTGTCTGTGGCACATTTTTTTGTTTTCCTTTGGAGTAGTAGAGTGTAGACTGTGTATGTGGCACACATAAGAAGGAGCTATACCAAAGCTGGAGCAATGATGATCTAGCTAACAGAGGGGGGGATTGTGGGGGGTCTGTTTGGCCAAGCAAGAAGTGGAGTAGAGTAAAAAGCGTTGTTGTTGTTGTTGTTGTTGTCGATGCAACACAATTAGGTAATTTTCTTTCTACTTGCAACTTAATGTCGAAAAAAAATACCTAAAGAGCGACGGAGGGGGTGTAAGAGTCACATTGCGTGGTTAGACGTAACACTTTTCTCTCTCTCTCTTTTTGGGTGCAACACTCAAAACTGATGTCGTAATGCCCATAAAACATATAGAAAAGGAAGTTTACTGCTTAGCTCGCCCCCCACACCGCTCTCTCTCTCCCTCTCTGCAACAAGTTGTTAAGTGCCAAAAACACACACTCGAGTCGGAAGAGGATCTATCTATCTTTATTGTTTTTACCTGATAATTGCTTATCAGCTGTTGTTCGTTCGTTCGTCTAACTGTAAAACTCATAAAACTTACCTGTTGCAACAATGCATTGTGTCTTATTTTTTTTTTTTTTTTGGCAATGTTGTTGAACTCTATGGGTGGTCTGCACTCGTCTATGCGACCTACTTATCTCAAAAACGCCCCTCTCTCTATCCTCATTGAAGGTTTTCCATGGAAAATCCTAAGCGTAGCGGAAGGAAACACAGCGACAATACTTGAGTTTCTCTCAGTGTGAAGTACCTTTTTGCAACAAAAAGATTTCAGTTTTGACCTACCCTTGAGAGAAAAAAAAGGCAACCTCCTGCCTGACCCGACCCGACCCGACCCTCTTGAGGCACGCTGTGGGCGGTCCTTGAATTTTACTTTCAAGAATTATAACAATGCGAAGGATTTTCGTGCGTTTCCGGATTAGAAAATTGCATTTTTGCAAGTGCTAAAAATATATATACATAAAAATTTGTAGTTCCTTAAGTTTTCATGCCTTCTATACCGTTATCGGTTCTAAATATAATGTTTTTATCTTTCGTTGGGAATTTCCAAAAAAATTCCCACACAACTGATAAAACATACAAAAATGTTTGTCAAACATTCGTTTTTCATCATAAATAAAATTCCAAACAGCCTGGAATAATAATTTCTTGGAGCTTTTCAATTTTACTATAATATTTTACGCATAGTAAATTTTTCTGTTATTTTTTTTTTTTTGGCACAAATCGTTCATAAATCAATTTGATTTCGGCGACCGATAACAACAATATTGATAAGAACCCAACGCGTTACCCCACCTATCGATAGGTGGCGTATGTGTGTGTGTGTGTGCGTAATCGCAAAAAAAAGTAAAATGTTTGATAAGCAAAGTCAAGTGGAAGAGCCAGCAGCAAATTTCCAAACCGAACACGGAACGGAATATTGTTTTTGGCAAACGAAAAGAGAGAGAGAGAGAGGGGTGCATGCACTGGTTACCGGGGGAGTAGTTAGGGGAGTATATATGGTACTGCCATAGAAGGTGTTTATTTATTATTATTATATGGATGGATTGGAAGAAACGGAAATGACGCCAGTTGCGCTTGAAAGGCAAAAAGCTATCAAAAAGGGGCGAAAGCAAAGGGAAAAATGATATGAAACTAATCAGAAACGGAATTGTTATTATATTTTTTTTTATACTCTTTTGTGTGTTTGTTGTGGGGAATTTTCAACATATTTGTTTATATTGCACACCACACGCAAATTTTTCAATTATTTTTATTACTTTTTAAAAAAATTACTTATTTATAGCCAAGAGCCAAAAGTCCAAAAAAAAAACCAACAAAAAAAAAACAATTCTTTTAATCATATCGCAAAGTTGTGTTCTACAAGTGGAAGAACTACATTACGATTATTTGTTATTGGATACGTTTCGATTATACGAGATTTGGGTCGGAATCTAACGACATTATATATACACATAAAAGGAAGCAATCAAGCAATATGACCACTTGACAATCCAACATGTTTATCACGTAATCATTGTAGGAATATCAGAAAAACGCGTTCAATTTCATCAGGTTTTTACTATACTATACTATACCAACATTCTATGTCAGGGACATTACAAATTTTTGATTATAAATCGAATGTCTAGCCTTCTTTTACAGACAGGAACTATAGTAAAGCAGGGGGTTTTTGTTTTTATTTTTTTGGGGACCAGTTTGACTGATTAGCGCAAATATTTAACTTTGGTTTGTTGTTGATAAGGTTTAGCTTCATTTGAATTTCGGCGAAAAGTGTTGCAGACGCTTTTATAGGGAAATTTTTCGTTTATTGATTAAGATAATGAGTATTAAAAGTATATAAATAGTTTTCTGCATAAGTTGAACGGCTTTTAATATCAAAATGTTAGATTCGACCTTTGGGTTAATGTTAAGTTTAAGGATTTTTATGCTTGGAATCCCTAGAATTCCTAGTTCTTCTCTCTATAATGTTTATTGATTAAAATAATGAGTTTCTGATATTTATTTATAGTGTCTCGCATAAGTTGAACGGTTTTTAACATCAAAAGTTTAGATTTAACCTTTGGGTTAATGTTAAGTTATAGAAGTTTCATGCTTGGAATCCGTAGAATTTCTAGTTTTTCTTTCTATATTGTTTGATGTTTAAGATAATGAGTATCTGATATTTATTTATAGTTTTCTGCAAATTTTCAATAGGGTTTTTTAGTTAAAAGACCTTTAACATCAAAAGGTTAGTTTGAACCTTGGGGTTAATATTTCGTTCTCACATTTTCTTGCTTGGAATTCCTAGTTTTCTTACCTTTTTTTCGGTCTATAATGTAACTTGAATAAGATAATTCGTATCTGAAGCTTATAAATAGCTATTTCGCATAACTTTAACTCTTTCTTTAGAGTTTCTTAACAATAACCATTAGTTTAACCTCTAGTTAAATGTTATAAAATTTCAGAATCCCCAGTTTACTTAACTTATATAGATTTTTTCTGTCTATAATCTCTGACTTGAAGTCTACGTCATATGCGGATGCAGTTTTTTTTTCTTTCCCAGTTTTTGCAGCTGTTTCTAGGCCCACACAAACACACACACACACACACACACACAGAGTGAATACTGATTTGTGCAATGCACTTTTGTTGCTATTATAATTCATATTATTATTATTAGTACTATAACAACAATATTGTTGCATTTCCACATTTACAATATATAGTATGTGCCGCTGATAAAGGCGCGTCTATCTCTATATACACAAGCAAAAAGGGAAGAGAGTGTGCAGAATAATTAACAGTTAAAGTCGAGTGTGCAATGCATTTTTTAGTACATATATTAAACAAAAACAAACAACAATAATAATAATCATAACCATAATGATAATTACATGCAGTGTTATTGTCATTCGCTGAAGAAGCAGCACACAAATGATATTGATAAGAGGCACCAAAAGGCAAAACTTATGTTAACAAAAGTGTGCTTGATGCCAGAACCAGAACGTGGCCAACAAACCAAACCCGCTAATGAGATAAACCACACTATTGTCTCTCTCTTTCTAATAGAGTCTCATCAAAACAACATTCATATAATCTTAACTCAAGTTTTGGTTCGTACGCCGCATTGCCTCCAGCCACGTGGAGCTTTTTTGCTAATTATGAATTTGACGACAATAGAGGAAACAACACACTCGTTGCAGTTGCATCTACTCGCTAGAATAGCATCATCTCTAGCATCATCTTCATCTAGCTGTGTTTTCTTCTAGCCAAGCCTTTTTTTATGCTCCTTCAACACATTTTTGCTACGTGATGTTCGTGTCAATTTTATTGTTTGTTTTAATTTGTTTGTTTGCATTACTTGGAAAATTATAATATAATCTCTCTAACCCTCTGTGTGTGTGTTTATTGTCGAGTTACACTGTAAGAAAAGTCACAGAAGCTCCTAATTTCATAGGCTAAAGGGATTCCTTACCAATATTTAATAGTTCTTTGAAAGTTCATAAACTCTTAATTTTTTATTGCTTAAAATCATTTTGTTTTTATTATTTTTTTTTTTTTTTTTTTTTTATAGATTTTTCTTACTTTTTCAAAACCTTTTTGATATATTTTTGATGAACACATCATTGAAAAATGAATTTTTATTTTTTTAATATTTTAAAAAATTAATTATTTATATTTTTCATCAAATTTATTCGTTAAATTTTAACCTTTTAACACTTAAATGAAAATTTAAATAATTCTTTTATTAATACCTCAGCTTAAATATTTCTCAGTGCATGTCAAGTTTCTCCCATCTACATTTTCCAACGTTTCCCCATCCGTATCAAGCGCGCTCCCCCTCACACCCTCCCCCCTCGCCCGACAAACGCTTTATGTCTACGTTTTAGCTTCTTAGCAAATTGACTCGGGGCAATTGTTGTTGTTGTTGCTTTTGTTATACTTATATCATTTGACACTTTGGAATTGATGTTGCGGCATTCGCTTGAATTCATATTGTTGTTGTTGTTGTTGTTGTAGTACTTATGACAAATGTCATCAAAATGTCGAAATTTTAGAACGAACCCGAGCAAAACTTAACAAATATTACTTGAAAAACACTTCCTATAAAAGCTTCGGTTACTGTCCTATGAATCAGTTTTTATAATCATCTATCATTGTTTATTTTTATGACAAATTCATAATTATATTGTCAAAGAAAAAGTATTTAATATGGATGATCAAGTTGTGGGTGTGAGAATTGAGGGTGGGAAATTAAGGTTTTATTATAATAAACTATAACAATCTATAAAGAATATATATCTAGCAAGAAGAATTTAAATAGAAAGTTCGACTTGGAAAGTTTCGTAAAGATTCCTTACATTCCGAGAAAGAAACCCTTGGGATTCTTTTCACAACTATTTTCTTTGATATCTATTTCTTTACATTATGAACATACACAACACTAGATCAAGATTCTCTAGAATTTCAATTTTGCATCCAGAAAGAAGAATTTGAATAAAGAGATCGACCTGGAAAGTTTTATAAAGATTCCGAAAAAGAAACCCTCAGGATTCTTTCTCAAAACTATTCTCTTTGATATCAAATCCTACATTATGAACATACACAACACTAGATCAGATATTCTCTAGAGTCTAGACTGAAATGAAAATCAATTTTGCATCTTACAACTGTGAAAGAGATCTCAAAAGTTGATATGTTTCCACAGTACTTTATCGTTCTTTTGGTTATCATTGACATATTGCTTATAGATAGATAGTATACTATACTATGTAGATGTATGTAGCATAAAAAGTGCTGATGTTTTTTAATCAATAATTCATGTCTCCAAAGCTTATCTCGCATGTCAAGACAATATGCGCTAATTTACCTTCCCCATCGATTGTGTGATATCTCTGTACGAATATAGAATTTATAGGGTACAAAAACATGTGTATTTTATTTATAGTCTGGCAACTTCCTGCAGTTGGGTTTTTTTCTACTCTCTAACTTATAGAGAACATTTTCAACTTCCTTTTTGCATTATCGGAGGAAGTGACTCGCGATCCCAATTACTTGAAACTTGTTGCAAAACGAAACGATTCGAATACAGAATCTCATCTATTCCCACCTCCTCCTCCTCTGCCACCTGCCTCCCCCCCTTTAAAGTAGTTAGTTAACTCCTCCTTCTAGTCGGCAGCTTGCATGACTTGATTGTGATTATATAGACACCGTCTCGAACGTCGTCGTCGTCGATGCTGTTTCTCTCCCTCTCTCTGTCTCTCACTTTGTATCTTTAGCTTTTTGTACATCCGCTTCCGCATTTATTAAGTGTCTTTGCAGCGACGCGCAAAATGTTCCAACGCCGCTCGCTTAGAACGTTGTTGCTTTTTTTTTTTTTGCCTCTTTACAATTCAGGTTTTATTCGTAGCTAAATCAGCTAGCTCGAGCTAGCCAAGCCAGACCCCAGCGTCAGCTCTCGTGTCCGAGTAGTTGCGGTTGACTTTGTTGCGTATACCCTAGAAAGAAGTATAGGGGGTCTTGTAGAAGGATTGTTATTCATTTGTGAAATGCAGTGAAATAATGTAATAATAAAAATATAGGATTCTGCGTATAAGGATTTAGTTTGGAAAGTGTCATAAAACCCTAGAAAATTCAAGGAAAACTAGAAACTACTCAAGATTCTTTACTTTTGATATCATTTATCGATTAACTCTTAGATTAAAACGTAAGAAACAAGTTTTGAAACCAATTAACCAATTTACCTTTAAGGATTTCTTTTGAACCGTACCGTAAAAACCTAGAAACTTTAAAGAAAACTAGAAACAAGTCTAATAATTACATAGAAACTTTAAAAGTAACTAGAAACTAGTCAAGATCCTTAAGTTTTAGTATTATTATTTCAACAACCCTAAGCTTTAATGCCTAGAAAGCATTCTAACTTTAAGGATTCCTTTGAACCGAACCATAGAAACCTAAATACTCTAAGGAAAACTAGAAACTAGTCAAGATTCTTCACTTTTGATATAATTTATCGATTAATCCTAAGCTTTAAACCTTGGAAACAAGTCTTGAAATCAATTTTCCATTCTGCCTTTAAGGATTTCCTTTGAACCCTACCATACAAACCTGAAAACTTTTAGGAAAACTAAAAACTACTCAAGATTGTTAACTTTTAATATATAAGTCGAATAATCCTAAGCTTTAAACCTTAGAAACACGACTTGAAATCTTTTTTACAGGATATCTTTGTAACTCATGCTCTTGCCCGTAACGCATTCATACTTGTTTTAAATGCTTCTTCTTTGTTCGAAGCTGCTTTTTTTTTTTTTTTGCATTGCTCTCTGTAATTAAGATGCGAGGCGCGATCGTCGTCTCCGTCTTCGTTTTGTTGTCGACGATCACTGATCATGCCAAAGTTCTGTTCCACGTTCGACTGAACCGCAATGAGTGGGGTTTGGGTTCGGGGGGAGGATTGGGGGGAGTTGGTTTTGTGTCTTGGTTAGCTAAACTCCATGCATGCCTAGATCTCAGCAATGTGTATAGCATTTTGTTGCTTGATTACCAGCGCAAATACTAACTACCGGTTTAGATACCAAGCGGGGAAAAGCCGACGACGTCTAGATATGGTTAGTTGGCTTTTGGACGACGTGCTTGGATGCTCGCATCCGTGATCTAATTGACCATTTGTGTAACAGGAAGCGAACGCAAAAAGCTTGTCACGATCGAATTAGGGGGAAGGAAGTCCTCGAAAGTCAATATCAAAGACATTCAAACAGGGTGTTGGGAGAGGGTGGAGGAGGGGCAGGGTGTGCGTATCTGTATCTGTAGCGTAGTATCTATGAGTTACTCGCATGTTATCTTATCTACGCATATTTGTTATAAACTTACTGAAAAAGAACAAGAAACGAAACCTCAAGCAAATCGTAAACATTTCATAAGCACTTTTTATACTATGTATATGGTGTGTGTGTGGAAGTGTGCACACACACGCATGACAACAACGGAACATGTTGTATCTATATCTTCTATACATGTTGTCTATATCTTTTCAACGCTATCAAAAACCGTCAACAAGTAATCCTCGTTTACAAAAAAAAAAAAAAAAAACATTTTTACTTAAGGTAATGCACTCCAGTGTTGGCTAATATATAGTGTTGTATAGTGCTTCAGAAGTGTGCTTATCATTAAAGTGTTTAATGAACTCGGTTTTCAAAGGGGGGCGTATACTTATTATATCAAAAATACCCTAGAATAAAACTTCTCTCAAATCGTTTCTACTTCCCTCTGCCCCCCAAACACAGAAGCAACATTCTATAAAGTGTTGGCTAATACAGTGTTGTATAGTGTGCTTTTTATGAAACTCAAGGGGCGTAGACTTGATACTTCTTCCCTCTGCCCTCCCCTCAAAAACACGGAAGCAACATTCCATATTAATATGCTCATAAGTAAACTCAACTCAATTGAATCGCACTGACCTGAACCTTAACCCGACCCCAAACTTGTGATGGGAGAGGGGAAGAGAGGGTTTACAAGTGCGAGAAAATTGCACACAGACGACAGCGAACAGAAAACAGTTGCAACTTAATTGAATGTAATGGGCACAAATGATGCTAACCCCACCCCACCCCCTCCATCCCCACTAGAGAACCATTACCAATCTCTACGATGACGATGACGACGATGACGATTACGCGTGGCACAAACACGGGGCAAGCGTTTGATGAACTCATATCTCGTCATGGAAAATATATATTATGTACTTTGGGAGCCAGGAGTAGGTAGAGATGGTTAAGCTAACGCTTGTTAATGATCTTCATCATGATGATGCTGCTTTTTATATGATCATCATCATCATCATGATCGAAGAAGGCAAAAGACCGCTCTTTCGGTTTGCATATATTAAAAATCTACAAAAAGGTTATCGAACGTTTGATATCATTAAGCATTTTATATATACAGCTTTCTGTCTCGTCTTCTCGCCATCTCTATCTATCTATCTATCTCTATCGCTATCATTAGAGAAACCCACACAAAAAGATATGCGCAAAGCATAAAGATGTGAACAATGAGGCAGCAGAAAATACAAAAAACGCTTCAAAAAAGTTTTAAAAAAAAAAAAAAATTTGTTTTCTGTAGCTCCACATTAGAACAAACATGCACGTAACGCCTAGACACATACATAATAATAATGATCCCCAAAAACAACAAAGAACCTTAACAACAAATGAACATCATAAAGATTTTTCGGGCTTGAGAGGGGTCACCGAATGCGGTTGGAAGTACATACATATATTTTGTATGTTGCCCCCGATCTTGTCGCGTGATATATGTAGTACAAAACTAAAGTGTGAGCAACTTGTTGCAAGATCATTAAAACTACCTGACTTTGTGTTTACCCTATATGCAACTAGAAATTATTGTAATTATGTTTGAATTAGCTTTAAGAACGCATCATTTTGTGTTTTCACCTATGATTTATTGTTTTTTAATTAACTTTTTTTTGGTCTATGGGTTTGGTATAAACCTATAATTGAGTTTGACTATGCAATTATCGTCAAGTTTAATCGATATTTAGTTAACAAAAAGTGTTTTTCTATGCTCTTTAGTTTCTTAAGGTTTAATTTGTGTAATTTTTTCCTAATTATTCTTAATAATTTACATGGAACAATAATCTTTTTAAGCTTCAGGGCCCTCCAAGGCACAAACGATCGTTGTCTTTTAAGTTTTATCGATATTTAGTTAACAAAAAGTCTTTTTAAGAATACATACTTTACATTCTTTTCTATGCTCTTCAGTTGTTAAACGTGTAATTTGTGAAATCTTTCCTTAAATGTTCTCAAAATCAGCTTCAGGGTACAAATGATCGTTGTCTTTAGAGTTTTATCGATATTTTGTTAACGAAAAAAATTTTCAAAATATTTTACATTTTTTCTTCTGCCCTTGAATCCCCTAAGGCTCACTTTTTCCAAACCCTTCCCTTAACATTTTTTTCAAAATCTTCCAGGGTATTTACATTTGAAATTAAAGATCATTTCCATAGAACTGCTTCAGCTTCTTTTGGGGCCCCCAAGGCACAAGCGATCGTTGTCTTTGGGGCAGAATCTTTATAAGCACCTTTCTTCTTCTACTGCCTCTTCTTCTTCTACTTCTTTGTGTGTTAGTCGCGTAAAGTGCGTAACGATGATTGATTTGCTTGCTTAAAGACCAGCGCAGCGCTCGGACTCGAGCTTTGCTCGCTTGGATGATCAGTGATCAGTGTGATGTCTTACAGTCTTTTCTGACTTTGGGTCTTGTGTGTGTGCTCCACAAAAAAAAAGTGCCTACGGCGCTTAAAGCAAACAAACAACAACAATACAAAAGTGACGATCTAGACAGAAATTGAACTATAGATCATTTGGTTGGGCGGGGAGAGGGGAAGCTCTTGTTGTTGTTGTTAGCGCGAAGAAGAACCCGGAATTGGCGTCTTCTCTTCTCGTTGTTGTTGTTATTTTTTGTGGTTCTCCTACTACATACATACATACACATATGCGGTTAATATGTAGTTTGCTGTAGAAGCTTTGATATACGCTCACGCGCTTGTTATGCACGATCAGCTCCAATGTCTATTTTGTGTATATTTAGCTGGTTAAGTTTTTTTGAGCGGGTTTTTAGGTAGGCGGAGGGGGAGGGTGTGTGTGTGTGTGTGATGTGTCTTTTGTTGTTATTTTCTTAAAAAATAAATATATGCTTGGCATATGTATATTCTGTATGTTATTTTCGCCTTCTTTTCTTCACGTTGAAGCAGTTAAAAAAGCAAAGCAGGTCGTTGACTTGGATTTTTTTTTTTTTTTGCTTTTTGCTTATTAATTGAGTATTTGATATGCCGGAATATGGCAAATTGATTGAATTGATTGTACAGTAGTTGTTGCATGATGGGAACTAATTTTAGATTTATTAAAGGTGATAATGTCGAAAGAATGTTTTTATGGGAGAGAACTTTTTGCTTCACAAAATTCTTGCAACTTTTTAAGCTTTCCATTTTATCGATCATTCACTGTAGTTTTTTTTTTATGTACACGTGCAAAGCACACGATCATCACATTGATTAACGATTTTTCCTTTTGCTTTATTGTTAACCCAAGCTTATTGTATTTCATATGGAGAAGACAATAGCCTCAAGATGCTTTATATTTATTTTAGGGGTTGTTTTTCTTGCTGTGTGTGAAGGGCACTTGAGTATCTTCCCTCTGTGTGTTGTTTGCGCAGATGATCAACCAAAAAAAAAAGAAGAGGAGGAGAAGACCTCATAAAAGAGATCAAATGTCAACTGGCTGTGGCACCATATTGTAGTTGTTCAGGGTTTCCAAGAATTTGTTGTAGTATCTACAAAGATGTAAGTGCATCCGCAGGCGAGCAGCAGGTAACGCATTTCCTTATTCCCATAACTCGATGCCCGCCCAAAAACTACCTGCTACGTCATTAACACCAAGCGTGAGCAAGAGAGCGATATACAGATTGAGCTCCCTTCCAACGCTCTCTTTTACGTGCATCGTAAGCGAGAGCGAGCGAGAGCTAGGGGCCGTTAATCTTAATGCGCCATGGCGGCTGTCGCTTCTGCCTTTTTATGTTATCAGATTTTTGTTGCTTCTTCTTCTTCGTTCCCAACGTTTTTTTGTTGTTGTTGTTGTTGTTGTTGTTTTTGTTCTACTGCGCAGCAGCAGCAGCATCATCATCATCAGCAAGGGGAGGAGAGCAGGAGTTGAAGGAGTGAAGAGTGCAGACCCCTGTCGGGTACGGAAATTACTCATTAACTCTCGCCGCAATGTAAATGCAATAACGATTGCACTTTTAGTGAATCATTGGCTACAAAATCCACTTGTTGTTCGTACGAATGATGGATCAAATGTCGAGTTTCGAGTGTCATCTTCTCTAGATAAGTCCTGTTTAAAACTAACAAAGTGCTTATGACAAAGATTGAGAGAGTGCTTACAATATGTTTAAGTGATAATCGGGAGTTTAACTCAAGTTGAACTTCTACATAACCCTAAAAACTGTTCTCAACACATAATAAATTCCAATATATTTTACTAATAGCATTTTTGTGCTTTATAAACAGGATGCGCTTGCGCCTGATTTTTCCATTTAGCTATTTGGCTAAATCGTTGGCCATATTTCTTGTCTGGCATTTCCGATCCCCCACGCCCAAACTAAATCGAATCGCCCCTCCCTCCCTTTGCCCCATGGTTGTTGTCTTTGCTGTTTTTGCAAGGCAATTTCGCTAAAAGCGGAAATCTCTTCTGCACAAGCACAAGAAGAAGAAAAATAAATTCTTTTTACACACAAACATACTCACACACACACGCATTCCTTTCTACCCCATACACTCTCTTCTCCTCTCTGTCTCTTGTGCTCTCCATATGCTGCAGTTTTCTACGAGTTTTTACCTTTTACATTTCTTATTTGCTGTCTTCGATGCTGCTGCTTTGGTTTTGTTGTGTTAGTTGTTGTTTTGTGATCTCTGCTGCTGCTGCTGGCATTTTTCTAAACTGATCGTTTTATAATTTTCGTTTGTAATTTCCGTTGAAACCGGTTCGCCATCATCCGCATACCTAACTACCTGTGCCTGTTGCCTGTGTGTTTCGTATGTTCGTTCGTTCTCCAAGCCGCGCCTCCTTCATCGTCGTCGTCGTCGTCTGCTGTCATCTTCTCTCGCTGAGATTTTAGAAATCACATACATACACGCACGCACATGAGAGCATATATTTTTATTCTTATTCTTTTTGTATTGCGTGTGCGTCGTGTTTTTTTTTTGTGTTCTTGTTGTGTTCTGCTTTTTTAGCTTCTTTCACTTTGTTGTTGGGATGATGATGATGATGATGATGAACATTCATTTGTCATTTTACTACGTGCCACCGACTGGTTGAATGTTTATTTGTTTGCTGCCTGCCCCCGTCCGGAACATGTGTAGAGTACAAGATACATAAATACAGATATACATACATATGTATATGAATTTATTTTAGTAAAAACTCAACCATATGTTGTTGCGGCAACCAAAATAACACGTAGGATCATGTGTGTGTGTGTCTACACAATCAGTAGAGGGCAGCAGCACCTCTTAAACAAAACAAATAGACCCCCTCTAAGTAAAAGACATGTACACAATAAAATACATATTTATATACATATGTACATACACACGCGCACACAAATAAACATGTGTATACCCCACAGTGCGGTAAATGATGATCACCGTCGTCATCATCATTATCATCTTCCTCATCTGTTGTGCCTGTCTTCTCCTACTTCTTGCTCAACAACAACAACAAGCAAGCAATATTTATTGCTCACGCTCTCCCTCACACTTCCTCTCTTTTCGTTTTGCCTACACTGGCATCTTGCTTGCTCGCTCGCTCGTTCGCATTTGTTAAATAAATTTCTTTCGCTCACTTGTTGAAATGCTTCCCGGAGAATGAGGAAGTTTCTGCCTGTTGTTGTGTTGTGAGAGCGAGATGAGTTCAATTTGAATGTTCATACATACTTACATGTATGTGCATGCATGTCTGCGACTGGGATACAGGGTGCTTGTTTGTTGCGATTGCTGCTTCTTGAAAATTGCCTTGTTGCTCTCTTTACCCACTGGCGGATTTATTAGTTGCCGTCGCCGCCGCCGTCACCGTCATTTGCCCCAACGTCTCTTTCTCCACTGGAGCTGCTTTGGAAACGGGTTTTTGTGTATGGAATGTGCACTTCCGTTTGCTGTTTGCCGATGTTGTTGCTTTTGCTGTTGCGACTGCTGCTGCTGCAGTGATATGGCAAGGCAAGCCCAAGTATGAGTGGGCAAATGGGTACGGCTTTCAAGTTTCGTAAAGCTAAAGCGTCGTCGTCCCTGCACACCCCCATTACGAGCGGCATCAATACATTCGTTTATGTTGAAATCTTACAGCGACTGATCAAAAGATATGTATGTGTGTGTGCTTTGTGTATGCCCAGGGCTCCCATGTGTTGTTGAACACAAACACAAGTATGTACATATGTATTTGCTGTCGGTGTTTGCTTTGTACACATCCGGAATAGTAGCGCAAGCAGAGCCGTCACTGTCGCTGTCGCCGCCGACGCATGTATTTATGGCAATTACCATATTGAGAAATTTTCAATTAAAAAAGCTCAAATGGAATTTCAAATTGGGTATCGATGCTGCGCTCGACTTTCGAGTATCGCTATTTGCTTCCAATACGTTCGTGTGTGAGAAGCTCTGTTGCGTTAACGTGAAACATATTGGAAAACACGAAACGTGCGTGTGTAGCGTATGCATTCGTTCGTTCTATGCTGATCGTTTCGAGCGGGGGTGTTTGTTTCTTATTTGGCGATGAGAGCAAAGAACGTGAAGTGAGAACCAGAGCAAATGCTTGGGTGTGTGTGTGTATATTGTGTGCGTGCGTGAGTTTGTGTATTGATTCTGAGTCATACCTTGCGCCGCTCTCTCGTTGGCTTGCGCGCTCTTTCGGATGCGGCGATGTGCTTGTGTTGAGCTTATAATTTGTTTATGAAGAAATCTGATTTGCTTGGAATGCGTCTGTCTGATCGGTAACCTATCTCGCTCTCACTCTCTTGTTTATTTGGTATCCCGCTGATGTCTGCGGTACAGTGGCTGCTTGTTAATTAGAAGTGAATTCCTCAGACATTAGAATCGTTTTTAATTTGATACATTTTGATGTGATTAATATTTAATTAAGTTATCCGATAACTTACCGATTTTTAACCTCAATTTTTTGTTTCTTCTTTTTGCAGATTTTCCAATCTTTGTGGCTTCTCGAACACACAGTTAGTGTATATACTATTTGGTGCGGTTGCATGTATGCAAAATGAAAATGCTTCCAGTACAGCTATCACTGAATCCACTGAATTCCATCTGGAGCGATGTCATCTGGCGCTGCCCCCCACCACCATCCAGCCAATTGGCTGAACTCAAAACACAATTGCCGCCCTCATTGCCCTCAGATCCGCGTCTCTGGAGCCGTGACGATGTCCTCGTCTTCCTGCGCTTCTGCGTACGGGAATTTGATCTGCCCAAACTCGATTTTGATCTCTTCCAAATGAATGGCAAAGCGTTGTGTCTGCTGACACGCGCCGACTTTGGACATCGCTGCCCCGGTGCTGGCGATGTGCTGCACAATGTCCTCCAGATGCTGATCATTGAATCGCACATGATGCAATGGCATTTACCCAACAGTCCCGTCACGCCCACCGGCCGTTATCCATTGTCGCCGCACAGTCATCCGCCGACGCCCACGTGGCCACCGATGAATATGCCACAACTAGAAAATAGCAGCAGCGGCAGCAACAACAATAGTGGTGGCAGCAACAGCAGCGGCGGCAGCACCGGCAGCATCAGCAATAATCCCTTCCACAGCAGCAGCTCCGCCGCCGCCCATATGGCTGCCCATCACTTTATGGCGCCCAATTCGGTGACGTTGAGTCCGCCCCCCTCGGTCGACTCCCAGGCAAGCAGTCCGCCACAGCAGGCTGCCTATCAGAATGGTCTTCAAACGGTGGTGGCAACATCGGTGGCAGCAACATCGATGGCCAACAACACAACGGCAGCAACAGCTGCAACAGCAACAACAACTGTTGCTGGCGGCGTGCAGCCCATGAAGGGCATCAGCAGTGCGAGCAGCAATCACAGTGATTCCGATGATGAATACTCCCATGAGTCCCACAACAACAACAGCAACAAACTGAGTGCCTTGCCACCGGCTCCACACTCCTACAGCTCGGGCAGTCCACCGGGCACGCCCATACACAAGGATCTGAAACCCAATTGGACTCAACAGTTGACCAACAGTTTTGTTAGCTCCTGGTCCCAGCAACAACAGCAACAGCAACAACAACAGCAGCAGCAGCAACAACAGCAGCAACAACAACAGCAACAACAACAACAGCCACAGAAACTAACGTTAGAGAATACCGGAGTGGGATTACCACCGGGTAGTGGCTCCATATCAGCGCCCACAACGCCCAGTTATATGTACAAAGCGAAGCGAGAGTTCTTTCCAGAGAATTCGGAGCCAAATACAAGTAAGCTGTGAATTATCGATAAATAAAAGTTATCGATAAATGAAAAATGATTGAAAATAATGTGTGGATAAAGTTTTTAAACGAACTAGGATGCGAAAAAACATATTTTGTAAACATAAACATAAAAGTTATCGATAAATCGATAGTACAAAATATTGAAAAATTTAGTTGAATAACAGCGTTAAGTCGTAGCAAAGCTTGAGTGCTATGCGTTTGCTATGTAAAAATAAACATGCAATTTATCGATAAATCGATTGTAAAAAATATTAAAATTTTTAGTTAAATTACATCGTTGAATCGTAGCATAGCTTGAATGCTAAGCGTTTGCTATGAGCATTTTAAAAAAATCGATAATTATCGATATATATGTTGTTAAAGAAACAAAACTTTTACTGTCTCATATATTTTCTTTCATTTCTTTAAAAAGTTCTTAAACTTTCACAATTCTGAACAAATTAATCAACCAAAACTAATCGATAATTATTTCTCTTTCTCTTTCTTTTTTTTTATTAAGATGGCCGCCTGCTGTGGGACTTTCTACAACAATTGCTCAACGATCGCAATCAAAAGTATAGCGATTTAATTGCATGGAAATGTCGCGATACGGGCGTCTTTAAGATCGTCGATCCCGCTGGCTTGGCCAAACTCTGGGGCATCCAAAAAAATCATCTATCGATGAACTATGACAAAATGTCGCGCGCCCTGCGCTACTATTATCGTGTGAACATTTTGCGCAAAGTGCAAGGTGAACGGCATTGCTATCAATTTCTGCGCAATCCCACCGAGCTCAAGAACATCAAGAATATATCGTTGTTGCGCCAAACGACGCCGGCAGCGGGCAACCAGAGCAATGGACAGACAGCAGGAGCAGTTAGTAATCAACAGGCGCCGCCTGGATCTCCAGCCGCTGTTGGCAATTGGACGCAACAACAGCAGCAACAACAACAGCAACCACAACAGCAACAGCAACAGCAGCAGCAACAACAGCAGCAACAGCAGCAGCAACAATTGCAGCTGTCACCACAACGTCCTTCGTCCAGGAATGGTGGTCCACCCATGAGTTTACCCACTGCAGCTGCTGTGGCCGCTGCTGCTGCTGCCGCCGCCTACGGGCCACAGCCCCCGTCGCCATTGTTCATGCAAGCCTTCCACTATCTGTCAGCGAATGCGGCCGCAGCCGCTGCAGCAGCAGCACCGCCACCCAATTCACCCGCGGGCACCATGGTTGGCGATAAATTTCAATTTCATCCACTGAAACTGGAAAATGGATCTGAAGGATCTGAGGATCTGAAGCCTACCGATCTGAGTGTGAGCAGCAAGAGTGCCAGCAATGAGGATTGTTATCCGTAAGTGCTACACGCAACAAACAACAACAACAATCTGAAGGCATTTGCTAACTTTGCAACTCTTTGCAGGCTCATACGCAATGCCGATGGCCTGACGACCATCAAGCTGATACGCTACAATGAACCATCAACGCCAACATCGACATCGATATCGACACCCGATTCCAAAACGGATTCCATAACGCCAGAGCAGAGCACTGGCAGCAGCAATGCATCCTCCTCACCCAAACCCATGGATGCCAGCGATCAGCAGCAACAACCACATCCTGTGCCCATGGATAGCGATTGCAATGGCAGCGATGAGTCCGCATTTAGTCGGCATATGCAACATCAGTAAACAGCAACAACAACAACAAACACCTCAACAATCCAAATTGACAATCATCCCAATCATCATCATCATCATTTTCTCACCACAACTTTTACCTGAGCAATCAATGCAGCTGCCACACAATTTGGGACCAGCATATATACCAGAAAATAATAACAACAACAAACAATATTCACATTCATCCATTTTTTTGTATTGTAAATATATCATACAATTAGTTATTAGTTCTTATTTTGGACTGTCTGTCTGTGTTTGCCAGCATTCAATATAGTTAATAGAGAACTTATAAATTATAGAAAGCATATAATGTAGTATATATGTACAGTGAACGCTCGCTAATTGAAATGCTTTCAGTTGTAAGAAAACAATTTTTAAAAATGTTAAACTTTTTAATCACATTTCTATTTTTTGGAACTTTTTAGTAATTTTTTCTGATATTTTTCGAACTCTTAGATGGTTCAAATTTTTTGCTTTTTAATAGTTTATTTTTTGTGTTTTAAATTTTCATTATTTTTGCGAAACTTTTTTTGAACTTTTTTATGCAGTTTTGCTGTTAATAATCTTAAAATTTTCTGGTTTTTTTTATGATTTATAATTCGATTTTTAGACTGTTAAAAAAAACTTAAACAGAAAGAATTTTTTCAACTGAAATCATTTCAATTCCAAAGCGTACACTGTAATAAACTAAGTTACACTCACAACCACACTCTTCCACACACACACCCAAACACACACTTTATAGTGTGTTTATATATATATCTTTTAAGTAGTGTTATTTTTGTTTTTGGATCGGCGCAGCGCAGCCTTCAAAAAATGAGTTTACAGAGTTATGTGCCAACAATTTCTACATAATAATGCTTATCATTAATAACAATCATTAAGTTTAAATCACACACACACATAAAAGCACACCCACACACGTGCATATATATAGTTATATAGAGAGATATAGTTAGATTTTAAGTGTTGTCACCTTTGAGCTTTACAATGTTGCCTCAACAATGGTTTCAAGTAACATGGAAAACAAAATTGTTAGAAAAATCAATATATATATACATTAAAAACAAAAAGAATAAGAATTTGAAATTGTTAATTATAGTACATAGTATACACACACACATAAACACACTGAAAAATTGTACCCTTAAAAACAAAAACAAAACGCCATTAATTTCATTTCAAACAAATTAATTGTGATAACTATGAGAAAGTGGAAACAAACAACAAATTTATAACAACAAAAAAAGAGAAAGAAAACAAAACTGCAACAGTTTTTTCTTTCAGTGTTCTTCCTGTTTATTTTGGCAATTACCATATTGGCCCTTATGCTAGATATATATATATAGATAAAAAAAACATTGGCTTCCATTTATAAAACACAAATCCTTTAAATAAACAACAACAAAACACAAACATGCATAGAAATCTTTTATAATATGAAATATATATTTATGTATTGTATTTAGTTTTGTTTTTAAATTGTAAAACTAACTTTAAGCTAAGTGTTTAAGGCCGAGCTAAAGGTGTTCAATATTTTTTAAAATGATAAAAAACTTTTATTTTTTTGTACATTTTGATGGCACTTTTTATTAATTATAAATCATACAAAATACACACATTTAGCATTATAATTATCATACACGAAAAATGAAGATGAAAAAAAAAACAACAACAAATCTGTAATTATTAATTATTAACTAGCGCATATTGCATTCTATGTTTTAAGTACAATACAATTTCAATTTTCATATATATAATTTGTTTGTTTTTTTTTTTGTTTCTTTCTTCTTATTAAACACCGCCAATAGCTAATAATTAGCACATACCTGTTCTTCCAATTGAAAAATACTTGAAAACCCTTAATTTTCAATATAACTGATGATATATATATCTGATATATATGTAGGAACGAAAAAGGAAAAGAAAAATGAAACAAATTTATATATATATGCAATAAATAAATGAAATTAAAAATGAAAAATATCTATGTTCAAATTGTTGCTTTGCTCCTTTGAGGAGCGAAAGTTTTGTGGTTCGGAGCACTGTAAAATTTGATTCGTGTTCAGAAATGTTTTTGATAATTGTTTTATAAGGAAAAACCTTATTTTGCGAAGCATTTTTGGAATTGCTCCATGTCCAGAGATGTAAGAAAAATGAGTTCAGAAAGGAATATTCTTTGTGTGTTTTTAGAGCTCTTTGGAACAGCTTTTTGATGATTGTTTTATAAGGAAAAACCTTGTTTTGCGGAGCATTTTCAAACTGCTCCTTGTCCAGATATGAAGGAAATTTTTGAGTGTGTTTTTAGAGCTCTTTGGAACAGCTTTTGATGATTGTTTCACAGATAGGAACCTTGGGTTTTTCCAAGGAACAAGAATAGGGAGGAAACCTTGGGTTTTTTCCAGGCACAGTTTTTGATTTAATCTTTTTTTTTTTTTTGACCTTGGGTTACGTCTTCCTCCTGGCTTAAAAGAGCTCCTGATTGTCCAAAAACTCACGTATCATATTGCGACATGACTTGAGCAGCGCCTTGTTGCAAGCATCGTTTGGTGGCGCCGCCTTCAACTTGGCCTTCACAATGCCACCCAAACTGGCGCTGCTGCTGCTGGTGTTGCGGCTGCCAGCGGGCGATGATTTGGCTGGCGTCAAGGAACGACGCAACAAGTGCGGTGGTATGCTGCGTTTCTTGAGCGGCTGTGCCGAGGCACTAACACTGCGCACTTGCTCCTTGGGCGTACATTTGTCCACATCGACTAAAGCTTGATCCGATGACTGTGTGGCGTTGACTGGCGGCGGTGGTGGTGGTGGCGTTGTTGTTGTGGTCGTGGCTTGGGGCAACTGGCAACCCACTTTGATGTCGTATTGATAGCGCAACATGAGCAATGCTGCGGCAGCCTCCAGTTCCAAGGCACCATACGAGCCCTCGATAACTGTGCGCTTCATCTGGGTTTGGCTTGAATTGATTTGAGTCTTCATGTTTCGCTGGTTGTGTTGCAACTGATGTCCTGGAGGGATGTGCATTTGGTTTATATAGAAGCTCTAGGATTTACCTGCAGCTGTTGACGACTACCTACCAATTGGCGCTAATCCCTTAACCCTAATAGGCAGGCAATATGGGCTAATCCCAGACAGCTGCAGGGATGACTTTTATGGCACAGGTAAAATTGGACAAAAGTTTCTTAATAGGTAGTTAAACATTTCGATTTGAAAAGTTAGTTTATTTGTACTCAAAAATGTATATAAAGATGAAGATCTCCTTCGAATCTTGCACAACAAATGATTTAATCAATTATGGCTTATTATCATAAAGCTGATATTGTTATTCCACTATAAAACTTTAACAGATCGTCTTGCAATCTCTTTGGTCGCGTCGATCACTACAAAAAATCATCTCTATATTTATTCCAAAAATAATAAAATTAACACTAAATTTATGTTGCATTGTGCCATATTTCATTTTTCGTTTTTTCATGTGTCTTTGCTGGTTATACAAATATACATACATAAATATATATATACTATATATGTATATACATATAATCTGAAGACGTGGAACGTGTTGCGGCGTTTGTCTCAGGGATTTTTGCGTCAGTATCGAGTTAAATTACATTATTACATCTCAACGCACGATGAATTAGTATATGTAACTACGTATGAATCTCGAACAGTTTGGCAACCTCATTGAGATCCTCATAGCTATTATTTTGATTGATTATCGTGCGTGCGAGTCCAATTCGATTGAATAGATTCCACAGCAGGATGCCGACAATCTTGTCGTTGTGTAAATAGAATATGACACCCTTGCCATAGTTGGGTTCCGCGGTGGGATCACATGTTACTTCGGGCTTTGCCTCTTTCTCTGCTTTTGTTAATGTTGGAGCCGTTTGGGTGTCCATGACTAGTTCAGTTGGATTAGCGCTACGTTTATCGGACGGGGAGGGTAATGCAAATACGCCAACGGTGGGCAGCGAAGAGTCCACCAGGCCAATGCCCTCGTAGCCAATTTCGGGTCCCAAATCTGACCAAAACATGCTCTGATGTTGATATGGTTTCTCTGAAAGCACAGAAAATTTTATAAATAAAAGTTAAAAAGAAGCAAAATCTCAGCTACTTACTCGCTCCAGTCATGTTCTCGCCGGCTAGCCGTCCGGAGACCACAGAATGATCATGATGCTCGACACGCCGACGTCCAAGCAGTGGATCATAGAAACAGGATGCATCGCCCGCGACATATAGATTGCGACGCGCTTCCAGCTCGGCATTGACAACAAAACCGCCTAGGGTACGATCCACCTCCAGCTTGGAGGCATTAGCCATGGCCGTATTGGGTGAGCAACCCACACAAACCACAACAATATCGGACAGCATTGACATGCCATTGTTCAGCTCCAGTTTGAGCTGGGAATCACTGCGAGTGGCGGTCTTTATGCTAGCATCGGGTATAACGCAGACACCCTGTGCCTCCATTTTCTTGGTGGTCCATGAGCTGAGATAGTCGGGCAACACCCGGGACATGTTGCCCTTCTCCTGAAAGACCTGATAGACCTTGCCGCCACCGTTCTCCTTGGAGTAGTGGGCCAGGGAGCAGGCCAGCTCGCTGCCAACGAAACCATTGCCCACAATCGTTATGGAGCGCTTCTCCTTGGCATAGCGACGCAATCGATCAAAGTCTTCTGGGGTGCGATAGACCATAACCTTTTCACGGACACTAGGCGATGCATCGGCAAACATGGGCAGATTTTTGGGTGCACAACCGGTGGCAATGAGGCATGCATCGTAACCGATCTGATAGCCGTCGTTCAATGTTGCAATTCGATTTTGGGCATCGATCTTCTTCACGGAGAAACCTTGAGCGACGGCTATGCCGCCGTTTACGCTATCCTCTAGCTTCTCAGGGTCCACAAAGAACTCATCAGGTTCAAAGTACAAGCTGTCAAGATGATAAAACAATGTTTAGAGCCTGAACTGTTTTGAAATTGATCGCAAAAAAAACTCACCTGCGCTCGGATCCCGTCCATTGCTTAAAGCGATAGTCCTTGATGGGATCTTCATTGGGATTTGGTGTGTACCACAGCTCCTTGGAGAGCGGAGGTCGCATATACGGCTTGCGGTATTCATTGCTTATCATGAGCACCTTGGCCTTTGCATCATTCGATTTGATTGCCCGAAATGCAGAAAAGGCAGCAGTGCCGCCGCCAACAATCAAATACGGCACATGCTTGGGAATCATCTCGGAACTGCGGGGCGCTGAGAAGGCAAAAATTCAGTATATAAAATCTAAAGCTCTTTTTTGTTGCTTACATGTAATGAGCCCCGAAACCTTGGCACGCTTTAGCTTATCCTCTGGACTATCGCCGCAGTCTTCACCAACACATTCTTTTTCACGCGTCATAAACCAGGCAAGCTGTTAAACAAACTTGTTAAGATAATCAAAATACATTTTAAATTGATTTTTAATGCATACCAAACCACCCGTAAGTAGAGCCGCTATGGCACCAATAAGGCACTTCAGCTTAAGCTGTCTTAGCTTCTCCTCAGCTGCTCTCTTGGCCCTTTCCCTGGCACAAGGATCATCATCGCCACCACTACCACCACCACCTCCGCCACCTCCTACATCCATGCCACCGGCGGAAGCACAAGCGCTTTCACGACGCAATCGTTGAAACTCGGCGCATGGATCTTTTTCTTCGCACTTAGCTGGCGGTGTCTTATCACATGCCGACGACTTAAGTACATCTTGGGCATTGGTGGAGCTAAGTCGCGCGCTAAAATAGTCCTGCAAAAGAGGAGAATAATTATCAACAAATCACAAAAATGTTCGTTTGTGATGAAAGATGATTTAAAAATGAATGCTACCGCTTGATTTAGCGAATCGGTCAGTGGGGCAAATGGGGATTTGGGTAATTGAATGGCTGGCATTGAGAAATCTTGAGGCCTTTCAGTCTCATCGATATCGGGCACAAATTCCACGGATTTTTCAACTTGCATGCAGGCATTATGATTCGGATGTTTGTTAGCTTGTAATTTGGTGCGTGCTTCGAGCGTACGTTTTTTTACCATTTGATATAAACTGTTGTGTGCCGGCCGATTGATACCTGCAACAAAACATTACATTAGAACTTGAGCCGGGTAGAAGCGAACATAACCTCACTTACCGTTGGTTAACTGGGGAAGTCTCTGTGCCGTTGGTATGATTTGTCTGTTGGCCAATATGTGTGCCTGTCGACAGAACTTGAGGCACAGACATCTTACACTCCAAATGCTCATAATACCGTTTTGAAAAAATATTGTGGGGCAGGCAGGCAGGAAGGCAGCAACAACAAGATTTAACAAAAATCTATTGGGGTATTTTTTTTTTGTCTTGTGTAACAACAATTATAAACGTGTCTGTATTTGATAGTATTGTTTTAGTTTAAATGTCGTGTTTTTGGTCGATAATGTGAATGATTTCTCTGTGAGAATATGTCGCGAGTATTAGCACACATCTATTTTAAATGCGAAATCCGAAAGACTTTTAATTTTACATCACGAAACATTCACAATAAAACGAGACAATATTTTGGAATTTACCAACACTTGCCCAACAACTGTCAGGGCTGAATGACAAAGTGTTTCATTTCAGTGTTCCCCCGCCCAAATACACAATTCAAATGTCTGTTATCGGCTCTCTTTAAGCAAGGCAATAAGTTAATGTATTTTTATATTATTTTGTGTGCTAAACAGTTATGTCAAAGAACAAAAGTTAAACTCTATTCTATTTATCTGCTGCTGCTGCTGCTGCTGCCGCTGTTTGCTTGCCACTCACTGGCGGCTTAATACCCATCAGATTGCACAATTCATTTCGCAACGGACGAATCTCGACCAATGGCAACGTCCAATCCGTTTCCGATAGCAGCGACAATATATCATCCATGTTGTCCTCGGGTATTTCAGTAACATCGCCATGCAAAGCCAAAGCTTCATACAGTTTAGTGGCCGCTGTCTTACGCACATGCACATGCTGCAAACCCAGAAATACGGACAACTTGGACAGGACTCGCTTGCTGAGACGTGGCACCTGCACGAGCTGACAGAAAGTGCTAATACTGGTGGCCGTCTTGTACAGCTTCTTGTAGCCCTTCACCTCCAGATTGAGTAGACGATAAACGTCTTCGGCAAAGGGATTGGCCTCATCATGCAGCACGGCATCAATGGTACCCGATCCAATCAGAATCTCCAGGAAACTCAGCATGGGATACGTAACGCGCTCGTTCAAGAGATGACCCTCAAAATTCTGAATAATCTCAGCGCATAGACGCGGCACCATATCCAAATGGTTACGCAAAAATTGGAAAAGCGCTGTTGAAGCATATTTGATCTTAAAATAAATAAAAATAAATATTATTTATGAATTAAATATTAATTAAAAGTGCACTCACCAGAGATTCAGTTAGTTGTCCAATGCTGGCTGTTAAGCCTAGCAGCACACGTTTGGAATAATCGGGTAAAGCGAGTAGCTCGCAAAATAATGGGAATGTGTGATCAGCAAAAAGCCACAAAACGGACTTATCATCACTGGGAAAGATCTCCAACAGACGCTCATGGGCACGTATATGCGGTATTATCGGGTGGGCATGGACCAAGCGACAGCAGAGTCGTCCGGCCAAACCGCGTGTACGATCAATTTTCTCCACTGCCTGCTGCATGAAGCCCACCACGATTTGGTGCACTTGCTCTGGGGTCAGCAAATCCCTGGGACATTGGGTGGCCAGCTCGAACAGTGCATTCATGGCCGCCTCACGCACCCAGGCGCCAATGTCACCACGATTATCCAGCGTGTATTCATCGAGAGCATGCAGCAGGCAATTGATCACCTTATTGAAATGCCTGGGATCGGCAAAGGAAACACCAGCATCAGCATCATAGCCCACGGACTGCACAACTTTACTTAAGGCCCGCACACTCTGGGTACGCGCTTCGCTCCATCTGTATGTCTGGATATTCTCGTGATCATCGTAGGCGACATGCGGGGTCAGTGCATGTTTAACCAGATTATCGAGCACATCATCCAAATGTGGACGCAACAGATATGCTGGGAGTACGCCCAATGCGGCCAAATAACCCATACGTGTATGCTCCTCCAAATCATTATTGGCGCCTTTCAAATATGCTCGGATAATTAGCTCGTTGGCAGCATGCCTGGACTCCTCACAGTAATAGGCAGTACTCAACTCCGAAAACGCTTCCACAGCTGCCTCGCGTATATTGGTGTTTTTGGTTACCAGACAAATGTCAATAACTTGTTGCCAGCTAACTGTAATGGACATAAAAACATGAACATGAAACTTGTACTTACAGTGGGGAGCAAAAGTTAGTACACGTTAAAGAAATTGACTTTCGTCGACAATAAAAAATTAATCACACAAACAAATTTATGGGTAGGATAGGTAATTGAAATTCCGTTTTAATGATACAATACTCTTCTTAACCCATTAAGTACCCATTGAAAGTATTCAATTTTTGTAAAGGTCTATTTTTTAACATTTTTTTCCCGGGCTTAAACAAAATATGTTTTGATGCAAGAACTTACTTTAAACAACTCTAATAGTGATTGAAAAAAAATTGTTTAATAATCTCTTCGTATGAATTTTTTATAATTTTTCGAAAATTGCTTAAAATTACTAAAAATTAAAAATTTTGATGAAAATAACCCTCTTCTCATCAACAATTTTTATTTTTAGTCATTTTAAGCAATTTTCAAAATTTTCAAAATTTTCTTTTCATCAATCAATTAATGGGTACTTAATGGGTTAAAAAGAGTATTGGAATTTAAATTACCTATCCTACCCATAAATTTGTTTGTGTGATTAATTTTTTATTGTCGACGAAAGCCAATTTATTTAATGTGTACTCACTTTTGCTCCCCACTGTATAGTCTGTTCTCTACTCACTTAAACACTGTGGATTAACTGGAAGCTTGGCCACACTGCAATTACGAATGAAACTTGTTGTGCAGAGTTTCATGAGTTCTCCACTCATGCCACGATAGAAATTGCGCTCGAGGAATGTTTGAATCAGATCATTAAGCTCAGCAACACGTTGATTGGATAGATAGACAACTGTAGCCGACGGTGCAAGTTCCAGTTGACGCAGCGCCAGAGTAATCTCACCCATGGCCAGAACACAGCCATGGCGAGCATTGACATCAATGGTTTCGGTCTTGGCCAGCAGTTGAGGCATTACCACAGCAGCCATATACTCGGGTGCACGGTAGGTGAGCTTATGCAGTGCCTTGGCCGTGAGTTCACGTATAGCCGAATCCCAGTGGCCCACTTTGCGCTGCACCAGATGATCAATCAGCGGCTGACGATACTCCTCATACTGGGCAATAAAATCACTGATATTCAGATACGAATTGTGGCGTATGCCCACAGAGTAAAAGTCCGTTGTGGTTGAGATCTCAATGCCATAGGGAAAATTGCCCAAACGGCCAACGCTCTCCTGGAATGCAGCGGATGCAGCACGGCGACAGTTAACCTCGCGATCAAAGACAGCAACCGTGAGCAATCCCGAAGAGATGAGCTGCACGAAGGGCTTCAGATCATCGGGATTGTAGGCGCGTGCAAAGGCCCAGCACATATAACAGGCGGCATCACGAATATGCTGTCCCACCGACATATAGCCCTTCATCTCATCGTAGAAGAGTGCCTGCATTAGCAGCGGCACCAGCTCGTGCAAGCGATAGGGCAACAGGAGACCACGCTTGGCCAGCTCTGCGATGGCCAGGCAACCACCATGCCAGGCCTCATGCGGCTCCAGTGGATTGAGTATATCAATGACGGAGCCAATCACTTCATCGGCCAGCTCCTTGGGCAAACGATTGGTCACACGACCCAGACCCTTGGCGGCGCTCCATCGTATGTCGTTGCCACCGCTGCGCAATGCTTGCAACAGTTCCTCAATCACCTCCTCAATGGCATCGGGCACTATGATCTCCTCGCCAGCGCCATCACCATCTTCGGCATCTGCATTGCCCGCCACTGAATCGCCAGCAGCGCTTGCATGATGACCCAAATTCGTGGCCAGCGAACGTGTGCCTGCCAAGAAATACAATTAATAGACTTAGAGAACCCAAAATCTTGACGATAGCTTACCCCGCTTGTAGCGCCAGCTTGCAATACGTGGCTTCAGATGCACCAAACCCAGGCGCTGCACAATTTTCACGAAATACTTGTACTTGAGAAAGTCATTGACATCCTTGTACTGACAGGAGACGATCCATTGCAATAGCTTATCTGCATATGGCAGCAGATCCTCACGCTTGCCATGCTTTAGTATGGCGGCAACGGCAGCCAGTTGCCCAAATTTGACCTGCAGTGTATCCACCTGATGCTGTTCGATGATCCAATCGAAGAAACGCTCCAAATACAAATCCTTAATATCGGTTCGCACAAAATACTTGGCCGACAAATAGGCAGCCATGCTGCTGCATGTGTCATTGGTGGAGGCATACAGCTTGCACAGCTCAAAGATGCGTTCCATTTTGGGTATAACCGGCGTATGATTGCTTTCCACACAATTATTGATGGGCAGAGGCACAGCTGTCGTCTCATAGGCATCCAGGCGAGCCATGTGAAAGGGATTCAGCACTAGAATCGACATCCAGAGCAAAAGCATATAACGTGTTTCCCAGTTACTGAACTCTTTTGGGTCCTGCTGTCCCAACAACTGGAGTACAAACTCCAGATCGGTTAGCTCGTGCGGCATAAATTTCACAAGAACTTTGTAAGTGCGCACTTTAGAAATGATGTACAAATACTTAAAGGCGGCATCACGATCGCCAGCGGGCAACTCTGCTTGGCGTATTTTGTTTAACAAACGCGATAGCAGTAGTTCCAAATGCGGATCCAGCAGATGTGGCTGCTCCTGGTAACGGGACAACAGTTCTGTGTATTGTTCAAACTCACGCTCAAACGAAGGTGCTTGGATGGGCTTCATGGTATCGATTAGGTGCAGCACCTGCTCTAGTTCGGCAAAGTGCTCCAGGGTATTCGCTGGAATGTCATCATCCTTGACTTCATCGCTTTGTTGCATCATTGTTGTTTAATTATTAAATTAAGGATTTCTTAAACAGCCGGCCGTATTGAAAAACTCAAATTCGATTTGTTTCTCGCTTTGTTTGTATGTGTTTCGTTTTGACTGTTCCTCGAAACATATGATTCATATGACAGCTGTTAATAACCAGGGCTGAAGAACAGCATCTCACAGTTGTTCTCTCAAACAAAGCGGCAACACTTCTTAATTGCTGCCAAACAATTCAATATTGTTTTCAATAATATTTTGTTGGCTTTCGAAATACTTGTACGTTTTGGAGACAAAAGTTTTGCTTGTAAATTGCAGTTCATAAAGTCTTATCGCGTAAACGCGCTTACGTGTAGCTGTTCATCGAGAGGTTTTAATCGGCTCAGCATTTCCCGCATTTTGTTTACACGCGAAGCAACAAAACCATTTGTTGCAAAAATAATCCCAAACCTGGCCGACCTACCCAAGCGCATCATGATGAAATGGGATAACTTGCGCCTGATCGCTGAAGTTAAAAAGCGTCGGGCTCTTTGGGATTCAACAATGGACATGAATCTTCGCAAAGAAATCATTAACATTCTGTGGCTGGAAGTGGCCAACATTTTAAAGCAGGATGGTGAGTCTACTATTTGCCTGTATAGACCAAGCTCACAAAAATCTATTTGCAGTACAATTTTGTAAGAAGCGCTTTAAGGGTTACCGAGACAGCTATCGTTCGGAAATACGAAAAATACAGAAAGGTCGTATGGAGCATTCAAACTGGACATATTTTCGAGCATTGGAGTTTTTGCGTGATATTTTCGATCCCGAACATAAAGTGCCCTTTAAACCACTGCCCATGGACACAGAGTTTGATGATGATGATGATGATGACAACGAGCATGACGATGCTTTGGATAGTTTTGTTATCGACGTGGATAATGACGATTCGTTTGATTTCGAAATAATGGGTGATATATTTAAACGGGACTCGGTTGAGACACAAGGCCATGACTCTGAATCGGATATGTCGGTGGTCAATAAACAGACGACTTTCGATCAGACATCAATCCCCATCAACAGATCAGATGTTGAATCATCGCCAAGATTGTTATCACCATTACCATTGCCAAAACCTCCAGCTGCAAAACGTGCGCGTCGGCTCAAGACTGTCGCATCCGCAGATGCACAACATTACCAACAACAAAATGGTACATTTCATGACATTTCTGTGCCAAAACCAAAAACAACCGACTGCGAATCAGATGCCAATGCCGTTGATCCGGATCGTAGCTTTCTCGTCAGCTTATTACCCCATGTGAAAATGCTATCGCCGATGAATAACATGAAATTTCGCATGGAAGTTACGCGCCTGCTCATGGACCTTAATCAGCACGAAAGTCCACCGTACCCAGCTTCTAAACCAAATTATAATAATCATCATGAATGTGATTCGGAGGAGACAACAACAACAAATGGCCTGCCCAGCACGCTGCACGCTGCAAATGCATTTTTATCACACAGTTCCGTTATCGAGTGCGATGTTAAAATAGAAAATGAGCCCCTGTTGTAGGGGATTGTTAAGAATTTAATAGTTTATGTATAGGTATTACACAGAACTTAATCAATTGGCTATGAACGTTCTTAACAATATTCCTAAAAATCCAGCCAAAAAAGAAGGAAAGACTATCCAAATCCATTCTACGTACGCATACCATTTTTCACATTCAAAATTTACTCTACAATAACTTTTTCTATGGTGTCATGTATGTACAAATATATACTTAAATATAGCCATAGAGGAATAGATTAAAAATATGCTAAGCAATATTTGTTTGATCGTTAGTTACTGGATAAGGATTTTTCTTATTATCGTCTCCATATTGGATTTCAAAATTTTAAAATAAAATAGTATTCCAATATTTTAACATACGGAGGAACAGTTGTGTTTATTTCTTAAAAGCCTTGCGAATCAAAGAAAAGCTGAATAAATAATTGAACTTATTTAAATTTATTTATTTTGCTGTTGTGTGAAGTGTGAATGGCAAATTGAGTAGCTTCGTGGTGAATGCCATAAATGTGAATGAGTCAGCTGTTCAATTTTTGAAGTCAAAGTGTTTACGAACATTTTGTCAGTAAATTATTGCTGCCAGCGCTGCTAGAGAATTACTTTGCTGCGTTCCTTTGAATTGTGCACACGTCTGAGTATAACAATGGGAGACAGTTCGGATGAGGAATATTTGCAAACCGATTGGGTTCCATATAGCGAACGTGCAGACTGGGCAGATGTGAAGCCGCTGCCCCAAGATGATGGGCCAAATCCCGTTGTGGCAATATCATATAGACCAAAATGTAAGCAAACCTTAAGAAAATGAGGCTCACCTATAAATGAATGTTTCTTGCAGTTCGAGAGGTATTTGACTATATGCGCGCAATTATTGCCGCAGGTGAAAAATCGCAGCGTGCCTTAGATTTGACCACAGAAGCACTACGTCTCAATCCAGCCAATTATACGGTATGGCAGTATAGACGTGACATATTGCGTGAATTGGATGCCAATTTGCAAGATGAACTCGATTATCTAGAAGAAGTCATAGGCCAGAATGCAAAGAACTATCAGGTGTGGCATCACAGACGCGTCATTGTGGAAATGATGAACAATGCCCAATTCGAACTGGAATTGACACAAAATGCCTTGGACAATGACGGAAATGCAAAGAATTATCATGCCTGGCAGCATCGCCAGTGGGCCATACGCACATTCAAGTATGTTGTGATTATTTGTCTGCGGGTTTAGATCGTATTAAAATATGTTTGCTTTGCAGTCTTTATGATGACGAGCTGGACTTTGTCGATCGTTTGATATGCGAGGATCCGCGCAACAATTCTGCCTGGAATCAGCGCTTCTTTGTCATCAAGCATTTTGGCTTTACACCAGAGGTGATTCAACGTGAGCTCGTGTACGCCATGGATCGCATTGCTGTGATTAAAAACAATGAAAGTCCATGGAACTATTTGGTGGGTGTATTGCGCCAGACCAAAACCGGCAAACTTAATAGTTATCCAGAGGTTGTGGCATTTAGTGAAGGATTGTACAACGCTGGCAATCGTTCGCCATATTTGCTGGCATTCCTTATCGACTTGTATCAGGAACAGGCCTTACTCGAACGTAACAACAGCGAGCCCGCACAAAAGGTTTTCGCAATGTGCGATGATATGTCCAACAAGCACGATATCATACGTCGCAAGTATTGGCAGTACGTGGCCACACATCTGAAGTCGCAGCTTAACAAGCCCTTGGAATCGGAGCAGACATAATGAGAGCTGTGTCTTCTCCGTTCTCAGTGATCTATGACCAGTTTGCCTAGTTTTAAACTATGTACGTACAGCCACAACGTCTTTATACAGAAATACATACCACTTTAGACCATAAACAAACATTGTTTAAAATGTATGAATGCTGTATGCTGAAGCTCACCCCACAAGGTCTAGCATTTGTTTAACTTCTCGAGCCTTGTGTGTCTGTGTTTGGACACGTAAATTTCATTAGTAATCAAAAGATAAATGTTGCGCTATCTTAACGTAATTGTTATCTTGGGTATCTAGAGTAGTAGTGAAAAGATCACATAATAGTATTTCTGCTGTCTCAATATTGTTATTTATTTTAAATTTGCTTCTTTCAGTTTTTTTTTTTTTTGTTTAGTTCGAGTACATACAATATAGCAGTTGTAATATATAACGTTTTCATTTTTTTTGTTTTTAATTTGATTTTCTTGCGTATATTTTTTGAGTTTTTCATAATGGAAATTGAAATTGTTTTTTTTTGTTTTCAATAGGCAAAGGCAAACATTTTTTTTTCAAAGTATTTTATGTTTTTTCGGCATTTAACAATTGGGATCTGTTGCCATTTCTTCACCATTTTGCATAGTAAAATAAAGCAGAAGACATCTTTGGCGTGTTTTTGGGCTAAAAAATATTTGGATTTTTTGTTTGATTAATGTAGGAGCAAAAATCATTGGAGTACTCTTTTGCATAGTATATAATAAAAATGTTGTAATAATAAAATATATATATATATTTTTTTTGTTGTATTAGTTTTTCGTTTTGTTTTCGGGTATATTATATAAATTTGAAAAAAAGCCTATAAATTCAAAGAACATACTTTCAAAATCAAAGCATCATTATGGGGCCATGGCAAATATCTATAGTAAAAATTTATTTGTTGAAAAATTCTAGATTCTTGAAGAAAGAAAAAAAAACGTAGCTTAGAAAAGTGAAAGCTTTTGTGCGCATGGCCCACATCATAAAATATATATATATCTATATATATTTGGTACCAAAACCATTATATCTGTTCCAAAGTTTGTTTGTTTTTTTTTTACCTGTTCTGAGTTATTTTTTAGCGTGGAGCCAGAGAAAAGTATAGTTTTTCTGTGTGTGTTTCTTCTTTTAACAATTTGATATATAGAGTTTATGTATATATATATTTGTGTGTGTGTGTTTTTTTTTATGTATTGTATATATAATAGTTTTTTTTTTTTGTTTTTATAATTAATTTATACGCTTCGGTTTTTTTGTTTTTCATGACAATTGTTTGTAAAAGCATTTTTAGCAAAAAATTAAAAAGTTTCATTTTATTTTTGTTCATTTCTAAAAATCGGACCATCATCTCTTGAACAGCGTGTTCCATTACTATTATTGTTATAAAGTACATTTACGTAGAATTTCATATTAGGCTCATTTCTGTCTTTCTTAGTTTGTTATCTAATATATATAAAATAAATCATTTCTGACTAACATTCATTATTATTATTTTTTTTTGTATGGAAAACACGCTGCGCCATCATTATACTTTTTCTTTTCTTTGTGTGTGTGAGGAAGCTTCATATACCATCTATAAATATATATATTATATATACTCGTACATACATACATGTACATACATATGTAAATACTATGTAGATAATATAATTGTTTAAAAAATTAACGCCACTTGTGTCTTGCAATGTCAAGTTTTGAAGTTATACTACAAAGCGATAGTATAGCTTCTTCTGTCTTCCAACTATTCCCGTCTATATGGTGCCTAGTACTAGGTGCTTAACACATTGTATGTTGTTGTGTGTATGAGTATATGTATGTGTGTATCGCGCCCATTATCAATCTGTAGCTCTCTCTATGTATTGATGGCTCTTGGAGCCGCACATCCTCCTTACTTATCCTCGCCTCCGATGCCTTCATCCGTTGTTGTCTTACGCTCTCTAGCCTCATCGTTGCTGATATCACATTTTTCAGCCAACATATCCTCGATGCCCTCATCATCCACCGACTGACTCTCGCCGGGCACATGCTTGCCCACGGCCACCACAACAACACACTCCTCGTCCTGAGGTAATGGCGGAAACTTGGCATACGAGGTATTGCCAATGGTGCCCACAGTGCTATCCTCATAACAATCCGGTGTCATGCGCACCCGGCACGTCTCGTATGCCTTCTCATAGCCCAGTTTCGTATACAAGTTACGGGATGCATCATTCTGTGGACGTATGACAACGAAGGGCGTATAGCCGCGCTCAATAACAAGCTGGGTCAGTGCCTTGGCCAGACGGATGCCATAGCTAGAAATCAAGAGAGACTTTAGTCATGGATTATCCCAAGATATGGTTATAAGCTTACCCCATTCGCCGATAATCTGGACGTGTTTGCATCGAAAACATAGCGCCATAGTATGAATGGACCATCCATGCGGCCAGCTCATTGGTATCCTTGCGAAAGATACCCAAACCGGGCAGGACACGCACAAGTATATCAAATAGTTTAACGCATTCGATTTCATTGGCCGGATACAGATCGTGTATGCCCTGAACATTGTCCAATGTCAGCAATCTCATCTCCGCATCATCGGGCAACGGCTCCAGCTCCAGTTCCGTATTGAGTTTGTTGCACACATAGATATCACCACTTAGTCGCTCCATCAGACCCATTTTCGAATAGAAATCATCCAGGCGATTCATAATAGCGATGTGCGTAAAGTTCAGGTACAATGGCTTCTGCCAATCGATAAGTACATCTTCGGTGCGCATCAGATCGACATGTTCGATTTGTGCGGATGGACAAAATATGCCAAATGTTTGGTATATATTGTTGTGGGGCTGAAAAGGGATAATCATTAAAGAATTATTATGTATTTGAGGATTTTTTTTTTTTTAAATTCAATCTAAAATTAAAGGGATAATCATGATAGAATTATTATGTATTTGAGGATTTTTTTACGAATTTAATCTTAAATTAAAAGGATATCAAGATAATTATTATGTATTTGATAATTTTTTTTTTTTTTTTTTTTTTTTTTTTAACAAATACAATCTAAAATCAAATTTTAAATTTAATGCAGGCTTAAAAGTGATAGCAACTGTATTTGAGGATTATAAAAGTGTATAAGACTTACCGTAAGCGTGCATCCTGGAAAATGTAGTATTATTGGTTTTTCGGGCCAATCTTTAGCAACATAAAACTTAAAATCCCAAATACGATCATTCAGGTACGTTTTAATGGTTTGATGAAACTGCAAATACAACAAAATTTTAATGTTAACATTATTATTTTTTTTAGTTGTTAAATTTTATTAACAATATATTTAACAAAATAATTATAATTCTTATTTCTCGCTTGCCTCTCCGTGTTCTTGAGTCTTTTTGTAACGTTTGATTTAAACTTTCAATTTAATAATAATTTATTTGGATTATAACCATTTTAAAAATGTTTACATTATTGATTATACTCAACCTTTAATATTAACCTTGCGCTACGTATACGCCTTTATAATTTTCCAAAACTTAAGATTGGTATACGCCTTCATAACACTAAATTAGTTCAAAAACTTCTGTGTCGTGTTAAGCACACCCTCCCCCACAAACTATAATAAAAAATCGAAACTTTAAGCCAGTCCAACACCAAAACTCTCTTTGCAAACTGGGTGCCAAGCGGAATAGTTTGCCAGCACAAAAGCAGACTTGAGCACGTGATGGCGTCTGGGATGGCAAAAAGGCATTAAATATTGAAATGAGGCGGGCGGTAAAAAAGGCAGAAAAACAGGTCAACAATCAGCAGCGATGGTTCGCTTAGATTGCATGTCTATGCGGTCTACCGGTAGTAGTTGGCCCTACACCCAGGGCCGGATTAAGGGCAGGGCCGACGGGTCCGAGGCCCGGGGCCCCCAAAAAATGCGAACAAATAGGTTTTTCAATTTTTTAAGAATTTAAGTTGTCCAAATTTACGTTAAAGTGATTCGAAATGCTATACTTTTAGAATAAAACTGCTGGAGTTTCGTTTGATAATTTCCTAAAAAATTTATTATACGTATTCTCAGGTTTTTTATTTCATGGTATTTATTTGAATATTTTTATATTTAATTTCGTAGCTACATATTGCAAATGTTGATTCGGTATTAAGTATTGTTCTAAAGTCTACAACTGTTAATTATTCTTTGGTATAAAAACTGTGCACTCAATCTTGTTGCATAATTTAAATCATTTCTGACCGCTAAAGGGCCCCACACATTGATCGGCCCTAGGGCCCCCACATTCTTAATCCGGCCCTGCCTACACCCTACACACTGCATATATGTAGATAATTGTTGCTAAAATTGGCTAAAAAACTAGCAAAATGTGGGGCGTCCGGATTCGTACATACCTTTAATGATTCCGGCAGATAGCGCTCTAATGTTACCAATATTTCTGGAAGCTCTGATTCATGCACCAAACGAAAGTGTTTACCTTCGGGAATGATTTCCATTTCTGTAAAAAATAAGAGAGAGAAAGAAAAAACATTGTTAATTGCAAAATAATTTCCATTTCCGAAATGAGTGTCATTATTTTCTGCATCAATTGCGAGCGCCAAGCACATACATCATTATAAGTATTGCATCATTTAATTTAATCTTTAATGTGCCACAAGCATAAGTGCAATGAGTTTTTATTTTTGGCTGCCCCACAAACTACACACACACACACACATAGAGAGAGATAAAATACACCCACATATTTCCCATGTGAAATCGTCACGTTTTGGCCTCTGTCAAGGCCAAGAGAAAACAGAGAAAAAAAAGGACTTGCAAATGCTGATGACAGCCACAACTTTGATGATGATGCTGTCCGTTTTTTTTTTCGTTCTTTCTTTTTTGCTAATATTATAATGTGGTGTAGGTATTGGATTCTTCTATAGATTGCCTGTGGGCACACACACATCCGTTATTAAGCCAATTTGCAAGTAATTTAAGCTACAGATAACTATATAGTATGTGATATGTAATAAGCTATTTCCACACATCAAATAAGTTTCTATTGAAATGCTTTTCATGCAAATAATAATAATACAAACTGTGTGCAATTCAAAGTTTTGTCATGGCCAAAAGTTTTTCGACTAAAGTACATTATGTTTAGGACAAGTTAATCTTACTGCCAAACTGTTTGCATTATTTAAAGTTTCATTTGTATTTTACTGCAAACTTGCCAAAAATCAATAATAAACAAAGTGTTGAAAAATAAGTTGATTCTTTTTTTTTTATTTATTTTTACATGTAGAATCAAAAATATAATTGATTCTGTCATCATGTTCTAGTTGAACTGTGTTTCTTGACTGATTGATGATGTGATTGATTGGCTAAATGCGGCGCATATTATTACGAATCAACTTCCCCATTCGCGCTTCAGTTCGTTACTATGGCTATTTGTGTCGAAGCCAACAAAACGCCTCAACAAATATGGCAAAAATATGTGAGTTGTAAATGCCAGTCAGGGATTTACTTTACTTTTATATCAAAATGTAGTTCATTGCGGAATTACGAAATATTTAAAGGAACATGCTTTAGGTTTTCAGAATAAATTGTTTAAAAATACATTAGAAATATTTTTCAGCTTCTAATATAAATATTTTTTTAATTGCATTCTTAATTATTATACAAAAATAATATAATAACTTAAGGGAAAGGAGTGCTAGCTACTCGACTCTAATACAAATTTTCCCTTTCCTTTCCTAAAATTCTTGAAAAGTATCGTCCTTTGAACTTTTTTCTTGGTATTTTCTTGCAGTGCAGTTGTTGTGTGGCACGCAGCAGCTGCAAGTCGAAACAGACAGTACAGACATTGTACAGACTGGACATAAGATGTGTCTGAAGAGCACACACACATACTTGCATATCCGGCCCGGAGACAGGAGGGAAAGGGATAACAAAAGGACAAAATCAATACTAAGCATTGCTAATCTGAATGTGCAGGTAGGTGGGTGTAGGAGGGGTATGAGTGTCCTGCTGCTTAAGCATTGTTAGGCAGACAACCAGACACCCTACCATCGCGACTCACCGATAAAAATACCGTTGACATTTTGCACAGCGGCAACCCCACCAAGGGGTATGCCAACAACAACAACGCAGTGGCATCGCCAGACCGGATAAATTGCGATTCCGATTTACAGATAGCTCCATTCCGTTAACATGCCCATGCTAATTCCCCATTCCCCATCCCATTCCTGCTGTGCGCGTCGCAAACTTGTCAGCCAATTAATTTTTGTTTTTGCCCTAATTATACCAGATGCATTGGCCCTGATGCATTCATTTTTAATACCCTAACGAAAGTTTGTGCAAAAATTTTATCATTATAGATTTTATATCTACAATATTTAATTGCTTTTTGAGTAAGAACAATTCTTGGGATTTAGATTTTTTGGATAAACTTGATAATTTGTAGGGCTAAGAAGCTGTTTTAAGTTAAAAATAACGGTTTTTCATGTCTTTAGTTTGGTTTCCAGCATTTTTGAGGAGGGTTTCATAGCTGTTAGCATTTGTTTTTATCAAATTATTTTTAAAGATTAAATAAACTTATTTGGAAATCATTTTCAAGGAATTATATACAGCAAAAATTTTTTTTATTTATATTTATGTGTGTGGAAAATTTTATTTCAATAAAATTGTCGAATTTTTAGAAGGTTTTTCGTATAAAAATATATACTACTTTAATTCTTAACCTTTTCATACCTTTAATAAAAATAACTCAAAGATTCCGTAAACAATTTTCTTAAATAGTATTCAACCCATTTCAATAACAAAAGAATTTTACAGGGTATCTCAAGTTCATGTTAAAAACCTTTTCTAACACTTTCGTCTGCAGGTCATTCGATATTTGTACATATAAAAATATTTTCATGGGCGAAGAGCAGAATGCAAAAATGCAAAATACAGTGCCACACATTAATTGACATGCACATGTGGCACACACTTAGTTTGTTGTTGTTGTTGCATTTTTCAATATTTTCGCATCACACAATTAAAAAGAAATGCAAAAAAGATTAAGATAATAATTGTGAAAAGAACTTACAAAAAGTATTAAATCCGTTGACCTTGTATGAATTTGTTGTTGTTGCTGTTGCTGCTGTTGTTGTTGCTGCTGCGTTTGTTGTTGCTGCTGCTGCGGTTTTAGCCAAATGCCTAAAAGCCCGAAAATACCTGCGTCTGATTTTTTTTATAAATATTTTTTGAGCGCAATATTTTTATATTTTGTTTAGAATTTATTAAATAAATTTCGCTTTTGTTTGTTATATAGTATAAATATTTTTAGTTTTAGTTTTTTTTTGGAAAAATCGTGCAGTATGAAAATAAGTTGTTTTTATTCCTTTTTTTGTTTTTGTTATCTTTATATGCGAATCACAGATGCTCTTTATTTATTTATGTATTTAATTGTTTTTTTGTTGTTAATTAAAATTGCGTGCTTTAAGTTTAGTTTAAAAATTGCGTTTAGTGTGGCCTTTTGATAAATATATATTTTTCTTAGTGAATTTATAAATTGTTAACGTTTTCAGCGCGTTTTAGTTTCCTGTTTTGTTTTTTTTTTTTGTGGTTAGGCCTTTATGAATGGAGGATGTTAGCGGCAGGCTGCTCAGCAGAGAGTTTTCTTTTTTGAAGCCACGCGAATGATTGCACTTTTTGCAGTGTTGCTAGACGATTTATATATGTATGTATGTTCAGTTTATGTGTATGTATGTATAAAATTGGAGTACTGTTGTTTAGCTGTTATTTAGTTTTTTCTTTTTTGCTGCCCCCGTTTGCACCTCCTCCACAGACAGGCCTAACCCTAAGCCAGGCAAGCCCTAAATACTTGTATTTTTCACCGTTGTTATTTTTGCTTTTGTTGTTGCTGCTGTAATTTTTCGGTGCGTGTGTTCTCTTCAGCAGAGATACAACAACAGGCGTGTGCTAGTCCAGCATGGCGGCTGAGAGTACAAACAATGTGCAGTTAGTTGGCGATGGTAATGCTGCTGCTTCTTCTTCTGCTTAGCTGCTGCTACTGCTGCTGCGGTTTTCGTTTTGGTTGGTTTTTTTTTGTTCTTCTTTTGCAGGTATTTTGCTCTGTGTCTGTCTTCGTTTCTTTCTGTTTTCACTTGCTGCTGCTGCTGTTTTCGCTTGTTTGCAATTTATGTGTTTTCGACGAAAAATTGATTTTCTGCTTGTGTGTTGTGGTTGTTGTTGTTGGCCTGGATTCTTGATTACAACTCTGTGAGTGTCTGCGGTGCATATGTTATATATCCTTGTGCGGCGCCTGCCTTTTTATGCCGTTGTTACCGTTATTTGGTTAGTGCCAGTCCCAAGGACGCGCCACTTGGACACACACTAGCGGCACACAAACACTTGCACACAGACACACACGCACACAAACAGGAGTCAGAAGTCGAAATTTGTCGAATTTAGTTGAGAGTTTTGTGTCGCGATTTGCTGCTAACCGTATTCTTGTTGTTTTTGTTGTTGTTGTAAATAATTTGTTATATATATATTTTCTTTTGCTGCAGTGCGTTCCAATTCGTTGTGGCTGCGTGTAGATGGCTTTTGATGTGTGTTGGGCTGCTGCGCCTTGGAAGTTGGTTTGGAATTCGCAAGAAATTACCGAACTAATCTGGCTGACTGACGACAACGAACTGATTCTGAATTTAAGGAGCACAGCCAGATGTTGCCACAAGTTTCTATAATTACATATGTATGTGTGTGTTTGCGAATCGTCACTGCAACGTGGCAACGTCGTCGTTTTGTTGCTGTCGTCGTCGGCTCTCCGTTTGTGTTCTCGTCCTCGTCTCGTTGTTTTATATATACCCTCTCGCATCAAGCCGTTTCGACATTGTCGTAAAGGTTGTCAACCCTCAATGGTATATAAGAAGGGTTTTCCCTACCTGAGTTTAGGGCTTGCATCGGGGGTAAGTTTCATCGTGTTGCAAAAAAAAAAAAAAATTTAAGATTTTTCATTGCATACTTTTTGGGGTGCTTGAAATTTTTTGACAACATTTAAATCTAAAACGCATTTCAATCAGGACTTGTATTAAAATGGCTATATAATTAGCATAATAATTTTATCATTAAGTTTCTCTTAAGACAAGAGCATTAAATATTCGCCGTAGACTGTTTCGTTATTTTGGCATGTTACCATCACATTTAAATGCCGCCTGCAATTGTGTTGGTAATTTTTGCGTTCGCTCACATGTTGCCCATCGCATCAAAGCAAAAGCAGCTGCTCTCGTTTTCGTTTTTGTTTACTCTCTCGCCCTTTCTCTCACCGTATTTGAATACACAGTGAGCGAAAGAGAGCACAGTGAGTTGTTCGGAATTGTTGCTGGTCTGCATGCAATAACAGCGAAAGAAGAAGCGAGCGAACCGCACAGTCCGCCAACTCTAACCACCGTTTGTTCGTTCGACTCCTTCATTCTAATGGGATAGGAGGAAGTTTCGCTTTTTATTGTTCGCTACGCTGCGTTGCGCTGCGCTTAGCGCAACTGTACACACCGCAACACGCAACAACATTCGGCGGCATTTAACAGCAGCAATATAACAGCGGCAATCTCTGCATGCGTTTTTACCCACAAGTCTTTTTTTGGCAAAATGGCCACGGCGTCCGCGCAATACGTATACGCCACGTAGCGTCGCCAGCAAGACGTGCACGTGTCGCCGGCATAAAGAGAGTGTGTAGAGTTGAGAGGAATCCCAATCCCAAGCCCAACTCATGCTGCCTTTACCTGTATACTCTCTAAGCCCGTCTCTCTCTCTCTTTTTTCTGACTTCGTTTTATGCTCATGCTCATTTGATTTGTTTATGCCGCACAGCTGTGAGGCAGCCGAAAATCATTTAAATGGCCATTACAGTATTTAAACAGTTGAAATGGACTAGGGTTGAGGGGCAACCGACTTCAAGGTCGCTGTTGTTCCGTTGTCCTTTCTCCTGTGTATGAGTGTGTGTGTGTGTGTGCGTGTTTGGAATTGACACTTTTTATTGGCGTCAAGTGGCGACATTCAAAACTACTTTATTCACAGTTACAGTTGCCATTTACCATTTACAGTTGCTGCCAGTTCCAGTTCTAGTTCCAGTAATTAAAATAGACATACAGAAGCGCCAAAAGCGCCTCAGTGTTGCGTTCCATTAGAGATGAGCGCGTGACACGAATTCGAAGTACATATGTATATGAACGAGATTTGCAGTTCCTTTTTATATGATAATTTGTTTATATAGCTTTTACTAGTGAAGCAAGTATAGTATGCCGACAAATATTCCCATCTTTAGTTTGTGAGTTGAGTAAGTTTTGCCATGCATCAATATGAATCACGCAATCCTCACACAACACGCAAAACAGCAAGAAAGATGGTTTGAGTCAATCAATCCCTACTAAGAGATACCCTGAACCCATCCCGAAAACTTGCGCCAAAAAAGTCGACTTGGAAGTTGGACAAAACTTTCGATTGCCATAGCTTCGTCAAAGATAATCCGATTGTCAAATCTAATACCTCAAAAGCCTTGTTTTACGCTTAAGATTAATACTGCATTTAAATACATAAAAAATAAAGAAATTTATTTTTTACCCGACTTTTATGTCAAATTTTGTTGACCGATAATCGACTTGTGCGTGGAACGGAACTTCCGATGGCCATAACTTCTTCAAATTGTGTCTGATTTTCATATGCAATACATCAAAAGTCTTGTTTTACGCTCTAAAATAATAATGCATTTAAATAAATACAAAATAAAGAAACTTATTTTTATCCCGATTTTCATGTAAAATTTTTGTAACCGGAAATTGACTTGGGAGTTGGACAAAACTTCCAATTGCAATAACTTCGTCAATATTAGCCCGATTTTCATATGCAATACACCAAAAGTCTTGTTTTACGCTCTAGATTAATACTGTATTTAAAGAAATACAAAATAAAAAACTTAATTTTTAGTCGATTTTCATGTCAGTTTTTTATAACCGATAATCGACTTGGGCGTGGAACGGAACTTCCGATTGCCATAACTTCATAAATTTTGTCCCGATTTTCATATGCAATACACCAAAAGTCTTGGTTTTCGCTCTTAATTATTACTGCATTTAAATCTAGACACTTGATTTTTACAAGATTTTTATGAAAAAAATCGACTTGGATGATCGAAGCTTTTAATATATTTAAACTATCAAGCTTATGCTCATCTAGAAAATATATTTATAATGCGCCCAAGATGATTCCCTTTGCCTGCTGCACACATGGTTGGACAAAACCGTTATATTCTTCCTTTAAACATAAGTTCAGGGTATAAAAAATGACGCCAGCGAGTGTTACAGTGCTTTTTATCCATCCACTTTGCCACACTCCATCCATTTTTCTGGAGTTTCACAACAATTACTTGCTGCTGACAATTCGCACCACGCGTGTGTGTGTGTGTGTGTGTGTGAGTGTGCGTGTGTGTGAGTTTGTTTTGGTTTGGTTGTTATAACAGATATGCGAGAATCGTTATTCGATGCGCTCATTTCCAAGGAAACTTTGCTCATAAAAAGCAGAAAAACTTAACAAATAAAACAACTGCCGCTTTGCTGTATGGCATTTTATCAGGTGTTTGGCATTTGCGTATTATATACATACACATGTCCTTCAGACCCATTAAAGTTTTTGTCATGGCGCCTTAAAACAACTGTAAAATGGGCTAAAAATTTATGAGCGGCATTTGCTTATTAAATGCTATGCCAAAAAAGACACAATCGTAAGGCCAGCCAAAAACTAGGAAGTATTTAAAAGTCGAACTAGAAGATACCCTTGACCTTATAAGCAGTCCAAGCTTACTTTTAAAGGGTATATCCTTAGGACAAACGGACATCAGTTGACAAACGGCTAAACGCTACAATATATAGGCTACTTTGGGGGATAAAGGGGGGTAAAGGGTACGTGTGTATGTGCATATTACCATCAAGTAGGCGACACCAAGGTCGTGCCATGGAGTTTTGCCCCGACACTGGCTGGGCCTTTAATTAGCTTTAGCAGCCATTTCAGTTGGATTACTCATACGTAACGTTGAGCGAGTATGGAATGGGGAGCAAAAGGAAGAAGAAGCAGAAGCAGAAGCAGTACAAGAAGGCGCCTATTGTTTCAAGTACTATGGAACATTGAAGGGGGGGACTCCGAATTGAAAACGCTTTTGTATGGTCAAACGTGCATGACTGGCACGTGTTTTTTTGTTCTTGTTCGGTTTGCCGGCAAAAAGGGTAAATAAAGCCTGTTTAATGTCAGGGTCAAACCGCAGTCGCAGTTTGGTTTATATTGCATGCATTGGCTATTTTGTTTAATTTGTTCCACATGCCTATAATATGCAATATGCAATATACAATATGCATAAATCAAATATGTATAGTGTAAGCCACACATTGTTTTGACCATATGTAGATTTTATCTTAAACATACAAAACATATAGTACATATAGTTTTATAATATTTAAAAGCAATTGACAGCGCCGACAGCTGCACACTCTTTTTGGGATACATTGCATTTCGCACACGTGGACAGCACCAACAAAATAAATGCAATGACCTTGACTTGCCAGTTGACAATTAAAGTTATTTTCAATTGCAATCAGGGACATGTTTATTAAATGACGCAGAGGCAAAATGACCAAAAAAATTTATATAGGGACATGCATAAAATACAGACAATCAAATATATATGCACAAGGGAATGCTAAATTTGAGCTTTCTTCGGCCTAATAGCTGTAATTAAATCTATTTCGCCATAAAGAACATCGTAAAAATTGATTTTTCATACAGAAAAGCTTCTTAGGAGTTTGTCCAAAGAAATAAATCAAATTTGCCAATAAAGTCAAAATAAATTGGCAGCCAAAAGTGCTTAACAACTATTAGCTAACAACAAATCAATTGCTGGGGATAACGTCAATAATCTATTATTTAAACAGAAGCAGCAATAGCTTATTTTAAATAATAAATCTGCTATTCAAATAAAGTTAGTGTGACCATACAATTTTCGGTCAAAACTCACATATCGCATATCGCACGGCACACCAAGTATCGATGCTATCGCAATACTTCCCTGGAATACTATCGATGATAAGAAAAATAAATACATATCGGAACATCTTCCATCTCGAATGCTTACAGTTCTATTTTGTGAAACCAACGAGACGGACGTGTTTTCTTTGCTCTTATTTCTCAATTCGCCGAAAAGAAAAGCACAAAAAAATATTTTACGATTTCGTGTACAGCGTATAATTTGCATCATTAAGCATTACGAAAAACACATACAAGTGAAACAAGTTTAGCAACAATGCCATAATTGTGTTGATTTTATCATTTATCTATTGCGTGTGTGTTGTGATAAGAAATTCGTGTGATTTGTTGTAGTTGCATAACCCCTGAACCATAATTGTAAAGCGCCAAAAACAAGAACGCCCGAACGGCAACAACACGAACAACAACCCAAAACGGAACGACCAAAATTCTACCGCCTTTGCTAAAACAATAACAAAAGTGCAAATAGTGGAGAGCGCAAATAAAAAAAAATTCCATTGCGGTGAAGCGGCCGTAGCCGCCGGGAAAAGAGCCGCTCCCCGCCGGCCTAAAAGCCTGCTGCTGCTTGTTAACCATTTGTTGTTGTTGTTGCTCTTGCTGTGGTGGGGGAACTTCAAGTGCGCGTTAATTAGCCAATCACATTTCGCGTCTGTACTAGAGAAGCCGAAAAAAATATAAAACATCGATTATGTCTCAAAATCGTGAGACTTTAATACATTTACTAGCCGGCGGGTAAGTGTATATAATAAATATAAATTCACATGCCCAACCAAGACTTGAGTTATTGTTAATTGCGCCTTAAAACCGGTTTTAGTTGGAATATTAAGAGCCAAATGCAAAAAAGAGCAGCTAAAAAGCAACGTCGCAATTGCGATTAGTTGCCCAACAACAATTAAACAATTGACCTGCAAGTCGGGAAAGTTGGCAGTGGCGCCAAAAATAAAATAAAATCGAACGAAAGATACGATTGAAAAGCGGACAAACAACAAACAACAACAAAAACAAAAAAACTCACACACACACATGTGTATGCAAAACAATCATCTGTAGAAATCATGCATAGTTCACGTGTAAGGTTTATTTTTGGGGCTGCTGGCCGCGTCCCACGCTGCGCAAAAATAATAATATCAAGATAAACGTCACACGAAATCGTCAATTAAATCAGCCAGACGGGAAACATGCACAATAAAAAAATGAAAACAATAAAGAAGCAGAACAATAAAAGCTATATACCTTTCTCTCTTGCACACTCGCGCACACATTTCACCACATTTGCCATTCACCAGAAGAGTGCGCTAATAAGTAAAACTCGAATTTCGAACCAACTTTCCAGGTTTTGGTTCTTGGAAGGAGCATCAAGTGTTGCATTGATTGGAACTGATTGAACAAATAATAGAAACGTAGTTGAATCGTTATTTGTTTTTGTGTGCTGCTCAATTGGAATTAGTTAGACAAAAGACACAAACGAATAACAAGCTTTAAATTGTATTGTTGTTGTTGCTGTTGTTATCGCTTTTGTCGCTTGTTGTGGTTTCTATTTTTAGCCTCTCTGCATCGGAATATGTTTTTATGTTATTTTTGTTTGCTTTCGCACACCCTGCGCACAGCACTGTCGGCATATCAATTTTCAGTCCATATGAATTCCAGTTGGAAGAAATGCACTCCAACCGGTTTGTGACGTTTGTTTTTGTTTTGATTTTGTTTTGGTTTTTGTTTTGTTTTTGTAGAGCAGCTGAAATTCAATGCCGCTTTGTTGTTTGTTTTCTTTTGCTTTTGTTTGTTAGTGTAAAAGAGAGAGAGAGAGGCAGTTCGGTGCCGCTTTGTGTTGGTCAAAGCCGAGCCTCTTGGAACTTTGACGGGAATTTGATAATTACAGTTAACATTTTTTGTAAACAACATCAAATATCGTCATTTTTATTAGAATGCACAAATTAGTCACACTAAAAGTGAAATGTGTTACAATCAACAATTAAAGTCATTGCACTTTTCTAAAAGTTAGTTGATTTTTAAAATTATATTCCACAAAACGAAAAGTCACAGAAAAAGTTTTCATGCAAATTTTCTAACTTTTTGTTGTGAAATTTAAATAGTTTATTTTACGGCCAGCAATTCTGTCAACCTGCGCAACTAAAATGCAATTTGCCGGCCGGCCGGCAATTAATAAGCAACCTTATGTTTGAATTTTAATATTTTAACTTATTTTTTCTATGTATTTTAAGGGTTTTTTGCATTTTCTTTGTGTGTGTGTGTTTGCGTATTTGTGTGTGCATGTGTGTTAGTTCGCGCTTGTATGTGTGTGTGAGGTTTGCTGGTGAAAACAGTGATATTGTGGCTAAAAAACACATATTTTACTTAATTAATGAAAAAATCGCCCTCCTCCTCGATTCTCAAAAGTTGAAGTAAGGTATGAAGGTTTTGGCTTACATTAGGAAAGTTTCACTCAGTTGAGTTTTTTTTTTTGAGTTCTTTGAAGTGATATTGTATGCCTTGACCGAACTCTCTCCCACGCGCTCTCTTCCTGCCACTCTCTCTCTCTCACTCATCAGTGATAATGATCCATGGTGTGAGTTTAACTGTTCTCCAACATTTTTAAAGTTCTCTTGTTAGAATATCTATTATGTATATAAATGTATGTGTGCTTTTATAGTCCATGTGCACTTTGTGTCAACAGCTTAAAGCTAGACAACAACAATGTCGACAGAAATGGAATCACGTTGCACATATTGTGTTGTTTTCACCATCCTACTACCTCTTGCCTATTCTTTGGTTTAACAACTTAACTGATTACACAACTGTGTGTGTAAGTGGTACACACATATATACATACAAAACGTACATACATACATATATTCCTAACTATTTCAAATGCTAGTTTGTGTTTACACACGTTACTATCGCATCGTCTGTCGTTGTGCATTGGCAGGAAAAACAACAACCTTGCAACAGCTGATAACACTATTTATCGATAAATAACTAAAAAGCAAACAAACCGATTCTGACATGATGAATTATGCATGTGGTGTTTACATATAGTTTTCAGGTTGAGTGCGTTGAGGAAAAGCGTTGAAATTGGCATTTGCATAATTTGTATAACATTGTTAATTAGATGCTGAAATGATGCCACATTTAGCGCATATACGTCTACGTCTAAAGGTTAACGTTTTGGCATAAATAAATTTTTGAAATTTTAAAATCTTGGCTGTCACTCAAATTAATACTTGTTGAAAGAGACTTTTGTGACTTTTTGCGTATTGGAAAGAAAAGTTTATCTTACAGGGTATACATAAAGTTCAACAGCTGTTGCCCCCTTCTCTGCTCTGTTGTTGTTGTTGTTTATCAACTTTTGCTTTTATTTTTATGATCAAAAACAACAACAACAAGAAACGTTGACAAATGCGGTCTGGCGTTCGATTTGTTTTGGTTTTTCATATATTATAGACACAAACTCTTTCTGGCACATTGACTCGGTTGAAGGCGAGCAAAACAATATTACTAATAACATGCAGCGAGAGTGAGAGAGGTGCATTGACGTGTGTTAGTGATAGCAAACAAACAAAAAAAAAAAAAAAACAAAAAAACAATGCCTTGCGATATTATATAAGATAAAAAATGGCTGCAACTGAAGCTATTTTTAGTCCAGCTGCTTAGGTTTTCCTAGACCGGGGGGTCAATATTTTTGTGTTTTTCTTTGTTACTTACATGTCGCATGTCGTTTGTTGCATGTCTTGCATGCCCCTAAGCACGTACGCATTACTTTTTTTGCGTTTTAACTCTTATTCATAATCCAATCAGCCAATACATACGGGAAAATCTTTGTTTAAGCTTTTGCCTGTAGCCTGGTGAAAAAATACAAATTTGTGCACGAAAAATTGTGTCAAGGGCGTGAGAGAGAACCTAATTCATATATGCATATAGTATAATATATAAATATTTGTGTGTGTACATGTGTGCTCTTTGGCACATTAAATAAACAAAAAATTCCGCGTGTGGGTGGCAAGAAGAAGATTCTTTTATTTAGAATTATAATGATAGAAGGTCGCGTGCCAAGTTCAATGATTAAGAAAATCATTATAAACGACAAATGTTTGCTTATATATTTAGTTGTGACTAAAACAACACATTAAACCTTCTTCACTTTTATCACATTTTTTTATTTGACCTAGAAATCAAAAATATATATATAACAACATACACAAAAAAAAACTTTCCATCGATTTCGTAATCTAAACAGCCGTAAAAAAAAGGTAGCAAAAAAAATCGCATTGATAACATAAATTTTAGTCTGCAAAAAAAAAAAAGGAAAAGAATTTTGACTGATAAGATTTGCGCAACAGAGCAGCAAAAAGGCGCCATTTATCAAATGTTCGGGGAGTAAAAGTCGTTGATGACGCAGAAATCCAAACATGTGAAAACAAAAACAAACATTCACATGCTAAATATACATATATAGAAATAAACCACCTGCGATGTGTACCAAGAAATGAGAAGGTGCGAGGTTCATTTTTGCATTTGCATTTGTGTTTTGCCAAATTTTCCATTACGATTTCCGCTGTCCAAGATTAAGTCAAAAAAAAAGCTAAAAATCGACCATTAACCGGTTGCGGATATCTTTAAAATGCCATACGAATATGATGAGTAGACGACCCCAAAACAAACAAAGGCAAAAAGGCCATTGTGTTGAGGTATATAGATATACATAGATACCAATTCAAAATGATGTCCGCATTCGAAATGCATTCTACAATGCAAAACGAGGGTTGGATACAATGATTTTTGTATACCCTTAACCCAATGAAATTTGTGAAAAAGGCTTTAAAGGCTTTGTGCGAAAGTATGTGAAAGTCAGAAGGAAGCATTTTTGACCCCATAATGCTTATATATTCTTGTTCAGCATGAACAGCCGAGTCAATATAGATATGTCTGGATCTTGGAGATTAAAAGAGCTGGAGAACTTTATATTAAGCTGGCCTTAGCCCTAGGCAGTATGAGTTTGTTTTCATTTAACGATAGCTCTTCCCCGTTTTCGATATAAACAAGTGATCGATAACAGAAAAAACTTGATTTTCAAATTTGTAAAAATGAGGTTTGAAACTTTTGATAAAATAATGAATTTTGAAAATCATTTTGATCAAAATCGGTTAAAAAACATCAGTATATTGCAAACTAAAGTTTTGTCGTTATGCAAAAAGTTGGCTAAGGGTAAATCCAAGTCGAGATTTCCAAAAACTAGAGCTTTCTTACTTAAATTTGTTTTGAATCACAGCCTTAACAAATTAATCACATTCAGATTTAAACATTTCCAATTGAAGCTTTAACAGATCTAAACAAGTTAAATATAATATCAGTCAATAATTCTTGTTCCTGCTTAACTGCGAAATTGCTACAATTTTATCGTATTACAAATAAATTGCTTTCCGCTAACAATGATTTTCTCCCCCTGATTAGTTAATTGTCTGGCGACTCTATATATATACATTTATTTGTCCATCTGTCTGTCTGGTTTGGATATTTGTTGTTGTTGTATTATAGGAATAGCACACGCTATGTTTTATTTAACGACATGCTAATGATGAAACTCAATAGTCGAGAGTGCCTGTGCCTGTGACTGTGCCTCGTTAACGTATTGATTCAATTTGTATAATAATTGGCATTGTGTCGACTTTAATACAAACACACAGTTCGTGATGGAGGTCGAAGAAATGCAAATGGGAATTTTAGTTGCAATAATATTCAAACATATGGCGTGTTTGAGTATTGCGTGTGCCCAAAGTACTTTCCTCATACCGGTTTCTTGAGTTGTGTGCAATTATGTCACCAGATTCTCAAATCTGCATCAGAGATTTATATATAGGTATATATTCTATATAGATCAGAACGTGGCCTGTCGACGACTTTGCTTGAACTGATAAGGCTGAATGCGGTTTTTGTACGCTGCTCTGGTAATTCATTCCTAGATGGTGGTTCAGGTTATCAGACACATTGGGTCAATACGTAGCCGGTACAAACCGGTTTGCCATTGGCCCTGCCCTGCCTGTAATCTCGACTAGATTTGTGAAATTGTTTACTAGTTGTTTTTTTTATTTTAGATGTCTTAGTTGTTGTAAGTGGCAAACAGTTTGTAGCATGATAAGCATAGAAAGTATTTAGTCTTATAAATGTAGTTGAAATAATCTATCAATCAAACAGTTGAGCGTTGATAATATATAAAGAAACATTCTTCTATCTATAATACTTGCCATTACACATATACATATGTATATACATTTTTTCTGTCATGTTTTTAAGGCGACTTTTCGTGTCACTCATAACAAAAAAAAAAAAAACAAATTGTTTTCCCCTTTTTTTTCTACTTTCTTGCTGACGTTTTTTCGCTGCCATCGATCAAACATTCGCCTTGATTTGTTTATTAATTTATGAGCCTCTGACAAAAGCAATAAGGAAACTTCTTTTCCTTTCTTATCCAAGCGTCCTTTGTTTGCCGAACTCATTAACATAATATTATTCTACTTAAAGATCACGTTGTTTTTTTTTTTTTTTGTGGTTGCCAAGCGGCCAACTTATAAGTTTTCAATCTATTTGCGTTATTTTGTGGTGTCACGAGTGTGGAATACATGAGATAAGAATTTGTTTCCCTTTTATCACAAGGTTGTGTGCTCTTTATTAGGCAAGGTCTGGGCCAATTTAATTACCAATTCCATGGCACATGATATCATCTATTTAATGGAGCAAACACTTTGCATACTGAGTCAGTCGGTATAAAGTAATTTCTTAATGCATTTGCAAATGCATTAAGTGAATTTTAACATAAATTTAATTTCTTCCTCTTTCGATTTGAATAAAAAGCCATAAATCGATCGAATTTTAATGCACAAGATGCGAAATATTTCCAAAATATAATTCTTTCAATCATAATAAATTGTTATTTATGTGATTTTTTGAGTTCTTCGTTTAAAAATATATTCATATCTTAAAAATTACTTAAAAATATTCTAGAATTGACCAAAAAAGTTTGGCAATAAGTCAAACACTTTTGTTTACTCTCTTAAACATTCAAAAATAATACACCAAAAATTTTCCATTCATTGTCATTGTCGTATTTATAGAACAGTATTTATTTTTCTGTTTTTTTTGCATAATGTTTGTGCGCATAAAATATAATTCAAATGTTTCTTGTTTCAGATCTGCTGGCACCGTTGGTGCTGTGGTCACATGTCCCTTGGAGGTGGTCAAAACGCGTTTACAGAGCTCAACGGCGTTCTCGTCGCCGCCGGCTCGTATTGTTGAGTCCGCTGGCGGACCGGCAAATGGTGGCGCCTCCGAGCTGTTGAGGCCGGAACAACGACGTAAGCTAAGCACAACGATATTACGTAACAGATCACAGCCACAGGTGATTGGGGGTGTGCGTAGGGTAGTACCAAATTCTTATACTTATTATTTTTACAACAAAACATACTTATAACATTCATATTCATTGCACTCACTATCATTATATCGTGTGTGTGTGTGTGTGTGTGATTGTACGCGTGTGTTAGTGTGTGTGTGTGCCACAAACAAAAAAACCTCATCTATCGCTTTAGCCAGTTATCTCTTTTAATCTAAAATTTTACTAATTTGTTTTGTTTGTTTGCAGATTATGGCCATATCACATTGCGGCATCTCATCGACAACCCCAAAATCCATGAGCATTATGCAGTGCTTAAGGTAAGTTGAGATTTAATAATAATTTCGGTAATATATTTCCCATTATTTGTTGGTTTTTGGAAACCTTTTCGCTCTTTATATCGTGCTATTGCTGTTTTTCCAGTTTCCGTCTTTTCCAAAAATAAAACTTCAAACTCAATCTTCAGTTCCCATTGGCAACATGTTCAAACACACAAAAAATTCCGCAAATTTTTCCAATCCTTAACCAAAAATTGATCTGGCAATACTTTACAACACTGGAACATATGAATAAATGTACTTTTTCGATTTGCCTGTTTGTTCTATATGTTTTAATCCTTTTCCTCTTTTTAATTTAGACACATTGTCCAGAATGAAGGACCACGCGCACTTTTCAAAGGTCTCGGTCCTAATTTGGTGGGCGTGGCGCCATCGCGTGCCATTTACTTTTGCACCTACTCTCAAACAAAGAACTCGCTCAACAGCTTGGGGTAAGTAAGGATGCAATCCACTTGGGTAAACGCTTGCTAACCTCTTCCTTCTCCTCTCATTGCAGTTTCGTTGAGCGCGATTCACCGCTGGTGCATATTATGAGTGCGGCCAGCGCTGGCTTTGTCTCATCGACAGCAACGAATCCCATTTGGTTTGTGAAGACGCGTATGCAACTGGACTACAATTCCAAGGTGCAGATGACGGTGCGTCAGTGCATTGAGCGGGTCTATGCCCAAGGCGGCATTGCTGCCTTCTATAAGGGCATTACGGCCAGCTACTTTGGCATCTGTGAGACGATGGTGCACTTTGTCATCTATGAGTTCATCAAATCCAAATTGGTATGCACTTAGGCTAACGAGTTTCTATTGAAATACTAACACTTGATTACTGTTGCAGTTGGAACGGCGCAATCAAAGGCACTCGGACACGAAGGGATCACGTGATTTCTTGGAGTTCATGATGGCTGGCGCTGTATCCAAGACAATTGCCTCCTGCATTGCATATCCCCATGAGGTGGCACGAACGCGTCTGCGCGAGGAGGGCAACAAGTACAATTCGTTCTGGCAAACGTTGCACACAGTGTGGAAAGAGGAGGGACGTGCGGGACTATATAGGTGTGTTGTTGTTGTTGTTGGCATTGACAAGAAAAATCACACACATTTAATCATAATATTATGGGACCTGTTAATCTTTGAGTGGAAGTCCCCTTTACTTTAGATTACGTTTAAGCATTCCCATCTAACATTTGACCTTGTTCTCTGTATGTAGATGATGCCTGGAGCGCATATTATTATTTATAACCCAAAGCGAAATTCTTTTTGCTAATTTGTTATCATAACGAACCACCCACGATTTTTGCTCATTCAAAAAAAAAAGTGTAAGTAAAAAATCTTTTGCGACGCATTTTGTATCTATTTGGGAAACGTTTGTTTGCCTTCAACTGATTTCATTATCATACAACGCATATACCTGCACACACTAACACACATATCTATAAGTATAAAGTTCAAAAGCACTTTAAACTTGACTGCTTAATATTTGTATTAACTAATTGATTTCTTAACGTTTCAGAGGCTTGGCTACGCAACTGGTGCGACAGATACCCAATACGGCAATCATGATGGCAACATATGAAGCTGTGGTTTATGTATTGACGCGACGCTTTAATAACAAATCGAATGAGTTTTACGATTTTTAAAGTCTATATGCCCATGCCAAAGCCCGCCTGCCTGCCCGCCCGCCAGCCCCTCCTAATTGAACGTAACGGACTAGTTAACAGCGAACAGGAAACCAATCTGTGCATAATGTAGACGCGACTCGACGACTGCTGCAAACTTATTGTAATTTGTAATCTAAATGTGGTTTTGTTCTATAGACGATATAACCAACGAGCGCAAAATTTCGTTTAGAACTTTAGCTTCTAAGGCAACGAATACGAGAGACTTGAGACGTTAGAAAAATGAAAAGAAAAAAAAGAACAGCGTTAACCGCACGAATTATTTTCTAAATTGCAACACAACACAAGGCCAAAAAAAAACCATAAAAGAAAAACTGAAAAGTAACTGAAAATGACTTCAATTGAGTTGAAAGATTCGCAAAAAACAAACATTATCAAAATTTAAAAAAAGGCTAATTAGTTAAAAGCTATACATATATATATTTAAACATGAAATTGTGGCTGATATTTTGATATAAATTCACTTGTGTATATAGAGATATAAATATTAATGCTGTACATTGTAGTTGTGACAGAGTGAGAGATAACTTGTCGTTCGGTTTATTTTTGTACATATAGATGAAGTTTTTGCTTTTGATTTAGTTAATCTCGTTGCCTTCCTAGTTCTTAGTTGATAAGCACAATTTGTAGTAATACAACACATCCACAGGATATAAATGCTGTGGTCGCAGTCATTAGGCGCGCAAATCTGTTGCCCAAAATCGATGCCGCCATATCTATACATATATACTACATTATATATTTATATATTACTCTTATTAATTCGTACACATACATATATATATATATATTTAGAATCGGTATGCACCCATGCAGCGTATACGTAATTGTTGTGTTAAGTTTTCTCAAATGCGATATATATTTTAGTTACTATTAATCTATCTGTACGATTTACGAATACGTTGCTGTTTATTTAGTGATTAATGATGCATACAAAAACACATAATATAATGCCACTATATATATTTTATAGTGCCTTTAATCGTATTTAATTGATAACGAGCAAAGAACGAAAGAAAAAAAGTACTGTGAATATTTGATAACAATCTAATTGAGTGGTGAAATCAATAAATACAATTTTTGTTTTAAAATCTACGACATTTATGATATTATTTTAATCTTATCTGCGTTTTGTCTGCGCTCCCCTGAACAGAGTCCAACAAAAGTTTACTAAACACTTCAATTATTCTTAATTTAGATTAGACCTTGAGTCGACTAACCCCAACTTATCAGTTTTGACACTTGCTTCTTAGCATATTTAAATATTGGCGCTTTCAGCTGCATTCAACAAGTCCCCCAAAGTGGTCACACTGCAAAACCGATAAAAGCAACGATAGCAACTATCGGGATCGCACGAGCAACAAGTGATCGTGTCACTGCCAGCACTAGAACTCCAATTTTCAGTGTTTACGTTTGCGTGCGTTGTGTTTTTAGCAAAATAAAACAAATTTAAAGCAATAAATAAACAATATTGGGTCAAAATAAGTGTTTCAACATAAGTGTTAAACAATAACAATTGAACTGTGCGCATGCGCCACTTGTTTGGCCTTCTTTTTATAATCGCGCTCCACATTCGTCCATTGTAGCCCACTCCCAAATTCCAAATGCGCATTTTTTAATTTGCATTTCGAATGCGTTAAGCCGAGAGAGTGAGAGGGTGAGGATGCTGCTCAGTGAGCTGCACTTCTGGACAACGCTGCGCGATGAGGTGCGCATCAAAAGCAGCGATTTGGGTGCCTTTCGCTATAAGCGACAGCGTGAAATCTCCCAGGAGCCAACGCTGGCGCTGGCCAAGCGAGATTATACGGAACGGCGCAACGGCCTGGCCGTATTAAAGAACAGTCGCAAGGCAGCTGGCCGCTTAAAGGATAATCTCAAAAAACTGGAGGATGTGCTGCGCACACATAAGCTAGTGCATACGGAATGGCAGGATGCGGCACAGGTGTTGCTACTCTTCGACAATGGCATCATTGCCCACATCTGTGTCGATATCTATACGGGCGACATATTGCGCATGGTATTTGAAAAGTATCTTGTTGGCAAACTGGCCGCCGAGGTCATTACCGATGGTAAGTGTAATTGAGAGGTGTGCGAGTGTGTGTGTGTGTGTGCGTGTGTGTACTGTTTGCTATTTGCTTTGTTTGAACGGAGAAATTTGCATTTCCACACACTACACACATGGCACTTTCCCAGCAGCAGCAACAAGAAACAACTACATAAAACATTACATTCCACATGCAATTATTGTAATTTTTTTTATTATACCCTGGGTATATTATAAATGTATGGAGAGAGTGTACAGTTTTGTTCATTTCTCTAATCAGATCAAGTTTATTAGGGTGGATAGCTTAAACTGATCCTTTACTTAGACTTATCAATTTTACTTACGGATGTTAAACAATAGTTTTTTGTATAAAACCCTTAGTTGTCCGTAGGGTATCTCATAGTCGACTTGACTTGCGCACTCTTACTTGTATTTATTAATTAATTAATAAGCGCGCGCGAGCTTTCATGTTCAAGTTTTTTCTGTGTTTTGTTTATGCACTTTGTCTTTTATACTTGGCAGCATTTTTTACACGTTCCCACATCGTCTTGGCCTACAATACGAACCAGCTGACGGTGGTGCTGTTGCAGCGCCCCAATCTGCGACCGCTGGGACCGGAGAAGATTGCCAACATGGATCCGCGCATATTCCATGTCATCATACCGGGTGCTGCCTCGGAGCGTAAGCTGGCACGCCATTTAACGGTGAATGGTAGCTTTGATCTATTTGTTGTCTGGACGCAATCCTCACAGAACGAAGTCTACCCATGGCGGCCAACAGTAAGAGATCAGGATCGTGCCAATATTCACATCTTTAAAATTAAGGGGTAAGCATTGAAAAATTACTATTATAATTCACAACTAATTAAAATTCACATATTTAGTTTGCAGCTGGAGTCGATTGCTTACTGCTGGTCAGAGAATGATCCGTTGTGTGTGGACTTTCTGCGCAGCTCGGAGAATCAAATCATTACATTGGAACAAAAGGTATCCCGCAAAGGTGACATCAGTGCGGAAATCTGTTCCTATGAGCTGGCCACAGGCAAAATGCAACGAACTGCAATCACCTCTATAGCGATGGGCACGCAAATCTGTTGCTTTGCCTTCAGTCCGGATCAGGAGAAGCTATTTCTGGGCAGCATCGACAGGAATATATGTCTGCACGATCTGGTGCTGCAGACAACGAAATATGTCAATCAAATTGAGATTGTGCCCACCCAGTGTGCCTGGCACTGTGACTCGGCGCTGCTCTGTGTGGCCAATGAACGTTCCGTGCTGCAGTGCTTCGATTTGGCTTTGGCTCCGATTGGCAATCAGCTGGTTAGCGAGAATGTGACGCCGCTTAGTTTGCTTGATCTCTCGCATTACTTTGCGTCGCAGCCAACGCTGCTCAGCATTGCGTTTAGTCGCAAGCCGGATTTGAGTAGTTTCTCGCACAACTATGCGCAAACGGATTGCCTGCTGCTGTTGCTGTACGAACAGGGTCCGTTGGCCTGCATGCGCATCTTTGGCGGCGCTGGCATGCGTGGTGATATCCATAACTCTGGCTTGACGGCGGATGTGATTGCCGATAAGTATTTGCGTCTGCAGCAGCCGGAGCGTGCATTGAATGTCCTTGCTGCACTGAATTGGGAAACGTATGGCGCCATGTGTTTGATAACACTGCATAAGATTGCCAACTATGTGTTCTTTGGTGGGGATCAGCGACGAGCGCGTTTTGATCTAATGGCCAGAGCCTTAAAGACGTTCACTAATACGCTCTCCGAAGATACCAAGGATGAGTTTAGCGATCAGGTTTATGACCTCAAAAGGCGTTTTTGTTTCTTTTTGCTGCGGTAAGCTAAATACTTCTTATATTAATTCTTCCTTATATTAATTCTTCTTTCGTTGACAGCAAAAATCTCTTTAGCGAGGCCTTTGAAATAGCCCATGATATTGCGGACTATGATCTGTTTATGGATCTGTTCAATTTGACAAAATGCATTGGCAGCTTAAGCGAATTCGCACAGGCTGCCTTTAGCCAGGCCGCAGCCATAATCCATGGGGAGGATCATGTCAATGGCAATCTGAGCTTAGCTTTGGCCAATGATCTACGTCCCGATTCTGCCTGCTCGCAGTCTAGTTACACGACGCCCAGTCAGCAGGTTCTGAAAAACTATGTGCCACCCTTGCCCTCCTTTAAGTCCAAGGTCTTCAATGCCGAGATGATTAAAATCAACATACCCAAGCCGGAATTGAGGCCACCGCTGCCAGAGCTGAGAACATCAAAGTTAAGTAGCGCCTCGACAACAAATTCGCTCGTTGCACTTGCCCAGAAAAGTGGCAGCCAAGCGCCACAAAAGCATGCAGCTTTAAATGGTAAGTGGAAAATACTTTTGTTTTCAAAGCTTTGTTATTAAAGAACATTAAATTTAAACAGGCAATGGCTGGTCACAGGATGTACCCGATCAGACAGTTGGGCTTCCCCTGGCACTGCCGATTCCGTCAATTCCCCGCCCACAGCCAACGAGCTTTGTGGATACACAGAGCTCACAGTTGTCTGTTATGCAGCCGCCGCCAACCATTCTATCATATCAGCCCAAGTTTTATCAGCATCCGCTTGTATCTGGTAATATTCCGGCTATGCTGCCAACGCTGGGCAGCGAGGATTACCAGAAGCGTTTGCTGCTCAAGAAGCCTACAGCTTCCATACTCTCAAATGCTGCAGCAGCGCCAATAAATGGCGAAAGTGCAGCAACACCCAGTGTCAAGACCATTCCAGCCGAAAAGAACAAAGTCAAGTTCTCGGACACCATACAGGTGGCTGTGGTGCCAGTAAGTTATAGCTCTAATTCCCTCAGATCTTCTTCTATAACATCAATGTTATTTCGATAGGAAATTCCGCGCAAGGAGAAACCGATGCCACCAAAACGGAATGGTTATTCCCGGCCAACGCCACGACACTTAACAAATCCTCGAAAGGAATTAGCTGATAGTTTGCCACTCTGCCATCCAAACGATGAGTACTTAAAGGACTTTAATCCAGTAACCACAAGTATGTAGTTGGTTATACTCAAAAAAAGTGCTCCATATTAATTTGTGTTTTCTGCTTGCAGATGTCAGCAAACCGCCAACGCGTCGGCGGGAGGAAGAATCGACAGGCAGCAAAACAACGCCGAGTTCTTCGTCTACCATCAAAGTGGTGCATTTTGGTGTGGTCTAAGCGAATATATACATATTTCATATAGTGCAATTAGTTAGTTTAGATTAACGTCTTCCAAGTGTGTGTAACCCGTTGCCGTCCAGTTAGTGCAAAGCTTTAAATAGGAAAGTTCTTTTTTATACATATTTCTTTTTTATATATCTTTTAAACTAAATTAAAATATTTGCCCATATGCCAAATATGACAAAACAAAAAGATAAGCGATTATTTCTTTTTCGTGGGCGTTGCACCACCCATGCGCTCCAATTCTGCCTTCAGATCAAGCAGATCCTTATCAGGCACATAACGACGCTCCTCACATTCATCCGTGTGCTCCGCCACAGTTAGATGAACACCTTCCGGTAGAGCTGCCTGGGCAATGCGCAGAAACTGTGGATAAACAGGTGCATCGACATTGCTTAGCTGCAGATTGCGTTCGTAGGTGGTCAGCTTGTATTCGGACTCGATAACAGTTGAATTGGGACGCAATCGATTCACTTGTGTCTGTTGCGGCGGCAATGCATAGCAATCGGAGACATCCATATCCAAGTATTCGGCGACACCATGTAAAAAGCGTTGATAACTCTCAAGCAGCGGGTAATCGTAGCCCTTTATTTGAACATTAAGGCTCTCGTATTGCGGAAACTTTGGCTTGAGTGACTGAAAAATAGATTTATTTTAAGTAAATAAGATTTTAAGAGCAGAATAATATTACCTCCAGGTAATCTGGCTCATAAACGCTATAACTACTAGATCTGGTAACTGCAACAGTTGGCCTGGGCAGCTGCGTTGCCAAGCGCACAGTAGGTAATAACTGGAATTATTAAAAGTATTAGCTTTCATTTAGATAAATAGTTTTGTGATTGTTATTTACTCGTCGCAGCATTTTTGGAATACAATATGAAACGCAGGTTATATCACTACAGCTGATCAGCACCACAATACACGTTCGATCTGCATGATGAAGTTTATAAGTTTTATACAAATTCAAACATATCAAAGCAAAACATTGCCGAAATCATTGTAGCATTGGTTAATGAACAAAATAAATCTTGTCAATTTATAAATTTCTACAAAACGTAGTGTATAAATTCTAATTCAAGCATCGATAGCAAAGCCGCAAGTATCGATACATATGAGAATCAACACACTGCAGCACTTTCCAGTGAATGGCTTTTTGTAAAGAAGATACAAAATAAATTTTTTGCTGATTTCGTTTCTTCAGCATTCATTAACATACTAGAATATCTACAAAAACATCGAAATGAGCTCAACAAAGGGTATCAATTTGGCATTGCTGGTACTTTGCCTGTGCGCCTGTTATGCACTAGCCTTCGAAGGCAAGGAAATACCGGCCACTAAATTCGGTCAGAGCGTTGCGCCAACGATGACTTTTCTTTATTGGTAAGGTGCAAATTAGGGCTACGATAAGGCAAGATTATCACACTTTATTACATGTCGTATGTTGCTTGTGCTTTTTCTTTTGTACAGTTACTCATGCGGCTACCGCAAGGCGTTTGAGGACTATGTGAACATACTAGGTGAAAAGTATCCACAAATACAAGTTCATGGCGATAACTACGATCCGCCCGGCATAAATTATTATCTCTCCAAGCTGATATTTGCCCTTAAGCTGATCATCATTATGTCCGTGGTGAGCTCAACGAGTCCATTCGCTTGGTTTGGCATGAACACGCCAGGCTGGTGGGGTCATTTGCAGGCAAACAAGATCTATGCCTGCATGATGATCTTCTTTTTGGGTAACATGCTTGAGGGCCAGCTAGTCTCATCGGGCGCCTTTGAGATCACACTGAACGATGTGCCAGTTTGGTCGAAGATCCAAACTGGACGCTTCCCAGCGCCGGAGGTGCTATTCCAAATTATCGACAATCAGCTGCAGTTCACTGAGAATGTGCAGGAGAATCCCGACTTTGTTAAATAATATTAATAGAATGTAACTAAGCAAATTTATATCGAGCAAAACGGAACGCCAAATTGCTGGCCACTAAAACAACACCAAATAATATATATGGAATGATAAGTTACAACAGAACTGGACTAAATGGATTTAAGCAATGTGGATAATTAGAATTGTCTCTTGTCTCTACATACTACGTAAATAAGTGTATATCTTTCTGTGTACTGTGTCATGTAATATTTCTTCTATTATATCTATACCATTTACAATTTTCCGTTGATAATAATCATCTGTGTATTTGTTTTAGTCAACACCATTTAGCACTTTTTGGGCTTTCTGTATTATATAGAAATGTGTAAAACTCATAATACTTGTTAATAGCAAAAGCTACAAAATATATGCAAAGACATTCTTTTTCATTCGATTTAAGCTACAAATGTGTATTTTTTACTAATTTTGTGATAAGATCAGAGTCAAATCTACCACGATAGAAAGATATCTCAATTGCTATATGTCCTGAATAACTTCGCTATCATCCTTAAATTGTGCATTACATTTGAAACTCAAAAAGTTTATGATGTGTACATTTTATTTATCAAAAAACTGGATGTTTGTTTCGCTGTGTTGTGTTTGTTAGAGATTTATTTGTAACCCTAAATAAAAATTCATCAATTGAATTACGTTATTAACTGGGCAGTGGAAATATTATGGTAGTAGTTTGGCCTCGCACTATTTATACATATTATTATTTGGCTTTTATTATTTCATATTTTGTTCGTTTGATTTGTTAATCGTCTCAACTACACTCGAAGAAAATGGCACTGCTCAAGGCTTAAAAAGTAGAAGAGAGAGCGAAAGAGAGAGAGAGAGAGGTTCCTGTTTGATATTTGTAGTTGTTGTTGTTAACGGATATAGTGATAGCGACTTAGATGTAATTATTTATTTTATTATTTAACTGCTACTTAGTACGTAATCGGTGCTGGCATCTAAGGAGCGAAGGTGTCGTCACGTGGACGCCGTAGACGATATTGTGGCTGGCCGTTGTATTGTCGATTGTATTGATTACGGAACTGGGGTCCGCGATTGTAATTGGCCGGCGGTGGTTGAGGTTGACGCAACACCGTTTGCGGTTGCGAACGGAACTCGACGCTTGGATAACCGCCCGACCAACTCGAGTATGACGAAGGTGATGGTGATCTCGCACCCGACGACGACGACCAGTTGTTTGAACCGGAGCCAGGTCCAGAGCCGGTGTTTGAGCCGGTGCCGTAGCCAGAGCCAGAGCCAGTTCCGGCGGCCGAGCCAGAGCCGTAGCCATAGCCCGAATCGGCATTCGGACGTGAGCCGTAGCTGGAGCCCGAGCTAGAGCCTGCCTGGTAGCCCGTATTGCCGCCTGAGCTGGAACCTGTCTGGTAGCCTGTGCCGGAGCCGGAACTAGAGCCTCCCTGGTAGCCCGTATTGGAGCCTGATTGGTAGCCTGTGCTGGAGCCGGAGCTATACGAAGACGAAGTACGCTTCACAGTGAAGAAGCTATCGCCACGGCGACGGCATACAGTACATCTGAAAGAAAAGGTATAATATTTGTATTTCTTTTTGTAAACTTCCTAAGGAATCTTTACTAACCTGCTAATCTTGCTTGTCTGATCTGCTTTGAGTGTGAGCTGGCGGGGTTGCACAAATTGATCTTGCTGCTCGATAACGGCCAGCCAGAAGGAGGCTAACGCATCATAATAGTTGCAACGTCCATGGCCATGACATTCGATGACAGGTTGGGAGCGGAACTCCTCCAAACAAGAGCCGGGCGAAACAAGGCTTTGGCCAACGCCGCCGGTGTTATCCATGGTAGTCTAAATAGGAATTAAAATAAGGGTAAGCTTAAATTACTTCTATCATAATGAGCTGCTTACCATATAATAACTGAAACCGGTCCACATCTCCTCCCAGCCGCCGGGACAGTCCGGTATGGACATGGACTGCGAATGCAAAGCAATCACACGAGTTGAGGTCTCGCAGACGACACAGCTAAATAAGGATTAAGATGTTAAAACGAACAAATCTAGTACAAGAATAACTGCTTACCGTGAAATATACTTGATGAGGTCCCTAGACTGAATGGGGGTCATGGTCATTGGCATGGGTTCAGCGGTGGACAACCACAGACTGTCATCATTATTCTGAGCATAGTTGCAAACATTGTTGAAGTCACAGAACATGTAAGGCATGGTGGTAAAGCGCATCAGGCAGGAGCCCGATTGGCCAAGATCCTGACCGACGGCACGACTGCTGGCCACATTGCCGGAGAGTGAGTAGCCCTCCCACAATTTGTTTGTGTTCGCCGGACAGTCTGGGATGCGTACCGATTGTGAGTGGCGAGTGAAGATGAAGCCACGGCTCTTTGGTGGCGGTGGTGGCGGTGCTGGGTCACCAACTGGACCTGGCTGACCTCGTAATCCTACGCGACCGGTCAAACCGATTTCACCCATATCACCGCGCTGACCCTGAACACCATCAGGACCCTGGTAGCCCATTTCACCAACGTCTCCACGATAGCCCATAATGCCTTGCATGCCAATAGCTCCAACAAAACCGGGTGCACCAGGCTCGCCTCGTTCACCCTTGAATCCATCCATGCCGGGCTCGCCACGATCGCCGGGACGAGCGTAGGTGTAAGAGTAGGTAACACCGGGCTCACCCTTCTCGCCAGACAGACCATCAATGCCATCAATACCGCTCCAGCCGGCATCACCGGTAGGGCCTCGAGGTCCACGTGGGCCGATATAGCCTGTGCGGCCGGGACGTCCACTGAAGCCTTGTTCACCCTTAACGCCATCGTAGCCGAGAGGACCCTGTTCACCACGCTCGCCCATATCACCGGGTCTGCCATAAATGGCAAAGCCGGCTTCACCTTGTTCACCCTGATTTCCAGTGTTGCCACGCTCGCCCTTGAGACCTGTCAGACCGTGCATACCCGGGCGACCAGGTGGTCCTTGGTAGCCAATATCACCAGGAAGACCTTGAGGGCCCAAGCGCATAGGTCCCTGAGGTCCGATCTCGCCGTTCAAACCATACTCGCCCTGCTCACCGGGTGCACCCTTCTGTCCAAAGCGACCCGGACGACCAGGCAGACCATCGTAGCCCCTGTCTCCTTCCTCGCCGCGTTCGGCCAACTGCCTGGGGCCGGGTACACCTCTTAAGCCCTTGTCACCTGTAATTCCCTTTGGTCCAGGCATACCATCAAAGCCAGGCTGACCACCAAATCCAATATCACCGGACTCGCCGCGTGCTCCACGATATCCAGCCGCACCGACCATGCCCGGCTCACCCATTGGGCCCTGTTCGCCGTCACGACCGTAGTCACCAAGCTCACCTCGACTGTCTTCCTGGGAGCCTAGATAGAGCACTTCGCCTTCATCACCCATCTCACCTATTTCGCCTCGTTCACCAGTGCTGCCGCTTAGACCAACTTCACCCGAAAGACCTTCATCGCCTTGCATGCCGGGTGCTCCAGGATAGCCAACATCACCGATATCGCCAAACTCGCCGGGCGAGCCCATGGGCCCAATATCACCAGCTTTGCCCTTGGGACCGACCATTCCATTGCGTCCCGGATAGCCAGGAAGACCTTCTTCGCCCTGATCGCCCATCAAGCCAGCCATTCCTTGCAAGCCAAATTCACCTCGTGCGCCCTTCAGGCCATGCAAGCCAGGTAATCCATTGCGACCGGGTGCACCAACCTCGCCTTTATGGCCCGGTTGACCATCAAAAGCGGGCAGTGAATCTCCGGGTAAGCCACGTTCACCCTTAAAGCCAGGTGCTCCATTATAGCCAGGAGGTCCTTGCCAGCCGCCATCGCCTTGGTCGCCCTTGATGCCACTGTAAGCGGAGACACCCTTGGCACCAATGCGTCCAGGCACACCTTGATCACCTTGCTCGCCCTTTCTGCCATTCTGGCCAGAGACACCCGGATAACCGAATACACCGACATCGCCAGTTATGCCTGCAATGCACTCACTTTTATACCCTTCACTTATTAATAATAATTAAAATATTCTTACCTTTAGGTCCGAAATCACCAACATTGCCACGGGGTCCAAGATCTCCAGTGCGTCCATCCCATCCAAGATCACCGCGATCTCCCTGCTCGCCGGGGATACCTGCCAAGCCCATGGGACCGCGATCACCTGGGAAACCAGCTGGACCAGGATCACCAAATTTGCCAGCACGACCGGGGAAGCCAATGCTGCCCTTTGCTCCATTCTGTCCGAATTGTCCGGGATAGCCAACCTCACCCTTTTGTCCCTTAACGCCATGCAGTGCAATGCTGCCGGAGCGACCAGGCTCACCCTGTGGTCCTGGAGGTCCAATCACAATGTCACCACGCTGACCCTTGTTGCCAGGCAGACCCGCCTGACCCCACTGACCATCATCGCCAACGACACCCTTGCTGCCCTTGGGTCCTGGACGTCCTCTCGGTCCAGGATAGCCAATTGGACCATCGTCACCAAAAACGCCCTTGATGCCAGGTCGTCCGGGCACACCAATATCACCAGGCAGAATATATTGTCCCGGTTCACCACGTTGTCCCTTGTAGCCGGGCACACCAGGCAGGCCAGGTTGACCATCAAGGCCAGGCTTGCCAGGCAAGCCGTGTAGTCCGTAGTCACCATTTTCTCCCTTGTAGCCCTTAGCACCGGGTGCACCCATCAGTTGTTCTCCGGGTATACCCATGTCACCAGTTTCGCCCCTTAGTCCGGGCTCACCAGATTCACCCTTGGGTCCGCGGAAGCCAGGCTCTCCCGGATAGCCAACATCTCCAGGCTCGCCACGATTCTCAATAATCTCACCCGGATGCGGCTCACCTTTGTCGCCCTTAAAGCCTTCGCTGCCAACATCACCACGCTCACCCCTAAAAGAAAACACAATTTAACATTTTTTCAAATCTTGTAAAATCGTATGCTTACTTTCTGCCATTGTAGCCAGGCTCACCGGTAAGATAGAATTTGGGTGTGGTTGGTGGAGCACCGGGTTTGCCATCGCGACCATCACGACCAGGTGCGCCATCCATGCCGGGACGTCCAGCATCACCAAAGTCACCACGAAGACCAGGTTCTCCCTTAGCTCCGTTCATACCAGGCCAGCCATCTTGGCCGCGGTCACCCTGAGCACCTTGTTCTCCGCGTCTGCCATTGTCGCCATCATCGCCCTTTTCCAATTCTCTCAAGCTGCCCGTGTGCTCAACCAAACCGGGAGGTCCCTGCTTACCGGGGCGACCAGCCTCACCGGGAATACCGGCAGAGCCTTGCATTCCCTTGAAGCCAGGCTTACCAGGTTTACCGCGAACACCCTTCAGGCCGCGAGCACCAGTGATGCCAGCCAAACCGCGTGCTCCATGCTCGCCTGGATAGCCAGCATCTCCCATCAGACCCTTAAGACCACGTGGTCCAGCATGACAGATACCGCAATCATCGCCGCGGATACCCTTGTCTCCGGGTAATCCACGGAAGCCGGGGAAACCATCAGTGCCAGGACGCCCACGTCTGCCGGGTGGACCCTGCGTGCCAGGAGGTCCAACAATATTTAAGCCTTCGCCGGGCTGACCCTTCTCACCAGCTATACCAATTTCACCACGGTCACCGCGATAGCCATCGACACCGGGAATACCATCTTGGCCAGCTTTGCCCTTGGGGCCATACAAATTGAGTCCAGGATCACCGCGATAGCCAAGGCGACCAGGAGGACCAGCCTCACCGGACGCACCTTGTGGACCAGGTGGGCCCATCAAGCCGTAATCACCATCCTCACCTTTTTCGCTGCGTCCTGGTGGACCACGGTTGCCACTGAGACCTTCGTCTCCAGGTGGGCCAGGAGGTCCCTGTGGGCCACGACGTCCTTGCTTGCCGGGAATACCATTCAAACCGGGATTACCAATTGGACCGACATCTCCCTGCGGTCCAATGGGACCAGGTAGCGACTTGTCCAAAGTGGGGTCATAGATACCGGGCGGTCCGGGCTCACCCTGAATACCAGGCATGCCATCATAACCATCATCACCACGCTCACCGGGTCTGCCATCCTGACCGTCCTCACCATTGTAGCCGGGTGCACCCTTGACGCCCTTAGCGCCGGGACCGCCTTGTCCACCTTCACGACCAGGCTTGCCACGCTCGCCGCGCTCACCGATGTCACCTCGGATACCGGGTAAGCCATCACGTCCCATCATGCCAGGCTCTCCAAATGGACCTGGTGGTCCGACCTCACCGCGTGGTCCTGCAAAGCCTTTATAGCCCTTCAGTGTTGCATCGTAGCGTAGTGCACCAGGTTCACCCTCGCCGGGCTCACCCTTGTCACCCATGACGCCCTGCAGCATTGGATAGCTCTCGGGTACGCCCATTTCACCCTTAAAACCCTGTGGACCCTGTTCGCCCTTGCGTCCCTCAATGCCAGCAAAACCGATATCACCCTTGTGACCGGTAGCGCCACCAAAACCAGGCTGGCCATCAGTTCCATCAGGTCCCAATTCACCGCGATTGCCCTTGGTGCCCTTTGAGTTGATGCCACCCTCGCCGGCGTCACCACGTGAGCCAGGCGTACCAGGTTTGCCCATGGGTCCGCGTATACCATTCGGGCCGGGCGTACCCGCTCGACCCTGTGGGCCCGGACGACCATCGCAACCGTCAATGCCGCGTGGTCCCGTAGGTCCATCTTCTCCAGGAAAACCCTGCAACATTCTTACTTTATATTAAAATACTTTGACGCAATTTAAGGCATACTTACGCGTGCTCCCGGGAAACCAGTTTCTCCCTGGGGTCCAATGTCGCCCTACAATTTCAAAATGTTAATATTAAATTTTTTTAGGATTTCTTTAAAGACTTACGCGATGTCCCTTTTCGCCTTGTTCGCCGTATTCGCCAACGTCGCCTTTTTCGCCGGTATAACCAGGCGGTCCTTCGGGTCCACTATCACCGGGCCAACCTTCGCTTCCCATCACGCCCTTTAGGCCAATGGAGCCCATACGTCCTTTGATGCCCTTGCAGTCGCATAGCGTTGTGTTGCACTCCTACAAACATATATTTAAATTCTTTAAAGTGTTCCACATACGAGTCAAAAATGCTATAATTAATTGAATTTCAAAGCATAGAACGATCTTTGATTGCCATTGATTAGCACTTAACTCTGGAGCTGCTCTAGAATCAAGCAACTGTCATCATTCTTAATTAAGGTTCAGAGTTTTATTCATGCGATGTGAACAAACTGTTCTAATTCCTATTGAAAACTATGTGTCCTAAAGAGACAAGACTCAACCCTTAACTATATATACCATCACAACTATCTAATGCTTTAGGAATTCCAAGGATAAATATGAAGAAACCCCAACTAGTAAATGTGTTATATTTTTAGATGCAATTTTAAATTAAGAGCAATGCAGTAATCCAATGAATCTAAACACTTAATGGGCTAGCATTGTATGCTTTATGCACTTTAGATATTTTCCGATTATAGCCGATTAGTCATAACAATAACAATAACAAGAGAGAAAATCAAGCAGCAGCAACTATGCGCTTGGTGCATGGAATGTGCATGGTGCAACTTGTGGCAAGTGCGAAAGGCACACGACTGCACAGCGCGTTCCAAGTCAAGCAAACTTAAATTTGTGCTTTAATTGCACTATTTCCGTTACAATGAGATAATCTTTGCCATATAGTATTTTTGCCATTTTCATTGTTTCTTATTTGCACGCTAGTTGTAGTTGCTTGTTTGTTTTAAGCGTTGCCCCCGCGTTGCAATTGTGCAAGCGCATAGAACGAAGAGCATTGAAGCGAGCAGCAGCAAGGCATTCAATAGCGTTAAGGCAAACATGGAGCAGAAGTTAAGTCCTTAAAACAACTTGGAGGTTAATAAAAAAAAAAGTTTACAATAATAAATTATCATTGCAACAGAAATTTTAGTACTCTTTTATTTCCAAGCACATAAACCTATTTTTCTATGCATTCGACCTCCAAGTACTTAAACTAACCATTAAACAAACGTATTTCAAAAATATTTCTGTTTAGTTTCTTGGTCATTACAAATCCATTTAACTTGGCGACACATTTGTACGGTTCAAAAATCGTTTTAAATAAACATCCTTAATATGTTTAGTATTGCGAATACAAAGCATATTATTTATAGAATTGACATAATTCTCGTTTCGTTAAAAACCACAAAAAAAAAAGAAAAATTATTGCCTATGTTCATTAAAATGACTTTGAGCGTCGTTGGGGTCTCCAAAAATTCTATCAAAAAAAAAAAAAATTAAGAAAAAAATAAATTCACACATGTTGCACGCATGTGTTTTTCGAGTTTCATATTTGCAGGCGCTGGAAAATTAGTGTCAAATTTTTTTTTGGCTTGCAAAATTTTTAGCAAACTTAATGTGAAAATTGTTTAGAATACTAATAAATATTGAGTGCAATAGCTCTTTGCTGCTGCATGCTCATCAGGTACACAAAATCAAAAATAAAGTTCAAAGCAACTAAAGCTAATCAAATAATGCATCGCAACGAGCTAAAACGGGGACTTCCGAGAAATAAATGCTGACTTTTTGCCTGATCAAACCATCTGTTAACAAAACACATACATACATACATGCACAGACACACACATGACGTGTAAATCAGAAAATCAGAACACGTTAAATCTAAACAATTTAAGAAATAAAGAACAACAAAAAACTATCCAACAAGTAGAATGTTCTCCTTGTGGTTAACCAGAATATTTGTTTTTGCTATGCGGGGCAGCGGCTTCAATAAAACGAAAGAGAAAAAAAAAACCAAAAACGAAAGTCGAGAAAACACAGACGATCACCCAAAAATAAAAATCCACAATGCATATGGCAGGTGAATGGGGGATGGGATGGGGGGGGGGGGCAGGAGCATGACTGTTTGACATAGTTGAAACGTTAAAACACAATTGCATTCAGCGTTTGCGCACCTCAATATCTGGAATATGTATGCGAGATGTTCACATTTGGAATTCAAATGCAGTTCTATAAACACAAATGATGAGAACTTGAGAACGAATGATTTATGTATTGGCTATGATTCCGATAAGTTATTTGAATACTTATACGAAGTTCAGGAATTATTTTTTCAATTTCCCACATCAGAAAATATTATCCGTAAATCCAATTAGCCCATTATGTGTTGCTTGACTGGTTGATCAGATTATTTTTCACACATTCCTTCAATTAAAAGTAGAAGTGGCAATAAAAAACCCATACACATATAATTAAAGCCCTCGAATTTCATTCAATCAATTTGCACAACCAAAAAAAGAATCACCAACAACATGTTGTTTCTTTCGTTCTTTTTTGCGGAATGAGAAAACACGTTTAAATCAAAATGACAAGCTCGGCAATTTCCTTGAACTTGACACTTGCCAAGCAACACAATAATATATATGATGGATATACTATATACAAAGTATATATTTATGTAGGGGAACCAACAGACGACAGTTGCAGACAGCTCAACAAGTGGCGTACTAAAAAAAAAAAAGTGCACAAATGTGCAATCATATAAAGAGAGAGAGAGAGAGACTGTCTGCCCAATCTTTATTTATTATAACATGCAAAAAACATAGTTGTAGTCACAAAAATGCCGATGTCAGCAAGGTGAGAGAGACACAAAAGGTTTGGGAACCTAAATATTGTTAATGTAACAGTAAAATATATGGGCACGCGTGTGTTTTATAGAGTTGAGCAGGTTAGGTTCACATGCATAGCTACATTTTATTGCAGTAACAGCAAAAAAGTTGCATAGGTTGAGTCGACAGATTTTTTGTTACAATCAATGCAGGAAAAAATATGACATAATCGAGTTAAGATTCATTGATTAATTAAATAATAAATATAAATATACAGCTAGCTAAGCTTTTAATTTTAAACTTAATTTACACCAGTTTTGTATCCTTGTGCAACCCTGGCTTATAGGTACGCATATTACACCCCTTCAAGAGCTGCCTGCTACGCCACTGCAGCATACAAAAAATACTAGTTCACGTGTTCACGCCTTGCAAACATCATTTGCTATAATAACTGTAATCTGTACACTTGATGTGTGTCAGTGGCTCACTTGAGCGCATTTACACATGTTAATGCCAATTGTGATCGGTCTGTATAGCATGCTGTCTCGCTCACGCATTGCAAGCGAGATTTTTGCAGTTTAAGGTCAAAGTTGTCAAGCCCCTCAAAGCAGCGACAATTGGCGAGAAACGCAGACGCCCACGCTCAACTAGACCCAGAGACAACATACATACATATACATACATCTTTATGCAAGTACTATATATGTGATCCTCGGAGTATTGCACGTGTAAGTGCGAGTACATTGGCCTGGGCAAGAAGGGTATCTAATGACGCGCACTGGAATTCACAAGTTGAGTTCCAGCAAATGCAAAAAGAACTGTTACTGATATCCATAATTTAACTCTATATATGTACATATGGTGATTATGATATGCTGCAAAAAAAAAAGGAAAAATGCAAGGCGCAGCAAAAAGAATCAAATACATAAAAAGTGGAATTTCAAAATCTCAACAACTTAAACTTAGGCAAGTAGCGAACTTGTTGTTTGTTTGTTTTAGTGTTTTTAGTTAAACCTCCGACCTAATCTGTGCTTTAGTCGCACACAAGATGGCGGCTAAGCGGCCCGGATGTGGCACAGAAAACAGAGAAGAACGAAAAAAAAAACTGTATAAATCATGGCTGATAAGACTGTGTGTGGAACGCAATGTAGCTGACAGATTTTCTTGGGCATTTTAATTAATACATTTTAATTTGGCATTAAATTGTACGCTTCACATACTTATATAATAAAAAGATTTCTACATTTTTTTTTTTGCTGAACAGTACAATAAAACAAATGTGAAGCATGGACAAAGGGGTTATCTGTTGAATTTCAATGCGAACTCTTTGTTGCCAAGTTGTTCTGTACAGCAGACTAACTTCAGATTGTTCAGCTTTTGACAGTGTGCAAAAGTCCTGTCATATCAGATTGCGTGCGTCACAATTGACCCAATTCGAGCGAGAGAGCGGCTCTCGCTGTCAAAAAGTGCAACAACTCACGCGCCATCAATCAACATTTCTTGATCTACAACAAAACTACAATTGCAAAAAAAGAAAGAAACATAAAAAGTGTTTTAAAAGCATGCCAAGTGCAAACTGCAAGGAAGTACACAACTAGCAAATACCCTAGGGTTTCTAAATATATTTCGATAAATTTGTTAAACATTAGAATCTTTATGAAGGAAACTTATTTGACTTAACTTATTTATAAACTTTAGGGTATTCATATGTTTATTTAATTGTTATGTGGAGCAAACATATGAGCAACGTGTGATTGACATGAAAATGTATGCCCACACACACACAGTCACACACATACATATATAGAGCATAATGAATGCACATCTGGACGGGACTGGACTGCGATTGAAACTTTGCCTGCCTGCCTGCTGTATGTATATTATTTGTTATTGTTATAGTTGTTGTTGTTGTTGTTGTAGCGCTCTTGCAGCATGACATCATTTTTTTGACATCATAAGAAAAAATCTGCACATGCACACAACAAAGCATCACATGGAGATTTTTAAACGAACACCCACACACACACACATATAGCCAATGCCGATCTATATGGCAAATTGTAGAACATCTTGAGTACAAGTGATAGTTTGTATGCATAATTGTTTAGACAAACGCTTGACAGATGATAACTAATTGCCGCGCACTCAAATTACATGTAACTGACAGCACAGTACCCATCAAACTGTAAGTTTGATAAGGTCAGATTGCCTTGCAACTGTAGAGCTGATTGTTCTAGGATGTGATGCAATGAATTAAAAGCTCTACATCATTATCCTAACTGTGGTCAAACAATTTATTAAATTAGTTTTGCCTTATCAGAATGTCGTTAACCTTATTGTTGACTCTATTCAATGCTTTCGCAATTATTTGGAGCAATCAAAAAACTATTTCAGATTGCTGTTTCAAAGAGAAGAAGAAGAAAAAGTTAAAGCCTGATTTATTTTTAGCAATGACACTACGCATATGTGAAAGACAGCGAGATGCATAGACTTTTATAAATTCTAATGGATTCCAATTTCAGAACAGAAGAAATAACAACAACAACAACATAAAAATGCCTTGCACATAAATAAAACTGATAACAACAATAATATTATAACAAGCGTCTGCGTCTGTGAGAGATGCCTGATAACCCAATTTCTTGAGCTTTAAACACAATGAACACAGGCAACAAAATAATCGCTTTAATTTAAAGAAAAAAATTCACACTGTTGCTGTAGTTCTTGTTGTTGTTAGCCCCTAGTTGCACATATATCACTTATACGACATGTTGTTCATATCTTACAGTCAGAGAGAGAGAGAGAGTAAAAGAGAGGGAGCGAAACACTTCGCATAATTTCCGCATTCAGTTGCAGATAAATAAATAATTGAGTCAAATTGAAATGCAACTCGCCAAACAATTTTCGAAATGCACGCAAATAAACTTTCAAGAAAGAAAGCCGAGTGTTCTTCTCGCTGTTTGTTCTTCTTCAACTTGTTGTTGTTGTTGCTTGGGGGGCCCCGTTATGTCTACAGCTGGTCAGTGATTTATGCACATGTGTGTGCGTCTAGGGTCAACTAAAGGACTGAGACGCGCCAAGCACACAATATTGCCTTTTGCATAAACAAAGCGCAAGCCAAGAAACAGTTATGTGAGAGTGGGAGAGGGAGAGAGCATTAGCAGCATTACCATCGGAGCATCGAGCATCGAACAGCAACAACAACAAACTTTCAATTCCAATTTGAAATGAGGCAGAGCAAGCGTCAAAGACAGCCGCAGCTGCAGACACCGCCCGCCCGCCCTGCCTTAACCCCTGCCTCAACCCAATCACTTCAACTGCTAATTGTCGGCAGCAGAAAAAGAAGAAATTTCCATATAAAAATGCGTTTGAAATGAATTCAATCGTTGTTGTTGTTGTTGCTGTTTTTTATAGGCAGCTGGTGCTGCTGCTGCTGCAGCTAGTCAGACTCAGATGAAGCTGGGGCCACTGTTGTTGCTGCTGATAAAGAATATGTACATGAATTTATCAAAATTCATTCATAGAAAGTCAGGCGCAGTCGACGTCGCTGTCGCTGTCGGTGTCATCACCGGCAATAGCAGCAAGCAAATGTTTAAGTGCAAGCGCTACACACACACACACACACGCACATACATATGGAAGCGCACTTGTTGCGCTCAGTGCGCGCAGTCTCTCTCGCGCTCTCTTAAATATTAAGCGCGCGCTCTTTAACAAAGCGACGCGTTCGTACAAGTGTGTGTGTGTCGTTTTGTGGGACGGAAAAGGAAATCACTTGGCTGTTAAATGTAGCGCAATAAATCATTTTTGTTAAATGCAAAAACCAGTTGTCACCAATACAGTTTGACAGACATTGTGCATAACGCACAAGCCAAACAGTAGCGCAATAAACAAATCAAGTTTTATCATTTTTGCGGTTTTATCTTACTGTTGTTGCTGCTGTTGTTGTTGGCCACAAGACACAAGACGCTCTCACTCAATAGCTGGCAAGTTGGGAGTTGGAAGTCGGTAGTTGGGAAGTAGATATACAACTATATGAACCATGGCATTGACCACGTAACCGAGTGCGAAATAAATGTATGAGAGCTCAAATAACCAAATGCCATCAAATGCAAAAAAAAAAAAAAAAAACAACTTCAAGAGCCAGAACACGTGAGCTAAGCAAATAAAAAGTTGGCCTGAATTATTTTGTTCATCATTAATTTGTGTTACAAATAAAGTGCGCTGAGCGGATTTTTTTTTGTTTTTGCCTGGCTCAAAAGTCATGCTAAGGCGATAGCCTTTTGGCGTTGGCGACACTTTAGAAATTCTATTTTCAGTACGACGTGTTCGACCAAGTGTCGCAATCAGCAGACTGGGCGACATGCTATCATCATTAACCGTCAATGCCGCCAACATAGCAATAAACCTAATTAAATCTGTACGATTTAGAATAAACTACACACATATATATTTCGTTTTGATAAGCATTAGTTGAAAACACACAGCAAAGACTTGAGAATTGCTTGAGCATAGATCACTAACACTTCACAATCTTGAACGGACTTATGTATTTCTTATTTTTAATGCGCAGTTGTGGTTGTTAAGATAGTTTTGCTTATCTTAAATCAAAGCGTTCATTAAAGTTTTCACAAAACGGAAATTTTGGCTAAATTTTGTAGCATAGTTACAGGGGCAAAAAATCAAGTTAAGTTTTATTCCAAAATGCACTTCAAATACTATAAAAAATATTTAAAATAAACTAATAAACAGTTTAATGTAATATTAGATTTTGCTACATCTAACAATGTTAGCTTAGATTTTTGCTTTGCATTGCCAACCGGAAATATTCAATGACACTTTCGGAACGTTCCAACATAATTGCTTTGCGTAGAAGGAAGGAAGACCCATAGGTTATCGGCTCTAAGAACATACATATATATATGTTGATAGCACGCCTTAACCTTTTGGCAGAGCTCATAGATTGCCAAATCTGAAACAATTATCGACGATGACATAACAATACTATATACGCCTGACATCAATTGAACCGAAGCCAAGACGAGACGGAAAGAGAGAAAAGCTAGAGAGAGAGTGGATCAAGGAACTAATCAAGAGAGTTTATCTAAAAAAAAAAATTGCATGTGCCGGAAATATAATATGTAATGCAATAGACTTAAGGAAATAACGGGGCAATGTGCTTTTTTTTTTTGTCGATGATTAAATGCAGCTGACCTAATTCTCTCTCTCTTTACTATATGCTGAAGTTTTTCCTGTAGATTATAGAAAACAACACAAGCTCATATGAATCAGCTGCAATTGTGTTGCATTGGGGATGTGACGCTGTAAAGTTCTGGAAAATATAATAAACAGTTTTGCAAGCGCTGCCTGCAACTTTGTATGCTTACAGTTGTAAGAGCACTGGCATGCAAACTTTTTAAGATAACTTAAAGACGCCGACAGAAAAATGGCACAGTTTGAAAGTTACTGGATTGTACTTTATATAACATTTAATTTTTCTGTACTTTTAAAAATTTTAAGATTTTTTTGGTTTTTTACTTACCTTTGCTTGAACAAAGGGCACAACGCTTGCTAACAGACATAGAGCAGTTAGCAGACCCGAGAGACCCGCTCGATCTCTGGGCAACATCATCATGGTCCTTAGCCTGACCACACACCAAATAACTCGTGGATAACTGGAAAATGTGCAGACAAACTTAAAATGTCACTGCAATACTCTAAACACACACACGATAACTGCGAAATATAAACATTGAGAAGTTGGTTTTTTTGTGGTTTGTTTTAAACGTGATTTTTTTTCAATTATATTCTTATGGAATGCACATTAAAAGGGCTTTTTAGTTAAAGTCTTTTTGAAATAGTAATATTATTATTATTGGGGACTAACACAAAAATATGCTGCTGCTGCGTTCGGGTTCGCCACTTGATTAGCTGTGCTGCTGCGATCGTCGAGCACAACACACTCCCCACATGTGGAGATCGTCAAGCGTTCAAAGTGTTACTAAAATCGGGCGGCACCAAAGAAAGACGAATACGTTGCGACTCGCAAACCAAACGTTCGTCAAGCACTCGGCTCGTCTTCGGCACACGCACACTACAGCACTGAGCTTTTGTCATTGTATTAGTTGTAGTGCTGGAGACGTTTGGGGTTTTGGGTTGCGCGCAGCCTGTTGATGGGCGATGCTTAATATTTTTTTTTTTTTTTTTTTTTCAAATTTAGCACTTTGTTGCCTTGAAATGAGGAAACGACAACTACAACGGCCGCATGTACTATTTTATTATTATTTCTATTTGTTTTACAAACACTATTTTCCATATATATATTATAATTTCCCTAGTTAGTTTGTTTCTTGTTTTTGTCGCCGCCACTCAAATGGAGCGATTAAGCTAAGGCTTTTTCATTAAGTACTTGAGTGTATTGTAATAAGCTGATAAGCTGCTTTAAGGTTGCGTATTTCCTGTTAGAAAATTATTTTATTTTTTTTTGTGTTTTTTAATTAATTAGTACGCAGATTTATTATTATATAAATAGAACTTTACGAAATGTCCATTGTTGGTGTCGGTCCCAAAAGCACAATCATGGCTTTTGTTGCGCCGTTGTGCAAGATTAATGTCGTTCCCGATTTGGGTACACGACCCACTAATCTCAATACTAGACTTTTTCAATCAAGTTGTTTGACTTAACATCCATTGCTAATAACAATGAGGGGGTGTTCTTTTATATAGATTACGAATGTGAATTGATTTCTACTTATGCCAATTAAAATGGAGGCATTATGATTGGGATATGAACTAAGTTTTTGAGGAATCTATTTAAAAGATCAGTGATCCGCGAGAAGCCTTCAATTCTTATCAAAAGGTCTTCAAATATAGTTGACCGTTAGCCTTGATTAGAAATCCCAAAAAAAAGCGCAAAATCTAATCATGAAGCAAATTTTAAAAGCGTATTAATATTTTTAAAAATCTTCATCTTTTAAACAAAACTATTACAGACGTAAAACAAGCAACCCCTTGATTTTTGCAAGTGTATAGCCAAAGCAGGAACTAAAAATTAGCACAAGAAGAAGCACTCTTCTAAGAATTCAAGCCGGATCGAGCCATATCAGAAGCGTCAATGGCATATGGCAATAACGGAACTCATGTGCCCGATCTTACAATTGGGCTATCAGCTAACGAAGCCATGCGATGTAAGTAGTAGGTGCTCCAAAAGGGGTGAAGGAAGTTAAGGCATTGACGATGTATCCAAGCTTTCATATCAACATAAGATGAACAAAGAGGCAGCCAACAACTAAGTAAACGACTTAGTTTCAGACACTTATCGCCAAATGTTTCATTCATATTCTAGTTGTTAGGTTAGAGCTGACTGCTTTGCTACATAGTTGTCGCCCATCCGTTCCACACTCACACACACACACACGCGCACTGCGAATAAGAGACACGCGCAGAGCTCACACAGACGACACGGATAGCGTACATGAGCCGAGCGCCAACGTTTATCATTCGTTGAGAATCGGTTTGGTTCGGTTCGGTTTGACGATCGTGCGATTGCTGTTTGGTTTTTGGCTGGCTGAAGCTTATACTATAATTAGTCGTGTTCCGTCTTCTCGAGTAAGTAGGCTGGCCTCTCTGCGTTTTGCATTTGTCTTGAGTCTTTAGTCTTGTGGTACTCGGCTAGCTGGTTGGCTGGCTGTGTGTGCTTTGTTTGTGTGTTTCGCTCGGTTCGTTTCGGTTGTGTATATTTGTTCAGTACGCTTGATCCAGTCGATCCATTCAGTTGGATCACTTTACCGTAAGGCGATTGTGGCCGCAAAAGTCGAAAAAAAAAAAAGCTCGCATGAAACTCTCTTCCATTAAAAGCAAAAAGAATTTAACCAACTGAATTATTCGTATAGAAAAAAAGTATTGAAAGTCAAACATTAAAAATAAATCTTTAAATTATTCAACAGTGGCTCGCAAACTGTAACGTGCATATTTCATTTAAAAACCTTTTAGACAAGCCTTAAGCAAACTTCAGTGACTGCTAAACTGTAGTGTGCCCGCAACAGCCATATTTAAATAACTTTTAAAAATAAGAATTTCTTATGAGTTTTTCAGTAGTTTGTTTTTGAAATTTTGCCAGAAAATTTTTAAGGATTTTTAGTCGAGTGTTGCAAATGTCGACAAGAGTTTAAAATATAGTGTCTTCTCTTCTGCCTTTCAGGCCATCGACGGCAACATATTTTTAAGTTAATAAGGACAGCAGGAAATCACTGTGCAGCCTGAGTGCATAGGGCAATATGTTGCCCCACTGGAAGCGGTAAGTAAAATTCTCATTGATTGTTTAATTAAAAAAATATTATTTAAAAATTTAATATTCCATGTCATTTACATAAAATTAAAGATTGACTATAGTCAGTTCACATAATAAAATGTCTGCTCTAAAACTCAATGCTTTTCAAACCGTTACATATTTTTCATTCATTGGCAGTGCTTGTCAAATATTGCAAGCTAAAAGCGCGCAGAACCAACTGAGTGTGCGTGTGTGTTGTAAAGAGAGGGAGTGCACAGAGGGCGCTGCTGCTCTCTTAAACAGCGCTGCTCTTTATGCTGCGCTCTTACACTCACACACACATGCGCACACATATTCGTTTGAGATAAGAGACTTGACCAACATTGCTCGCGAAGCATGACGTTATCAAACGAAACCTATGCCATACACAATTCTTTACTTGTGTTTAAAAAATTAACTTTAACTGAACTTTTTGGTTCCTCGTTTCTTTATAGGCTGCTGTTCGCCGCTGTGTTTGCTGGAGCGGTTTTAAGTACGAACGCTGTAAGAATTTTAAATAATGCCGATTTTTTTCAATTAACTAAATTAATGTGAATCTTACAGCAATTTTGGAAGAATCCCGGAGCAACAGGCTCGATTCAAGAATCGGTCCGGCACCACAATAGAGATGAACCAAGAGACACATTTTCGATTGATGAAAGTTACGACATTGTAGATTCGGCGAGCATACAGCGTGGTGGCCAACCACCCAAGAATTGCACAGCCGGCTATGCGGGCTGTGTGCCCAAATGTATTGCTGAGAAGGGCAATCGTGGCCTGCCTGGCCCCGAAGGTCAGACGGGTATGAAGGGTATGATGGGCTACGCTGGACCTGAGGGACCACCCGGTGACAAGGGTCAAAAAGGTGATCCCGGTCCATATGGAGCACGTGGTGATAAGGGTGAAAGTGGAACGCGCGGCATTCCCGGCTTACCGGGTGTTGCTGGTGTTCAAGGTACGGCCGGTACTCCTGGCTTTCCGGGTACCCCTGGCAAGGATGGTTGCGATGGCACAGACGGCTTGCCCGGTTTGCAAGGTCTTTCTGGCATGGCTGGTCCTCGCGGTTACCCAGGCGGACCAGGTCTCAAAGGCGAGAAAGGTGATCCAGCCAAGGAGAATGGAGACTATGCCAAGGGTGAGAAAGGTGAGCCTGGCTTTGCCGGACGTTCTGGATTCCCTGGACCCGAAGGACAACGTGGTGATAAGGGCGAGCGTGGTGATACCGGTCCGTACGGCCCACCTGGACCTCGCGGAGATCGCGGTATCAAGGGTGAGAAGGGTGCAGCCTGCTTTGCCACAGCCATGCCCGGCAAAAAGGGAGAGAAGGGTGAAAAAGGAGATCCGGCACCAAAGCTTCCAGTGCATGGCACTGAAACAGAAATGGGTGAGCGCGGTGAAGTTGGACAGAAGGGTGAAGTTGGACCAATGGGCGAAAAGGGTGGCTTAGGACCTGCAGGAGAGCCTGGACATGATGGACAAAAGGGCGAAAAGGGTTTGCCTGGTGGCGCTGGTGATAGAGTAAGTCTTTATCATATGGGAGTCCGATTTGTTCAGTGTCTAATGATTTACATTTTAGGGTCGTCAAGGTAACTTTGGTCCTCCAGGACCTGCCGGACAAAAGGGAGATCGTGGTGAGACCGGCCTGATCGGTCTGGCCGGTCAGCCTGGCTTAAAGGGTGAGCCCGGACGTCCTGGTAATTCTGGAACAATTGGTCTAAGGGGTCCTCCTGGACCTCCTGGTGGTGGACGAGGCCAGCCTGGCGCACCTGGACCAAAGGGACCGCGTGGTTATACTGGCCAGCCAGGTCCGCAGGGCTTGAATGGAATGGATGGCCCACAAGGACCTCAAGGCTACATCGGACCCAAGGGAGGACCTGGCTTGCCCGGACATCCTGGTAATGAGGGTCCTGCTGGACAAAAGGGTGACAAGGGTAACGCTGGACGTTTAGGACCGATGGGTCCAGTCGGACCAATTGGCCACAACGGACCTCCTGGACCTGAAGGACAAAAGGGTGAAATCGGAACCCCTGGATACGGTATCCAAGGACCTAAAGGAGATGATGGCATAAACGGGTAAGTGCCGAAAGAGAAGCCTTAAATGTTGAATAGAATTTATTTCATATTTTGTAAACCTTGTGTGTAGATATCCTGGCCAGAAAGGATCCAAGGGTGAGCGTGGCTACCCAGGTAATGCTGGTGTTCCCGGTGATTCAAAATTGGGCAGACCTGGCACCCCCGGTCAGGCTGGTATTCCTGGACCACAGGGTGATTCCGGTCGCCCAGGCATTCCCGGCGACAAAGGTGACATGGGACCTAAGGGTGATGCTGGAGGCAAATGCTCATCCTGCCCACCTGGACTTAAGGGAGACAAGGGTGAACGTGGTCTTAACGGCATTCCTGGCAATCCTGGTGCACGTGGACCACCCGGCGAGCGCGGCTACACTGGTGAGCGTGGAGATGATGGCATAATTGGACAAATGGGACCTCCTGGTGACAAGGGTGAGGACGGCTTCCCCGGTGCTCCAGGAGCCACTGGTAAGCCGGGTCAATCAGCATTTGTGGACTGGAGCCTGATTGTGCCCGAAAAGGGACCAAAGGGAGATGCTGGATATCCTGGTGCTGCTGGTGTTAAGGGTGAACGTGGTGAGAGTGGGATGCCCGGTGCACCTGGTCTCAAGGGCGAAATGGGAGTTAAGGGCGACAAGGGCTACTTTGGCCAACCTGGTACTGATGGTGCTCCTGGCAGCCCTGGACGCGACGGATCTGATGGTTTCCCTGGACAAAGTATCAAGGGAGAGTCGGGTCGCCCTGGCCTTGATGGCCTTAAGGGTGACAAGGGTTCCTCTGGTAGAGTTGGATTTAAGGGCGAGCCAGGCACATGCGCGGCCAGTGAATTGAAGGTTCCATTAAAGGGCAACAAGGGTGAACGTGGTGCAACTGGAATGCCCGGTCCTAACGGTCCAATGGGCCAGAAGGGTGACCTCGGCCTTCACGGAGAGAAGGGCTCAACTGGTCCTCAAGGTCCACCTGGATTGGTTGGACCTCGTGGCATCACTGGACCTCGTGGTGAGAAGGGCAACCCTGGTCAATATGGTGCACCTGGTAACGACGGAAAGGATGGACTTCGTGGCCCACCCGGCCGCTTTGGTGAACGCGGACAAAAGGGTGAGCAAGGCATAACTGTTGCTGGACCACCTGGCCCTCAAGGTCGTGACGGTATGATTGGAGAGAAGGGAGACCGTGGCCCAGTTGGAGCTCCGGGCATGCTCGGACCTGATGGCGCTCCTGGTTATCCTGGTGATAAGGGTGACTCCGGTTTCCCTGGTCAGCCTGGTCCAACTGGCTCAGTTGGTGAAAAGGGTGAACCCGGCCCAGTTGGTCCTGAAGGTCGTGCTGGCCCTCCTGGTAGTCCTGGTATCGATGGCGTCCAAGGCCGTGATGGTGCTAAGGGTGAGATTGGTAGTCCTGGTCTTGTTGGTATGCCTGGAAACAAGGGTGAGCGCGGTGCCCCCGGCAACGACGGTCCTAAAGGCTTCACAGGTCCAGTTGGTGCTCCAGGCAAACGTGGTCCTCTCGGTGCTGCTGGCATTCCTGGTAAGTTGAAAATAAAAATATAAACTGTGTGATTGTGAATAAGTATAACCAATTATTTTCATCGCTAATTAGGAATGAAGGGAGACAAGGGTGATCGCGGTTTGACTGGCAACGATGGCCTTCCTGGCGCCAGAGGTCCTAATGGACCACCCGGCATGATGGGTGTTAAGGGTGATACGGGTCCACGTGGTCTGCCCGGACAGGATGGATTAAATGGTCTAGATGGCGAGAAGGGTAACCAAGGCTTGCCTGGCTTTGACGGTCCTCAAGGTGAGCCCGGAGATGCTTCCGAAAAGGGACAGAAGGGAGAGCCTGGAGTCTCTGGACTACGTGGTCAAGATGGTCAACCCGGAGCACCAGGCTTGCCTGGCGACAAGGGTCTGCCTGGTATTCCCGTACATGGACGCCCCGGCCCACAGGGTGAGAAGGGTGACACTGGACGTGATGGTATTTATGGACAAGATGGTATGCCTGGTGAGAAGGGTGATGCTGGCTATCCCGGTGCACCTGGACCAAAGGGTGACAAAGGCATCGCTGGACAGCCTGGTAATCCTGGCATTGCTGGTCTTGACGGTCTGCCCGGACAGCAAGGCAATCCTGGACCTATCGGCTATCCCGGCCCCAAGGGCATCAAGGGAGAGCGTGGACCAGCTGGCGTTAATGGATTAAAGGGAGCCATGGGCATTGTTGGCCGACAAGGATATCCAGGAGCACCTGGTCTCAAGGGTGACAAGGGCGACAAAGGTCTGAGGGGACCCGCAGCTCAAATTGACATGCTTGCATTAAGAGGCGAAAAGGGTCTACCCGGTCGACATGGTCTTCCTGGCTTGCAAGGACTTAAGGGTAACAAGGGCGACCAAGGACCAATCGGCTACCCCGGAGACAAGGGCGATCGTGGTCTTGACGGACCCGCTGGTATTCCTGGCTTGCCGGGAACACCCGGACCCAAGGGTGACATGGGCTTGCATGGTGAGCCCGGCTATCCCGGACCTGTTGTTAAAGGAGAAAAGGGTCTGCCTGGTCGTGCTGGCAAAAACGGACGCGAAGGTATAGAATCATAAGAATATTGCCTTTGCAGAATTATTGTAAACTTAATTCTTCTTTAGGTGCTCCTGGAATGACTGGTATGAAGGGCGAGCGTGGTTTGGCCGGTTTGCCTGGTAATGCTGGTCTTGTCGGCTTACCCGGTCCAATTGGTCCCATGGGTGCTAAGGGCGAACGTGGTCTGTCTGGTGCACCTGGTATTGATGGCAGCAATGGATTAAATGGAGCTCCGGGAATAAAGGGTGATACAGGCTATCCGGGACCTAAGGGCGAACGTGGCGTGCCTGGTTTCGAGGGACAGAAGGGCGACAAGGGAGAACATGGTATTGCTGGACCACCTGGTTTGGCTGGCCTAGCTGGTCTTAAGGGAGATATCGGCGCTCCTGGCATGGATGGTCATCCAGGCCCCGTGGGTGCACCCGGCGAGAAAGGTTTCACCGGACCCAAGGGACGTGATGGTCGTGACGGTATGCCCGGTCTGCGTGGTGAAAAGGGTGAGCCTGGCTTGGTGCCACCACCCGGTCCCAAGGGTGAGCCCGGACATCCGGGTCGCGATGGACAAAAGGGTGAGCCCGGTCCACAAGGTGAACGTGGTCTCATCGGCATTCAGGGCGAGCGCGGCGAGAAGGGTGAACGTGGTGCTATTGGCATTACTGGCGCTGTCGGTCGTCCTGGCATCAAGGGTGAGCGTGGCGAACAAGGTCTAATGGGCTTGGAGGGTGCTGTCGGTGCCATTGGTGTCAAGGGTGAGCCCGGTCAGCCATGCACGGGTGCCCAGGACTATCTGACGGGCATCCTGGTGACGCGTCACAGCCAAAACGATCAGGTGCCACAGTGCGCCTCAGGTCATGTTGAACTCTGGACCGGCTACTCGCTGCTCTATGTCGATGGCAATGATTATGCACACAATCAGGATCTCGGCCAGCCCGGCTCTTGTGTGCCGCGCTTCTCAACACTGCCAGTGCTGTCCTGCGGACAGAACAACGTATGCAACTATGCCTCGCGCAACGACAAGAGCTTCTGGCTATCGACATCGGCCCCTATACCGATGATGCCCGTGAACGACAACGAGATCAGCAAATACATTTCACGTTGCGTCGTCTGTGAGGCTCCGGCCAATGTGATTGCTGTGCACAGCCAATCGCTGGCGATACCTAACTGCCCCAATGGCTGGGAAGGCCTATGGATCGGCTACAGTTTCCTCATGGTAAGATTCACTTTAACCCACTAGAGAACTTTATTAACTAACAATAATTTTACAGCACACGGCCGTTGGCAATGGTGGTGGCGGACAAGCGCTGCAATCGCCTGGCTCCTGCTTGGAGGACTTCCGTGCCACACCGTTCATTGAGTGCAATGGCGCTAAGGGACACTGCCACTTCTATGAGACGATGACGAGCTTCTGGATGGTCACGTTGGAGGATAGCGAACAGTTCCAACGGCCCGAACAACAGACCATCAAGGCGGGCAATCTACTATCCCGCGTCTCCAGATGTCAAGTCTGTGTGAAGAACTCGTCATAAGCGGTCGGACGCAATAATTTTAATCTAAATGTAATGCCTTAACTATACCAACGAACAATGTACACACATACATACACACAAAACAACAACAACACACACACACACACTAGAACCAACACTGCTACCAAATTCCTTAAACTAACCAAAAGAAGTACCAATGAAATATGTAGTACCGCTTCGAGTTCGAGTTCGAGCGCGGTGCTTGATGCCATTTTTTGTATCTGCCATTTTTTTAACGTTTTAAACAACATGTAAACTGCTTCTTAGTTACGAGTAAGTTAAGTAAATCAACAACAAATAAACTAGCCTGGTAATATGTAAACAAAAACAACATAAATCAACAAAAAAACTTTTACACTAAATTTTGCTAGCTAAACGATTTCCGAAAAAAAACCCTTCTGCGAAACTGCTTGTTCCATTTTGTTTCATTAAAATGTGAAAGAAGCTAAAAAACATTTATAAAACTTTCTTTTCTACATTGTGCTAGCAGAACCTACGAAAATTGTTAACGTTTATCATACCAAAAAGCAAATAAAAATGGTAAAAATAAAGTGTTCTTAAAAATTTAAAGTTGCGATCAAGAAAGAATGTTAAAATTCAGCCCTTAACTTCCTTGAGTTCAAAGTTTCCTCAAGCAGAATTCCAAAACAAACATTTTTCAGATATTTTTTTGTATCTACAAAAAAAAATGGTAAAAATAAAGTGTTCTTAAAAATTTAAAGTTGCGATCAAGAAAGGACCCTTAACTTCCTTGAGTTTCAAGTTTGCTTAAGCAGAATTCCAAAACAAACATTTTTTCAGATTTTATTTTCTATCTACCCTAAATATGTAAATCATTTTAAAGATTCATGTTCGATATTCAAAAATTAATCTACATGCTAATCAGCTGTGGGGTTGCTTTAAGCTTGACAATCCAAGTGTCAGGGGGGTTGGTTGGTGTTACACAAAAAAAAACAAGAAAACTAACTTCAAATAGAAGATAAAAAGCGCTTCATTCAAAAGCGATACGAAGCGAAACTCACCACTAGCCTTTTTTGTTGTTGGACTAGACAGACACACTTGTGCGCATGTCGTTGCTTGGGGTTGTAGGTGGGCAGCGACAGCGGCAGAGGGTGGCACACGTTACCATATGATAATGATATGTCTACCACACACACACATAAACAGAAATTCCAACTGGTGGTGGGTTAAAAGGAACGTTCCAGCTGTGTGTATGTTTTTATTAAATAGGGGTGGAAGCTCATTTTGGATTCAAATTGGAAAAACGAGAACAGAATAGAGCGATACACTGACGAGTGCGGAGTGCGAAAGTGAGGAGTGTGCCCAAGAATCGTCGTGTTGGGTGTTAACGATAAGGCCACGAACTGTGTGTGGTGTTGGCAAAAACAAAGTGCGAAAAGATGATGAAAGAAAAAAATGTATAACAAGTGAAATTAATGTAATTAGTCTCTAGTTTAGTTAGTGTCTCCAAAGATACATACATATATAGAGAGGTGAAGTGGAGTTGACACAACGTAACCGGAAGCCCCGGATAGAGAGCAACCCCCAAGCATATATAAGGAAGCACTACTACCTTCGCACACATCCTTTCACACCCCCGCCCCCGCCACCGCCACCAACTTATATATACCTAGTATACGGAGCAACCCCAAATATATTGTATTTCTATATGATTATCGTTCTGTTGTTGTTATTTCAATCGCTGTGCCTCTACTGCCAACGTCTGGTGCTGCACATCCACGACAGATGCTTTCCACGCAACGCACGACTGCTGCAGGAGGTCGCCGAAACTGTAGGCGATCGTAAGGCACAGCAGCATCTCGAGAGCTTGGAGCTGGAGCAAACCAAGCGACGTCAAAAGCGTCGCATCTTGGAGCCCATCCTGCCTCTGGGCGTGGGCGTTAACCTAGAAGCGTGTCGCTTCTGTGCGCACAGTCCGCAAGGCTATTGTCGGCATCACTTCCATTTGCAGCTCCACACGAGTGGAGGCGGTGAACAGGATTACAAACAGCTGCGTCGCAGTCGACGTGAGCTCAAACGCAGCTTGGAGCAGCAGCAGCAGCCGAGAAGCACTTATTATCCCCTCAACTATAGCTATCAAAGTCGTAGTACGAGCTCGTTGAGCAGCGGTTACGCTTCATTGTCCCCGTCGCAGGAGGATACGTGCAGTAGCTATCTAGAGGAACAGTTGGAGGAAGTTCAACGGGAAGAGGAGCAGCAGGAAGAGCTGGTGGAAGAACCTGAAGAGCTCTTGACGACAAGTCATCTATAGAAGAACAAAAGGAACATCTTGAACAATAGAAAAAATCAGAGAACCCTTTGAACCGAGACAGAAAAAATTCTATTCAAAAAACAACAATAAATTTATTGTAAATGTTTCTTTAAACAATTCTAAGTACTAAAGCATCGTTTATATCACCATGTCGGATGTAGAATCGGATCAACAACCACAATCGCCGGAACGACGTCATCGACGCAAGGATAAATCGTCGCCAGTTGTAACATTGTCGCAATGCCCCTTGATGGATGGCGTTGAGGATGATTGGACTTGGAGTAAACGTCATCGCTCTAAGGAGGTGGTGCTAAGTGGCACTGATTTTCGCACAGTGCACTTTCATCCCAATTGGAGTAAGGGCACCGCTGGCATCCAGGGCAAACGTCCGCTGAACAATGGTCGCTTCTATTGGGAGTTGCATGTCTCACAGCGGGTCTTTGGCACTTCCATAATGTTTGGCATTGGCACCAAATCCTGTCGACTGCATGCAAATGCCTTTCGCAATATGCTTGGCGAGAATCAGCATGGTTGGGGACTCTCCCATAAGGGTAAGTATTACACCTTGCTATATAATTGAATTGGATATTTATCGTATTTCCATTAAAGGTGTTTTATGGCACAAGGGCGTTGCTCTTTTATATACGAAACGTTTTCGCGAAAATCATCCCACACAAATTGGTGTTCTGTTTGATGGCATTGAGGGCACCTTGACCTACTACAAGGATGGCAAATGTCTGGGTGTGGCCTTCAGGGGCTTAGATAAGGTAAGAATTATATATGGGATCGGGAAAGAAATTGCTTCCCATCCCATCCCGTCCCAAAATCAAATTCGCTTTTCCCATCCCGAATGTCCCGAAAAATGTTGTGTCTATCCCACGGGTCCCTTCATTTTCCCGAAATTTTATTTTTCAAATAAGTGTGTATATATATTTTTTTTTTTAATATAATTTTAATCTTGCTTTTTTTAAATTTTTGTTTAAAAACAATCGACCACTTATCCCGACTATCCCGGATTTTTGTTTAAAATCGTTTCCATCCCGCCCGATCCCTAAAATTTTTTTTGGGACCCGCGGGATTCCCAAAAATCCCGATCCCGACGCCCATCTCTAGTAAAAATACAAGAAGCCATAAAAATTAATAACTTTCTTAACGAATTTCTCAAACATTCCATAGGTGAAGGAACCGCTTTATCCCATCGTTTGCTCAACGGCTGCCAAGACGGAGATGACCCTGAAATGTGCACGTCGTGAATTTGTTAATCTTCAGGATCGTTGTCGGGCCGTTATAATGCGTAAATTGCGCACCGCTGGCAATGTGGAGAAATTGAAATTACCGTTGTCAATAAGTGAATATTTGGGGGAGGTAATCGATGATATGAAGCCATTGCCTCAGGTAGACAACTATGATATATTGTGTGATTTCTAAGAGTTGTTCGTTCGAACTGTCCGCATGGACATATATTATGTAAATGTGTGTAGAATATGTATATGATATGCTTATAGGTGGATTCGAATAACATGTACATGATGGACTTAGATTTAGAGATATAAGGATGAACACCCGTGAAACTCAGTTATGTGCCATAAGATTTGTGGGACTCGCTGATGATGATGACGATTATGTTTTTAATGTATTATGAGATGATTTTAGTGCTGTAAATCTTGTGCACATAAAGGAACATCCTTTTTTTCCAATGTGAATTGTAAACTCAAATCACGCCTTCCATATTTTGTTTTCTAGCTTTTTGTTGAAATTGTAGCAAAAATGTTTCCGGTAATAGGCCAATTAGGTGCAATATTTGTGATATAAGAGACAGTGGCGACGAATGGCAACAACACAAAAAAAAAAAAAACCAAACCTTAAAATGCATTACTTTCTAATCATAATGTATACGTAAGCTAAGCAATATATTAATATATTTTCGTACGAGTGTGAAAATCTAGTCAAAGAAATAAAGCACACGGCTTTTACTTGTGGAAACCGCCAAATTGTACATTCCAAAATTGGTGGTAATAATATTAAGTAAATGTTATCAACAGTTTCTCAAAATTCTAGTCCAAATGCCCTTCAAGACGATCTCAAACACAATAGCATTTAAGAGCATCAAGAAGTATTCCAAAATTGTAAAATTCTAGCTATTAAGTTACTTGAAAAAGAACAACAACACCAAGCAAAACAACAGAAAAATAATTTAGTAAAAATTATTTATGTATTCATATTGTAGATTATTCTTTTTTTGGTGTCTATAATAAATTACTACAATAAATATGTATTTGATTTAGAAATGTTCATGTGTAAAAGTTAACCGAATTTCCAAATACAAATCGTGTATGTATTGTATATTGAATTGAGCATGGATAATAAAATATATATATATATAAATAAAGTAATTTACTAACTAAACGAATAAAAATACAATACTAAGCACAGATTCTCTAGCAGTTGTTCGAGTGATATGAATACAAATTAATTGATTACAGCTCATCGGTCAGATGCTGTATGTTTTGTATATGATCCCCATAATCGGTGGCCTCGCTGCCGACAAATATGTCGTAGTTGTTGAGGATTTCCAGATAGGACAAACGATCGTCATGATCCTCATCAGTGGATACAAACAAATGGTCCACCTCATCATCGGCAATGGCCGTATTACTTGGCACAATCCAGTTAATGACCTACAAACAAACAAACTTTAGCTACAACTTTCCCATTTGGACTTATCAATATTCTTTTACCTCATTGCCCGTCAAAACTCCATCGCCATTGGCATCGTGCTCCTTGTCGAAACGTTCCTTTTCCGTGATTAACCACTCCTTGTCATGTTGCGAGGCTGATTCACCGACAAACTCTTGGAAATCAATTTTACCATCGTGATTTTTATCCTTATCCTGCATCGTGTGCTCCAGCAGCACGGGCAACATGTGTGGATGCTCTTCGGGATTTTGAAAGTAAACATATTCCTCCAGGCTAAGCATGCCATCTTTATTGGTATCTGCTGCATTGAACAGTTCCTTGTCCTGTCTGATCATATGCTGCTCATCCTCGTAGGAATCAAAATCGATCACCTCCTTTTTAAAGTTTTCATCCTCCATGGCATAAGTGTCCTGCAAGTATTCTTTCCATGTCATCAAATTATCTGAATCCTGTTCGATTTCCTCAAAACGATCCGCTGCTTCCTCCTCAGACAATTTTCTGTGTAACGTTAGAAAAATAAACATTTAGTTAGGGTGTACAAATAGTCGATTTAAATCACAGAGACATGCTGCAAGGCAGGCGACTTAGCAAAAGCAATTAGTTTATTGGGGATGCATTTTGGTTAGCTGCCGGGGGGTTAATCAACAAACAACACTCACTTAAAAGACCTTAATATCCAAGCTTTCAGTTCGTGCCGATCGACAAACTCATCATGATTTAAATCCATCATTCGTACGAGTATCGCAAGGCGTCGCTTGGACTCTTCCGGAGTCAGAGTATCAAATTCTTGCGCCTCTTTTGTATTGCCTGAAGGGGAGAAACATTAAAAAAAATTAAATATATGCATGAGAAATATTGCAGAGAGCGTAAAGCAAAACAAAACAACAAAAAGTTTATAATAGTAAGGTGTGTGAGACTATGTAATACCCTATGTAAGGTATAACTTTACATGGAATTGTTAAATTATACAAGTTTTATGTTTTAAATACTTATCGAAATTTCATCTAATCATTCCTTTGTTAACGAGTTGATTTTAATTAAAGGGTATCATAAATTCTAAACAAATACAAACTTAAAAGATCACGTGTGCACACAATAGACACAACAAGCCATCATTATCTTGACGTGCTGCCCAAAAAATTCGAAATATTAAATGTAAATAATGAGCCGAACATTTGGGATTCCTCTGAACTTCTTAAACAAATAAACACAAAGACGAAAAGTCTTGTGAGAATATAAAAATGATCATGATCTAAAACAGATGAGATTTCAATGCCAATCAAGCTCAAGAAGATATTCTCTTGAATTAACTGAGTCAGAATATATATTCAAAGTATTACACCCTTTGTTAGGGTACATCATAATGGAATGCGTAGATGAGCTAAAAACAAACACGTGAGTCAGAACGTGCCAGACTGATCCTTACGCACCTATAATAGCCTCATGATCGAACTCCACATTGTGCTCGCCGTTTTCACCGTGATGATGAGCATCCCTGGGCACAAAAATGCCATCCTTTACACGCTCCTTGCTCGAATGCTTCTCGTGCTTGTGACTGTTTGCCACAGCGCCAATCGCAGGCATGGGTAGAACAGCAGCCAGTATTCCAATGCTGCACAGCAACACTGGCCAAAGTGATAAATTGTTGGGCATTTTCAAAATGTATGAAGATCCGGTGGTTTGTTTATATGGCACTTGAAATTGTTCTATTCGATGAACGTTTTTTGTTGCTCTCCGTTTGCTTGTCAGGCGCAGACTGAGAATTTTGTAGCTGCCCTCTTTTGCTCTGGGATGATGTGTGTTAGAAAAAAAAAAACACACACACACACATACACATACACAGTTTAAGGCACTTGAGATTCTAGCCGGCAGCGACACGTAATAGCCAAAAAGGCAATTCTATTGAACTCCAATGAACCCAGTCAATGAATTTGCGTAACCTGAAATAATATATACTTATGTACATATGCATGTTTAGACAATACAATCAAAATAATATGCTAAACTTACCAGCTGTTTGGGCGCTTCTTACAAATGTGCTGCGAAAAAGCATTAGCTTATTATGCTATGCAATCTAAACAATTGCAAACAATGACACACTGAACACTTATCTAAATTGATTGTTAAATTATACTAATTATAAACATTTAAAAAATATTTACTTAAAGGAGGCTCGTCAGAACAATCGCATCGTACGTTTTATAATATAATCGATAAATATATCGATGGTTGTGCCATCGGCCTATCGTATAAGCCGCACATCACCAGCTATTGTTATTGCAAAATAAATTCTTCGCCAACTAGCGCGGATTGCTAAAATAAACATAAATTCACCACAAGAGAGATATCAAATTTAAAACCTTTATATCAACACGTACGAATTCAAACAAATTCTTGCAGACTAACAGTGTGTTTCTGTGTGCACAAAGGTGAGTTGGTAAAATAATATGGAATAACAAACAGCCTGAACCGGACAACAAACGGGAATCGAAATATTTTGATTAGATTCAAATGACATCATTTAGCAGCACTTAATTCGCAGCGTTTCGTTAACGACTCGAACATTTATTTATTTGTTTTTGTGAGCACAAAGGATACAAAGGGTGCAACTGAACTGTATATGTTCCAGTGGGTGGATATTTATGGTGCAATTAACAGCAGACTTTGCGTTGGTGCTGTTGACCGGCTCTTTTTTATACATTAGCTTAGCTTTGCCAAGCGTAATTATAGCCTTTATGAACTTGTAAACATGCAACTGGTCAGCGTCTGATTGTGCCAATGTGTGTGTTGACTGTGTGTAAAAGTTCTCACTAGAGTTGGACACGTGACAAGATTTCCTTCGTGATAGCATGACAAAAGTCTTAATATGACGACTATGGAAAATCGAATAAATATGAACTATAAGTAAATTTAAAAACAATTTACAAAAAAAAATATGAAAATGATAAAATAAACTACCTCAATGATTTGCTATTATTTTTCTAACACGCGCCCATCTCTAACTCTCTTTTTAATCCCTGCAAAGAGCGCGCTTATAATTTTTGTTTGTCTACGAATTTTTGTTTTTTATCTATTTAAGTACTCATTGCTTCCACTTTTTGGCTTAATCCAATCAAGCGGCTAACCATTACAGAGGGCGACGCAACGCCAGACCCAATTAATAATAAACAACAAACGCAAACAAACTAACACCAACAACAACAACCACCTACCACTTGCACGGGAAAACCACTAAAGCTCACAAACAAAATTCAGTCGTGAGCCAGCCTTCAGTGTCAGCACAGCAGTTAGCTTTTGTCGTGCTGCGAACAACTCAACAAAATTTGTCACTTTTTCGGTCTCGACGAGTTTGAACCGGTTTTACATTTACAGCGACCCCGCCCGCGCTAATTAATAGCTAAAAAGAGCTTCAAAAACCCAAAATAAAAGATATATCAAATGCCTTACATTATCATACGCGGTAATCTAGCCTCCTACAGTCACAAATATCCATGGCGTGTACTTGTCTCTGGATTGAAAGGTAATTCAACAATGGCACATACAAGTAGTGCTCTCCCTCTCTCACTCTAAATAGCTGCCAATACACTTATTACAGTTATGTTTCTCGCCAATATACCCATGGGCATTTGCGTCTTTGCTTTCTCTATGTTTTGTTTTTTTTTTTTTTATTATTGTGCGACACAATTATTTAAAGTGCTCTTCGTCAAATGTGTAGTATCCACTTACTCAGACAGTAGCACAGACACACACACACGCATACAGACGCATGCACACCACCCACAAAAATTTTTGAGCTTGATTTTCTTTTACTGTCGGTTATTCCACTATTTCGCACTACCAACTACACACACACACACACACATACACATTTTTGAATGGCCCGTCCTTGAGTGGACTCTTAGAGTGTCTATGTGTATGTGTGTATAAATCGCCTGTTCCTGTACAGTGGCATCCCAAACAAATAGTACATGCTGCACTTTGTCTTATCACTTTTCATCGTTTTGCTTTCGCCTCTTAATGCACAAACAACAAGTGCACTACTCATATGCCTGAGATTATCGATCATTTTTATGGCCTTGAGAAAAGCTTTAAAATGTTTCTTAAATATTAAAATGCAAATCATCTGATCATTTAGATGAAAACAACTGTGTTTTTTGTGAATCAATAAACCAATTTATACTTAATGCCCTGTAGACTCACAAGCTATTAGAATTCCAAACAGGTGTGCAAACGTAAAAAGAGAGTATATAGGAATCGGCGGAGTGCATGAGAACGAAGTTAGTTATTGCTCAATATATCTCACTGTCTCTCTCTCTTGCACTCTCTCTTATTTGTATCGCGTTTTGTGTCTCACATTGAGCCGTCAGTTTCGTTTTGTTTCGCGCTGAGTGCAGTTGAATAACGCCTGTAGATTGCATGGTGAGCTATTCACACACACACACACTCACATACACACATTTGCACAAATATGTGGAGTTTATATTTACTTAATCGTTTTTTTTTTTTTTGTATTTTGGAAAAGTCAATGCACTTTGCGATTTTTTATGAGCTGCTGTGCTATATAAACATTTTCAATAACAAAAAAATATACTTTCGTTGTGCTTTTGTTAAAATAATAGTACACTGAATGCAAGAGTAATTAGCACAAATACACTTACACACACACGGATAGGCACTGGCGACAAGCGGCCGGGTGCTGACGTCATTTAGTGGTCGCCCCCCAACCGCTTTGTTATTATTGCTTTCTATCTTTGTTGAGCGCTTGTCATACTACCTTACTGTATAAACACCAAAAGTTAAACAATATTAAGCCCAGCAGAAAAACACAAACAAAAAACACATTAAGATAAAAAACTTTAATCAAATGAAATGTTGTTTTTTTTTCGACATTTTGCAGCTGACGACATCGAGCAGTTGAACAAGTTTTCGTGCGGTGGCTACAGCGATGAGTCCACAATTGTCTATCTAGTGCATCCGTGTCGCATTCTATCAGCCTTAGAGGTGAGTAAATTGAGTTTTATTTCCAATAAGAGTTGCCAGCTGTTAAACCGTTTACAACAACGGTTGATCTTATTTTCGAAAATTCGAACTCGTTTTTTCGCATTAGGATTTTTGCAATTCGAAAACGAACTTGGTTTGGAACCTGGATATTTAACTGCTTTTTTTTCTTTATTTTCTCTTGCAGATTTTAGGGTTTCGCGTTGTGGCCAGTTCATCGACAGCTGTTAAGCAGGATTATAACGAGTATATGTGGACAATGCGCAAGGAGTTCGACGAACCCGAACCAGAATCCGAATCCGTATCCGTTGTAAGAGAGAATCTATCAAACATAGGTCGCGAGGCAGCTAGTTTAGGCAATTATCACAAAGTTGATTCGCCCGAGTAAATTAATCCAATCAACTCCTATTCCTTAGTCCTTAGAGTGTTTGTGTGTGTATATGTGTGCTTGTGTCTGTGTATTTACGTGTGCATGAAATAGAAACTATAGCAACCTAGAAAGCAAAAACCTAACCAAAACAGACAAATTCGAAGCCTTGAAATATAGAAGAAAAAATAACGAGCAAAGTATGAGCGATAATCAGCCAGCGGCAACGGCAAAGGATTCCACATTAAATTGCGAAGGTCCGCCACAAGCATCAGTGCAGCAAGCACCCTTGCTACAATCATTGCCATCGGTTGCATCACTTGGGGCAACCATCGCTGCAGCTCCGTGTCCCACAAATGTTGTGACCATACCCGTGCCCATCCTCCAAGCGGAAGGCAATTTTGCATACGTAACGGTTAAGGGTTCGCTGCACGATTATACTTGCACCGTCTTTGGCTTGAATCAGGCCGAAGTCCAAGCTCTGTCCACTCGACTATCGGTTAAGCCGTGTGTGAATGGTGTGCTGATCCCGGTGCCGCCCATGGTTATGCTTAACACTTTGGCACAGCTCAGCTATAAGGTTGTCTGCAGTTGCGGCGAGGCTGAAATCTGTTGGACTATGCAACGTGAGGTTTAAGTTTAGAACTGAATCCAAGCTAGCCAAAAAAAGAAAAAAGAAAAGACGAACAAAACAAATTATCATCTTTATCATAAAAAACATAAACAACTCGAAACGTTTGCTACGATTACATCATTTTAAAAAAAAACTAAAACCATGGATCATAATCATGATAATTGCAAGTGCCACAAGCAAACGCTGCCGGCACAGCAAACACTCAGCGATATGGACTTTGATCGAGGCATTTGGAATGCAGGTGAGTCGGGGAACTTAACCCAAATCAATATATACTAATATTTATCTCTCTTCCTAAGCTATCTACAATGAGGTGGATCGTGTGCGTGAGTTTATCAAGAAGGGTCAAGCAATGGCGCGCGATGATTGTGATTACACGGCCCTGCATTATGCGTCGCGTAATGGCAATGAGGAGATCTGCAAGCTGCTGCTGGACGAGGGTAAAGTGGATGTGAATGCGGTGACCAAGGCGGGTGCCACAGCCCTACATCGTGCGGCCATGATGGGTAGGCAAACACCTTTTAAAAACCCAACAAAAAGATTAAATAATCTCTCTTCCAGGTCACTTGAATATTGTCAAGCTGTTGGTGGAGCAGCCCAAGATTAATTTGTTGCTGCAGGATGAGTGTGGTCAGAGTGCCTTGCATCGTGCCGCATTGCGTGACCAATTGGAGGTGTGTCGTTATCTATTGAAAAAGGCGCCGGAATTAAAGCTGCTCAAGGATAAAAAAGACAAAATCGCCTTTGAGTATATCATGGAGAATGCCAATGATGATTTCAAGCTGCTTCTAAAGCCCTAAGGATTATTAACGGTGTAGTCCAGTATATAGTGTATTAATCCTTTTTGTAGCCTGAAAAATTGTTATGATAAATTGTTATCATATGTGTTTTTTGTAGAGAGGCGTTTAGTTCATTCGTAGTATGTATAATCTTGTCAAACTGTGTAAAGTTTAAGCGTCAAAATGTTAAAGAAAATGGAGTAAAAGTTTTTTTTTTAGTTTATTGTAACACACAGTTAAGAAGTGTCGAAAAAAAAAATTTTTAAATTACATGCTAAATTGAAATGTTTGTATTTGAGAGAAGTAAAAGTTTTTTGGCATTTTCGAACGTAATGCATATATATAGTTAACATACATAAATATATATTATATGTATATGTATATGGATATATTCTTTATTGTTGTATTGAAATGGTTTAATACTAGTATGCCCATAAAAACAAAAACGTAATTTGTGCATTTTTTCATTGTTTCGTTTCGGGGATCTATGATCTGTTCAACTAGAAGAAATGTTTAAAACCTCTTATATCATACTACAATACAAACTAACATATACTCTAACTATCTATCACACACTAACATACATACCATGCATACACATACATATTTAATAAATACTCTTCCAAAATTGCACATATTTCATTTTGCATTTATACAATTCGAATTCGTTGCTAATCCCATGATTCAACACTACGTAAAACACGTCCCGTTAGCTTAGTGCCCTTCATGCTGGGCACCTCACCAAATTCGCTCAGATATTTCTTGAGAGTTCTGGGTAAGCACAACGATTCCTCAACGATGCGTGCAATCGTCGAACTCTGCGCTGTGGGTGGATATTTCTTGTGTAGCGATTGATTCTTTTGCAATGCCTTGAGCAGTGTTTGCCTGATGTTCTGTCGGGCAAGGGATTGCAAGGATCTGGGCTGTGTGCTCAATTGACGCAAATCTTCATCGAAGGCCAAACGCTGGGATTCCGTGGTCTTTGATGTGGTCTCTACGGATTCGGTGGGCGGGGGAAACTTGAAACCAATATGATCTGGAAAACAAATAAATTATTATTACGATCTTAAGAAGGAAGGCAAGACTGGGCACGTCTACGGTTTCTACGGCGCCAAAGTCTAAAAATTGATTTTTTTAGAACTCATCAAAATAAGACGAAAAACTTAAAATAAAATTTATCGATAACTCGCTCGGTTATCGAGATATAGTTCATCTAAATTTGGAAAAATAGTGAAAAATTAATTTTTTTTGTGAAGTTAAATGTATTTCGGAAAAAAAATTTAATTTACTTTTTATTTATCGATTTTTCGATTTGTTATCGAGTTATCGAGAAAAAATGTTCTTCAATAAAATTTGTTTGTGTATTTTTATAGATTTCTGAAAAATAAATCGAAAATTTTTAATACAATTTATCGATAACTAAGTTATCGAATTATAGCCACTTAAAAGTCGGAAATTAAAATTTTTTTCGATAACTCGATAACAATATTTTAGTTTTTCGTCTTATTTTGTTGAGTTCTACAAAAATCAATTTTTAGATTTTGGCGCCGTAGAAACCGTAGAGTCCCCCAAATCTTTACTTACTTAACATTTCGGCGAAGGCCAATCCTTGCTTAGAGCAATTGGCGCGCAGCTCTTCAACCACATACTCGCCACAGATCTGGGAGAGATTGCAGCCCTCACGCAGCAGCACCTGAGCAATGTCCAATCTCTGCAAGCCAATGGCCCGGGCCAAGGGCGTCTCACTGTAGACAAAGCCACAGACAAAGGTGGGACCCTTGAAGCAATACAAATCCCGACGTGCGCTGGCCAATTTGGCGAGCAGTACACGCAAAATGGCACGAAATTGATCCTGATCCTCGACTTGTTGGACGGCAAACAGTAGCAAACCGTCGTCATGGGCTTCGGAGTAGAGACCCAAACGACGCTGCTCCACCGCCTGATCCAGGAGGAACTCGAGCATCTCGGGCAACTGCTGATGAATGGCCAACATGATGGGCGTCAGATTCTCACAGTCGCGCAAACTTAGGCTATCCCCGTGCTGCAGCAGCAGCTCCACCATATCCCGATCCGCCCGATTCGGACCCAAGCACTGATGCAACAAATGATGCGCGGGCAGCCGCCTGGCACCCCTCTCCAGCAGCATCTTAGCCAGCTCCCGATGCCTGCCCAGCGCTGCAAACGACAGAGCCGTATTGCCATCCTTGTCCTGCAGATTAATGCGTGCACCACGCTCAATCAGCTCCTTGGCCAGAGACTGCAATCCACACACGATGGCGCTCATCAAGGGCGTCTCGCCTTCGTCATCCGTCTCGTTGATATTGATATTGGTTTGGAGCAGCAGCTGGGCTGAATCACTGCTCCGGTTCTCGATGGCCAAGTGGAGTGCGGTCTTGCCATCACTTAGGGTACGCGAGTTGACCAATGCTCCATGTTGGATTAGCTGCCTGGTGACCTCCACATAGCCGGCTCCGACGTGCAGCGGTGTGTATCCCTCACTGTTCACCACATTGATGGGTGCCTGATGCTTGAGCAGCACACGTACACATTCCGCATGTCCCCAGGCGGCGGCATAATGTAGTGGTGTGGCCAAATCCGAGTCGTAGAGATGTGGATCCTGTTGCCGGCAATTGGGACAGCATTGTGTCAGAAACTCACCCGTATTCTCAAATGTCTTGGCATAATACAGATATAGTTGGGATCCATCGCCATGACCAGTGCCAGCACCATTACCAACTCCTCCTCCTCCTCCTCCTCCTTCTGACCAGCTTTCACCTTCAAACTCATCAACCCATTCCAATTTCTCCATACCTTCGGGCGTACTTTCAATCTCTAATGCATCCGGATGGGCTGGAATATTTTTCAAACGCATATTAGAAATTTTTTTGATAGCTTCATAAAACTCACAGCACTCTTTGGTCAACAAAACTACCTGACTTCCAAATCTGCACTAAACTGAGGCCAAAAACAAAGTTTTTTTCGAGACAAGTGCAACAACATCAAAATGTTTCTGTCAGTTTATTTTTGTCTAGCTGACAACAACAACAACCGGTTTCTCCCCCTCCCTTTTGTGAGGTAATTCTTGCTTGTCAAAAAATACGTTACGTTTTTAGGTCATTGAAAGCGTAGCCGTGACTCAAATCAACTGTGGTGAGTTTCATATACAACATGTGGATCGTATTATCATGTACACTCAGAGATAAGGGCCATTGCAAAATGTTTGTTAATGAAGTTTTGATTGTTTACAAACGAAAACAAAACGAATCAAAAATTTTGGAACTTATATAAAAAAAAATATTTTTAGCTATACAATTTTTAATAAAGTTTGAAAAATGTCTAAAAAAAACTTTTCAAACCTCACTAAGAGATAAGGGGCATTGCAAAATGTTTGTTAATGAAGTTTTTTTTGTTGTTTACAAACAAAACCTTAGAATTTAAAATTTTTAGAATCTTTATTTTTGAAAAAAAAAGTTTTTAGCTATAAATTTTGTAAGAAAGTTTTTAAAAAACCTAAAAGAAAACTTTTTAACCTCAAAAAAACCAATTGCAATATATAAAATGTTTTTAAACACAATTCGGCTACCTAAAATTTTCTTCGTACAAAAAAAGGTTCGGGGGAGGTTTTAAAAAAAAGTTAGGCTGCAAGCACCCTCATTGATTTTCAACACGAACAGCTGTTGCCCATGAACCCTACGTACTAACAATTTACTTACTCTGTGGATAAACATTTAATAGCGGCTCCTCACAAGATTGCACAAGGAGCTCCAATAGTTCAGCATCTCCGAGCAGGGCAGCGGTGCCAACAGCTGTCCGCCCACATGTCGATGATACATAGGTGGCCTGGGCACCATCAATTATACAGTTAAGGGCTTGACCAAAATCACCGTTGTGTACAGCGCTTAGCAAACGCTCGTTGAGATCATAGGAAAGCATATTTCCATTGATTTTAAATAACAAAATAAAAAGCTGGAAAAACTAATTGAAGCAGCTGCAAAAACGACACACAAAAAACCGAATGAAAAAATTAAATTACAAAGAAGCTGCAGTCGAATGTGATTAACACTGGCCGGAAAAGCGCACGAAAAGAGACTAAAATAAAGTGAAATCAACCCGGGAGAGAAAAGTGAGAAAAATAAACACACACACCACCTCCACCAGTGGCACGCGTCAAACGAAACTCCAGAGAGCGCGCGAGAGAGAGAGATTGCGCAATGCAGCGAGTGCATGATAAAGCGAGAGAGTGATTGACTAGCAAATGCCCTGTACTTATTTTAACATTTTGGTTTGGAACACAACTTAAAATTTTATCTTTGCTGTGCACACACACACACAGCTACAAAACTCCGTTTGTTTTTTTTTTATTACTTGTTGCGACTTGTTATCAAATTTTTAACATAAACTAAACTACTTGATCTCCTTGGTTTCCTTGGCGTTTTGCAGTGATTCAGTGATAAAGAGTTTAGCCAGCGATTGAGAGCAGAATTGGGCAATATGCTGCGCATGCGTATTGATTTGTCCCGAGGTAATGGTGGCCGTCAGTCTAGCCGGCACCTGCATGGGACGGAACTGCTTGATAACCTCCGATTCGGGAACAGTTGGTTCGCCCTTTGAGGTGCGCACAGCATTCTCGGCAGCCAATTTGGCCAAAGCGCGATGTCTCTCCTGTGATAACAAACAAAAAAGAATAATTTAAGTCAGGAATTTAAGAGATAGCAAAAAGTTAAAGCTTACCGTATCCTGCTTGAAGACGATCTGCTGATACTTGTTGTAACGCACAGCCTCCTGGTACAGCTCATCGACACGCTCGATCAGGCTGCGCATATGATTCTCCAGCACGGAAGCGGTGCCCAGATCCAAGAAATTGTGTCCCTTATCCTCTGGCAGCAGCTCGTTAAGTTCGCTCATCATGATATTAGTTAAGGGCGAATTCTTGATCACAATGGGAATCTCAGCAAAGAGACTCTCGTAGCCGACCTTCAGGGTGCGGAATGCCTCGGGTGTAAAGTCGCCATCCTTGTACATTTGTATGGCCTGCGGTGTCAGACGGTAGGCCTTCAGGCAGAGGAATCCACGCGATGACTTTTGTGTGTCGTAGACAACCACAACGGACTCCTCAATGCTGGTCTGGTAATGATACTGCGACTCCAGCAGTGCCAGGGACAGGCTGTTGCCAACATCGGAGCTTTGATACCAGCCCACATGCAAATGGTCGACATTGACACGACGCAGACGACGCATCACGGTCAGCTGGTACATTTCCTCGTCCATGGTCTCATCGCCGCTCTTGGGGAATGGAAAACAGTTGGTAATTTCCAGGCACTTGTCTACGACCAGACCAAGGAGGGCGCCCTGTGCCAAATCCATGTTGCTCGATTCCTCATGGCAATGCTTAACCATTTTCATGACGGCCTTAGGAAAATAAAAAACAACATTATAGTTAGAACCTGGATTGTGTATCATCACTAGTTCACTTTTTGCCCGCTGCAACTGTGGTTTCTCTTAAGACATTTGTCATCGCTCTCTTATTTTTTGCTCACCTACACACACACACATACACATAGAAAACAACAGACGGACAAGCGCGTGGCATTAAAAACACATTCCACACCCATTGTAAGTGGAGATTTTTAAGTCTTGCACCTTCCGCCGTCTTTGCAGTTAATTAATAACTTACCAAGCCATCGCATTGGACATAATTTATGGTATTTTCTGAATCCTCAGTGCGAGCATGACGGGCGGCGCGGTTTGCCATTTTGACGACGATGAAAGAGAAAAGACGTGAAGTTGGTCGCAGACACGCAGAAACACTGTTGTTGTGCAACACCACCCAGCTACAAATACAAAATTTAGCAACACTGTCAAGTATCAGCTGTTCCACCGACTGAGATAATAAATAAGCGAAAAAAAAAACAATTTTGTTTATCTCGGCAACTTTAACAAAATTGAATTGCTGAGCTTGTCAAATTGGAAAGGAAACAAGCAGAACTGATTGTAACGTCAACGCATGAGCTGGAACTATAACAAATGCTCTAAAAAAGCTTACTTGGTTAGTCGCAACTTCGAGACGCTGGCAAATACAGCGACTAAAAGCAAACCAAAATGACGACCAATTGGCGTGAATTGTTTCCCACCAAGCTGACCTTCATCATATTTCTGTTGTATATGTCATTATTTATTGGACAAGGTATGTGTTAAATAACCTTCATCTCTTAAACTAACTCTTTAACTTTTATTCGATAGGCATATTTGTCACAGCATCACAGGAAACAAATAATTCTTACAGCTATAATACCGTAACAGTTGTCCTCCTCACCGAAGTCTTCAAGCTAATTATATCAACGTGCCTGTATTGCAGAGAGTAAGTGTTTAAACGATATCTGATATCATAAAGTATACAAATAAATATTTACATTCGTTGCACATAAAGGGGGAAGGTCTCAAATATCTAATGATTCATTTGTTCTTTCTTTAATGCAGAAACAATCTACGTTCACTGGTACGAGATGTGCACAAGGATCGCAACGTTTTGGCCTTCTATATGGTGCCGGCATTTCTCTACTGTCTATACAATAATCTGGCATTTGTGAATTTGGCCACCTTTGACCCGACAACGTATTATCTGCTGCTGCAACTGCGTGTTGTCGTCACGGGCATACTGTTTCAGATCATTTTCAAAAAGTACTTGACACGACGACAATGGATCTCACTGCTGCTCTTAACACTGGGCTGCATGCTAAAGCAGGTGGATCTGAATAGCTTCTACAATGATGCCAATGATGACAGTGAAGCAGCTGCGATACAGGGAGCTGCTACGCCAACAAACGATAAAGCTCTGGGCAAGAATATGACAGGCTTTGATTTTAGCATAAGTGCAGTATTTATACTGGCACAAACCATATGCTCCTGTCTCGCGGGCGTCTACAATGAGTATCTGCTAAAGGATAAGGGTGCCGATGTGAATATCTTTGTGCAGAATGTATTCATGTATCTGGATTCGATTGTGTGTAATGCTGGCATTTTGCTGCTGCGCGGCGAACTTGTGGATGCCTTTAGTGCACACAATTTGGGCAGCATTATGCGTTTTAGTGTGCTGATTATAATTGTGAATAATGCTGCGATTGGCATTGTGACCAGTTTCTTTTTGAAGTACATGAATTCAATACTCAAGACATTTGCGAGCGCCTTGGAGCTGCTATTTACGGCCGTACTGTGTTATTTCCTGTTCGCCATACCAATTTATATGAATACGGCGCTGGCGATTGCAGTCGTTTCATATGCCATCTATTTGTATACGCAAAGTCCGGTTGTTAATCTCGGCAAGGTGCGTCCCTTGGCGAGCATCAGTGAGGCTACCTCCAATCTAAAGACTAAAGAGGAGAAAGATGACAGACGTCGTCTGTTGGATGAGCAAGGTGATACAGATCTGGAAATGGATAATATAGTCTAGTCTATATCTTTAGTATAGTCATAAACTTCAATCTGTGTAAATAGTTTATCTCATCGACCACAGTGCCTCCTCTAAAATTACTTGTAGACAAACCCATAAGGCGAACGTGCAATCTGTTTTTGTAACGTAACTGTGTATGTACACGTGGTGTATGTGTGTGTATATAACGTTTCCCTTCTAGATATATATTTTAAAAATATTAAAAAACACAAAACATTCTAACAAACCTTTGCAAAAAGGTAATTCGTCTACAATGATAAGATGATAACAACAATCGTGCATTTGTGTAATTGATGCATTACAGTGATCACTCGCGATTTAGAACAAAACAGAACATTTTTTTAAGATAACAGCTTATTTTATTTTTGTAGTTTTCGTCAATTGGTATACACAGTATACATGGAAATATTGAATTATGTAGCTTTACATGCGTGGTGGTGTTTTACGTGTTTGCAGTGCAGCCTGCATGTTCTTATATTCGTTAAACTTTAAATAATCAGCACATTCCTTCAAGTGTTCCTCCATATCCTCCGACAAGAGGCGATGAGTTGCATTATATTTACAAATCGCCAGCGGTGGCCCATGGTAGTTGCGCATACACTTTAGTATGTGAGCGGGCATCCGGAACAGAAGAATACGATGTTCGGTGTTGTATGGACATGTTCCGTACTCAGAGTCATTCATTTTGTAATACAAATTTTTATTATTTAATTACAAAATTCTCTTTTACAAGCGTGAGCACGCCACAATTTCAAAGAACCGCTACTTTGGAGCTAGAGACGGAAGTACAGCAAGTAGTGTGCCGGCGATTACTATCGACGATCAATCGAGTACATTGTGTGTATTTTATAATTCATAATAAGGCCATTTACGGAGAAAAATGGTATTTTTGCAAGTTTATCAATATCCAATTACTAATAAAAATTACATTTTTTTTGCATAAAATACATTTTTCATGTATTTCAAACTTCATATATTTGGCCAGTTCCGAAATTTCTAGTATTTTTCGATAAAATTTTCTTTCGTTCATCTGTGATCGATACTCTTCGAATGTTGAAAATAAATCCAGCAGTATCGGCACCGCCCGACCCCGCCGCCCCTTGTTCAGTTGACAAAAAGTAATCGTACAGTTCGGACGTCATTTCACCTGTGAAAAAAAAGTAGTTGATCTAATTGTGTTGTGAAAAAAGTAAATTTTATTCATTAAAAAATGGCACGTACCAAGCAAACAGCCCGTAAATCAACTGGAGGCAAAGCTCCTCGCAAACAACTGGCAACCAAGGCAGCCCGCAAGTCGGCCCCATCCACTGGTGGCGTTAAGAAGCCCCATCGCTATCGCCCTGGTACCGTGGCATTGAGAGAAATTCGTCGCTACCAGAAGTCGACTGAGCTGCTTATCCGCAAGCTGCCATTCCAGCGTTTGGTGCGTGAAATTGCCCAGGATTTCAAGACCGATTTGCGTTTCCAGTCGGCCGCCATCGGTGCATTGCAGGTAAGCAAATTGGCGGGAATAAGAAATTATTTGGTGGGAATTCTTTTACGAGAGAAAAAATTGGAAAGAAGGTGGGGGGTATTTCACATTGTCATGTAACAAAAACTTTTCCACCACATTGAATTTGTAAATATGCAATTTTCATTTGCAGGAAGCTTCGGAGGCCTATTTGGTCGGTTTGTTTGAGGACACTAATTTGTGCGCTATTCATGCCAAGCGTGTGACAATCATGCCAAAGGACATACAGTTGGCCAGACGCATCCGTGGTGAGCGCGCCTAAACTGCGTGTCCGCCATCTTTAATTAGAAAAGCAGCGCAGCAGTTGCTGCCGTTGCTGCTGCTATCAACAACAAACGAAACAGCAACAATAACAATGTCAACATCGGCTTTGGCGTTGCTGCAAATCGCAGCTGCTGTCGCTGCTTAGAATTAAGTCTTTTTATTATACTTAGGCCCAATTTCTCAATGTCCGGTTAAATTTTCGCTTAGCTAAACGCAAATTTAATTTAATGCTAGAGTTAAACGATTTGGTTTTCTCAAAGCCAAATTTACCCTTCATCGATAAGTAACTATCGCCTTAACAGCGTTGCCACATTGTGCCAAATATAGCGGCGGATCGTTACTTTTGTGTTTTCCGGCAACATTGAATGATTTCTGTTTAAAATCCCACTTTGATTAATTCGGCGCAAGAACTTATTGTTTCCTTTATTTTGGAAGCCATTGATCTCAATCCTTGAAGAATGATTTTGGACATAGATTTTGTAAGCCTGGCCGCTGTACAATTTGGCATCTTCCAGTTCAGTGAAATGCATGGACATAAACACTCTTTATGTGAGCCATTTTGATTTAATAACAAAATAAATAAACAATGCAGGGACGATGTTTGCCTTCGATAATTCTTAACGATATTCGTGACAAAAAAGCTTAATTTTACGCACCCGCCTCCTTGTTTGTTTTTCTTTCTCCTAACCGCATTGGAAACTAATTTGACTAAACTCGTTGTTTCCTAACCCATTAAATTGCCTTATACATATAAATAAGCAATTCGTGAACCGTCTTAAAATTGTAATCAAAATAAAAAATGCACGTTTTAATTTGTGTAAAACTTTTGCTCCAAAACAATCAAAGCAGTTTTATTTTCTTTGTGTGTGTGTGTTAGTATGGGTGTGATTTAAGTATGTATGTTTTTGAGGGTTGATTTTACTTTTGTATTGGCAAAATGCAATATTTATTTAAAGACAATTGTGTCCAGCATCGCTCCTAAGCACTGTACAATATTATTCTGCATGACCTTATCGACCTTTTCCTCCAAATGACGCTTTGGATCCTGTTTGCCAACATTTTTGATCGCCAGCTGCTCTGGCGTCATTTTCTCTTCGTCTTCGAGTGACTGGAAAAATGTGAAAAGTAGGGGCATAGATTATAACAAATGCAGAAAAGAGAGTACCAATTACGCATAACAATTAAGTATATAGGGAATATCTGATCAATCAAATAATTTGACAACTTAATTATTATGCATATGCGTTATGACTCATGGAAATTTTTTATATTTTGTTAATTATTTTGTGCATCTAAAAACAGCTTGTTAGAGCGAGACAGATAGATTAAAAATGCAAATAGTTCCATTTTGAATTGTGAAATGAACTAGTTCAATACTCAAAATTAAAGTTTGCTTTTAGCAACTTTTCGATTGTTTATTGTTAATTGTAAAGAGTTGCCACCTGGTCAAAATTGCCACTCTTTTGCCTATCTTGAAAATTGCATATAAAGTGCATACAAAATTCGCTGCAAAGTGAATAAAAAAAATTGTTTTTACATTTTTAAAACTTACCTTATTGTAGTTCTTGGCCAGATCGAGCATTTCAGCCACAGTATCCTCATTGATGGAACAGTGCTCATTGTAGTCGGCAAGCGTTAAGCCATCCTTCCACGATTTCTTGTGCAAATTGAGGAGCATCTTCTGTTCCAGCTCGTTCTTGCGATAGTTAATGCTGATGGAATAGTAATGACGATTCAGTCCATGGATCAGTGCCTGCACCGATGGCTTTTGCAAATGTCCCAGATTCGATGTGGTCTGTCGGGGCTCCTGTCCAAGCACCAGCATGTTCGGATTGATCAGGCGGAAGGCATCAATGACAACCTTGCCCTTCACCGACTGTATGGGATCGACGACAACGGCGACGGCACGCTCCGATAGCGCCTCAAAGGATTGCTGTGTATTGATGTCCACGCCGGACAACCAACAACCGAAACCAGGATGCGAGTGATACCAACCGACAACCATTTCGGGTCGCCCCGTCTGCTTAAGCATATCCAACATTTTGGCTTGGAAAACGGGATCCACTGCCTCCACAGAGACGCCTGTGCCTGTTTGGGGCATGGCAAACACATCAATAACCTGCACGGTGTAGTCATCGACAAATTCGCCCAACATCAGACCCATCACCTCCATTGGCACACCGGCACGGCCGTGCTTTAACATTTTCAGTAGGGCCAAAGATGAGATGTACACCTGTTCAGCGGTGTCAACAACGGGTGCATCTGTTGGCGGTGCTGCTTGGGGCATGGCGCCGCCCAAACGAAGTAAACGATCCATAATTCGACTGCAAAAATGTTAAGGATAATCAATTTAGTGGACAATGATGTTAAATATTTACACTCACCTAATGGTTAATATTTAAACAACGCGTGTATTCGCGAAGAATTTCACTTAATTTATGTGGAAAATGAGCTTGAAGCAACAACAAAAGCAAATCAGATCTTGCTCTTGCTTCTTATTTTTTGACAGTCAGCGTCGGCAAAGTGCAAGTAATACTTGGCTTATCGATGACAGTAAAAAGCGCAACACTGCTACACAATCAGTGTTGCTAACTATCGATAAGCCGACAATACTCGTGTGTAGCAACAGCTGTTTGTGCAGTATGACCACACAACAACATATCGATATCAATATTTCATTTTGAGTGAATGTTTTGAATGTGCAAATTTTAAATGTGTTTGATTTGTGTTAAAATTATGCGCATAAAATGCAGCTTAAGCTGTTCCACTAGACTGCACGCAAGTGTTATGATGGTGTCTTTATGGCCCACCTATTCAAAATGTAAATGCCATGCGAACGTTTGCAATGAGGCCGCACGCCGGTAAGTATGGAAACAAAGCAATTGTACTTAAGGTTGACTTACGCCAATTGTACCTGCATTTTGCCTTTCACCTGGCAGCGGCCCATCATCAAACCATTTAAATGCCACGAAAATTTCCCAAGCACCCGAAAAAACCATTCGCACTAAGTTCAAAGGTGGGTGGGTCTCATGGATTGCAACATTCCGTCTGCGCTACTCCATTTTCTGTCTCGCTCTTTATTGCACTGTGGCAATTTTCCTACAACTAAAAGTTTTTCCGTTTGCCAACGGCTCACCATCATCGCCGCCGTCGTCGTCGCCGCAGTTTTCAGTTGCAGTTTGTCGTTCGCTACATACGCTTGTTACTCTAACTGTAAACTGTGTCGGTTTTTGTTTATTATTTAGCACCGTTACTTGTTTATTAATTAAATGTATTGGCAATATTGCATGTAATTTGTTATTGACAAACTCGTGCCGTGTAACAAAGGGTAAATAATTGAAATTTGTACACAAAGGTTTTTTTTTATTTGCTGAAAAGGTTTCGGCCCAGTTGTCGATTTTGCAGCCTCTTATCAGCAGCAACCAAATTGTTATTATTGATAAAGCTAGATGAAGAGAGCGAAAGAGAGAGAGAGAGCACTAAGAGCGCGTTTACTGTTAAGTGGGAGGTAAACAGTGTTGCCAATTTTACATTTTTTGGCGTGAAATTGAATTTCGTTTCTCTTTTTAAAAACTTAGTAACCCTGTATAACGATACAGTTTCATGCTGCTTGCGTGCTATCAGCTCAAGATCTCCCCTTTAGCAATTTCACATCAAATGCCAACACACAAACGTTCAACTTATACTCCAGCTATCATTGACCTTGTCAGTGAGTTTAGACATTGGATAAATGCATTTAAAGGCATTCAAGTTGTCGTCATTAAATCTTGTTACAAATGAAAACCAATTACAAAACGTTAACACGTTTGTTCAGCTAAGAAAACTCAACTGTTGTTGTTGCTGTCTGTGATGTTTTCGACCAGCAAAGAAATAAGCGGAAATTGTTAAAAACAAATCATCGTTGCCCAAATGTTGCCCAACTGGAGCAGACGATAATAGAGCCTCACTTAATGAAGATTAAAACGTTTTCCACACTCATTTTTCTTTTCAAATGTTCATCTCTTAATGATATAGTATCGAAAGTTGTAGTGAAAACGTTTTCAAGAATTGTCATGCGCTGATTTAGATATTTTTTTAAATGCTTTATCATCATTTCAACTTTTTTCCAACTACCTGAGGCATGAGATTAGCAAAGATCATCTTTCTAACAAATTGCATATTATTTTTTTTGACATTCGCTGAATTTTATGTTGCTGATATGATGAGGGCTTAAGATTATGTTTTTTCAAACTTCTCGGCGAAATCTTCATGTTTCCCGCCATCATTTTTATCATATCTCATGTTTATTGTAGCATTACACTTAGGGTATTCACTTGCTGTGATATGTAGGTATAGTAATAAAGTGATATTTGAGAGCTTTACAACAAACACACTCAGAGTTTTTAAAAAAAAAAAATTTTATTGTGCCATTTGTGTTATTTAGGGGTTGCCAGACTACAAATAAAAACAACCGTTTTCGAGATTATTAATATAATAAAATTTGGTACAATGGGGTTTTGTTTGAAAGTAATAATTTGATTGTTTTTAACTTTTAAGATTAATCTGATGTTTATAACAGTGGCAGAAGCGAATAAAACAAAAAAAAAAAGGGAATTGAGATTAAACGCTGGGCGAGGTGATGTGTTAAATGATTGTTTAGTTCAATCCATAAGAATTTGAATTTATTTTGAACCGATTGTATTCTCATGTTTAGTTGACATAGCGCAAATACGACAAAGAACGTAAAGTGCTCACTACTAACTTTGAATTAAAAGTCATAAATTTTGAAAATCCAATTAACCTAACAACTCTTAAACAAGTAACATTTACAGGTATGAAGATAATCTTTTTTTTTTCTCAATTTAAATCATTTTTAATTATTTTTTTTCAACTACTTTAAACTGAAGTCGTCTCTTGCAGTTGTTTGCGTGGGTTACGCATCAACGCAAAGCTCTCTCTATGTGTGTGTGTGTGTATTCAGCTGTTTTTGATAGCTCTCAAAAGCTAATGAAAGACTTGGCATTGAGTATTTGACGTAACTAGAACAAGTGCCAAAGACAATGGCCATAAAAACGGTAAATAGTTTAAGTCAAGACAACAACCACCACAATGAGAAATTTCATAATTTGTAAAGCAAACAAAGCTGATCGCGATTCGCGACATGCAATCGAATATAATTTCACTTTTTATTGGCCAAGTTAGTGCAGAAAAAAAAAAAAAAAAAAATCAGAGCAATGCAGCCTGCGATAAAAAGGGGGGAGATCATTAAATGTTGCTGCTGAAAGAAAGTTTTTTTAATTACTTGCAGCGTTTAAGATAATGAAGCATTTAAGATGCTCATTCATTTAAAAAATTGCTCAATTTTCCATTTTTGAAAGTGCAACAACAAAACAGAATGCATTAATTTGCATTTTAATAAATTTTCACTTTTCAGCAAACACTTAACACACAACAACGACGTCGTTAAATACGTCACCAATGCGCGATATTAAGCAGGAGGAGAATTTACAGGAACCACAATGTACAAGTACACCATTAACAGGAGTACCAACACCCACACCACCCACTCGCATACCACATCCTAGCAATGGTGAATTTCATGTTCCACCGTTACGCCGTTCCGCTTCCATGCGTTTGCGCGGCACCAAAGCGCATACACGGCAACTCAACATGGATGGGGATTTTAGTACGCGCGCAAAGCTGTTCGAGAGCTCATCGCCCAACGCTTCGACGACGTCACGTGCAGCGGGAGTTGTGTCTTTAACGCGTAATCGCACCTGGTGCAATTTAGGCCACAATACTATCACAAACCCAACTCCAAACCCAGGCAAAACGGAGGATAACAGCATACATGCATTATGCAGCGACACCCAATGTTTGGCCCTAACAGAGAAGCAATCTGAAGTCGAAATGGCTGCCTCTAAGTCGCGTAATATGGTAAGTTGTAGGTGGCATACATTTATGTAGTTGTATCGATTTTTTTGGATATATATGTACTGTTTCGAACTCTGCAATTGCTGGCTAGTTGACCTATGTAACTTAATAACTGAAAGACACAAACAACAAAAAACCGCCCCCGCTTAAGCCAAAGTAGAAGAGGAAGAAGAAGACGTCATACGCGTGTCAAACATTACGAAACGTCCCTGTTGGATACTTGTACATTGTTTAACAACCCTGTATTTACATATATCGCACATAAAAATCGCCGCTAGGAGGAGGACAGTGTGAAGTCTAATTAGAATTTCTAATGAGTTTTTGCACATGAATGTGCTCTACATTTAGTTGGCAGAGTATTTAAGATTTAACCATGCGAGTTGAATGACCTAAGAGTGTTCTAAGAGCAGTGTTACCCTAACATTAAATATATTTTAGCTCCTTATACTGCTTCTAGTATTAAACCATTTCCATAGCCGTTCTTTCTCATTAACTATTCATTACCTATCTCTTCAAACTGTGCAAAACTGATTTACAGTTTGAAAAGCATTGGGTAGTTACACTCTTGCCATTTTGTTTGTTTTGCTTAGTTCAGCGGCACGTTTGCATAATGGCACAGCGCGCAAATAATATCCTAACAACAACAACATACAAAATCCCAGGCCGCTGACCAGTAGCAGCTGTTTCAATTCCATTTCCGTTCGTTTCGTATCAAGCAAACAAACAGCTGAGCTTAGCGAGGGGGGGGACAATAACAAGGAAATGCAAGTGCGCAAATATTGACAGAAGCTTACACACACACATACATGTGCATATGTGTATTTGCACGCTTACCTTCCTATACCCACCACGATGTCCCCACTCTGTCGCTGCCGCTGCTGTCAATTTTAGAGGGTTGTCTGCGCTTTTCGGTTTTTGTTTTCGTTTTCGCTTCTTCTGCTTTTGGGCATCTCTTCTTTATTTTCTCTGGGCCCCCTTTGCAATATACATATTTGTGTTTTCAGTTGACTTTTTATGCTCAACACGAACGAACGCAAAAGCTTAGCTCTGCTTTTTTTTCACCTTTCCATTTCGCGCTTTTTCGCGTTTTGTTATTGTTGTTAAAGTTGTTGGGCTTTAAGTATGTATATGTTTAAACTCTTATGTTTATAACGCATTCTAATTGTGACTTCGAGGCATTTGTTTTGTGGCTAAAAGTTTTGCATGTGGCTTATAGCTGGTAATTATTCGCTTGGCAAAGCCTTCAAATGGCCATAATTGCAGTTCGTTGGCCCTGTTTGCATAAATCAACGTTATTGATCATGAATATGTGTTGTGGAACTAAGAAAAAGTTACTTATAATATTATAAAAAAAAGTTTTTAAACACTTTCGTGCCGTAACAACCCTGAAAAGTAGGCAAAAACTACCAAAAAAAGTGCATCAATATTGTCAGAATCCTCATCATATATATCATATACAATATATGAATATGGCAATGGGCCAACTGGGCTATTTCGACCATTACGTGAACACAGTTTTTGCACACCTGCCACACAAATTGGCAAAATGCAGCACTCAAATCAAAACCATCGATTTTTTTCTTCTCTCTCTATAAAAGGCATAGAAATAGCATAGATGTGAAACGTGACTGTAGTGGAGAATTCTAAATTGTTATTAAGTCAAACATCAAGACATTGTTATTAAGTGCGTAAAAGCCAACAACAACAACAACACCATTAGCCCAGTTAACGTACATTGTCCAGCTACTACATACTACGAACTTTGTGAGCTCGCGCGTAAACACTTATGTATATGAACAGAGAAGTTCTGTGTAGTTGAAAACAATTAAAAATGGGTCAAGAAACTCATTAATGTTGATTATGAAATATGCATGAGTTATTCTCTCACTTTAAGAACTTCTTTTCATACTCTTAACTCTGTTTTCTATGTTTTGTTATGGGTTTTAACCTGATTTGTGAGCACAAGAACCTTTTAAATACCCTAGGCATGTGTTTTGTGCAGGGAAATTTCATGTAAAATTTTGTTTGATGAAATTTGAGTAAAAATCGGGTTTCTGAACTTGAATGCAGTATTAAAGTAGATCTTAAACCAAGAGTTTTGAGGTATTTTATTTGAAAATCGGGTTGTTTTTGACCAAGTTATGGCTATTTTCCTATTTTTCCTAAGTTCCTAAGTCGATTTTTTTACACAATGGAAATCGGGGGAAAAAAAAATCAATTTCTAGACTTAAATGCAGTTGTTAAGTAGAGCTCAAACCAAGAGTTTTAAGGTATTGCACTTAAAAATCGGCTTAATTTTGACAAAGTTATGATAATCGAAAGTTTTGTTAACAAATTCTTCGCATGTCTTCAGGGTATCTGCTAGTCAGGTCTCCTCGACTCTTACTTGTTCTTTTTTCTGTTGTTTTACTTTGTTGCAGTTGACTTAAAAACGCTGACAATCGCTTAACTGAATGTCCAAGCCAACTCGTTGGTCATTGACTGTTCCTTAGTTCTTTATTCTAAATCACATTTTGTTGCTCTGATTTGAAGAATTAGTGCAGCGAGAAGCAGGTAGAGAGAAGTCAATTGAATAAGTTTGTGATTTCGTTTAAGCATTTGCTTTTATTATGTAAGTTTTTTTTTTTTTTGCTTTAAAATAAGTTGTTTTGTAATAAGCTTTTACATAAATCGATTAAGATTTGCTTGAAAAGAAAGGTTTTTATGCAAAGCGTAACAATTTTGGAGCAGTTGAAGCAGTTAAACTTTTAGTTTAAAGGAAAAAACATATTATTTTAATGGAAAGTTCGCTTAAGAAGCGATATAGATTGCCTAAAGTTTCATATACTTAATAATTGTAATTGTAAGTTTTAGATACAATTAAAGAAATTAAAAAAAAATTATGCTTTGATGACAAAAAGATACGAGTTTCAGTTCCGACAAAATTTTTGTATGCTAACCAAGGTTTGTAGAGGGATTAGATATAAAGTTTATAGATAGATATCATGTATGGATAATATAAAGATATGAATTTCTATTCCATCTCCGCAAAATCTTTTATATGCCTAACCAAAGCTTAGTGGTTTTATTCGGAATTAGGGCCAAAAAGTTAAACACAAACACAAACAAATATTAAATAATTATTTCTCCGACTAGGCTAATAGTTAGTTAATTGACCACAAAAATGCCGCTGCACCTCAAGTTTGTAGAGGGGGCTAAGGGAAAAGGTGGTTTAATATCGGAAAGAAAAAAAGAAAAAGTTTGAGTGTTTAAAGAAATGTTTTTAGCGTTTTGTTAAATGTATAACAACAAATTGGTTTTTGGGGCGTTTTGCGGTATTTATCTCCCATGTTTTTTGTCGCCCTGCCCTTACCCTTTCCCCACTTATTTTTTTTTGCACGACTAAGCAAAGAGCATGAAAATTGCGAGAGAAACAAACCGCAACAAAACATTTAACGCCAGCGAAAGCACAACTAAAAAAAACTTTACACTAATCGCAAAACATATTTGATTTTAGTCTCTAAAGCTGAACGGCGGCAGTGCAGAGCCAACAAAGACATCGACAACATCGACGACGCCAAAGACGCCAAAGACTCCAGCAGCGACAACACCGCACAACTGTTGCAACCGTGTTGCAACAAAGGGAACGACGTGCAACGTTAAGAGGCAGGATTCGGGAAAGTTATCCACAGTGCATGAGACTAAAATATCACCGAAGACGCCGCCAGTGACACCCGATTCGCCTAGTACATATCTGGATGATGATCTAGATTCGATGTATTCGTTTGCGACCACCACATCCGGTCGCTCGACCATGTCCTGCGAGCATCCCTATGTGGCAAGGTGAGATTTGGATGAGATTTCCTAAGGGAAAAAGGGGGAAAAGCGAATTTCGGGGAATTCCTTGAACTAAAAGGACTTTCCAACACTTAAACCTTGAGATTTTGATGAAATTTCCTAAAGGAAAACAAGAGAAAAGAGAGTTTTGGGCATACCTGTTAAATAGTGATTACTGATTGTAGTCCTTAGTAGTTAAATTATTTTAGTTGAAAAGTTGAACTATTCATTATATTACGACTATTTTCGTTTACTCCATTTTACAATGATTACGATTACAAAAATAAAAATATCTGAAATAATCGCAAATTATCAAAATCATTAAAAGTAATTAATCTGATTGCAGTTTTGAATAACCAAAAATTATTAAAATAATATTTCTAAAATTCATCGCAAATAGGAAAATACTCACAAATAATCAAAAATAATCAATTCTGTTATTCTTGATTATATTTATTTTTTTTGATTATATTTGATTATTCTGAAAATTTGCTAAAATTTTTGATTATATTTAATTTTTTGTAATCGTTATCACTATTTAATCATAAATTTTTAGTCACTACGATTACTTTCCAAAAATAATTTGATTGATTAGTAATTGTAATCGCAATTTAACAGGTATGGTTTTGGGGAAATCCTTGAACTAAAAGGACTTTTCAACACTTAAACCTTATAATACTTTGATGAAATTTCCTAAAGGAAAATGAGAGAAAAGGGAGTTTTGGGAAAGTCCTCGAACTAAGAGAACTTTCCAACACTTAAACCCTTATTAACCAACACTAACCTTTTTCCCCTCTTTACCCACCAGGAATGGCACCACTTTTAGTGGCCGTAAGATGAAATACGTGGTGCACTGCTCCAATTATGCGGGACAAGTTGGACCCGATTATCTAACCCCGACGCAGCGGGCACAGCGTCAGATTCGACGCCTCAAGGAGCTGCTGTGCATTGCCCGTCAGGATCTGGAGGTCAAGGATACGGAAATCTTGCGTCTGACCCGTGAGGTGGTGGAATTGCGTCTGTTCAAGGCATCGCTTAGCTCGCCCGAGGAACGTTCCGCATCCTCGGATGCGGTGACTGTGCGCGAAGCAGAGCTGAAGACATCCCAGGATGTCTCACCCATTGTGGACATGGTGGATGAGGCCAAGTGCAGTCCCAGGCATCTGGCACGCCAACACCAGCAGCAGCATCAGCATCAGCAAATCTCCGCTGAAATGCAGAGCTCGTATGCCGATTCGGGGCACTTTGAGGATCTGACCATGTCATCGGTGCACTCGAAGGATTCGCAAACCCAAAGCGATGATGTGTCCGATGAGGCAGCCGCCGCAGCCGATGAGGCAGCTGCCTCCTCATCCTCGGAGAACTATGAGCTGCAGCGTCAGGAGCTCATACGCATGTATGAGCATCGCATTGAGGAACTAATCCGTAGCCAGGATGGCGTCAACAGTGATCTCAAACGATCACACAATGACAAAGTGGAGGCATTGCTACAGAAGCTTGCCGAATGCAATACCCGTTACTCGGATCTAGTTCCCGACTATGAGCATGCCAAGCAGCGTATACGTGAGCTGGAGAAACAGCTGGAGGAACTGCAGCGTAAGCTCATCGAGCATGAGGAGAAACAAAACAAAATGTATTTGCATATGTATCAGCAGGGACAGGAGGCGGAACGCATCAGCCGTGCTGATCAGGTATGGATTCCCTTCTTTTCATATTTTCCCATTCCCATTAATATTTTTTTTTTTTAGGCCATGGAATTGGCCCAACGTCAGCCGGATAGCAAGGTCTCCATCAATGAGCTACTGCATCAATTGCAGAGCACACAGGATGAGCTGGAGAATATACGCGTAAGATTCTTCAATATATTTCTCATACTATTTTCGGTATTGTTTTGTGTCTTGCATTTTGTTGCATCGTGAAGCGCGCGCAAGTTTCATCCACAAGCAAAAAAACAAAAACAATAACAACAACAACATCTTCACATTTATCAGCTGTGTCTGTGTGTGTGCTTTTGTCTCTCTCTAACCTATTGGTTTGAGGGCGCGTGTTCCACATTTCAATTTGGCGCTTTTTTGTTTGGCTGGAAAAAGCTGCAATTAATTGAAATTTATTTATAATTTCCATTTATATTTTTAAGTACCATAAATGACATAACATATTAAAAAACATTATTGCATAATTAAATTAATATTGCATTCAACATTTTTACATTAAAAAACAAAAACCGCAACGTTTGATTTTCACATATATATTTTCGCTTGTTTCATTCCATAACGTTCCGTTTGCGAATTGAAGCAAAGTACAGTTACATTGTAGTTGCAGAGAGTTTTGCATGATTTACCGTTAACAAGAGTTCTTTAGTTTCTTTCTTCTTTTCAATTGCATGTTTTTTGTAGTTTAAATTTTCTTTCAATATTTATATAAAAAAAATAACGTTAAAAACTTTAATAACTTGTTAAATTCTTTTTCTACATATATAACTGTCGTATAAACAACAACAAAAATATCGAAAAATCGAACAAAAAAAATGTATTTTTGTAGGCATCAGAGTGTAGAATGAGGGAATGCGGCAGTAATCATGCTCTCCTTACGGCAAAGGAGGCCATTTCTTTGTGGGTACTTGGCGCGCGTAAGGTTTGTAATATCCAACAACAACAACAAAAAAACCCTCAAAGAAATCAACTAACAAATTTTTAACCTAACCCAACTTATTTTGATTTTCTTTGCAATTCAAAATTGATCATCAAAAAGTTAAGATCGTTTTTTAAGTTGAACTTTTTATTATTTTTCTGGTCATTGGCTAACGAACATTTTGGCTTATCATATTGTAAACCCTATAAACATATCATTTACATGAGCGCCATCATAATATCATAGGGTTTTGGCATAAATGGGTTTGTAAGTAATTTTGGAAGTGGTTTTTCACTAGAAGCTTTTCGGGCATTGATTATAAAATTGATCTTTTTCACTTCAAAAAATACTAGAAATACTAGAAATGGTAACTAGAGGTATGTTTTCTATAATACATTTTTGTATATATATATCTTAAATAATAACGGCTAGTTACGGTAATTTCGTTGCTATATTCCTTAGCAGCCCTTTTGCGGATTAACTTTTATATATTTAACACGTAAAGCTAATAAAAATAGTTATTAAAAAAAAACCCATTAAATACTTACATACATATATAGCATGTGGTTCATATATCAACTAAATATCCTTGAAAAAAAATCACTGGAAATTACAAAATTCCAATTAAAAATAGTTTTGAAGTTTCCTGCGATTTTTCCCCAAACCCCATATATTCAGTGTTACATAATCATAAACATAAATGTTCATATGTCATATAGCACCAACTAATAAAAAATATCAAAGTTTTATGTACATAATTTATAACATTTGTATTTTTTTGTAAAACGAGCAAAAACCTAACCTCACATATGCTTAAACGTGTATTGACTAATCGCTCTCTCTTTCTTTCACTTTCTCTCTTTTGCACTCTCTCTGTAAAACTAACAAAACAAAACAAAAACTTTCTCGCTCGCTCGCAGACGATTTATCGTCGCTTATTGGAAGCGCAAAAGAATCGCACACATGTGGATCCAGAAGTGACGCTGCAGTTTTTGAAGAGCGCCATTTTCTATTTTCTAACGGATAAGGAGAACTCTCAGGGCCATCTGCAGGCCATTGAGAGCATACTGGAGTTCACCGATGTGGAAAAAGAGAAGATTAATCAAGCAAGATCATCGACAAAGTAAATCATCGTTATTATGATTATTATTCTCTCTTTTTGTTTTTTTTTTTATGGATTCTGCCAAAATAATGTTTTATATTTTTTTAGAGCTAAATTCGTTGTTTTGTGTCGTGTTCATTTAACGAATTTATTTTCATTATTATTTTGCCACTAAAAATAATTATTGACAAATATTGAAAAAGATGTACCGCAACGAAAGCAAAAATCTTGTACAAAAGCAAACCCAAAATCCTATTTTTCATATTTATTATACATTTTGTGTTAAGCATACGAGCATACATACATACATACGTCCTAGAGTAAACGCCAAAGTGCGTTACAAAGCAAGAAAATAAAAATAGAATATTAAATAAATTGTGCATCCTTTGAATCGTCCTGGTTGTCAGATAAGCAAAAATCATATAGTTTTGATCGTGTTTCAGTGAAATTTTATTGATGAATAAAATCTAAACTAGTTAAAATAATAATCTCTATCTTTTATTTAAACCTTAACTGTCAATAAAAATCAGTGTAAATGTGAGTATTGTATTATGCCATAAGTTCAAATAGCGCGCCAGCTGCATGAGCTATTTAGTCTATCGATAAGTGCCAACCAACTATCTGCTCTTTTTTGCGTCAAACGTTGCGCACTTAGCCAACACTGCAAACAATGTTTTTGCCATCCCTAAATGTTCCGCAACATGCTGGCGGCAACATTTACATTGGGTTAGGTTTGCGCTCTTTCATTCATGCACACAGCAAGGGCAGGTAGTTTTGTGTCTCAACATGCTGCCAACATTTTTGTCAGAGCAATCTGTATCGATATATCGATACACACTTGGAGTTTTTCACTCATTCTTTTCCGACTCAACAAACTGTTCGGACGCGTGGCGTGGTCTGTTTTTGTATGTATTTTTAAAACAAATCAAATTTTTGGTAGTTTCGCGTCTGTCAAACACTGTGTCCAATAAGTTAATTAAATAAAAACGAGTTACATGCGCTAATGGCACCACGACAACAACAACGTCGCGTTAAAGCTTACAAAAATTTATGATGAATCAAAATAGTTGAAAGTGCGAACAAGTGAAAATTCTTAGGGTAAATTTTTCGCGTTGTGCATTTTATTCCAATAATCCCAAACATACAAAAAGTGTACACACAACATACACACACACATCCAATAAAGCAATATCGCGTATGTGTAAACGTGTGTGAGCGTGTGTATGCGTATGTGTGTGTGTGCGCGCAGGCACTTGATACCTTCTACTACGGCAAAGAAATGAAATGAAAGAAAAACTACATGTTTTATATATTTGGTGTAGTTGTAGAAAGTGCGGCAGTCGGCAGGCGGCGCGGCGCGTTTTCGTATTAAATACAACAATGTGTAAATAAACCGGGTCGCCCACATTTTGCGGTCAAAGCAGCAACCCTCCCTCGCGCCGTCCCTCCCTCCGCCGCCTGCATCTACACAGTTCAATCTTTAACTTCCCTTTTGTGTGTGTGTGTTTTTTTTGCAGGAATTTTTTTTGTGAGGAAACGGCAACGTCAACAGCGACGCCGACGCCGACTGCGCGACGTGTAAGTTTACAAATAATTATACTCAATTGCATTTGCTTTGATTTTTTTTTTGTATTTGAGTGCGAGTGCGTTTAGCGGCATTTTTTGTGTTGTTGTCATGAACTTGATTCTTATTGGAGGTCGCTCAATTAAACCGGTTCGTTCGCATTACCCCCTTCTCCATCCGCACTCTCTCTCTCTCTCCTGGTATCATGTTTGGCTCATCTATAATTCAGGCAGCAGCAGCATCAGTTGCAATTCCGCTTTATTTGTATGTATGTGTGTGTTGTTTTTTCTTTTATCTGGTCTGCTCTATGCATCCATTTGCTGCTCTGCTATCGTCGTCCGGGGGCCTTGCAAATGTGTTTTTTTTTTTGTTTTCGGTTGGTTTCTTTTTATAATACTTTTGTTGGTTTGTTATTTTTTTGCATTTTATCAACCAACTGTCCCGCCGCACAGTGGAACCAGATGCATTAGAGCTGCCTTTGGCACAGTAATTAACGTTAAGTGCTGGACAGAGAGAGATGGAAAGAGAGAGAGAGAGTGGAGGATGCCAGAGTTTTGATTGCATTCCGCATTATCTAGTGGCTACACTTGAAAAAAAAAAAACTAACACAAATATAAATTTTTACCTGTAATGAACTATGCTTAAGAATTCGCTGAGTGCATTTAACGGTCAGTCCGACTGAAAGTACTTAATTGCTGCAGTTGTTGTTGCTATGGCCGATGCTGCTTGTGTCCAAATGAAGCTATAAAAGTGGGCCATGGACAGATGATAACTAGCCGCTTTTAATATGCCCAGATCTCGTAGTTGGCAATGTCCAAAGTTGTTCAAGAGAGAAAGCCATCAAAAACGCGCAATTCCCCCCAGAGCCAGGCACTAAAACACGTACATTGAGTAAGAGAGTGAGAGAGAGAGCGACATTACATACATACAAAACACACACCTGCAATAGCTGTAACAACAACACAAATGAGCAACACTGGATGCTGACTAGATTTCCCCATAGTGTCAAACTTCAGCTGTTTGCGGTGGGTATTGTTGTTGTTGTTGCTTACCCTCTAACGGTGCTTGCAAGAGCTTACAAGAATGCCATTTGGTACTTTTTACAGTTAATCTTGAGCTAAGCTACGCATTACAATTTAATGCACTTGACACAGAAAAAAGAGAGAAACATAGTTAGGGTATCTGCGAGTGCATCATCAACTATTACATTTATGATTACACTTTATTGATTGCTTTGGCGTGTTAATGAAAACAAAGAAAAAGGAAGATGAAATGCGAGGCGAGAAAGCAATTTATGTTTGCATACAAACAACAACAACAATAACTGTTATAAAGTAGTTCATCCTTGTCGTGCATACACAATAGCTGTTCATCCTGTCCGTTATCTTTGTGTATGTGTATGTGTGTGTGTGCTTGTGTGTTTTCTATTTTCTATTTGATGCACTTTTCACTCTTGTTAGTTGATTGACTTTGGTATGCTCATCATCATCATCATCATCAGCAGCAGCAGCAGCAGCAGCGGCCGCAGCCAACGGCTCTCTTCACATAAAACGTTAATCACTTTCAAAGCATCTCCACACAATTGCACACTTTTTTTTCTCATGTGTACTTGGGTTCATTTGTGCTTTTGCCTCTCTCTTACACGCACATACAGACGCATACTAGAGCATCGCCGAAAATTGCCTTGGGACTTTTGCATGGCCTTAACTGCTGCACGCCCTCAATAACAACAACAAGAACAACAACAACTCTGCTGTCAAGTTGATGACTGCTTTGGCTACAATTACAAGCATCATTGGCCTTATTTCTTTTTTAGCCATTGCTTTGTGAGTGTTGTTCTTGTTTTTTCTTTACCATTTGGAATGTCTGTCACTTGCACACACACACACGCACAGCTACAGCTGACGTCGCGACGTTGCCGCCTTCGTTTATATATATTTGCACAGCTTTTACTCTTGCGCTCCATCTCTTTCTGACTACCATCAGAGTTGTTTTTGTCTATTTTTCGTTCTATGAAACTTCCGAAAATGATTACGCAGCATTTAAGATGGCAGCCACTTTGTTACTTGAGAACTCCACTTGCTTTGCTTTGCCCTTCACCCCGCCACCGCGCCACCATTTTAATGATCACTAAAGCTCGTGTTTTTAAAGCTCCTTTCTTGTGTAGTTATTGCTATTTTTAGCATACACAAAAGTTTCACAATCAGACCAAAACAAGTCACGTTGCTAACGCGCGTCTAGTAAAAAAAAGTAGAAAATTAAAATGAAAAAAACGCGAGTAAAAGAAGAAAAAAAAAACAATTTCATTTATTGCCACATATCTCGACACGTTGCTCTTCTGGCTGTCTGCCTTTGTGATTGAATACTTTTTTGCAGAGAGTTTTTTTTTTCTACACTTAACAGCTGTCACATTAAATCTGTTAATGGGTTTGAGTAATTAGCAAAATAAAAAGAATCACTCATATTTAACAGTGTGGTTTTCTTTTAACAGTTTCAACTTTTATGCCAGCTGTTAAGCATTTACATATTTCCTTCCTACTGATATTCATATAAGAAAAAGGGAAATTTTGTTGTCTTTCTCGCTCTAGCGCTTTCTTTTTACACAAATGTTGCCCTAATGAAAATGACTTTGCTTATTTATGAGCATAAATTAAAAATTAACAGCACACTGCACACCCACACATACCTAATTCAATTATGCTGGCATATATACTATATACATATATCATATTGCAAAGTAGCAAGAAAATTTATGAGCCATACCGCTCTTTGACTTGAAACGCGCCCCCTCTCCCGCCCCCGCCTCTCACGGCCACGCGGTGTTTTTTCTGTACTTGACAGCAGCAACAACAAAACCGCCAGCGCAGCACTTTTTTTTTTGCCAAGGTTGGCATCGTTGGAGTTGCAGTTACAACAACAACAAAAACATATGCGACCCCCATAAATGTTGATCAACTGGCGGCGGCAACTATTAGCGCATGAAACGCCACGCAACTAACAAGCGGAAAAAATCTCGACAAAAGAAAAATAACAATTTTTTTTGTAGTAAAATAGCATCATCAACAACAACAACGACGACGAGGGGCGTTCATTAAGTAATTAGTTTGCTCAACTAATTATTTTGGAAAAAAAAAATATACAGTACGACCTCGCTCAACGCAACCTATTAAAATTTGGCCAATTGCGAAAACTGAGGGGGTTGCAAAAACCGAGGAAAAATTTTCTGTTGGCCACGAGGCCTATTTCCAAAAAGAGATGCCTTTGGTACACATTAAAATTAAAGTAAATCAAATAAATCTGGGATTTTCATTTTAATTTATTTAATTTTTAAAAAACTGAGTAATTGTAGTTTGAGTTTTGTTACAAATTGTACTTTTTGAACAGCTGTTTCCCGAAGATCTTGCAGCTTCAAAATGTCATTTATTGGAAGTTCTGTTTGCTTAGCCCATTCAATACAAGTGTTGAAGCAACTAATAACGGTTTGCAGTTTGATTTTCGTTGAAGGCTCAACTATATCAACGGTGCTTTCGACGTCAATTTCATCTTCTTCGCCTGCAGCTGAAGATTCGTCGCTTGCGTTTTCAAATACCCACTCAAATATTTCATTACTAGAAATTGAATTTTCAACTAAGACTTCACGAAGGTGGTCGGTAACGGTTGCCATCAATGATTGTTCTTGAAGCAGTTCATCTCTTACTTCTTGTAATGGCAAATCATCTTCATCAGTCCATTGATCATTAGAATAAATCAACAAATTCCAGCACTTTTTATAGCATTAAGTGGTACTTTACCCCATGCATTAGAAAGCAAACAAACTGCATGCCACAAGTTAAATGCTTTGATTTTGCTTTCCATACTTCGACCTTCACTTGCAATTAAATGGGCTAAGAGACTTTTTTGTAGTAGAGTTTTGTTAATTTTATAACATTTTGGTCCATTGGCTGAAGAATAGCAGTGCAGTTGGGTGGAAAGCACATGATGGAGATCATTCCGTCGTCACTTGTTAAGTTGCCGTCTTTTGATGACAGGGTGCGTTATCCAAAAGTAACAGCGCCTTCTGTGGAAGATTTTTAGAAGAAAGGAATGACCGCACCTGAAAAAATTAAATAAAATGCGTATGAAAATTTTGTCCATATTTGACTACATGCATTTAATTTTTATACGTACCTCAGGAACAAACACATCGTGAAACCATTCTTCAAAAAATCTCAATGTCATCCATGCATTTTTGTTGGCCTTGTACACGACTGGTAAGCTCCCATAATTTTGGAATGCTCTGGGATTCAATGCTTTGCCGATAACGAGGGGTTTAACTTTGTGCATACCAGAAGCATTGGTGCAAGCCAGAAATGTTATGCGCTCCTTGCTTACTTTGCGACCAGGTGCAGTTACTTCATTGGCGCTTACAAGTGTTTTATTTGGCAGCACTTTATAAAATAAACCGGATTCATCAGCATTATAGATCTGATCTGCAGTGAGCCCTAGCACTTGGACTTTCTCTCTGAACTCCTTTAGAAACGGCTCAACAAGCATTGTTTTATTCGACAATTTCTCACCGCAAACTTTTAGCATCCGAATGCCATGACGGTTTTTAAAATTTGAAAACCAGCCGTTACTCGCGTTAAATTTACTAGATTTGTCTTCAAGTCTGCTATGCAACTGGCGCGCCTTTGACTTTACAATTTCTATAGAAATAGGCACATTACGCTCTCTTTGTTTCAGAAACCATGCGTACAATGCTTTCTCCATTTTTGCATATTCGCAATCTCTAATTGCAACACGCTTTCCTGGCCCGGATTCCGCATTTGTGATGAACTTTCTTAGTGCAGCTTCATTACGTTTAATCCTAGTTATTGTGGATTTATGCACATGATATTCCTGGCATATTGATTTAGTACAAATGCCACTATTCGTTTTTCTAGTTTCACATTTTTGTGCAATTGTAAGTTTTTTACATGTTTTATTACCGGCATATTGTTAGCAGCACGAGTAAATCAACCGATCGCAAAATAAATTCCATCAAACTAACTGCGCGCAGAAACCATATGCCATACATACATGCATCATGCCATGAGTGGGAATCCCAAATTTATATTTTTCGATAGAGACTAATGAACGCACAAACAAGAAAACAAAAGTAAAGTGAGAAAACATACTTAAGCTATTTTTGGAAGTTGCGTAAAATGGGTTTTTTTTTGGAAGTTGCGTTAACAAAGGCTACAATGTTGGAATTTGGGTGTTGCAATTACCGAGGGTTGCTGTAACGAGGGTTGCATTGGCGGGTCGTACTGTATGTTGTGTATCATTATGATAAGTTGACAATTTAAGGTGTCGCATGTGCTGATCAACTCTTTTTTTGGTGTTTAAAATAATTTAAAAAAATATTTTATCTTTTGGTGTCAAGTTCTTCTTTCCCTATGATAAGATATTGGAATGTTAAATGATAAAGTTAACAGTGATAAGAACGAATGTTAAGCTTTGTTTAACATTAAAAATGTTATTTAACATGAGGCTTAACATTGAGCCTTACTGCTAAGTGAACAGCTTGTAAGTTCAAATGAACTTGTAAATGAGTTGGTTGACAATCCACTTGCCACAGCATGCAAACATACATATCTAAATGAGAACATTTTCAAATTGTTTTTTAAACATTATTTAGCACTCAATAGCATGTATGCACATGTTTTTGCAACTTTTAAGTTATCTTTGCCAGTAGTTCCTTTCGGTTTGCATATCTTTTAAACTGATTGTTGTTCGAGTCTTTGATTTGAGCCGCCGCCGTTGGGCTAAAATGACGGACGACTCGACATATAGCGACGCTTGAGTGCACTTAAGCTAATTGCAAAGTATGCCAATGGCCAAAAAGGCCTACCCTCTTGGCCCCCGCCCTCACTAGTACCTTAGTTCAACTGTGGGTTGGTCCAAAAGTTACGCAACTTTTTAATTAGTTCAATGTTTTTCAACAAATTGGCAAAACATATTGATCAGTGTGAGGGGGTGGAGGGTGGGGTGCATGGTTCAGCTGACGGCTCTCTTAGCTAGTTGGGCAGTAAGCGCATTAAAAAACTCATCGATTTTTACTCAACTGATTTGCATATATGCATGACAAGTTGTTGTAGTTGTTTTGTTGTTTGTTTGTTGTTTCATGCTTTATTATAATCATAATGGACGTGACGCAGCTCAAAAAACCGTTTTGTAATACCCTTTAATCGCTTTAAAAGGTTTGTTCTAAGTGTTTGTAAAAGGTATCAAGGCTGAAGAGAAAATTTCCTTGATCACAAGTAGCTCAAAATATCCCATTAGCAGAACCGTTTAGTTTAACATAAACTGAAGTTAATAACTGTGGAATGTAAGATTAAGCTCTGCTTAACAGGGTATCCCTTAAGTCGCGCTTAAACAACTTTTAAAAACTTATCTACTTTTGTTTGCTGTTTTGCTCTATAGAAAAAAGAAAAGTTAGAACAAGGCGGAAGGGGGCGTCTTTCAACACTCTTTGATGTAAGTGAGAGAGAGAGCGCCTCACATACAAAAGCTGAAGATTACGTGGCCCACACGGGCTGTGTGGCTTACGCAAAACTTATATGCCATTGAAAAGAGCTTCTGTGTGTGTGTGTGTTTTTTGCGTTCCATTGTCGCCGTCACGCAGTCCACCATTCACTCAGTAAGTCACTCAGTCAGTTTGTCAAAGCATTCATTCACATGTTGAGTGCGCTCCCCTGATGCTGCTGTTGAGCCAGGACGATTAAGCTGAGGGCAATAATAAGGAAATAACATTTTAATGGGCCGCAGCAAAAACGAAGAAGAATGAAAAAAAAAACGGCAAACACAATGAAAAGTAAACGAAGAGTGAGATGACAAGTATTTTGGGTTTGTGTGGACTCTGTGTGGTTTCTGCGGGTCGAGTGACAAAAACCGCACAGATAGAAGAAGAAGAAGAAGCAGATGAAAAAGCAATGGCGAATGATGTCAACCAGCTGTGCATGTTTATGCGTGCACGTTATTGCAATAAGCATATGTATGTGAGAGAGAGAGAGTGTATGTGAAAAGTTGGGAAATTTAAGCTTTAACCACAGTTTTAAATAGTTTAATCCTTTTTTAAGAGTTGCCGTTACTTTTGCTTTCTCTCTCTTGCACACTCATCGTGCTCAGTTACATGGCATAAACATCTGCCGCTGTTGCTGCTTCTGCTTCTGGTGCTACTATTTGTAATGAGCACATGGCAAGAAGTTAATGATGCGGGTCAAGCCACCGTCCGTTGAAGGGCCATGGACCAAATGTCAAACCTCAAAACAAAAACTTTTTCTTTAGCGCATTGCGTTTACGTTTTTTTCTTTCTCTCTCTTGAGTTCACTTTGTTTTTTGTGCTTTGCATAGGCTAATTTGCGCAAAAAGAGCGTAAAACCGTAAGAGATGATAACGGAAACGTTTATATAGTTAGGTATTAAAGTGATTCAGAACTGTTTTCTAGGGTTTACTACTACGTTTTGATATTCAAGGGAAAAAATTAATATTTATTTTAGAATATTTACTCTATTAATATTTAACTACATTAAAGCTGAGCATTTTAGCTACTTTTTACAGGGTATCTTCTTTATAGCACCTTGTTTTTGTTTGACAACAAACTTCTTTTTTTTTTTTGAATTGCATGCCACAAAATATAAAAACCAAGAAACAAAAATGGCATCAACAGAAAAGTTTTGTGTGTTTTAAATGCCACACAAAAGACAAAAAGCTCTTCTATGCTCTTCTTCTATTCACTGCTCTTACTCTCCCTCACTCCCTCTCAAACTCTCTCTTGCAGGCAATGAGCAATTGCTATGCAAACGTTTGTATTCGCCTTGCTTTTCTAACCGCATTGAGCAACGCCCTCTGCTGTTACATTTAGCAGCCCTCTCGCTCACACATAAAGTAAATCTGAATCCAAATCAGAATCCAAATCCCTTCACTGGGCATTGGGTAGCTTCTCGTTTTTGGGTATAAAAAAAACTCGTGCAAACTTACCATACAAATTGTTTGGAATTAGCGCGAGCTTTGTGGCCCCTCCCCCCTCAAGCCCACCACCGCCACCCAACCCTCAGTGTCTTTCTCTAGTCCCTATTTGCTTTTAATTAAAATGCGTGTCATGAATTTTTTTCCACCGCGTTTTTTTTACGGTATTTTTTTTTTTTTGTTGTTGTTGGTTGGTTTCTGCGCCAAAAGATTCGCTTTATGAGCTGATGAGAGAGGACAGGCAACGCGTGGAATAACTGATGGCTCAATGATAATAATGATGACGATGATGATGATGAGAGCTTTCTTTACTGCAAAAAGAAGACAAACAAAAGGTAGATTTTTATCCACTTTGTCACATTTTCTCAAGACTGGATAAGGCTTTATTCCCTTGATGCCTATTTCACCTGTCTTTAAGATTTGTAAATTGTTATTAATGCTTTTCGTTTCTTGATTCTTTGGCTCTACTTGAGAACTTAAGCTAGATATAAAGTGTTTCCACTTTACTGAACTACCTTTGGTATTGATAAATAAATGGGCAACGCTTTGAACAGCTGTTTTTTCATTAGTTGTTTTCGTTTTTTGGATAAAGTGGGAACATTTGTACAGCTTTGTACTGGTTTTTGGGTTGACAGCAGTTTTAGTTTTGTGTATTTTTGTCATCTGTTTATAAAATATTGATAGATAAACTAGTTATGTGGCAAGAAGTGTTAAGCAGTATGACCTAGAAATGATAAATTAAATAAATACACTTGTTTGTATTGGGTTCTAATCAAATTTCCTTTAAAGAGATAGGGAAATTCCCTCTCCACAAATAATTACCCCCCACAATGACCGTGAGCTAGTTGTATCGCATGAGCGCACAGCTGATCGTTCGGTATTTACCGGTCTAGCCACAGTTTGTCTAGCGTACAGTTAATCAAAATTCGATAAGAGAGCAGCAGCCGGTTTGAATTTGATTATTTTTTACTACGACTATCAACAACGTTGCGATGTATAAGTTCATTAACCCTTTGTATGCCGGCAAAAGTATATTTGTTTTATGACTCTCTGAATATAAGACGCTGTGTCGTTTATTTGTGGAACGTGTCTGTCCGTGCGTATGTGTGTGTGTGTGTGCATTTGTATTTATAGCACTAATTTGTATCACTGCCGGGCGGGCGGCTGCTGTGCATGCCAACATGTAACTGAAATAAATGTTATTCGTATGCAATATAAATTAAGCGCGCCTCTCTCTCACATATGCTCCCACTCTCTCTGACTGTTAAAACCCTGGCGTTTGGCCATCACGGATCATTAAAGCTTCAAGTGCAGGATAGGCCTACACTCTTCACTCTTGCAGTTGTTTTTGCTGGTGCTGCATTTCGTATTGCGTACAGAATAAAAGAGGGGACAATGGCACTAGTTGCGGGTGCGCCGCTTTGATGTGTTTTTGTTTGGCTTTTGTTGTTGTTGTTGTTCTCGTTTCTCTCGCGCAATTTATGCGGTATTATTGTGGGACGTTTTTTTGTTGTTGTTGTTTTGCTTTTACAGTTGTTATTGTCGGATTTGGGTTTATTCTCTCTCTCCATCTTTCTCTGCCCTTCTCTGTGTAGTTGTGAGTGCGCCAAATGCGCGTGCTTAATTATACAAAATGTGTTTTGCGCTCGACTTAACAGCCAGTGATTTATTTTGGTAAGCTCGCTGGGCGCATTTGAATGATGAATTTATGTGTGTGTGTGTGGCTGTGTGCAATTGTAATTTGGTTCTTTTTTTGTTCGTCGCTGACATATAATGATGGCGGATCTGAAATGTAAATATGTGTGGGAGTTTTTTTTTTTTTTTTTTTTTGCTGTGCGTGTGTGTCAAGTGCAAGTGCTTGAATTCCATATGTAAACTAACAGCTTATCGCTGTGTGGAACTTGTGAGCATCAATTGCTATTGGGAAATATTGTGTGTGAACATAATCGATGTTGATTTCATGTAAAGAATAACAACATCTTTTGGGATATGTATTTGTGTGTAGTTGTGATTTGTGATATGTGTATGTGTGTGTTTGTCGGTAATTGTGCTTGGGAACCAGTTTGACCCAACATGTATGGTACAACTGTAATCATTGTCTGCCATTGGGATTTGTACATAATTGCACAATTTGACAATTTCATTAATTGCGTTTAATTGCTTACGTTTTTTTTCATATTGTGCTTTTGTTTAGCCAACTCTTAATTGCAATTTCTGTTACAATTTCATTTGTAATTGCTGTTGTTTCTCATTCCCGTTATTGTTATTGTTGTTGTTGTTTGTGTCGCGACCTTTGGCAATGCGCCAATTCATTAATAAAAATTTGCTCAAACAAAGCTTGCAAGCTTTTAATGCCGTTATTGAAATGTAACCACGTCATGTGTAACCCGCGCTCGCGCTCTCACACGCTCTGTCTCTGTCTATCGCATAATAAATCGAAGTGAATCGGAAACGTTTACTGTTACGGTTATCTCTCTGAGTATGCCACCTGCTGTCAAGGCTTTTCACGTGAAATTGACACAGATTTTCATCACATTAATTGCTTTGTGTGCATGTGTTTGGCGGGCGTTTAGAGTGAGGGGGGTGTGGGGTGCGGGGTGCACTCAACAAGCGTACTAAAGTGTGCTACAAGTGTGCTTTTCAACTTTTGTGCCACGACACAGAGCGTACACACACACACACACACATACACTCATTACACATTACACGTAGACATTCGTGACACGCCCTCCCGCTGCCGCCATGCTTATCAGTAGCCATAAACAGCTACAGCAACAGTCGGTCGCGCTCTTATAAAAATAAAAAAGAAAAAATGTTTGCTTCCGCTTTGCTGACTCGTGTCCGGAGAGAGCAGTTACAAAAGAGAGAGATAGGGGCCCAAGTGTGAGTAAGACAGCTTTGCAGAGGGGACGGGGGGCATTTGTGTGTGGTGCTGAAAAGTTGACTAAAGTTGGACGTGTGTCTTAGTTTTTGATAGTTACAGAAAGATGCTTAACGTGTTCGTGTGGAAATAGCGAAGGGAATTAATTGCAAACAGAAGAAAAAACAAACATACACAAATATTGTTTAAAATTGTTGCAGAAAGCTTCTTCAGTTTAAATAGTTGACGTGTTTCATCTGTTTGTGAAGTGCAGACAAAAACCATTACGACGTACTCTCTCATCTCTAATGTTAAGTGAACGGTACAATAAAATTAAAGAAGAGAGAGAAAGAGAGAGTGAGCGTGTAGCTCTGGCATCTGTTCAATTTATGACACTTTGACAGCTTTCCGAAACACTGTGCGTGGCGCTGTGCGACTTTTTAATTAAAATACAAAATTCAATTTACGCAGCGAGCAGCAGACAGCAAAGCTCCGAAACAACACCACAAACGCTTATCAGCGCACACGAAGTCAAAGCGAAATGGAGAAAATGCGATAAACACCAAATCAAAGCCGCCCTAGCGCCTACACATCAGTGCTGCCAGAATCTTCGAGACAAAAATTGCTAGATTTGGTAAAAAAAAGTTGCTAAAAATTGCTAAGCCAAGTTAAGTCCAAATCGCTGTGTGTGTTTGTGTATGTGTGTAGAAGGGCTAGCAAAAATTTTTAAAATATTTAAAAGCTTTGAAAATTTGCTGTAGGTATGCAAAAGTTACAAATATGTTAATAAAAAGGCCTAAAAATAGCAATTTTGAAATAAAATAAAATTTAATATTAATTATTTTTACAAGAATCCTCTTATAATTCCCAACTGGTTCTAGCTTGATGGAAGGTACCTTAAGCCTGCCTGCGCCAATGCCAGCCGTCTGTGACTAAGTGTTAGTGGTTTTTTTTTTTTTTATCTCAAGCAGTGTCCTCTATCTCTCTTTTGGAATTTGTCTCAACCAGAATCTCTTTCTCTCTCTCTCTCTCTCTCTCTTACTCAGAAGATCTCTCTCTCTCACTTAGAATATCTTTCACTCAGAATTTCTCTCTCTCACTTAGAATTTCTCTCTCACTCAGAATCTCTCTCTCTCTCTCTCTCTCACTCAGAATCTCCCCTCTCTTACACTTAAAATTTCTCTCTCTCTCACTTAGAATTTCTCTCACTTAGAATCTTTCACACTCAAAATCTCTCTTTCTCTCTCACCCTCAGAATCTCTTTCTCTCTGTTTGCAAATTTTTTGAAAAGTTGCCAGATCTAGCAACTAAATTGCTAAACTGACAGCTCTGCTACACATAGTCGGACACCCACACTCACACATACAGTTGTTATTGTTGCCGCGCGCTCTCTCTCTCTCTCGTTCGCACTCTCCAACTGTGTTTACATTTTTCTGTAAATATTGTTGTTGCTAGTTGATTGGATTCCATCTTCTTGAGCAGATTTTTTTCTTTGCTATGCCTCAATTGCTTTGAATTGAATTATAATTAAGTGTTAATGCGAGTGTCTTTAATAATATTGTTATCGTCGTTAAATGCATAGATCCAATTAGCAATTCACAATGATTTACGGATTACATGTTAAAGGAACACTCTAATTGCTTATCAACAAGAAGCTCAGGCCAGACGTTAGTTAACAGTGTTTAGCGTAAACAAGCTGTTAATTCTGTTTACTTAACAGCATTCGCTTAACATTTGAGTGCTTTTACTTTCCTATTGAATTCATTCCACACAGTAATTAAACAAATATTGTTTGAGCCAAGGTTTTTTTTTTTTGTTATGCAAATGGAAATTATGAATTAATCATGTTTCCCATTCAAAGCGACATGCCAATAAATTATTTGACAGAATTATAATTGTGTTGTCCATTCAAATGTGTTGTGAATACTTTTTTTCCCCCAAAAATGTTCGTTTAAATTGATTAAGCGTAAAGGTATTTTATTACCTTTAATAATAAATGAGACCATTTTTTGTAACGGACTTTGTGAATAATACATTATATGAAATGTTGCTGACGCATTACCTCAAAAAGCTTTTGCAAAAATAATTATTACATACATACCCGTTTTTACACACATTCACATACATTAATAAGTAAACCCGTTTTTTTCTTTCTTTTTATATTTTTGTCGTATCTTTGTTATTGAGTGCATTATTGACGACTTCATGCTGCACGCACACTGTGAAGGGCCACTCCTGTGGCGCTCTCGGCTGCTGCTGTTGCCTTGTCATTTGCCACTTCGTTTTTAGCCTCTTTTCGGTTCGTCGTTGCACATGCACATGCACATTCATGCACATGCAATTGCATATGTTAACAGTTCGCCCTTACGCCGACCTCTCTACGTACGCCCCTTCGTTTCACTACCTCTCTCTGTCTCTGTCTCGCACAGTCTGCCGGGCGCCCTCTTAACAAGAGACACTCTTGACATGTGTATGTGTGTGTTTATATGTGTGGATCGTGTTATGAAAAAACGGGTTTTTATTTGAATGCATTGCGCTTACACACCCCCAGGCACCCGCACTCTCCTTGCATCTTTGTTGCTCTCGCATGCTGTCTGTGTGTGTCTATCCTAGAAGAAGCTTTGGCACTCGGCACTCGTCGCATGCCTTATGAATGATTCAAATGCATGTTATGTGTGCAAAAAAGACAAAAACACAACAACAAAAACTACCGTTAAGAGTTGTTGCGCTTTTCATGAATACCCTCGAAACAAAGCTCTTTACCATTGAATAGTTTTAGTTTGAGAGTCATTTTGATAAAAAAAAATATTTGTTATAGAGGGAGAAAATTAAAAGCTTTTTTTTTGTTTACGTTTGTTAAATGTTAAGTTTTTACCAAATGAAATCCTTGAAAATGTAACACAGGGTATTTATGCGTCCATCACATTACGCTTAGCAACATTTTCACATGATTTCAAGCTCTCTGTCTCTGACATTTCGTTGGTTACCGGGTTTCCTTCCATTTGGTTGGTTTTTACCATAGTTTTTGTTGCTATTTTTTTTGCCGTTGCTTTCTGTGGCATTTTTGGGAGCCGCTGCCTCTGCGACTCTGACCTTTGTCAATGGAATTTGTGTTCAAATTTATTTTGTATTTTCTTTTTCGCCCGTTAACCGCTTTTGCGAAAATCTTTGTGACAGTGTAACGAGGATTTTGTAAGAGCTGACAAGGAAAGAGGTATTTGAATGTTAAGTATTTATTGACATTTTTGATGGAAGAAATGTAAATCATGATGGGATTATTTGTTTTGAGAAAGGTTAAAGACATTTTTCATTTCCTTTCCTTAGTAAATTACGAGAAAAGTATAAGCAATTATATTTACCTTTGCCAGAAAGTCTAAATTTTTGCCAGTCATTGGGATTACGACATAAATTATAAAACCAAAACTCGATATCCATACAAAAATAACAATATAACTTTCGATTTTTTCTTACATATTTACATACATAAATTATACTTTTGTGATTTTTTTTCTTTTTATGGTTTATTAATGTTCATTTTGTTTCTTTTCTACTCTCTTTGCAGTTGAGTAGTTTCTCAAGGTCTTTTGTGCGTGTGTGCGAGAGTGAAAAGGCGAGAAATAACGCAAAAAAAAAACAACAAACTGGTTGGGGCATGAGCCGAGGCCAAGGCGACACTGGAGATTTGGAAGTCGTCTCAATGGATCAGCAAACAACAACAGCAACAACAACAACAGAAATGAGAGGATGCAGCAGCAGCAGCGAAATCAAAAAGGGCAACTGTTAGTTAACAGCGGCTTACGTCGTCCAGTTCGTCTCTGTGCGTAGCATGAGACAGAGACAGAAAGAGCGTAAGCTCCACAAATGTGCCAAAACCAACTGTAACAACAACAACAAACAACAAAAGCAATTCACGCTTCAAACAATAGAGAGAAGTTAAGAACACGGCGGCGCCTGTCAAACTAAAAGTCTGATAAGAAAAGTAAAACCATTCAACAGGGCAACTATAACAGAGCAACAACAACAAAAACCATAACATATCTAAAAACTCAAACTAACAACAGCTTACATTAACAGAATAACAGAAAATGCTGTAAACTGTAAACGACAACAACAACAACAACCCAATACACAACAGACAAAAGCTGACTGCTGCCAGCTGACTGATTGACTGACAGAAACAAATTAAATTTGTCGTACACAAACAACAAAACAACAACAATCAATAATAATAGTTTTGCACACATTTAAAAGTAACATGACACTGCAAAGTTTCACACGCAAAATGCGGGGACGCATGCGTTCAAATACCTGCCGCATTGTATTACTCACCTCATTGGTGTGGCTCATCTTTGATTTTGTGCTCATTGCCCACTATTCGGATTGCATAGGCAAAGATGGCTGGCGTTGCAGGCGAGCCGGCGAATATGATGTTGAGGTGAGTGACAATTATTCGGCATTGCTTGGGGCCATTTGTACTCATTTGGATTCTTTTGCAGCTGCCCAACGCTGAGCGTTTGGTGGACGACAATCAATTGGTCAACGATAATGAGATCAATACAGAGAAATCACTGGATGGTGATGATGGTGCTGCTGCTGGCGCTGGCATACCACCCATAATGGGTCAGGGCTTTGTCACTGGCGGCATATCGATGACCTATCGCAGTTTGGTGCTTAAGAAATGGTTCCAAGCGCCCACAGTGCGGGAAACGAAGGGTAAACCGGGTGAGATGGGCAAACCGGTTAAGATACCCGCTGACATGAAGGATCTCATGAAGGAGAAATTCAAAGAGAATCAATTCAATCTGTTGGCCAGTGATATGATCTCATTAAATCGCTCGCTAACCGATGTGCGGCACGAAAAGTAAGTAAAAACGAAAAGAATAAAATAAATAAAAATAATAAATAAATAAATAAATAAATAATAAATAATAAATAATAAATAATAAATAATAAATAATAAATAATAAATAATAAATAATAAATAAATAAATAAATAATAAATAATAAATAATAAATAATAAATAATAATAATAAATAAATAATAAATAAATAAATAATAAATAATAAATAATAAATAATAAATAATAAATAATAAATAATAAATAAATAAATAAATAATTTTTTAATAATAATTTAATACATATTCTTCTCGTAGTTGCCGTCACAAACATTATCCCTCAAAGCTGCCCACAACATCCATTGTGATAGTCTTCCATAATGAAGCATGGACGACGCTTCTGCGTACTGTTTGGAGTGTCATTAATCGCTCGCCACGTTCCCTGCTCAAGGAGATTATACTGGTGGATGATGCCAGTGAAAGAGGTGATTATCTAAGAGTCTAGCATCAAGTATCTCAGACTCACATCCTTTGTATTGTAGATTTCCTGGGCAAACAGCTGGAGGATTATGTGGCCAAATTGCCTGTGCGTACATTTGTGCTGCGCACAGAGAAACGCTCGGGTCTGATACGTGCTCGTCTCCTTGGCGCCGAGCATGTTAGTGGTGAGGTCATCACTTTCCTGGACGCCCACTGTGAATGCACAGAGGGCTGGCTGGAGCCGCTGCTTGCGCGCATTGTACAGAATCGTCGGACCGTTGTGTGTCCCATCATTGATGTCATCTCGGATGAGACGTTCGAGTATATAACCGCCTCGGACTCAACGTGGGGCGGCTTCAATTGGAAGCTGAACTTTAGATGGTGAGATTTTCATTCTCATCATACTCATCTGCCCAAATCTAATTCCACTCGTTACTCGTTGGTTTCGTTTCAGGTATCGTGTACCACAGCGAGAGATGGCTCGTCGTAATAATGATCGGACTGCTCCGTTGCGTACTCCTACGATGGCTGGCGGTTTGTTCTCTATTGATAAGGATTACTTCTATGAGATTGGCTCGTATGATGAGGGCATGGACATTTGGGGTGGCGAGAATCTGGAAATGTCGTTTCGAGTAAGGCCAATGTCAAACATATGCTTCTCTTCTATGGTTTTTCTACTCGTTACTTACAGCTACAGCCAAGCCGCAAAAAAAACAAAAGTGTTTGCCCCATTTGCCTCTACATTTAATTATATTTTTTATTCTTCATTTGTTTTTTTCAACGTTTTTACTTAAAAATTAATTTCTATTTATTTTTTGTTGTTAATGAAATGAAAAATCGAATCTAATCACAAACAAGAGACACAGCTAAACAAACGTACTATATATATACTATATATCCAATGACAATAATATTCTCAGATATGGCAATGTGGAGGCATTTTAGAAATTATACCCTGCTCGCATGTGGGCCACGTGTTTCGCGACAAATCGCCGTACACCTTCCCGGGCGGCGTTGCCAAAATTGTGCTGCATAATGCGGCGCGGGTGGCCGAGGTATGGCTGGACGAGTGGCGTGATTTCTATTATGCAATGAGCACAGGTTCGCAAAACTAATACAAAAAAAAAAAATCCTAAACTCAAAACTCAACAACAACAACAACAACATAAACAGCAACCGTTATCTAACACACTATTATTGAGTATAACGAATTTGATTATAATTGGCTTTCACTCGTTACTAAAAAAAAACAAAAAGAAATCTAAAAACTTTCTTCGGTTTGCCGAAGATGAAATACTTTTGTAATCATTGTAAAGCAGATAAAGTTTTACTCGTTACTTTTTTGCTATAACGATTTCTACAAAAGTATATCCAAAGGTCTACTAAAGCCCTACTTTTATACCACTAATAACACTAACTACAAAACCCAAGAAAAAACAACAATTGACATTGTTTTTTGAGCATAAAATGCATCAAGTTTTCTAACTAATTATTGTAAACCAATTTGTGTAAACTCTAATACAATAATACTTTTTTATATATGTATGTGGAATCTCTATATATATATTAACTACTATAGCTAACTATACATGCATATTAATGTAATGTAATTGTAATACTAAAAAACAACACTTTTAAAATTTTGTATATTTCTAAACGAAAAAGTAACGAGTACGTCACTGGCATATGTTTTTTTTATACTAAATTATGATTATTAGTGTGATCTTGATTTTTTTTCTAACCGAGACTCTAAATGTTCTTGAATTTTGTGCTCATGCTCATGTCTAAAAAGTAAAAAAGAGACGATGGCAGGCAACCAAAAAACTAACTAAAATTTCAAACATATATAAACAATCTAAGTATAATCTCTATATATATAACACGTTAAAAACCACAAAAAAGGCGATACATACTTTCCAAGTACTTTTCACAGTTACTATTGAACTTAAGCTAAACTTAACGTACATATAATACTCGTTGCATTTTAATTTATTAATTTAAGTACAGATAAAAATCAAAACACAAATTGGTAATTAATTTTAGTATTTAGTTTATATGTATATTTAAGTTGTTACTAATATTCTTAATTATTTTTGATTTGATTTTGATTGTATCTTCACTCGTTACATGTGTATGCACTTCTCGTTGTCGTTGGGGGCTAGGATTGTTTGCGTCAAGCACTTTGCGTCATTAGCTGACTTGTATAAGTAGCTGATTCGTTTCTCGCCATGCTTATTACAGCTACTCGTTGCTTGATACAGCTTCTCGTTATATCAGTGCATGGATCTTTGCAGTAACTTTCTGTGATTCTAGCTGCTGGGCACAACAACTTGTTATGATTAACTCGTTACATATTTTACTCGCTACTTTTTTGTAACGAGCAACGAATAATCGCTTTGATTTAACATCAATTTGGCTTTACAATTCCTAGTCCAAACTCTTTCGTCCATATCGCTCTCGCTACTCTTTTAGGTACTCGCTACATTTGCGCTTGGCTTGACTGAACCCCCTCTTAAAACACATATATATCACATGTGTATCATATATATATATTTTCTTTCCCATCTCTCGCCCGTTTTCTCTCTCGCTCTCTCGTCAATAAATATTCCGTTTATTCAACGCTCGCAACCAGGTTTGGATGTGTGGCGGTTTACTCGAGATAGCGCCCTGCTCCCGTGTCGGTCATGTCTTTCGCAAGTCAACTCCATATACCTTCCCGGGCGGCACCACGGAGATTGTTAATCATAATAATGCGCGTCTGGTTGAGGTTTGGCTGGACGACTGGAAAGAGTTCTACTACAGTTTTTATCCAGGTTAACGAAACAAAAAAAACGAAAACTCTCTCTCACACTCTCTCTTTAATCCGAATGCTTCTTCACTTAAATTATCTCAACACTCACTTTCTTTTTTTCTCTCTCTCTCACTCTCTATCTCTCTGTCTCTATATAGTTATTTGTTTCGTATGAATATTTAAATATTTATTGCATTTTGCAATTGTCTGTCTTTTATATATATTATAGAATACATATATATTATATGGCATGGCCATGACAAATCACCCTGTATATTTGTTTTGCAATTTATTTTGTTCTTGTTTGTCTTTCTCTTTCTTGTTTGTCCCCATCTTTCCCCATTTCTTGTTCTCTTCAAGGTTTCCATTTAGTTAACTCTATTTACTTTTTCCTATTGTTTTGTCCAAAAATTCAAAAAAACCACAACACAACCACAAGACGCCTGTTTGATGTCCCCCCCACCACCAACACCAACCCCACAATCCAACAAAAATGCATTCGCAATTTTTTTCGTAATTATTTTTGTAGGGGAATACCCCCCTTTTATTCCAGAGTTTACAGCTTTTTGCACTTTAAAATAAGTATTTAATAATCTTATTTATTGCATGCTTTGTATAAAACTTATATGTATTTATTGTGGATAAAAAGCTTTTGCACACTGTTTTTGTTGCCCAATTTTGCTTGCATATCTAACCATTCAATGCTGTATTATATCAATTAGCTTTTAACGGACACGAATGTAGCTCCAAAAAATACACTGACACTCACACTAACATTGATGTCTACTGAGCAAATATCCCGCGAAAGCTTACTCAAAAGAGTTTTCTCTTGTTTTCCCTTTGAACTTTAGGCGCTCGCAAAGCTTCTGCTGGTGATGTTAGCGATCGCAAGGCGTTGCGAGATCGTTTGCAATGCAAAAGCTTTCGTTGGTATCTGGAGAATGTTTATCCGGAGAGCTTAATGCCACTGGATTATTACTATTTGGGCGAGGTGAGCTTTTGGGACATTTAAAAAAGTTTTCAACTAATTTGTTTCGTTCTTATAGATACGCAATGCTGAAACTGAGACCTGTTTGGATACCATGGGTCGCAAGTACAATGAAAAGGTTGGCATTAGTTATTGCCACGGTCTTGGTGGCAATCAGGTGTTTGCCTACACAAAGCGGCAACAAATCATGTCCGATGATTTGTGCCTCGATGCGGCCAGCTCCAATGGGCCCGTGAATATGGTGCGCTGTCACAATATGGGCGGCAATCAGGAATGGGTATACGATGCGGAGGTAAAGTCTAGAATATGATATATAAAAGCTTAATGACTAAACTATATAATTTTCAGGAGAAATGGATTAGGCATACGAATACTGGACAGTGTTTGCAGCGTGCAACGCGTGATGATGCAAGCACACCGCTGCTACGGCCATGCAACTACTCAAAGGGGCAACAATGGCTCATGGAGTCAAAGTTCAAGTGGCAGGCGCACTAGCTAACATTAGCAACAACAACTATAACTAAAACTGAAACTATACATCAAACTAAAACTAAACTGAGAACTTCCAATTTGTGTTTAAAAAACTGTTAACTAAGTTGCCAGCAAGGATTAGAGACTAGATGAAGTTACTAGCAAAGGATTTCAAGCATTTGTTTATATTAAATTTTTTTTTTAATATCTCCACGTTTACATGATTATGTACTAAGTTATTGCCTATTGTCTTTGTGTTAGTATGTGTATGTTAAAGCAGCTGAATGTCTTCCCAATTGAATAACGTTTGTATGTTTAATTTTATGTATCATATACGTATATATATATTTATACCTAGCCACGACCAAGTGTACCAATAAATTGGCATTTAAATGACATATTTTTGTGCTTCACAACAACAGAATATATATATATAAAACTACTAACTAACATGTGTCATAGCAAAACGGCTAAAACAAACAGTTAAACTATATATATACATATATATATATTATGGATGATCGATCAGTAAACATCCCGCACATTCCCCTAGCTAATAACTTATTTTTGAAGTTATTTGCGCTCTCAACTGAGTTGTGTTTTTTTAATATATACAAAAAAATAGTAATCATATAAATATAAGATTTAGGTTTTTCTTGAAATTCATTGTTTATTATTATTTTCGCTTTGTACCAAATGATATAAAAAATTCTTTTTCGTTTAGAAATCACAAATGCGCTGCATATCATTAATAAATAAATAAATACACAACAAAAAAATAATGCTTTTTACAACCATAATCAATATATAAATATATAAAAAAAATAATGCACGCATATCATAAAAAAAACAACAGTGTAAAAATTATACGAAAATATTTAGTTAAGATTAAAAAAAATATTGTACATAAAAAAAGTTCAGAGAGAAGAGAAAGAGTTAAGCGTAGCTATTAAAAATATACATTTAAATATAAATATTTATATATATGTGTGCGTATGTGTGGTATACTAATATATGTGTGTGTGTGTTCAACAACAACTCTGTACTATAAATTGCATTTAGCATTAAGTATATACATACATATATATTTCTCTAAGTTCGAATTTAGTGTTTTAGACTTAGTCTCAAAAGATAAATCGAAACGTTTTGCGTCTAAGCTAAAACGTAGCTCACAACAACACCAACAACAACAACAGCACTGTGCTCAAACTTTAATCTACATATTTTTGCTGTTGTGTATATATTAAATATATGTAAACCTTTAACAAAAGTATTCACCACCTGATAAAAAAAAAAAATTGATATCCCGAAGCAAGAAAATATCTCCACACACACACATACAACTTCTACTAATACTAAACAAGAAAAATGCAAAAAAAATCTGTAAAAGCCAAGTAAAACTTTTTAGCTAAATTAATTTTTTAAAAAACCATATATATATATATATATAAGTAATAGAAACGATATACATCTAGTATATATAACTGGTGACGGTGCAATTTTAATTTTAGCATTATATTAGCAAAAAACAGATTCCAAAACAATCAAATCAAACTAACTAAACGGCTAACAGGCGAGCGACGCCAGCAATCCAAAATCTCCTATTTAGTTTAGCTAAATAATATATATTTTTTGTGTATAATTGTTTTTTGTTCCACTTGTGAAATCTCCCAAGCAAAAATCAAACAAGTTTTGCAGTGTTTAAAGCCACAAAAGTTGTAAGATGTACTTTTTTGTTTAATTAGAAACTTTTTAAATTTTATAAATAAAAAGAAAATCAATGAAAATAAGATAAAAACAAAATCTATTTATCTTCTGTGGTCTATTCGTTGACAGCTGAAAGCGGAACATATAACTCGGAACTAGTTCAAATCAGTTCAGCAGTTGTCAAACGAAGCCCCTGTATTTTTTTGAGCGGGAATATCCTCGGATATCCAACATGGGCATGGATAAGTAAAGCTTCGCTGTCTACACAATGGCTTCTGCAAGCATCATTGACACCAATTTTGAATATTTTAAAAACAAACATCACTTTTCTTTTTGTTTCTTTACTTATAAAAGTAAAACGAATTTTTTATTATTTTCACTTTTTGCTTCTTTTTGACCGGCGCGGCGCAAACCACAGAAAATTGCGTTGTCTATTTATATTTTGTGTATAAAACTACGGAAACTCTAAAACGTAACGGAGCATTGACTGTTCTGTTTACTGTTCCTTTGTCTCACGCAGACGACGCACAGCGGAGCGCACGGAAGCGGCAGCTGTCGTGGAGTAAACCCAGGCACCACCGGCAACGGTACGCTTGCAGCGTTTGCACGACCAGATGCCAACCACGGAGCGCTTCATGGAATCCTTTAAAAACGAATAATACACAATTTAGTTGTGTCCAGAATGAAATCAAATGGTTTATCTTACCTTGCCGCAGAACGAGCAGGTATATTTGCTGTGCTGGGTGATTTCCATCTTCTTGACCATCTTACGAAGGGAGGCACCATAACGGGTACCATATTTACCAACGATTCCAACCTTCTTGGTGCGCTTGGCCTATTCAAAAAAAAAAAAGAAATTGAGAATTGTTTTAGTAAATGCCAAGGGCAACAACACAATTGACGCGACGTTTCATTTTGCGCTTTAAGTTGACTTTATTCACTAAATTGTATTACTATTTAATGTCAGACAGTATGCTGAAGCGTTTAGTCGCATTTTTAGCGCACAGAAAACACTGATTGCATTTATATTTAACGATTTAGAAGAATTCGTACCATTTTTAAGTTGTTGATTTGTCAAAAAATTCAACAGGAAAGAGACGGCTTGTCAGTACCGCACTGTGAAGTTGGCTGCGCTTGCACGTATCACAGACAAAAGCTAATTTGTATGCGAGTTGCTTGGCGGCAAATACAATTTGATTCGAAATTATATAATGAGCGCATAAAATAATATGTAAATACTTTAAACTTAACCATTTAAAATAAAATATTTAATAATAGTTGCGCCTAAATGTATTTGACAAGCTGAATGTAAATGCTTAAAAGAATTTAATTTAATTATCCAAGTTGCTTGTTGCCATTCACGTGTGAGCGCAACCATCAGCTGTTTGCTGCAAAATGCGTTTGTTGTTACCCAGCCAGTGCTGTCCAATGTGCGGTTTTGATAAAAAAAAGAAAGAAACAGACAGACACAAAACGAATTTACGAGACATTAATATAATATTAGTGCGCATTTTCAAGCGTTAACCACAACAGCAACAGCAGAGCAAAAACGGCCGTCAACATTTTTAAGCGTACACTGGAAAAAGTGTCGTTGTCGCTATCGACATACAGGAGAGGCAGAATTATGCACAGCTGTACGCTACTGCAGGATGAAACCAAATATCAGCCGGACACGCTGGATCTCAACACAGATGCGAAAGCGGCCGATTATTGGTTTCCCTGCTTTCGTGAACTAGTCAACAAGTACGCCAAGCAGGCAGTAATCAGTCAATTGGATAACGACAACAATGGCGATAGCGCCGCGGAGCGTGCCGCACAATTTCAAGCTGCGTACCTGCGTCAGCTGCAGGACTATCAGGATAACATAGCCAACAACCGTGGTAAAGTTGTCCTGGGCACCAGTGAACTCCTCAAGCTAAACGAGACACTGCTGCGTCATTTTGGCTTCACGGATCCCTGGCTGCATCAAAAGCAACAGGAGAACGCGTCAGCCAAGGGTCGCCTCAAGCAGCGGCTGCAGGAAATCGATGCCATAACGGATGCAGATGCCCGCTGGACGGAACTAGTACGTGGCGTACTCGCTGGCAACATGTTTGATTGGGGTGCCCAGGCCATAGCCAGCATACTGGAGCAAGATAGCAATTTTGGGCTGCATGCAGCCCTGGAACGAATCGAGCAGCGTCCCTGGCTGCTGGACAATCTGGATGCGTGGCTGCAACGCATGTGCATTAGTCCCGAGCAGCCGGCACACAAGTGTGCTGTCGTCTTTGTGGATAACAGCGGCGTGGATGTCGTTCTGGGCATCCTGCCCTTCGTCCGCGAGCTGCTCAAACGCGGCACCAAGGTGCTGCTCTGTGCGAATAGCGAACCATCGCTGAATGATGTCACCAGCAGAGAGCTTAGCTCGTTGCTCGACGATTGTGCCTGCGAGTGCAGCATATTGGAGTGCGCCTGGCGCCAAAGCCATCGGCTGCTCGTCTATGCGAATGGACAGAGCGGTCCCTGTTTGGATATGCGCACGCTGCCGCGTGAGCTGTGCGATGCCATCACTGCCAATGAGACTGATCTGCTTGTCATCGAGGGCATGGGTCGAGCGCTGCATACGAATCTGAATGCCCAATTCAAGTGTGAGACCTTAAAGCTGGCTGTGATCAAGAATCGTTGGCTGGCCAAATATCTGGGCGCTGACAAGATGTTTGCCGTCATATGCAAGTACGAGGTGCACAGCTAGTGGAAGGATTTGGATGGATACACATACATATATATATGGATATTGATTGTTATGCTTATGCATTGTTTTATTTCAAATTATTGTTATTGTTTAAACAGAGAGAGGGAGGAGAGATTCAGTTTCGCTGTGCATCAAGAACGTGTGATTGATTGTTCAGAGCTTGGATAAAAGATACTTTTAAACAGAACTGGAATTCTTTTATTTACATTAAACACAAAGCAAATATGCAAAATATCTGTCAATTATTGTGAGCCGTAGCCGTTTTTTGTTTATAGATTTTAATTATAAAAGTAAAAATAACAATGTCACTTTTTTTTTCGTTCTGTTTATCAAGCTGAGCTCCCATTAAACTTTTTATCGGTCATATGGTCATAAATTAGCCAACTGATAACAAAAACCACCGTCGTCCAAACCACACACACACACAATGGATTAAAACTCACACTGTCGATAAGAAACTAGAAACAATAACAAAATGTTTGGATTGTGGAAGCACAACTATTGTTTATACAGACGTGATAAAATGACGAAAACGAGAACTAAATCCATTTAACTGATAGTAAAACTAGTTACTATCTAATTATCACTTTTATTATAGTAGTCTGTTGCTTATCTGTTGTCACGCTTTACATCATTATGTGTGTGATGAGATTGATGACATGCATCTTTTTTTGCTTATCAAGAGGAAGCTTATAAGCGAGCTGATTATGCTTTATGATGTTATAAATTATATGTTAAGATAATTGTTTCTTAAGCTTGTATGATTGTGTTCCTTTTAAGTAATGTTCTGTTAAATGCTCAGAAAACTATTGATAACAAACTTAGTTGATCAATGACCAGAAGCTCCATGGGGCATCGCATGAGAAAGTAAATAATCGATAACATAATGTGGGCGCATATAATTTATGAATGGAACAAAACAAAAGACGATGAGATTAATAAACTATGTAAGAAGAAAGCCTTAAAAAAATAAATAAAATATTTTATAGCACATCAAGAGTTTAAAATATTATTTATTCGAAAATATGTTTAAACGCAACTTTATTATTTTTTAAGTTTTCAAACACATTTTTGTATATTGTAATTAATTTTTAAGACTTTTTGATATAGATCATTTTCAAAAAAAAAAAAAAATATATTTTTTTATCATCTTTTATATTTTTTTTTTAAATTTAAAAGCAAATTTTGAAAGGTGCGCGAACTTATCATCAAAAAAACAATTTATTTCCGTTCGTCTCAAACATATTCGATTAAGATTAAGTTGTCAATGTATAAAGAAAAAAAATATCAAAACATTTGTACATAAAAGTCGTTAAGATAACACAATCTCACATCGAGCACAAATCAATCGAACATGCAGTCGGCAAATCATTTGAATGCAAATCCTCCGACAGATCAGTCTGAATCCAGTGGCTGGGGTTGCAATACAAAGCGCGGCAACATGTATCTGTGGATCACTATTCTCCTCATGCTGCTACATTTGCTCTTCTTGCCACTCTACTTGTATCTCACATGGCATCATAGATACTGGCGTAAACGTGGCTTGATCACAGCCAAGCCCTTGACACTGCTGGGCACGTATCCGGGTCTGCTGACACGCAAAAGTAATCTTGTCCTGGAAGTGCAAAAGGTTTACGAGTAAGTTCGAGAACAGTGCAATAAGGGTTTCTTATTCATGTTTCTCTTTAACTTAGCAAATATAAAGGCAAAAATCGTGCTGTGGGCGTTTTTGTCACACGACAACCACAAATTCTTGTGCTCGATCCGCAGTTGGCACACGAAGTGCTTGTGGATAATTTCCGTTGCTATAGAGATTCACTAACCAGTTCGTATATACGTCATGCCAAGTGGGATAAGTATGTTCAGGGCAATCCATTTTGGGCTGCTGGCGATAATTGGCGACGTTTGCGTACTGAGGCTCAGGGTGGCTTATCTGCAAGTCGCTTGAAGCAAGGCTATGCCATTTGGGAGCAGAGTGGCAAGAAGCTTACAAACTATATGACGCAGCTTCGTATCGAGCAAGGCAATGAGCTGGAGACAAGAGATGTACGTATACATAATACTGTGCTCTAACTCATGATACAATCAACAAGGTAATGTCATGCGAGAAAGCGCCCTCTATAGTTAAGTACCAATCGTCAGTCGCAAAGTGCTTGTTTTTATACCTTACTCACTCGCACTTACAGAAAAAACTCCTTAACAGAGGCAAGAGAGTAAAATGACAGAGTCATATAGCGGGCTCTGTCGCACTCACACGGTCATACACACTGGTACTGGCTTCCTCGCATGACATTACCTTGTTGATTGTATCATGCTCTAACCTATTCCGACTTTCTTGCAGCTTTGTTTTCGCTACACTGCGGATGTTATGTGTGATTTCATTTGGGGCATCGATGCTGGCACTTTGACCCAGCAGCCAGGGCAGCCCAATAAGGTGCAAGAAATGGCAACGAAATATACCAGCTACACCTTCTATATGATCTCCATATTTATGGCAACAATAGTGGCGCCCATAAGTCGTTTGCTATGTCGCATGCGTTTCTATCCCAAGGATACAGATGATTTCTTCTCCAATTTGACCAAGGAAGCCATCCAGTTCCGTCTCAAGGCGGGCAGCGAGATACAACGTACAGATTATCTATCGCATCTACTTAAGCTGCAGAATGATAAAAATGCCACTCATGATGATTTGGTGGGGCATGCCTTAACCGTTATGTTAGATGGTTATGATACAACAGGCTCAGCGCTAATGCATGCTCTGTATTATGTGAGTAGAGAATTTATATGGTTAATACCATATAATTTATATAAAAACCTTTTTTAGCTATCAGAACAACCTGCGGCTCAGCAAAAGCTACGCTCAGAGATTCTTAAGAATGCGAATAAGGATAAAGTTCTTAACTTTGATGAACTATGTGATTTACCCTACTTGGAACAGGTTGTTTATGGTGAGTAAAAAGACGGCTTTCTACACACAGAAAAAAAATGCAACTGTAAAATCAAAAATTTAATTTTAAATTAAGATTTTAGATTTTTTTTTTTAATTTAAGTACGAAACTATTGAATTTAATAATTTTTCGTATTAAATCAAGGTTTTCACGCATTCATTTTAATACGAATCGTGTTTAATAAGGTAATATAATACAAAAAATTATTAAATTCAATAATTTCGTACTTAATTTGAAACGAAAAATCTAAAATCTGAATTTAAAATATTTTTTTTTTTGATTTTGCATTTTTTCTCAGTGTATGAAAAATTACTAAAATCTCCTTTTACCCTTAGAATCTCTTCGTCTGAGCAGCCTGATACCACAATATACCAAGGTTTGCACACATCCCACAAATATACAACTGAATGAGCACAAGACACTTGAGGTTGAGCAGGGCATGACCATTATGATACCAAATTATCAATTCCATCATGATCCAAAGTACTTTCCCGACCCAGAGACATTCAAACCCGAACGCTTTGATAATGGCGCTCATCACGAACTTATTAAATCCGGTATTCTGCTACCCTTCAGCGATGGACCACGCATATGCATGGGTAAGTACTAAGCACTAATAAAATGTACTTTCTAATACATTTCTTTCCATTTGTAGGCATGCGCTTGGCTCAATTGACAATCAAATCGGCATTGCTGCACATTATCAGCAACTATCAGGTTGTGCCGGGCAAGGCAAAGATTGAGGCAGCTGGAGATTCGGGTTTTGGTGTTGTGCTTCAAGGTGACATCAATTTGGAGTATCGACGATTCGAACAATAGAGTTAGACTATCAGGAAGTGTTAGTGTGTATGAATTGTACTAGACATAATAAACTTATCGCATGCGTTGAGAGCCTTTAAAGCGATTACAAATTCTACTCAATTGTTTTCGTGTGCTCTTCAAATCGCTAAAAATAGTTACTCTATACTTAGGGTATATTTGCTTTAGATGCATTTGGAAAGTGAAATCAATTTATGAATAGATTTGAACTTAGGTTAGAGTTTAATTAAACCTGATAAGAAATATTCTCCAAAAAAACCGCAACAAACTTGTTTGAAGCTCGTTAGAGATTAAAAAGTAATCATTAACTTTGCAATCAAACAAATTATGTATATAAATAACAATATAAGAGATAATTCAAGGTTAATAACTGTGACACAAAGTAAAAATAAACAAGGTGTGTTAATATTTGTTTACTTTAAAGTGTAAACAATGTTTGTACAACGATCAAAACAAGTCTCATTAGTCGCATGCCAGTCATGTATTTATATTCTGATGTGTTGAGATAATGAGTAGCATATTAAATATATATTGTGTTATATGCGTCTAAAGCTATTATCAGACAAATTCACTCAATTGGGAACCCAATCGGAGCTGTGAGCAAACAGTTTGAAAACGAACGTCGATCGGATTTGTTCTATTTCAAAATATTGCGCATACGTCATGTGGACACTGATTGCTATTGTATTGGGTTTTGTGCATGTCATCTTTGCTGCCGTCTATCTATATCTCACCTGGCATCACAGCTACTGGAAGAAACGTGGCCTGGTCACAGCAGAGCCCTTAACACTACTCGGCAGCTATCCGGGTTTATTTGGTGGCGGCAGCTGTTTTATAGCGGATTTAGGAAATATTTACAAGTACGTAGATTTAAATACTTGCATGTATATGTATTAATTTTTAATCTTCTTAGTAAATACAAAGGCAAACATCGTGCTGTTGGCACATTTTTAACAAGAGATCCTCAAATATTGGTGCTGGATCCGCAATTGGCACATGAAGTTCTGGTGACGAACTTTGCTGATTACAGGGATGGCGTGACGAGTAGTTATGTTACGCACTCCCAGGACTATGATAAATATGTGGCACGCAATCCTTTCTTCAGCACAGGAGAGGAGTGGAAGAAACGTCGCACGGATGGCGGCGCTGGTCTAACAACCAATAAACTCAAACAAGCCTATGCCATTTGGGAACAAACTGGACATAAGCTAATGGACTTTATGAAGAGATCCATAGAGGAGCGTTCAAATGATGTGATTGAGACAAGGGATGTAAGTTAAATTCTCTATGAACATTATGTACTTTTGCTTGACATCTTTTTTCCTTTCAGTTATGTTATCGTTATACCGCTCAGGCAATGGGCGATTTCATTTGGGGCATAGATGCTGGCTCTTTGACTGGTGGCATCAATGATGTCAGCCACTTTCAAAAGGTTTCTACAAATTGGGTAGCACATGCATTCCATAGCATCACGCGTTTCAACCGTACACCGATTGCACCAATTATGCGTCGATTGTTTCGCATGCGTTTCTTTACAAAGGAATCGAATGAGTTCTATCTGAAGCTAACGCGGGATGCAGCCAAGATGAGGCTAAGTGGTTCAGGTGCAGAACGCTCTGATTACTTATCGCATCTGTTGCAGTTGCAGGAGAAGGGTGCCAGTATGGATGATATGGTGGGTCATGCGCTAACCTTGCTTATGGATGGCTTCGAGACAGCTGGAGCGGTTCTCTATCACTTGCTGTATACGGTAAATGGAAAAGTTTGCATTATCTCGTCAAGTACCACACTTTAAAATGTTGTTTTGTTTTCGCAGCTGGGCGAGTATCAAGAGCAGCAGGAAAAGTTACGTTCAGAAATCTTGGATGCCCTGGCTGTCGATAAGAATATTAGCTACGAACAGCTGAATGCTCTGCCTTATCTCGATCAGTGCGTTAATGGTAATGTGTAAACAAATATATAAGGGAGATAATTTAATGTCATGGCTCTACTTTTAGAATCGATGCGTTTAACGAGTGCCATTGGTTTCTTTGTCAAAATCTGCACAAAGCCCACAACCATTGATTTGGGCAATGACAAAAAGGTCAAGGTGGAGCCAGGTGTTACTGTGGCCATACCCACATATAACTTGCATCACGATGAGGCATTCTTTCCACAACCAGAAGAATTCAGACCCGAACGCTTTGATAATGGAGCTGCAACTGAGTTTACCAAGCGAGGCTGCCTTCTGCCCTTTGGTGATGGACCACGCATTTGTTTGGGTATGTTTAGCTGTAGTATGAAAGCTATAGTGAACTTTAATTTTAAAATCTTCTATTTACAGGCATGCGTGTTGGTTTATTGAATGTTAAAATGGCTTTGTTGCGCATTTTATCTGAATACAAAGTAGAGCAAACGAACAAGTTGGAATTAAGCTCCGACACCGGCTTGGGAATCTATTTGAATGGTGATGTTGATTTGAGATATACAAAGCTACAAAAATAAAGTTCAAATTTCAATGCACCAACTGTTGTTGCAAGCAGCAACACACACACAAACGAACCTACATTTTTGCAACACTTTGCGTATTATGAAACGTGTGCTGCAGTTTTCGGGGAGGTCACAATGTGCAGCGTGCAGCGAAATTTAATTTAGCGCAAGCCAACCGCAGACCAACTAGTACCAAGGCGACACACAGTGGTGTTCCAAGCCCCATCTGCCATCACCCTGTTGCCTTTACACCCCTTTCACCAAATATTCGTTGCGAACCTGAACTGTGTCAGTCCCAACTGGACTTTATGGCCATGCACAAGTATTTTCATATTGAGCGACCACATGCCGTGGATATGTCGCCCGAATGCAACTGTGGATATGCTACTCTATGTACATGAGTGTGTGTGTGTATCGATGTGCGTGTATTGTGTTGCAAAATATCCTGTACTTAATATGAAAAGAGCGTATATGTGATATTTCTGCATTTGTTCAAAGAAGCATTTCAAAATATGAAAACCATAGCATACTTTCGGGCAGAGCAAAATATTAGCAGCCATTGCGTTTTGTGGTGTTTTCCCTTAATAATACCAAAGCACAGCATTTAAATTACAGGGTATTGCACACAACCACTAAATTGCTGTTATTTGCGTTGCATATTTTTTTTTATATACATATATGCATATATATTTTTTTCGTTGCCCTTGTTCTGCAACAAGCCACAAAATTTCATTTGAGCTTGCAATATGGCGCATTTAAATTTCGTTTTTTATTCATTTAGATTTTGTTTTTTGTTGTGTGTCCGCAACTGCGCTGCGTTTGTGTGCAGTTGTGTAATTGTGTTTGTGCATGGAAATTAAATTTTATAACGCCATCGTCGCCCATTTTATTTATTAGTCTAAACAAATTGTTGGCAGCCACACCAACCGCAAATATTTGAATTCGATTTGAGTTTAAATGTTGTGATTTTAAAGGGCGAGAGAAAAGCTGGCTTACACGTTAAGCAAAGCATAAAAAGTTAATGACTGTCGCCTCGAACCGAAAAAAAATGTTTGCGTCTAAGCCAAAAGTGAAATGCAAAGCCTTCATTTTTGGTTGTTGCAACCAAACACTTGGAAGATAAGCAGCAACAGCAGCAGCCGCAACGGCAGCCAAAGCCAACAGCAAGGACATGCCAGGCAGCCAGAGGTCCTGTTTGCTGTCTCGAACGCGCTGTTGCTGTTGTTGTTGTTTTGTAAAGCTGGCTTCATGGTACGCTGGCTTTTATCCAATTTACCTGATAACCACAAATGAGCGTTAATGGCCAAATAAATAGAAAAGTGGCAACTACGAAGCGACGGCGCGTTAACTGAATGAAGCATCTACTCCCCGCAGCCTTCACCGTTCATCTCCAATGTTTATACTATATATTTTAGTACATTTACTAAACAAATTTAATGCGTTTATATGGCAGCGGCCTGGAAATGGCAAACTGTTTGTGTGTGGCGATAAATTTAGATGACAGCAGCAACTAGTGAGACCAAAAAACCAGATTAAATGTTGCGTTTATTTTATATTTTTAATTCATTTAAATTTAAGAGTGCTTTAATGTTAAAAGTGGCATTAGTATCAACTGGCTGCTAATTTTATTTAGCTTAGTTTTCTTATTCTTTCTTTATCCTAACTGTTGACATCTGATTAGTCTTAAATTTTTTTTATTGGCAACAAACTATCTATCTATCTATATTGGCCCAATTTAATAGCAGTCAAAGCTTGCCAAAAAAGTAAAAAAACAGTTTAGAGGACAAACAATGTGACAATTTTGTTGGTGCAGAGGGGAAGAGAATGCTAGAGGCGGGGTCAAACTTGTTTCGTGCCAAAATAGCGTCAAACTGTAACATTAATTTGTGCACGTTCCATTTTGCCGAAAGGGTTTTGGGTTGAATTTCGATTTCGAAATTGTTGCTGTTGTTGGTGCTGGCGGCGGCATTGCAACACTTTGGCCACAAATAGCAATAGCAACCGAATGCAGCCAGGCAAACCAGCTAATGGAATTAGCAACAATTTAACCATTAAACACATCATGTGCATTGGCATGTTGCACTTTAGCTGGGATTTGCAATCCCAGCATCAGCCAACAGCAGTAGTTGCAACAGCAGCAGCAACAGCAGCAGCAACAGCAGCAGCAGTAATTTGGGAATGGTGATTACTCTGGTCTCCATTGTCGAGTGTCGGTTGTTTGGTTGCCGGGTTGTCGGGTTGTTTGGTGTCGGTTTTCAGTGTTCTCTGCTTGGTTAGCTTAGATACAAGTGTTTACTTCACTCAACCCCTTTTCCTCCATACATGTTCCTAGCCGCCATCTATCTATCTGTCTGTTCATTTGTCTGCATATCTCACACCATTTTATTGGCATTAAATCCTTATCCTGCCTTGCGCTCTCTCACTAGCTGGGTTTGCCATTTTGGCTTTCGCAAATGCTTAATAGACTTTTGGTGGGTTTTATTGCTGGCAACAGTTGTGCGTTGATTTTGGCCATTGCTTGCATAGTGCAACGTAGCGCTAATTAAAACGAAATTTGTTCAGCGTAATCAAATATGCCCCAAACTCAACTTCAAAAGGGCGTACTTCATGCTACCTCAAGGGCCATAAGCTGCAGCTTAGTATTGAAGTACTTTGCTTTTATGACAGGTAGGTATTTGTGTTTGGCAAATCTTGATTTTTGCTGACTTGGCACAATTTCCTGACCCACTACACGTATACGTAATGTGAGTGCTGACCAGTGATTTCAGGGCTGCTTTTTTATTTACGGAAAGCAACTAAATTGGTTTGATTTGCTTAAATAAGGTTTTGATTTGAGCAAAATTGTAGCATACTTTTATGCTGAGAGGGAAATTCTTTCTTAACTGAACTTTAACTCGTATATTATGGTTTGTTCCCATATTTAAACCTTATTTACCTGTACACAGCAAATTGTTTTTGTGGCTAAACACATAAACAATTAAATTCCTTTTGTTGATTCAATCAACGGAACTAGTTCCACTGGGAGGCGTCACACATCTCTAAATCAAGTCAAAATGAGCGTAATATAAACAAACATATACATGCCTTTGGGGAACTTTATGTGTTTGCGGGTGTGTGTGTGTTTGTTTGTTAGCCGTTTGTTTGTTTATTTGCTATGTTAGATGACTGCCGGCCATGGTCAGGTAGGTAATTTGCTTCGAAAAATGGCATCATTAGCTTAACAAATTGCCATTTTGTTGTTGCCACATAAATCGCCTAATACCAGTAGGCAGAAAAGAATGAAAGTAGACTAAAGCTTTGGGCCGTCAGCTCGTCAGTTCAGCTACTTAATTAAAATTGGAAAACAGTCCAAAAACTCATAGAAATTTTCGCACTCAATGGGCCTTATTATTGACTGCGGCGCATTAAGATTTTCATTAGCGCTTCGTTGGGGCAAAAATAAATGAATATTAAGCGAGCTTAAAATGAAAATAGACAGCTAGAAAGTTGTTGTTGTTGCTTTTATGACATGTCTGTGCATTCATAAATCATAAATATGCTAAAATTATGCGAGCAGCGACGCTCCCATTAAATCTAAATATACAAAACTTAAATATAACGTATACGCCCATTTAAACCCAAAGTGAATCGGATGGTGTGTGTGAGTGTGTGTGTCTGCGACAGATAAAAACTTTAAGAATTATAACTTTGGGGATTTTGGAGGCCCCCAAACGCCACACAATGACCACAAAAGTAAATAACGTGCCGGACCCACATACAAGCCAGAGAATGGGCAAGACACAAAAAAAAAAAAAACAAAGTAAGAGAAAAGAAAATTGCAAACTTTTAAATATAATTTCAGCTTTTGTGCTGGTGCGTCAACATGGAACATGATATTGCACAAAATGTCCCTGCGGAAGGACGAACTCAACTCCAGGCTAGGCCAGTCCACTCCAAGTCCGAGTCCAAGTTGTGTTTTAGGCCAGTTCATCGTCGGCCTTGTCAATATTTGTTACACAATCAGCAAATACGAGCGAACAGCATGCAGTTAGCTTAAGTTTAATAGTATATGTAGTGCTCATCCTTATGTTCCTCTCTGGTGCTAAGGACCTAAGACTGAGAGTGTGTACAAATAGTAAATGAAGCTGTTTCTGTTACACGTTTACTCAATATGTGAATGTGGTCTCGTCACTAAATGAAAATGTAGTTTGGCTTTAAGCGAATCAAATTGGAATCGAATCGAATTGAATCCGTTTCATTCGACACACACACACACACATAGTTAACTTTAGCAGTAAGCTCAATTAGAGAGCGGAAATTCCAGAGAATAAGCCTGGCAAATAATTCCAACAATTTGTTATTGCGAGTTTCACAGAGATGAGACCTGCTGAGTTTTGTGCTATGTTGTACGATGGTGAGAAAAGGCATTTTTTAAGGGTAAAAAAATGCATAACAAAATCAGTTACATGTAGTAAATAGTCTGTTGACTATTATTTTCATACCTCACAGTCCCTAACTTTTAAAATAAATCTTCTCTATTCTATTCCATAGTGCACAGCATTGATATAATTTGTTTGTTTAGCTTTCCTGTTTATTGTTCCGTTCTAATGAAATTTTCTCGCTTTATCTCCTACACTAAAATCAATATGCAGAGCTTATAATTTGTTGTTTCATCTTTAAATTACTTATGCAAGAATAATACGAATATTTTCGCAACTACTTTAGTGCCACTGTCATAACTCTCGACGGGTTGGGTTTCAGTTTTCCTTTGCTTCACATGTCGCTAATAACATTGACAACTGTCAACGCTTCGCGGGAGTAACTGTCATACACACACATACACACACGCGCACACCAACACACATTGGGTGACATAGTGAAAAATGTGAGCACTTGCACGGAAGGCGAGGCTATCAAGCGAGCTGCCAACTGTCAGAGCAGCAGAAGAGTAGAGAAGGGAGGACACGTGGTGAAGGCACACCCACCAATGCGCCCACATTCGGACTCTTGACTCTGATTCTGATTCTGTTGCTGATGCTGGCTCGGGGGCGCAAGCCGCTTTACTTCTTAACTTTTGTCAGATTTGCTTTTTTCCATTTCACTTGCTGTTGCTGCAAATTCATAAAGATATACGTATGTATATATATTTTTCTCTTGAAATAAATATGAATCATGTTGCAATCGTGGAACCGGTCATGGTCATACGGTACGGTAAGCGTTACAGTTCGAGTGCCTCTTGTTGCAACAACTGCTGAAGGTAAAGTCAGAATAATGACACGAGCAGAACTTTAAACTTAAAGGAGAATTTAAGAATTGGTAAGTAAAAACTAACTAAAGGTTCTTAAATAGTATTTTTCATTTTCAGCTTGTGTCATTTGAACGCAACGCAATAAAATTAAAGGTTAACTGCTTGTCCGTCCGGATTTGTAGGAGGTACTCACAAATGAAACGAAATAAAATAAGTGCAATTTATGCATATTAAAAACTATATATTTCCACTTGCCCACCTACATACGAGTAGCATACTCCATGGGTCCATCCTCACATGCACTTCAAACCATGCGTTGGCATTTATTTCGGTTGCTTTCTTTAACGCTTGTTTTTTGTACAATTTTTATATGCTGAGTATTGGACATTGTTGCAATGGCGCCGCGCAACTTTTGCCTTGGCGCAACTTTTGTCAGTTTTATGTTGAATGTGCCGAGAGCTGGCAGCCAGTGTTGCACGACGCTTGCAACGCTTGCCCCCACCAATGCCAACAAATTTAATGCGCAATGGATTCGCACTTGAGAGCGAACGAACGTTTTGCCCGTCGCACCCCAAAAAAGCTCGACAAATGTAATAAATTTTCATGCCCACTGTCACAGGCTGGGCGCATCGCGTGTTTACTTTCCTTCTGTATGACATTTGCAAAGCGGGGACAGCAGCCCGAGCAGCTAGGCGACAGCAGACCGTGGACCTTAACCAAATTGGAAACCCAAAACGCAACTAGAGTGTAACATTAACCATTGAGTTAAGTTTGAAGAATATATTGCGTTTAACAAGGTAAAGAAATAAGGTAAAAATATTTTACTTTAACGAAATTGTTATTTTTCACAATAAAAAGTTCATGTTACCCAACATTTTGTAAGGGGTATTTGAAATGCAGTAAGCTCTTGTATTTTTGAAAGTTTTGAATATTCTTTTTGTTATTGCATTTTTATTTTTATAACGAGCGCTCTTTGAGTATGTTTCTTTTGGCACCCCATGGATGAATATTAAAGTGTTTTATTATGTTTGGGCAAGGCCTTAGGTTAAAGGTGAAATTGCACACCGGCGAGTGTCCAGTTGCAATTCGTCACAGGAGCTATATCCGCTTTTAATCAAATGCAAAGAGTTGACCAAACACCGGAGAATGCAGTAACGGAGAAGTGGAAGAAGTTGTGGAAGAGAGAAGAACATGGACGATATCATGTGACTGTGCCAACTGACAACTGCAGGCCTCAAGATGGCAGACAACCCTGTCTGTCTAACGTAGGTTGACTCTTACTCTCCTTCCTCTCTGTCTCTGTTCGTGTGTGTGGATTGCAAGCAGCTGGCTGTGTTCCGACTGTAGCTGCTGATATGGCTCACTTGTGTCATTTATCTTCTTTTGCGGCATGAGAGGGCGGCGCGCCCATTCAATTTCAAAAGGTGCCAGGCAGCCGACTGAGCAACGCATAAGGCACGCACACAATGAACACACACATGCCCACACCCCCACACATATACACATATACATATGGGCATTGCACATGCTTGTGCATATTTGAGAAATTGTGTTTGAACTTTGGCTTTGGTTTGACTCACTTTGCTGGCGTGTGAACTGCAATCTGCAATTGTTGTTGCTTTTGTTGTTGCTTTGGATGCTCTTGACAAACGCAAAAACCGACGATTTGTTGACACCCAACCAGCCCTCTCATTGCCACTGATTGAAAAATTTTGCAACAAATTTTGAGCTAGCTGCCAACCATTCAGCCATGCTTCCAGCCTTGTCAGATATGCAGACAACTTGACTGATTCTTCACACACATGCCCTGGCCGTAATAAACTGAACCGAACCCTCCACTCATCTTCCAGCTTCTGCTTGTAAAATTTATGCGCTTTTAAGAAATTCATACAAAAGTTGACAACAAATTGCACTTTGGCTCAAATGGCAACAAAAAAAAAAAACAACTTTAACAACAGTCAGAGCAGTAAAAATCACTTGACATGTTTGTATGTAAGTGTGTGTGTCTATGTTGCATACTGACAATTTTCTAAGAATGTTTATGCACAAATCCTAAGGGATCGATATTTTGGGCTTACATGTTTCAATTAAATTTTTGTATACCATGGCAACAAGGAAAGTAACAACTGATTAATACTCTGTAACAGATTTATTTCACATCAAGATTTCATATGGTTATTTGATTTTTGATGAACTTTTAATCCCTTTTCTACATCATAACCAATATTTTATATTTTTTATCATCGGTTTTGTTTTGGAGCAGCCCCTTTCAATAATTTAAATCTGTTTTAATAGGTTCGGTTGTCTGGCAACAATCAAATTGCAAATTCATGTTATGCAAATGTCGAGTGTTCATTGGACGTGCCCAAAATTGCAATTAGTGCAATTTTGCAGCGCAAAATGCCGCATAAAATATCAATAAACAGTTGGCAAACAAATGTGGCCCAGCCACTCCCAACCAAAAAATTGTCGGCTGGCCAACACAATTGCCAATTTATGCCATTTATATTGCCAAAATACTACATAGTCGAAAATGCATCTAATGGGTTACAAATAAAAGTACTTAATGTTAAAGCTGATGATTTTTTCTAGTTTTCATTGCGCTTTTGCAAATATTAAATGTTTATTTTGTTCACTTAAATTAAACAAATAATACAATCAATAAACTTAATAAATATATAATGAAATAATCGGCTTTAATCAACCACAACAATTAACATCTTGATAAAAAAAAATGGCACAAAACACATTTCCGGAATAGTAAAAATTATATTAAGGCTGTAATATTAAACCCGAGAGTATAAATTTAATGCAATATGTATTTTCCATAGGTTTAATGTCCAGTTATTATTGTTTTTGGTTTTAGAGTACCAACAAATAAATCCTAATTGATTTTATTAATAATGTAGATACAGACAATAAAAAAAAAAACAAAAAACAAAACAATTATAAATGTACAAAGCCCATTAAAATAAATAATCATTCGAAAATTGTTTTTTGTGCGGCAAATAAAATAAAATATAATTGAATTTGACTGGCAAAAGCCGCAAAATGCGTAAATTGTGGGAAACTGTCTCTCTATATGCGTGTAATAATGTAAAAGCTAATGATGCAAATTAATTACAAATGATGCACACACAAAGGAATTCTATGTGTGTTTGTGTTTATTTTTTTTTTGTGTGTGTGTGGCTTGATTTTTAATTTATGCACACCGCAGTTGATTTTCACATAAAATCCAACGCATAGCTTCGCAAATCCGCCACAACTTAAAAGCTTAAAACGCCACGCGAGACTGCTCCTGCTCCTGCTCATGATGCTGCTCCTGATGCTGGGGGGGCTGCTGGTGTTCCCTGATATCCAAAGCCAGCTCGTCCTGATGATGCCAAGTTCCCCGGCCAAGGCTTATAAATTTTAATTAAAATGCGCACAGCTACAACAACAACGACAACAGCAACACGAACAGCAACAGCAACAACGTCAACGACAACGGCATCAGCCGCGCTTATTTCCGCTTACATTACAATTACATTCATTTGCCAGTCAGTGTAGCCATGGCCAGAGCTTGGGCTTGGGCCAAGGCTCGTGGTAGTCAGGTAGTTGTATTTGCCAAGGCTACAGTTAGCGTTTAGTTTTTGGGGTCTTAACACCTGAACTAATGCTGCTGAAATTTGCATTAAGTTAAGCGTAACTGCAAATTGAGGAATGAATGTTCAAACTATTTGGCGAATACCCTAAGAAGCAAAAAGTGTAGCATGCTTTTCAGCGGATGCGAAAATTTAAATATTCGATTATTTTATCTTAGCCAAACAGTTTTCTATCTCAACCCAACAAATATCTTTAGCAAACTTCAGTCAGCTTCAAAATTTCGCCCAAGGGAAGAATGTAAATATTGTAATTACAATGCAGCAAATAAACTATTTACAGTTTTCCATTATTTACACTCAAGCAGACAGCTGCTGCTGCTACAACGAACAAAAACTTTCATTCTGTCCAATTTAAGCCATCTTCGGGGGGGCTTTTGTCTAGGGAGTTGACTATCTGCAAACAAGCCAAAATGGCAACATTTGGTCGCATTCTGTTGCTGCACTAATGACGCGAATCGGCCTAAATAACAAGCTGCTGGCATTTGGTCAACAAGTTGGCATGGGGAATGCCAAACTGCGTTGCCAACTCGGCAGTCGATTTTTCTGGCTCCCTAATGAGACGCAATGAGCAGATGGCGGAGAAGTAGATGGAGCAGTGGAAAATGTAAAACCACAAAATGGAAATTAAGTAAAATGCAACAGCAACCAACTGTGACAGTGGGCGTTATTGTTACAGGGCGTGGCATTCCGTTAGATAGATTTGATTTAATTAAGTTGAAGTAGGCGTTGCGTTTATAGCTCAAGCTATTTGGAGATCTAAAAAACTCACTTGAAAAGTTGTTCTTATGACAACAAGCTGAGGAGTTTTAGAATCAACATGGAATCGGCTAAAAAAATTAAGCTAACAACCAAAAGAATGCAACAGTTTGGCGTGGAGAAGTTCTTTCGAGACACTGATGAGCAAAAGTATTCAATGAGTTTTTCAAATGATGGTGAACTTTTGGCCATCTGTGACCAACAATACTTGATTCTGTATAATTGTGTTAGTCTTAACAAGTTGTGCCAGGTGCGTATGCGAAGATATCATTCGGAATTGCTTTGTTTTACGAAGCAAAAGGATCGCCTGTTGCACACTTCAACAAAGGTGAGTTTTAAATTTGTCAAACCTTTGACATTTGTAGCTCAACAGTTTTATTTTCAGGAGGACTTTGCAGTACGTCTCTTGGATCTCAATGAACATGAGCATGTGGGCTTCTTCAATGCACATCGCAAGCGTGTGAGATCTCTTTGCTTTTGTCCTGGCCATGAAAATCAATTCTTAACGGCTGGTTGGGACAATCACGTTTATTTGTGGGATCTAAGAAGCTCCAATAATGTGCATTGCTTGGATCATCTAAAGAGTCCACTCGTTAGCTTTGATCCCAATGGCTTGGTCTTTGCCACTAGTAGCACAACTGAGTGCATTGAGCTTCATGATGTCCGCAAGCTAAGCTCAAGGCCCAGACAACAATTTGGCTATGCGCTGAACAAAAACATCAAATGGACGCAACTGCAATTTGCACCAGATGGCAAAACCATATTGATTAGCACCGATCACACAGGATGCTTTAGTGTCAGTGCTCTGAATGGCATGTTCCATCAGGAGTATTCGGGTTATCCAAATAAAAATCGTTTGCCGGTTCAATCCTGCTACACACCCGATTCCCAGTTTGTTTTGGCCGGTGCGGATAAGGGAAGAGTGCATGTTTGGAATGCTGAAAGTGGTCAAACCATAGTGGTTCTTCATGGCAATAACTTGGAGCCGGTGAGCTGTGTGCAATTCAATCCCAAGCAAACAATGTTCGTAAGCAGCGATTCCATGACACGTTTCTGGCTGTCCAAACTAACCGACAACGAGGAGCAACAAGTTGAACAAACTGGCAATCTACAATCTGTGGTACACACAAATACACCAACTATAGACCTGACTGCCACGGATGATGATGAGGAAGAGGACGATGTAATAGTGCTGGATGAAGTAGTGGATGTAGAGAAGGAACATGAGCATAGCTCTAGGCGTTTTAGTTCAATGGCACATTTCCAATCGCTACCCCTAAGAATGAAGCGACGCTTGGGACGTCCTTTTTGGTCACGCAATCTAGACGAAAGTTTGGAAGAGGGTGAGCTCAATGAATATGGCTAAACATGAGATCAACGAGACGACTCGATAAGAAATGTCTTCCAAGTCCTATTAATGAAAATAAAGATACTGCGATTAAGAACTTCTGTCACAGTTTGTCACTGTCAATCACAACTTCACAGTCACCGTAACAACTCTATTAGAGACAAACAACCACTAACACACCCACACACACCGACACCGACACACACACGTTGCAGCTATCAATCAACAAACAATCACACGTTTTTGGAGTTGCAAGAGACTTTAGACTTTGACTTGAGCAACAGTGCATTCAGTGCAAAGTTCTAGTTTCAGCTGCTGGCAACTTGTGCAATTGCATTGCATCACTTGGCGTCCAAAAGTTTCAACAACTGGCAGCAGCAGCAGCAGGAGCCACTTCACAGCTGGAGCCATAACAACAACAACAACAACAACTAAAACGAGAACTATAACTGAGACTGAGTGTAGTAGAGCTAGCAAGCCTTTTCTGCTTCTGAGACACAAACGCACACAAATTGTCGAGTTTTGCCAGCAAATTGCACAGCTGGCTGCCTGCGAGATCCTTTTTCTCTCTCTATACGTTTTGCGTAACTTTACTGACAAGCGTTTCATTCTAGAACAAACAAACAAACAACAAGAAGAATTTTCGCACACTATTTTTTTCTCTTCTTTTTTTCAAATATTAATGAAATCTTTTGGCTAAAAATATCTCACACACAAATTGCTCTTGAACTTTTGTGCGTAAAGTTGCACGTAACTCTAATTGAAGAATTGGTCAAAAAGACTATTCTCAAAGTTGTCTGTTCTGGACTGTTCAAAACTTGAAAGTTTCCCGTTTGGGCTTGTCAATTAGTTTTGCAGTGTAAAAGCGTTAAAGTTTTCTCTTTCTTCTGTTTAAAGTATCGAGTTAATGTTGATTGTGGCTGGCGATTATGCTAAACTGGATTCCATAGAAATATTTCCAACTAAAATCTGAAGAATAGTGAAATTCAATTGTGAATTCCAATCACACTACTGTATCAAATATCTTTTAAATCCCTTGGGCTTATTTTGAAACACACGCCATAGAAACATTTGCATAAACGTAATGCTTAATCGAGTTAAAGTTCAATGTTGAAACGTGCCAAATGGTTGACAATTTGAAACTCAAAACTGTCAAGTAGTTTTGAAGAGTAGAAAAGAAAACAAACACCAAGAAGAATAATCATTAAGCTAATTAACTCAGTGAAGTCATCATAAATTAAGTAGCATGCGACAAATTTGCAGCAGCAATGTGACGGAAACGGAAGCGCACGTGTCGCCATTTTGATTTGGCATGGCCATTACCATTAGCAGGCGATTGTTGTTCTTGGCATCCTTTGAAGCGCATAAACGCCGCATTTGCTCTTAGGCTGATTAAAATTAATTAAAAAAGGTGCACAAAAAAAAATTACAAAAGAAACGAAAAGTCGAGCGTGACTAAATTGTTAAACAAAAGCCAAAAACTTAAGGCCTACAAACTCTACCCTTATCCTTTCCACCCAGGCCCCTCTCTCTGTCCAGTGTTATTGTGAAATGACGCAAGAATATTTAATGCGCTGCTCGTTGGGTAATAAAAGCGGATTTCTTTCGGTTTTTTCGTTGGGCTCAGCTCACAAATCTTGTTTGGGTTCAATTCAAGAGGGGCTAAGGCCAAGGGACGAGAGAGTGGGGGGTGAAAAAACATGTGCATGGCCCGTTGCTCTTTTATGAAGTATGAAAGCTAAGAAACAGCGAAAAGTTTTGTATAAAACTTTGTAGTCAAAGTCCAAAAATTATCGAAGGGAATTTTTTCCCAATGTTGTTCTCGTTGTTGTTGTACTTGAAGAGCCCAATCAATTGCACGCATCGCTGCGAACAAGCCAAAAAGACGACGCTGAAGAAGAAGACAGAACTTGTAGACGAGAAAGAAGAAGCAGGTCAGTTGGGGTATTACAATAAAAGTGATTTAAAGTCGACTACAATCCATACTTAATATAAAGAATCAATTTGACCTCAATACGCTACAAACATGGTTGTGGAAGTAGTTGGCAAGCAGAAGGCAGAGGTGGGTGAAATTTGTTTGCTAAACTTTTAAATTACTGAGCAGGCACTTTCAATAATGGCAGGCACCTACGACCCCGCACTACTCCCCCGCTACTTGTACCTGATGACCTTTACATGAAGGTCTGAACAGACTTTTAAGGCTGCAGGACTTTTACTTTACACAACTAAATGGAAAGGGTATTTACTTGCCAATTCGATAAGCAATCGGAATTCCACAACCGATAATCGTTTTTTTATATGAAGCTTGTTTTCAAACCTTGTTTTGCTCTCGAGAGTATTTCGTAGTCGACGTCCTACTTCAAACTTAAATATTACTGTACATATACTTTTTTTTTGTACTACTTCCTTTAGACTTCAACTAGGACTTTGACTTCCCCTTCGCTTTCGACAAAGTTGTCTTGAAGTTTCTAACAGGAGTTACTTAAAAGGGAGGCGGCGGGAAAGTGTGGAGTGCGGCTGGACGTCTATTTCCGCTAGGGGCGTAAAAATAACAATCGACTTGCAGTTTGAATACATCACAGAGTCTTAGTTGAGAGGGACCAAGAAGGGGAGAATGGGATTGCTTGAGCCAAAAAGACGTTAAGGCCAACTTTCGTCTTCCTTTGCTTTTGCTTTTGCTTTGGCGTCGCCTTTTTAAGACGGCGGGATTAAGTGAATTTTTAAGTGGCAGCAGCAAAAGTGGCCACGGGCCAGCTACAGGCTTAACTTTCCGGCTTAGGCTGCCACTTCATCCAGCCTCCCCTCCATCCTTCCCATCTTTGGCGACACAATTACATGCACGTTACCAGCAATTCCCAGGATATTCCCTTCTTCTGTCTCGCTCTGTCCGCTTGAAATAAAATGGCTTAGCCATTGACATGGACAGCACGTGCTAATGGGCAGTTTTTGGTGGTTCACCCAAAAAAAATACGGGTGTGGGGGGCAGAGACATTTGGTCAGTGGATTGTTGTTGTTGTTTTGGTGTGGCAATTGTGCTCCGTTGATTGGTTTCAAAATTAGCAAGCAATTTGTGAGAGAATCGCAATTGCAGATCTATCACTATGCTGTCGTGGCTTTAACCTTTAAAAGAGTTTTCACTGTACATTTATCTCAATAATTTGTTAGATTGAAGAAAAAAAAGTCAACTCGCACCCTTCAATTTGGTTAATAGTAGTCAACATACATGGCCTCATTTGAGATGCTTCAATGCCTGATGATGGGATAATCAAACCCAGACGCAACATTGATTGATCCTTGCAAAATGCTGTCCCCAAAACTATAAAAACCTCTTTGCCTTTCAGGCAATGGTTAGAAAAACACTAAAACACATTCAAACCAACTCAAACTGTTGGCCGCAAGTTCAATTTGGTTTGTGATTGCCTAAAATTAACCGACCGACCGTTTTGTCGTTCCGTTTTGGGTCTGGTGACGATTTGTCAATTGTCCACTGGTCCTCCACAACAGTTAGTTGACAGTGCTGTCAATCATGCATTCAATCAAGCAAACTCCAAAAAGTTCCACACTAAACGATGATTTTCGCAATTTTCTGTACGCCTTTTAAATTGGAATTTTTTACCCAAAACAAGTGCAGCAACAAGCATAGTACACAGCTCACAAAAATTTTACATGAAAATATTGTTAAAATTAAGTTTCTAGATTTAAATGCAGTATTAATCTTGAGCGTAAACCAAGACTTTTGGTGTATTGCGTATGAAAATCGAGCTTATTTTGAGGAAGTTATGCCAATCGGAAGTTTCGTTCCACGCCCAGGTCGGTTATCGGTCATAAAAAATTGATATGAAAATCGACTAAAAATTAAGTTTCTTTATTTAGCATTTATTTAAATGCGGTATTAATCTAGAGCGTAAACCAAAACGTTTGGTGTATTGCATATGAAAATCGGGACAAAATTGATGAAGTTATGGCAATCGGAAGTTCTGTTCCACTCGCAAGTTGATTATTGGTCACAAAAATTTGACATAAAAATCTTGTAAAAATTAAGTTTCTAGATTTTAATGCAGTATTAATAATGAGCATAAAACAAGTCTTTTGGTGTATTACATTTGAAAATCGGATACATTTCGACCAAGTTATGGCATTCGAAATACAGGGTACAGGGTATCTCCTACTCTAAATTCCTCGACAGTAGCTATTTTACTTGTTCTATTTTCTTTTTGGTTTTTACAACAAAACTCGCGGCTTTGGCAAATGCCACTGTTTATTTTTGTTAAAGCTTGACGAGAGCAAAGCTCTGAAGGGGTGAGGGGGATAAAAGGAAGGCAGGGTGCGTTGTGAGCATTGGAACTTAGAGCTCAAAGGTTTTAGCCATTGCCATGGGCCTGGACGTGGTCCACAGTAGCATTTGCCATCGCCATCACCATTGCCGTCGCAGTTGCAATCAGCTTAACAGTAACTAGAAAATAAATTGCATTCGATTTTGTTTTTCTTGCATTTCGATGCCCAGGAATGAGAAGTAACAAATGCGGGAATATTGATTATGAGTTCGAGTGAGTTTAATTTTTGGATATGCTACTAAGATTTAGTAAATTAATAATATCGAGAGTTAACCTTATTCAAATAACCCGAATTTGCCTTAGGAGAGAGGTATTTAAAGCAAGGGCTTCCATATAAATTCAATCTGTAATTATTTTTAATTTTCCAGGGCACAACTTAGTCAATCATTTAACTCTCGAAACATTTTTGTATTTTCGCGCTGGATTTTTGTAGTCGTCTCTTTTGTGCTGTTGCCTTTTTTTTTTATCGCTCACAGCCTTTGCCGGTTCGTTTTGTTTTGCTTTTTGTGTGTGTTGCGTCCTTAAATCTCTGTGCTGGCCTGGTCCGTTCATCCCTTTACTTCTTTTGCCCATCAATCGCTATCTTTTGTCTTTCAGTATGCTGGCCATTCGCAGTGTGGCCAAATGCGTGATTGGCCAGCGCGAAGCTGGACAAAACAAAGCAAAGCAAAGAAGACGTGAACACAAAACTGCAATTTCTGCACAAACTAAGTGAAAAATTGTGCGCCACAGCAAATGTTGTCATTGTGGGTGGTTTGAGAGTGGTTCAGTGGTTTGTGCACTTTGTTTGTGTGTTAGTGCAGCTGACCAGCTTAAAATGTGATTCTTTTTCCCTTCTCTTTGGGCGATCAGTTGGCCAATATCCCAGTGACGCAGTGCTTAACCAATTTGTTGTTGTTGGCCGCACACGGCACAAATTCCGGCCAAATGTAATTTGCTCTGATTTTTGCTCGAGGCCAACAAATTACAGAACATTAAATTGCGTAGTTGAATATATATTTTTTAATTGAAAAATGCTGTTCAGCAGCGACATTTCATTTTTAATGGGTTCATATTTATTTAAAGTCTTGATAAAATAAATTCAATTAAGCTGAGGTCTGCTAAATGCATTTATCCACAGAGCACAGATGCTTGGAACAATCAGCAACTGACACCACTTGCACCACAAAGCAACCAAGTGATTTCAACATAGCAAACAACTTTTGCATAGCCAGCGGTCAAGAGTTTTGCAGCTGACACTTGTTTCATGTTCAACTTTGCATAAGAGAACTATATGAATACCCTAGATCACAGTTAACTAATGTTGCAAAAAGAGTTGTTCTGTGTTCTTCTCCTTTTGAGTCAATATGCCCTTTACTCATATACAAATACTTCCCAATCCCTTAGCACTTGTTTAACTAAACGATTTAGTAACGAAAAGCGAGCGAAACGCAAAGAATATCAAACTAAGTAAAGTTTTCCCGTATGTCAACGGCTTCTAGCAACATTTAATTAAAAATCAATCGATGGCAACAACTATTTAATTACATTACAATTACAGCTCAGCAAGCATATTTAAGGGCAGACCCAAACAGGTCAAGTTATTAAATTACGTATACGCAGAATGTGTACATTAATCATTTGGCATTGTCGGCCGGACGTTAAGTTCATATTTTATGGCAATTAGACGCCTCAGTGGCCATATAATTAAAGTAAAACTCCGGACAGGTGGCATAAAAAAACCAGAAACACCTGACACTTGTTGTTGCTACTGCTGCTGCTGTTGTTGCTCTGATTGTTATTGTTGTTCGGGGAGCTGTTTTGTGGACACTTTGCATTTAATGTTGGACAAATGCTTGAATTATATTTCTTGTATGTTTTTTTTTTTTCAATAAAAAGCCGATTTACTTTTGTCAGGAGTAGGTTATGGTAAGGCCAGTTATGGGTGGAGACGTGTCCAGCATTTTTGTTGGAGCGTCATTAAAATCAAAAAGAGAAATGCGAAAGTGAAAGTGTGTGTGAAATGTGCTGTGCACATAAATCAAATTTTATTACCTAAACGACAATTATTTTGCCGCAAAAATCAAAACGAGACTCGAACAAATGACAGCGCCAGCAAACAGACAACGTTGCCATTTACGAATGTCCTGTAAATCAAGTGAGAGTATTGGTTGGGTATGGTTAGGTAATGAGAAAGAATGTAACAAGCAGCAAAATGTTGAATAAATCGTTTGAAATTTGTAATCAGTGAGAACAGAAATCACTTATATATATTAGGGTATCTACTAGCCAAGCATTCTCACTTCGCATATTTGTGTACGCTTTTTTTTTCTAGCGGGCTTATAAATAAATGTGAAGCTACATGTGACAGGGACACACGCGGCAGTCGGCTTGATTTATGGGGCCACAGCAAAATGCTCATACGCACACAAAATTCGGGCTTACACAAAAAGTAAGAGAAAGCAAGGAAATAAGAGAGAGCAGAAGAAAAAAAAGGAAGTCAACAGTTGAAATTGATCACTACAAACAGAATGGTGGTGGGGAGAAGATTTCTGTGGCCCTGAACAACGTTGCGTATGAGTTATTTTAATTACAATAATGGCACGTCAATTAGAAAGCTGACACAGTGACACTTTTTGGCCAGAGGGGTGCAAAAGGCAGCTAATTAATTACCCAAGTGGCATTAAATGCGGTTAGCAGTTGCCCAGAATTGAATAAACAACAACAACATATACAGCAACAATATAATTAAAAGTAAAAATCAAATATTAAAATATTAATTACAATAACAACAATGTTGCAGCTCGAATTAAGTGCGGTTATTTGTGTGACAGATTATATATAAATATATATAAAGTAAATTATAAAATATAAAGAAATAAAAAACCATATCAAGGTAGCAAACTTTTCATTTAAATTATTACATTGTCAGTCAACAGTAAATTTTAAAAAATTTAATTAATATATTTTTTCATAAGCTTAACTTAATAACAAAAAACTTTAAAAACAAAGTTAAGCAAAAACTAAAAACTCGAATTGAAACAAAAACTTATAGTTTGTTAAGTTAATAAAATTAAGCAAACACTTTGGCCGCAACTCTAGCAGCTTAAGTAGATTTACAATAAATATTTTAATTATACAACGCGTAAACTAATTAAACCAATACAGAAGCAGCAACACACACACACACACACACATTAGCTCTTATGGGCGACAAAGCAGGGGGCGTTACTAGTCACACACACACGTTCACACACACGCAGCAAGTTTTTAAGCTCTATTTGTTAACTTTAATGCTGCAGCAAACGAGCGAGCGAGCGTAGCAAAGGATATACTCGAAGAAGGGGGGGTGGGAGTGTGTAATGCGTTAAGAGTGGGTGTGTCCAAAGGGGGCAGGGGATAAGCGTGTGTGTGTGAGTGTGTGGTTGTGTTGAGCAAATGAAGTGCTCTTCGGTGGTCGCTATGCGAGTGAAAGCAATGCGGCATAATTCCTTGTTAGCTGCAAGCAGTTGTAGTTCCAGATATACCATGTAGATATTGCTAGTAGTTGTAGTAACTGGCAGGTTGTTGTAGTTGTAATTATAGTTGGCTTATGAGCCATGAGGTAAGCCATGTCTAATGGCATGCGTATGCAGGGGAATAGGGCCAGGGGGCGTGGTTTATGTCAGAAAAACGCAATAGCAACGGCGATTAAATTAAAATAGTTGATTTTAAATGCTTGAATATGCAGTTAAGTGCAAAGAGAGAAAACTACAATTTTGCTTTGGCTAATTGAATTGTTAGCAATATTTATGTGCTGTGTGTAAGTGGGTGTGCGTGTGTGTGTGTGTGTGTTGGGTAATTGAATAAAATGTAGATTTACTTTGTGTGTTCTGGCAGAACTGAAAAGTGGTTAGCTGGAAACTGAATTTCTATACAATAATTAAATTGATTTAATAAGCTTAAGCTTGTCTCTTTTCCTTAATTAATTCATACAGCAAAAAGTCATTCAATAACATTATGTTAAGCTAATATTTAACTAATGCTCAAATAACTTTCAAGTCTAGTATTTTATGCCATTTTCAGGATATCCTAAATTCGTTTCTAGTAGCTGTGAAGCATGCTTTAAAATGAGTATCACGTGCCACAAAAACCGCACACACACACACACAGAACGCAATACAACGCAACACACGTACTGCGAATCAAGGTGAGGTGTAAACTTTATTAAGCATACGCCATGTGCGACAAGCGTTTCTCCTTCAATTCCCTAATCATTTGACAGCTGGTGTGTGTGCGTTCGGCAGCTTAAAGTTTACTCGGGTATTAAGCGAGTCGTTTGTAGAGAGCACATATTTTATTTAATATTTGTTTACCTAAGCACACCACACAATAGTGTGTGCTTGTGTGTGTGGGTCTGTGTGTTTGTGCGTTTGTGTTTGTTTTTACTGTCAGTTGTCAAATATTTTTATTGGCAGGTATTATTATTTTGTGTGCACATTTCTATGCAAATTGTCAAACACACGCGATGAAGCTAAAGACAGCAAAAGCGGGAGAGAAAGAGAGACGTGTGTGTTTGCGGCATTTGCGGGGGCGCGCTTCTAAAGTTGCATGTCATTGATGCTTAATTTGTTTGCTTGGCTTTTTGTGTGTGTGCTGTGTGTGCGGTTGTTGTTGCTGATAATGTTGTTGTCTCTGCTCTGTTGTATGCCACAGATTTTGCGGTTGCGTGAGCTACAGACTGTAATGACTGAACAATTAGTGGGCCTTTAATCCTTGCGACATTTTATTAAGCAGCTGTAGGCTTTTAAGCTACAGCGATATTAGTACCAAGTTGCATTTTAGGCAGTAGACGATGGATTAAACTAATGCGGCAGCTTTAAGAACCAAGCAGGAAGAGTGAGGCAAATAGGTAATGATAGCTTTGTTTTAAGGGACCTTAAAGCTTTAGGTGGCAAACTTTTCTGTAAGTTAAAGCAAGAATTAATTACAACTAAAATCTCAAAGCCGAAGGAAAACATTTTCAATACAATTAAAACAGCAAAAGCTTAAATTTTAAAGCCACAATTACGTTCGTATCTTAATGACTTATCAAATTGAAATTTAAGCCTTAGGTTCAACACAGCATTGACGATGACTTGAATTGTTTGCTATTTGCTGTTTGCAAGTTGAAAAGCCTCAAAAACTTGGGCATATGCGTGTTTGTTGCACGCAGCTTGTCGTTGTTGTTGTCGTTAGTGTTGAGTGTTTTTGTCGCCTCAAGCACTTGGCATACATATTTACTGATATATATCAATATCCGACTGCAGGCGGCTTGAATTTGACATTTGGCTGTTGCTGCCTGATGGCTGCCACAACAACAAGCACATCAACAACAGCAGCAACGGCAGCAGCGGCAGCGCTGTTCTCAAATGCACATTTGCAATGCAACAGGAAACAATTGAATTTGCATAAAACACAAGCGCACACAACGATTTTCCATTTTCCATTTTCCAATGCCATTTCGCAGTTTTTGCATGCTCCGATTTCATTTATAGACTCAGGCCCTTGGCCCCCAACGGTTCCGGTGACTGGGGCACTGGACACATGCACAGAGCTAGCGGCAAAGATGCCCAGTTACCAGTTAACAGTTATCCAATTTTTGGGTGGTGCTGCTGCCTGATGGTTTCTTAATGAGCTGTGCGCTACCAAACTGCAATCGTGAACGCCCATTAAATAAACCAACCAACGTTATGGCCGATGAGTGTTTTGCAGCGGTCCACTTCTCCAGAGATCCAATTGCTGCCAATTTAAATGACAGTGTGCACTGAGAAGATGTTGAAGAATAATAATCATTAGGAAACATTAAAAAAAAACAAAAAAAAAATGTTAATAATATGTTTTCAGTTTTTTAAAGTATTCTTTGATCAGTTTTCCGTTTTCTAAGAATTTTTTGATCAAAAAGTTAGCTTCTTTATCCACTGTGGCACATGCAGCTACCAATGCCTGTCTCTGCAGCACTTCAGAATTCGTTTAACTCTGTGCCACTGATACCATTTTCCATTATTAATTGTACATAAAACGATTTTTTGGCGATTAACTTTTCTCCACTTTGGCTAGCAGTTTGCAGTCAAATTAAATTAAATTACCAAAACTGTTAGACGACAATATTGCAAAAGTCCTAAACGAGTTTCAATTTTGCTCTTAATTTTTTTAGTTCGTTTTCTAGAGGAAGCTTCTGCTGATTAATTAGCATATTTTCGTGTGTGTGTGTGTGATGATTTATGCGTTTCATGTAATGAAATATGTTGCAAGAACCCAAGCAAGTGTGTGTGTGTGTGTGTGCTGTTCACATGCGTGAGTGTGTGTGGGTGTGTGTTTGGCTTAGATAAGAAAATTTTCCTGATGGGCGGAATGTGTCGCCGACAAAGTTAATGTACTGTAACAGCTTTCAAAGGGTTTCTTTTGGGTTCTTATATTTTTTTTGGGACTGCTTTCCTTTTTTTTTTTTTGATATCGTGCGCCATTAAACACTATAAAATTATTATCATGCCTATTTACAGGGCCGCCATAAATAAAATATGATAAAAAAGGACACAACAAATAAGAAAAAAAAACCAATGGGAAAATAAAAACCATTAGCATAAATTGTATTTGTGGGTGTGGTCGAGGTCGGGGCTCGTTATCAGCTTGGCGCGGCAATAAAAACGTTTAGTAATTATTGAAGGACTTCAAAAATTTCTAACTAATGGGAAGTGGGGGAGGGGGGCTCATTCAATGTGCGAGCACGTCGATAAAAAGGGAGGCGCCACACTAAGCTGCACATATAAACTAATATAGTTATCAAAAACTACAGTTACAAGCATGCTTGAGTGGTGTGTGGATGTGTGTGTGTAGGTGGGTGTGTGGGAGTGTAAGTGTATGTTTCTGTCTGTCGACACGCAAGTTTGCCGTCATGTTCGAAAAACTATTTCGATAAGTTCAACGACAAAATTGTTCGGATTTTGCCCCATTACAAAATATAAAAAAAGAAATCAAATAGGAGAAAGTATCAATTTCTGCTGCAAGCCAAAAACTAAATACTCTTCTTGTCAAATAAAATCTTACACATAGTTTGTCCTAAATGTGTTGTGTACCTTTATTTGTAGCATTGAAGCCTTTAAAATGAATAGATTTTATTGTAATAAAACTTTTAAGTCTTATCCCATTAACACAATAAAGATTTCAATACAAACTGCATAACAAATCATTAAACCCACCGTAAGTGTGTTTGGAAAAACGGATATCTATAGAAATTTACAAAATTGCCTGTATGCCAAAGTTCGATAGACATGCAAGGGTTGCTTAAGGCTTGTGGGTTTTTCGGGGAGTTTAGAAAACAGACAGACTACAAGTGGCAAAAGGTGAATGTGTGTGTGTGTGTGCTGTTATTGGTGGTATTGGTTGTGTGGGTGCACGTATATGGCTTTGCAAATTGCCAAGCGACAATATTATCAATAAAGATGTGAGTGCTGAAGGTGCTTCACGAGTAGCAAAGCAGTTTTGCCACCAACACAAATGGGCCCCAGGCACAACTTCAAAAACCAATTGAGCGCAATTTCAAAGATTATTACGTATTCGTAATATTTGTAAATGTGGTTATGTGTGCTTATGAATGCGTGTATGTGTGTGTGCGTTTCGTTATCGGATATGTGCAGAACTTTATGCCTGCTTGAACTTCATAATGAGTTGTTTGCTGGAGGGAATTTTAATTGAATATGGCTATAAAGTTGCCTCGAAGACGAAATCTGTATGCCAAACACTCCAAAAGCAATTCACAGCACTGACAAAAATATGAAGGCATAAAGAAGAAGAAGCACACACACACACACCCCCCCACACACAGAGACACATTTATAAGCGCTGCGGCACACCGGAAATATGCGTTAGAGCTGAAGGCGAAATGGCTTCCCACAAAAGTGTGGCATACTTTGCGGCGCCAGCAGTAAATGCTTCTGTGGTCGCATAGCTGTCCGTCTATGTCAGCATCTTTAAACGACCAACAACGTTGCAACTTCATTTCCATTCCCGAGTTGACATTCGTGCGCTGTGAACTGCGACAGACTTTGACTCTTTAGTTTGGCTTTGACGTTGGCGGCGACTAAAGAATGAAACGCAAACAAATATCATTTCACAAAGTGTTTGAGGCACAAAGCATAGAAAATTGTTTGGCTTCGCATGGTTAAAATACGCAGATTCCATGAAATTGAAGGCGGTGAATGTACCTTAAGGTAAAAACTTTGACTCAAAATAAAAGCAAACCCATTAAGACACGCTAGCTGTTGAAATAATCAAATAACATTATTAGAGCAATGACTAAAAATAAATAAGCGGTTATTTTTCTATTACTTTTAATGCAATGCGCTTGATTGACTTCAATTACTATTATTGTTGTTGCTGTTGGGCCTTTTTATTTTGCTGGCTGGTTGCACAATGCGGTTAGCAGAAGGGCGGAGAACCTTTAATATAGTAAATAATGAAAATGATTTGTGTGACGTTTGGTTTCTGTTTGTTTTGAGTTTATGGCCCAAAATTGCTGACCAACACCAAACACGGCCATTTGCATAATAAATGGCCTGGCAATGCGGCGAGCTCTAAAATAAATTACAAACACACACACACACACATTGTAGAAAACAAATCAACAACAAAAGGTGCACACAACAGGCGATTGTAATTTTAGTTTGTGTTGGGCAGCAAGACAGGCAAAGGCAAATTACGCATACGCCACATGCAACCGAAAGAGAGAAAGATACATTCGAATAGACAACAACAGATTAGCCAACAACAAAAATGCTGACACTATTGTTGGTGTTGTTGTCATTGTTGCTGTTTTATTTGTGTTTCGTTTCATTTTGCTTCGCTTTGCCTTGCTTTGCTTTGCAATTACAGTGCACACAATGCCCACTTGGAAAGTCATTAAAAATATGACAAATGATATGCAGGTTGTATAACTAAAGGGTTAAGGAGCGTCGAGAACTTTTTTGAAGTTGGCAAATGCGATTGTTATGCAGTTTGCTGTTATTTGTTCCCGCTTGTTGTTCTTACTGTTTTTGTTGTTACAGCATGACAAAAAGCCCCATGGACAACAGCAGAAAAAGGCAAGGATATATTATATGTGAGCACATCGAAGACAATATGCTCTGATTAAGTTGAATGTTTAAGAGACTTAAGAGAATTTTTGATGACAAAACACGGCTTGAGATATTTTAAACTAATTTTGTTGATGTTTTGAAGTTTGTAAATTAAATTTCATTTATTTAAAACGTAAATAAGCTAAATAAAGAACAAGTTACAAAACAAACAACTCATTCCTAGAACTAACCAAAACTTAACCAAAGCTTAAAAGCAAAAGCAGATTTGTTATTTAAATACCAGAAAGTGTTGCGACCTTCATGCTGAATTTGTAATACTTTTTGCCAGCAAGGACAAATCCAGCCCGAAGCAGATTCAAACTTTAGCTGCAAGTCAAACTTCGATGAAAAGTTCGAGTGAGAAAAAACACAGCAAACTGAAATAATGAGTAAAAGTAAATAGAAGAAAAGAACAAGATAGAGAGACGTTGCACGTTGCACGCTGCATCTTTTGTTTGTTGCGTTTAAGTTTTAAGCTGTGTTTTTTATTGACTTTGCCAGCAGTGGCCAAATTTGGTGCTGTTTTGTTTTTTAGGGGGCTGTGGCAAAGTTGTTTAATTGCCGTGCGAGGCCAATTAGTGGGCGGCTCAACAAAAACAGGTGGCAACAGGTGGCGCTTGAGTGCCGCTGTGCGTGTTGTCTCATTGTGCATTCATTTCATGCATGTGTCAAAGGCAAAACGGCAACAAAAATGCATATTGCACACTTTTGTTTTAGCATAACAAAAAGGAGCCAAGCGATGCAAAACCAGAGCAGATAAAGAGGCAAAGAGAAGGGGGGAGGGATAACTAGCGTTGACGATTGTGATTTGATTTTATGCAGAGTTGAAGCTTGGAGTCGAGTTTGGCAAATGCCGCCGGCTGTTTTCTCGTCACGTAGCTCATTGAAGCGACAGCTGTTGGCTAAAGGCAAATGCTAATGGCTAAAACAGCATTTGCCATTCAAGTGGCTAAAAGCGGCTTTATTCGCTCGATACGATAAGCGTGTGTGTGTGTGGAATTGAAAACTGAACCATAACGAAAGGAAAACTATAAACTTTTAAAGTTATATCTTATTTGTGTAATATATGAAAGAGTTTTATTTGATTGCTACAAACTCAAATGCTTATTCATAGTCACATCTTTGATATTCCCTTAAGTACATCTCTAAGCTCATCTAAATTCACTTTCTCGACAAACCACATCCCTGCCTTCATAATAAAAAAAAAAACAGCTAGAATATTCACAATTCCCCCAAGATGTTTCAATCTGTCAATTCGCATTGCAAATGTGATGCTATGAAAAGTGTCACTGATTTTCAGATTAAAGCTAAAATTGGAGCAACTGCTTCTGCTGCTGCTGCTGCTACTGCTCCCAATCACTGCAAGCTTTTGCTCCACCCCATCTAAAGAGATTTCAACAAATTGCTGGACATTCAAGTTGGCTTATAGCCAAGCCAAAAGAAGCAGAGCGAGGGAGATAGATTGGGTAGAGAGGGAAAGAGTTTTGCAAATGATTGCCATTCCATGGGGCATTTTATTGGCCAATGCCAAGCAATTTATGCAATGTCTGGCAACGCTGAGACAGCTGTCTGCAGAAAAAAAAAGAAAACGAAAACCAAATTGACCAAAAATGCAAACAATTGCTTAACGGTAATTAAAGAGCAAACGATTCTTTGAACACAATCCCAAACGTAGCGTTATAATTTCTCAATTACTTTTAACGTTCAGCGTTGATTGATGCTAATTGGCAAATTATGCACAAAGGCGTGTCGAAAATGGCCAAAAAAACACACAACGTTTTGGTCAAGACATGGCATTGCAGCCGCATGTGAACGTGGCCAATGGCGAAGGCCGGACAGCAGCTCATTTTTAGCCGGAAATGAACTAGAAATTCAATGCCGAGCTCCGACAACGGCCAGCAGCGACTTTGCGGTAAATCGAAAAATAGTTGGCCACAACCAGAAAGCCAGCAAAAGAGAACAGCAGCAACAGCAGCAGCAGCAGCAGCTGGCTCCCAAAAAAGGCAGTTGCCAAAATCAAATTAAATTTCCGTTTAAATGCACTGCAACAACATCTGCTGGCGGCTCCATTAACAAAAAAAAAATGGTTTAAGCTGTCGAAACATTTCACATTAAGCCGCCAAATGCATTGTTTAAGCCACGTTTGCTGTAGTTATCGTTGCTTTCATTTCTTTGGCCCCCGCAACTGGCAAACGGATAATGAAGAACTGATGTCAAAACAAATACAGACACACACACATGGGTATTGTACGTTAATGCAGTTTGTCGATTATGAAAACGAAGCTTCAATGCACTTTCTGCTTTATAATTTATTACAATTAGAGAAAACTATTCCATTAAAAACTCAAGTATTTGATTAACAGAGTATTATGTCTTTGCATTTGTATAGAAACAAACACATTCTCATAGCCATAACAACCCCATTAAAAGCAAGTGACAACAAACAAGTGAAAATGAAATAGTGCCAAGTTTTTGAACGCTTGTGTTTTATGCAAATTCTCAAGCGCAGCACACTCTCCCCCCCTTCTCGCCCATCACCACAGTCCGCTGTTTGGACAGGTGAGCATAGACACAGAGAGCAGAGAGAGAGAGCGCAGAGAGAAAGAACATACGGCTTTGAAGTGCAGAATAAATAAAATGAATGAGTTGCCGAGTGTTGAAAGTGCATAATGTAGTAAAGCATGGCACAAAAGAGGTAAAGGGGGAAGGAATATGGGTAAGTGGCAAGGGCGTCTTGTTGTTGGTGGTAAGAGATAGTACACAAGCGAATGGGGTAACTGGGCTTAAATGCACTTTAAATCATTGCCAAAGACAGCAAACAGAATGATGTGACAGCTGAAGGTGAACAGAAAATATATAGAAAGTAATTTAAAAGATCTTTAAAATAGGAAATAAATTAAACTTAAATTCATTTTACAAATGATTAAAGAAATTTGCTAGAAAATATCTTGAAATCTAAATCGACTACACATGGCGTATACACAATATATTCCAGCTATTGTTTTTTTTTTGGCCATAAATCAGTGTCAATCATGTACCCAGCCCATCAATCTGCCCAAGTCAATCAAAGCACAGCTAACAGCATGCCAAAAAAAGCCCAAAAACTTTAAAGTTTTGCAAAATTTTAATGTAGCCAAAGTTGGGACAAAGTTTAAGTCTAACGAGTCTATAAAAAAGCCATTAGTTTTCAATGAAAGGCGGCGCATTAAAATATTGCAGCTGCCTCATTACAGCGCTAACTGCAACTTTGTGGCGCAGACAGTGTTAGCCCGTTGTGTTGGCAGGCGAAGCACTTCCGTTTCCGCTCATAAATCACATTTATTAGAGAGAGCGAACCATCGTCACCCGAATATAATTGAAAAGCCATAAACAATTGGCACAGTTTGTAGTTGCGTTTGTGTGCAATAAATAAAATTCTATGGCCACTGATCCGTGCAACGTAACATGGGGCAACAGGCTGCACTGACTACACTCGAAGAAATATCTTTAAAAATCTAATGCAGTTGTAGCTCAGAGCTCGAAACTGTTTTTTCCAAGTGTAGAGCTTTAACAAAAGCTTCAACCACAGGAAGTGATTGATTTATGCTATCGTTTCGGCCCCTCCGCTGCCCCCCAATTGGTTTGTGCAATTGGCCACAATTTGGGGTTTTCTCGTTTTTATTCACAAATCTTTTATTGATGATGTGTGACGAGCAATTGTTAGATTGCCACAGCAGCAGCAACAACAACAGCAGCAGCAGTTGCTGCATTCAATTTGTACGTTGCATAGTTTTAGTTTCGCGTTTTGTAACGACTTTTTGCTGGCTCATTGCACGTGAAGTAATTGATATCGCTGGCAGCTTTATTTTAGTCACGTCCAACCAAACTAACTTTGCCAAACAATTAGTTTCAGTTTTTAGCCAAACTTTGTTGCTAAACTTTGCTCTGTTGTCCCTTTTCATCTTCTTTTTCGTTTTTTTTAAGCTGCTTGTTGCTGTTGCTTTGGCTTATCGCTCATGCGACATCGACTTTGGCGACATGAAACTTTTGTTGTGCAGCAGCAGCATCAGCGGACACACGTATGGGGCAGCTAAAACGACAGCATGCCACGCAATAAGAAAATGGCAAAAATTGGTAGCTTATCTATCCCTCCGTGCCCACAGTAGATAACGTATAAGACACATGTAACGCAGACACAAAAGACACAATTGGATAAATGGCAAAAAAAAAAAGAGAAACACTAAGAAACAAAGGAAACAAGGCGAATCAGCATTTGCCGTTTAAGATAAACCTACAAAAGTAAGTTAAAGCCAGATAGTGGATATGGAATCTCGTATTTGGATATCCATTAAGCTAAGCTATGAATATAAATAATTGAACAGAGCTTACAGCGGGCAAAAAATATAGCTGAACAGCACTTTGTATCAGTTACCCTTTGCCAGCAACACATTTGATAGACTAACAGTTGTTACACTCTATAAACTACAACATGCACGAGTCTAATCGTCTTCACAATGTCCACAGTCTATTGTGCAACTACTCGTTTAAGCTCCCTCCCTCCCTGTCGGCATACATAAATATTCGATATGTGGACCGGTGCTTTAGTGCTTTGCAATCCGCTTAGCTGAAACTTGAGCACAAATTGCATTTAGTAGTATCAACTGTTTGAGAGCCCTCTGCCTCTGCACCGCACTCTCCTGTACACTACTTATCCCCTTTACTTATCAAGCCATAGCTACTTTAGTTTAGTTTAAAGGGTTTGAAACAAATAGATACTGTTTAAATTGTTAAGGAAAGAGTTCTCGTAGGGTTCAATAGATATTGAAAGAAGTCAATTCTTGAGCCATTGCTTACAGGGTAGTCCTCTGCACATCACAAACTTTTATTTATCCATAGCTTTAGCGATTTTCTTATTTTTATTAACTTGTGTTCGAAATGTTCGCGTTTATTTGCTATTTTTCAAACGGCGCACAGTTTATTGAAAACTACACTCAGTTTAATTGAATGGCTGCGCCAAAGGTTTTAAGAGGCTACCCGAACAGCTCTCTACCCCTTTTGGAAAACACATCCCCTTGCTTGCCTTCAAGCTCAATACGAATGCTTTCAAAGTCAATTGTTTGGTTGTGTGTGTGTGTTTGTGTGTGAGTAACAAAGTTTTGCTCAGCGCAAAAGTTCAGCGTATTTTCATTTTTTCACGCCAATGGGCCAAATTATAATTTCAGCAAACTGCGCAAGGGGAGGGTGGGTGGGGGGTAAAGCAAAGGCAGGACTATAGCCGAAAGTGCTTTATGCCCGAACTTTTTGTTCAGCACTTAGTTTTCAATTATGAAATTTGCATTACGCCGACCACTTGGCAAGCACAATATTGATATTGATATTGATTTGCCAAGTTTGCTATATATACATACATAATGTATATACTTCTTGCTATGTAAGTGACTTGGCTTGATTTATATATATTCAGCGCTCAATTACTTAATTGCCGGCGAGGCGATGCGAGCCGAATCCTTCGCCATCGTCCTTTCAACTAAATTAAACAATTGATTGTCATGCAATTGCAATTACGATTACGATTGCACTTGCATTCACTCCGTAATTAAGCAACTGGCCTAAGTGACTTAACTCCCCAAAGTGTGACGCGAATCCAATGGACAAAGGAGTTTTAAATAGAAATCGAATTCGATTTAAGCTTAAATAATAAAAAACGAAAATTATTTCGTTAGATCCACTAGCTTTTAATGCTTATGCCAACTGCATACAGCTAAGCGTAGAGCTGAGCAAACATCAAAGGAGTTGATGTTGCTGTTGTTGTCTTTGGGCAAACATTGCTACTCGACTATCGAACTGCTTCATGATTCGCCCCCCTCCATTGCCATTGTGTACTGCTTAAGACAGTTGGCGTCAGGTGACGCGCATTGTCTGATTCCCTGCTGTCCATTGCAGCACATGCTAATTAGCTTTGACTGCGGTTTTAGCTCTGGCTTTCTCATTATTGTTGCTGTTGCCGTTGCTGCTGTTGGTGCTTGCTGCCAGGAACGCGACGCCAATGGCAGCTCTGTTAATCAGACATCCACAGGAGGCCAAACAACAACACCAACTACATACCTGACTGCATGGCCGTGGGCTCAATAATCAAACAAGCCAAAATGCTGCAACAACTGAAGCTGTTAAAGTGTGTCTGGGCAAAGGGATTGCAAAAAAACACTTGAAGAAAAATCGGTGTAAAAGCGAAAAAGGCTTTTTAAATGAAGACAAACTATAGCTTATTAAGTAATATTTTTTCTTACTTATCATACTTTTATTGTATCTGAAGAATCCAAAAAATATTTCTCCTTAAACACCCATATATTTCGCCAAGTGCACCCTCATGCTTTGAGCTCTTTCCCTATGCGGTTGGCTGGCAGTCAATAAATTGTGCGGCTATGAAGTAAATTGAACTAATTAAATATTTACAATAGGCGGGCTTCCACCTGTTGTAAAGCCAAGTTTGACTTCATTAGCCAAATTTGCAGTCGGTGAACGAAAATCAACATTTGCAGCTTACAAACGGCAATGCCAGAGAGAAGTCAAAGTCGCATGAAGTTGAAAACGAAGAAAAGTTGTCTTAGTTATGATAAATGTAAGTGGCAACCAGGGGAGCAACAAATCATCAACGAAGACGAAAAAGAACTAGCCGAAAAGTTTAATTTGAATTTCAAGTTTTGCGGCAACCAACTTTGTCGCAGTTGCAAGCTGTCTGCGCTAACTCTTCCTCTTTTTCTCTCTCTCTTTCTCACTCTTCCTCCGTTCATTGCTCTGGCTTTGTTTCTTAGTTCCGTTGTGCGTTGTGCGACAAATGCTCGGCAATTACTTTTTAAGGCCGCTCAACAAATTGATTGCCACTTCGGGCTGGAGTGGGGGGTGGGTGTGGGTGTGGGTGAGGTGCGATGGCGCGTTAAAATAATTCACATCGATAATGGCGCTTTAATCGCACAAAAACTTCCGGCAATTTCCCGAAAGAGTGTTGAGTGCCAACCGACTTTCAATCTAACCGACCCCCACCCACCCATTCATTTCCCCCTCTTCAACGCACCCTTGACAGCTACTCGAGTCGATTTGTTGATTTGCCTGCAAGGCATTTTGAAAAGCGCCCCTTTTATCCCGCTCCCGCTGCTTGCTGTTGTTGTTTACATGGCTGACGAACATGGCCCAAAATGAATGGTTTTGGCTCACTGCCGGCTTGAACGCCTTGCTGCGCTAATTTTGTTAATGTATCCTGTGCACACACACACACATACACACTCTCACATTTGCACGCCCTTTTAATTTCGTGTTTTTGCTTAACTTTATCCGCCATGCCGTGGCGGTCTACAAATCCAAACGGCTTTGTGCAATCAGCGTTAACTTGTTTTGCCCTATTTCAATTTTTTCCTTTTGCTTCTTTATTGCTGCAGCACTTTTGCCGTTGTTGCCTTATTTGTTATTTTATTTTTTTGTTTTTTTTTTGTGCTGCTATCTAAGAAAGATAAATATATGCGTATAAAATCCCTGCTACGCTGCGTGATATGCAAATGTTTGTTTAGAGTTTCAGTTAACACCGCGTCGTATGCGTAATATCACACTTATGTGAATCACGCACAATACGGGTAGTATACGTAATGCGTATTACGTAATAGAATGCTTAACACACTTCATTAGCGCTGGTTTGCTGTGTAAAATCCTTTTTTGGGTATTTGCTATTGACAGCTTGTTGAAGTGCGCATTAAGTTGGCTCAAAATGAACGCATGACCAGCTGCCACAGGCTGTTGCAGCTGCCAGAGCTCCAGTGTTGCATAAGCTAAAGCTGCAAGCTTATCAATAACTAGCAGAAATTATTTATTCACAAATAATATAATTGGAGCAACTAATTTGCACATTTTACATTGATATTAAATTGGGTTAAATTGATAATATAGCTCAGCTGATTGTCCAGCACAATTAGCTTGGAATTATTGAATAATATGTCAGAGGCTAACCCATTGGCATAAACATAATCAAAATATCAAAATTTCCATATACATATATACTATTAGCATAATTGTATGCGAATTAATGCGACTGCCAATTGAGCGATAATGCCAAAACATACCATATTCACAATTGGCTACACACACAAACACACAGAACCGTGCATATGTAATTCACAATAAGTCATGCATATGGCATAACTATCAACCGCACATTCCAATTAACAAACGCAATGCGCAAAAATAACCAAAAATATTTTGTTTTTTTGGGTCAACCAGAATATACAAAAATCTCCTAAATGTTCAAAAATTATACACAAACAACTTGTTGTCCATAATTTGCTGGGGCACAAATCAATTTAAGCTGACAAAATGGCAGCTCTTTTCACTCTGTCTATAAAAAATATCTACTGATCAATTGTATGATTTTTATTCCAAGAACCAGGCAGGAAGCACAACGCATATATTGCACCCATAAAATTTGATGCCAAAGACAGCTCAAAAGCATAAAATCAATTTAGTATTTTTCAAATAAAAATCACATTCGTTTTGGCATTTACCATTTCACCGCTTACTGCGTTGTTCGTTCGTTTACAGAACCGGAAGCGCACCGCGTAAAAGTATGCTATGAAATTTGTATAGCTCCATGTCGACGTCGACAACGACGGCTTTGAACGCATCAACGGCAATTGAGCGTTGTGAAACAAAACAGCAAAAACTTTTTGCAAAAATAAACAATGAAACAAAAAAAGAACACAAAGGCATTGTGTTTTTTTGTTTTTTCGTTTCTTTTCATTTTTCGGCTGGTATTATTTTTCTTTTTATGCCCTGAAACCATGAAATGGTTTAAAAGGGTATAAAGGTTATGTTAAATCTATGTCACAACTTTTAGAAATGAAAATCTAGTTAATATTCAGATGTATTGTCGATATCAAGCTAGGACCTTAAATTTTAGCGAAGTTATGGCAATCAAAAGTTTTTTACATGTCCCAAGTCGATTTTTAGGGGTTCTGGGCATCTCCTAGACGGTATTTCTGGACTGTTGTTGCTTGTTGGTTAAGTCGAAAAGAAAAACTTTATGGTAAATAATTCAAATGTTTTGCATACACTTTTTATTATCTGAACGTTTTGGTGGCAGTTAAGGTATTTATGGAAGGGTATGTCTATTATGTATATCAGATCACAATTAATATGCTAAATAAAGTGCTTAAAGTATTTCAAAGAATTTTTTTAAAAGAAATTTTATTAAGATTAAAAAAGGTGCAGTTAGCCTTAAAGCTTCAAATGTATTTAAAATAATTTTTTAATCAGTATTTTGTTCATACTTGCAAATTAAGGGCCATAAAAACTTTTCCTTATTTTTTATGACAAACCAAATTAAAAACGTCAGCGGAAAATGCTAAGCGTTAGGTGTGCAAACATGCATGTGATTTATATGTATATCTGTGTGTGTGTTGCACATTCATATAATTCACGCAACGTCGCAACTTCCGCGTTAAAGTTAGCGGTGGCAAAATGCGAATATAATAACAACTGTAAGTCGCATTATTTTCCGGTTGCAACTTTGCAACTGTGGTTGACATTTTGTGGCATGTTCGCGGCTTGCATATAAACAAAAAAATACTTGCATTTAACATCAAAATTTAAGATTTAAAATTTCTTGAATTTAAGTTCAATACAATAGCAGAAAGCCCTTAGCTAGCAACAACAGAAAAAGTGTCAAAAATGCCGAGAAAGGAAGAAAGCAAAGAAAATTTATTGAATGCGACTCTGTGTTGGTTCGTATCGTGTGCATTTTGCCGTTACTTTGCCAGCGATTTTGACAGTTTGCTAAATTACGCGACATTAACTTAATAGACTTCCATATAGTATACATTATTTTGGCAGACATTTGGCAGCTGCAACAGCATTACCAGCACCCTAAAAAGCCACAAGGCTAACGAAAAATGCCAAAAGCAATACAAAAAACAACTAGTTACGTGTTGTGTTTACGTAACAATCGACGTAACTACAACAAAAGCAACAATATTTATCTGAGAATAGATAAAACGTATATGTTAACAGTTTGGCATCTTCCAGATTGCAAAGTTTAGTCTTCAAACAGCGGACCTGGATCTAAAAGTCTATTATCAATTGGTTGGTCGTATTCATCTTCGTATTCAGATTCATCGCTCAAGAAGCCAGCATCATGCATATAACGATCATAGTTATTGGGATCGAGTTCATCGTCAGATCCATAGAGATCACGTTCCTCCGACATCGTAATATAATCACGAAAATAGTCTTCTTTAATCTGGCAAAGATCCATATTAGAGGGCGGCTCAAGGCTGGCATCTATGATGTCTTTGGCCTCCACATCGGGATGTTTCAAGGTAAACTCTTTGATCATGGTCCCATGAACATGCATTTGAAGCGGCAATTGGCGATTCGTTTCTTTGTTACGCAACAGAAAACGTAGTTTTTTTATGATATCATGTAGAAGTTTCTCTGTGAGCAGGCGACACATTTCCAAATGCATGATACGCAACTTGGGGCAAGCTTGCATTAGCTTTAGTATTGCCTCATTGGTAGCATTTGGCCAGTGTCTGAGATTCAAGAACTCCAACTCGGGCAGCTGAAGCGACTCCAAATCGCGATTACCTAATACATTATTGTAAGGCAAAACCAAATGACGCAAATTTTTCAACTTGCCAATGTCGACCATCATTGGAGCACTCACGCAGTTCAGACCACGAAACTCCAGATGCTCCAGCTGCATTAACTTATGCTCCACCAGCCAGGTGAGCAGTGCAGGCCGCACTACGGTGCCCTGCTCATAGATATAGAATATCAGTTTTTTGAGCTTTGGGAACTTGGCCACATATTCATAGTTTTCACTTTGTGTGAGTAGACCTGTGCTAATTGTCAGCTCCTCCAAAGCTGGACAGGCATTCTCACAGACGAGCTGTCGAAAGCCCATTGTTATCGTTGTGGCAGCCATCAAATTCAACTCTCTGAGCCGTGGCAATGCTTTGCACATTCGCATTAGATACTTTGACTGCAAGCCATGGCAGTAGGATAGATTGATTGACTCCAAGGTTTCGGGCAGATAATTCATGTTCTGTCCGCTCAATCGGAACTGTTGATTCTCCGATAGATCCAATTTCTTCAGCAGCATCAAGTGCTTCAAGGCCATCAAACAGGCATTGGTCAAATCGCAAGCGCGTAGATGTAGTTCTCTCAACGAGCATTGATTTCTAAAGATCTTTTGCATATTACGCAATGTTAACTTAGAATCCGTTACATCCATTATCTGTACATTGATGCAGTATGTGCCAAAGTATTCGCAGAAACGTTCCAAATGCGCCAACGGTAAGGTTCCTTCAATGTGCTTCACATGCTTGCCCGAAAGCATAAAAAAATCACGAATATCCCACACGGTTATCGTATCAAAGTCGTGAAAGCTACGCTTGCGATTCAACACTGGCGATGCCGACACATAAATGTTGCGAAAACGCAAACAGCTTCGGGCAAAACGTATCTGATCTATCAGTGAAAGCTGTCGCAATATATACTCCAGACAGTGATCAGTTAGCATCATTATCTTGGCATCGGCATTGATTGTCTCCACGTTCCCCTTTTCATCATCATCATCATTATTGTCAGGCTGATGCCAGCTATCATTTACCTGCACAGAGATATGTCCGCCATCTAGTTTGTGAAAACGATGCCTCAAAGCATCGGCTGCAGCCCGTGGACAGGCGAAATGCACATAGCCCGTTTTAGTAACTGGATGCGATGGATGCTTGGTGCAATCGAACAGTTGCAAATGTTCAACCTGACCAAAGCTCTCAAAGTATTCCTGCACTTTTTGTTGCGTAAGCTATAAAGGGGGAATGCTTTAATATTATGCTTAGTTTTGTCAGATTTACTTACCTCGTTGGTTATATTGCGTAGAAACAATTTCCTTACCACAATATGATCTTCAGTGTAGGCAAAGTTCTTCTTGAAATAAAACGTCTGTTGCGACGAGTTGTATAAGAATTTTGTCATTTTTTTTGTTTAGTTTCTGCGGGCAACAAAAGTACAATAAAAAACTTTGATTTGTTAAATTTTGTGACATTCAAACGATATGTGGTAGAATTTCTAACGATACTTGTTTTAAAGCTTAATATCGATATTAAATCTAGCACAATTTATCAACACAATTTTAGAGGCTCCCTATGAGCCGGAAAGCGTATTAAAAAAAGTGTCACAAGTGCAGAAGGCAACCGTAGAAGATCTAGGTGCTCAGATTGTATGCACGTGTGAAGGAAAGAGTGAGACTAAAGCAGGCAACAAAAGGGAAAATCAAGGGTTGCAAAAGGGCTAAAAAAGAATGTGAAAAAATTGCAAGTGCTGCAGAAATTAGTAGAGACGCGTCGGTTGTTCCGCTGCAATGGCTACGCCGATGCTTTTGCTGCGTTAAGCAATAAGGCACATGAGCATACATACGCACTTATATATGCCCAGTTGCACGTTTGTTGCCAGAGTTCATATTGATATTTTATTATATAACGAAACGGAAGAACATTAAATGAGCTTGAAAATAGCGACATGTACATTTCAAGCAAGTTTTTATGTGAAACTGTAAGGTTTAAAAGACTACATTACATTTGTTGTTACTGGTAAGGTAGTCTTTTTTAAGAGTCTTTTTTTAACATAGTTAAATAATATAGTAGTTTTGCAGCTTATATTCTTTTGTGTTTCTCGCAATCAGCGTAAAGTTAAGTTGAATACTTACCTTACTTTTACAGCGTTAAGAAAGCATTAAAACTACCAAAGTAAGTCAGGTACTTATTCATGGCATCGAGTCCAGCTGGGACACCTACGTATATCACTCAGTGTTATGGTTATCAGCACAGTTGCTGCCTTGTTGCATTGTTGTTGCTGCTTCCGTTCGCCTTGCAACGTTGCCACAGACACTTGAAACTGCTAACAACGCACGATGGCGTTAACATTGTGCACTGTTGTTGTTGTTGTTCCCTTGTCAGTTGTTGTTGTTGCTGCTGTTGCTGTTGCTGTTGCTGTTAGTTGCCATCCATAAATTCTTGCATTAATGGCAATGTGCTGGCTGTTAGGAAGGAGGCGTGGCTGCATTTGATGCTTCCTCTTTCATGTAAATGTCACCAAGGCAAACTTGCAATGATTGCACTACAAAACCAACCCCCGAGAGTACAAACCTTCCCCTTCCCCAACTGCTACTGCAACAAAATCCTTTCTATCAGCTCTACTGCGCGTTTTGATTGCGGTTGCCATTGCATAAAAAAAATCAAAACAAAATTTGTAAACATATTTTTTTTAAAAATATGTATATTCTATGTATTTACCAGTAGTTTTTTTTCCATCCAACAGATCCCTTACTTTATTTGATTTTATTTTTGTACATTTGTATTCTATATGTATATAAATATATTTTTTTTTAATGCGCTGCGCAAAATCCAATTTAAGCATCGTTGTGCGGGCGATGAGGATGAGTTTATTTTTTAAGTAGTTTTGCAACGAAAATTCCCTCAAGCATTTTGTGCGTACATGCTGATAAGCAAAGCAAAGGGCGCGGGGAGGGGCATGGCGGGGTTGCAGACAGGCAGCATTAAAATTCAATACACAGTCAAACATAAATTCGATAAGTTTGAATTCGGGCAACAGACCGAGAGAGCAACATGTTTTATTTGCTCGGGGGCGACGTGCGTATTGTGGGCAAAAAAAAGAAAGAAAATGGTGTAAATGCTTGTGTGTGTGTGCAAGTGTGTGTGTGTAGTGAAAAGCATAAATTCAATAGCGCAAACATGCGACTGCCGTTGTCAGGGCCTCTTGCCCCATGCCCCTTTTCCTACCACCCTCTTCTACTACTACACACATATACAGAGAGAAGCGAAATAATAAAATAAAACTTTATTGACACAAACATAAAACTCCCAAATGGACGTGTCTCTCTCTCTCTCTCTCTGTCTCGCTCGCTTCTCTTTGTATGCTTTTCACATTCTTCTACGTTTTATAGATGGACAAATTTATGCATGTGTAAATACTGTTGGCATCCTGATAAAACATATTGACAAACATTTACCGAATTGAACTTTAAACAACATTTTTCTTTTGTGCTCTACACACATTGACAACAAAATCATCAACGAAATCCTGACAATGGTCAAAAGTTTTGCACAAGAACTAACTCACAAGTGGCAATCACTTCACTCGCAGACAGACAGACAGACAGACAAATTGTACATCCGCATAAAGTGTAGATGATGTTCACACTGACATACAGTGGCAGCTGCTTATTTTCGCACGTGAGCTGACTAACAAACCAAATGCTAAAAGAATTCTAATATTACCTTTATGGTAAATAGAGATGCATATTAGATGCATAAATAAATAGATGCGTTTGAGCTCACAAAAGATAAGAAAGTTTAATAAAGTTCTTTCTTTAAAGAATCAATAAAAATCTATTGAAGTTTTCTTTGATTTGAACAGCTTTAACGATGATTGCTTGTGGTCCATTACAAGGCATAGTGTGCCACAAAAAGTCCTAATGTCTTAAATTACACTGAATGAAACTCTTTCCGTACTCTGTTTCATTTAAATAGTTAAGCTCTTCATATCTGCACTAATAAAAGAACATGCACAACTTTTTATGCGGCAACTTTTAATACTTAAGCTCTTATTCTCTTGATATACCCAGGAAAAATATGGCAATTACAAAGGGTGTTTTACGGCCGGTTGGGATAGTCTAAAAGGGGCATAGGGCATCTTCTAGTCAAGCTCTCTAAGCCATTGTTTTCTTACAGCCTTTTTTTTTCCTGTTCCTACTGCTGATGCTGCTTTTGTTTGGCTCATTTAACGAAACAATTAAAACGGCTTATGCACTAAACTGGTAAAAAACAGTTAAGCGACGTTTATGTGCATGTGTGTGTGTGTGTAGCAGATTAAAATGCCAGGCAAAAAGTTAAAAAAAAAAGTGTAGAAACATTTGCATTTGCCTCCTAATAGAACTTTAATTGTTTTTTTGGCTGAGAATTTTGTAACTTTTGGTCAACGTTGTGGTTTGATTATGATTTGATTATAGAGATTTCTAAGAGCTTCCATTCAAAGGGTAAAAGAAATTGAAACAAATCAAAAGTGTTTTCTACCAAATTTGTGTATTATTCAAATACCCCAACAGCAGCAAGGAGCACACACACACACACAGAGAGAACTGAAAGGCAGACAACTATTGAGAAACAAGTTAACTTAATAGGGCATACTTTTATGTAGCTAACACATATGCACAAGTTTATTTGCCAAAACAAGAGGAGCGGAAGTGGAAGTGTGGAGAGCTGTGCAACTTGTGCCAGACTTATGGCTAAAAGTTGCATGAGGAGTGCGCAACGTTATTGGCTCGATAAGGCGCACAGGCACGAACCAGGCAGACAGGAAGTGTTTGGCAGGCAGAAAAATCAGGCTAACAGTAGACTGCTTGCCAAAAAGCTGTGAAACGTGCAAAATTCTTAGGAAAATTTCCACAGTTTTTGACATGTGCGACATTAGATTGAACACAAGTATTATCTGCATAGTGTGTGTGTGTGTGTGTGGGTTGCTTTTCATTATGCTTAGCCGCAACTAATAAAAGCCTTATGGCAGCCAAACACACTCACACACACATGCAGTGTTAGTTGTCCTTTTCAGCTTGGCATTTGCTCAATGCGGGTAACTTTCAAAGCCCAACCCCCCCCCCTCCATTTCTATAGGCCTGTGTGTGTGTGTGTGTGTGCTGTTGTATCTTGTATACGTTGGCCCCGTATTTTGTGTGTCTGTGAAAATATTTTCAAAGTCTTAACCTCACTGGCTGAGCAATCATAAATCAAATGCCACTGCGCTACCTTTTGTTGCTTGAGTGCTCCAAACACACACACACACACACACACACATGTTTGCTGTTGTCGTCATCGTGTAGCTTAAATTTTATTTATGGCTCAAACTGTTCCTCTTGTATGTGTGTGTGTGCTTGTGTGTGTACATAACATGCGAAAATGTTAACACACGCGTGCAAGAAAAATCGACTTGGATTGTGGATAGTTAAGGTATGCTTGACTGCAAGCTACCCCAATAAGTTATGTTGAAAGAAACATTTAAATTTTTAATATCTAACTCTTTATAGTTTTTTTCCTTAAACTCATCTCAAAAATAAATTTTTTTACCTCTTTTATAAAAATCCCTTATAGCCATATTTCCTTTAAAATGTTACAGCCACGTTACACATTGTTTTTTTTTTACAGGGTATTTAACTCATAGCATGCTACAACACACAGACGGCACGGCCACATTGGAAGTGAATAAAGTTTTGTGTCTATCAACATGGAGCACATCGAACCCAGCTAGGCGGATTCATGTTGTTGTTCTGTTTTTTATTTATGCTACATGTACCTTAAAATAGTTAGGAATAGCGAAATTGTAAAACAGCTTGCAAAATAGTTTTGAAAATAATACAATAATAATTACAAGGTGCTCAGCGCAAAAGAAAAGTAGAGAAAAATTGCAGTAATATTATTTATAAAACCAAAAGCTGTAAGTTTGTAGTAATGCTTGGATATTTTTTCCACTTTTAGTGTTCCTTTTGCAGAGCATTTGAACTTGGCCCAAAGAGTTTGCGTTGTTTTGTGTTTTGGGTCTGCCTTTTGCATTTTGTTATTGGCAACATGCTTTTGGCTGAAAGTGAAGAAAAAACGTTGGTAATAAATAAAAGAAAAATACTAAACGCAAAAAACAAAAACGACAGAAAGGAATTGTATAAATTTATTGCCAGTCGCAATTGTTGCGTTTTGCGAGCACACGGGTCGGATGAGCGACGTTGTCGACGACAACTGACTGCACAGCTGATTGAAGCTGACATTTAGCCATAGAATTGAGAGGGGAGGGAAGGGGTTTGGGGATCACAGGTTGACTAAAAGTGGCCATAAGCCGTAAACGTTTAGCTATTGCTCATGGCAAATGGCTTTATTCAACTGTCTGGCTGTCTGTCTATTCATAATATTGTGGCCTTTAGCATTTCGGTGGTATTGGTGCACTGAAAGAAAGCAACGAAATGCATTGCGTGTTGGTATTTAAAAATCATTGCGTGTTTGAAAGTGTCAAACTTTTGACATTGAACTAGTTGAAAGTGAGTAAAGCTGCTTTAATTGGATTAAGTTCTAGCTGTATTTTTCTATTTTTTACAGTGTATATGTGTGTTTTTGATGTGCATGTTTGTTGGTCAGTGATTTATGCATACATATATGTATACTGTATATATTTTTGTTGTATTTCTGTTACAGTTTCGCCGTGAACCGAAAATTTCGTGCACATAAATGTGTCACGTTCCGCTGGCTAGCCATGCGGTTTTAACGCAATTAGCCACAACAAAATGGCCAACATCATCATCATCATTATCAACATTAACATCGTTATCGTCACCATCATCATCATCATCGTCGTCATTATCATTATCAAGAACACGTGCAACATGCGTTGGTGGAAGCTATTGATAACACACATACGCCTCGTTTCCATCTCTGTTTTGGACATTGCTGACCTGGCCTACAAGCCAGCCGGCAGCAGCATTGCGTATATTTCTACGTCCCCCCTCTGTTTCAGTTTGCCGCATTGTGGCACAATGAACTGACAAGTGTAATTATGTTGCTGTGTATTGCTGTGTGTGCAAGAGAGTGAGACAGAGACAGAGTGAGAGAGTGCTGCCCCACTCTACGCATAACCACTGATTGCAAGTTTATATCCGCGCTCAGTTCATGTTAAGCACCCCAACAACCAGCAGCCACTTGCCCCAAAGACCTCTCCAGCCCCAACATATCCACTACTACAGCTGCTGCATGCTGTATGCTGTTTGCAACATATTTAAATGCTTCCGCAATGATATCCTGTAAGCAGTTTGCTATATAATTGGAATAAATGTGGTTATTTGTATTATGTTAGAAAGATTTGCTTTCCTAAAAAAACATAAGTTGATTTTCCTTTTGCTTTTTTTTTTACCAACATCATCCATCTCCAACTATAACTACAGGGTACATCAGAAGAGTATGGAAACTATATGGACATGTATATATGCATATTACAGTATAGTACACTATAGCATAGTATACTTGTACCACAGTAAACGAGTATCCACACTAATTGGCTGCGTATATAAAGGCCGCTCTCTAAATGTACCTTCCTCTTTATTTTTTTTTTTTTGGCGTCTGGCAGTTAACATTAGGAAAAGTTTTTTGACTGTGTTTATGCGGTGATTAGTTGCGGATTTTTATGTGCCAAGGATGGGCTTGAGCGTTCGGTTGTGGTTTACAACTAGTTACTTCTTACCACCGACAAAAAAAACATCACAGAAATTAGCAACGTCAAGTGTAGAGAAGTTATGCGTGTGACGATAGAAGGGGAAGTGCGGTGGTAGGCAGTGAAACTAGGCTAATTAGAAAGGGGCACCAAGTGTGAAATTGTGGTTAAATATTTGGTGATGAGAAACTGCAATTAGGCAAGGTAGGGAGAGTAACTGCGTGACCAAAGAGAGAGAACGAGAAAGAGAACAAAGAAATAAAATTTGACTAAAATCCTGTCAATAAACTTGATAGCATAATCAAACAACAATGCATCCAAAATTGAATATTTTTTAAAAATCAACTAAGTAAATTGACATTAATTAAATTAAATTGTATTGATGACATAAATATTTGAGTATCACAGAATGTCTCAGGCTCAAATTGAAAATAGAATAGAAAATTCCAAACATTTCACTTTGATTGCTCACACACACGCATACACAGAAAGACAATGTGTGCATAAAATTTAATTAAAATGCACTCACACACACAGACACAAAGAAAAAATGTGCAAAGATTTAAACAATAGAAAATAAATGGAGAGGCAAAAAATGAATTTTTCGGACCAAATATTTGTGCTTGTTGCCTGAGTAAACAATCAAATATTCTGCAGCTGGAGATTTCTGACTTTTGGCATTACGACCTGTGGCCAAAGAAGAAAAATGCAATAAATAATGCAGCAAAACGGCAAAAGAGAGCAAAAGTAAAAATAATTTACTGGTCAACAAACCTTTTTTTTCTTGCTTTTCTCTTTTCTATTTTTGTGTGAGGCAATACATTTTCATCACAATTCATAATTTAGCAAACCGCAGAACTCAGCACAGACACACGCAAACTGCAAAAAGGACAAACAGGACAGGACAGGACAGGACAAGGTTTTTTTTTTGAGGGTAGGGGCAGCGTAAGGTAGACAAAGAGGCACTTTAAGTGAAACTAAACAGCGATGCAAGTGACGTTGTCGGATTGCGGTTTGCTGCACAAGCTGAGCAGGGAGCTGGGAACAGGGAGCAGTGAGAGATCCTAGAGCAGCAGCAGAGCGCAACGCTGCGGGTTGTGCATTTATATATACCCTAATCGAGAAGGTAAGCGAGTATATGAGGCTTCGTCGAACTTGGAGTAGTGTAAAGTGCTCAGCGTTGAATCAATTTGATAAGATATCAAGTAGATTGCCTTGGCAACGCTCAACCCAAGCTTTAGAAGATCGGAGTATAAGGATCAGAGTGTGTCACTTGCAGTGCGCTTTCGTGTTTAAAATTGGCCAAGTGTCCTGGGTGTCCTTGTGTCCTGCCAGACTGTCAGTTGGTGTGCCTGTTGGCTGGTTGGTTAGCCGGCCGGCTGGCTGGCTGGCTGTGTTGCCTGGTTGATGGCCATGTTGTCGGTATGGGCTCTATACAAATTAAAATTAATGATGCACTCACAACAAGCAAACGCCAGACATACATATATATACAGGTGTAAGGTGTAATGGATGGGTATGCTTGCGGGGGGATCACATAAAAACTACTTTACATGCGGGTAAAACATGTAACGACGCTTGGCTAAGCTCTCGCACCTGGCCAAAAGGACAACGGGAAGGACACACACACACACACATACAGGCAGAGAGCAGCATTAGGCCACATTGCCAGACAGCTACCTAATTTAATGCTAAAACGGCATCAAAAGCACCTTTTGCTGCCACAGTCTTCCTTCCCGCGTCCCCCTTCCTCTTGCCCGCTCTTTGTGGGCTTTTTATTTTTGTGTTTGAAATAATGTTGCATACGTTAAGGCGCCGCTTGCTAAATGTTTAACACAAACTCTCACCCAAACACACATGCAGGGGGGCTAACAGGAGTCACAAAATGGGGACCTTCACACAAAGATACACAACTCGTTGGCTGAGTGGCTAAAATATGTTTATGTAGGTCGACCGAAGGGAGGGGGGTATGAGAAAAAACCACTTCAATTTATATTTTGACCAACATATGGCGAACCAAGCAAACGCGGGTAGGTGTTGCTCGGGTCGGGCGGCGCGGTATACTTTTTGTTGCCAGGCTGCAAAGCCCCCAAAGAGGCTGCCGGGTGTCTGCTTTGGTTAGTTAGCTGGCGCCCGTGAAGCTACACAAACAACAACAGAAACTAGATGCAAACAAACGTTGGCTAAACAAAAGCGTTTTTAGCAGGTGCTAATAGGTGATGAACTTGCGAGATGCTCATTAATCCAAAGATAGCTTGAGTGTTGGAGAATACAGTTTTATAAGAATAAGAATCTTTAATGTTTTCATAAAAATTATTCCTTATAAAACATCTTCAGTTACATTAAATTTACAGCAACACAAATACCCCTGCAGCACATTATTATTCAACAGGGTATTTGTAAAACACGGGCAACATTGTTTCCGCTTTACTGTTGTTTGGCTTTGTTTTGTTTAGTTTCAGTTTCCGTTTCAGACTCGCTTTGCCTCGCTTTTTTTTCCGTATCAGCGCATGGTTAAGTGTGTGTACTGTCTGTATGTGTGTGTGTGAGTGTGTGTTGGTGTGTGTCTCTGGCAAACGCTTTATTGTTATTTCACTTTTCATTATTGTTTTTGAAACAGGCGCTTTCTTTTCATCAGCATTTCAATTAGGTTCGATGCGGCATGCGCCATTTACTCGCCCCGCTCTAATGGGGCGGCAAAGCAGGCGTCGCATCGGCGTGTTGGAGGTGGGGGTGGATAAAGATGCGGGTGTCAAGGGGTTGCAGGGGTGGCAGACTGCCACAGAAACCTTTTACACGGTCCGCTGCCTTAGCCTCGCACACAGCTTCAAGTACTTTGGGCCCTGCCAGCGGCAACAAAGTAAATTAATCCATTAAGAGAAAAACGCCTTCACCCGCTACACCCCTCCCGCTTTGCCAGCATCTGCTTCATCTTGTCGACCCGTCTAAAAGCTTAAGCTTTAGAATTTTTTTGCCATACCCTGTAGATGTAGCAGAAAAAAAAGGGTTAAGATACTTTTTAGACCAACAATTCAATCATAGCCCGAAGCACTAAAGTCCTCAGACTACAGAGTATTTTTTAGTCTTCTATGTTCTTCGGCAACACTTTTCCTAGTTTTTCTAAGTGACATTGACGTGACTTGGCATTGGCTTCGCTCTCCAAACAAAAGCAAAAACAACAGCTGCTGCTGCTGCAACCGACAAGAGAGGGGGGTAGCTGTAAAAGGGGTTCATTTCCAACTTTAACGGCTTACACTTCAATTAAGTTTGCATCTGTGCCCGCTTGACCATTTCTGCCTTGGCCATTTGCCCAGGTCAACAACAGGCAGCGCAGCCGATGCAATTTGGCAGCAATTATTGCAGTTGAAAGTCAAGTCAAGGAGTCAAGTGGATGTGACTGAGATGGCTATAGTGTAGTACTCTCTCTCCTTTTCATATAAATAAATTGAGGTTAATGACAAAAACAACAACAACAACAGCCACAAAGAGTTGGCTGCAAAGTTGGCCGGCTTTGGGGTCATGTTCATTAATGCCACCCGTTTGCCATAAATAAAGTATCTATATCCATATATAGCCGTAAGTATATCAACTTGTACAAGTGCCAGAGTCCATAATAAATGTATGAATATATATATGTATGTGGCAAGTGCATGTGGAGCACTTAATAACCATGTCGCTTGGCGGCCAACAATTTAAGGCTAATTTCGCTCTCTTTGCCAGTAAAATACGCCAACGCCTTGCATATTAAATATGACGCCTTGGGCTTGAAAGTACAGTGGAGCAAACGACTTGATATGTGTGCAAAAAATATCCATAGTACCTGAACAGGGTCTTTAATAAGCAATCAATATAATCACTTGAAATATGTCTAAGTTTCCCATAAAATCCAACTTGAAAGAATATTTTTAAGCATATGCCAAAATCCAATTAGTGAAAAGTTCACAAAAGCAGCTTAATATCAAGAGAGCCCACCACACATCATTCTACTCTAATACCTACACAGAAAAAAAATATCAAAAGCTTGCACACAATATTCAATTGTATAAACAGCGAGGGATTCCCTTAACGGAAGCTGGCCGCTTTGCATATTATATTGAAGTTGGGCCCATTGTGTTAGAAACGTATTATATATGCATAAATAATACAAAATATAAATATGAACCAAGAGCTGAGCTGACGATGCTGTGAGCCTGTTGACAGCTCAACTTATTCTTCTTCTTTTTCTTCTGCTTCTTTTATTTTTGAGTATTTGTTGTTGTTGTTGTTTGGCATCAGCTTTGTTGCTGTCAAGTACAAAGAAATTTTCTCGTTGTCTGAGTGCGGCTTACAGGCACGTGTGTGTGTATATATGTGTGTACCATTATGCAAATTATTTGCACGAGTTTTCAATTTTGGTAAAACGCTTTGGGGCATTATTAGGCCACACAAAAGCCGAAAGTTGGGTATATCAAGAAATATGATTAAAATGACATTTGATGGCAGCGCCAAAAACTTGAAACTCAGCTTAGCTTGACTTAAGCCAAAGCAAATTAAGTTACAAGCAGCACTAAAGTGAGAGAGAGAGAGAGTGAGGTAGTGCATAGAGTTGCTGAGCAAATATGCTTAGCCTTCAGCACTTTTATGGCTTGTAAGCTGACATGGGCTAGCCCAAGTTAAAACAGGCCAGAAAACCCCAAAAACACCCACGACACTTTCATATGTGTGTGTGTTGTCTCAACAACAGCAAGAGCAAAGACTACCAACTGAAGTTATAGCCCGGTTTGTTTTGGCCAACAGTTTTAAGTAAACACAACAACAGCATAAATTCCAGCAGCCAACAACTTATTCACTTTTGTTTTGATAGTCTACAGCCAAAAATAAACTGGCTAACGGATGTGCTTGCTATCTCTCTTTCTCTATATCCCTCTCTTTCTCAACGTATGTGCTTCTTGGTGTCCCTTTGGTCCTCTGGTTCTCAATCCAAATGAGCACTGACAGCAAACTGAAGGAAATTTCTTTCTATTTGCTGCTGCTGCGGGTTTTGCTGCAAGTTTAGATAAATTTTGGCCAACACCACAGAAATAACAAAATTGTGCGGTTAGCATTCAGGATTTGGCCTTTACCGGACACCAGTTCCCTTAACGGCGTTGGCCATTTGTAAATAATTATAAGCCAACAACAGCCAAGCCACAAGTTCTGAGGTTAGTTTAAGCAGCTTACTGTTCACTTTTTATTAGTTTTACTTCTTCTTGTTTGCTGCTTGTTATTTGAATATCTTTTAAATACTTTTCACACAAAAGTTGTAAGAATTTAATTATTTTACGATTGCCTTAAGCTTAAATCACACCTGTCTGTTACGTTGTCATATCTTTTCAGCTTTGTTTTCACAAAATGAATTTGGCAAGAAATGTTAAAAATGCGTAAAAATCAATTTAAGAAAGCTGATTTCATATCTATTGCAACAATCTTTTCATGTTGAATATTCATGCTTTAAATTTTATTTTTTGGGAATCTTAAAACTATTTTTTCTTTACACTTACAGAACATTCAACGTATTTAAAGACCCATAAGTGAATGTCTTAATCAATTAGTTTCCGCTCTTTATGTTGAGTTCCACTTAAATTTAATATGCAACATGAGGCAACTGTACACAATGTAGCATTAAACTAAATTAACGTTTAAGATAGATTAAGAAAACGAAATGAAAATGCCTTTGAATTGCGTTTGAGTTTGCCACTAAGGCTTAAGAGGCTTTGCCAGCCTGCCCCTTCGGCTAATTGAGCATGCAACATCAGCAGCAGTAGCAGCAGCAGTGGCAGTGGCAGTGGCAGTGGCATCGACAACAATGATGCGTGTCGTAAACGAGCAAATTACGTAATAGCGATAACCATAACCATATAAGCGATGTGCTCACGTGTCACGTTACGTAACAGCATCACACAGTTGGGGATTTAATGTGCTGCATACTACAGAAACCCCTCCCTCCCTCTTCGATGTTGTCGCTTTCAAAAATTAATATGCCCGGCATATGGCAAGCCCGATTTTAATGGGCTGGCATCACTTGCAAGGAGTAGAGGAGGGAGGAAGGAGAACAACAACAACAACAGCAGCAGCAGCAGCAGCAGGTGCCAAACAATAGACAAGATAGGCGCCAAACCCCCCCCCCCTTCTCATTTTCATCAATGTACTCAAAGTTAAGTACTGTTAGGCTAACGAAGCATTTTATAATGGCAAAAGCTACCCGAAAATTGTCAATTTAAAAAGTTATTTAAAAAATATTTAATCACTTTAAATTTTCATATATTTTAGCTGTTAATCAACATTATATTAAGTTTTATTTAAGTTGGGTTCTCTTACATTTATTTCCCTTAATATTTTTCTTTCATTGCCTCACATACATTATTCATGCCTTTAATGTATCAACATGATTTTAGATCGATTTCAAGGCAGCCCTTAAAAAAAAGTATTTCTTACATGTATTTTTGGCGAATACTGATTGCCAGCGAAAGCGAAAACTCGCTTATCTTTAGCTCCAGCTGCTGCTGCCGCTGCTCCTCCTCCTCCCTATTCGAAAGAGACGATATGGTTGTTCAGTTATCTGTTGCTGCGTATACAGTGTGTTTGTGTTGCTTTGAGACTTCTTTGGTTTTGTGGCTAACTGCGATGCTGTTGCCACGCATATTGCACATACGCCGCGTGTGGCGACCGATTCATTTCCTGCTATCGAATTTCCAAATTTCCCCCGACAGCCTTCAAAGGGCTTTGCTACCAGGAGACACAGCCAGCCTCATCCTTATCCACATTTCTCACGCTGATTGCACAAAGCCCCTGGCAATTTCCACAAGAAACAAATTAATGTTCAAAAAAAGAAATCCAAGCCAATGCTACACATTCTCAAACTCAAATCCCAGCCTCCGACTCCTGATTATGTGCCGATAAGTTTTGTGTGGTTTTGCGTGCCACACGATAAATAAACATGCAACAACAGCGTCTGTTGCGGCGCGTGTTTCTGTACATGATTTTGAAAATTGTATTTCCTTTTGGTTGTCGTTCGTTTTTAAATTGCCGGATATTTATTTGAGCTTTAAATAACAAATCATTATCGATGCGCATTATAAATTTTGCTTTGATGCCACACAGACAGAGCCGCAGGCCCATTAGGCAGGCATCCAAAGCGGACTTAGCTAGGACGAGGCAATTTCCTAATGACAAGGACACTTGTAAAATCACATTGAATAATATTGCATTTTGTTCCTCTGTGTGTTTGTGTGTTTGTGTGTGTGTCTTTGGAGCAGATTAATTTCCGGCATTTAGACTTAATTCCCAAGTTGGCAAAATGTTTCAACCAGCGGATGGGACAAAACGCCAGGAACTAACCAAATGTGAGGACGAGAGAGAGGGAGAGGGCGCAAAGAGTGAAACGGAAAGCGTTGTCTATGTTCGCAGCAATCGATGCAATCGGCTAAGGACCAATTTACCAACATGTCAACGGCCAGGCACAAGGACAACGAATTGAAGCAGCAGGAGTAGGCAAAAGGCTCAGAGAGAGAGAGAGAGAGGGAGAGAGGAAGAAGAGGTTTAGATTTGCACACATTACCACTCAATCTTCATATATGTGATATGCAGGATTTATCCACTCTATATTTGTATGTGTCTGTGTGTGTGTCTTCCTGTTAGTGTCTGTGGTAAGGACTGCGATATGGCCAAGCCTTTTTGGCCTCAACATGCACATAATGTCCACATGGCCGCAAAGATTTATTTACAATTGTGTTGAGACATAATTCCTTTTGATCGATTGCGGCCAATACTGCTCCAAGCTGCAGCCAGCTAACTACACTGAGAACAATTTTGGAGTATGATATTTAAAGCCATTACAAAACTGATTAAGGTTGTTTGGTGATATACTTTTGACAAGTCTTCTTCTAGTTTTTCTCAGTGCATGTCTTTTTAGCTGAATTTGCGGTCAGCTCCAAGTGATGATTCTTTTGGCTTTGGCTTTGGCTTCAGGCGCCTTTGTCTGCAGCCGCTGCGCTTTTGCTGTGCTTCGCTTCGTTTTCTGTGCGCCATATTTACTGCAATTGAGTTGTGCTTCTGTGGGGAAGACCACAAAAAGCCGGTTAGAGGGTGTGTGTGCGGTATGCAGACTAGTATGTGCTGAATTATTTGTGCAAATTATGTGTCTTTGATTTTATTGGCTAGATGTGTACGTGAAAGAAAGGCAACCACACATTGAATGCAATTTATGGCAAGTTGATAATTTGTGTTGCCCAAAGGAAAGGAAGGCAAGTGGGGAAGACGAGGTTGATACTGGAGGAGAACACTAGTTGCAAATTCAAAAAAGAAGCATGATTAATTTTGTTCTAGAGTCACAAAGGAACAGCAAAACTTCAAGCTTTGTAGACCTTGATACAGAAGTAGACAATTCTATTTTTAAATGCTCACAAAAGTATGCTACACAAATGTGTTTTGATAAACTGCCGATAAACAATCCCTTTTATGTATACAAGTTGCTAGGATATAGCTTCTAAAGCTTATTGATGGTCATAACAGCAACTGCAGCTGTTGTCTGCCCAAGCTCAAACTCAAGCTCAACCTCAACACCAAACCCCAATCTTAAGCTCATTCCTCAATTTGAATCTAAGTCGGAACCAGTTTCAATTGCCAAACAACATTTTGTGCTATTCATCATAAATGCGCACTTAACGCATTGAAGCCATTGAAGCATTGAATGCTGCTTCTAGAGAGTGAGAAAGAGAAAAGAAGTGAAAGGGACGCGCATAAATCCTTAGAGTGCGCACTTAACTCCTTTTTACTCTGCGACAAAGTACATTTACTAATGACCAAGTCAAACAATGGCATCGCCCAGCAAAGTGAAAAACTACAGCTACAGACAGGAAGGACGTTGGTGGTGTGGATTGAGGGGGTGTGTGTATCACCCAAGGGGCCAACAGGGCCGCCAAGTAGCAATTTACGCGCTCAAGGCGGTGGCTAACTGCAAGATGCAAGTGACAAAGCACACAAAACGGAGCAACAGCAGCGGCAGCAGCTGAAGGCAACAACTTCGAGTGTTGGCTGTGGCAGCAGAGGAGGAGGAAGCAGCAGTAGTAGCAGTAGCAGCAGCATGTTAATTGCAGCTGCGACAGCAACGACAGCAGCGACAACAACAGCAAACAGTGGGGAACGTGTTTAAATAGCGTAAATGCACACACACACACACTCTTACACTTACACTTACACGAACACACATAGAAGTAAGTCAGCAATTTTGTATTGTAGTTAAATTGAAAATGCAGTAAGTAAGCAGGGAAAATAAAAGCTATGGCACATTACGATTGTAATATACCCTGTAAGATGGTTCATATAAGAGAGGTGCAAATCTTTAAAACTTTTTAACGAATTTAAAATGTATTTTATAAACCATCTTTAAACATTTTTCGACAAGTCTCTGAATTTTTTGATTCACTCTTAATATACCCCTTTAAATTTATATGTGTTGTATGTAATATATCTGAGCATAATAGCGAAAAGTTGTGTTCAGAAAAAAAAAGAAAATTTTGTTGCATGTTGCGAGCTGGCTGAAAAATGCAAAAAATTTTCACAAGCCGCACGCTTTTAAATGTTGATGAAGTAATTAGTTTCATATGCGTCTGGCTTATATACACACACATATATAAAATGAGTTTTTGTGTGTGTGTTTGTTGCACACACATCAGTCGTCGTCAGTCCGTGTGTATGCGTCGCACATAGAAAATTGTAATTGAAAATATGCACCAACTTTTGGGTGAGAGGCATTGTAAAGTTTTTCCATTTATTAAATTTACAGCAAGAGTATCTCTATATGTGTGTGTGTGCTAGTGTATGTGTGTGTGCCGGATAGTATTTAATTATTTTTATATGCGGCACGAAACGAAAAATTGCATAATAGCCGAACAAAGTTGTGCCTTTGAGCCAACGATGATTTTGCTGTCAGTGTTTTTCAGTTTAAGTTTTTAGAGTTTTTTGTTTTTGCTTTTGTCGAGTTTCGAGTATTTTCGTTTGTTTAGTACACAGTTTTGATTTCTCGTTAGCATACTGGAATTTGTGTTTATTTACACTTCTACTTGTTTTATTGCTGTTAATTAGTTTGTGTTCAAAGTCATGTCGCTGATCAACTATAACTCATACGAGGAGTATTTGGATCATTTTATTACGGCTAATGATGTGCGCTATATGCGCAACTGGAGGGTCAGCAGGCAACTGATACAGAATGCTTGTGGCAAGAGCTGTATGGGTCGCCTGCTGAGTCGTTCGGAGTTCGCAGTGGAACGCAGGAAAGTTGAGATTATGCTTAATCCACGCAGTGTCAGCGAATACACACTCTTTGGCCAAAACTACACGGGTAGTGATCAAGTGCTGCAACAGTTTGCGGCACGGGAATACAAGTTGCTTAACAAACAAATATCGGTAATAATATTGTTAACGTATACTTAATATTGTATTGAATATTTCTTTTCTTTCGATAGACTATAATTTTTCTTATAATGCGTTCTGTGAAAGGCCTAGAAATCTCTGGATTCATCGATCTGGAACAAAGTCTAAGGGAATCACGTTACAAAAACTCCGAGCACTGTGTCAATTGGCCAGCAATATTCGAAGGCAAAGCCAAGCTAATGCCACATTCGCATCATCTAAGCTACTTTGACTGGTACAAGAATAAAGTTGTGTGCAATGACAGCGACAATTTTCAAGTCGTCTCTGGCATTGCACACAGTTTACTCATGAAACATCGCGGTGACCACAAAATCATCTGTGTAAATGCTGGCTGCAATTGCGCCTACAAAAAGAACTCAAAGCGTACCATCTACAGCTCAAATGTTTATGGTCAATGTCTGTTCTTTGACCATATCAACAGACGCATCAACTAACACAAAAGGCATTAAGTTGTCCGGCAGCTGTTGGGTATCTAATTATAAATATGGCAAGCAATATTAAAACTACGATTGACAAGCTAAATACATGTACAATTTTATATATATAACAAACAGCAGTTTGATAATTTAGTTCGCATAGCTTATGCTTGTCCTTCTCTTTGCTTGTGCTCACTTCTGCCTGCGCGCCATGTTATGGCAATCGTATGCTCTGTTCCTCTCCCAAGTCGATGAATGGCCACAAAAATTTGACATGAAAATCTTGTAAATATTAAGTTTCTAGATTTAAATTCAGTATTAATTTACACCGTAAAACAAGACTTTTGATGTATTACATTTGAAAATCGGTTTAGTTTTGATGAAGTTATGCCAATCGAAAGTTTGGTCCAACTTCCAATTTGTTTTTTTTCACAATTTTTTTTTTGGATAAAAATCGAGTAAAAATCGCATATTTAGATTTAAATGCAGTTATATTTAAGGGTAAATTACAACACTTTTGAGGTATTTCATTTAAAAATCGGCTTAAATTTGGTGAAGTTATGTCAATCTAAAGTTTGGTCCTACTCCCACATTTATTTTCCAATCACCAATCGCGTTTTCAGTTTCAGGTTTCGGCCTGTGTTTAGGGTATCTCCTAGTCGGAATTTATTCATCAGAGCCTGCTTTATCATTTTTAAAAAATATGGTTATGCTACTGTTCAAAAAAAGTCAACCATTTTTTCCTATAGTGCATTTTGCCGAAGCGAATTTGTCGTTGACAGTTTACGTAAATTGCTTTTCATATCTTATCAGTTTGGTTGCGGCGGCCACAGTTATGCCTGCTGACATTTTGATGGACATTTTGAGGCCTCTCTCAGCCGGCCAGCAGCCCCCCCTCCTCCCAACAACAAATCTCTGGCTCTGGCTGACCATCATCATGGAGAACGGAAATTACCCAAGCTTTATAACATTTTATGTGTGTTTATATGTTTACTAACTTTGTACTTGGTACCGTAAATCTATTAACAGCAGCCAGTTCCTGTTTATGCTTTGGACAGGATTTGCCTATTTGCCAGTTAGAAATGCAGCTGCTTTGTCACTTTCAATTATACTATACAGTTTGCCAACTGTCGAGCTGTTCATTTTGGTATCCCGAGCTGACAAACGTCTCATGTGTGCTTTTGGCCCAGTTCAAACGAATTAGATACGGATATTAATTATGCTATTCTCTACATAAAATCCATTCGATTAAGAAAGTTAATGTTAATAAGTATAAGAGTATTATTTGATATGAACTGTTAGAAAATTAATAATATTTAGTTAATCATTTGTTATTTATTGAAGACCTTCAATCATCCGATTCGTGTTCAAATCAAATTGCTTTCCAACAAAACGTTTATAAAAACATTACAAAAAGGTCAAACGAAAATAGTAAATAATAAATGCATTTAAATGATGTTTTAAATGCCATTTGCTGTGGCGCATACAAAATTTAATTTGCATACACAATTACGACTAGCTGCTAATTTATGCGGCACAAACACACACACACACAAAATTTTGAGAGATCTCTGCCAGTAAATAACTGAAGGCGAACTTCAACTGTAACCGTAACTGTAACTGTTAACCTTGTCGGTTCTCGGTTCTTGTCCTTGTGCATAGACTTCAGACAGCAATTAAAATAAATATTAAGTGCTGCAGCAGCACCAGCAAACGGCAAGCGGCAAACGGCAGGTGCAACATGAAATACGAGTGTTTGGCACAAAAATGCAAATAAATATTTGCCAGAGCGAAAGTCGGAGTCGGAAGTGCATCCAATTTACTTTAGCACAAGCATTTTATACTATATACGTATATATTTATGCATGTGTAGATATATCTGGCTGTGCATTAAGATATGGTAAAATTTGTTGCTTTTGCCCATTTGGTTTGTCCTTTTAGGCAGGCACAAATAAATTTCATGAAATCAACTTGCAATTTACTGCCAGAATTTGTTTTCCACTCATAAACAATCTTGCCCTCACGCTACCCCGCACACAAGAGCCCTTCCACAACTTGATTAAAGCCTTGTGCCAAATAAAACTGTACAAATTGTATTTTATTTCATTTGTGACAAATTCCTTTTGTCATTCGTGACAAAAACTTTCGTTGCAAAAGCAAATCCCTTGGCATATTTATTTCAAGTGGATTGCATTTAATATAGTTATATGTATAATTCAATGATGGATATGATATCGATTGCTTTGTTATTGTTGTCAGTTTAATTGGCAACATGTGCAAATAATAAGGTCAATGAATAATTTAATTATTTGCAAACAAATATAGCAAATGAATTTCATCAGCAGGAGCTGTAATATATTTTTTGGGCTCTTCCAGAAATGGATTTCACCAATATTTCGCCAACATTCAGCAGGGTAGAATACCTTCTGAATGCTAAATAATCATTAGAAGCTCTAATAAATAAATATTCCATATTTCTTTGCATTATAAGTATGCAACAGGTTTTTGTCTTTAAGGCTTTATCGTTTTTGAGAACACATGTTGTGAATGTTTTACTGTCATTCCGATTGGGATTCATGGGTCAGCTAGCCGAGTGCTCATAATTTATGTGTGCTGAATATTTTGCCACAGCAGCAAAGCGGCAAGCAGCACCATATGCCAGCAGCCTGGCACCAAAATCATAATAATATTTCTCAAGGCTTTCCCAAAATATATGTCTAATAAATAATTTAAGCACTCTGAATTGGACAACAATCTGCACAGAGCGAGAAAGAGAAAGTAATCCTAGAAGATTGAAGTGATACTTAAGAGCTGGCCAAGGAAAACCCTTTCAAGCCAAATAAACACATAAAATAGGCAGCAATAATAAAGCGAGGCACAGCGTCAAGGTAGCACATAAAACCCAAAGCCAACGTAAATGCCACATTAAATTATATGCCGTATGCCACAAATGCCTCACAAGTCAAGGCACAGACCGAGAACAATCATAAAATGTGACCAATCATGAAAGTAATGAGCGAAAGCAAATGAATGCAATTAAATACCCTGTAAATGTATAGTAAAATATTTATGAATATGCTCGGGTTGGTAACAAAGTCTAAGAAGTCTAAGAACTCCCATGCCTAAAACTTCCTAGAGCATAACTAATAAGTTGATATACCCTTTAACAAGTCTGTTCACATTCCTATTAGCGGCAACTGTGTTTCGCTTGGCTTGGGCTGATTGAATCGAACCAGGCTTCCTGCCTGCCTGCCTGCCTGCCTGACTGACGACTGTTGCTGTAGCTGCTGTTGCTGTTGCTGCTGCTGCGTAGCTTGTCGCAAATGGTCCGAACGAGACTCGTATATAAAGCGTAAATTGGCAATGGCCAAAAGGTGCCATTGAACCAAGGGTCATACATGGAGTAAAGCATTCACTCAGGGACTTGCTTGACTTGGCTCAAGTTTCGTCTGTGTGTGTGTTTGTGTGTGACAAATTGAGCCAACTTTGTTGGGGCTTTATTCACATGGCCAACACACAAACACACAAATGGGCAAAGGCAATTGTTGCGATGCGCTCGTGCCTGAAACAAAAGCATCAATTTGCCAAAAGCCAAAATCAATTCCTCAATTCCTCAAAATTTCAACCAAAAATGAAAATTGTTAAGCCACAATGCAATTGAATATGATTTTTGCTGGTTGAAATTTAATTACAAGCACGTAACGTATACGCACTGTGTAACATTTTTTAAAACATAAATTCAGTTTGTTAAACACTGCAAAAAATAAATACTAAAGACAAACAATTTTTCAATTTTAAATAAATTTTGAAATTTAAGAAATATTTTGTTGAACTGATTTTGATATATTTATTTATATTCTTCTTGCGATTTGGTTTCCCACCCTTTTTTGTTCGAGTGCATACAAAACAAATCATGCAAAATGGCCAACAACACATAAACATTCTATAAGCCAAATTTATGAGCCAAACAAAAGCTTCTAAACCACAAATCAAAATGCAATACAAAGCGCCAAAACAGCCAACAACAACAATAACAACAATAACAATTATGTATCAAGTAAAAGCAATTGTAAATTTTCTAACTGAAGTCATTCTGTCTATATATCATCTGTCTGTCTCGCTTCAGACTGTCTGAGTCTGTCTGGTTTGCCTGTCTGTCTGTATGTCTGTGTGTGTGTGTGTTTTGGCGGATGCCATAAATAAAATTCAGCAAAAAGATAGACAGTCACACACACATATACACACACTCGCACACACACATGGTTATAGAAGTCTTGAGCTGCCATGCAACCGGAAATTGTTTCGCAACGTGGGAAATGTTTGATTTATGTCTGTTTTGTCAGTGGTCCCAGCACGTCGCTCCCCCCTACCCACACCCCCTTCAGACAGTCAGTCAGAAGTTGTAAAATGTGTAATTGATGATGTGGCAAGAACACATAAAAAGCAACGACAATACACAAGCACACACACAGAGACACACTCGGGCTCTTGTGCTACTAAATACATGTACACAGGAAAAAAGTTTGTTTTTATTAAGTTTCATTTAATTTTGTGGATGCTTAAGATATTTTGTTTATTTTGAACAACGAGAAACAAGACAGAAAGTTGGAATTTTAAGAATCATTTCTTATGAGAATTTATTAGTTGTTACAAGAACGATAACTTAACATTTCTTACTGCATTTTTTCTTGCACTGCACGTCCAGGGCTAATGTATGTTTACTTATGCGTTGACTTTTGCAATTTTTGTTGACATTTTCGACAAAACGGCTACAAAATGGCCAACACAACACAACACAACGAAAAGGAATGGCCAACGACAACTTGGGCCAAAGATAAGTGCAGTTAAAGTGCAGGACGAGACGCGTGACGACATGCAAAACAAGTGACAAGAGCGCAACGGAAGTCAAGTGGAAGCCAAACGGAAAACGGAAACTCTCTATGGAGCAACAACAACAACAACAGAGGGGATTAGAGAGTAACGGGGTTAACGCAAATATAATGTTGACCATTTGGCAAGCAACAAGAAAAGTCATTTTGCTTGTGTAACTCAAAGATAGCAGCAGACATCAGGCACCTGCCTTGTTATCCTTGCAAATATTTTTGTCAACACAAAGCCATTTTTTGCCAGTAACTGAGCAAGAGAGAGAGCGAGAGAGAGAGAGAAGTCGTGGACATTCTTGAATAGATCTCCATGGAGAAGCTTGTGTTCGCTTTGCCAACTTGACAGCGATTCCCATTGATGCTTAACAAATTGATTTTCTTTTTCGCTCCCAGTTCTCTTAAGCTGCATTTATTCACTTGAAGTGCTTGATGGGTGTGGGTGGTTTGAGAGATAGTGTATTCTAGGGTTGAGTAGGGTATAAAACAAATAAACATAAAATAAAAAGCATTAAACATATTTGTTGTTGCATTAAACAGAGCATCAAAATCGCGTGACACCACAATAAAAATGTCTGCTAGCTTTTCAAAGGCAGCCCTCGCGTCACATTTGATGTTGCACGATATTTGCTCATTGAGCTTATGTTGCAAGCTCATTGTTGTTGTTGAACACAATATCTCTGAGTGATATATGTATGTGTGTGTGTGAGTGTGGATGTGCCTAATGCAGTGGAAAGTAAATTTTGCACACGGCAACAATCGTTTGCTTTCAAGCAGCTTTTGCTTTTTCATATACTTTTTTTGTGTGGTGCATAAATAAATTTTCATTAATTTATGCGGCAGCAACGCGACGATGCAGCGTCTTTGCCTCATATTCTCGCCCAAGCATAAGTTTTGCCAGCAAGAAAAACCCAACAAAAGCAGCAGCCAAAAAAAGATGGCAAGAAGAGAAGCATTATGGCTGCATTTTGTGGCAAAAGTCCTTGAATGATGATGAATCCTGCCTGATATACATACTCCAACAGCACAAAGTTTTGAATAGCTAATGAAGCGTGCATTTAACAACAACTCTGTGACACATAAACTAAGTAAACAATGTGTAGGGCGAAAAAGAGAGTGAAAATATTTAAGGCATATTAAATTGTTCGTCTGTTTGCTCGTTAAACATTAAATTCATTTCGAAACGTAACTAAAATCCAACTTTCAATGCACAAATATTTGATATTTGCTGAAAGTTTCATGTGTGTTTTTTTCCAGCCGTATTGCATATCAGATTCATGCTGTTGCTGTGCAAATTATTTGTGGCGAATGCGTTTTTATTTATGCTCGTTGTATTTTTGAAGCTTATTTCTCTATAGAAGGAATGTACGCAAATAGATGCAGAACAGAGAGCGAAGCTCACTCGACCTAAAGCCCTCCGCCCGCAGCAAAGTAAACAATGGGGGGGGGGGATACATGACATGGATAGCCAAACAAGTGTTGTGTGTGTGTGTTGGACTTTATTTGCGTTTGCTCAAAGGTTTAGCGGCAACGGCATTTTTGATGCCACAACAAAAACTAAAACCAAACACGAACAACAAATGACAACAAACAACAAAGTGATAAACAAAACAAAAAAGCCGAGAGAGAGAGAAAGAGAGTGCTTGACTAGGAAATGCGCTCTTTACTTTTAATGAATAAAAGAATGAGAGAAATTTCAGAGGAAGAGAAGCTTAGGAAGTCCTTTTAGCGGAAGAAGATTTTATTTAAAATGTGCATTATACTAGAAACAAGAAGCTACCCTATTAATCACTTGGCAAGCTCACAGGGTATTTCATTTTGTATAAAAAAAAAGCCCTCAGCGAGGTCAAATCTTAAAGCGCTTAGTGTTCATGTTTATTTGTTTTATTACTTGCTGTGTTTGTTTATTCTTTTTTTTTTGTGTATTATTTCCTTCCTGTTTTTTTGGCGTGTGCTCTTTTTTGTGTTTACACGCGGCCAACCTGCTGTCATTTTATGGCTTTATCAAAACTAAAAAACAGTGCGTCAGGCTGTGCGTGTGTCACGCTTTAAGGTCATGTGCTGCCACTCATTGTAAGCGTATACGTAATGCCACAATGCAGCTGTGTTCAACAAGCTTTGTGCAGTAAAAGCCCCTCAAAAGCGAACGCTGATTTTTTTAAATGCATTTATTTACTTAAATCGCGTAAACAATTTATCATTGCAAATGTGGTTGTTGTTGTCGTTCATTTAAGCGCATAAACAAACGCGCGTGAAATATTCAATTAAATGCTGTTAAATGAAACAATTACGAAACGAGAGTTCAGTATCTTCAGCTCCTTCTCCCACGCTTCTGTTTCTGATTCGAATTCAGATTCTGAATACGAATCCAAAGTGCAAATGAAGCAATGTCAACAGTGGTTTTATGTTTGTGTGGGTTTCTCATGCCACACAAACAACATATGTGAGTGAGATGTCTGCCTGTCTGCCACTGTCGTAGGTGTGGCACGCTTAATTGTGCCACAAAGTGAGTTATGTCTGCAATCGATGAGGCATTGATATATATAAATAAATTGTTATTTTTTCTGTATTTTTGTTGAAGTTGTTTGCTGTTTGGCTGACGTTTTTTGTTCATTCAGAAGCTCATTCAAACGGTTTTTGTGCGTATAGAATTCAATGAGAGGAACAAAAGAAAATACTATTTTTAAGATAACATTCAGATTCTTAACATAAGCTATAAATAATTCGTCTACCAACATCTATTTTAAGACATTAACCATACAAGACTTTTCTCATAGCAAGAGAAATCCACCAAAATTAAAAGCTCCTTAGGAAATACAACAAACTTTTACCTTAAGCCACAATCTGACACACATATTTAGTTATTTATAAATATTAAATTCGTTGTGGTTTTTTCATCACCTTTCTCCTTTGGGCTCATAAGTTTTTCAAATGTTCACACAAGTTTTGTGTCTAAAAATAAACATAACAAAAATAAATTTAGCTGCATTCGTACAAATTTACTAAAAGCCAAAAAAAGCCGTCAACTTGGGCGCCCATTGCTGGATAATATGAGGCTTTGGGTAGTCCAAAAATGTACATACTTCGTGTGTGAGTAGGTAGTTACACTGAAAGAAATAACTTTACTTTTTCCCAATGAAATAAGGTTGCCTTATTATAAAATTTAAGAGTTTTTATGCAATATATACAAAACATTTCATTGGAAAATATTTTTTTTTTGAGTGTAGGAAAGGTAACATAGGTATGTGTCGCGTATATATTACATATGTACACCTGCTGTGGTGACATTTTACGGCTTTTTCTTTGTTAATTTCATTTGAAGCATTTAAAATGTACGACGTGGCTGACGCTGACAACTAAATATACACACACACAGACCCCACACTCACACACACACATGCGCTTGCAAAAAGTTTGTCTGAATGTGTGTGTGTATGTGTGTGCCGCAAAGTCTTTGGCAACTTTTTTAATGACTTCGCCTTAGAGCCCGCAACTCAAAAGAGAGAAAGAAGAGAGAGTAAAAGAGATGGAGCGACTTTTCGCGTGCAAGAATATTTAACCACAAACGACGAGACGTCAAAATTAATTAGAAATAAAATTAGTTTTTAATACCAAAGTGTGTGCACGTGTGTGTCTGTGTGTGTGTAAGCCGTAAAATATACTTTGACAAAAGTAAAGATAAGGCTAAAAATTAAAGATGAGCATCTCGTACTTGGAAACTTTTCTGTGGAAAAAGTTGTGCTTGTTGATGCTGCGTTGAGTTTTCTAGGAAAATGATTTAATTTGCACAAGTTTCAAGCTAACTCCACATGATAACAGCTTAGATTTTGATAGGTTTGTTTGGCTTAGGGCTTAAATCAATTGTAAAAAATATATGAGAGAAGATTATTAAATATGTTTCGAGAATAAAAATAGGGTTCCCTTTGACAAGAGCAAACAATATTTTCCAACATACAAGAATATTTATTTTATTAACACTCGGCTCGATCTTCATACTAAGCGTTATCTGCTTTTCAAAGAACAACCAGTTGCATTTGCCAGCTATAAGAAAATAGGAAAACACAAAATGCAAATCGTTTTAAATGCGCTTGTGTTGAAGGCAAGTTGAGCTCAAAGCTCGGCAAAAAGGCAAAACAACAATAACAACGTGGCCAAGAAAAACAGTTAAGCAGACAGTAGCTGTTAAGACTGAGAAGACTGTTGTCACACAGATACGCATACAGACAACAAACACACACGAATAAATCAGAAGCAAAATCCACAAAAGTGCACTTCAGCAGTTGTCTTTGTTGTTGGCTCTTGGTTGTTGGTTACCAAGCCAAAGACGTTGATGACGTCGTCTTTTTTATTATGAACAGAGAATGGAATGATAGCAGCAACTGACGCACAACAACAGCAACAGCAACAGCGGCTAACGAACGCAAATAACAGAAGCGCATCAAAAGAAAGCGCTTAAAAGTATGCTATGAAAAAAGGCTGAACCAAAAAAAAGCCCTTAAAGAAGATTTTAATTGAGGTTGCCTTTAAGAAGTTTTTAAATACTACAAAAAATGACTTAATTTAAGGTCATGATAAGAAGATATCCTGTAATCCTGTTTCCAAGTTACAATCATTAAGCCCTGTTCAAGTATGGTAGTGTACAGGGTATCACAAAAAACGCAGAGACAAGTCCTGCGAACTGAAGTTGCTGCCACTTTAGCTGCAAGTCCTGCCACACACCCAGCTCAACAAAAAAAAAAATTGAAGCTCGAGTAAGAAAAAGGAAGCAAAAAAAACTCAGCTAGAGAAGTTCCTGCAGTGGCTGCAGCGTATTGAAAGGTGAACAACTTCAACATCAGGCGACAGGCAGCCTACAATTGATGGAAAAGCACGACAAACGGACTGCAAGGGGGGAGGGGTTCTGGTTAGCTATAGAACGGCGGGGGTAGGGGGTGTGGCAAGGGCGTGTACTTTTGCTTGAGTACTGCTGACACAAAAATCAACGCATGGAAAGTAGGACAAGTGTCAAAATCACTTAAGTGCGAATAGAAAGAAAGCGAAGCCAGCGAGGCGAATGGACAGACGGATAGACTGTGTAGACGAACGGACAGACGGACGTAAGGACGATGGCACCTCCAAGGATGATGACGACGACGCTGATGACAAGCGCGCCAGTGAAAAGCAGACTCAGAAATGAAAGACAAGCAGCGTTGAGGAAACGGATTTAAGTAGTGGCTGCCAGTTCTACAGAACAATAGCAAATTGCTACAAGGATGGTGTGAATGGCGGGTTGCCAGGGCGTGGGAGTACTGTAGGGGGTTGATAGTTTTTGGGGGGTGTGTGGTGTGTAAGTGGAAGCCGCAGCGGTTTCATGCTACTTAGTTATAACTGCAATCCAGGCGTTGCCAAAAACGGCTAAATGAAAAAGTTTTTTTTGGCGTCATCCGAACGAAACAGTAATGCTCTGAGATTTGAGTTAAATGATTAAGTGAAATGTGGGAGTGTAGATTAAGTAAAAGCGAATATTAAAGCATGTTTACAAGAAGTTAGCTTATCTAACATTCTACAAACCCCGTTTAAACCCATTTCAAAATTCATACCACATTCTTTTGAAGCCTTATTCATATACTAAGCGACTATCATTCATCACTGTAACCGCCGCAGTAACATTCAAGTTCATTTCAAAGTAGATAAATTGATAACCCTTTCTGTTTTTTGCGCCCTTAAAGAGTATACATATATAATAAGTAAAATAATTTATGATACACAGCAACAATAAAATGGCAGCCACATAGTAAAAAAAAAGTTGTTGTTGTTGGTTCCCACTTTCCACTCGAGCCATGTAATTACGAGCGCATTCTTTTCACAGTCATTAAAAATGACAAATTCCGGGCATAACAGCAAAGTAGGACGAGACAAGGATAGAGATAGTTGGCAGAGAAAGGGAGAGAGTGAGAGAGGAAAGCGTGAAGAGCAAAGTGAAAATATGCTTTCGTGCAGTTCACGCGCTTAATCGCATTCATAAAACTCAGTTTTACGACTTTTGAAGCATAACAAAACAACAACAACAAAAACAACGAAACCAAAAGAAAAGAAAAAGGAGAAAGGGCTGTGGGCGTGTCAGCTGCCCCGAAAAAAAAGGGTTACGCATCAGACGATTTAATGTGCAAAAGATTTCATAAGTCGAAATTAATGTGAGAATGAAAGAACCCAACTCCTCCCAAAGGGCGGGCCCTCAGCAAGAAGGAGTCGAATATCAGGTGTCTACCATGTCTGCCCTTCTCCCCTCCCCTTAGACAACGTATAATTGCTAGTGACAGGCGCGTTCTGGAAATGAAAGCGTTAATGAAATAACAAAGTGTGATTATTGCCCCGCAGGTGCAGATGAATAAAAACCCGACGCAACAAAAGGGAAATACGTGAATTGCCTTCAGAAAAAGTTATGCGCTTGTGTGTTCTCTGGGGTTGAAATTGCTTGTTGGGTTATGTGATTGGTAGCTAAGGACCCAGAATAAATTTATTCGAATTTTTTGGAATAATATTTCTATCAAAATATTCCTTTCCCTGTTATTTGCTTCATATAAAATCCTTTGAAATCTTCAAAAATATCCATTAGGCTTTGAAAGAACAAAAGCTTAATCTTTATGGAAAAATTGGCTTTCAGTTTACCATCAATATTTGCCAAATGCAGAAATAAAAAAAATTGAGATTTTTTCTCTCTTTGCTGAAAATCAATGTGAAATCAATGAAGAAATTGAAGCAATTAGGCAGACTTTAGGCCCATAGGCTTGGACCCAAACGAACACCCACAACACAAAGCTGTCAAAAGCTGGCCCCAGAACAAAGCACACACAAGCTCACACAGCAGGTGGCTGGCAAAATAAAAGAGCAAAGCAAGCTTGTTGGCCAAGTTAACACTAAGCATAAGTCAGACGCATTGTTTTCTTGTGAAAGAAGGCCCCAGAGAATGAGAGCACAATGCAAGGCGCACTTTAGGCCACATTTGATATGAGTTATGAATAAACATCGTTCTTTGAGCCATGGCATTGCGTTTGCCATTAAAGTTTTGTGAACTCAACGAAGCGCATGAATATGTCAAAATGCACTCGACAACATTTTTCGCTTCATGTGAAAAGAAATCTTCTATTTGTTGAGCTAATGGAAAAGCATTTTTCGGGATAAGCAAACTGTATTCTGCAAGATATGAAATATTATTATAATATAAATATTATTCCAGCAGTGCATTGAAAACTTAATTAAATGTTGGTCAAGCTTATTGAGAAAAGTTGTTTTCTCTTTTTGTTTTGTCATATTATCAGTTTAATTTAATTGAGTTATATAACTGAAAATAAGAACATGATACACATATATATGATTGTTGGCCAAGGATAACACATGCCTTGCCACTTGGAAAACAACAACAACAACGACAGTGAAATCATATTTCAAAAGCTCGAGCAACGCGTAAATGAAATTGCGAAAAAAAAGACGAAAAACTTTTACGACAGTTTGACAACAACAGAGGCAACAGCTACAAAATGGCTGTTGCAGCTGCTGTTGATGTTGCTGCTGTTGTTGTTGTTAGTTGAACTCACATCGGATCTCATCTCATTTCATTTGCACTTGAGCTCTTTGTTTCTCCATTGAGATTTGCACTCGAGAAAGCAGCTTCAACATGATTGAAAGTAAATGTTGGCCAAATCGAAGCAAACTGCAAGTGTGGAATGCGAGAATACCAGAGAGAGAGGGAGAGGGAGTGTGTCTGGCTGCTTGGCAACATTGCGTATGTGCAATATTTCAAGCAGCATTAGAAACTCATGTCAAAATGGCAGCCTGTTTAAAAATGGCGCTCGTTAAAAGCGCAACAGCAACAGCAACATCAGGGACAGACACAAAGCATGCGACTGACAACAAACATCAAGAGATCTGTTGAAATCAGAGAGAGATGTTTCTGTGTATGTGTGTGTGAATACCCTGTACTTTTTGGAAATAGAAGTCTATATAAAACTTCTTGATGTTTCTCACAGTTTGTTAGAGCAATTGCTTTGCGGAGTATCTTTCAGTTCTTCATTTTCGTATGCTTCGCATTCTAACTGCTTATTTCTTTGTTCAACTGTTTGATGACTGTTTGTGTTGTTGTCGTGGTTGTTGTTGCTGGCAAATTAATGACAACATGGCACAGGCATTTTCCATGTCAGCGCGCAACAAACGCGATTTTTTCTCTCTCTTCTTTTTTAATAGCAATGCGCGTATACGCAATGTTGAACCAACAACAACTTTAAGCAAATACGTTAAGTATACGTATATACATGCTTAAAGGATCTCTTAAGACAGGATGTGAGCTTACGTTGATGAACTTAACTGCAAGAAATTTTTAATGGTTAAAGAAGACATCGTTAACTTCAAGCACATTAACTTATTGGGACTCAAAACCATTCAAATATGAAGATATATATTTCGTTATTTATTTTTTATCGCCTGCATATATCAAACATTTAAAATTCTATGCAAAGTTTTGCTGCCATTTTGTTATTTATACTACGTATACGTAACGTAAACTTTTGTTGTGCAAAAGAGTAGTCTCAACGGTGTGTCTAAACCTTTTTTTTTTGCCTTTTGCGTGTGGCAAGTTTTAACGCGCTGTTAACGCGCCAACTTTATCAACTGGAGGCACGTGCAGCGTGTGTGTGTGTGTGTGTACCCCAAGGGATTCGTGGCGCCACACTCGCTCGTTTTTAACAGCCGTTGACATTGATTTGGGTTGCGGCACTGATTCTTGGCTCCATTTCCATTGCCCAAAAACCCAACCGAAAAAACGAAACAGAGAGAAAGTAACCCATTTACTTACTTGAAGTTCTTCTCTCGCATAAGGCGCGCTTCCTTGCATCCTTTGCTTTTTTTCTTTCGGAAGAGGGCTTATTTAGATCTGGGTGAGTGCTTGGTCTGTTGGCACACACACACACCCATCACACACACACGGTGTTCATTGCAGCATGTCAAACGCTTGCCCCAGCTGTCGTTGAGAGGATGCATGCTGCATGCTACATGCTGCATGATGTACAGTGCTTAATAAGCAGCTTACAACATTGTGCAGTCAGTTTGTCACTCATTTTGCTTCATCATGCAGTAAGTGTGTCAATGTAACTTGTCATCCCTTCACCCCCCGCCCGCCTCCACACACACACTCGCGACAAGCCTTGGCTCGCATCTATTTGTACTGCTGCTTAGTGCAAAACTTGTCATTTGCAATTTCAGCATTTTTATTTTGCACTACACTAACGAAAGGTATGATGATTTTTTGAGCTAGAAAGATTTTTCATTACTTCAATGTTATGAATATTTAATTTCTTTTTTAGATTGAAGAATAAACACATCAATAGTTTGTCTTCGATTACTTTTTCTAAACTTTATTGATTTTTTCTTTAGATGTTTATTGATTTTCTAGCGAATTGCATTTTATTTCGAATCTTATTGACATTTTCAACATTACTGTGAATAAAAATAGAATAAACAAAACTTTCAAATGTCATAATTTTGTCAAAAAGTATTCGATTTTCAAATGCAATACCCCAAAAGTCTTCTATTAAGCTCTTCTTTAATACTGCATTTAAATCTAAAAAAGCGATTTTTTCAAGATTTTCTTACCCGAAAGTGCATTCAATCTTCTCCATTCTACGCTTCAATTATTTTCTACTTGTTACATTTGTATTTTTTTTTCTCGCAACTCGCGCATATTTTCCATGCAAATTTTCTATTCTAGCCCATTACCCAGCTACCTTGCCTTCCGTACCCCCTCCCTCCTCTCCGTCTACTCTTTACATTTTCCGGCGTAGTTTTGCTGAGGTTATGTGTAAACGAAGTGCTTGTAAATGGTATTATGCTACCGTTGGTATTTAGGTTTTTACATTTACATTGCAACAGAATTTTTTCCTTTTCACATTAAAGCGGAGCGTGGGTTTTGTGTCAGCGAAAAGTTTCGCCTTACGCAGCTGCAAAAATGGCGCCTAAATAAACAAATTAATTTGCGGCCGTCGTCATCTTTTTTTATGCACTGTCGACTCCATCTTTTTTTCCGGGCCATTAAAAGGGATTATGTGCTTGAGATTTTTATATATATTTTTTTGACTCCCTTTATCTTCTCTCATTTTTTAATTAAAAATTTACGCGTTTTAAAGTTGAAATAAAATGTTTGTAGCAACGTTTTTCTCTCTCTCTCTCCCTTTTTCGTATTGATTTTTTTTTTTTTTTTGTCATTTTGTATTAAATATATATGCGAATAAATAATTTGATATGGCATTTCAGCTGTGATTCTTTAAATTGCCTGTTGAAGCTATTAAACATTTACAGCCTTACGTAAAAAATAAATTTAAAAAAGGCATTTTAAGCGTTAAAAATTGTACGTAAAAATCAAACGGAAAGGTAAAAGTTAACGAGCGGAATTTAACACAGAAGGGACGATAACAAAAGACGGTTAGGAAATACACAAAAAAAAATCAACTGTATCGTAAAAAATGCATCGCAAAACAAGTAAGAAAGCTTAAGACAAAAAATGTTGACTAGTAGTTACCCTAAGCTTACCTCAAAAACTTAGTGCAAAAAATCGAAATGACAAAATATTTGCATTTTCATAACTTTGCCAAAAGTTTGCCGATTTTCAAATGCAATACATTAAAAGTGTTGAAATTAACTCTTAAGAATATTACTGCATTTAAATCTTAAAATGCGATTTTTACTCGATTTTCAAACAAAAAAAAATTATGAAAAAATCAACTTGGACGTTGGACCAAACTTTCGAATGCCATAACTTGGTCAAAATTCAACCGATTTTCAAATGTTATACATCAAAAGTCTTGTTCTACTTTCTAAATTAATACTGCATTTAAATCTAGAAAATTAATTTTTTCAAGATTTTCATGTAAATTTTTGTGACCAAAACTAACTCATTTTCAATGTTATATATTGTATTTAACCCTGGGATTTTACATGTAAAAAACTTTTGATCGATTTGCATCATAACTCGGAAATCAACTTGGAAGTTGGATTTGTCCGATTTTTAAGTCAAAAATATCAGAAGTCTTGGTATGAGCTCTATTTTTACTCTGCATTTAAATCTGGAATCGCGATTTTTATTCGATTTTCATCCTAGAAAAGCAAAATCTAGCAATAAACTCTTTATTTTAAAGTACTTTAAGCCAAGAGCGCAACAATTATAAAATCGATGACCCAATTATTTGTTTAAAAACATTTTTACATTTATGCATTTTTATTTGATTTTTGAAGCCTCAACTCGCCGCAGCTGCTCCCATAAAATATATGTATATAAAAAAATCAGTTATTTAATATTTGATGAGCTGCCGCAAGGACTGGCAGCCACATGCCTCTCTCTCCCTCTCTTTCTATGCTGCATGTGGCACGTGTCCTTGTCAGGCAACGTTTTTCAATTAAATTTTCACAATTTTCCATTTGCTCGAGGCTCAAGAGGGCGAAGTGGGGGGCGTCTTCAGCTCAAGAGCTATGGCTTATGCGATAAATATCATGACAAATACTTCCGTGCATAGCTTTACTTCCACTTCTTTTCTCTTCCTGCGTCTACTTAAGTAGCAGGGGGGGAGGGGTACTTATCGAGTGGGGGTTTTGTGGACGACTTCCGTTTACAACAAGGCATAAAAGTTGTTGTCGCAAGTGGAGCAGGCAAGCTGACGCCTAGCCGCTTGTTGTTGCAAGTTGCTGTTGTTGCTGTTGCTATTGTTATTGTTAATGTTAGCAATTAACATGTTTTCAACACTTGCCACCAAACCAAACCCAAACCCAACCAGACACATATACTAAAGTTGCATGACTGGTCACAAAGGCATCGCCTGCAGCATTGCTGTGGCATGCCACGGCTGCCACTTGACGCTGGACGCGTAAATTGCACACGCACGCACTCCACACTCCCCACTTCACATCAGACTAGGACACAAACAAGTAGCAGAAAGAGGAGAAGAAGCGGAAGTGGGAGCGGGAGCTGGGGGCACAAACGTCGTAGCCGTAACGGAAAAGGCGCATTGTCTGTGGCGCGGTCAAAAGCATGCAACAATAAACGTAAAGCGTGTTGCACAGTGGCAAATGAAGTAAAAATCAAAGCACAGTGGACAAAACTCTAGTGAAAAAGGAAATAAAAATGTTTTTGGTACCACGGTGCGTATGATACAAGTTTTGTTTTTGCCTCTTTGACTTTGTCGTTAGCGAAAAGAAAAAAAACGAAGCCAAGTGAACACTTCAAGGATTTATGATGTCGCGACGTCGACGTTGTAGTTGTTGTTGTTGCCACTTGCGCTTTGTGTGTGCCTCTCATTAAAGTTCGAAGCACAGCTGCAAAACTTTATTTACAATTTACAACTGCCTTCGTTTTGTGTTATTGAATAAATAGTCTCTATATATATGCAAAACTCAAGCAGTTGCAGCAGCTGCTCTCACTTCCTGTCGTCACTTAATACTCCTCCCCCCTCTCTCGCCACGCTTCGTTGCAAATGCAATTGCACAATTTTCAATTGTGCGCAAAATGTTAGCCAAAATGCTACGTAAATTGTTTTGGCAACAAGTCCCAAAAAGCCCTGGCAAGCAAACCGGATTGGTTGACAGGCAAAACGAAAGCAAAAGCATAGTCGAAGCTGGCGGAAGCAGCGTCAAGGGGGGGGGGGGTTCTTTTCATTGCACCAAGAGCTAATTGTGTAAGTGGAGTCGAGTTGACAATGGCTATTATTACACTGTTGTGAAAATTGTACTTATTTGGTTAACAAAGTTGTTTGTAGATTCGAAATACTTTATGTGTTCACGTAAACTAAACAAGACTGAACCTGTAAATCGTCCACATGTGCATGTGTATAACTGTAAAGTGGAGAGAATGTACTTATTTACTCACGCAACGGCATTGGTAATAGCATAAAAATCCCTCTTGTGAGCTGTTCCCATTTAAATTTCCCTAACAAAATTTCTCTTTTACACCCACAAGCAAAATAAGCACAATAAGATCGTAGAAACAAGGTTGAACCTGTAAATCGTCCACAAATATGTGCATGTGTATAACTGTAAAGTAGAGAGAATGTACCTATTTACTCACGTAACGGCATCAGCAATACTCATAAAATCCCTCTTGTGAGCTGTTCCCCTTTAATTTCCCTAACAAAATTTCTCGTTTACACCCACAAGCAAAAAAAAAAACATGAGAAGATCGCAAAAACACTCAAGCAAAAACGATCGCACTCTATCACTAGCCTTGAAAATACTCTCTGCAAGCTTTTTTCTCTTCAACTCTCTATCTCTCTTTGCTTCAAAAAACTTTATTTTACTTTTAATACAAACTGTTTTTGGCCTCAGAAACTTTAAGAATTTAATGTCGTAGGCAGAAATTTTTTAATAATTGCACTGAGAGCCTTATTACGCAAACCATTACCAAGGTGGCCGTGGGGCCTAAAACATAGTTTGGCGACCTCAATGCTCGATCCTTGGGCCCCGTTTTTGACCCCAAATCCCCAGTCCTCTGCCATGTAACAGGTTGCCCTGCCTGAGCACATTGCATAGCAGATTAGGCAGTCAGAAGAAGAAGAAGTGTAGCAGCTGCTGTTGCTGTTTTCTGTTATAGTTGCCTTTACCCTTTTGCGTCAAAGGGGTCATGAACCCAAACACAGTGAGAGAAAGAGATGCACAGATGGCAGAGGCCTTCATTTGTAAGCCATGTCAGTCAGGCGGACGGACGGAAGAAGCAAAAGGACGAGGATTATGCCCTCAACCTGGCACCGCACTTGAGAATGAAAAAAAAGGTGTGCCACCGCCCCACGCCTCCGCCCCCGCCCTCGCAAACGCTTTTGTACTTTCGGATAAAAAGCAAATATTTGTATTTCAGCTTGAATGCCGGAACGATTGAACTGAGAGCGAAATTTGAACTGTAGCAAATCACACGCGTTTGATTGATTGATAATTTGGCAGAAAAAAAAGGTTACCCCCCCCACTCCCTCCTCCTCTTTAACAATGTATACACATTTAATATTTATACAAAAAAAAAGAGGAAAAAGAAAGTTGAGCTTCCGAAATTCACAGCACACATTAATATGCATTGCCGATAAGAGAGAAACACAAAATCCAGCTACAAGGTTAAAAGCTCAGCATCTAACTGTACCTTTGCTTGTCTCTCTGTCATTCCGTCCCTTTCCGTCTCCCTGTGTCTCTGGCAAATCAAACAAACGCAATAAATCAACGCAAAACGAAATGAATTTTGATTGTCATTGATTTATGTGCATTGCAGTTGAAGGCAGCAACTAACGAAGAGAGGGGCGCTTAAGGGAGAGAGAGATGGTAAGAGAGAGTACACGCCCACAGTTTTACGCATTAATGCGATAGATTATCATGACAAGAGAATGTTTTTCCTTTATTTGAGAAGTTTTCTTATTTGATTCATTAAATAATAATTGTTTGATGAGACTCAAAAAGCCAAATTATGGCAATTATAACTGATTTTTATAGCCATGTTAAGTGTGGATAAACTTCAATTAAAATTTATGAGCCATAAAAAATGCTGAAAGCGATTAAACAAAAAGTGTTCCGAGAAAATATTTCTTCGCACTTTCCTTACAGCTGTTTGACCTTTTAAGTTCAGTAATTTATTGTTTAAGTCTATACGAACTTGTAAGCGTATTTTGTAGATACATATTTTTGTTGTAGTTGTTAATTGTGAAAACTTTCAATTTGAATCCAACAAATGCCAAAATGTCTGCGGCGTTCGTCAGGATTTGCCAAGTGAGAATTACATTTCAAATGTTTACCGCTATTTTTGTTCTTGTCCAAGTTGTTGTTGTTGTTGTTGTTCATTGTCCTACGTGACCTGGCAAAATTAATGGGGCTGATGGACTTTATTCGGTATACGTGGGGCGTGTCTGTATAAATGATGAGCCCTGAACTTTGCAGAAGGCGGCAACCACGAAAAAAAAAATTGCTGCTTGAGCCTATTTTGTTAGTTCGAGTGATTAGAAGGCGTTTGTGTGATGTTAATTTAATGAAAAAAGACAAAAAAAAAAAAACACAAAATGTTGAATTAAATCTGTATGTTCACAAGCCTCTTATAATTCCCAACTGGTTCCAGCTTAATGGAAGCTATCTTAAGCCTTCCCATTGCTTTTTTTTTGCTTAAAATATATATGTAAAATTTGTAAAAAAATTTGGGAAAAATAAAATAAATAAAATATTTTTACAATTTATTTTCTTATAATTCACAACTGGTTCTGGCCTCATATCAGGCAGGTTAAGCCTGCCTGTGCCAATGCAAGCCGTATGTGACTCGCCGTCAGTGTTAGTGTTTTTTTTTTTTTTTTTAATCAGTGTCTCTATCTCTCTTAGAATTTCTCTCTCACTTAGAATCTCTTTCTCTCTCTCTCTCTCACTTATTATCTTTCTCTCTCTCTCCCTCTCATTTATTATCTTTTTCTCTCTTTCTCTCTCTCTCACTTATTATCTTTCTCTCTCTCTCTCACTCTCACTTATTATCTTTCTCTCTCTCTCTCTCTCTCACTTATTATCTTTCTCTCTCTCTCTCACTAGAATCGTTTTCTCTCACTCAGAAACTCTCTCTCTCTCTCTCTCTCTCACCCACTCACTCAGAATCTCTCTCTGTCTCTCTCACTCAGAATCTTTCTCTCTCTCTCACTCAGAATCTGTCTCTGTGCTAGTTTTGTGGCTAATAGCATTTTTTAAAAAAAAGTTGCAAATTTTTTTGAAAAGTTGCCAGTTACAAATTCTTATACCATTGAGCTCTTATATGTATGAGATCTCAGTGCGTATACGCTATAAAACCCAACAACAACATTCGCTGCCAGCTGAGGCTATCGCAGATGACAAAAGCGTCGCTTTCGTTATGCGCTTCTCAAACTTACCCGTTTCGCAAGCTGTTGTCCAAAACGTAAAAGCAACGTTTGTTTCCTGTTGTCTGGTCTTTGTGAGTCAGCTTTAACCCTCAAACCAAAAACACGAGCCCAACAAAAGAAAATCGAAATTGCGAGAGTGTAAACTTAATTAAGAGCAATGCCGAGGAGTTGAGTTGATTCTTGTTTGATTTATACGCGAGCAGCAGCCAACAACTGTAATTATGTACACACATAGGCTGTAGTATATAATTTGTGTACATGTAGAAGAGTGAGAGAAGCTTTGACCAGCTGTCGCTGATTAGCCACCAAATAAATATACAAGTAAGAAGCAGAAGAAGAATAAGAACCGAATACGGAGGACGCATTGGTTGGCATTTCATGGCTCATTAGGCATGCACATACGTTTTGCAGGCGCGTCAAGAGCACAAAACCCAATTCATAGAAGAAAAAAAAAACCTCCCTGCTGGCAGCAAATTCAATTTTCTACGACGCCGATTTGGTTTCCGCACGTCTTAAGCTATCGTCGCCGACTCCTTCACCGAGCTGCCATGAATACAGTTATATAGACTGGAGTGTGCTCTCATCCACCCACCACTCACTCTCTTGCTCGTACTCCGTGTGTGTGTGTGTTTGTGAGGTGCTCAGCAGCAAAATATATGATAAGCATCGGTGTGTGTGTGTCTGCTGCTGCTGCTCATGAATTACAAATCGCATAAAGGATTTGCCACTCTCTGCTGCATTGCATTCAGTGTGTATTTGTATTGGAGTTGTCTTGAGATATGCTTCAATGCATATATAAAAGTTCTAAGCAATTGAGTGCTTGTAATTCACAAACCGTTAAAGCTTCAACTTATGTAAAAATAAACAAACTTTAATTCTTTTTTTTTATAAAATGTAGAATTTGTCAGCTGCTTTATTATGACTAAATTTAATTATTTGTTGTTTTCTTTTCGATTAATTTTTATAAGAATCAGATTGTTGAGTTCTCCAGCATTATTTATTAATTATTATATATCTACGTTAAACCTAATTACATTTAATATATACAATTTGTATTTTTTTTATCATTTTTACAATGTGAGAAAAAATTTGTTATTATTTGCATTTTGTAGAAAAATTATTATCACTGTTTTTCTCGTTTTTTTTTTGTTTTTCTTTCTCACTTTTCGAAATCGAAAATTCTTTGTATTTTGTGTAGATTTTCAATATTTTTTTTTTAATAGTATGCTTTATAGGAAAATAGCCATTCTAAACACTCTCTAAGTAGACTAGTTCTTGAAATTTTACAATAGATTATTGTTCTTGGTATTGTTTGCTCTTCTTATAGGGTATTATCAAGTTTTAAGTTAAGGTTTTAATAGGTCATAACATTTATGAAAGAAAAGTTTTGAAAGGCAGGCAAAAAGTTTTTAAGGAATTTTGGGAAAAATTATTTCTTATATTTTGTTTTTTAAAGATTTTCTGGTTTTACGGAACAGCCATTTTTTTGTTAGGGTTTTTCATTTATTTTTTTTATTTTTTTAAATATATCAAAAGCATTTTTTGCGGCAGTCGTTTCGGTTAGTATATAGTATATATCTATACATATATATTTATATATATATTTAGAACATTTTTTTTTTTGGTATTTACTAACCTTATATGGCAAGTAAAATAAATTTTTATTTCTATTATGAGCACAATTCAGATTGAAATTGATTTTGTTTATGTCAAATCCTTGAAATTTTTACAAAGTTTTTTTGCGCTCATAAAATATGCTAAGGCCACATTTAATATATTTATTTATTCCTCTTTAAATTTAAATATTATCTTTAAATGCTAGATGAAATTTAATACTTGAGCTGTGTTCGTTGATAAATTTACACGAAACAGAACAGAAAAAAAACACGATAATATGATTGAGGTGGAATAAATGCGTAAAGCCGAACATTTAATGAAGCGACAATCATTCTGTATTATGTACACATTAATTATGACAAATGAGCGTTGAATGAAGTAAATGAATAAAGCGGGGGGAGGTGGAGTAGGCGGAAAACAGCAAAAGGGACGGTGAAAATTTGTCGAAATGCGTAAATAAACTTAATGAGGCATTATTCAACGTAAAAACGCAGAGAGATAAACAAAAAAGCGAAAAAATTAATATTATTCAGCGGGGAAAATGTCAAGAAATAAAGCTGAAAAGCTTCAAAATGGATTAAAAAAATGAATAAGTCAGAATAAGTCAAAAAAAGTCTAAGATTGTATAAAAGTTGTTCAAGTAAATTTTTCAGGATTTTAAAAAAGTTTTAAGCAAAAATAACTAAGTTTAGTTAAGAATTACGACAAAGTTCGTAAGGAACATTATTTTTTAAAGGATTGTAGAATAAATAAACTATAGCATAGAAGTGACAAGAAAGTAATTAAAAATAAGCATCATGATGAAGTTTTGAGTATAAAACAAATGCAATTGCTGGTAGAAACGGCTCATTCTGTTATCGATAACCTAACCTAACGGCATAAGCGTACACGTTTGTAGCTTGGCTATATATACTAATCGGTTGTAGTATATACACTATGTATATTATATGTACAGCACAAATGATAAAACGAGCAGGAAAGTAAAGCTCTAGTCGATAGATTCCGAATAGAACCCATTACGTAATGCGTGAATAATGACTAAACTTGGATATCTTCGGTGTTTTTTAACCGATTTTGATGGAACTTTCGCAAATGTTCATGATTGGATATAATCTTAGCGGAAAGTAAGGCTATAGAGGTAAAATTTCGACTAGCATATACCCTGAACCCATTACGTAAGGCCTGAATAGTAACTAGAATTCGATATCTCACGTGTTTTTCAACGGATTTTTACGAGTCATCCGCAGATGTCTTCTCCATGTATGTATCAGAGTGTTATCGATAGTTATCGAAACAAACTAAGGCGAGCTTAAGTGTCAAATGTGGAGTCTATATAGGCAACAAGCCATCATACCCTTGCCTTTTATCCATTTTATGGGTTCAGGGTATTAAAAAAACTGTCAAGTGTGTGTGTAGAGTATGTTCGTGTGTGTATGTTGCACATTCCAATAGTCCGATTTTGTGAGAGCGGCATTATCACGCCAGTATGGCGGCCATTGTTGATGGATGCTCGTGATGATAATCATGATGATGATGATGATGTGAATCAGCATGGGAATGGCCGACATTTTGTTCATGTTGTTGTTGTTGTTGCTGTTGCTGCTGCTGCTGCGGTTGATGGGAAATGTGATGGACCGGAAAGTTCCACAGTGCAAAAGGCATCTGCTGTTGCACCAACAAAAGCAGTTGGCGTAATTTGTTGGTCGTTGTTGTTGTTTTTGTTTCTCTTGTTGTTATTGTCGTTGTTGATGTTGTTTTGCATGTCAGCTGCTTGGCGCAGCGCATCTGCAGCATATGCCGCATCTGCCACTCGCCGCGTCGTCATTCATCCCACAGGCACTGTTGTTTCTGCCGCACATAATAGGTGAACTGTGTACACTTGCGGCAAGTCTTGATCCCGCAACGATAATTCGTCTGCTGCGGCTGCTGCCCCTGTTGCAACTGCTGCTGTGCCGCAGCGGATGTGTCGCCAGCAATACTTTTGCCCTTGCAATACTTCAGACCACACGGATACCAGCCAATGCAGGTCTCCAGATTGCACAGGCATGGCGCCCACAGGCTGCTCACCTCGTTGCAGCGTGTCGACAACGCATCTGGAAACTTTTCCGTTGCGGCCTCCAGGCTTGATATTGAAGAGCCTAACGTTCAACACAAAGAGTGACGAAAAATAAAAATGTTATGTTGAATTTTGAGGTTAAAGTTGATGAAGAAGTAAAACTAAAATGGATTTTTATCAGGAAATTTAAATAAAAATCATGAAAGCTTTAATGAAAGCTTGTTATAGACCAGCGATGGGCACAGAATTTGCAATTGTGAGCACTACAACAACATCTACAACAAACACAACTTCTGAAGTCACAAATTAAAGGAAAAAGAACACAAAGACGATAACGCCTACTAATTCAGGCTTGGTGATTTGAAAAGTACGAATAACATGTTGTTATAAAAATAATTGAATTTTTGATCCCACATGTATTAATAAAAAAAAAAAAATAAAATAAAATAAATAAATTAATGGAAAATGAAAACACTTATTACTCTGTTCGTCACCACAAAAAAAAAACCGGTTTTTGTTGTTCCTTTTAACGAAAAATAAATTATACACTAAGAGAAATTCATTAGTTTTTCAAAATCTACTGTTTCTTTACCTATTAATCACATCAAAACAAACTATACTTTTTCACACAGTGTACAAAATTATTTTGAAGTCATAAATGTTCACAAATGAACACTTTTATGACCCTACGTTTGACAGTCAAAACTCGAGCATTTGCTGTGTGTTTGTTGTTTAGTTCTATTGGGGGTCATAAATCACTTGCTCGCAGCGTCAAAAGTTGTTGTTGTAGCAAAATAACGGATTGAGTAGTCTGAGTAACGTGAGCAAAGGGATGCCCATCGCTGTTCTATACATAATTTCATGATAAAAATGCTTTTTTTTTGACATAGTTAAGACCTAATCCCACTCTTAACTAAACTTAGTTCTTACCCGGCAATTCGGCCCACGCTTTCAGGTCCACATCGCGGACATAGGTGGCATCGGTGGCCTCGGCGCACAGGGATTGCAGATGCCTGGTGATGGGCAGGGAACGATTCAATTGTACCCAACTGCTCATCGTATACGTTTCGCGACCCTTGTCCTCCTCGGGTGTGCGGATGGTGTGAGGATTCTTTTGACGCAGCTTGGCCATGGCGTCCGAAGAGATGAAGTCGCCCTTGTTGAATTTGGTCGCAAAGCACATGACCTGATACTGACTTTGGCCGCGCTCCTCTTCGCCAAGGACCAGAGCTTTTAGGATTTGCACTTCCTGCAACGGAACATGGAATAGATAAGAGAATGGTTAATTCGAGTTTAAGCAAATTAAGGGCTTAAACAAAAAGGGGGTCAAGTAATATACACTTACATTGCGAAAGTCTATTAGTTGTGTGATGAGGGTGCCATCGGTCTTTTGAAACTCCAACGTTATCAAGTCCTCACCAATATTAGATGTAATGCTCTCCTGTATTACTTCGCCGCCCTGCAAACAAAAACAAAATGAGATGCAACAAGTTAAAGCGAAATTCAAAACTCGTCTCTTAGGAGCTTTCGTTCTCTCACTCGCACTAGAATATTAATAGAGATGCGGACAAACAATGGAAACACAAGACGCTGCTGATGCTGCTTCTCTTTCTTCTTCTTCTTCTTTCGCTATACACAAAATTAACTAGAACTGACGCAGGAGCGCAGAGCAATGCGGCCATGAACCAAATTAGAGTCAAGAGAGTTGCGCGGGGAGCAACAACAACAAAAAAATTATATGCATAGTGAAATTGCGAAAAAAAATAAGAGGGGAAAAAAACAAATAAATGAAAACAAGGCAACACGAGATGAATCGCGTGTGGGTGGGGTGGGGTGGGGAAATTCGTCGTCACCAAATGTAGTTCAACAACATGACAAGCACAAAACATCACAACAACAACAACATATAAGCATTGTCCTGCTCATATGCTTTCAGCGACCCAGTAGGACTCGAGTGCGTGAAAACACTATAGAAAGCAGCATGAACTTTCAGTGAAGAATTCAGTTCCAAGGAAAATCTTGCTAATTAAATACCCTAGGGATATGGAACAGCTGCCAAAACTAACTATCAAGGCTAACTGTTATTCTGTCGAATATCCAAATATTCAATACATACGTTTCATGCTGCCATTTCTATGGATAAGCTTGTTTAAACACACACAAGCCTCAATGCCGAATGCCGAAAAGTTTAGCTGGGTAATGCACACGTGCATAAATGTATAGCTTTGTGTGTGTGTGTGTGTAATGTGGTCTGTTTGTGTATGTGTGTGTTTGAACAAAGCGAATGTAAACAAAGCGCACGCTGAGAGCAAAACCGACAGCAACAGCGACGCTAGCAGCGACGCCAACAGCATCAGACATTTTGGGGCCAGGGACAGCAACAAAGCACAAAGCACAAAAAGGCAGCATCAGCAAAGGATGTCACATGTAAACACACACACACACACAAAAAGAACAACAAATAATATAGCAGCAAATCGCTCTCTTTGTTGTTGTTGTTGAGAACAACTTTTTTTTCGGGGCACACGTGTAATTTAAAATTTATAGAATAGCAAAAGCAAGTGTCAATATTATGATTTCAAACAAGATGGCAGCTGCCATCAAAACTGAACGAAAAGTATAAAAAACTAGCAACATCAATAAGTTCAAGGCCAGCACACAGCACAAATGACAGCTGCAACCGATTTCGTCAATTAACCGTTTTAATTAAGTGCATTAAAAGCAAAAGAGCAGAGCAGAACGAAAAAGAAACAAATCACAGCAGCTGATGGATAACAACAAATGCGCTCTCGCTTTCGCTCTGCACGCTCTCTCGCACGCGTTGTTTTGACGCGCTCAATTTCGAAATTGATGTTCGAAAAGCAGCAGCTACGTCAGCAGCGCAGCCAGCGTCTCTGGCCATGTTTTATTTGGTGTGTGTTTTTTCCAATTATCTTCTTTCACTTTAATCTTAAAACATACCTGATTTTGCACATTTATTAGTAGTTGCGCATCACTGTAATATGCAGTCAGCAATAAATTGCACAGCATGAACCATATTAAGCCGCGACTGTGTCGAAAATAATGATAACAACTTAACGAACGTCGGCGTCCCGCCATGCGGCAGCGGCAGCGGCAATTGTTTAACACATTACAACATTTTGATGTTTTCACCAGCCGAGTACTTTGCTCTTCTTCGTTTACAATCATTTCGGCTTATTGCAGTGCACTTCACTGTTTTGCACAAAACACACACACTTTGGATTCGATGCACTTTGATTTATTTGATTTGCGTTTTGGTGAAAAATACGTGATAAATTCGAGCTGCGTCCGCGAAACACGTCCGCCCGTTTGTAAAAGTTTGACGCAAATAACAGAAAATCAACAGTGAGAGGCAAAATTAATGTTAACAGAATTCGAGAATGGCTTAACAGAGAATAGTTCAGCTCATGAACGAATCAGTATTTAGCTGTTATCATCAGTGATGCGCAGCAGTAAAAACGAGGTTTTAAATAATTAAAGGCAGTTTTTTTTATATTGGTGATATAAATAATGAAATAATCGCATATTAAACACGTATTAAAGTGAATTGGTATTGTTAGCTTGCATTAACATAACAGCTGTTGCAGTTCGATAGCTAACAGCAGTGCTCATATATCGTTGTGTCGCCTAACCGCCACACTTGCCGGCCCTGCTATCGTTTAACAGCTGTGGCTCTTCAAATGTACTAAATTAACCCAAAACGCATTCCAATCGCTTGTGACGTGTTGTATTTTTATAAATTATGTTGTTTTAACATAATTGATACAATAAACTAATAAATCTACGTTTGCTGGCACCTAAATATACAAACACAAACACCATGCTGACACTGAGAGAGCGACAAATAAGTGAGAGCTCAAACTGAGTGGTGAAAACTGTAAATTCATTTCTTATTACAACTTTCGTTTTGCAGATGCAATTAAGCAAATGCTTAATCTGAATTCGCAGCAGCCCAAGGCGTTGGCAGCGGAGCCCGTATGGAAGATTCTCATATATGATCGCGTTGGCCAGGACATCATCTCACCCATAATATCCATCAAGGAGTTGCGCGAATTGGGCGTGACGTTGCATGTGTGAGTAATTGGGGTGAATAAGGGCAAAGAGTGGAATCCACCTCTTGTTGAGTTGAATAACTAAATTCAAATGTGATTCCGCGATAATTATACTCTATTTCTTTTAGGCAACTGCATTCGGATCGTGATTCTATACCAGATGTGCCTGCAGTTTACTTTTGCCTGCCCACGGATGAGAATCTGGATCGCATACAGCAAGATTTCTCCAATGGTTTGTACGACATTTATCATCTGAACTTCCTGGCGCCCATAACACGCAGCAAGATTGAGAATCTGGCAGCGGCTGCCTTGCATGCCGGCTGTGTGGCCAACATTCATCGTGTCTACGATCAGTATGTGAACTTTATATCTCTGGAGGATGACTTCTTCATACTGAAGCATCAGCAAAGTGATCAGCTCTCCTACTATGCCATCAATCGTGCAAATACCCGGGATGAGGAAATGGAAACACTAATGGATTCCATTGTGGATTCGCTCTTTGCTTTGTTTGTCACGTTGGGCAATGTGCCGATCATCCGGTGTCCCAGGAACAGTGCGGCCGAGATGGTTGCCCGCAAGCTGGAGAAGAAGCTGCGCGAGAATCTATGGGATGCTCGAGCCAATCTCTTTCACATGGATGCCACCCAAGCCGGCGGTGGTGTATTCAGTTTTCAGCGTCCTGTCCTACTTCTGCTGGATAGGAATATGGATTTGGCAACGCCATTGCATCATACATGGTCGTATCAGGCCTTGGTGCATGATGTTCTCGATCTGGGCTTGAATTTGGTCTATGTGGAGGATGATGCAGCGGGCGCAAGTGGAGGTGAGTCCTTGGGATTAATTTGGGGTATTACCATACCTGTGATTATTATGATTATTAATTGTAGTCATTATTAATTAGATTATTTTTGTTTTAAAGTTGAATTAATGATTAAATTGCGATTATTTTCGGTTTCACACAATTATTTAATGATTACCAATAAAAAATTAAAAATAATTGAAAATTAAATAATGGAAAATAATAGGTTTTAATATTCTCCATTATTTTCAATTATTTTTAAAAATTTATGGTAATAAAAATAAAATAATTTGTTTTTCTCAAAATAGTCGAAAAAATGGAAAAAATGGAAAATAATGGAAAATAATTAAAACCATTATTTTCCATTATTTTCCATTATTTTTAATAATTTATGGTAATTTTCCATTATTTTTCGATTATTTGTAATCGTAATCATTAAATAATCATAAATTTTTCACTAGCCAAATATTTAATCACTACGACTATTTTCCAAAAATAATTTAATTGATTAGTAATTCTAATGGCAACTTAACAGTTATGGGTATTACTAATAAGATTCCTGCCCCTTTTCAGGTGCTCGCAAGAAGCCCAAAGCTTGCGATCTGGATCGCACGGATCGCTTTTGGGTCACACACAAGGGCAGTCCCTTCCCCACAGTAGCCGAAGCTATACAGGAGGAGCTCGAATCCTATCGCAGCTCCGAGGAGGAAATCAAACGTCTCAAAACCTCAATGGGCATCGAGGGTGAATCCGATATAGCATTCTCGCTGGTCAACGATACGACTGCCATGTTGACCAGTGCCGTCAACTCCTTGCCCCAGCTGATGGAGAAGAAACGTTTGATTGATATGCACACAAAGATCGCGACCGCAATCCTCAACTACATCAAGGCCCGGCGTTTGGATTCCTATTTTGAGATCGAGGAGAAGATCATGTCCAAGCAGACGCTGGACAAGCCATTGCTGGAACTCCTACGCGATCCAGAGTTTGGCCAACCCGAGGATAAACTGCGTCTCTATATTATCTATTACATTTGCGCTCAACAGCTGCCGGAACCGGAAATGGAACGCCTGAGGGAAGCTCTGCAAGCTTCGGGCTGTGATCTTACCGCTTTGGCCTATGTGCAACGCTGGAAATCCCTTGTGAATCGTTCCCCGGGCCTAAGTCAGGCCACCCAGTATGAAGGGGGCGGCACACGCACCGTTTCCATGTTCAGCAAACTCGTCTCACAGGGCAGCTCCTTTGTCATGGAGGGCGTCAAGAATTTGGTTGTCAAGCGGCATGTGAGTAGGATGATATTACATATCTGTTAAGTAGTGATTACTAATTGTAGTCATTATTAGTTAAATTATTTTAGTTGAAAAGTTGAACTATTCATATATAACGACTACGATTACAAAAAATCAAAAATTATCTAAAATTATCGCAAATTTATCAAAATAATCAAAAAATCTGAAATAATTAAAAATAATCAAACTGATTATAATAAAATAAATCAAAAATCAATCAAAAAAATCTAAAATAATTTCAAAAATAATCAAACTAATTTCACAAATAGTCAAATATAATCAAAAATAATCTGAAATAATCAAACTGATTATAATAAAATAAAAATTAAAAAATAATCAAAATAATCGAAAAAATCAAAAATAATCAAACTGATTTCACAAATAGTCAAAAATAATCAAATATAATCAAAAACTAAAAATAATCTGAAATAATCAAAAATATTCTTTTTTTTTTTATTTGTTTTGATTATTTTTGATTATTTTGACCAATTGTGAATATTTTTCACTAAAAAACAACAAATTAATTCCAGCAACAAAGCTGAGGTTTAATAATATGTAAAGTGCAATTTAAATTTTATTTTTGTGAAGTCGTCAAAAAGGGAAGGAAAATACTCACAAATATTCAAAAATAATTAATTTTTGATTATTCATGATTATTTTTTTTTTTTTTGATTATTTTTGATTATTTTTGATTATATTTGATTATTTTTGAAAATTTTAAAAAAATAATTTTTGATTTTTTTTTTTTTTTTTTTTTTGAGAATGTTTGATTATATTTGATATTTTGTAATCGTAATCACTAATCAATCATAAATTTTTACCAGCGAACTATATAGTCACTACGACTACTTTCCAAAAATAATTTAATTGATTAGTAATTGTAATCGCAATTTAACAGGTATGAATGATATATCCTATATAATCTCGATTCTAACCTATTTTTTTATACACTCTCTAGAATCTGCCTGTTACCAAGATCACCGAACAGGTCATGGAATGCCGCAGCAATGCCGAAACCGATGATTATCTGTATTTGGATCCCAAGCTATTGAAGGGTGGCGATGTCCTGCCCAAGAATCGTGCCCCATTCCAGGATGCTGTCGTCTTTATGGTCGGCGGCGGCAATTACATTGAGTATCAGAATCTTGTGGATTTCATCAAACAAAAGCAAACATCCAATGTCCATCGACGCATCATCTATGGCGGCTCCACGCTCACCAATGCCAAACAGTTCCTCAAGGAGCTCTCCGCACTCGGGGGCGAAATTCAACAGCCTTCTGCAAGTTAGGAGCGACTTTATCACTTTTCATGCTGCTAAAAAAACATTTGGGTGCAACTCTGTCTGTATGTGTGTGTGTGTGTGTGTGTGTGTGTGTGTTTCTTATATATGTACTTTAAGCATATCCAAAAATAAATGAAATGCAAGGCAACAAAAACTGGAACGTGAGCAATTACTCGACGCTTAATCCCCCAAAGGACAAAACATCATGTACAACAAGTAGAGGGGGTAGGGGGGGGGAGTTGGAGCTCGCATTCTAGACGCCCATTAACACCAAGTTGGCAACGCTTTTCTGTGATGGACAGCTTGACAGACAGGCAGTCAAACAGCTCCAACGACAACAATTACTTGGGGCGACAACTATGCGCGGCACTTGGGGACAACTGCAACTGCAACAGAAGCCCTTGCAATTAACACTACGAGGTGCAAAAACAACAACAACACATGTCTGCAACTATGAATGGACACAGTGACTGCCAAACTGTAATCATACGAAAGTTGAAGCAAAGTCGTTTGGGAGCTTGAAAAAGGCTGATTTTGTACAAATTTGGAAGGTTTGGAATACTTAACTTAAAGCAAAGTCGTTTGAGAGCTAAAAAGGCTGATTTTGTATAAATTTTGATGGATTGAACTTGAAAAGCTTTTAAATAGTAAAAGCTTATTAAAGTATTTTATAGTTTTTGCCTATATTATCATCATACGATTGTTAATTTTATCAAAAACCAAGCTAAGATTTCAAGTAAGACAAGTAAGAAAGCTCCAGTCGATAGATACCGACTTGGACATACCCTTACCCCATTACGTAATGCATAAAGCCATTAACTTCAATCTAAGATATCTTACGTGTTTCTTAACCAATTTTCATAAATTTTTCGCTATCTTTATTTTTTTAATAGTTTCAAACCTTAATTTTACAATTTTGAATTTCAAGTTTTCTCTGTTTTCAATCACATGTATATATCGAAAACTGGAAGAGTTATCGATAAGCCAAAACAAATTTGTACTTGGGCGAGGCTTGGGCAAGCTTGAGATGCAAATTTAAAGTCTCTAGCTCTTAGAGTCTCTGAGATCTAGATAGACATGGCTATATGGATTCGGGGTATTGATGTTGATCAAGAATATATACACTTAATGAGTTCGGAGATGCTTTCTTCTGTCTGTTCTTTACTTTTGAATGTTTCTTTCTTTCTTTATAAAGAACGTTCATAAATCGAAACACTCATCTTTGGTGTTCTGGAAACGATTTTTCAACCAATTCCAACAACATTAAATTAAGGACTTTTGAGTCATGCCAAAATGTCAATCATTTGTGGTTGAGTTTAGCTTTTTTTTTGGAAGTAGAACAACAATTTAGGGTTTAGTCAGAGAACAGTTTGTTGGAAATACAGTGAACGTTCGGTTAAAGAACATATTGCATAACAAACACATTTTTGGGGTGAAAAAGTTTCAGAAAAAGTTGGGGAAAACTTAATTGCATGTGAAATTTCAGGGGAAACCCCGAATACACGGTCGAACGCTGTGCAGTTTGACCGTTTTAGCATTATTTTGAATGCGATTTAGCTGGTTTCACTTAACGAAAAGATGCTGCAACCAATTGTGTTCGTTAAACGAGGCTCCATGGTACATATATGTATCTAACAAATCATACATATGTATATCAAACAAGCAACATTTCAAGTAAGTTTTTTTTTTTGGCTAATTAACACTTTTCGTAAATCCGAATTGATGGCCATGTTGAAAAGTGGCCCAAAAAAAATGAAAAGATAAAAAGATGAAGATGGAGATGGAGATGGAGATGATTATGATGATGACGGGTGATGATTATTCATGGAGCGCAACGTTTAAATATTGGTTTATTTCTTTGGGTTTATGCGGCTACCCGTGGCTACAATTTAAATGTTAACATAAACAAGAGCAATTTAACAAAAAACGAGGCTCCAAAATCCCAAGCCCCCGAAAAAAAAAGAAAAAACCCAAAAGTGATTTCACGGGTGGTCCAAAAACGATGCGCTCAAACAAATCATAAAATCGGTATGGAGCAAAAAACCAAGAAGAAGAAGAAGAAACTAACAACGCAACATGAAAGAAATGCTACTTCTCATACCAAGCAATCCAAGCCATGAATCGATTATGCGGCCACTGTATGTATGTATGTGTGTAGAACAACAAGAACAACAACAACAACAACATTAGTGAGTGAGAGAGGCGAAGGTAGCATTGAAAAATGGTCTGGAAGCAGAACGTTTCCCACATTCCAGCTGCGAAACATAATGGCTGCCGCTGTCGTCGTCGTTTATATACATACATATATATACTGCCAGCATACACATATATCATAATCTTAACAACTCTTAACAAGCCTGAACAAATTCCAAAATTCAAAAGAGGCCCCAACAACAACAACAAGGAGAAGACACAGCCAGTCAGACGGCCGAACAGAAGAACATTGGAACAAAGACTACAAAATGAAGTGGATACACACACACACACACACACTCACATACATGAGAGTAAGAGGCGCATGAATGGTGAAGTTGAAAGTTTGGAAGCCAGTGCAGACATGGGATTTTTTCTCTCTCTTGCTCTCTCACGCTCATGTGAAATATTTGAACTTTGAAGTTGAGTTTTGTTTTCGGGGTCGTGTTTGCTAAGAGTATTGATATCGAATTTTTTTTAAAAAAAGCTTCTTTAATAATTTCAATGATCATCTTCAATAAATGATTAGTAGATAAATATATACATATATAAAAAGAAATAAAAAATTGATCATAAAAAAAAATCTATCATCTTAAGGTTTTAAAGTCACTCAAACTAGACATGACTCTCAAACTGTTTTAAGTAATTTTCACCATAGCTCGTTGAATTTGTATTTGCTTATTGTTGTTGCTCCTTGTCAGCATTTTGTTGTTGCTGCCGCCTTTAGCGTTGTTGCCACCTACGGTGGTCCATCGTGTGGCATGTTAATTAATCAACCAAATAATAACAGAGAGGGGAGAGAGAGAGAAAACATATAAGAAACGAGCCGAACACGAAACTGCCCAAATATTTGCCGACAATAAAAGACGCAACGTTTTAGCGGATCAGGAGCTAAACCTCCACAACAACAAGAAAAAGCAGCTAAAGGTGAAGAAGGCTTGTTTGCCTTTGTTAGCGGCTTGTTAGCCAACTTAAACTACCAACAACATAAAATGATTTATATATGTATGCATGTATGTCTACATATTTATATATAAAATTGAAAAAAGATGATGCTTCATGGCTTTTGGCCATTTCCTGAAGTCATAAAAAACTACAAAAAAAAAAACAATTCGTTGCGTGACGCATCAGGCGAAAAACCACGCCCATACCAAAAGCGAAAGCCAAAATGCTTCATTAAAAAATGCAACACTAAAATAACTGTGCTCAACGATCACATCTCTCGCTCTCTTTCGCTCCCGCTCTCTTTGAGCTTTGGCTAGGGTGTCATTATCCTGCCGCCGCAGGCTTTCCACAGGCCGCGCCTAATGGCCACCAACAGCAGGCAGCCGCTCCCACCTCTCGCAACAACAGCTTCATCAAACATAAACAAACACACACACACACACACGTGTATAGCAGTAGAGAGCCATCGTTGACCAATGCTGCCCAGGCACGAAAAAAAAGTCCCAAACATAGGTACAGTGGGGTAAGTATGAGAGAGCAAGGAATAAAATATTAAAATTATGAAATATTATTTTTAAAATTTAAAAAATATTGCATACTTTGAGGAGAGCTTTTAAAAGGAAATTTGTCACAAAAGTTTAATTCACATTTAAAATCGACCACTTTCACACCACTGTGCATTTGAGGGGGATCAACTGCATAAAACCCACAACAACAACAACGATGATAATGATGATGATGATAATGACGATGAAGTTTTGCTTTGCTTAACGATCGCGTATCTCAAGTTTATCGCTTCATTTTCCATGTTTTATGCGCAATTTATGCCGCGTGGTCTCAACCCATCCTTCGTTCTCTCTCACTCGGCTGCAGTCTCGTTTGAATGCTGACGCTGTTCTGGCTGCGATTGCACGCACCGCTTTGTCTGCCATCGTCATCATCATCATTATCATGATCAACTTCATTATCATCGCTAGAAGATACATTCGCATTCGCATGTGCAGGTCCCGGACTCTCTTAACACACACACACACACAGAGAAAGAGACCCTGAGACCAGCTTCTCCATCCAGCTCTCCTGCACCCCTCCGCACATCCTTCGTTGTCCATCTGTGCATTGGACATAAGTAATTTTGTTGCCTCGATTTCTCGTTCGTTTCATTTTCGTGCATAATAAAGTTGAACTTACATGCAGTTAACTCAACACACACACACATACACACATACATACGTACATGGAGTTGTAATTGCCATTTGGTTGGGATTTAGTCTCTTTTGTAATTGGGTTACAATCTTAATGACTTAGTAAGTAGCTAAGGCTTTTATTTTAACTTAATTTTGAGATTTGAAGTATTTATTGATAGTTTAACTTTATTAGTTAGTTTTTTTTTTCTTTTATTTAATTTTTTATTAGTTAATTATTTTGTGCTTTTAAAAGCAACTGTAACTGCTTTATTCTCTCTTTTCAACTCAACTGCACCAACAACAACACACAACAAATTTCCCATAAATATCCCAAGAGAAAGATCTCGAACGAATACCAAACGCCTTCTTTCACCCCCACCTTTCCAATTCACATACGCTATCTCTTTCTCTTATTTGCTCTCATACCTGCGGGGACTTTTTGCCTATGGGCAATTAGCTCACCGCTTTGTAGGCAATTAACCTGCGATTAATGGGCAGGCACACACACACACACTCAGACAGAGTTGACCCCTCATAATATCTATTGCCTATTGCACTCATAAAAATGTTCTAACCAATTTGTTAACCGCCTTCGGGGCCTTTTCTCTCTTTATTCTCCGCTCCCCTCTTCTTTTTCTTCGTTGCTTTCTTTATTTGTGTACGTGGTAAAAATGTTATTTTTATGTTTTGTCAGTGTTTATAATTAATCACCTGTTGTATGCATTCCAGTCTCTCCTCCCCGTCCCCCTCCCTGTTCGCTCGTTCACCCTAGCGCCATTAGCGCCGCCGGCTTCTCTTTGGGAAATTTGTTTTTGATGTCTTTATTTACTAATTTCCCGCTTATCATTTGGTTGTTTTGTAAATTGAAACATTTTCACTAATTGCCTGAAAATTATTTGTTGTTGTTGCTGCACCAGCTGCTTCTAGCGCCGCACTTGAGTGCACTTTGACCCCGATCCCACCTGTGTCTCCCCCTTCCAGCTAGACAATTAGAAGGCACAACAGCAATCGACAATCGGCAACATCCGGTCCAGACACTAACTCAAAATTGAAAAATTATGTGGGCGACGTTTTTCCAGGAAAAAACTCACGCACCAACAAAAAACTCTCTTGACCATGTTGTTGAGAGCCAAGTCAAAGCCATTAACTTGGAACTTCGATTATTGTCTAGTGCTTGTTGTTGTTTTTGTTGTATCCTAAGACTCATCAGCGTCTTTTGTTTTTATGTGCCAAGCGCCGCTTCTTCTTCTTCCTCTTCTTCTTCTGCCTGCCAAAACAATTTTACAATACTTGACAAAAGTTTTGCTGCAGCGTTCGGACTGGTCCCAGGTCCTAGGTCTCCGTCTCCGATCACAGATGCGCCAGAGATCCAAGTTTCCAGCTACCCGATACAAGGCACAAGAATTTTAAGTGAGCTGCGCTTGTGAAACAACAACAACAGCAACAACAACAACAACTGCAGCAACAAGCGAGCCAACAAGTAAGCGCGTCTGACAGTCTGCAGTGTTTGGCTTGTCCACGTTGTTGTTGTAGTCATGAGGACGATCAGAGACTACAATGTTGTCGTTTCGAATTGAAAATGCATTTTTATATATACCCTGTGCACATGAAAATTGTGTAAAATGTGTTTAAGTTCAAAAGAGCCAAATTAAACTGTACAAATTGAAACTGGAAGGAGAGAGATAGTGTGCGAGAGCAGCAGACACTAATTGAGCGAACTTTTGGTGCAGTTATAACTGTAATAGGTAATTTGTTTGTGCAAGTGCGAGCGAGTAAGAAAGGATTTATGAGAGCGCTTTTGGGACTTTTGTTCTCTACAGAATTTTACAGTTATGCATGTGCAGGTATACTGGCATGCCAATTACCCTGTGTTAGAAATATGTACCACAAATGAAGGGACTATTTGCAAGGTATCTTCTAGTTGGGCAACACCTTTTCTATAACATGCTGTTGCTGTTACAAGCTAGGCAGCTGAAGCTTGGAAATGGAAAATAATGAAGCATCCTCTCCTGGCTTAGACAAACGGACGCCGTGTCGCACGATTTGCTTGTAAGGCAAACACACACACGCATACACACAACATTCGCAACATTGCCAACACAAAAAAAAAAAACCAAAAAACAAAACGCAAATTAAGCCAACGAAATTAATTGAAGTGATGCGCAATGCGGCGAACTAAAAATCACTCACAACAACAACAACACGAACAGCAGCAAAAACAACAACAACTAAATCGAAAACATCCGCTGACAAGGCATTTTGTACTTACAAGTCATTATCACCAGCCTGAAGCGATCGCCACTCACTGATAAGGATAACAGACGCCAAGAAGGGACCAAAAAGATCTCTGAAGAGCGCTGCCTGGCTGTCTCTCTGAGCTGTCACTTGCCTTACACTGAGAAAAATTATTGTTGAGTAAAAGTTTTTGTGTATATGTATTTAATATTTTTTTATTTTTATTTATTTTTATATTTTTTAATATATATTTTAGACATTTTTTTAACTTTGTTTTTAATATATTTTTTTTTTCAGTGCATTTGCTATCAGCGCTACCATCGACAACATCAAAGGCAAGCAGCATAAAAACGATAACGAGTCCAAGAGACACATTCGAACGAAAGGAAAAACACAACAACAAAAAACGGGAGCACAACCTGTGGCAGGCAGCAAGGAGCTCTTGTGGCAAGTGCCCCTGCTTCTACTTCTCCCCTCGTTGTCGAACAAAGCACGTTGATAATGATGTCATTTGGCATTTATTTACGAGCCCATAGTCAATGCTAAACGAGCTCTAATTTACATTTATGAAGCTGTTCTACGCACGCATCCCCAGCACCAGCACTGTGACTTGTTAAAGTCCCTTCCACCCCTTCGCCCCCTTTCCTTCTCTACTTATTCTGTTACCCTTTTGGTGCTGCGTGTGTGTCCCAACTTTTGTTGCTGTTGTTGTTGTTTGCCGTTGATCGTTGCGCATTGTTGATAAGATCGAAATCGCATCGCCTTATTGTTGCCTGTATGTGTGTGTGTGTGTGTGTGTGTGTGTAGCAGGACATGAGAAAGAGAAACGAGATCAACTAAGTGATTCAAAGTACAAGTGCATAAATTACAGATAACGATACGTGTTTTGGATTTAAGCGACAACAACAAAAACGCGCGAGTTTGCAAAAGAGGAAGCTATCAAGGAGAGGGAGAGAGGGAGTGTAACAAGGAGAGAGAGTATGAGAGAGCTGTGCGAAGTTAACTATGAAAGCCTGGAAAATGTTAATCACCACCCTTATGGTTAGGTAAGTAACTAGCGAAGTAATGAGGAAAAGTTTAGTTACCTTTCGTTTTCAAAACCAATTTGATTATGTAGATGGGGATTTAGGAAAAGAGGGGGAGAGGGAAAAGACAGGGAGAGAGAGTAAGAGAGAGATGTGCGTAGTAAAAGCTGAAACCCTAGGTAAGTAACTAGTGAAGTAATGAGAAAAAGTTTAGCAACCTTTAGTTTTCAAACCCAACACGCATCAATGGATAATATTACTTATAGCTACTTAGACAACTAGTTAACCCAAGTCAAACGAAATGTTATATTAAAATTTCATAAGAATCCTTTGTGCTATGATCATTGTTTGCCGCTGCATAATCAAATTCCCAGTATTGCATCCCCACAACAACAACAACAAAAACAACAAACAATCAGAAACGGCCTATTATAAAGCAATCCTCGACTGTTCTTAACCTTCTTTGTTGTTGTTGCTCTCGCTTGGTGGTCAGCCAAATGAAGTCATAAAATTTTTCAGCGTGCCAAAGCCAAAAAACCAAAAGAAAAACAACAACAAAAAACGGTAGGCCAAAAGCTGCCATTGCTGATGAAGATGATGATGGGCCAAACAAAACTGGATGCTGCCAAGAGAACAGAGAAAGAGAGAGAGAGAGAGAGAGAGAGAGAGGCCAATTCGTGGTCTCAATGTCGGCGGCTCCTTGAGATACAATGATACAATATTATTATGCTGCGCCAGGCGCAGAGTTTTTCAGAGATTGAAATCAAAGTTGTTTTTTTTTTTGCCTTGGTAAAAGAACAATTCAGCATTGTTTTGGGGCTATTGGCGGGGCCACCCAAAAAGGTTATGATTAAGTTATGCTGTTGTTGTTTTTGTTGTTGGCCAAAACATGACTAAGCAGGGAGCATCTCGAAAGTTTTGAACAACTTTATCATTGTTGCTACTTAGTTAGAAACACATGCAACTTGTTGCCACAGCAGCCAATAAGCCACTAATAAACATGGCTTTAAAGCTTTAAGCCCTATTGAACATCAGCTTATATCCCCAACATCATCATCATATCAAGCTGAGCTGAGGCTGCAAAAAACTTTCTCACGCTGCATGCCACCTGACGCATATGTGGCAAGAGCAACAGAGTCCAGGCTTCAACATCATTTTCAATGAAGACATCTGTCAGCGAAAATGTTCAGGCGTTTTGTTTATGGCATTTAAAGCAAAGCTGATTTTTATTACCAACAACAACAACAGCAACAACAACAGCTATGAAAGCCACACGCGACGACTTGGTCCCAAATTAAAAGCATCTTCGTCTCGCAACATAAAAATGAGTCCAAGTCGAGCGTCGATCGTCGATTGTTGAGCTTCGAGGTCAAAAGGACGCGTCCCATTCGACGCGATCTGTGGCATGAAAGCAGTTAAATGAAACACCGCTAAATTGTCGACCGCCCGAGTTGCAACTTCTCTCTCTATCTCTGTCTCTTTCGTTCCCTCTATGGTTAATCAGGCTCATTAGGTGGCCCTACGCTCATTTATATACAAAATTACGAACATGGACCGCAAATATTTTTCGTGGTCCTCTCCTGAAATGTGATTAAGTTATTTTGGCGATGAGCGAGAGGGGGCGAGAGCGAGAGAGAGGGATGGGTAGAAGCGTTTTTTTTTTGTTTTTGTCTTTTCGAACGCTACATTAACCGTAATTAAGGTATTCTTCGCTGCCTGCGCTTTCTTTTAGCCTTTTAGTTTTTTTGCTGTTCCTGTTGCTGTTGTTGTTGCTGTTGTTGTTGTTGGGGCCTGCTGCCTGGATTTTTGTTGGTCTTGTTTTCTTCTTTATTGGCTTATATTGCTTGTTGTTGAAAACTTGAGATACACACACACACACATAATGACAACCGAGCGGGCAAAGCACCACACACATCTTCATCTTCGACTTCATACTCTTCCCCTTTCTCTTTCTCCCTCTATCTTAGAGTGTGTGTGGCAAGGAGCAGAGGGAGCATGGGAGACTTGATGGACTGCGCTTTACAGTTGAAACTTTTTTGGGTAGATATTTTAAAAATATATAAAAGATATATCGATAGACTGATTGACTGTTATCAACTCATAGCCCGAATTTTAAGACTTGGCTAACTATTTCTTTCGGAAATGGCTTATGAAGTTTGGGTTAACTTGAGGATTAGATTGTGAATAAAAAATCCTTTGTTATTATACATTTTTGAGACTTAAACATAACTTTCTATAGCAAGTTTATGATATGTATTCTGCAGAATCTCTTCCTAAAGTTACCTTGAGGCCAAAAACCTTTTGTTATATTATATATATTTGCGAAAAAAACTTTACTTTCTATAGAAAATCTTTACTTTTTTAAAGCTTGACATGTTTCTTATCATTTTTGGTTATTAAGGAACGTTAAATACTCTTAAACCTAAGAACTTATGAATGGATTTAAATAAAACTTTACTAAAATAAAGTTCATTTATCAACATAAAACATAGGATAAATTTTTTGAACATAATCTGTTTAATACAATGAAGGATTCCCCATCTTCTCTTTTCAAAATTACCTTGAGGATTATATTTTGACTAAAAACCTTTTGTTATAATATATATTTTTGAAATTAAAACTTAACTATCTACAGCCTGCATTTACTTTTTATAGCTTGTCTAGCTTTTTCTTTTGATTTTTTCATTTAACCTAAGTTTTTGTTTTCTTTCCTTTTCTCTCAGTGCATTTTGGCCTCTTTGGTTATTATTTATGAAGCTATTAGTAAAGTGTGTGAACATATTTGCTTCTCTAAAGCCACACACACACACCACACACACACACACACTCTCTCTCACACACACACACACAGAGACATTTGCAAAAGGACCGCACAGGGCTACAAATTGCCTAAAGCTTTGGCCGTTTTTTTTTTGGCCTTTTTTCCCTGTGTTCTTTCTTCATATTTGTTGTTGTTGTTTGGCTGTTGGCTTTTTGCTTAACCAAAACTGATTTAATTTTTGCCTTGGCTTTTCAATCCGTTGACTGGATCCTCTATATAGGCTATATATATGTTTATATATGTTATATGGTCAGGGCCACCAGCACCCAAAAAAAAAAAAAAAAATAAACGCCCCAGCGCCCAACTTGATGAGTTAATAGGAATCGAGTTACATTCCAGGCAAAAAAAAAAGAAGCTTCCCCCCCTCTCCTGCTCCCTTGCTTTATGAGGCCCGCACATGTTGCGCTACATTTTTTATTGGCAATGTTGCTGCCGCTGCCGCTGCTGCTGTTGCTGCTGCTTGTTGATGGGCGCTTGAATGGATGAAGACGACATGGAGGACATGGGCATAACAGTCATTTGATGGCCTCTGTATGTGTGTGTGTGTGTTTATGTGTATTGAAGTATTGACAGATTTAATTAACTCATCCGCAGCTTAAGCAGACATTTTGTAGTCGCTTATCCTTCTTATTCTTCTTCGTTTTGCCTGTTGCTCCTTGTTGCCTTGTTGCCTTGTTGCTTGTGTGTGTTATGCTTATGCCTGACAGACATCCGGTGTCATATGTTGCTCGCACTCGTATCTCTTTCGTTTGATAATTTCCGTTTTTCAACTTGAATGAACTTTAGCGAGTACACAGATGCCGCGCCACAGTGTTTGAGGATGTGAAAAAAGTTTTCAAAGAATAAATATCTCTAAAAAAACTATTTAAAAAATATTTTTATAAAGGTTTATTACTCGAAATTTAGAAACTACCGAACAGAGTTTGGGGAAACTAAAAAAAAAAAAAAAAAAAAAATAAATAAAAAAAAAAAAAAAAAAAAAAATAAAAAAAAAAAAAAATACCTCCTAAAAATATTCTGGACTAATAAAAGTGATCTTTTCCTAAATCTTCTCCTTAACCTCTCGCACAACCGTCTTCAATCAATCTTGCACCACTGTGCCTTCACTTTTAGCCCAATGGTCTTTGGTTTTCTCGTTTATTGCTTGTTCAATTTTTCATGTGATCTATCGTAACGCATCTGAAAACCCACAAAAAAAAAAAAAAAAAACACAATCAAATGAGCCATGCAAAATGCCGCCAAAAAAAGAGATCCAACTCAAGGATCTTTTCATTTGATATCCCACAGAAGAAAGAAAGACAAAAGCTTAGCGGACGCGGCGCTTTGTTTTTGATCGAATGTTGATTGAGCAGAAGCAGAGGCCGAAAGGCTGAAAAGTCTGCGACACAAAGTCTGCTCAAACCGTGGACACGGCAACACGGCTAATCTGCACTTGGAGCTTGCCTTGTTAGCCCCGGCCTTTGTCTTTGCAGAGAAGGCAGACAATTAGTGCGAAGCGAAATTTGAATAAAGCGACATTTATTTGACAGGCCGTCAAGAGTCTGTCGGCAAACTATAAAAAAAAACAAGAACAACTTGGTTTGATTTCATGCGAATTGAGTTCTTTTTTTTTTGCATAAAGTGCAGTCATGTGGGAAAATATTTTAAAAACTTTTTTTTTTTTTAAGATAACTCAGCTTGGCAACAACATATACATACATATGATAAACTGAAGTTGATGGAAAATTTTTTCAAAGACAACAAGTCGCCGGCTGCAACAACAACAACAGCAACAACAACTGCAAAAGCAGCAGCAACATCAACAGGCGGCAGCAAAAACAAATTAACGTTGCGGCAAGTAAACAAAATTAATTAAATGACATGAATTTGACGTGACAATGTTTTTTTTTGTTTTTTGTGATTTGATTGCTCAACATTTGGCTGGTTGTAGCCACAAAATGCAGTCGTCGTTGCCGAGCCAACAACATCGTTAGGCATCAGAGCTTTCAACTTGAAGCTTCGTGCGAGAGACGATTGCAACTGCAACAACAGCAGCAGCAGCAACAGCAGCAACAGTTGATGACGACTTTGCAACCAGACATGTTGCAGACAATTGCTTGTGCAATTATTGTTACTCTTACCGAAATGGGTTGTGTGGAATAAGTTATTAAAGAGGATGGTAAGAGAGAGGAATAGATGAGGAGAGTAAGATGGGTAGATAGGATGCAAAAGCGATAACAACTATTATAACATTAAATCTTTCTCTATAGGTTGATTTTTGTAGCAAGAAAATTTTTTTTCAATACTTTTAAAGCATATTTTGGAAACCCAAAACTTTTGCCAACTATTAAAAACTTGTTTATGTTGCAATCAAGTTCTTAACTATGTTATCCAACCTTTTCAAGTTTTATTCTTTACAACCCTCAACGCTTTTCGATTAGTGTATCAAAGACTTCTCCTTAAAATTTCATTCAAACCCTCATACAACTTTTGCTTTCTTGTGTTTGTTGCTGTTGTTGTTGGCTTGTACAAATTGTAGCTTAAGTTTTGTTTGCCTTGCATTCGGCTTTGAGTTTGTTTGTGTTGGGCTGCAATTAAAATGCATGTTCAAGTTTTCGTGGCAAAGTGTCTGCTGCGACTTGAAAGTTGTTGGCTTTTTGCCTATGGCTTATATATATATATTGTTAAGTTTATTTCGGTTTTTGCTGTGTGTGTTTTCATTTTGCCAAATTAATATTTCTTGTTCATTAGTTGTATTTGCTTTAAGCAATATTTCCTGCTTAGTAATTAAGCTTTGCGCTCTTTGAGCAGGTGCAACTTGGCGTATGTGTAATATTTGGCATTACATTTCTGTAAGTGTTAAAGAGCTTTTTATTTATAATAATGATAAATTGAGGAAGTTTCCAACAAATATTTAGAAACAATTTTAATATATGTTTTATATATTTTTTTAATAGAAAAAATGTTTAAAAAGTTTGACAAAAAATAAATAACCTAAATTTTTTAATAAATATATTTTTTTACATTTTTTTCTAGCATTTTCTGTTCCAAGAAATATAACAAAAAAATTATAAAATTCTTTAAAAATGTTAATTTTTATATAAAATTATTTTTTTGCGGTGATTCATATATTTTTATTTCTTTTCTCAATGATTTATCAACATATTTCAGTTCAAGATTGATAGCCGACATGATCTCAACTACTTAATGTATGTATGTATGTAAATGTATGTATGTACTACATAAAGTCATAGTTTTGATTGCTCGATTAGCACATTTATTGTGATCTGTTTGGCCTTTGGCGTTATGACGAGAGCCTTTCAACTATCAAACGGTTGCCATTCAAATGTCACTTGAAGTGGACAAAAGCACACAAACACACACACACAGATACAGAAAGACATTTATTTAAATATACCCACGCGCTTCGACACACTTATAGTTATTCACACAGATTTACATATAGTTATTCACACTTGCACAAAACTGTGCCATAAATAACCATAAATAAAAGACCTCAGCAAATAAAAAGTGTTAACCACAATGCCCGCAAAAAACCGTATGTATGTATGTATGTACGTGTGTGTGTGTATATATAAAAATAGACTTTAGGTTTTTATTGTTGATTGTAATAGAAGAGAAATAATAATAATAATACTGTAGCCAAGCGATCATGGCAAGTAAACGCGTTTGTGGCTTTAATTTACCATTAAGTGTATTATTTACTATAACTCCCCCTCGCCCCACGCCTCACCCGCAATCTATATGGCTTATGACAAGTCAAGCTCATTAGTTGGACACTCGGGAAACGGTGATTACATTTTAATTACGTTGACAACACGATTAGCATGCGTAATTGTGAACTCAGTTTCGTTTCACAAACGCCCTCACACACACAAGTTTCTCGCCTAAGTCTTTTGTCTTTTGTTTTTTTTTTTCAAAATTGGAAACTCTTTGACCGCAATATTGTGTGCTCCATAACTGTCACGCTTAGTGACCCATTTTGGGCGCTCAGCTCGCGACAGTTCGACATTAAATTGCGCATTTATAAATAAATATACAATAAATTCATCTATAAACAACAAAAAATAATCATAATCCATAAGCAGTTCGTTATTTATGTTTTGCGCATATCATAAAACTTGACTTTGACTTTGCTTTAAACGGCTCGTTCGACTATAGTCAAAACTTATATATAGTATAGATCTACACACGTCACTCAATGCATATTTATGGCAAGATCATAAAAAAAGAGCGAAGAAACACAATAAAATGGGGAATTGCTAAACTTGTTGGTTTTATGCAAAATCGACTATTGAAACATCATAATTATGGCGGAACATGTTAAAGTAAGGGGTGTAAAGCACTTAAGAGGGTTTGGAGAAGGTCTTAAGATCGTTAGTTTATAACGTTTAGAAAGTATGATTAGGATGAAAACTTTTTTTCTTCTTGAAATTCTTCCACAAATCTTAGATTTTCTAGACGACTTTCATTGTTCCCTATATAGATTGCGTTTACGGACCGCATAGCATATTTTATACTATATCTTTTAGTTTCAGGGAAGTGCAAATTCTTAGAAAATCTAACGACTTATAAAGCGCAGCGCAGTTAGATTTTTTTTCGGTTTCTATGCATACAAATTGTTGTGCACACACACACATACAATCGCAAGTAATGTGCGTAAATGCCAGCTTAAACCAATAACAACAACAAATCAACTTAAATCAACAACCAACCAGACAATTTGGCTCCACAACATATTTTTTTTATTATTATTTTTGCGCGTCGTCGTTTTGTCGTGATTTTTGTTTGTATATTGTTGTTGCTGCTGTGGTTGCTGCTGCTGCTGCTGCTGATCATTTGTCACACCCTGCAGCAACCAAAAAAGCTAATAATAACAACAATATGCAAAACAACAACAAAACATAGTTAGGTTGAGGCTTAAGCGACTTGAAGATACTCCTTTACTACCTTTCTAGAAGGTTAGATTTGTAAAGAAAAAAAGATATTAAAACATTTATGATGAATTTTATGTGAAGAAGAGATTGATTGAGGAAAAAACCTTAAAAAATGAGGTTAATAAATATTTTTCAAATTTTTTTTTAAATTTCTAGATATTTTCTTCTTATTTGAGACAACTTTTTTGCTGGGCTAAAACAAAAATTTTGCGAATTTGAGTTTTATCCGATGTCAGGAGAGACGAACTCAGCCTTAGTGGCACCTCCCAGAGCCCAGACACAGAGTCGAAGTCAAAACTAAAAGCTAGAATACGAAGCTGACAGTTAGGCAAAACGCTTAAGCTGCTTAAACGCTTTTCAAAGTCAAAGCCTTGGGGAGAGCGTCGCAGTCGCCGTCGCCGTCGCAGCCAGCATCGACACACGCCTTTTGTTTATTTAACAGCAGCAGCAACAACAACAAAAATAAAATAAATATAAGCAGACCGAGCGGCAGCAGCCAGCGCGAGAGAGAACAACAACAACAATCAAACGTAAGCTTTATTTATTAATAATCAAAAGACACTTCTACACCCCCCCTCTCACCCCCCGCACACTCCCTTATAATATTGGCACACCCTTTGTGTTTATATTGACGTTGCCATGTGCTTTGAGTTATTCTTGTATTGTTTTGACATTTTTGGATATTTATGATAGACCGTCGGACTTTGAGCTCGTTCCCAAAATCAAAGGCAATTGTGTAAACAATCGAGTGCAATTGTAATCGATACTTTCGATTTCTTGTTTGTTTTTTTTTCATGTGGCGACAATTTGTCTGCAATTTCATGTTTCCTTGAAACTGAACGCCGGGGATCAAAGCTGAATTATTTTGTTTTGTGCGTATTTTGCGTATTTATGTTGCATGTTTAGACATCTGGGTTACTATAAATAAAGTCTGGCTTATGCCAAAATTAGAATATGCTGGCGCAGAAGAAGCTTAAAGGAAGACTGAAGTAATAAAATTTCAATTTTTTATGATTTTTATTCAAGGAATTTGCTTTATTAGAATTTTTTAGCTAAGAATTTCCGTAATGATCCGAAATATTAAAAAGTTTATATGTTTTCTTAAAGATTCTTATACGAAGCGCTTAACAATTTCCCTTAAAATTCTATTTCCTACCCATCATATTCCAATCTTGTACATCTTTCTTGCCATGGAATGGCATATTTTGAAGCCCAATTATCTGGCCATAATGAAACTACAATTCATTCATGCAACAAGACTATTAGAAAAGTATTTGAAATATTTCCACGCCAGCTTGAAGCTTGGCACTTGTGCATTAAGCTCTCAGCTCTCAACTCGAATCTATTCGTTGTAAAGTTATAAATAAATCAAATCGTGAGCCAACAATTGCCAAGCAAAGACCACCAAGGTGAGCTAACTGTGCAACCAGTTTCAAATATTTCGTTGCTGTTGTTTCTCTTCCTCTCCCTCTTCCCTCTCTCTCGCTCTTGGTCTTAACCAAATTTTTGTTGTTTTTGGTAGCATATCAGCCGCATTTGCCGGCGCTTTTTTTTGCATACTATTTTTTTCGCTGTGGCAATTGAAATCGCGTCTGTCAAATGAAAATTGTTGAACAAAATCAAAATCTTGTTAGCACACAAATGCCATAAATATTTAATGTGAGTAAAGCAGGCAATAAAGGGTATGATAGCTATGTGAAGTATTTGGATACATTTGTTTTTTGTAGCTTGACATTTTTTAAAAAGTCTTGAAAAGTATATTTTGCTTTAAGAAGAAAATTCTAATGATTTATTTTGTATGATTTGAGTTTTGGGAAAGATGCTAAGAATATTCTTAGATAAATTTTAAGAACATTTTGAAACTTTTAAGTGAATAGCTGCAGCAATGTTTTAGGTCTGAGAATATTAAGTATATGTGTTTTATGTATCTTAAGATTCATTTCTTAATCTTATGAATTTTTCAGCTTTTTAGCAAAAAGAAATGAAGAAAAGTTCTAGACTAAGGCCAAAATATATATTATCTCATTTTTTCTTACATGTATTTAAATAATACTTTTGTTCTTATAATGTATTTCCAAGCCTTTTGATCGTAAGATAGAGAATATCTCTATTCGACTCTTGATTTTATTTAAGTTTTATATTTTGCTAAAATTGCATCTCAATTGCATAGTTGAAATGCCTGGGCGCATCTTTGTGTGGGGGCTGGTTTGCCATTTAAGGAATGCCTTCTAATTGTTTTGTAATTTGTTAGCCAATTAATTGGCGACTGCATTTTAGTTGTTGTTGTTGTTGTTGTTGTTGTTGCTGTTAACGTTAACTTTGACGTTGACGTTGACTAATTGCAAATGCAGCGAGGCGCGCGCCATGACATATTACTAAAACGTGCACGCTATAAAACGCGGCACGCAAATCGTAATAGGAACAGGTCCAAGTACGAATGCGTCCATAAGAGCCAGAGAGTGTGTATTAAGTCTAAGCCATTTGGGCCATATATTCAGTATTTTATTAAACTTCATACACATTAACATTTATTGTTGCACCGTTGATTTAAAGCTCAAGCTGCCTCATAAAATCTTATGCATTTTGCCTTACGCGTGGGCGTCGTCAGCGTGCAATTCGCGCATTTCCTTATTGCGCATACGACATGTTGTACGAGCTTTGTTAAGCACAATGCAATGAGATTGATTCTTGAGAATTTTTTTTTGAGAATTTTCCACTTTTTTTGCGCTCTGGGTCAACCCAATATCTAATTAACACTTAATTGATTAAATATTCATTCATTCTGTATACTTAAAACAAGTTGAAAAAAAAATCATCATTAAATCATGGCATAAAAATAAAAATTCTCTTATCGCCACACAAATCAGACTGAATTCTTTTTTGGGATGATTTTCTCATAACTGAACTTTAACAACTTCTTCAACATCAGCAAGCGACAGCAAGAGAGAGAGAGATAGAGAGAGAGAGGGAGGCGACTGGCAGCGAATGTCATAAACTTGAACTTGATTGGATTTGTTAAGCAAATACAATAGAAATTGATGGTCAAGCTTATCTAATTTATGCTATCAAAGCGATTATCAAGCTCCCTGTCAAACTGACTGTGCGTATGTATATGTGTGTGTGTGTGTATCGAAGCACGCTTTCTAACCAAGTCTTGACTAATTAATTAATATTTTATGATGCCGCTGCTGACGCTCTGCAAACAATGCCAGCGGGACAGAAGAAGAAGAGTTTTTGAGCGAGGAATTTCGGGTGATGATATCATATGATAATAACGCAACAGCAAGCAGCAGAGAGAGCGAGGGGAGAGAGAGAAAAGCAACGCAGCAGGTGTTTCTCTTGTTACTCTTTTTTGGGCTCTGTTCACAGCACGCCATAAAACTGCTCGAAAAAATTAAATTTTTTTTTGTTTTTTTCTCTTTTATGGAAACGTGTTTAAATAAACAGCCAAAGATTGATTGGAACGATAAGATGCAGCCACAAACATGCTTCGCTTATCAAAAGAAATGTGCCACAGTTTCGTTTCGCCTCAAGTTTGTTGCCAACTTCGTGTTGACGCTGCTTTGTCTGCCCAGCCTAATTGGTTATTAATAAATAGTCAACAACTTTTCTCATGCTGAAACCATTTTTGCTATTTTTAAACTTTTGACTCAAATATTTAACTTCAACTCTTTTTGAGTTAATGATAAATTAAAAGCCCACAATTAGTGATTACTGTCACACACACACACACTCGCACACACAGCTCGTATAACCGCATTGTTTATCATCAATTGATTGTTGTTGTTTGTACAGCTAATGGATTTATTGGGTAAACATCTGTCGCATGTTAAACATTTGTCAAAAATTCCATACTGGTTTCGCTTCGGCGCAACCCCCTCCCTCTCTCTCTCACTCTACCCCAAGCGAATAACAGCCAAGCTGGCACCAGACAACACCAAGCATCCCATCCATCAGTCCGATTTTTGTTTGACTATTTTACATGCGCGTGGAGTTTCCGAATTTTTGAATATATATTTCGTTGTTGCCAGACAAATTGGCACCGTCCCTTAAGGCGTTCCAAAGGATATTAAACTCAAGCAGAAACATTAAATATTCGCTCTACAAGTAGCTAACAACAAGTTTGTTGCCTAAGTCTTTTGTATGTCATCATCATTAACAGCTGCAACAACAACAACAACTGTCAGTAAGCTTCGCAAAGCTTCACTTTCAACTGTTTGTGCAAAAAGTTGACAAACACTTTGAACAGAAATTCCTTTTATTGGCCTCATGTTGATGTTGTTGTTGTTGTGACCAGAATTAATGCCTTGCGATAGCAAATTTAATTTATTACGATAATTTTTCATTTTTGTCAACAACAACAACAACAGCAACAACACTGGGCTGCTGAAATTTGAGGCGCTGGCCAAGTTCGAGGACGCCAAAGGCAGCTGCTGCTGGCTACAAAAAGGGAAGACAAAAGCTGAAATTGACACTGAGCCAGAGAGAGACACTCATGGATGTGTGTGTGTGCGTGTGTTGTCGCAGTTGGGCGCGATAAGCGCGACTAATAATGGGCTAATAAGCCATTAAAAAGGCATAAATTGTTTTGTTAGCCCATCTCTTAATAAATTTCACATCAAATTGGTTTGGCCCCAACTTTTTGCTGATTGCTCAGAGCTCAGGGCTCAGTCTTTTTGCCACTTGCTGCGCGTCTCACATGCTCTCTCTCTCTCTCTCACTCTCTCAACGACATTGTCACCGCTGGCATTACCCTTAATTTATGTTAATGGACTCTCTGCTACAAATTGCAATGCCCTTTTGTGTCTTCTGTTGACTTTTTGATACCACGTAGTGGACAATGTTTAAGGCTTGATATGGGGTGCTTTAGTTAAAGAGGGTGAAAGATTGGATTTTTTTTAAAATTGTTCTGAAGCAGCTTAAAGATATATAGACTCATGTTTTATGGAAATTTTAGATTCGTTTAGTCTCAAAATATAGTTAAAAATTTTTTTCACAAAATTTTTCGGAATCAAAATTCATTTAAATTTAACAAAAATATTTTAGAAATATTTTAAAAAATTTTTACTGATCATTTTCCTCGTTGTTCTTATATCTTTATTATAATTCTTACTTGTTTCTTGCATATCACTGTTAAGAGTTGATTTTTAATAAATATTTCCATATTCGCTTGCAGTGTGGAAGATTTTAACACCCCCCCCCCCCTCCCTCCCCACCATCTCTGCTGTTGTTGCAGTGCATCTGTTCTGTCCAATGGGGATGCGCTGTGATCTTCGGCATTTTGTCGGCATTTAAGTCTTTGTTCTGCTGTTGGCTGTTGCTTCTTTTTTTTGTGTTTTTAATCGATTGTTCATTGTTTTGTTGATGGCTGGACGGTAGTTGTTGTTGTTGTTGTTGCCTTAATGTGGCAGCGGCATTTATTATTTCGACATTCTTAACGAACTTTGAATTTATGAATTAATACATTTAAGCCAAAAGAATACAAAAATACTCGATTTACACTTCACAAATGCATTAAGTAGAGGGTGGGTGAGGGGAAGCTTACTCAATTTGTTTAACCGGTCGAAAATGCATCCTTGCCCAATAAGCCAAGTTGTTTTGTTTCATAAATAACGCATTTAATTGGCCATTTGCACTTAATTTTTTCGCTCTCTCAGTTGGTCGTCATTTCGTTAATTAAGCTGCCAATCTCTGGCAATGCGCATACGCAGCGTGGGACCGTATAATCTTTGATTGTCTTCGAACTCGGAATGGGGATCGATACAAGTTGTTGCTTCTGACCTTGTGCACGAAGATTCTTGATGTCTTTAACAAATATTTAACTGAGAATTTCAACGCTCTGAAAGTATTAAAAGTTTAGGTCATGATCTTAACTTTTCCTAAGCCTAAGCTCTTATGACTTAATCACAATAGTTGTAGCTGCCCCTTGAGCACCTTGCGGCAAGAACTATCTAAAGAATTCATTTATTATAATTCTTTTTTTTTGGTTTTTTTCTACATGCAAATAGGACTGCAATTATATTCAAATTAGCGGTATCTGCCCACCCAATTGGCCATGGCGTGCCACACAGCCATGCCACATGCCCCATGCCCCATGCCGCAGCCGCAAAGAGACCCAGTGAGAGAGCCCATCCTCCAAGCCACAATTTCGAGTTCGTCTTCGACTGCTCGCTAATTAGGAAATGATTTACTACGCGGGGCATTTGCTTTATGCCACAGCTAAGACACACACACAGCGAGAGAGAGTATGAGGGAGGGAGAAGGGGAGAGGGAACGTGGTAACCACCCAAAAAGACCGAAAAGGCCAAAACAAACCACGGGAGACATGTTGGCCACCATGCAAAAATACAAAAACAAAAGGCAGCCGAAAAATGAGGCACAAGGCAATAACAATGCTAACAACAACAACAACCAAGAACAACCAACAATTTTCAGGCATAAAACATTTTGTTGTTGTTTGTTCTGTTCGGCTTTTTTGTTTCTCATACACTGTTCCTGAAAGTAGATAAAGTATAAAGGTTTAATAAGTTGATCTCAGCAATACTTGGAACAATTTTCCATTAAATAATCGATAAAAGTATGTGTTTTCGATATACTCATGTTATCGATAACAATAGGACAAAGAATTTTGAAAGTTTGGATTGTCCCTTAAGAAAGTTTAAGGTATTTTTGGAACAATAAAATAATCGATAACTGTTTGTGTCATCAATATAAAAATGTTATCGATAACAATAAAAAAATAAATAAAAATTTGGATTGTCCCTTAAGAATGTTTAAGGTAATTTTGGTCAACTATCAAAATCTTATATAGATTATTACCAAAACTTCAAACTTATCGATTATTTGCCTTTTTTTTGGGAAACCCTTAAGTGCGGGGTATCTCCTAGTCAAGCTTTTTCAACCGCATTCTGCTCACTTATTTATTTTTGTACTCTTTTCTTTTTTTGGGTGATAACGCAGCAAAAGGCAGAACGCATTTAGCTTGGGCCACATCATCAACATTATCATCAGCGACGGCAGCAGCGACGGCAGCGGCAGCGGCATCATTATTATTATGGTCATCATTAGCTTGCTGCGTGTGTGGTGTGATCAGCAGTGGCCCGTTTGGCTGCTCCTGCTGCTGCAGCTCCTTGAGATCAACTCACACACACACAGACGCACACACAAGAATACACACAAAAAACAAGCAAACCGAAAATTATTAATTATAGTCACGAAAGGAAATAAAGATTTCATTTCAACAGAATGCAAAAGGCCCGCACAGACTGTGGCAACAACAACAGCAACAACAACGATTGATGAAGCACTACAGCATTTCTCACAGTGCAGCATCAACAGCATCAGCATCAGCATCAGCAGCAACGGCAACGGCAGCCGCGGGGCCTAAAAGGATTATAAAAAAGTTGTCGAAACAAGCCATTGGCAAACACAGAAAACACAGAAACACAACAGCAACAACAACAACAACGATGGCAACATTATTAAGAAATTAAGTAATTTCTTTTTTATTTATGCTCCACGAGTTTTACTTTAGATTATCTCTCGGAGCGCTTCGCTCGTTCGATCTTTCGTTCGTTCGTACGTTCACAAGACCCAAGCCACAATAAAAGGTTAAGAGCTCCCTTTTGGTATAACTGCAGCTGTGACGATCCCAGCTGCTCCTCCTCCATCTCCTCCTTCTCATCTTGCTGTGTGTGTATGTGAAATTTATTAACGATTTTTTTGTTGTTGTTTTTTTTATATGATTTTTGTTGTATGTCTCATTTTGGTTTTGGGTTTTTCGGACTTCTCTCATAGTCAAGGTGTGCGCATAGACACTTTGGGTGTTGGCCAAAAGTCAGCTAACAGCGTTTCGGTTTTATCATCGTCGTCGTCGTCGTCTCTCTGCTCATATTTGATGAAATAATTTTGTCTTTTTTGTCTTTTGGTTTTACCGCCCTAAGTGGAGCTAATTTGTTTGCTGCGAAAATATTTGAGATGCGCTAATAAGCCGCATAAATTTTATGTGCTCGTCGTTCGGTTGATGGGCTGATTAGCAATTTGTGGTCAGGATGTGTGTGGACCACACACATACGGAAACTACCAGCCAGTCAGCCAGCCAGCCAGACGGTCATCAATTTATTTAACTTGCTGTTGAAAGCTGAATAAGTTTGTTGGCAACAAAGCTAAAAGACTTAGAGCACAAGCTTGATGGGTGGGAAGTTCTTAAACTGAATTTTATAGAAGTGCAGGAGAAATTGGTGTTAACAAGCTTCCGAATCAATGATTCAGCAGTGAAAAGAAAGTAAACGAAAGTTGTTTATTTTACGAAAAATTGACTATAGGGCACAAACTTGATGTGGGGAGGGGTTAAAAAAAAATTAAAAAAGGAAAAAAAAAAGAATGACAAAAAGACTAAGAGCACAAACTTGATGGGCAATAAGTGGTTTAACTGAACTCAATAGAGAAGTCCAGAATAAATAGGTGAAAACTATTGTAGCTTCCGAATCAATGATTCTGCAGTGAAAAGAAAGTGAATGACTAAAAGACTTAGAGCACAAACTTGATGGGCAGTAAGTGCTTAATTAAATCCCAAATAGGTTCAGGATATATAGTTGTTAACTAACTTCCGAATCGATGATTCAGCAGTAAAAAGTAAGCAGAGCCCTTCCGAAATATAGCTCAAACACAGCATGTTCGTTATGAGCTTTCAAAAAGGGAGCTGACAAGCATTACAAATCATCTCCAGAAACAAAGATAACAACTCGCATATGAGGATCATTTGACGTGAGCATCTGAAGAGTGAAGAAGCGCGGAGGCCATGCTGAAATACAGACATTTTTATTATTTGTTTGACCAATGCCCAATGAAAACTGAGCACAAAACTGTGCATGATGAATGATCATAATGATCAACGAGCTTCAACTATAACTGCCTGCTGTGTTGTGTGCGAGAGATCACTTCATCTTCATCTTCATCTCCATCTTCATCGTCATCTTTGGCTTGAGCTTTGGCTTTTCATCCTGTAAACGACTGCCTCTGTGTGTTAGCTTTTTCAATTTGTATTTAGCCATTTATGCGACTAACAACGCACAACTGTCATGTTGCAATATGAGAGAACTGAGATCGCTTGAGGTTTGAGACGCTTCGCTACTTTTTGGCACGCCGCGGCATAAATGTCAAAAAGGCTGACAACGTCGCTACGTCGCACCAATGAATAGATCACATTGTTATATTCAAAGAAAGACAAAAAAATATGTGTAAGAGATTATATAAACAAGTAGAGATATTGTCTTTAGGGTTCAAAGAAGTCAAAAATACAGCTTTTCGCTGCGGCATTGAACTAGTTTGTTTCTAGTTTCAAAAGTAATTACCAAAGATTAGATTCCATTATTATTGTGAAATTTGAATCAATTAATCTTTTGTTTTGTTATTGCTAACAAAAGCTTAAGTGAAATATTTAAGGAGACAGCATTGAATAAATATAATCTTCTGTTTGGAATAATAATGTGAAAATCTTTGATTAGTAATATTAAATAATTTTATAGAACGTTAAGAATAAAATTAAGTACTTGAATATATAAAAAAGTTTGTACTTTTATTCTTGCAAATTATTAAGAAATTGTTTAAAAATTATTTTATTTAAAACATTTTAAGCTAAAGTAGAGTTTATCATTTTATAATTTCCAAAGCTAAATTTATAATTTTTAGTTGTTGGAAGTTTTTTTTGAGTAAAATTAAGCTCCAATATTCAGGTTTGACAAACTCTTGAGAGAAAATTATAAAACTTTTCTTAAGTCTTCAAAGTTTTATTGCTTCAAAAGTTGGATTTTTAACCCAAATCTTTCAATCTTGGCAAGTAGCATTCAATAAATACCCTGCCAGCTTGCTATTCTCAACAAAATAAACATTATTCTTTAGTTTCAAAGAACTTTTATACTATTTTTTTTATCCATAATAATAACAAAAAGCTTAATGAAATCATGTCTAATACTTATAATTAAAGCTGATGAAATATGAATGCTGTGTTTTTGAAGTTCAATGTGTTGAGTTCAGTTCTGTGTTCAATCTATGTGCTCAGTACTTGCTGTCAATCCGTCCGTCTGTCCGTCAGTCATCAGTCAAGTTGTGGGCTAATCCGCAATCAACGCGAATGAGGCGATTTCTAATTTGCCAAAAGGTGTGCCCCACGCTAAGCAATAACAAGCGACAGCAACAACTAATAATAAATAATAATAATAATAATAATGAAATTATTTATGCTTCAATCAGTACGAAACGCTTCAGACAGCGTGTCGCTCCCAGCCCTTGAGCAATGCCCCCCGCCCTCCTTACCCCTTACCCCTTTAATTTTCATATAATTAATAACAATAATTTGCAGCACGATAAGAATTGAATTGAATACCATTAAAAGGCGCAAAATGTATTGAGCTGTCGCCTCGGTGGTCGCTGAAGGGGTTAGGTGAGGGGCGATGAGGGGCGTGTCTGGGCAAATGAACAACACACGATGTCTTGGAACAACAGCAACAAGTTTTTTTTCGTTGGTTTTTTTTTTTTGTGTGTGGTTTGTCTGTTTATCTAGATTAAACCCTTGCGGCAAGGCACAAAAAAAAATTACACACCAAAAAAAAATAATAATAAAAAAAAAACTACAGTTCATTATTGAAATCATTGTGTTGAGGTTGCTTGTCCGTGTAGCATTCGCAGCTAGACATTTTGGCATTTCATGAGACTCTCATTGTCAGTCTCACCAAACACACACACACACAGACAGAGACAGAGCAGTCTCTCGAAGTCTCTTCGAATCGAGTCTGTTGGCTTTTTGCTTTTTCGCTTTGGCGCTTTTGTCATGGCAGACATGTTGGCAACGCCAAATGTTTTCTTTTTCTTTTATCTGTTTCGCCTCAAGCGCTTAAAGCGCAAAACCATATAAAGATGTACACGAGGTACGATCGAAGAGCTATTGTCTTTACACACACACAAACACACACACACACACACTCACTCTATGTGTAGTTATGTTTCGTCTATAAAAATTATGATGATCAGCAAGATATGTTGGCATCTCGCTGGCAAATGGGCAATTATGTGTGTCTTGTCTTTGTTGTGTACTCAACTACGATTCATTCTATTTCGTTATTATTAAATTGCTGTGATTTATCAATAATTATAGAGATTTCTTTAAATGAAAATGTTAACATTTAACCATGCAGCAGTTATTATCAATTATTATTGAGCAAAGTAGGTTTAGAGCGGATAAAGATATTTTTTGTGATTAAATGCGTTTGGGTACAGTTAATGTTCGGTTAAAGCGGGGCTAGAAATATTATTAATGCTTTATTAAAAGTTAAATTGTTTTAAAAAGTATAGAATATATGGTTTACCTTTAGATAATGTGTTTTAAAGTCATAAAAACTTATTAAATGTTGTTTTCAATAAAGTTTTAAAAAAAAAATTAATCAAAATCGGTTAAGAAACACACGAGATATCGCAGTTTAAAGAAGGGTACCAATCTTGGGACTTGGACACATCTGTATCTAACTTGGGACATATTTGGGACATACTTGGAACGTATTTGGGTCTAATTGGGACATATTTGGTACAAATTTAGTACATATTTGGTACTTTGGGACTTTTAAGGGACATCTTTGTTAGACCTTTGGGAATTATTTGTACCAACTTTGGTACATATTTGTACCAATTTTGGACATTTTTGTACCAATACACACAAATGACTGTACGCGTTACGTATGGGGTTAAGGGTAAGTCCTGGTCGGGATATCTTACTTGTTTTAATTATAAATTTAAATTTGATTTTTCATGTATCTAAGTGCTCTCAATAATTTTCTATCTATTTTTGTCTGCATACTTTTCAAGCCACCCACTTTTCTAGTTATAATATTACATTGTATCATCTGCCAGCTGCGCGGGTGTTTTATTTTTTTCCATTCTCATATACATTTACATACATATGTATATGTGTATGTTATGGCCAGCCCCAGACGGCAGCCCCTATGGCGTTTTGAAGTTGAATGTTGCTGTTGCTGTTGCAGTTGCAGTTGCAGTTTAACTGTCGGGGTGGTCCAATTGTACTTGGACTTGAACGATTGGCCAGGTTAGTTGCATGGCTTTGGCTTTGGCTTGGCTTTGCTTTGTTGGCTCACGAATTGCATTAAAATTGCAATTTCAGGCAGCGCGCAAAGTTCATGTCAGACATTATGTTGGGGGCCCTCTACAGAATTGTAGGAGGTACACGTTTTGGTCTTTTTCTCGTTTTTGGGAAGCCTTCTCGTTCTTGTTGTTGTTGTGGTTGCAGTTGCCGCGTTGGCTGGCTCGGCTCAATTGACCCAAGTGACGGCCATTTTGGTGTCTTGTTGTTGGTTTTGTTGTTGTTGTTGTGCCGGGGCAGACAAAAGGCACGACGATTTCAACGCTTTGTCGTGTTCTTTGTGCTATTGTCTGTCCGTTTGTGCCAGTGTCCACACTGTCTGTCCTTCTGCTTAGTGCACTGAGAAAAATGTGGGTGTAGTAGGTAGAAAATTGGGAAAAGTGGATGGGAAGGAAGTTAAGATGGCTTTAAGCAGGGTCCAGAAGGCTTTAAATTATAGATGGATAACAAAGATAATAAATCAAAACAAAGAAAATCTTCAGAAAAAAATCTTCATTAAAACTAACGTTTTTTTTAAAGGTCTTTTACGTTTTTGTTATGAAATAGTTATTTAAATATACAAAATCTTCAAAGAAAATAATCTTACGATTTTTTTTTTTAAAGATCTTTCACGTTTTTGTTATGAAATAGTTCTTAAAAAATTTATTAAAATTTATAAATATTTTTTTTTTTTTTATAGGTTTTTTTTAAAAAAAATCTTTACCAAAGCAAGTTCTACCAACATTTTTTTTCTCAGTGCTGTCTCACACGATCAACAAGTACAAGAGTTCTTGAGCTTGGACTTGGAGTTGATGTTGGAGTTGGCTTAAAGTTGGGGAGTTGGAAGTTGGAGAGTTGGACCGAAAGTAATTTATTTCTTTATTGTTTTACGAATTTACAATGCAACTGGGGAACAAGGCAAAACTTGGCAAACGCAGCCATAACAATCACGCCGCAGTTGTTGTTGTTCTGTTGCGTGTTGCATTTGGGGTGACCACCTTGACTGCCACACATACATACGCTGAGTGTGTGTGTGTGTGTGAGAGGGAGAGAGAGAGCCTCTGGGCACACAGACACACACGATGAACCTCATCAGTGTCAATGCTTGGGCAAACAACCAGTCGATGTCTGCAAAACTTTATCGTTGTTGTTGTTGTTGTCGTCGTCGCCTCCTCCTTGGTGTGTGGTACGCATGCGCCCAGCAGCGCCCCAAGGAATGCGTTTGCACGAAATGCAAAATGTCAGCAACGGCGCGGAGCGATCGACTGCAAGTCGGCAGGACTTTTAAACAACAACAACAACATTTAACTTTCAACTTGGCCAGCTTCCAACTAGTATGATTCCAGGCTTCTTGCGAGAGCTACTTGCCTTAACATTCCATGCACCACGACTGGAATTTCCTTTGTTTTCTGTGAGAAATTTTCAGTCAACACATAAATTGTCGTAGGCGCAAGCGATCTCAAAGCTCCACATGCAACACACACAAACTTTCAGTTTGCCCCTGAAAAGTTCTCGCTTAGGATTTCTTTGCAGGCTCTTTGTTGATTACACTGCGCAACAAGAAGTTGCTTACTAGGGCGACAAGTATCAAACATCGCGACGGGAGATACCATAATTTTATTCGAAGCATTTGTTCCCCAAAATCGACTTTGAAGTTGAACAAATCTTGAGATTGACATAACTTTGTTAAAATTTGACCAATTTTCGTATGCAATACCTCAAAAGTCTTGGTTTGAGCTAGATTTTAATATTGCATTTAAATCTAGAAACATGGTTTTTACTTGTTTTTTACTCGAAAAAAATTGTGAAAAAAATCGACTTGAGTGTTGAATAAAACTTTCGATTGTCATAACTTTGCCCAAACTAACCCGATTTTTAAGTATAATACATCAAAAGTCTGGTATTTGGCCCTAGATTAATACTGCATTTAAATCTATAAACTTAATTTTTACTCGATTTTCATGTCCAATTTTTGTGACCATAAATCGACTTGTGAGTTTGTCAGAACTTCCAATTGCCATAACTTCATCATTTTCAGCCCGATTTTCTTATGCAATACACCAAAAGTCTTGTAATTGGCCCTTAATTAATACTGCATTTAAATCTAGAAACTTAATTTTTACTCGATTTTCATCCCAAAAAAATTTTTGAAAAAAATCGACTTGAGAGTTGAACAAAACTTCCGACTATCTTAACTTCGTCAAAACTCAACCAATTTTCAAACGTTATACCTCAAAAGTCTTAATTTGAGCTCCTATTTAATACTACATATAATCTAGAAAGGCGGTTTTAGCTCGATTTTTATCGTGAAAGTTTTTGTCAAGAAATCGACTTGCGAGTTGAACAAAATTTCCAAAAAATAATTCATAAAACTCATGGGAATCTATAAAAATTCTTTAGTGTTGATTCTTTTCAAAAACCCTAAAGCGGTATTTTTTTTTTATTTGTTTCGCTTTGAAAAATCTCTGACAACGAGCTTTTGCTGTTTAGTGTAACAACAGATGCAACGCAATTGTTATTGCTGTCGTTATTGCTGCTGCTGTTGCTGTTGTTGGCAGCAGCAGCAAGAGGTGCGGTGAGGGAAGGGTTGCCAAACCGGAGATGGGTAAAGTCGAACGGTTTCGATCGGTTGGCGATCATCAGTGCGGCGGCTGCTGCTGAATGGCATTTAGACAATTAAAATACTTCAAGTGCTTGTCTTTCGCTCAACGTCACATTTTGTTTATTTATGTGCATTGATTTGCCTGGTAGCTTATAAATTTTCGTTGGCCAAACAATGAGGCAGTTGTTGTTGTTGCTGTTGTTATTGGTGTCGGCGGCATCGTTGAGTTTGTTGCCTAAGTCTTTCGTTTTGTTTGCATTGCTTTATTTGCAAATTTCGCATTTCGTTTATTTCGCATTGCACTGAGCTATTTTTAGCGCCCCTGCCCCCTCACTCGTTTCGTTTGCGAATATATTAAATGCAATAACAGACAAATCATTGAGCGTCAATTGTTTATTCAACTCAATCAAAATTCCTAGGAAAAAATTCCAAAGTTGTATCAAGCACTTGTGTTTCGATCATTCAATAAATTGGCACTGTCAGCTCCACCCCACCCCCCACACCCTACCCCTGCTCCACACACACACCCAACTATTATTACTCACCATCATCGTCGTCGTCGTTGTCGTAGTTAACTTGGACATGACAACATTTTAACTAACTGCAACACACTGCCAACTCTATAGTCAGGTAGTATAATTTTTCAATTAGCAAATGATAAATCAAACTAACACCCTCGTCGCTAGCGAGTGTGAGAGACAGAGGCCCCATCGAACTACTCGATGTTGTCAATCGCAAATCGCAGTCTTTAGTTTATGTATATTAATTGCCAATAGTACATTGCGCTTAAAGCAATCAAAGTTTTCATAGTATATTAACAGCTATTTTGTTTATTTGCAATTCACAGCAATAACAAACAAGTTAACAAACAAACAAACCAATAAAATACCCTTTTTTTCCCACAACTAAAAATCAATAACACTTTGATTTTTGTACTTGCTATTGTAGTTTAGTTCAACCAACGACAAAAAAACCTTAAGTTAATTTCGTTAGAATTTGTCAAGTTAGGTTTTTCTTAGAATTAAGGAGTTGTTACCGAGTAAGAGTTCTTTTTGGGGTTTGTATGACGAGATCTTATGGTTTTTAAGCAATTTAAAAGCCTTTAACGAATTATTTAAATACCACCTAAATAAAATTCTTTTTAAGTACCTTTTTCTTTTTAATGATGTCTGAAGAAAAACCCCAAAATCGAACAGGAGCATTATGAACACTTAAAAAAACTGAAAAACATATAAAGTATTCCGAATTTTCAGTATAAAAAGTAATTATATCAGGATTTTTTAACATCAACATTAAACTTTCTCTTTGTGACTTAAAAATAAATATGATCTCAAATCTTTATTAACGTAAAAATTTGTTATCTTTCGAGTTCGACTTTTTCTCTAAGAATACCTCTTCAACGTTTCAAAGATCTTTTTATTCGCCAACAAAATCTTCCTTCATTTAAAACTCTACTTTGTCTCTAAGAACTCCTTAACAAAGTTTTGAAGATCTTATATTCGCTACAAAAATCTTTTTAGTTCAAGTGAAAGTTTGTCTCTTTGAATTCCTCTAAAGTCTTTTAATCATAACTTTTGTTTCGCCAAAAAATCTTCTTTCTCCATGAATTCCTTTACAATTTTTCAAAGAAAAACTTTTATTTCACAAAAAAATCTTATTTCTTTCGAATTCTATTTTAATTCTAATTTTAAAGAGAACTTCTATTCGCCATCGTATTATATCTTAACTCGTATCAACTTGATAGATGTCAAACCTATTTAAAATCAAAAGCCCTTCAATCAGTCTTAAATGCGATTATCAATTAGTTATTTGCGGCGCAGACAAATCTTAATTGCAAATTGCATTTATGTATTTGTTTATAAAAAACTTTATGTGTGTCTGATTAATTGTTTTGTTTTTGTTTGTGCATTTTCAATTACAAAATTTACATTGACTCTGCGTCGCTAATACAGCTGCTACATATATCTGTTCAACTAGCTTCCGTTTGCTATGCAAAAAGACTTAGGCAACGAACTTTTGCTTCATTAGACAAGTCAGCTTATATGCTTATGTTTGGACTGTGACTGCGACTGGACCTGTGGGGTCTGACTAGCTTCTGCCTTTGCTCGTTAAGTGGCATTTGGAGCTGGAGCACCTGTTGCTACTGCTGCTGCTGCCACGTTGTCTTGTCTTGCCTGTTAGACATTAATCCGTGGCATTTAGTTACGCTTTAATAAGATTTTGCCTTCAAGTCTGGAGCGAAAGCCTGAACAAGCAGACAAAGCGACGCGGCAAAAACTCTGTGTGTGTGTCTGTGTGTGTGTGTGTCGCCCCATTTTTAGCATTTGCTTTGCTGCATTTTATGCATGTTTTGCCATAACTGGAAGATACTCTAATAAAGTTTATATTAAAACATTTGATAAAAATGTCTTTGGTGTTAGTTTTGTACAAAAAAAAATTTATTAAAGGATCTTCAAGTCTTGAAAACTATATAGCAAAGTTTAAGCTTGATTAAAGAGTATTTCAATCCCTACTTTCTCATTTCGTATAGGAATTTCAAGAATTCTTGACACTAACGGACTTGAAAGTATTAAGTTCTGTTCGTCTAACTCTATATGTATGTGGCAAAAAGAAATGCCTGTGGTTGAACTAATTAATGCGCAACTTGTGGCATGATTCCTATAGGGCTTCCACTTAAGCAAATCACTTTGTTCGAAACTCAAGCACCAAAAAATGGAATAAAAAAAAAACTGCAACTGTTTTGGGGGGCACTCAAGCTGTGCCCCGGGACACTCCAAACTTCAACTTACAACACAGAATAAAAAGCAGATACAATGGCGATGATTTGCCAAGATCTGGATCTTCACATTCATATATATGTATATATTCATTCATATTTGTATTTACTTAAGTTTGCCGAAGATGAGAATGATTATTATTATATGATGTTGATGATGATGTTGCGTTGATGACTTTGCAACTTCTGGCGGCACAGCAAGAGCTGTTCTTTTTTTCTGCTTCATCTTTTTCTTGATGTGATTCACATTTTTATTTTGTGTTTTTGTGTTATTATTATTTCATTTTTGATGCTCATTTTTATGGGACGCCCTGTTGCAGTGTAAATGGAGTTTCGACAGCCTAATTGGAGATCAACGCAATATAATTGTCCGCAAGATGAGGATGAGGATGGGGATGATGATGATGATGATGTTGAAGTCATGGTTCGAGAACAGGTGAATGAATTTGTGACAGCAGCACAAAGGCAAATGATGTATTGATAGCATCTGCCTCCTTTTTTTCATTTTTTGTGGTAGCAGAAAGCAAACTGAATCAGAAGCAGCAACCAGTCAACAGTATGGAAACCACAAGCAACATCAACAGCGGCAGGACGTCTGCAACTTTTGACAGACTTTTTGTTGCCTTTTGTGTTGTGTTGGGTCTTGTGTAAAAATGCCGACGCTTGTAAGAATTGAATTTCATAATGAAACATCTTATTTATGCGTTAAATGCTTGATTTTTGTGAGGGTAAATGCTCTAAATAACTTGATTTGAATATCTATATATATGACCTTCGTTTTTCAGCAACAAAATTCAAATTTGAGCACAATAAAATCATCTAAATATAGAAAAAAGCACAGATAAACTTTTTTTCAGTCTTAATATAGCAACTTTTACGATAATTTTGTATTTATTTTAGCTTTACAACATAATGATTGTGCAAAAAAGCATAAATGCACTTTAATAATTAAGAAAAAATGTTTAAAAAATAAAAACAACGGCAAAAAATTGAAATCCTTCGAGCCGGATTTGAACCAGCGACCTATGGATGTCTACACATTGCATTTCTCTCTACAGTCCACCGCTCTACCAACTGAGCTATCGAAGGTCGATACGATGTGTCTGCCAAAACGCATACACAAGCAAGCGAACTGAGCACGTTTTCAGCAATCAGTGAGCGAGAGAGCGCTGTGAATAAATCAAAACGGTACTCACGAGCAAAAGCTCAGCAATGAGTGCGAAAGGGAAAGCATATGCCAAACAGCTTCATATGCGCGCTTTCTGCAACGACAGCAATGAACGTATTTTATTGTTTCGGTGGTGGTTGTTGTTATTGCCTGCCTTATGTTTTCGTCATTTGTTGTTGTTTTCGGGGCCGGTCAGATCAAATAAACGGCGCTTAGAAGTAAACAAAAAAATAAGGCAATATGCGTAGCATTTCAAGGCGACAATTTAACCATCGGGCCACCTAGTTCGAAACCCGATGCAGTTAGTTGTCCGACTGTGACTCATCCTCTCGACGGCAGGAGGCGCTTCGCCTGTGGCCCAAAAACACAAACAACAACAACAGCACTGAGCGTTTGTGAATCATGCTGCAAACGCGCACGCGAGGCAACACACAAGACAAATCTTTAGGCCATTGGTCTTATCAGTGTGTGAGGCAGGTGGCTGCCATAAGCCGCCGCACTTGGCCAGGCCTAGAGCAAAACTACCGCAGCGACAGCAGCGGCGGCGCCTTGCAAAGTGTTTTGCTGATAAGGCGAGAAACACATTCGATTCTGTGTGAGCCAGAGCGAGATGATGATACTTAACAAACCAATTAGGATGCCAAAAAACAACAACAACAACAAAAAGCAGCAAGTCATATAAATAAAAACCAACGAGCGGCGAGTAGCAATATCTGTTAATCTATATATATTTTGTAGTGTAGCTACAGTGAACGCTCGATATATGGAACTTTAAAATATGAAATATAAAAGTGTTTTTTTGAATTTTTTTACCAAAATTGAATTTTTTGTTCTTAAAATTACAAAATTTAAATTTTAAAAATTTTTAAAAATATTTTTTGTATATATAAAATTTTTTCATATTTTTTTTATGTTTGCAAATATAAAATAATACATTTTTTTATTGTGAAAAAATTTTAAACATTTTCCAAATCAACGAGTTTCACTGTATTTTTGAGCCCAAATGTTAAGAGTTTCGTAAAACGAAAGCAAACGAAGCGAAAAAACTGACAGCTTACGGATAATTACTGACAAAAACAACAAGAAAAGGTCTGAGGAAAACGCACTCAAATCCAAAAGGCAGAGGCAGAGGGGAGAGGGAGAGAGCTAAGCGCCGTTGCGGCAATTTGTGTGATCCATTGAGTAAGGTTAACCCAAAAAAAACTGAGGGCTCAAGAAAAACTCTAAGGTTGGATCGATTGCCCAAACTGTCTTGTTAGATAAGAAAATGATTGCCCCCTTCGGAAAGGAGAGGTGAGGGAAGAGTGCCCCTGCGGTGAGGCTGTAATTTGCTCAGGTATCTTTTTTTAGATGTTGCACCAAACAAATGTTCATAATTTTTAAGAATGACTCAAATAGTTTTCGTTTTCCATTTCTTATCAGGGCCAAACGATCTTTTTTGACTTTTTTTTGCTTTCGGCCTTTTGGATGTTTGGTATCAATTTCCAGCTATGATTGAATGAATCTTCAATATTTTTCCTCCCTCTTCTTCTTCTTCTTCGTCTTATGTGGGCGTCTTATCGCTTGGACAGAATCTAGAAAATTGCCAGTTTCCAAGAACATTTTCTCCATTTTAGAGTTTAGCAAACAGATGAATGTTTTGCAGCCTCTCTCTCTCTCTCTTTCGCTCTCTGCTTGCCACTTTTTGTTGCTGTGTGGCAAGTTCTCAGCTTCGGCTGATGAGTCATTTAATTGAGCCGAAATTTGACTTTGTTGTGGATAAATTAATTTACTGACCGTTGATAAAAAAACACAAGTAAATAAATGAAATAAAATCCACGCATGACTCACAAACTCAGCACTCAAGTCTCTCTCTCTCTCTCTCTCTCTGAGTTTCTCTAGGGTTTCTCTGTTGAAGCTGCATTGCAACATTATATTTTTGTAATCTTTCTGCGTATTCTATAAATAGCTTCAAGTCAATTTTTTGTTCTCTCTATGCGATTCTGGGACAATTCTGAGGCTTATCAGTCTATAAAACATCTCCGACATATATAGTTTCTATATAATAATGAATAAATAAAGCTTTTAGTTCCAAAGTTGCATCATGGGGAATTTTCATTATATAAAAATATCTTTGATAACATTTATTTCTTGTCTAAATATTTTCTAAAGTTCATAAAAATATTCTAAAAAAATACAAAACTATTTTAAAAATATTTTTAATATTTTTTCCAGCTGTTTTCTTCTATTTTTACAAATTATGCAATAAAAAATAACATATAATAAATATAAAAATTTCATATTTAAGCTGATTTATTTTTTGCAGTTAATTGATTATTTATTAATCATGTATTATTATTTAAAGTTGTCTGTTTAATGCCATTTTTAATTTGCTTATCGAGGCATTGTTTATGCCGCCAGGTCTCAACAGCTTTCAATTTGTAACCAACTTTGTTTATACTTACTTTTTTTTAATGCCAAACTGACACGCTTTGTGCTTTTTCATGCGAAAAAAAGTTGGCTTGCGCATTGAGTGATTTCTTTATAGTACGCACATAGCATTATTTATTTATAGTCACTTTTTTATCTGGAAACAGCACAGAAACACACAAAAAGTTTGCTGGCAATTTCCCCACACTATCAGCTTAGCGCCAGCACCTGCGCACTAGGCCTCTCCCCCCCACACCTCTGGCTAAGCTTTTAATGCTTGTGATAAGCATTTGCATTTCACCTTTCGTTTATTGAATGCGATCCGCATTGTTGTTGTTGTAACGCAATTTTAAGCACGCAGTGGTTGAACTCGTATTGGCTGACACCTTATATAGACCTTCGATAGCTCAGTTGGTAGAGCGGTGGACTGTAGAGTGAAATGCAATGTGTAGACATCCATAGGTCGCTGGTTCAAATCCGGCTCGAAGGATCGTGGTAAATTTTTTTGTTTTTTTTTTTTTGCATTATTGCAGTTCTTTTTAATATTTTTTAACTTTGATTGCGCTTTTTTTAAAGTTAATTGTTGTTTATTTGCATTTAAAAATGTCAAAATCATTGCAAAATGAATAGTTTTATTGCAAATGCTTAGGGTTAACATTTAATATGAGATGCCAAATGGCTTACATTCTTTTTGAAATGCATTTTATATTTTAATAAAAATGTTTAAAAAAATAATAAAATAAATAAAAAAGTGAATCCTTCGAGCCGGATTTGAACCAGCGACCTATGGATGTCTATGTTTGTATGCGACCGCTACAGTCCACCGCTCTACCAACTGAGCTATCGAAGGTACATGACGAGGGGGGATTTTTGCTTAGTTTTCAGCTACGTGACGCACATTTGTTTTGAAAATCGTCTTACACTTTTCGTGCTTCATGTTTTATTCATTTTTGGCCATGAATAAATATTTGTCTGTTGAAGTGAAATAAAAAGACTTGGCATTTTAAATGTTTTTGTGTATTTTTTTTAATAAAATTTTTTCTTTTATATTTTTTTCAACTTTCTTCATCATGATCACCATTATCATCATCATCAGTAGCAGCATATGCTCAAATAGTTTTTTTTTGTTTTTTTAAATAAATAAAATAATAAAAATTTATAAGAAAATTACAAAATAGATGACGCACACTGCAACTTCAGGCACGGCATACAATATTTTCGAGTTTATGAATTTTTTTTTGTGTTTTTTCTTTCTTTTTTTTAACTAATTATTATTTGTCAACATGCTGCGCTCTTAACGTTAAATACTTAAGGCTAAAATTAATTTAATCATATATTTAACATATGCAATGATTATATTCGAGTTTAGCTTAAAACGCATAACAATAAACGATATAGTAATTTTTTTCGATTTTCTTGTTTCTTTCTTTCTTTTTAAATTAGTTTTATAGTTAAGAATTTACAGTGGGGGGATAGGGAACGTAGTTGAATACCGTTGCGTCGATATGTATGTGTGTGTGTGTGTGTTAGTACATATACAAGAGAGTTAAGTATATATATGTATATGTATTTATTATTATATATTTTTTAGTTAGGATCTACATAATTTCATATTTCTCGTTCAATTTTTGTTTTTTTACAAGTGTTGGAAAAGCTCTTACACTTTTCTCTAGTTAGATATAGTATATATGTATTATATGGATATATATATATAGCTTAGCATTAGCTTTTTCTTTATACAATTTGTTCAAGTTTTCTGGTTTTGGCTTTGCAGTGCTAGCTGCCAGATACAAATGTATCTCAAAGTGCGTTCTATGGCATTTAGGCGACGACGACGTGGCGGGGTGGCGGGGTGGGGGGGGCTCTATATACAGTTGAGTGTTTCGTCTCTCTCTCTCCAAAGCCTGGCTCTGGTGGCGGGGGGTTCGGTCGGGGTGTATTTCGCTCTACATACAATTAAAGTCTAAAGATTTACACTTAAAATTCAAATATTCAGTCCATTTTGTTTGCGTTGTGTTTAAAGCATTGACGGCTTGGAACCAAACAGCATTTGATGCTCTTTCTCTCTCTCACATTCGCTCTCTCTTTTTATCGACAGCCACAGCCTACGACGGTCATATCGGGATAGTTCTTGAGCACAACCGTCCTTTGGTCATTGAGATAGAGCATCGAGATGCCCTCCAACTGTGTTGGGACACAGCATGCCTTTGGTACCTTCCCTGGATTGAGATTATTGACTAAGGTTTGCACAACCGCATGATTTGTGGAATTGAGATGATCTGCGAGCGGGAACGGGCACTTGCCATGGCAATAGAATGCATCATAACCGGGTGGCGCCACAATCCAATCACTCCAGCCCACATCCTGGAAGTCCACATACAATGAATGCCGTCGGCAGATCTCCTCATGATTCTTTCGTCGCGAACGACGTTGATGTCGACGATTCCGACCGCCGCCCCCTCCACCACCCCCCTCCCTTGCGCCCACATCGCGTATGGAACGCGCTTTGTGCCGTCCATCATCTGTGTATGTAAAGAGCAGAGGTTGTTTGTGCTGCCAATCGTCGTGCGCCTCGTCCGCACTGCGGCGCAAGCGCACATGATGATGCGGTGCCGGCTTCAACGATCTCATCGTTCGCACCTCCACCAGCAATCCGTAGTTTTTGTGCGGTGTAGCCAGCCACCGATCCACAGCGGGCTGCACGTCCAGACTCACCGTCTCCGTGCTATTCAGACGCACGGTCTTCGTATCCAACAGCAGATACGAGGGCTCCCGCTTGCCCCGCACGCCCACACGCGTTATATCGTAGACGAGCACCTGGTAGCGACTGCGATTCGCCGTGGAACTGACGCTGAGAGCGTCACGGGTCAGCTGGAGTTCGGCTGCCTTGAGCTTCTCCTCGCCGGGTATGCTCTTCACATCGAAGTGCAGACGAAACCGATGATGATGCGGAAATCGATCGTCGATTTTACTATCTGGAAAAAAAGAGAAAAAACGAAGTGAAAATATTAGTATACGATTTTTTTTATCATTGTAAACTTATTTTTTTTTAAGATCGTTTTATTAATATTTTAAATTTGTCAGTTCTTAAATCAAATGGTTTCAGTTTGTCAAATCTTAAATTTCAAATTTGAGAAATTTAAGAATTAAAAATGTTAAAATACTAAATTTAAGAATTAAAAATCTTAAAATCTTAAAACTTGTTTTTTAAGATCGTTTTATTAATTTTTTAAATTTTTCAGTTCTTAAATCAAATGGTTTCAGTTTGTCAAATCTTAAATTTTTTCAAGATTTTTAATCTAAATTTATTTTTTTAATGTTTATTTTAAATTAATCTTAAAATACTAAATTTAAGAATTAAAAATCTTAAAATACTAAATTTAAGAAATAAAAATCTTGAAATTTAAGATTTGACAAACTTATTTTTTTAAGATCGTTTTATTAATATTTTTTAATTTTTCAGTTCTTAAATTAAATGGTTTCCGTTTGTCAAATCTTAAATTTCAAGATTTTTAATACTAAATTTAAGAATTAAAAATCTTAAAATACTTAAAATCTTCAATACTAAATTTAAGAATTAAAAATCTTAAAATAAGTTCCCTTCATACTCAAAACGTTCTTAAATTAAGAATGCCCGATCTAGAACGTTTAGAACTTTTCATACTTGATTTAAGAATTTTCGGTCTCGCACGAGAAATAAGTCCGAAAAGTTGCGTTTCAAGATTGAAATTCTTGATGTTTTTTTTTTTTTTTGAGTGCAAGGAAGAATTTTTTTTTGGGTATCCTGCAAGTATCCTAACCAATTTGACACGACTTTTACGACTGGCGCCTCCTTGCCAAAGGACCTGATCCACCCACCACTGAGTCCCTGCCGCAAGGTGCAAAGCGGAAAAACAAAATTATCTTCTTGCAAACCAGAACAGTGAAGAAATTCAAGTACCTTCAAACAAAACAGACACAAAAAGTCGTAAATCGTTGCAGGGAGAGAGAGAGACGACCCTTGGCTTTAGACACTTGGCCAAGAGCATGCTACCTGTAACAAGCATGTATCTGTGTATCTATGTGTGTGTGTGTGTGTATCTAAACCTAACTGCTTTATTGTTCTATCCCCTTTAATCCTGTGGAAAATAATGCGAAATACGCTTTAATAATAATTGTTATTTTTACAAACACCCACACACACACATACACTCACACACACACATACATGCACAATATAATATGCCATTTGGCGCATGCGCTAAACGTTCCCGGGTGTAATTCTATAGAATAATTTCAAGGTCACATTTGGGTTAAGAGTGCGGCGTCTGGTCAGGTAAAAGGTTTCGTCCCTTTCAGCCTGGCCCGTTTGCGATTTGTCGATGTCCTTTCATTTGAGGCTGGCGGAATTTCCGCGTGATTTCTCAACGCTTGCGTGAATGATGCCACCAGAAAAAAAACCATATTACAAGAGAGATATCGAATAGATCTTTTTATTTTTATGGCATGTGCAGCCGTTGGCAGCAGGTATATATGCAAATCGCTTGTGGCATGAACTAGCGTTTCGAGGGAAAATCCTGGTTAGTTCTTCATTCGTTTCGCAAGCGGAAAATACGCGTTGCTGGGACGTTGGTGGACGTGTGAAGTGGCAAGGCGGTTGCAACTGCCACACGGCAGCAAGAGCAGGTGCAAAAACATAACTGAGCTGAGTATGAGCCTAGAACGTTTAGTTTAAAGCTAGGTGAGGGAGATGATTTTAAGTTTTAGATACTTCAATCTTCAAAGAAGGAATAAAGGAAGGGAAAAGCATGATCCTAGAACGTTTAATTTAAAGCTAGCTAAGGGAGATGATACTTTCAGATACTTCAATCTTCAAAGAAGGAATTTAATAAAGAAAATGCATTCTTAACTTAGTTTTGGTTCCTTAGATTTAGTTCTAACCTCACTTTGAAACGTAGTAATCGATTCAAGACTTATTCTCTTATAGTTCTGTTGTCTATGGAAATCCTTCTAAAAAACCTTAAGATTTCTAGACTTAAAACCTTCTTAAGGAACTTCTTAAAACGAATTTTAAGAATATTTTTGGTATTATGCTAAGCTTAAGGCTCTAGACTTTCCCAAACTTATCTTATCTAATCTCCCACTTTCTCTAAGCTTTCAGACCCTAAAAGTTCTTAATCAAGAACCCTATGAAACCTTTTGGAACCTTGAAAACCTAAAGATTTTTAGACTTTAAACATTCTTAAAGAACTTCTTGAAGCAAATCTTTACATTGTTTATGGTATTATACTATCACAAGACAGCTTAAGATTTTCCACAAACTTTTCTTATCTAATCATCAACTTTCCCTCAACTTTCAAACCCTAGAAATCTTTCATATACCATCATAAAAGTTCTTTATCGTAAAAAGTTCTCAAAACTCACCTTTATGTGTAAAACTTCTCACTGTATTCGCTGATTTAGTTAATAGACCCGGCTTGGGTATATTGACCGAATCGAGTTCATGGCCCATTATTTGGGCATAGAGCTTCTTCATTGCCTCCGGTATTATGATTTTGGATCTATCGATCTTTGGGGGCCTCTTCATGTTGAAGAGCGAGAGGAGACTGTTCTCGATTTCGACTAGAGTTGAGGGATCTGGTTTCACTTTGTCCTTGATGATCTCCTTGCTGCTGTATGTTGCGGGCTCATCCTCAACAATGATGGCATCCGCAATCCCCGGCACCTCGAATTCACCCAATACACTATCCGTATGCGAATTTGTATCCGTATCCGTATCTGTATTGTAATTGGCGGAGAAGGCGGGGGTGGGGGTGGGAGCGGAAGCTTTTGGCTCCAATGCAAACACATTCGCAATGGCGGTTTGTGTTTGTTGTTGTTGTTGTTGTTGCTCCTTGATAGCCATTTTGTTTTGCTTGTTGTTGTGTTTTTTATGTTTATGATTATTATTGTTTAATTTATGTTGCTTATGATGCTTGTTTTGCTTAGTTTTGGAATTTTTGGAATTTTCTAATTGGTCTGTTCTTGTTTTATGCACTTCGTTAAACTGTTTCAATGTGTTGTTGTTGTTTGCACTTTTGCTGTGTTTGCTTTTGTTTTTAATATCACTATCACTGCTGTTGTTGTTGTTACTGAGATGAAACTCGTTAAATGGCGTAAATGCTTTTGCTAATGCTGTAGTTGTAGTTGTTGTTTTATTATTATTATTATAATTGATTATGGCCTTTGTTGTTGTTGTTGGTGCTATCGCTGCGATAAATCTCGTTGATATATCCTCGGTGCTAGCAACTTGAACGATCGTTTGAAAAGTCGCCAGCACTGCGAGGAGTAGAAGCCATGCGCGCATGGTCGCTTGCAACTCTGAAACGATACAAAAACATAGGAAATTGTTTAGCATTTGTCGATAGGGTTAAAACACGGACGTCGCCGTCAACGTCGCACGCTCTCACTCTCTCTCTCTCTCGCCGATCAACGCAGCCGGCGTCAGCCAAACAGAACACACACACATTCGGTTTAGAATTTGCACTCAAAGAGAGCGAGCGCGCTCAACTGGGCATGCGCCTTGGGCCAGAGCGAGATAACTATATATGTGTAGCAGAGCAGAGCGCAAATGCGTTTGCGTGCGTTGCTTTCGCAAGACAGAGCGTGAGAGCGTGGGAGAGCGCAACCAAATTGAGTTTGAGTGAAAGAGAGCACAGGTAGGCAGCAGCAGCTTCCTTAAACGCCTGGCCCTGTTTTATGACCCGGCGAAAGGTGCGTTGAGCGCAACCCAAAATCAAGATGAGCTCTCTGCCTGTGTGTTGGGCTCATTGGCTGCCTGGTGGGCCCAACCTAACACTCCCGCCCCGCCACCCAACCCCCAAGCAGCTTAACCATAGCTCAACTCAATGCAATTTTTTTTTTTTGGTTTTTGGTTGGTCGACTTGTGTGTGTGTTGCAATCGCGGACATTGCACCTTTTCGGCTGACACACGATCTGTGGTATGCAGCAGCGATTTGTGTCTACGTTTAGAAATTCAATACATTATGCAAATATACAACAAGTGGGTTCAATAATACTATGTGTGTTAGAGAAAGAAATTAGAGAAGCGACAGCCAAGAGCCGGGCCCAAACCCAACGCCCGATTGTCATAATTTCATTTCACATTTCTTTCAAGTTTTATGATGATATAACGAATGAAGGGTTTCGGAGATATTTTTAAATATTTTTTAAGATTTTTATAAAATTTTTAAAACAATAAACTAAACATTTTTAGAGGGGAAATAATAAAATTGGTAGGAAAAAAGTTAGTTTGTTCAAAAACTATGAAATATTTCCACAAAATATTCCTAATCCTTAAAAAAAATATTTTAATGGGTATCTTATTGTCAACCATATACCTAATGAGTATCTTTCAAGTCCCGCACACTCTTCAAAATCGATCACAGCGCAACTTGTTTTATTATTGTTCAATATTTCATGTAAGACGAACTTATCGCCGCCTCTCGCCTTTGATTTATACACAGGCGGCATTTTTCAAAAAACCCAAAAGAATCAAATAAAGAAAAAAAAAATAGTTAACCAAAGCATAAACTAACAAATATTTTCGTGTGACTGCATTTTATCTTGAGAACTGATGAAAATTTATGAAAATTATTAAAAAAAAAAATAGAAAAGTATTCTACTTATACTTATAAATATTTCTTGGCTTTGGTTATAGGCAATAAATTTGTGAGATGCTATCTCAAGATGAGCCCCGCTAAAGGGGCATAGTTACGTGCCTCAAACACACACACACACTCGAACACACACCGGTCGTCGCTGGCACAACAAATTACATGTTGTTTTTCACATAAAGATTAAAATCTTATCTAGTTGTTTTAAGGCGCTTGGCGCAAAAGGAAATTCGAATGGCACACGCTGGGGGGTGTGTTAGCGACGGGGAATCCAATCGAAACTCAAGTGAGCCAAGAACAGATCTTTCGTCCATGATAAGAGAAGTCAAAACTGAGAATTTTCCAAAAAAAAAAAGGTTGAATGAAAATGTTCATAATTATGGATTTTTTGGGTTTTTTTTTTGTTTGTGATGAAACTTTCATAATTTCCCCAGGACTACCTGAGCTTAGGTTACGGGGATTTCCCCTACAAAGGAAAGAACTAAATGAAATTTAAACAGGGAATTACCCAAAGTGTTTGCCATTGAGTTCAGTTGAGAATTTCGCACCCTCTTTAACCAAAAAAATCGCCAACACTTACAAAAAGTTCAAATTTCATGCAAAAAAGTTTTTGTGGCACATTTTGTCTTACGAATTGGGCAATAGATACTAGATACTACTTATAGATACAATGTGTGTCAAACACAGTCAGCACAAAATAGACACACACACTCGCACCTGTATATAACAAGAGCACAAAACACAGCACGCTAACTCGCACTCATCGAGATACAAAGATATAAGATACAAGATACTTTATATATATAATAGTTACAATACAACTAATACGAATACAATTTCATGTAATTTATGTGCCAGCAAGGACATTGACATCTTTTGTGGCTTTGTGCTAATGCCGACACCCATACACACACACACACACACACAACGGTACTTTATTGTGTGCCTTTTCCTGGGAAACACCGTTGGGCATCTATATTACAATTATGATATATTATGAGAGCATACGAATGCGTGAAAATATTTTGATCGAGCTGGATAAAGCGGGTGAATTGTTGTTAGCCAAGAGTTAAGCTATGTTTTAAGATAGAGTTGTGTGGGAATATCACGCCCCAGAACCTGGTGAAGACTTATTGGAGGAAAGAAGAATCCCCAAAATTTATTGCTTGAAGTTTTCGGTATCAAAATATTTCCTACAAATCAGCAAAATAAATTCCGTCTCCAACTGCAAATTCCTATCGTAATAAATACATGTGTTTTAAGTACATTTTTTGTTTGTTTATAATCCCTGCTTAAATTTCAGCAATAATTCAATTACCAAACTGCATACCACAAAATGGCATTTGAGACGAGAGCAAAAAAGACTTGAGTTCAGCAAATGTTTCTCTCAATTTTCAAGAGGTGTTACGATATGATATATGTACCTACATATTGGCATTGGATCAGGGTCGTGATATACGTGTTTTTGGTTCTCACATTTAACAAGTTCACGTTCATATTGTATAATTTACATAAAGCTTAATGACAACTGAGACTAAATTTCTGTGTTCTTTTTTTTTTTGGCAGGGGTTAAGTTCACACACACACAGAGACACACAACCAAACTCACCTCAGTCTTATAAAGTTTCCTATGTTGTCGTATCTCGGGATCTATAGAGTTCTTTTTCTCTATGTTCTGTTTCTTGTTTGATATTTCTTTAGTTATTAGCTTGTAAGCCGCGTATTTTGATGGATTACCCTAACTTTTGACACTTGACAAATTTATGACGTTTACATATACTCTCTCTCTCACTCTCTTTCTGTGTCGTTCGTTCAGTTCTGTTATCTCTCTTTTGCTTTGGTTTCACTTGGCTCGAACGTTACGATATATTATATTATATTATGATATTTGCACAATTTACAGCTGTTTTATTTTTTGATGGCGGCTACCGTGCAGCTTGTGGCAAGAGGAGAACACACATAACACACATAAAAATCACGCATTTGTCAATAATACAAGAAGATAAGTTTTGTTGTTTGTTTGAATCTCAGCTCGTTGTTGTTGTTGTTGCTGGCGTTTTTCGCTTGCGATAATTGTATATGAAATAGATGAAATTCTTGTTAAAAATTTTATTGCCGCATTCGAGGCGCAGGCAAAGCCGCTGGCACTGATTGTGTGTAGCAATTGTTATTGTTGGAGTTGTTGTTGTCAGGACACATGACACATGACCGGAGACGTATCTGTCAGATACTTTAAGCATTTGCACTTTCTTGTTTTTGTTGTTTTTGATATTCAATTTGCAATTTATTCACGCCTCGCTCGCCTTTACAGCGGGCTCGTGTCGTTGCTGTTGTTGTTGTTGTTGTTGTTGGAGTTTCTGCTGACGGCACAGTAATCCACATATTTTCCAAATGACAAAACAAAACAAAAAGTGTATCTCAAAAGGGTGACAACAAAACCCAAATGCCAAAATACCAAAATGCAAAGTGAGTCGCCGCCGCACAAAAAACGTTTAAAATATTTGTTGGTTTTTTGGACGATTTCTTTTTGTTGTTGTTGCTATGCAAATCCCGAGCGCACTTTACATAGATATATGTATACTGTATATTTCTTTATTGTGTATCTGTATCTTTTGTTAGATATTTTTTATATATTTTTTTTTTCAGGTTTTCCCTTTTTACAACTTGTTAGTTGACATTCCACACACACGCACAACAATCTTTAATTAATATTTAATAATTTTTTAACACACTCGCGTTAAGTTTACAATTTGAAGATAAATCTTAAAGGCCTCACTTTTTCTTATGTTTTGTGCGTTGTTGTTGTTGCTGTCGTTGGCAAAACCGTCGCCCAGCAAAATAGTTTTCAACTCGATCAGCGCTGTGGAACGACTAACGCCTTCATGTCTACCTCTACCTGATTGAGTTACAGGTAAGCCAAAACATATACACAGACAAGCGAACGAGCGAACACGAAGCAATGCATTCGGCTCTCGTCGTTGATCTTCTTCGCGTCTGAGTGAAACCGATTGTTAGTGAGCGCAACTCTCTCGCAGCTCTCGTATGATCTTGCGCTCTCATTCTGGCTCTGCTGCTGTCTGAAAGTTTAACTGTTGTTGATGATCATCATCATCAATGTGATGATATGTGATGATCACGCATCCATCTCGTCTGAAGTTCCCTTTGCCACTGGCAGCCAGCGCGTCGTCAGTCAATGCGACGTAGCAACAAATCAGCAGCAACAACAACAACAACAATTGAGTTTCGTTTCGGAGTGAAAGAGAGCGAGAGTTTGTAAGCTTAGCAATTGAGTGAGTTTTGCTTGAGCGTTATTTGAGCTTTTTTTGTCGTTTTTTTGAGGGTGGCTTATTAGATAAAGTGTGGATATTGTAGAAGACATTGTGGGAGCTAAGAATCTGTGACTAAAATTGTGTATTATTATATGTTTCTGCTTTTCTACTTTTTTTTTGGGAAAACCACATTGCTTGTACATAGATACATTTTGGATCCAATTTTCAACAGATCAATTTAGAGAAAAAAATCTTTTGCATTTAGAACTTGAGATATCTTAAAGACAATATTTTTTAATTCTATTTTTAAGCTTTTGTTCATTTGTAAAAATATAAGTTTGAGTAAAAAATTTGTTTTAACTAGTACAAGATTTTATTTTAGTAACCTGACTTGTCCTAAAAAATTGTTTCTTTAAGAAATAAACGAAACATTTTGTTCTTAAGCATCTAATGCGTTTAAATTACAATTTTAAACCCATTTCACAATTTTTTGAAACTTTTTTTAGTTACTTACTCAGTTTGAATTTGGTACAATGCACGAAATTAAGTTCCTCCGACTCAATTTCGTTAACTTTGCCAATGTCGATCAGACAGAAATGATTTCGAACACAGGTGAGCGCATTGAGTTACGAAAAGCAAAAGAAACCGAATCGTTGAAACGCTTTTTGTATCTCGTTGGAGTTGCACGCGCGCAATGAGCCAAGTATAAAACCAAACTGTCTCGTCGTTGCGCGGCGCACGCATTCCTGGGGCCAGCTAACCAGCCATCCAGTCAGCCAGCCAGCCAGCTAGCCAGCCAGGGCCCAGTCCGATCGTGATCGTTGAGATCCGATCACAAAATCAACAGGAGCGAGCGAGAGGTAATATTTATTTTTTAGAGTGTCTGTTAACACACACACACACACACAGATAGTGTTGAGTGTGTTTAGGTAACGAAATCCTTAGCATTGTACACAAACAACAAAAAAAAAAAAACATACAAAATGAAATCAAAAAGTCAAGAATTAGTATAATTTTATTGGTTGGCAGAAGAGGTAACGAAGCAAGAAGAAGGGCAAAGAAGGAAAGATGGAAAGCGGCGGCCATAAGAATGGCGCATGCTATCTCTATCGCACACTCATACAAATGCAAACAGTTAAATGCATTTTGAAGCTGCCCCGCTGTTTGTGGAGATGACTTGACACACCCGCGTGTTCAGTTCTGGCTCAGCCAAAGTGACTGCCACAAAAAGCAAAAAAAAAAAAAGAAAATATATGAAGAATGAAGAGAACATTCAGTCGTTGTTGTTGCTGTTGTTGTTGCAAGCAGGTGCTGCAAGCCAGCCAAAACGACGCTGAGCCACTTGGCCCTAAAGGTAGGTGGAGCCCGCCTCTACTTAAGCCTCGATAACTGCGGAGTTAAGTTTGCCTTGAACTATACGTTAAGTCATTTTTGATGTGTTGGTGTGGAGTTTTTTTTTCTTAACTCTTTTTGTGCATTTTGTTGGATTGCAGTGTAAACGTGGCAACAACAGATAAAAAACGAATGAAGCTTTAACTCCTTGGTATTGAAAGCTTATAAAAATATCTAAGATATAGATAAAGTTGATTGTTAAACGAATGCAACATTTTTCTTAACAAAAATAATAGTTTTTTCCTTAATATTTAATATTACTTTTAGCCCTAAGTCGCATATCTCCATCCTCTGCACTTGTCTGCATGTAAATCTCCTGTTGCTGCCTTAAAGTATCTTCATCTTTTCTTTGTCTATTGTACATATGGTCAATTGTAAAGGCGGAGCACGCGGTGGCGACGCTAATGGTCGCGACGTCTGGCTGGACTTAAGCGTTGCCAGACATTCTGGCTGTTTCCACCACGTTGCAGTTGCCCAAACTGGCGCCTGCTAGCCGCTACTTGTGCTACATTCTGTGTCCTTTTTTGTTGTTGTGCGGCCGCACACTTGACGACGCATCGTCTTTTGTTAAATCATGGCAAACCAGAAGCATCAGATTTCGAGACGAAATACAAAAAAACCAAATCCCAAAGCCGGAAGAAAGCAAGACAATATATATGAATGAAAGATGTATAAAATGCCGACGCTGTGAATGTGTGTGTGTGTGTGTGAAAGAATGTCGTCGCTGTGGCTGCTGTTGTTGGTCTGCTGATTCATGGCGATTGGCGCACAAGAAGAAGAAGGCGGCTCCAAAAAATAAAAAGAAACGAACTTGGCGCGAGAGATCCTTTTGTATGTTAATCGCAGCCCAGCCAACACGTTAAGCGACGCCCAGGGCATTAAAACTCTATATATATATATGTATGTGTGTGTGTAGGTATGAATGGATAGAGGGAGAGTCTCTCTCTGTGTGTGTTGGAGTCTGTGTTTGGTTTGGCTGTCTGCTCCTCCTCTTTTATTCTTTTACAGCTTGTTAAGTTTCTGGAAGTGTGTGTGCATTTGTGTGTGAGAGAGAACAGGGGCGTAGCCAGGGGAAAAGTTAAGTATGAAGATGGAAAGTATTTTTAGATTGAATTAGTGATTATTGCATAAATTTATAGTAGATATACTGTAGCACTAAGCATCATTTCACGAATAAAATAAATTTAAAAATTATAAAAAAAAATATTAAATGGAAAAGTTAACTTTTCTGGATGAATAAATCTTTCATTTGATACGAACTTAAACACAATTCAAACTTAGATACTTTAACTTAAATCTTAAGCCTTTATCTCTTTAGTTTAATAGCTCTCATCCTAACTACGCCCATGTTTATACACATATATATTTTTTTTTCTTTCCTCTTACTTGCTTTTAGCACCGATAAACCAAGATTCTTTCTGCTGTCTTCTGTCTCACATTATTTTTTTTTTTTTTTGCTGGCCTCTCAATTTTAATGGCATTTAATTACCTTTTGCACGTTACGTCTTCAACCATCTTTGTTCTTCTTTTTTTTTTGCTTATCTTAACGCCTTTACGTGGTATTGGACCACCATCAGAAACCATTCCCATTAAGCACTTTTTTCGTACCCTTGGCCTTATCGGCACTCAACATCAAAATTTGCGCAGTCCTGTCGGCTCTCTCTCTCTCTCTCTCTCTCTCTTTTGGCCCACACGGATCGAAGCGCCGGCGCTACTTTCACTCCCAAAAACAACAGCAACAACAACAACAACAGCCAGCGGCAACTAAAAGAATCCATTATCAGTTGCAAGGCGGCTTCGTAGTGGCAGGCTCTCTTCATTTATCAACGCGTGGGTCATTTATAACAAATCCTTGAGGCAGGATTGCAGGCACAAGTGGAAAAAAAGGCAAATGTTGCACTGCGAAAAACGGTTTGACACAGTTTTTTTTCGAGTGCTTGACCACAGTCAGATGAGAGCAGGTTGCAGATGCATCTTTTCGGGTGATGCGGGCCATTCACAGCAGGACAATGATTCAGATCGAGAGCCTTTTTTCAACGCAACGGGGGCGAGCGATAATTGCTCAGACGAGCAGAAGAGTGTGGTAAGGAGTGAGGAGAGGAAAGGAAAGAAGATGAAACTAGTGACAAGGATATGGGTATTAGTCAAAAGGGAGTAAAACACTTAAGAACCTTAAAGGAAGTTGAGCTCAGAGGAAGTTATAGGTAACAGATTAAAGATTAAACTTAAGATCAAGAAATACTATATGGAAAGTATATATGTACATGTTGTCATGTTATATGTTATATGTTATCGATAATTATCGATTGTTAACAAAAAACTTGCTCTTTCAATTCAAGAATCCTATTTTACAGCTGTTTTCTCCATCTGCAAATGTTAAGCATAGAAAATAACTAAACCATTTCCACCTGCTGACCGCCCAGCTACAATAAAACCTCATTAAAGGTTCAAAGGTTCAAACATTAAACCATTTTCGCATTGTTCATGCGGTAGCTGTTCTTTTTTTCTCCAGTTTTTGTAATATTGTCAGCTAATCAATTACCACAGAAGAAGTCAAAGGAGAAGGAGGAACAAAAACATTGGCAAAACAATGGCAAATGGCAATGGATAATGCCTTGCGGCACGTGGACATCATTGAGTGCGCCTTTCACTGCCACTGCCACATTTTGATGGAAAGGTGAAAGTCAGAAGAGAACGAACGACAAAGAACCAAAGCAGCCGCAAAAACAACTGCAACAAAGATCGGAACGAGTCGAGAGAGAGAGAGAGAGAGAGAGAGACTGAATCGATTGTTGTTTGGCTTTTGTTCAATTAAAACGTTATTATTGTGTTCCACACAAGCTGATTGACTAACTGACTGACTGACTGATTGACTGAGTGACTGACTGCAAGACTGACTGCAACTGGGGACTCAAAGTCTATGTTGCGTTTTGCTGTGTGAAAGCTGATCCTGGCTGTGAAACAGAGAAAACGTTTTGTTGTTAGCCTGGTCGATGATTCTGTTCGAATGTAATTTGATGCTGCCTGCAGTTGTCGTCGTCGTTGTCGTTGTCGTTGTTCGTTCTCAAAACCGTTTTGTTTGTGTTTATGCCCAAACAGGCATTAGAGTATGATGCATCATGATTTATGCCATCCGAGTAATATAATACTTCTTCAATATCAATAACCAATATTCCTTATGCCTTATGCCTTTATTTTTATAAACGCCACTTGGTAATTGTTGTGTCTATGAAGTCTTTGCTACACACTCCCTGTCCTGGCCATCTGGCCACTTCACAAACAGTTTGAATTCAAATTAACACAGCAGGCAGTCTCGAAAGCATTTAAAGTCAATTGCAATTAAGTTTTTTTATTTCGGCACCAAAGTTCTTCTTCTTTTTCTATCTTTATCATTCAAGTTGTTGTTCTTGTTGTTATGTGTGAAAATATCAAAGGTGGATTTTTGGGAGAGAAAAAAGAAGAAGAAGACCTCAAGTGGTTACAAATCAAATCGTTTGGCCGTTAAGCGCCATCGATAAAACTTAATGGCCGCCATAACTGTTTGGCTCTAATCGATGTGGAGTAACAAATGTATATACACTGCTAGAAAAATTTCTATGTTATATAGTATTTGGTGCTTTTTGTTGGAATCGATATTCAGCAATTGCAGCAATGTGCAGCATTCAAATTTATTACTAATTGGGTGTGAATTGGCGGCAAATGGGCATGTAGCATGCAACATAATCGAAATGGGTGCTAATTGATAGGCCTTTGATCTGCGCACCACTGGCCACAGAGAGATAGAGAGAGAGAGTACCTGACTTAAACGTATTTATATTTACGGCAACATTGTATCTGTGTCTTAAACAAACAAATCGAAAATGGAACGACGGCAGAAGGCAGACGGCGCACTTTATGTAATCGCCCATATAATGTGAAGAGGAGATAGTCAGTTAGTCTGAGTTAGTGAAGTTTGAAGGTGTTTTCAATCCGTTGGCTGCACATCAAAATCATCATTAACACTGCAGTTGTGGCATGGTGTGGCATGGTGGTGTCAAGTGCCGCACACAAGGAAACATCAAATTTTATGATTTCATAAATATTTGGCCCATCGCCAATACCTTTTTAGGGCGCTAAGGAGCTGTTGCTGCCGCTGCCGCTGCTGTTGCTGCCACATCATCATCATCATTATCATTTCGTAAATGTTGCAATGTTGTTTATACAAACACACACAACACATTAATTTACTTTGTCTTCGCACAAGCGTAAACACACACACACTTCACTATTGTTGTTGTTGTTGTAAATACACGATAGTATATATGTGTATGTATTTACTAAAAATATATTTACGCTTATTGCTCTCTCAATGTAATTGTACTATAAACTAATTCAAATGGCGCAATAATCGACACTTACATTAATGTTGCACAATATTTATTAACCCATTTGCCATTTGGCATTCACCAAAGTTTATTAACTTAATTGCCCTTCTCGCTGCCCTCTCGGCCCATACGCAGTTATTATTATGCGCCTTAATCGATTGCAGCCGCCATATGGCTATAAAAATCACATCAAAGTGCGTTTTAAGTTCACATTCAGTGTTGCAAAAGTTTCTAAGATTACATTCAGTGTTGTTAAGGATAGCTTATAGAGTTGTTGTGGTTAAAAAGATGTCCTTAATCATTTAAATAATCCTTTTCTGACATTCTTATATATTTTTTCAATCCCTTTTTGATATTGTCTTCTTAGACATATTCAAAATATATTACACAAAAAAAAAAAAAAAAAAAATCCCTTTTTGTCTCCAAAATCTTTTTGGCAATTCTTTAACACTTTCCATGCCACAAACTAGCACGGAAGTAAGCGCAATAAAGTATCTGATTTTGCACGGCAATAAAGTAAGTTATGTATGCACCACAAATCCCATGTTGCAGCGCACAATATGCAACAACTCTTGTAACTTTAGTGGCAACAATCAGATCGATCGATTCGCAATAAAATGCTTAACTCACGCTCACGCACAAAACCAAACAAGGCAAAGAATAAACCATTAAATTGCTAAACAGATCGATTTGCCATTTTTCGGGCCACAAAACACAATGTTGCCAAGATGATAAAGTCCGTTGAGCATCTTGTCAACTTCTAGCCATAAACACTACTCTTTGGGATATCTGGGAACGCATTAGGTTCTTACATACATCGAAGCCATCTTGTGGTCGTAAATTGTAAACAAAATTATTGCAACGATTGCCAAATTAAGTGTAAACCGCAAAAACTGAAAATTCAATTTGCACACGCTGTTTGTTTGTTTAAGTTGCAGTTGTTGTTGTTGTTGTTGTTGTTGCAAGATGCGTTTTGTGCCTTGATTTTTTGCAGGCACTATTTATAGTTTTTTTTTTTTTTTTGGGTTGTAAATTTTGCCGAGTATCTGTGCGAAAAAGTTGTTGTTGTTTATTTATAAGCGCATGTTTGACATTGAAAATAATTTATAAACTTTTCAGCACACACACAATTTATAAACTCTGTGGCAAGACCTGCCAGCCTGCATTCATTCATTCAGTCAGTCATTCATTGATTGTGAATTGATGCCACTCATTATGAATGCAATTGCATTGCGTTGTTGCAGATGTTGCACAAACACACACACACACCAGCACACACCTTGCTGCATTTAACTGTAGACCAAAAATGGTTAAAGTCGTTCATGTTCGACTGGGAGGATGGAGGACTAGAAGAAGCAGAAGCTTGAGCTAAAGATGCCGCTGATTGATCAGTATGCAACATGCTTGAGCAGCCGCAATGTTTGCCGCAATGCAATGCGACAACAACGACGACGCATCTTCCTAGGCAATTGCATTTGGCTGCAATGTGGTTATGTTGCCATCTGGCTGGCATCTTGTAATGCAACGCATGACAATGAACGACGGACGACGCGCCTCAACCGTTGCAGCAGCTCGGCTGGTGAATGGCTTCAATTCCAAGCGGCCACGGTGCGTATGAATGGCAGCCAGAAGAGGCGTTCAATGCTGTCAGCTTGGGCACAGTGGGGCCCAACTAGCTACTTCCCTGTTGTACTTAAAGAGGTTTTCTCTTTTGTCGTCTTTGCCCCACTGTGCTTGTAGCTGCGTCTAATTTCGCATGCGCAGTCGCAGCTTCGCCTCATTGCCAGATCGCGTGCATTGGACATATATGGCAACGGGGCGCGCATGGCGCACGTTTTAATTAGGATAATGAGTTGTTTCCGGGCAACTGCAGCAGCAGCTTCATTCACCACTTGCCACAGTTGCCATAAATGGTTAAGGCGCTGCCGCTGTTGTTGTTGTTGCCGCTTCTGCTTCTTACTTCGTTGTGGAATTACAAATCATTGTAGGTTTAATTAAAAATTAATAAATTTATGAGTTTGCCATCGCATTAGCCATGCCAATTGAGTGTGGCCAACAACTGGCTGGCAAACAATGCCACTGCAACTGCCACTCGAGTCATTGATTTATGACGGACTGTGGCATGCCTCAAAAGTTCAGACTCCGCTGAGACTCGCAGGCGTCATAGATGTTAGCACTAACTAACCTCTCTTTCTCTCCCTCTTTTCTCTCTCTTGAGCTGTGTTTAGATCCTGGCGCTGACACACACACACACACACACACACACACACACACACACACTGACAACATCAAGGAGCGCCGCATGATGTGCGCTTTTAGGCCACTTCACTTGACTAATTACCTAACGAAAGGATGCAGCTAGTAAAAACATTTTAAAAAAAATATTTTAAGCCACACAAAAACTTAACTCATAGTTAGAAAAATTAAAAAAATATTTAAAAATTTATATAAAATTTTTATTCAATTTTTTTCCAACAAATATTTAAACCGAAATTTCATTTCGTCACATTTAAAAGAAGGTCGACAAAATTTTTAAAATATATTTTTAGGCACACAAAAATGTATCTCATAAAGTTATAAAATTTTTAAAAAAATATTTAATAATATTATTCAAATTTTCATTTAATTTTTTCTTCAAACTGCTCCCAAATAGTAAATAAAATAGTAAATCAATTGACTTTTCTCAATAAATTTGTAATTAGCACGTGACTTCTTGTTGCACGCTTCGTTGACACATAAGCAACCACTACTTGTTTGTAAATGTATCTTTGTATGTATCTGTGTGTGTGTGGCAACAAACAACGTCGGTGGGCCACTGGCAAACCTCTCGAAAATTGAGTTCGTTTTTGGTGTGGACGCCCAAACAAATACCAAATATTAACGCAAAGCATTTCAACAAGCAGCAAGAAGCGCAACACAACGGCGCTAACTCGTCACAGTTTTCAATACTCTCTACACTATATAGAGATCGAAGCTATATAGCCCGATGTATTGTTGTTGTGTGTGGCACTTTGGTTGATGTTGTTTAATTGCCATACTGACAGACGCACGCATGTCCGTCAGAGACTTGAGTATGAAATCAAAGGCGCAAAAATTGCAGGCATAGTATACAACAACAGATACAACAAATGCAGATACAGATACTTGTAGTAGTTGTTGTTGCTGTTGTTGTAGCGTGCGTTTGCGTTAATTTTTTTGTTTATTAGGCGGTAAATATCAAAGTTGAGCATAAATCAAAATCCACATTCAACAACAACACACAGGTACACAGCTACACAGATACATAGATACAAAGATACATAGATACAGGCTACTAGTTGTGTTCTCGAAAACTTTTGAAATTCGATTGCGTTAATTTGTACGCTCCACAGACAAAAATGCAACTTGTATCTTTGTATCTCACGGTCTTGTTTGTTTGTTGTTGCTTTCGTTGTTGCTGTTGTTGCTGTTGGCTATGTTTGTTTGTTTGCGTACGTAGCTGGTAGTAGGTGCCTCTGGTTGGTCTGTTTAGTTTCAATAACCATTTTCCAATTAACACAAAACGCGTGTTTTTCACGTTAATTAATACACAACGATTGAAAAACGAACAAGAAAAAAACAACAACAACAAAAAAGTATCGAGAAACTTAAAAACTTTTTATCAATATTTGCAATAAAAATCAATCAACAGCATTTGCAATTAATCAACATCAAAAGGCCTGCGGCAAAAGGTCCCAAATAGGCCCCAAAAGCACACACATAATCTCTAGCTCGTTGTATCTGCTAGATACATTTTCATATACAAAATATCTATCAGCAGCAGGAGCAACAACAACAGCAACAACAACAATTAAATATTCACAACAAGTTGCCGCCACGCGTTTTGCGTTTTGGGCATTTTCCAGCGAAAAATCTGACCTTTGATTATTTTGATTCGATTCCTTTTTCCAGGTACCAGATACGATCTATACGATGGTTAGCAATACGTGGCTTTCAAGTACATTTAAATTATTATGCGATTTGGCTGTTATTCGTGTGAAGTGAATTTTGTGCGAATTTACGAGTATTTCATCAACCTTGTTGCCAAAAATTATACAATGTATTTAGAGATTTTTCCATGTTTTTGTTTATTTTCACTTTGATTATTTATGTTTGACAGGTTCTTAAGTAAAGTGTGGTTAGCCTGAGTTAATTTGCATCATATATTCCCGTTACTCAAACTAATTGGCATTATAATTCAAAACTAAGTTTCTTTATGACTGTCATAGTTTATGGGGAATAGTTGGGAACAAAATTACAGCCTAAGAACGATAAATACAGGAAAACATTTTATTGCTGAGATTATTGTAAGATTATAGTTTTGCTCAGCTTTTTGATGATATAATATTAAAAAAAAAAACACCTAAAACATCAAAATAAACATACATTTCTCACATCATTAAGGCTAAATATCTAAGCAATAAAAACTTTTATAAATAATTCTGTTAATTTTGACCTTTTAATAATGTTGAAAATGCCAAAGTTGAAGTTCACTGAACTGTTACCTTGACAACGGATTGAAAAGCGTTTTGGATGATTGCCTAGATTTCTGATCAAATACCTATTGTTACCTGTTGTGGGTGGCTCTTGTCGCTGGTTGTGGGTGGGTGGGTGGTTGAGTGGCAACAGCCATGCGTTGAAATCAAACCAAGTGCATTAATTTATTACAAAAACAGATTGCCACAAACACACACACACACACACACACACAAAGAGAGGTGCAATTTGTGGCGCATGTGAATTGATGAAAAAGTAAGGCTAAATATTATTATCAAATACAATCTGTGGCGTTATGCCTGAACACGCTCGATGATCCACATCAAACCACACCACACTGGAGCAGAGCAGACGCTGGATAGACACAGCGTCAGACAGTCGTCAGGGGGCAGCCAAGTTGTTGCCATGCTTTGTTGGCCATTACAGCAACATTGAATTCGTGAGCTCGTGCGACGCTCGTGCGCCGAATACACTGGGAGAAATTCGATACTAGAGTTTGTGAAGAAAAATGAACTTTTAATTTGGACAAATCTTCCAATTGACATAGCTTCATCAAAAGTCAACCGATTTTCAAATAAAATACCTAAAAAGTCTTGGTTTAAGCCCTAAAATAAAGTTGCATTTAGAAACGCGATTTTTTCTCGATTTTTTGCCTAAAAACTTGTGTGAATTCGATATAGCGGGTTAGGGTATGTTCTAGTCGGAATTTCTTAACTAGAGCCTTCTTACTTGCTAATTCTATTGGTATAGGGAAATCCTCAACTGGCCAGGGCCCGATCTCTAAGGTCGATATTGATAAAACACAAATGCCCACACGCAAAAACCAAATACAACAACTACAAAAGACGAGTAGAAAGAAGAGTTTGTTCGTGCCCAGCATAAAGTGTTACATTTAATTGCGACGCCTCAACAGGCAGCAGGCCGCGCGCTGCCAACACCCACTCTTCCTCCACACCCCTCTCTCTCACCCGTCAACCCTTGTTTCTGGGAATCTGTGCGCCGTGGCGTGTATCGGCGCACTTAATATTTATTGTTTATTTACACGAGCGCATTAATCGCAAAGCGCAAACGCGCCAAAAACGAGCATCGCAATTGCCAATGATATAGCCCCCCACAGCACCCCCTGTGATCGTATCAGCGCCCCTCTTGGGCACCTTTAAGGGGGTGCCTAAGTAAGTTTTTCATCAAAATCAGCAAGAGAGCTTTGAAGAGAGACTGACGGCCGAAGGTTTTCTACACTCAATTTGTGGAAAAAGTTTTGCACAGTGGTTGAATACTGAATTTTTTCGAGAGGATATTTGAAAAAAGAGTTGTTCTAGAATGATAAGAATTTAGAATATACTTTTGACCCACTGTAACTATGGATTTTCCCCCCTTGCACCTTTATGTTTTTGTGTGTGGGTTTTTGGGGGAGATGGTCAAAAACGCATTTGTATTCTTTTGGTTCATTTGGCTTTTTGCGTTTCAATATTTAGTTAGAAAATTTGTGTTTTTTTTCGCACAAGCTCATTTAATTGGTAATTTATGGTCTCAGCAACTGGAAAGTGCGGCAAGGGGGGGGGGGGGCAGGGGTTGCTAGATGCTACCTGGCGTCGTGCGAGTGCCAAACGAAATTTGCTACAATATTCTTTCCAATTTTTTTTTTTTTTTTTTTGATAATTGCGCTGATTTGTTGCCGCACTTTGTGTGTTTTGTATGCTTTTGCCAAATCAATTTTTGCAACTTTGCTGCACGTTGTGCCAGCACGTACACTTTTTTCCTGAAAGATAAATAAACAAATCCGAGTGCCGAGAGGAGAGGCAACTACTTGAGTTGAGTTTTTCCCACCGAAATGCCCAAAAGGTTTTGTTACAATGCGAGTTCAGAGGCTCTTGAAGGAGGCTTGACGATCATTAATTATGCAATCAGAAGTAGCAGATAGAGGCGATTTATGGGCATAAATCACACGCTCATCGAGCATTACGTTGTTCAAAATTTGCATAATTCCCGGGAAAAAATCAGGAGTATGAGACGATGGTCGTGCCGAAATATTATCAAAAGTACAAACCAACTATGAGAAATGGATGGATGCTCTTCAAGCTCAAGTGGCTTAATAGCTGGAGAAAACAAGTGAAGTTCAACAGTTTGGAGAGCACTCGAATACCGAAGTCGAAAGAAAAACACTCCACACACACACACACACACAGGAGCAGGAGGAGTTGCAGGAGCTGGCCTTGCACAAACTATGGCTATGGCCTATTGAAAATGAAAATAACTTAATGCAAAGTAAGCGGCTAAAGGCAACAACAACAACGTTCAACTGTTCATGAGCAAACAGCAACAGCAACAACTACAACAAAAACAACAAACATGCATCGGAACATGGCCCGCAACTCGTTGGCTTCGTTGGCTCTTAACGAGGCCGACATCAAACAAAACGTTGACCAGAGTCTGTCCAACATCGGTCCACAAAAAGTACGGAGTCGAGCTCACTGCTATGCAAACAATGCTAGGCAACAGGCACAACGCATCTCTGTGTGTGTATGTGTGTGTAGTGTGTGTGTAGAGTGTGTGTGTAGAGTGTGTGTGTAGTGTGTGTGTGTGTGTGTTTGTGCGTTGTTGCTAACATTTCACTCAACATGCAAGACAGACCAAGGCGCAGCCTAACAAGCGAAAAAGATCAAATATTACAACGAACAACGAATACTCTGATTAATATTTAAACTTAATGTAAAACTAGATTAAGTTGCTATTCCGGCAGCAGAAAGTTTTTAAACAATAAATAATAATAATAATACAATAAAAAAAAAAAAAAATTTAAAACTTAAAACTTTCTTTCATACCTCCATCTAAACTATAAAAAATAAAACGTTTTCATTCCTTCTTGCTTGCCAAAAATCTTTCAAAGTATTCGTCCTCATATTTGTATCTATGTATCTTTGTATCTATAAACCAAGTTTCAGATTTTTCCAGATTTTACTTTTCACATCCTTAACTCACAATCCCGCATACCCCTTAACGCAACGCTCTGTTAGTGTATATTCAACAAGACGCTTAGCTTGCCTCTCGCCTTGCTGGTAATGTGAAAAATTTCTTAGCCAAATATTGACCAGCCAGAAGGTAGCAGAAGCGCAGTCGAGAAGCCAGCTAGAAGGCTGACGAGGTTGATGATTTTTCAATTTTGGTTTTGTAGTTTTCCGCTGACTCTGGGCAATTGTTGTTGTTGTTGTCGTTGTTGTTGTTGTTCTTTGCTGCTGCTATGGGAGCACTTTAAAACAGTTCATTTCTTTTGTCAAGGCTTTTGGTGTTGGTTGTCTTTAGAGTTTTGCCGCTTGGCAAATGTCAACAGCTACTGAAGCTGTAGGCAAAATATTTGAACATGTTTAGTGATTTGCTGTTAAGTAGTTTGGTAATGCAGTTGCACAGAAGTAGTACGAAATGGTGTTGCAGCAGTTGCAAGCAAAATTAATTGTTTTTAGGCATAAGTTCTGGCCAATGCCAGGGCCAGGTTCGAACTTTGCTTTTATTATGAATGATGACAGCTTTAGCGTTGGCGATGATCGACGATTTGAAGGGGGAGAGAAGAAAGCAGAAAGAAGAAGCATCGCGCGCTCTCTGCTCAATGTTTGTTTATTTATTTGCTTTTAGCTGTTAATAATTTATGTAAGATGCTGGGCAAAGCGTGTGGGCACTTGGACAATAACAAACATTGAATCGAAATCGAAAACAACAACAACAACAACAGAGACATCATTGTATGAACTGCATTGCGTTGAAATGTCAGCTTTTTTTGGTGGCAGCTGCATTTGAATCTTGGCCCTATATCAGTGTCATCAATTAGCATTGGTAATGAGCTTTTAAATGCATTTGGGGCGCTTGCATGCTTGCGTGTTTGTCGAAAGCAGCTTTTTTTTGGGTGTTTGTGTCAAACGCGGCGTATGCGTGATATGTGTAATGCCATTTTTTTGAAATCGAGTGTGGATCTAAGTAAGTGGATTTGACTTTCTTTTTCGTAATGTTTAACAAGACTTAGTTTGTTTACAGAAAGATCGATGAATATATCTATTCCTTTTAAGATAGATGGATGATCTAAATATAATTATTATTCTTTTAGTTCCCCAAAAACTATTGCTGATAGATAGTTTTCCAGTGAATACTTTTTTTCGTTTGGATGCAAAAACAAATCATTAATTAAAGCACTCAACTCCTACGGCAAAAATGGCATTCGGAATTTAAGGAATTCATATTTTTGGTCTCAGACACGTAGGCAAAACCGTTTTGTTTAGTTTGTGTTCTAAGAATAGGCATTATTAATTATAACAATGCATTCCCGCTAAACATACCACAATAGTAACAACAACAACAACACCAAAAACGTAACACCCACCACCAAAAATAGCATTTGAATTTTGCATAGTACTCAACAGATACGTGTGAAATTAATTTCCTCCACTTCAAATAAAAATACAAATGTTTTTTTGCAATGTCTACGTGAGAGCGCGAACTTTGCCATAAGTTTGTTTAGAGGCGTGTGCTATTTGCATTGCCAAATCTTGTTAAAAGTCCCAAACAAACACGGATAAAAAAGCGTGTAGTTGTGTCGAAATATAAATACACTACATTTATATTGCAAGTAAATATTCTATAGATGATTTGTGGCAGGTTTAAGCAATATCAAGCACAACAAAGCCATCAAAAATGTTATACACACTTGGGGCGAGAACTTAATATCGGCCACAAGGGTATATTTGAAATGGATAACATAATCAAATGCAATTTGTATATTGGCTATATTAAGTGTGTGTTTACATGTGCAAACGGCAAACAACAAAAGATAAAAACATAAGTCGAAACAGAAGCCAAATCGGCAAGCAATGAACAAGTGGCATACAGGGAAGTCTGCGGCGGCATTAGTATAATAAACAAATGAACTGCCAAAAACACACACACATATACATACATATACGATATAGGTACTATGTAGTTACGATTTGTACGTACTTTAAACATAAACAAAACAAACCGAAAAAATTCAAAATCGCCAACTGGTCGAAGCCATAAAAATTTCAGAGGTACTCGGAATCAACAGCAACTTGTTTTTCTACCGCTAGACAAAAATGCCAAAGCAACAACAACAAAATACAACTCAATATATATAAATATATATATATTGGCTGCGTTGAGCTCTTGCTGTGATTTTTATGCACAACAAGCAACAACTGCAGATGATGCAAAAAGAATGAAGAGAGGAGGAAAACAAAACGAACAATTTTTAATCGAAACGAATTAATGAGCTGCGTTGAAAGCGAAATAATTTTTGTCGAAATCGTTAAAAGTGCGCGCGCCTGTCGATCGTTTTGCCAGTTGATGATGTCCTGCGGTGCAACAGCAACAACAGCAGCAGCAGTGGCATCAACAGATCCACAAATGTATCTCGTTTGCTTAACCTTGACCACTGCCCGGCTGGCTGTATGTGTGTGTGTGTGTCTGATAATGATGATGTTGCAAGTTGTTGCTGTTGCAACGTCTTTGCAGTCAACTGGCGAAGCCACCTGTAAACGAGTCTGCAAAAATCGCTGCTGTCTAAATATTTAGCAGCGAAAAGCGAACTTTGTTGTTGTTTTTTTTTTTTTTTTTGTTATTTGATTTGTTGCCGCGCTGAAAATGCGTTCATGGAAATTAAGCGATCCATCTATATATCGCTCTCTCTCTCTCTCGCTCGCTCAACCTTGACCAAAAAGCAAAATAAAACATATTGCATACATATGCGCGCTCTGCTTTATGCCGGCCGGCAAGTATCTTCTAGATACATCTACATATATATATTTTAAGTAGCACATAGAACGATCGATCGATCGTTGGTTCGTCGTGTATCTGCTGGGTTGGGGGTGCGAATTGCCGCAGCGTTGTGCCCCTGAATTTATGTTTGGCGATTAGCATCAACAACGCTCGTTTTCGCATAGCGCAATTAACATTTCCAAGTACATAATTCAATTATTATAATTTATCCATGCATTTCTGGCAACTACATAAGTTTCTTAATGGCCTATGGCTAACTGAGAGCAGCTAGCTCATAAATGATTATCAATATTTCAATACACTTACGCTGGGGGAACACTTGGGTAATACTTATAAAAATGATTTTCGAATATTTTCTCATTAAAAATTTTGTTTTAAAAAGTTTCTTTACTTTGTAGAATTTTTTCCTCTAGTAAGGGTATTCCTCTGCTTGTGTATAAGCCCAAATTGTTTGGCTTCTTACTTGGCCTTTTCGTATAAATATTGTGGGGCGCACTTTTGCCTCTGTATATGTGTGTTTGTGTGTATTATGGCTCTAAATTGACTTTTATGGTTTAATTATTTACACATGAAAGTTGCATGAAATGAAAATTCCAAGGCAAGAAATGTTTTGCGATTTTAGGCCCAGTTTATTTACTTGGTGATCAGGGCCAGAAAGTTCATTAAACCTGACCAAAACCTTCAAAATCGTTAATGATTTATAACAGAATTATATGTTTAACTCTTAGCATCAAACAATACCTAATACTCTTAAATATCGCAGCTTCTTTAGAAATATTTCAATCTTTCGCAAATCGCATCATTAATAGAATATATATATTCACAGACATGCTATAAATCGGACAGTTTTATGCTTTATGCATTGTTGAAATGATCATTCGACATATTTATTGAAATGTTTTTCAAACTACATACATATATTTTGTATCTTTCGGCAGGTGAATTACACCACAATACTTTGATTTCATCAGTTTCCCGATAAGTAGCAAAAAGTGCTTGTCATTATTGTTCACTGAAATGAACTATTCCACACATAATTCGCATTTTATTGGGCCAAAGAAGCGAAAAGAAAAAAACCCCACGACTCGAACAAACACTCGTAAATTCGCAAATGACCTAATAAAAAAGAAAAGAGCTGCAGAAGAGAGGGAGAGGAGCCTGGCATGCCAATCATTTCATGCTCAAGGCCAAAGCCAAAACTTTTCCATCACATGAAGAGCTCTCTGGGTACACTTCCTGGAAAGCGAAATTCTCTTTTCTATTAGTTCGTCGATATATATCTATAGTATGCAAAATAGATAAACACAAGTATTTCAATTGAATTTTGCTTTTGTTTTTAGTTTTAGTTTCTGGAATGAGGTTTAGTCCCCCGCAACAGAAGTTGGCTGACAGCTTCCAGCTGAACAGCAGCATTTTTCACTAGCTGATCTTCAAATCGATCGCATTAGTATCTTTATCACGCATGTCACGGCCACAAATTGCAACGATCCATCAAATAATAAACATCAGACAGAGAGCAAGAGAGTGAGAGAGAGGGAGAGAACCAGTTGCAGGGGCAGTCAGTTGAAACTGTTGGGTGGTAACTATATCTGGGCTTACGTATCGCTCAAAACGTATCGTATCATTTCATATATGGCTCGCGTTGCTTCGATCATTTGTTAGTGGGACGACGACGACGACGACTAAGCAAAAGGTATTTATTTATAGCAATGCTAAAATTAACTTTTTGCGGTTCACCATTAAATGTGCATAAATAAATAAGCAAATAAGCAAACGCTGCTGTTAACTGATGCAGCTGATCATTTTGTTAACGCCAAGTGGGCTAGGAATGAATACGATAGATAAAATATATTACGGAATCCACATTCCAGAAAGGGAAAATCACTGAAGAAATGGTACAAAAAATGTTTAAATAAATATTTAAGCATTCTTTAGGCTACGTTTATCTCTGAGGTATCTTGTGGATCAACTTATCATGCGCTTAACATATTTGTTGATTGATTTCCATGCAAATTTGCTGCCAAATGCACCTTAACTAGTTTGCGTTTTCTTCTGATATTCCAACAACTCCTCTTATTCATTTATTCATAGTACTAAATGCATATTCATATGCATACTTAGCAACTAGTTGTTGTTGTTGCTGTTGTTGTTGGTCACATGCTGTGTGTGTTTTCAAGGAGCGTGGCTGCTGGAGGGAGAAGAGGAGTTGAGGGGGGGGAGGGGTGTGTTAAGTTTTCACTTTCAAATTCGCACTGGGGCAATTTGATTGACAGTCGTGAGTTGTTTTTTTTGCTTTGATTTGATTTGACAGGCGACACATAAATGAAATTTAATTAAATTAGTTAGATTAAAGACTTTCGTTGTTGTTATACTTATGAATGTGATGGGGTGGGGTGGGGGGGTGAAGGCAGCTACTACTACTCGGTTGCAAGCTAAATAAATAAATAACCAATTTTTAATTGAATTTCTACCTACATTTTTAACCTGTTTGACAGCATTCCGGGGCAATCAACGTCGCTGCTGCTGCCGTCGTCGTTGTTGTTGTTGTTATATGCATAGTAGTCGTAGTTGTTGTTGTTGTTGTTGTTGTTATTGTTATTGTTATTGTAAATTGCTGTAGCAATCGGCGCCGCCTCGGCAAACCTCGTGCAGCTTCTTGTTTCTTCTTCTCTCTCATTCACTCGCTGAGCAACAAAGAAGACCTTTTGCAACGACAACAACGCTGACGCGACGTCAACGTTGACTGCGACGCTGGCATCGACATCGGCATCGGCATGTTATCAGGGCGCAGAGAGTTGCAGTTTCGTCTTCTTTTTTTTCTTGTGGCAGCGGCGGCGAGATAGACTTTGAGGCTGCTGTTGAAAGTCTGAACTAAAGTCTGAACTGAAACTGTTTGTGTCACTAACTTAGTCACATGCTACACACTGGGTTCTGAAAAGGGTTAAGGTAAAGAAGAGCCTCTTACAGGGTATCTACTATTCGTATACCCTCTGGCACTGGCACACACTCACTTGTCGCGATAAGCGATTTGCATCATCGAAAATGGAACGTTTTAGTGAACACGCTGGGCACACTCTTTGGCATGAGTGAATGCACCAAAGGATGTTGACTTGTCACGCACACACATAAACAAACAAACACACACACAAAGAAAGAGAGAGAGAGAGAGAGAGAGAGAGAGACTGCTGAGTAACTGTGCATCCATTGTAATTATGATAATTACAATAATAAAATTCAAGTGCCGTTTTATACTTGAACCTTACTTATTAAATATACAAATAGTATGTAAAGTTAAGCGCACTATACTTAACATACTTATGTACTTAGCGGTTATGACAACAACTAAAAATAATTATACATATTTGTTGAATGTTCTATTTGCATTGGCCGCTTCCTTGCTTGCATACTCATATGCAAGTTTTCAGTTTCTGTGGTTGCATTGAAAACAAATACGCTGCCAGCCCTGTGTTTTAAGCCTAGTTTTAACTCTTTCAATCCAATTGAAAGTGGTTCAAACTGGCATATATCTAACTTAGTGTGAGGGTTACGATTCCCCGACGATTGTAAACGTGTTTTCAAACGTCGATTTCTTGTAATCCAATACACAATGAGGCGAATTAAAGAGCGCGTGCTAATTGTTTGGGCCAAACAACAGTTAATCCTAAAATTCTAACTCCACAGCTTAAATGATGTGCTAAATCGATCACAGATGAATGAACTCCAGCTCAAGGTGACAAAAATTGTTTGCTAGCATAAGAAAAAACGAAGAGCTCACCCCAAAAAACAAGTTTACACTGCGTATGCGTAATAATTAGATTGAACTTGGCTTCGTATTGGGTCACTGCACGTTTCATGCACCAATTTCTTTTTAATATCTTATGAATGCAGTGCAGACATATAATCACATAAGTTATTTATATGATTTATCACGTCTGACACTTGGGCCAAACCACTTGTCAAAAGCGCCAAAGCAATGGGAACAACAACAACAAAAGCAGACAGCATGCTGTGATTTTAGATAAAAATTTATAACTCAAAACTCAACTTGTCTTGCCTTCAAAGTTCAAATCACTTGGCACACACAAACACACACACACACAGATACAGACACAGACATTAATTATTTATTTATGCGTTTATATTTTGCGCGCGCGTTCATTTCGATAAGCTTCAAATGGAGACACAATTTACATTTACAGTTATAAACACACACACACATAATCCGACGCATTGGCAACAGCTGCGCACACAGCATTATATACATACATACATACTTACATACATATAAGCATATCAAAAATCAGCTGTTTTGTATACGAACTTGAAATTCGCTTATGAAACGATAAAAACGAATTCTTTTGTATTTGTTGTCAAAAGAAGGCGACATTTAATCGGGCAGCCTCCCCTCCAAAAACCCACACACATTAAGAAGAAATTGTGATGGAATTTAGTTCAGCGTAGTTTGTACTACTTATATATACATTAATAACTGATAAACAAGGCGACAGGAAAACGACAAAGCCAATGGAGAATTTTCGAAGGCCATTCGACGAGAACAACACATTAGCTCTGAGGTTGAGGTTTGAAATCTGAGCTAAGTAGAAGAAGAAGATTGGCACCGTTATAAACTATTTATATCAGGGCTTTAAGCTAATATCTTTGTTATACATATCATAAATAATGTTGTTTAACAATAAACAAGAAGGTCGCTTCAGATGCGTAATACATGTTATAGATATATCTCATCGATGACTCATGCAAATGAATCATTTGTTATGGCATAATTTTCCTTCGAACAGAAGAAATAACAAACTCTTCTCAACTTACTGCACTTGCTGACCCAGTTTATAACGCGTCAGTTGATAGTCTTTAAATCGTTGTTGCTTGTCTTCGATAATAGTTTGTTTTTTAATAATAATTTCGATGCGAAACAGTTAAACAATTTTCTCGACACTTTCAGCTGTCGCCTGCAGGCGCCAGGCGGAAATATTCCAATTGCCGATTGCCGCTTGCCGCTTGCGGCATGTCGAGTGCAAAGTCCATAAAAACTGACTGCAAATCTCGATATGTACATATATATTGAGCAAAAGCTGTCCCAAACACCTGAGAAAAACACCCCCACTGCCCCTAGATGCCTAGATGCTGTTTCAAGTACAAGTAGAGTACACTCAAAAAAAATATGTATGATTTGATTAGAATAATTTTAGTTTTTAAAAAAAAAGTTTGCATAAAATATTAAAAAAATATATATTTCATATAATTTTTCAAGTGTACCACTGAAATTTTTGCATGAAAACGTGATAGCAAAAGTTGCTGTTGACCAGGCCAAGACTGTAGCTGGTTGTGCTGGCTGGCTGGCTGGCTGCCTGGCTTGCCACAGTGCAGGAGCCGCATCTGCTTGTGGAATTTATTTATCGTTAAGAAAATGTGTGTAAAATAAGTGAAACTATTGGAAGCTGCTCTCAGTCTCTCTCTTTCTGTGTGCTTGTGTGCGCCCAGTGTGACCAGTTTGTTTTGTTGGCGGCAGCTAATGCCACCACTTTTGATAAAATGTTGGCCTGGCCACTAAGCCTGTTGCTGCCGCTGCCGCTGATGACCAGTAGCCACTTACCAGCTGCAGCAGCAAATTATTGCCGCATTGCTGCCGCATGTTGTTATCAGAGAAGCGGCAGCAACATAGCATCGTCTTGTGATTTGCCTCAACAATTTGAGCAACATACAAATGAGAGCAACGAATCTGGTTATACCCTATGACAAAGAGTTGTATCTAACTATTGTGAATATCTTCCTCTATCTACCCTCAAGAGAGCATTCTTCTATCTGTTCAAACTCAAACTCAAGTTGCTTGATGTTGTTGAATATCCGAAAGTGGAAGACCTTCGTTGTTGCTGCTGCCTCTTCGACTGCTTGCCACTTGTTGTTGCTGCTTAGTTTGTTATCAGGTTTGCTTCGCTTCATTTATGCCTATCAATTTCACACCTAAGACAACAAGTTTCTCAAAAAAAAAAAAAAAACCAACTATTAAAGCAGACAACTCAAATATTAGTTAGTTAATGGTTGTTGTTAATAAATGTCAAGAGGCGTGCATATATATGTATATCGGGTAATATGATAGGGCCTGCTTGAAATGTGGAGCATGGCTTATGGCTTATGCAATATGCTGATCAAGCTCGAGGCGATGGCATATCTATAACTATAACGATTATGAATAACCATAACACGCCCAAAGCTCAAGCTAAAGCCAAAGCCAGGCAAAGCCAAAGCCAGTCACATGCAATTATTCAATTAGCCAAATGGCGTCATAAATTATCAAGTATACGACTACAATAAATATATATGTACACACGTAAAAGGGCCAATCATTAGTTAAACCCAACCCAAAGGCAGCATTTACCAATGCCAGTGTCAATTGCTAATTGCCGTTTGTTAATTGCGGAATGCCGTTTTGATTTAGTTCGTCATTTGACTTTATAAATATTGTTGACACTTTACGACTTTGTTTCTTGCAAAGCAAAAAAAACTTAGATTTTCTATATTTGCATGCAGTTTTTTATAAAGCTTATTGAACACGAGCTTACATCAAAGTATATTCTAAGTAACTGACGTTTGAGATATCTAAATGTATATCTAAACTTATTCCTATCCTTTCTATAATGGATTAAAACTTTGTATAGATTTCTAGGCAGCTTCTTCATGATAAATCACGTTATTATATCTTGCTTACGCACATTTTTCACTTGTATATATTATATTAACTCAATCAATCAAATCATATTTCAAACTCATCATAAATCACGCAAAAGGTTTCCCCCTCCTCATATCAAGTTTCAATTCAGTTTGTCAAATATACAAAACATGAGTCTAAAATATGTATCTTTACAGCATTTGGCATATAGAAATTTGTCACGCAGACACCATGTCGTATGCGCATTATTAAATCGTATATGGGATTTGTCATGGCTTACCTTGTGCACCTGCTGCACGTCTTAAAAACGTTTTAAAATCCACAAATCCTTTGGCTGCAAATGCAACAACAACCAATTTTGGCAATTCACAAACGTTGCATACATTATATTCCAATACAACAGACACATGCATATATACACATACACATATATAGCTGGCAACTGCTTAACATACATATAACTCTATATGTATATTGCTCACATATTCTTAGAGATATATTTATATATTTTTTCAAGCACTTGCACTTCACATTTTCGTTGACCAAAATGATTTTTCTTGGCTTTTTAAGCTATGAGCTTATTGCTTCACACTAACACACACACACACACATACACTAAGAAGCTCACACATGGCTTCATATATTCCATATATATATATATGTAGAAATCGTATCGGTATCGCGGAACAAACGAAGTTTAGGGCGAGAGCGAAGACGTATACGTATTCGAGTCGTGTTAAAGCTGTTTACTGTTCTTGAGCTCAGCTGCTATCTCTGATAGCTTACGATGTTGTTGTTGTTGTTGTTGTTGTTGTTGCTGGTGCACAGCTTTTTAAACTTTTGTTTTACAGCACGCAAAAACCGCGAATTATTAAACAACAACAAAAACGAGCCGACAAAAAAATATATATATAAGATGTGTGCTTATGTATATACATATATATATAGACGTTTGGCTAGATATGCAGATTTATGTGCTGCGAGCCCTGCCTTTTTTACGAGTTAGATCAAGTTATGACAAGCTTAGCTTAGCTTGTTGTTGTTGTTGTTGTTGTAATGCCTTGCTGGCTTGTAAAAATTTCGTTGTTGTTGTTTTTTTGTATTTTTGGACAAGCGACGAATCTTTCGGTTCCGTACAACGAGCGCTGAGCGCAAAAAACTGAATGAGCGTCCAAAGCGGCCGGGCAAGGCAAACAGGCGGCAAGCCGTCGACTACAACGACACACACACATACAGAGGCAGAGCGAGCTAGTTAGTTACTTAGTTTTGAGCGCGTAGTAGTGAGAGTCGATCGAAACACACACACACACACATACACACACACTGCTACATATCAAGTTGCTAAAGTCGCTCAAGCTCAAGCGCCATTTAAGTTGAGTAATTAAAACCAAGCAGCGATTTGCATGTATGCATAATGTATATATATGTGTGTGTCTGTGTGTGTGTGTGTGTGCGAGTGCGATTAATTATTAATCAAGCCCAAAAAGCAACAACAACAGCAGCAGCAGCAGCAACATTAAACAAACAAACAAGTCCAACTGTCCGTCCCTCCCAAAGCCCAGACAATTACAACAAATATATATACATACATACATATATACATACATACATACTCTCTCACAGCTCACAGCTCAACTCTCAAGCTCACAAGCTCAGCGACTTTCTTTGCTGCTGCCGCTCTCCGGCTGCACAGATCTTTGTTGTTGTTGTTGATTTGGTTACCGAAATCGGCATCTCAACTGGTTGCATTCAACATCGAACTGGCGGCTGCATGCCGCTGCTGCCACTGCTGCTGCTGCTGAGGCAAATGTAAATCTAAATTGATTGCAAAATGTTTGAGACTTGAGCGTATTCATTATACGCCATGTGAATTGGACACACACTAAAAAAAAAAAATTATGAGCACAGCGTTGCCAGACTGCTTGTGAATATGCAGAGCAGCTGATGGATTTAGAAAAGTTGAGAGGAAATATTTAAAAATCCAAATTTAAGAGCTTTTATGGTCTGGGTTATAGCTTTTTTGGGTTTAAGCTAACGTTGCTTCTAGTAAGTTCTTAGCATACATTACGCATACGCAGCATTGACAGACAGTCAGACAGGCAAGCAGTATTGCTGTCTATCTGGCAACGCTGGTAACCAAATTAATGCTGCATGTTGCTAGTTGTTGTTGTTGCTGCTGCTTGCTGGTAGCGTAATTAAAATATTGCACTTGTTACTTTTGCCAGTCGTTCAGTTCAGTTCAGTTCTGCGTGTTGTTGTTGTTGCTGCTGATGCTGTGGCAAAAACAATATAGGAAAAAGAGCATGCCAAGACAAGCAGCAGCAGCAACGAATGAACGAGCGATCGTCGTCGTCGTCGTCGTCGACGTCGTCGTTGTCGTGTATTAAAACTTGTTCATTGGAATTTTCTAATAAATCAATAAACGCAGACAACACATTGTGAGTGGTGTGTGTGTAACGGGTGTGAGGGCAATGCGGGGTGCGGTGGTCAGTGAAGATGCGGCTTATATGGTCGGCAGGTGGACCAGGTACATAAGGGGTAGCGGGGTGGGGTGGGGGAAGGGGGGGTGTTGGTGGGCTTGAATGCATGGCACACAGCTGGCGGCGTATACGCATCGAAGATTGCGCATTATAAAAATAGCCGATAATATTTTTTTTTATTTTTTTTCTTCTTCTGTTGTTTGAGGTTATGGAAAAGTTTCTGTTGTTGTTGTTGTTGTTGCTGTTGTGGCAAGTTGTTGACAGCAGCAACAACAAATCACGATTTGCAGCAGCTGCAACAACAACAGCTAGAGCAGCTTGCAACACTTTCACGCATTGGCGGTAACTTGCATTTCCGGAACGTAATGCTTCCGGGCGACGGGGAGGTGAGGAAGTAATCTATTGTATGATATAATTATTAAACATATATATTTTTGAAGCAAAGCTCATAACTGAAACGAAGGCAAAAACGTTTTAAATATTTATATATAATATATTTTTTTTTGCTTTTTTTCTATAAAAGTTTTTTTTTTTTTGTAGTATTATTTTTTATGAGCTGCTTTGCCTTCCACTTCGTCAGCGTCAGCGTCAGCCGATTGGAGACAACAAACAAACAAAGCGGAAAAACAACTTTTTGCTTTAATTAAATTATTATGCTGGCATTATACATTTTTTTTATATATATACATATATATACTATATACATCAGGCTTTATAGCTTGTGCGTTTTCATAATCAGCCGCAAAATCGGACATATGATTTGTATTTCATGGATGTGTTAACCAAATAAAATGTGATTTTGTTGCTGGCAACATTGCTGCTATCAACATTGTTGCTAGAGCGTACGCAACACACACACATACACATATGCAAATGGGCCAAATCGAAAGCAGCTCCGTTCGTCACATTTTGTTGTTGTTGTTTTTTAATGTAAATAAAATGGAAATTCCTTTGCAACAGAAGCAACAACAACAAAAAAAAGATTGTGAGCAGAAATGCTTGGCAAAAAACACACAAACACAAAAAAACTTGTAGAACAGCTCGGCGAGGCACTTGTTAAGATGACTGCCTTGTTAAACGAGCCTGCAACACCCCAACAACAGCAACAACAACAACAACAAACAATGTTGCAATGCTTAATTATTTCAGCGGCAAGGAATTCCTCGACGCAAACTTGAACTGCTTCTGCTGCAGTTGCAGTTGCAGCCTGTTGTTGCTGCTGCTGTTGCTGCACTTAAGTGGAGGGTATTGCGGCCAAGCGTGCAGCTAGGCAACGCGATTGTTGCCAACACTTGAGGTCGTCTGCTCACATTGAGCCTCAGTTTTGTGCCACAGCTTCTTCTGCCACAATTCACTGCGGCAGCTGTTGCTGCTGCAGCATCACATTGGTCAACGGCACCGTCACGTCTATGGCCAAGTTACCAGTTGTGCTATACCCTATAAGCTAGTGGAAGGGTATGATGAGGTTGAGCTCTTGCGTTATAGTTTTTTATAGGATATCTTGTAGCCGTTGCTGACATGCTTTGTTGTTGTTATTGTGGTCTGGCGCACCTATTTGTAATGCATTAATAGCCGATCCAAGTGGCAGCAGCAATTGCAGCTCAACTAAATGCAACACAGATTGACATTAAGCTGGCTTGTGGCCAGAGAGAGAGCAAGAGCATTGGCCATGAAGGGGGCAGGCAGCTTGCTCGATTGAGGATGAAGATGATGCATTTGATAAATGGCAAGCTGCACATTAACACTGTGCCACTCACCTCTCTAAGTAATACCCAATAATTGGTAATTGGCGTAACATTAAAGACGAAGAAAAGAGTTTTTTTTTTGGGGGTTTGCCATTGCTCAACTATTGAACTTAAGCTTAAGATAGAAGAAGAAGATTATTTTGTTATAAAGAGTTCTTATTTCCAAGTTCACTGCACTAAATGTGCTTCAGGGCTCTGTCCAAAATACAAATTAAAACTCCCCCACAACAGACAGCTGCTTCAAATTAAGAAATTCCATTGAACAAGAATGAATCATGGCCAAAGTTTGTATGCAAATATGTGACAAATAAAATAAGAGCATTAATTGTATTTTTTAAGTTGGGCAATGTGTGTGCTCATAGAAAACAATGCGATGCGATGCGAATATGATTCCATATGCGGTTGAACTTTGCCATTGTCTAGACAAATTAAGCACAGTAACAAATTGATGTCGCCATTGTATGTGTGTAAGCACGCGGCGTATGCGCAATAAAATGTGTATGTTTTTTATTTCTTGTAGTATATGTACATATGTGATAACGAGTCGTCAGCTTGTCTGGTGCAAATGGGTGTGATGTCATAAGTCAACATCTCAGTTGCCCCAAAAAGTCTATTTGATGCTGTGTTCAAGATCTGATCGGAACGGATCGTTAATTAAAATTGTCATCAAAGAAGGAGCAGTCAGAGGGAGGGAGAGGAGTGTGTGTGTGATGCGAGAGTGCGAGTCCAAGTCCGAGTACTTCATTAGCCACGCAGTTGCCACGCGCACTCAGCTCTCCAATGCTTAATTAATAAATCAACGCGACACTTGCACTCAATGGCCGCAGCAGCAGCAGCAGCAACAACAACAACAACCACCACTGCTCAAGAGCAGATGTTCAACTCGCTCTGAGATTGTTGCTACGCCAAGGCAGACAAATTGACGCGACATTCCACAAGCTGCTGCCGCTGATACTCTTTACCCAAAGTTAGGGGGGGTTGTTTAAATATAGATGCTGACCAGTAAGTAGCTTAAGTAACCATCGTGATATACGGAAACGGAAACATTTCTAATCGCAGCACATGGATCTGTGTGTGGGAGTTTGCTCCAAGTTGTGGGCAGAAAGAAAGTAAAACAAAGAAATCGAGTTTTTAATTGAATTCAGCTGCTTTAATTAGAATAATAAGATGTTAAGTTGTAATAAAGAATATTATTATGATAAGGCTTAGAGAACTTAAAGCTGAAGAAATATTATACAAAAACCCTTTCATATTTATCTCCACATGCATTCGTCACGATAAACCTTTGTTTTTTTTTGCGCATAAATTCCTTAAAAATTATTAAATTTTCCATTCACACTTTAAGTATTCCTTATCGTACCTAAAATTCAGGAAGTTTCAATCAGCATTCATCTTAGTTTCAAGTACTAGTTGACACACGATAAAACCTAACCGAATGGAAAAACAAAAAACATTTTGTACTATTTTTATACCCTTAACTCATTGACTGGGTAAATAAGGGTATAATGGTTTTGGGGAAATGTATGTAACGGACCAAAGAAAACATTTTCGAACCCATAAAGTATAAATATTCTTGATCAGCATCAACGAGACAAGTCGACATAGAGCCTTCCTACTTGTTATTATACGTTTTAGTTATGAAAAGAGCAGCGAAACACACATTTTCCGCTGAATGTAATACGACTAACTATGGATTGTAATTAGATAGTTAGATTTATCAAGTCATTCTATTTTTTTTTTATTATTATTATTATTCAAAAGAACTGTAAACTTAGTCATCACTGCTCAACGTTGCCCAGCGTCAACCGCAGCTGCAGCTGTCTGTTTTGTTTATTTTTGTATTTCTGTATAGACATTTATATAGTTAATAACAAAGTTAATCAAGCAAAAATAGCACAGACTGTGTGTGTGAGAGATACGAGATGCTGGCAGAATGTGATTATTTAATAATTGTGCCAAATGCGCGGCAAAATAATTATTGTAAAGTGCAATATCAAACAGCAACAACAAAAGTGTTTCCATTGTGCTTGAAACAATCAAAAGCGCGAGAAAAGCAAAATGCCTGTTAGATTATTGAAGACTTTATATGAACGACGATAAAATGCCCTTAATTTTCTTGAAATCCTAATAAATAAATAATTTTTCTGATATGTAAAAGGTTTAAGATTTTCCAAAGCTAAGCTTAAACTTTTCGTTAACAAGAATTTACAGCATTTTCCGCACCTCTACTTCTACTTCCTTGATCTACAAAATCGCCTTAAGTGTGTAAAAATGTTGCAAAGTGTCAATTGGAAATGTTGTAAAAATTACAAACAGGGCGCGCGTCGCGTTTTCGTTGTTATTGTTGTTGTTATTTTACTCTTTAGTATTTTATTGTTGCTAAAAATACAAAACGAAACAAATAAATTTACATTTTTAATTGCAATTATCGCTGTCTATTGTTGTTGTTGTTGTTGGTGTTGTTGTTGTCACTATTGTTGCTGCTGCCTGCTACTGTTTGCCTTTGGGGTCTTAAACAATTAAGATGATTTATTAGCAGCGCATTCTTATGAGGCGCACAATACAAAACAACAACAAAAAGATATCTCAAATATTTATGCTTTATAATAATCATGTTTGAGTAGTATATATTTGTACATATTGCAGATAGATAGATATATCATTTGATTTATCACACATATGTTGATGAGAACAGCCATAAAAATCAAACACAATTCATCTGGTATTTAACAAAAAACAAAGAAGAAGAAATATTAATAATGTTGCTGATTTCATAAGACAAACATCGTTTTGGAGGAAAAAGCTAATTGCGATTTTATGTTTGTCACTTGAGCATAATAGAGAATTCGCCTCGTGCATACTATTAAAAACGTTAATGAACCAAGTCGTAAAAATTTGTACATTGTACATTAAACAGGAAAATCGTAAAAACTGTCTGAAACACTTGTTAAACCAATTGCAAACTATCACACTTCCTCCGAAATTCCATTACGGCACAACTAAGAAATGTAAATCCATTACATTAGTGCCCGTGTGTCCCGTTATCACATGATGTCCACCATCTTCCAGTTGTTTGTACAAGTTGTAGCTATCACAATTGCGCAGGATCTCAGCCAGTTCATCGAGTGTATGGCTGCTTAGGTAGGTTTCGATAATACAGCTATCCCCAATGGCACCAGCTGCATCGGTGGGTCCATCAATGCCATCGGTGCCAGCGCTCAAGAAGCTGCAGTTGCTTAAAGTCTCATCGCGATGCAACATTTGTGACATGAGCAAAGCCAAATGCTGACTGCGTCCACCCAGACCTTGTCCAGTGACCTGTAAGGAAATATATATTATTATAAAGATCTTTTGATTTTTAATTTTTCTTACCTTTATTACAGGCTCTCCGCCGCATATAAGGAACAATGGCGCTTTAGTTTCCACATGCTGTTCGAGCGCTTTAAAAAACTTCTCGAAACAATTTGCACCATAAGCAAACTTTTCACACAATTGCTGTTGATTGATTGTGCGCTGTTTGTACTCCTGAATGCTGTGCAGCAAACAATGATAGTCGGCCGCAACCTTGTTGATATCACCTTGAATGGAGCAGCTTAGAACGCAGGGTATGTAGCCAAGTTTGGTAGCTTTCTGTACAGCTGCTGTGGTGGCTATAACATTGCTGCCCACAACAAACACTTTGCCATTGTCAACACTTGGTTGCGACTCCTGCTGCTCAAATACTTGCTTCAACTGCTCTGATAGTTCCGGCCACACTTCGTGCTTTTTCAGTATCTCCGCGGCTGAGTCATCGCCTTCAATTGGCTGCACAGTGGGTCCGCTGGCAATCAACTCCAGTGGATCACCAACAATATCGCTCAGCACAAAGGTGATTAGGGAGTTTGCGTGTTTGGCAGCCTGCGCCAAGCGACCGCCTTTTAGATCCGAGCAGGCAATCCGAACTGTGTTAAGCTCCTGTATGCTTGCACCACGTTTCATCAGCTTATCGACAATGCTGCGCTTGTCTTGGAGTGTCAGTGGCGCTTTGGGCAGTGGCAGCAAGGCGGAGCCACCGCCAGAGATGAACACGAGCAGCACATCCTTATCAGTCATGCTTTGAGCTAACTTCTTGATCTCCTGTGCTGCTGTCAGTGCCATCTCATCGGGCAGATTGTTGGCTGCACCCTCGAATATCACCATCTTTGGATCAATGGGCTGTTTGTACTGCTGCAGGCTGTTGAGGGGCACGCTTAGCACACCTCCTGCTGAATACTTGCCCAGATCGTGTTGCACTTTGTTGGCCATGGCCAGCACAGCCTTGCCAAAGCCCACGACATGACATGTTTTGCCCGTGATCTCATGCTGTTGTCCATCTAACTTGATGTAGACACGTTGATCCTGCTCCTGGGGTCGCAAATCGAATCTACTGTAGTCGGCAAATATATTTTCCGGATGCACTGCATTCACAGCATATTTAAAGACTTGACGCATGTGCGTCCAAGCTTGTTTCTTGGACATCTTGTTGAGTTGATTCCTCTAGTACTTTTACTTTTCACTTTTCTTTAAGTTATAAGCATGTGATTGCAGTCTTTGGGTTTCTTTTCAATGCACTAAAAAAACAAGAACAAACTGTTGCTTTGTTTACATTTGATTTGCATATCTTAACGCATAAATACATACCTTTTAATGATTTGTAGGATGTGAAGATGTTTTTCGAAGCGCTTTTGGTTATGAAAAATTCTTAACTAACTTATCATAGTTGTAATCAGCAAATAGGTCAAATTTGTAGGTGAAACAGAACTGTTGTTGTTTACTAAAAATTTTATTTAGAGATGTGCGCAATGCGGCAAGTGATGAGAGCTTAAGAAACTATCGTGTAAAGGCATGGGCTGATTTATTTTGTTATAAAATTGTATCTTGCTTTTAATAAATATTTCAATTAATATAATTCATTTGTAGGTTTTAAATTAACTGTTTTTAATTCTTAAACTCAAAACAAAAAGAAATAAAATAATGTACGGTGGCAACATCATCGCAACTATCGCTTAATTTCAAATCAAAGAGCTTATCTTTTGGTGCTCTCACAGCTGGCAAACAAAAGTTGACTGCTGTGTCATTAACAATGCAACCACGTACGAACTATAGGTGGCGCCAGCAGTTCATACTGATAAGTAGAGTTGTGTCGTTTCGTTCATTGAAATTCAGTAATTCGTGAACGAAATCGTTCATTTTTTTTTTGGCGGTAACATGAAATTTGTCAAACTAGATTATTGTTGAATTTTCTTAAAATAAAATGTCTAATGGTACCATTTTATTGGAAGTGAGGGTGGAAAGCACCGGCAAATGTATTTATTGCAAATCCGTGCTGAGTATAGCTGGCGGGTCTCAGAGCAATTTGTGGCGCCATTTATCAATCTAATTAAAATTTGAACATTTTTTAATGGGCTCGAAAGCATTAAAAAATGAAACAATGTTCATTCAAACCATCTGAATAGAATGATTAACATGTGTGCTACCGGTCATCGTTCAGAACAACTGAACAACTGAATAGAAAGTCTGACTTAGTTCACGGCTGAAAAATTAACTATTGAACTTATTCAGCAAATTGAACTAAAAATACCAACTCTACTGATAAGCCATTTTAAATAAATGAGCAAGTGATCAAAAGTGAACTAGTTAACATATCCAAATAAACCAATGGCAAGTTTCATTCTTTATTGACCCAAATAGCAACCACACACGAAATGTGCGAATTAGTAGTATTATTGCTGCTGCTGCTGCTGCCGTCAGTGCAATTGCCTGCCGTGTGGGTGCTTACATATTTCTCTTTGAGCCGAAAAAAAGATCACACGTTCTTGATAAGGAGTTACTTTTTGGGAAGTTTAAATAGCGGTTACTTTCGCTGCTTGGCGCACAGTTCAATTAGAAGTTTGTCAACATGAAGACGACGCTGCTCTTGCTGCTGGGTAGGTTTTTTTTAAAAAAGATTTTGGTTTTATCTGAAGGAAGATTCTGATTTTCAGCTGGATTTTGTGGCAGCAGTGCGAATCCACTGCTAGGACTTGTGGATCCCACATGTTTTGTGGCCAGCAGCGTTGAGTGTCCCAATTCGAATGTGACCTTCTGGCTGTACTCCAAGTGGGTTAACTATAATCAAATAAAGAACTGATTTTTTTAACGATTTATTTGATCTTCTAGCGCCACACGTGACTCACCTGTACAGCTGAATCCACTTGATCTTAATCCCTGGGACTTTCAGCCTCCACGTCCTGTCAAAGTTTTGCTTCATGGCTACACAGGACATCGGGACTTTGCTCCCAACAATCACATACGTCCTGCTCTGTTGGATAGTGAGAATGTGTATGTGATCTCCATTGATTATGGTCCACTTGTGCGTTATCCTTGCTACGTTCAGGCAGTGAGGAATTTACCTCTGGTCAGCAGATGTCTTGCCCAGTTGCTCAACAATCTCTTGGAGAGAGGCATAGTTCAGCATGAGTTGCTTCATGTGATTGGCTTCAGTTTGGGTGGTCAGGTGGCCGGGCAGACAGCCAACTATTTGAAGAGGAAACTCAAGCGGATCACAGGATTGGATCCTGCCAAGCCTCTGTTTATCTTGGGCAGCGATACGAGGCGTTTGGATGCTAGCGATGCCGAGTTTGTGGATGTAATACACACGGATACATTGGGACGAGGCATGATGCGACCCATGGGACATGTGGATTTCTACCCAAACTTTGGTCCCGTGCAACCTGGCTGCATGGAGGAGAATCCCAGTGATCCGGGCAGCTGTAATCATGAGCGTGCACCACGCTTCTATGCCAAGTCCATCAATTCCTCCGTGGGTTTCTGGGGTCGCCAGTGCTCCAGTTGGCTCATTCATCTCTTTGGACTGTGCTCTACTCGTGCGCCACAAGCATTGATGGGCTATCATGTGTCGGAGGAGATGAGTGGCTCTTACTTCTTGAAGACCCTTGGTGATCCACCTTATGCCATGGGCAAGCTGGAGGAGGCAGATAATAGCAAGTATTTGGCCAAGTTCCGTTTGAATTCTAAACACAATGAAATCGAACATGATTTCGAGCCGGAGCTAAGCGAATCCATACCCGAACTGGAAGATAATTATATAGACACCGATGAGCTGGAGCAACAGTTGATTTGGCAGGAGCAGGAGGCACTCGATGAACCGCTCTCTTAGGCCGAGTAGTGCTGTCTATTCAGTAACTAATCTTCTAAACCCATATAGTATTTAATTGAGTTTTAACTAATTGTTTTTGGTACTGACAATAACTTATTTGTTGAGCTTTAAGTCTAGCAATATTTATGAGTGCCTAATGTCCAAGCTATAATTGTGAAATTATCTGTAAAATTATTATACTGTGAAATTATTATACTTTGTTGATAAGGCCACAAATGGTTTCGTATAAATACCAGCAACTATTGCAGTTGCATTTTAACTTCAACTTCGACAACATGAAGCTGACAACGACGCTTCTCTCACTGCTAAGTAAGATGATTGTAATTGCATTCTCTTCGCTGCTTATCGGAATTCTTCTAGTTGCTGATTTGATGTTAGGACTAGTTGATGCTGCCTGTTTTGTGGCCAACAATGCCCAGTGCCCCAATGAGAATGTTACCTTTTGGCTTTATTCAGAGTGAGTAGAATATGAAATAATTCGATTGGATTTAAAAGCAACATTCAACAGTTCCACTCGTGATGCGCCTGTTCTCTTGAATCCACTTGAACTCCAAGACTCCGACTTTCAACCGAGACTTCCTATACGGATACTAATACATGGCTACACGGGCTATCGCGATTTTGCTCCGAATGATTATGTTCGCCCTGCATTTTTGGATAATGAAAACGTTTATGTGATATCTGTGGATTATGGTCCACTTGTGCGTGAGCCCTGCTACCTGCAGGCTGTGCAGAATTTGCCAGTAGCCAGCAGATGTCTTGCCCAGTTGATTGATAATCTCCTAGAGAAGAGCCTTGTCCAAGAAGAAGAACTCCATGTGATTGGCTTTAGTTTGGGCGGTCAAGTTGCCGGGCAGACAGCCAACTATGTGAAGAGGAAACTGAAACGGATTACGGGATTGGATCCTGCCAAGCCCTTGTTCATAACCGCCAGTCAAGAAAGAGTTTTGGATGAGGGAGATGCAGAGTTCGTGGATGTTATACACACAGATGTATTGGGCAGGGGCATGCTGCGTACCATGGGACATGCGGATTTCTATCCTAACTTTGGACCACGTCAACCAGGCTGTCGGGAGGAGAATCCTACCAGTCCAGGCAGTTGTAATCATGATCGAGCACCTCGTTTCTTTGCCGAGTCCATTGGTTCTCAAGTGGGTTTCTGGGCACGCAAGTGCTCTAGTTGGATAAAATATCAGCTGGGATTGTGCCCGAAGGATGAACCCCCTGCCCTGATGGGCTACCATGTGTCGAAGATGACAAGGGGCACGTATTATTTGAGAACGGGCAGCAAGCCGCCTTTTGCTTTAGGCAAAGGGGAGACAGCTGATCCGAATGCCTATTTGCCAAGACATAAAGAATTCGTAAATAAGCAAGAGTTGGATTCGCTAGGATTCTTTCCGGATCTTAAAGAAAACGCTGTGGAACGCGCTGCGTTGGAAAAGGACTTGAACCTGGAGGAGCAGGCTTCAAGAACAGGCTATCGATATTAATAAGCTCGCTTGTTAGGCAATATTAATATACGTTTTTATACGTATAATAAAATTTAACTACTTGCCACGCTTATTTAAACGCTCATGTAGGAAAATAAATGCATTCAATTATAGATAAGGCAACAAAACGGTTTGTTGCAACCATGATAAGTCAGTTCTCTGTGCGGTCTGTGCTCCAAGAATGCACTCTAAGCTCTGGCCAACAGTCAAACCTAACCAAATGTAGGCTCGTCTGTTTTATTGCTTACTAACAAAGCTTCTTTCAAACCCGCACATTAGAACTCGTAACCTTGAGCTAGAACTTCAAAACCTTGACTTCATATCAGCACAACTTCATGGGGGCTCCCCATTATCCATGCCGATTTCAATGTTACGTCAAGCTAATTAAATAGAATTAACATTAGAGACGGTGTGCAAAGCTCTCCCAGGTGTCATAATGTGCAAATATCGGATTAACGTAATACTCTCACTGCCATTCATACTCGGGCTATGCATTAGAAACATTGAAGCCCAGCTGCAAATGCAACCAGGGTTGTGCATATTCGCCGAACACAAGTGTCCCAATTCACGTATTGGCTTTTGGCTATATACCAAGTAAATATTGTGAAGTTGAGTTTAGTTATCTTTCTAACAAGTCCCGATCCCAGCAACACTCGCGATGAACCCACGCTACTTGATCCACTCAATCTTGCAGCAGAACTTTTCGAACCACGTTTACCACTCAAAATACTCATTCATGGCTTCATTGGCAATCGCAGCTTGACGCCCAATCTGGAGGTAAGGGATGTGCTGTTGCACAACCAAGCGGTGCATGTCATCTCTGTAGATTATGGAAGTTTGGTGCATTGGCCCTGCTATTATCCGTGGTCGGTGAGGAATGCTCCGATTGTGTCCAAGTGTTTGGCACAATTTATTGACAATCTTTTAGCTGCTGGCATCTATGAACGAGAGGAGATTCATCTAATTGGCTTCAGTTTGGGTGCCCAAGTGGCTGGCCTGGTGGCCAATTATGTGGAGGAACCACTTGCACGTATAACAGGACTCGATCCAGCTGGACCCGGTTTCATGACCAACTCACAGCGAGATAAGCTTGATTCCAGCGATGCAGACTTTGTGGATGTCATACACACAGATCCGTTCTTCTTTTCCATGCTGCCTGCCATGGGTCATGTGGATTTTTATCCGAATCTCGATGAGTTCAATCAACGTGGCTGCAGTTACTTTAATCAATTTCGTTTCTATAACTGCAATCATTATAGAGCAGCTGTCTACTACGGGGAGTCGATTACCACCAAAAGAGGGTTTTGGTCTCAGCAATGCGGCAGTTGGCAGCAATATTTTTCGCATCGTTGCAGTCGCTATTCGGAGATACCCAATACCCTAATGGGTTACTTTGTTCCGGAGAAGTAGGTTGAAGCTTTAGTCTGTTACAGATTCTTCTTATATTTATTTTTTGTATAGTGCATCTGGCTCCTACTTTCTGATCACAAATGAGGAGGCTCCGTTTGCCAAAGGACCACTTGTTGATGTCATTTTTGAGGTGGCAGAAGTTTAGGAAAATCTGAACTTGGCCTAAATCTGACTGCAGCTTAAGATGTTTTGTTTTGTTTGACAATAATATTCGTTTTTAGAATAAATTTCATATTTTTATAATATTTGGATTTTTATGTTTTATTCAACTCAGAAGTCAACTTTTCGTTATGAATTTTGGGAATGAACATCGAGTAAAAATCGCGTTTTAAGATTTAATTGCAGTTTTATTTTAGAGCTTAAGCAGAAACTTTTAAGGTATTGCATTTTAAAATCGGGCAAGTTTCGACGAAGTTATGGCAATTGAAAGTTAAATCCAACGAATTTCTTACGAATTTTATCACATCAAATTTCAAATCTGATTTTTCGTATCGAAGAACAGCCCTACTTTTGCAAAAAAGCTTTCAGTTGACAGAGCGAGCTTTTATTTGTGGCTCGCATGCTCTACAAACTTTTTTTCGGCTCAACGAAAACGAAACCGAAACCGAAAATCGAAAACTTCAAGAAAACGAAAGACTTAAGACACGAACGTGTGCCTCAGTTGCTCGCCAGCGCGCAAACAAAGCGCAAGTCTTTAGCTCCAGTCCATCGCGATTATCGTTTTCGTTTCGATTCGTCTGTTTGTTTGTTTGGTAATCGCCAGCAAGCAGCACGTGCGTCACGTCATCTCCGCCCGCCTGCTTCACCCGCGCCTCCTCGTGTGTGAAAGCGCCAAGATCAAGTGTTGCACAAATAGTTGATTTCAGTTGTGGTTGTTGCCTTTGGGCGTTTCGCGCGTGCCCGCTAATTTTAACATACTCGTGGCATCCGGCATTATGCCGCGACAGCGTCGCCAACTTGTCGTGCATTGAGTCGAAATCGAGAGTGTTGTTCAGAGAGAGTCCAATGACCAGCAACAGTTGCCGCCGGCGTTGCATATGAAAATCAAAATCAAAACAAATACAAAAGCGCCGCAAATTGCATTAAAGTTTAAACCTTGACCCACAACTAGCAAATATTCAAATATATAATCAAAAAGCTAAGCTGCAATTAACCCAAAAATTTCAAATTAAAAATGTTATCAAATTGTGCACACAAAAAGCGGGATTTTCTGGGAATCGGCTCAACGTTGTGGCTGCTGCTCAGCTTTAATGTTTTTCATGTGGATTTTGCCGGTTTGTTTTCTTTACTTTTTTTGGGGTTTTTGACTGTGCTAAAAAGAAATCAGTGTTAAGTTAAACTTTTACTTTCGCCCTGCCGGCTTGGCACCTTTATGATATTATTTTTTTTGGCCATGCCTGAATGCTTTTTTTGGCTTTCTTCTGATTTCGGCGTTGTCATCGCGATTTGAGATTGTGGCCAGAGAGCCAAGGCGTGTCAGGTTTGGTTGTCATTTGCGTCAACTGCATAAATAAATAATTGCACAATTCATAAATGTATTTATTGCGTTATTGCCATCCAAAGTTTCCAATTTGCGACGACCTTGCTTCATATTGCCAGCAACAAATATTTTGAAATTATAATATATTTTTTTATATACATATATGCGTTGACCATTGAACAACTTAAAGGTTGATGCTCTCCACGGCACGTACTCGGGACAACAGCAACAACTTATAACTATCTAAAACATTACTTATTTGTGAAGCCAACAATGTAGCGTTGGCTTTTTGTCTGTGCTGCGTTCACAAGTGGTCAAAAGTTAGCACACTGGCAAAAATATATATAAATTATGTGGGATGTCTTAAAAAGTGCAACAAAGTTGCTAAAAACTGTTAAACCATTATTTTAATATTAACAAAATACTAGGATGAAGCTTAAAAGCTGCAAAAAAAAGTGAAGACATACAACAAATAGCCAAGAAAACAAAAAATCTTAAGATGATCTCGTACCACTGTGCCACAGGTCACTTGTCCAAACACTAATGTCTCTTTTACCACACACTCTCCACTTGTTATTGTTATAATCGCAGTCATCGATGTTTATTGTTGTAAGCTTCTTTTTTTTTCTTTTTTTGACTTTGTTACGCATATTTTTTTGGCTCATCTAAAAAAGAAAAGAAATAACACATAAAATAGAAAACAAAACACACACGTTCAAAATGTGCCTCATCATTGGCAAGTTGCCTTGTTCGGTGTCAGCTGTCACATTGTTGTTGCTGCTGTTGCTACTATTGTTGTTGGCCCAGTTTATTAATTGGCTGTCTGCTGCTACTTAAGCTAGTGAAGCTACCGTTCAACTGCACTCTTAATTGCTAGTTCATCTATCATAATCATAACTATTATAAGCTTTAATTATATATCTTATACTTAATGCACCTTGACACCCTTTGATGCTGCGGCTGTTCGTTGTTTTTCGCAGTATTTCGCAATTGTTACTCAAGTTCAGTTTTTTATTATGCGTGCCATTGGGTTGTGTGGGGGGGTTTGTCAAAGGTGCCATCAAATGACTGTTATTCTGGCTAATGGGACGTATGCGCATTGCAAAAACTCATGTCATCACGACCAAAGTCAAGTGAATGAAGGCTTATATTCAAGTTTGTCTTAAATAAAAGTGTAGTGCAGGTTAAAGTTTAAGTTTGGATTGTTAAATGAAAGTCATTTTAAAGTAAGCAAGGCCTAGCTATAGTAATAACTATGATTAGCGCATTGGCCTTAAGAATGCCACGCTCAAACGTAGAAGTAGAAGTAAAAACCAACAAAAAGTTCGATATGACAAGCTTCAACTTGTGGTTGCTACTTGGGTGTTCCGGTTTTTGTCTATAGTTTCAACAAAAATCGAGTATCTGAAATAAAAAAAAAAACATTACAAAAAAGGTTAAACGTTTATAACTACATATACTATATATATATACATATATATATATGAACTCAAAACAATTCATTGTTGTACACAAGGAAACTGTTTAATTTAATAGATAGCCGGCACTTAGCGTTTTTTTCTTTAATAGCTGACAGCTGCCAAAAGACATCGAATCATTGTTTAAAAGGTTCATAAAAGTAACGATTTTAAGCAATTTTCTTTTAAGTTCAAGCCGAATTCATTAATGTTTTCGAGTCTTAATTTCAAGCACATAAAAAAAAAACACGAATGATTTATGGCAAACAGTTTGAAGAAAAACCGCAACACAAAAACCTATAAAAATATATAGACAATCGTTTTGACGGCGGAAACACAGAGACACAGAGAGAAGGATAGTTAGAGACAGAGGGATTGGGGGATAATATTTAAAACAATAATAAAAAACTTTTAAAAGACAGCAACAAAATATCTTTCACTTACTTGCAAACCAAACACGAATTAACAAAATGATGAGCACGTCTCAAGTATTGTTGCTTTGAATGTTGTTGTTGTTGTTGCTGTTGTTGCCCGTCCGCTTGTGTCTTCCGCATTTAGTTTTGAACGCTTCCGTTTTGGGCTTTCTGGAACGATTTGAGTCTTTGTGAATTCGATATATATTTTCATTTGATTTTTCCGGCGTGCTGCTCTCTAAAGCCTCATTTTATTTCGACACAAATTTTCCCCAAAAAACCACAAAAAACAAGCACTTAATTGGTATTCGTAATGTGAACAGTTGAGTCCAAGTACATGTCCAAGTCAGCAGCGTTCAAGCCCACTTACATAAGCCACCAGCAAAGTTAAGCCAAGCAAAGCGTAGCGATTGTGAAAAGAGTTTAACTGAAACTCAAGCGAATAACGGCAAAAACAATAACAAAGAAGCAATTGAGGCAGAAAACCCGACTCGGCCCATTGCTAATTGTATGCGGGGGAGGGCGAGGAATGTCAACTGGTCAACTTACTACATGAAATTATGCTTAGACTCCAGATTGTTGCATGTACAAAACGTTGACATAAAAGCATTATGACAACATGTCGTATGAAGCTTCAACTTATCCAACTAATTTTGTGTTCACTGTGCCATGAGGTGAGCGGTTTTATTTAACTGCCGTATGCCCTAAAAGGCGCTGCTTACACAAAACTCATCTCTCTGATTGTCGATCAGTGTTAAGTCAAGCCTGCAACTGCAACAGTTTATAGACCGGTTGCCATGCAACCATATTTTACCATTGCAACATCGAGTATTAGCTGCTAAGCAAGTGTGCCAATTGGCCAGTAAATTATTAATTACGTCCAAGGCCGATTCTTAGTGTTTTGAGTATTTTTTTCTAATGAAGCCATAAAAATGCAAAGCGCATTCAAATGTTGTGCGTAGAACTTTGAGTTGTCTGGTTTCATAGTTTGAGTATCGAATTGATGGAAAGATACGAACGAAGGCACAAAGAACTATAAAATTATGAGGAATATATTAAGCATGTTTTTAATTTTAAGTAAAGCTTTTACAAACTGAACAGAGGAAGTCCAAATTTAAATTCAAGTCCAGTTTCAGATGAGCTCAGATTGCATTTTGGGTTTTCCTTATGATGCTTTGCTGTCCATGAATCATGCATATAAACATTTATAACGCCCAGTTATGTCACGTTGAGCATTTGTGTGTTATAAATAGCAACAAGACACTAACCACAACAACAACAACAACAACAGACAACAATTGAGGCACACAGCAACAACAACAACAACAAAACGAGTGTTGTGGCAAACTTCCGTTTTTGGGGCGCATTTTGTGTCTGACTTTTACTTTTGCCACAATTGAAGAAATGTTGCAGCAACAACAACAACAACAACATAAAACTGGCGTCAAATGCTGGCAAATGTTGCAAATGCAGTCGCATGACATTTGCCGCAAATCGGCAACATTCAATGTCGCCAGCAAACAGCAACAGTAACCAGCATCGGCATCGGCAGCCAGCAACCAGCAACCAGCTTATGTAATTTAGCTTAACAAACTTGTTTGGCCAGCTTGAAGAGCCGGGCTCAGAGGTGAAGTTTGGGGGGCTTTGAAGGTGCCACGGGTGTTAAAAGTTGGCGCCAACTGATTGCACTACGACAAAAAAAAAATTATTTAAGATTTTACCAACAAAAATTTTAAAATATTTTTTCTGGTATTTAGTTTAATTGAAATGAAGTCTAGCTGAGATTTTCATGTTAAGTGATTCTTTCTTGATCAGCATTAACCTTTCTTCAACAATATTTCTTACCTATTTTGATCTTTCCCATTCCACAGCCGGTCAAAATGCCGCTGTTGTCGCTGCCGCCGTTGCTGCTGGCCAAAATCAATCGCAGGTTTATGTAACGGATTCTTGCCTAGAGAAACCCTATCGCTGTCCGCATCCAAAGATCCAATTCTATTTGTATACGCGCCGAACACAAGAGAATCCAGAGTTTATTAATGTACTTGATGCCAACTCCCTTTACTACTCACACTTTAATCCACGGCATCCCACCAAGATTATTATACACGGCTTTGGCGGTGGTCGCATGTTGAGTCCCAGTCCGGACTTGAGGGAGGCATACTTTACCATTGGCGAATACAACATCATCATTGTGGATTATAGTAATGCGGTGAAGGAGCCTTGCCTCAGTCAAATGGAATGGTCGCCACGCTTTGGCAGCCTCTGCATCTCACAGCTGGTGAAGTATTTGGCCAGGCATCCACGTGGCGTTCAGCCGGATGATCTGCACTTCATTGGCTATAGTGTGGGTGCGCATATAGCTGGATTGGTGGCCAACTATCTGAAGCCGGAGGAGGGTAAGATTGGTCGCATAACAGCATTGGATCCAACGATATTCTTCTATGCGGGTGCGAATAACTCGCGCGATCTGGACACCAGTGATGCCCACTTTGTGGATGTTGTACACACAGGTGCTGGTATCCTGGGACAATGGCATTCCAGTGGACATGCTGACTTTTATGTGAATGGAGGGACGAGGCAGCCAGCTTGTGTGGGATCTGCAACGTTGTTTCGTAAGTATACTTAATTCAATTAATGTAATATCGATAACAATCGTTGATTTGTTTAGAAACCTTGGCCTGTGATCATACCAAAGTGACGCCGTACTTTATCGAATCCATAACATCAACGAAGGGCTTCTATGCGGGACCCTGTCCAAACTTATTTACCTATCTGATAGGTTGGTGTGAGCCCAAGGATTCGGAGTATGTGCTCATGGGCGAGCACTGTTCGACCAAGTAAGTATTGAATTCAACTATACTCCAACGAATAAATACTTTCATAATCTCTTGAAGGGCTCGAGGCAACTATTATGTGACGACGAATGCGAAGGCGCCCTTTGCTCGCGGTTTTCCCGGCAAGGGGCGCTCCAATGGGGAATACCAGGGTGTAAGGCGTTGAGGATGAACTTGAATATATTGTATATTTATACTTAAGTTGTAGTAGCACTCTTGTGATTTTAGTTTGTTTCCTAATTATGTATTTGTATTTATTTGAATTGTGTTTTGTTAGTTTTTATTTGCCGCCATCGTCGCTGGGGAGAGGAAGCAATGTTCCCAGCTTGAAATTGTTTGCGTCTTGTACAAATCTAAATCTAATCATTAAGTTGTAAGCCGACGCTGCTGGAATTCGAAATAAAAGAAACTTATAATGAATAAAACGAGGTATTTGCAAATTTGTTGGCATAATTTGTTAACATGTTTGTTATTTTGATTTTAATTGTTTTATTGAATTCCAAATACATTTTTCTTTTGTTTAGGTATAATTCGTTAAGCCTTTATATGTACTCGTATATTGTTTTAGTTTCGTATAGTCGGTTTCTTAATGATGGAGCTTATGACTTTTTTTTAAATCAATTTAGTTTTTTGGTTAAAATTTAAATCCAATTAATTTTTTTGTAACGCAATTTTGAATTATTTTTCGTATTTTTTTTTTGTGGTTAATTTTTCAATTGAATGATGCGGTATACATAAATAGTAGATATATATTTATATATTTTGAATACCTTTTTATACTAGATCATAAAATTATACAACATGGGCGGGTGTTGCCAGAAAAGGGAGCTTGATTTCATTAGTTATTACATATACATATAGATTTGACTTTTATTTTTGTGAAATTTTATACATTTACTAATTGTTGAACATAGCACACACAAAAAAGAACACAAGGAACAATTAAAATATATTTATGTACATATAGCATAAATTGAATAAACTTTCCAAAAACCGCATTCATTATATTGTGGAAAGTATATTAAAAGTGCGACTAGCCGCAACATTTATATTTATTTATTAAATTTCACATTTAAATGATTTAGTTTAGAGTTGATTCATTGTGCGTCTATATATTTCTGAACAATAAATGAAGTTTATTAATACAACTTCTTAGCTATGAGAAGTATTTATGTATAATAATTGTTATGAACTTGTAGTACCCTAGTTTTAACCGGTTCATCTTTAATGCTCATTTAATGTGCTCTAAATGATATTAAATATTTATGTGTGTTGCCAGCTATAATATTCATATGGTTTTTTATGTACACTTAAATTACTCACAAAAGCATTTAATGATGGCATTTAACTAGGTATGTATCCATATTTACAGACTGTTGGGTCAAATGTTTAACTATTTCGTAAGTATTTTATTATAATGTGTGTGAGTTTTTGTTTTTTGGCTAAGGTTTAGTTATAAATAGTTTAAAACAAAAAACACTGTGGCTTTTCGTTAACATATTTGTTATTATTGTCCACACAGCCTTGAGAGCTTAACGCGTCTCTCAAAATAAAAACGAAACATTGAAATAATATAGAGTTAATGACAATTGAGAGCCTTCTTAATGTTCATCTCTCCTGTCAAGAACTATGTATTGATTTTTAAGAACACACCTATACATATTTATTTTTAAATATTAGCTACATTTTCTCTATGTTTATATATATTTAATGCCATTTTGTATATACACTTGGCAAATTGAATAATTCTAATATTACACATACGCCCCAATGGCCACAAGTTTAATATACTTTTACTGCATTTTGTTGTATCAAAGCATTAAAGTTTTGTGAAACAAACTAAGAAACATATAATCATATATAATTTTTGTTTGTTTATATTTATAAACAAAGCTTATTTAACTAGGTATTGTCGCTTTCACAAGCAGTTTGTTGTTGTTGTCGCAGATTAATGGGTATTGAGCAAACACAAGTTGGTATTCGATTAGTAAGTTAGTATACATACGAGTAGTATAAGTCATTAGCTAAAATTAAGCTCAACTGACCAAACAACATATATGTTTATATATTATGCAATAACATTAAAAATTTAAACTCTAGCTATTTAGATTAAATTTATAAATATATATTATTCGCTGCTCTGTACAAATTACGGTATAAGAATTGACTCTTTTAGTTAGAAAATTTTCACATTTTTTTAATACATAGTGATTTAATTGTGAATAATTTGTTACATTTCTGTACTCTTCTAAGTATATATATTAATTTGTTTTATTATAATACATTGAATACGTTTTAGTGTGTATATAAGTTCTACAATTGTCGGACAAAGTAAGTGCGTCTATATAAAACTTTACTAAAAATCATACTCAAAGTGTGCGATAAAAGTAAAATAAACAGTGGATTTTAAATTTAAGTGCTCGAATGAAAGTTAACTTAAAAAACTAAGAACTGTGCAGAAATATCAAATGTTAAGTTCATAAGACAAAAACTAATCAAAATAAAACACTTAATTAAAAAAACTTTAAACTTTTTTGTGCGATTTTATGTACAGTAAAACATTATTTCACGTGTGCTTCTTATATTGAATATTATTTTTCTAGAGATGAGAAGTATGATTAATATTTGTGCTATTTTTATTGAAGAGCATTACTAAGTTTTCACAGAAATAATATAGGAAAAAAAGTTTTAGAGTGCTTTGAAAGGGAAAAGGTGCAAAAACAAGAAAACTTTGAAAAAAAAAATAATGCATTCTCTAAAGAAAGTTTAGATAGTTAAAGGAAGACATAGAATTGACAGAAAAATATAAATGAAAGCTTAGCAAAGCTCCCCAATAAAATCGATTATATATAGTTTGTGAATGTAAAACATTAAGATTATATCGAAGATCATATATGAAGACCAATTCTGAGGTTATTGGCGTCTAACGATAGAGCTACTCGTAAGTCTAGTTAAATATTTGGATATTCTATATACTATGCCCTGATCAAGTCATGCCAAACCCAAGCATAATATATGTATATAAATGTTTCAACATAACTAACTAAACTGTATAATTCTATGTACGATTATTATATATATGGATATAATGTATAAGTAATATATTTATATATGGAATGTTTTTCGTGCCGAACATCAACAATTGCTTATTAATAAGTTAAGTGTGTTTGTTTTGATTAAAATGTACTAATGCTTAGAGACATAAATGACATTTAGAGCCGGGTGTTTATCATACACAGAAGAAGAATATCATCAACGGTAATAAAACTTGCAGTTTTCACTTCACATGCAACTCGCATAGTTAACAACAATTTATTTTACTATATATTTATATATGTATATATAATATGTATTCATATAGTTATAGTTTAGTTATTATTTATAATAATAATAATATTTCATAACGATTTTTGAGACGTACTGTGTGCCTGGATTATGTTTGTTTTAATTTATATTTTTATGATATACACAAATGTCAAATATTATTTGTTTAATTTTGTTGTTTCGTTTGTTTGCGGGAGCTTGTAAGTAGAAGTTTCGCGAAAGCGACGCTTAAAAGTAGGCTATAGATTTGTTGTGTATTCGTTTTGGCGCCATGTTGAACGATATTAATATGTAGTTTTGCTCTGTTAGGTACATAGTTTCATTGTGTTAGTGTAGTATTATGTGTCGTCGTCAGTGTTAGTTAATGAAGTTAATGGTCTTTCACTTTATCTTATATACAAATCAACCCCAATCAGGAACAAACAATTAACAACATAAAAAACAAAATTGAAAACAATTTGGCTACAACTAAAAGCTACGTTCATATATCAGTTAATCAGTGTTTGAGGCGTTTGGTTATTATATATTTTACTGCTGTTGATAGGATTGCTGCTGGTAGGGATTTGTTGTTGTTGTCGGCGCCGTCGCCGGCGGCGGCATTTGCCCTTGCGTGTAATCATAGCCATAGCCGGCACTCGCATTGTCAGCATAACGGGGCTCTTCGGCAATGGGTGCACTTGCCGCTGCCGTGGCAAATGGATTGTTTGCCACGTGTCCCGTGGCGCCGTAACTAATGGCATTCGATTGTTGCATCTGGCTTTGTTCAGTGTACTCCGGTGCGCCCTGTAAAAGGTATTGTTGGGTAGGGAAAAATATGGTATAATGGCTGTGACTTACGAATGCCGTCTCCTTCATGTATGTGCCCATTAAGCCCGCCTGGCTGGGATCTGTGTTGGTAATAGCGCCCACAGGCGGTGCCCAGACCTGTTGTTCCTCTGGCGGCGGCTCAGCCCAAGGCTGCAGCTCACCCGACGCGAATATGCCATAGAACGTGCAACCAATCAAATGAACACAAGCGGCCAAGGTGAACACCGTAGTCCAACAACCAGTGGGCTAAGAACAAAAGAAACTTTTACATATCAAACTAAACAAGTAAGAAGGCTCTAGTCGAGAAATCCCGACTAGGACATACCCTTAACCCGATACTTAACGCTTACAGTTAGTTATGTGTATTAAATCAGTGACCAATATGACCATACTTCAAACTGCGATATCTTCGGTGTTTCTGAACCAATTTTGATCAAATTTTTTTAAATGTTCATTATTTTATCCGATATTTCAAACTTCATTTTGACAATTTTGAAATTAAAGATTTTTGTGTTACGATCACATGTGTATATCGGAAACAAGAAATTTTATCGAAAATTTAAAGCAAACTTGATCTTCTCATGGTATAGGAGAGTTTAATTTTAAAGTTTGAAGTCGCTAGCTCTTATAGTCTCTGAGATCTAGGCGTTCATACAGACGGACAGACAGACGGACATGGCTAGATCGAATCGGCTGTTGATGCTGATCAAGAATATATATACTTTATGGGGTCGGAGATGCTTCCTTCTGTCTGTTACATACATTTGCACAAAACCATTATACCCTTATTTACCCAGTTTATGGGTTAAGGGTATAAAAATATATCTAAACTAAACTTACATTCCTCTGTATGAGTCCATCTAGTGCATAGGGCACAATGATGCCAGCCAGGGTGCCAATGCCATTGGACAGACCCATCAATATACTCGCATAACGTGGCGCAATATCCAAATGATTCACATTGTAGCCAGAGATGGCAAAGCCACTGAAGGCCACACCACAAGTCAAGGCAAACATGGCGCCCGTCTGCAAAATAAAATCAATAGTTAAAGAGACTAATAGGCAAGTTCAACTATGCAACTTACCGCCGTTGAGGAATGCGCCACGAAGAGAAAGAACAAACCCTCCATGCCAAAGCCGCCGCAATTGAAGAGTTTACGCACATTCGTTGTGGACAGGATGCCATTCTTGCGCAGATGATCCGCCAACATGCCACCAAATGGCACAATCGTGGTCATAATCAAATGTGGCAACGAGCCCACAAAGCCCGCCTCCTCGACCTTGAAGCCAAACTTGTGCTTCAGAAAGGAAGACTGAAAGAGCACCAACAGATAAAAGTTCCAGGAACGACAAAAGTTCGCCACGATAATCGCATAAACAGGCATCGAACGCAACATTTGACGCCAAGGCGTCGTCTTGAACGATGGCATCGACGGATGCGATGATTCGCCCAGCGATTTCTCAATATACTTCAGCTCTGGTATACTAATTGCTGGATGTTTGCGCGGATTCTCAAAGCACAGCCAGATCCAGAACATATACCAGATGATGCCAAACGCTCCATACGCATAAAATGGCGCCTGATAGCCCACTGCATCGGCCAGCAGGCCAGATAGTGGCAGGCCAACGACAACACCCGCATACGAACCGGAGAAGGCCAATGTGGCCAGACGGGAGCGCTCCATGGGTGGCGCCCAGAAGCGCCAAATGCCATGACAAGCCGGATATGTTACGCCCTGTTGGGATGGGTAAAAATATAGAACGAAGAAACTTAGAAAAGATTGCCAAAAATATACAAAAGAAATCGCATTAAAATAAATACTTTTGTTGTACCTGTATTGAGTGGAAGAGGGGGTTATTTTTATTTTTCTTTTTTTTTTCTGTCAACTAATATCAGTCGACATAAAATTAAAATTAAACCAAATTAAAAAATAAAGCTTAGCTACAAAAATGTTGAAGATTAAGGAACAAAATTTAAATTTAAATCAGTAAGTAAAAGTAAGTAAGAAAAAGTTCCAAAGAAATCTTTATTTTCATGCTACTGGGTATCTCCTGGTTAAACCCACTTTTTTTGCACACCCTTTCCAGCTTATGACATGTTTTTCTTTCACTTGTTTGCTTTATAATAAAGTAAAATCCTTTTTGCTACCCTCTCGTGCCCTCACCCTCTCTTATGCGTAATCCTTAGCTTTGATCTGTTGAAATCGAATTCGATTTGGAGATATTGTGTGTACTTGCCTCAAAGAGTCCTTGCAGCACGCGCACACAAATCACCACATGTCCATGCATCAGTGTCATGGCAAACGGCACAAACAGATGCAACGAGGCGGAGCTCACAATCGATAGGCCAAAGATTTTGTTCGCCGGAAACTTGGATGCAATAAAACCGCCGGGTATTTGTGTAATCAGATAGCCCCAGAAGAAGGATGAGTCCACATGGCTCTCCACAGCCACCGTCCAATTCATGAAGACAGTCTAGAGAGGAAGAGAGAAATTCAGAGCAAAAGTTGAGAATCATTAAAATTTATGCCGCGGGGCCTTATTAACAAGCAAAAATGTCTGCGAGTGTTTGTGTGGGGGGGGGGAAGGGGGGGCGTGTGTGACTTTTGAGTGATGTGAACACGCACACGAACACCCACACACACACATACACTCACACCCGGTCTTAAATTGACAACAGCTTTGAAATCAAATGAGGCAAATTTAATATCCCCCAAACAGAAATTCCATTTATATTTGAGGGTTCTATAAATAAGGATAACAATTTTTTGCTTGTAATGACTTTCGATATGTTGACTTTTATGAGTCCAACTTACCCCATTGTGTTCGCCCTTGAGCTTGGCCGCCGACATATTGCAACGCATGCCAAATGCAATCATGAATCCCACGCAGGCCATTGTGGCGATTGTGTAACGGGCCGGCATACAAGGACACTCCGCCTTGCAGTACTTGTCGATCTTGCGCAGCGGTGGACGTTCAATCTCCTCGAAGGAGGCAGGCGAATCGGGTCGATCATCGTCATCGTCATAGGCATGTCCACCGCCCGGGCCACGTCCCTCGCGCTCACCGCCCTCCATCTCCTCGTAGCCGCCATGTCCGTAAGTTTGGGCTATCTCAAATTTCTCCATATTCGGCTTGATGCTGGATGAGAAGAAGGGAGAGAAGACATAACTCAAGCCAATTAGATGACAGTGGGCAACAGGTAACAAGGGGAGAGATGGACGTGTAAAAACACAAATATTTTCAGCTTGTTAAAGCCACACATACACTTAAACCAAAATTCGCCCCTTGTTGTCTTGTTTTCCCAAAGGCATTTGTGGCCTTGTGGATTGCGGGGTGGCATTGTGGCAAGAACGAATCATCCAATTGAAATTGAATTCAATTTTATTAAGTGCTGATAGCCACAGAGGGCACAGAACATTTAAAGCATTCTTCAGGTAGCGATATTTTAAATGTCTTTCAATTTGATTTTTCAACGATTTCTTAATCTGATTGTGGCTTAAAGTCAACGTTTAGCTGACAAAGCAAACTGATTGATGACGGCATGAGAGTTTTTTCTGTGGCTTAATGTAATGCGATATGGTTGGGGCAGGGGAGGAGAGGAGGTGGATTTAGTCAATCCAACATCTTAACCCGGGCTAAGTGACACATCAACATTGATAACCTTCTGCTGCATTAACAAACTTTTTTTTTGCTCTCCATTCATTTCTCTTCATAAATATCCAGACAAACGCTTCGCAATACAAACTAATCAGTTTGCCACCAGCAAACATGCCACACACAACTACCACTACTACTGCGACTACTGTATCATAACAACAACAAAAAAAAAAACGTAAAAGAACAACTCTATAGAGTCTTCGTCGCCGGTTTGTCACATAACTCAAATGTCTGCCGCCAAAGCTACCCTCGTCTGGTCACGCAGCTTCCTTGGTTTTTTTTTTCTTGTTCCTTGTTCCTTATTCCTTGCGCCTTGACCGACTTTAATGCCGACTTGTCTGACGCCAATTTTATGCGCTATTTATGTACATACATATATTGCTGTATGGCATTGTCACAATGTTTGTCAATGGCATTGAAAAAAAAAAAATGGATGCGATTTAATGGACTGAATATCTTATTCTTTAGCTAAAAATGTTCGTTATTTTTGATTGTAACTGCCAGACAATAAATTATTGTATATTTTGTGGCTCTATCTAACCAAGGGATATAAGGCGAGGACTTATTAACGATAAGGTTACAAAAAAGTCATAAGAATTGGATGTTAACTATCCTTGGGACTGCACTATAAGCAGTTAATACTTTATGTTAGAGACTTGAGGCTTAAATATTTTATTTAATTTTTTTTTTTTTTAATTTTTTTTTTAACATCATTAAATCAAATTACAAAAATTGAGCTTAAGCTATACAAATGCTTAGGATTAATGAACAATATTTAAATTAAATGAAATGAAAAGAAAAATTAAAAAAAAAATTAAAATATGAGAAAGATTTTTGCTACTATAGTTAGTTGCATCTTAAAACAGTTTATTTTTTATTAAAATCATTTTATATAGAGTATATCAAAAGTCATGCTTCAAACTCAACTTCCTTTAACGAATCGGTTTCTTTTTTTTGTTTTTGGCAAACTATTGCGCAAGTTTTTTTCTTCTACCAGCCACTTGTTTGGCGCATTTGATTGTCAGTAAAAATTTTGTAGACTTTATGGCGCCACATAGATTATAGCTAACTGGCGCCGCTGTCTTGCGAGATACGAGACGCAAGAGTTTTGCAAGTTGCCAATTTTTAGCTGTCTGTCTGCGCGTTTTGGGGCTTTAACTTGGCCACAATGAAGCGCAGCCATTAGGCAAATGTTTAACATGGCTTGTCAGCGACACCAAGCCAACGACTACTTCACGACTGACAATTCTAATTTCGTTTTCATTCAATACACACACAATAAACACCAAGTGGAGTTTCAATATAATTTCTTTGGCGAGGGTAAAAGCGCGAAGCGTTTCAAGTGCCACTTGGCGCCATCAGCCGCAGATTCTTGGTGTTGTGGTTGTCCTGGTAACTGGGCTCGTAAAAATCAATTTCATTTGCGTGCAGCCTTTTCAATTCTCAAGAAGCTCAAACGCCTGTTGGTATGCAGCACACCAACATATATAGAGAGTGGCATTCCTTAATGGCAACGAAATCGTTTACCTATTGTTCCAATTTCTAATTTACGCCCCCCGCAAAAGGTCCTTGAGAAATCAGTTGTACAAGAGTAAGAGTTGACTCTCCTTTCTCTCTTTCTTTTGCTGTGTGACGTGCTCATAAAATTGCATACCACAAATTCACGCACTTGTCCTGTTTTTAGCCCAATATGACTGCCTTTGTGCCTTGTTGTGTGTGTGCAGAAGGATCTGTTGCCGTGGCTTGGCCAGGTTTGAAGCACGTGCCACAACGTGCACAGCATTCCGAGAGCCAACGGTGCAACGTCTCGGCATGCCATAACTGTTGGACTCAAACTGGGCGACTTTAATGACTTGTTAAGCATGCCAATAATTTAACGAAACTTGAACGACGACGACGCGTCACAACGCGACACGTGCCACAACTTTCGCGACGCCTCAAAAGCTGCCCCATCTCTCTCTAAGCACTTCAGCATATTTATCCTGCCTCCATTCTCTATTACGGCTTTGCATGGTCAAGTTCAACCAACCACGCGTATTGGCAACTCTGTTGCACAGTGGTATGAGTTCAGAGCTGATCAACGTTGCGTTAAATTAAATTTTGAAGAATCATTTGATTGCATTCATATTTCAGTTACGGTATATTGCACAGTCAGCAGTTAAAGGCACAGTGGTACAAACTAAGTAAAATGATTTATGATTTTTACAGAAAAAAAAAAATATATTTTAATTTTTGAAACTTTTTCTTTTCATTTTATTTTGCTTACCGATTTAAATTTAAATATTGTTGATTAATCTTAAACATTTTTATAGCTATTTTTTTTTTAATTTTTTTTTTTATGTCGACTCCTATTAGTTGACAACAAAAAAAAAAAAATAATTAAAAAAAAATTAAATCTGACTAGAGTATGCAATATTTTCTTTTCCATTGCAATTTTAACCCATGAAAAACCATTGATGCTAGTGTCAAAAACTTTGTTGCACAGTGTGCTTAACATAATATATCATATGGATTCGTTCAGCTTCGTTCCGCTTCTTACTTACCCGCCAAAAACGCCAGTCGCCTTCTCCTTAAACGCCGTCAAGCCCTTCATGATGATGCTGCTGTTTCTACTCTGTTGGACTTTATTGTTTTTGTTCACTTGTTGTTGTTGTTGTTGTTGTTATCGCTTGTGCGCATAAATATTTTGTTGCCAACTTCACGGCGGCTTACCGCTGTACTCTTATGATGGGCGTGTCGAATCCACAGGCGGCTAATTTGCAGCAGGCAACAAAACAAATTTTGATAACTCAATTTTGGTTGGTTCGTTCTGGCTGTGATTCGTTTTTTTTTTTACTGTCGGGGGATAAATATATCAGTTGGACGCCATTTAATGTGAGTTGTAGGTCGCCGAAAGGTGTTGCATGTTCCTTTCACAGTGCCTGCCAAAAAGAGATGCAACATTATTAATATAACGAGTTTGTGTTCGGCTGCTGATAAGCAAAATCCTACAAAATATCATTATTTGGCCGCATTTGTCGTCAGTTTTGTTAAGTACCAATGTTGCCAGGACGTTTGTTAAGCAGCTTATGTTCATAAATTTGCCTGGCAGTTAATAGCCAGAACGAATGGAGAACTCAGATTGGGTTCTTTTTAAGGGTTGGCTGTGCTTTTCAATACTATAATATTTGGTTAAAGTTGGGGAAATAAATATTTTGTATGTATGCATTTATGAATGTAAGCTATTAAACTTATTTAAACGGGAGATTGGTTTCAAGAAGCTTTAGTTAACATTGAATAATCTTAAGTTGCAAGGAGGAGAAAAAAACTTATTCATGTTTTTTTTTTTCAACTTCAGAATAATATTTTATATATAATATGTTAATTTCCTTATTTTTGGAAGCTTGTTAATATTATTTGTATGATTATTTTCTCAATATCAATCAAAAGTTTCACGTTATAGTGAATAATCTTAAGTTATGAGGGGGAGAAAAAAACTTATTCATGTATTTTTCGACTTGCGAATATTATTTCATACATAATATGTTCATTTCCTAGTTGAAATTGTTTGTATAACTTGATTCTCAATATCAATCAATAGCTTTTTAGTTTCAATCCGGAATATTCTTCATTTGACCTTTGTGTTTTTAGTTCTTCACTCTCACTTACGTTGTTCACAAGTATTGCGTAATCCATTCTGGCGCTGTTTTTGATTATGTAATCGCTCAACGTAATCCCAAAGTAGTTAACTTTGCGTTTATGGTAGTGTTATTGATTATTTGTTAATTAAACATTATGCAACAAAATTGTAATATTTTTAAAATTATTTTTTCATTAACGTTTTTTTTTTGGTTATAATTATCACAAATAAGGTACACAGATTATAGATATATGTAGATAGATAGATGTAGCTCAAATGGCTTGACACATTACACGTAACGCTGCGAAAAGAACAAACACACAGTTTGGAAGGTTATGTAAGAACAGGAATAGAATATTTTTTCACTATTTTTTAATCGTTATGTAAGGGCTCAAAATCGCTCACGTTTTCTAGGCAACACACGACCCAAAAAAAAAATTAAGTTAAATATAAAAAAATTAAAATTCCTAAGAATATGACATTTTATAAGCCCGGCTCGACAACATTCAGACAAAGTTGAGGTCGACGCCGGCGGGAATCCTCGGACGGGACAGCGACGACGACGACCACGACGATGCTGGAATGATCCGCGTTCAACTCTGTCTGAAGACTGTGACTGTGCGGCAGTCAGGTCAGACGAGGACCTCTCAGTGAGGATCAGACAATGGCATGAAGTCGGCTGGCGTTGCCAGAGTGTGATGGAATGAATGTTGCATGGTATATAAGCAGCTATCTCAGCTCCTGCAGCTGGAAGCTATATACACATATATATATATGGTATATATAGTTGTGGTTTGGGGGTGGGGCAGTGCTGCTCTTGGTATATACACTGGAAATTTTCGACAATTGGAACTGGAACGAACGAAACGCGTGTTTTTTTCCAAAAGCATTTGACAGTTTTTAACACGTTTTTTAACACAATTTCATGAGCAATTTTCAGCAGTATTATTAAGTAAATTATATAGTGCTATATACTATATAGATTGTAGATAGTTTTGCTATTAACTGGTCACACTCACTGGCACTAACGCTGCGGCGCTTGCTTTGGCCTCAGCAGGACAACGCACGAAGTGAAACTAACGCCAACAGCATTTGCCCTTCTTGTCTGGCCAGCAACGCAGCAAGATGCCCTGGTCCAGATTATGCTCACCAATACCAGCAACAACAACGACAACAACACATATAATCGTAAGCAGCGCAAGCGAGATACCGTTAGGTGTGGTGAAAAGCTTGTGTGCGTGTGGTGGATACTGCGCACGCTCAGCCTTGAAGTATGTGCAGGAATTTCGTTGGTCGAGGGTTGTTTTGGCAACAGTAGCAAATATTCTTGTACGCAAGAGTGGGGGGCTAACCACCTGGCTGGCAAGCACCAATCAGCATTCACCTCCATCTCCATCGTTCCTAAATCTGTGGGCCATGTACACAACATTGCTATATATACACACAGTTTGTTGCCTGGCATGCGAACAATGTTGAATCTCAGTGGTGCATGAAATGCTATTAACATGTTGCCCCAGACCCATCCATAGCTCTGCATTGTTTCGCCTTCGGTTACCATATAGACGCCAAATACAAGCGTTTTTATACGCTTATTTTACATAAATACATACATACATATACATATACACGCAAAATGTCAGCCATTTTGAATATTTACTTTTGTTTGCTCTCGCTTTCGCATCTCTCAATCGCCTTTCTATCTCTCCCACGTTGAGTTCTGTGTTTTCTTTTTTGTTCACGATTTATGTTGCACAATTTATTGTGCGATTGGCCAGAAATCATTCTTATTCATTATTGATTGTCCAGCTGAGAATGGTTAGCTCAAAATTTCAGCTAAAATCAACGAGCCAAGTCTGCTTTTCATCAGCCATTTGATATATGGCTAGCCGACGTGGACATTTATATCATTTTGGCATAATAAATGGCTGACTTTTTGAATTACTGCAAATTACTTGGGAACTTTGTGATAGGGAACTTAAATGAGATTTTTGTTAACAAGTTAATTTGTCAAAGGAAATTAATTTATATTGATTTTTTTAGAAAAAAAAATATCTTGTTAATATTATTATATTATAAAAACATTCTCATAGATTGGAAAAATATTTTTTTGCATTAATAAATGTAAATTTAAATTTTTTTTAGATTAAAATTAACTAAACCGTGTACTTAGCCTCATAGTTTTTATCTCTTCCAATGTTTTCTTTATTCTGTATCCTGATGACATCTTAGAATTCCACTTAAAAGTATCCAATAATCTAAGCAAACGTCGAGCAACTGTTAAGATTCACATGCCTTAGCGAGCTATTCATAATCCATAACAATCTATGGCTCTAAGAGTTCTCATCTCACTTTCAAGTAACAAAGCAGCTCTCCCATTCACTACAACCTCTGCTCGTTGCTAATACGACGCATTGGCGAAAAACCCTCATAAGCATAGAGTAAACAGTCAAACAGTTGCAACTCAGCCAAAAGCTATAATAAAGTTGCGGATGTAAACAGCAAAAGCGAAATAAACAACAACGTCAGCAATCACGGGGGGCGAAAAATGAAATGAAAATCAACAAAACGGCAGTCATAGTCAGCCGCTAAGGATATTGACAAAAAAAAAAAAGGATACATGACCAGGAAGCAAGTAGCAAGAGAGACGGCCAGACAGTCGGGCAGACAACCGAACAACTTTTAGAGACAATGTGGCGTCAACAACAGAGAGATGTTCAAATATGATATTAAATTTCCAAACATTTTTCGGGCAGCTTTTACTATTTAAACAGGACGATTAAGGATGCGCTGGCAGAATGCCTGACTAAAAGCAGCAGCCAACAAAAATCAACATTGATTGACATAAATGAAGAATAATCGAATTGCGCTCATAAAACTCTAAACTAAGTGGCAAAATCCGGCTGCGGCTCAAGTGTCACACGAATACAGTGGGGCACAGTGGGCAAAAAACTTAAATTAAGATTATAATTGGAACACCTTGGCGTAAGTGAAATCAGAAGACACTCGGAAACACATTTTCTGCTAAACTTTTCCGTCTTTATAACTTACCCATAAATCAATCTTTGTCCCACTGTAATAAGTAGGCGTGGCTGCCGCTCATCTCAGACCTCATAAATTGTGCGAAAAAAGTGTCAAACTTGAGTTGACAGGCGCGACAGCAGGAAACTCGGGGAGAGAAGGCGCACGTCAGCGGTAATTAGTGCAACGCCGGCGCCCTAAAGTCGGCTACAATTTCATTCTTGCTGCTGCTGTTGGTGTTTTTGCCACTAATTACAAAATAACTTTTTGTTGAGCTGCGTTGTCATCTTTGTTGGGATTCCCCGTGGTGATGATGTATGGCTTTTCGTTGCGCGATTAATGGGAAGGGGTTGCTGCTGCTATCTGCTTATGGATTACTGATTACAGCAGTCGAAAAAAGGCTTTAGGTTTTAATTACCAGCTGAGTGTAAGCGGCTTTAAAGTTTTGTCTCGAATGCCCACAAAAATGTTTGGCAGGCGAGTAAAGTTTTTCTCTGGATGGTCAACTGGACATGGACATAAGCATGGGACTGCTTGTTGATTTAGCAGACTCATGGCTGTCAATCCACACGTCCACCCACTCAATCACAAAACTAAACGTTCAGCTTCTGCTCTGCTCTGCGACTTGATAAGCGCGTGCCACCGTTATAAACCGAAAGCTGAAACCTGCTTGCTTCGGGGTGTGTGCTTTGCTTGGCGGGGGGGAGAGAGAGAGGGGGATTATGTGTGTGTGTGTTTCACTCTTGTGGCACAAAACGATTTCGATTTCGATTTCGCTTTCGTCAGCCAAGAGATTTAATATTTATTTTTGTTTGTGTGCAAATAGCTGGAAGCGCCACAGATATGAGACTGTGGCACGTATTGTAGATGGGGTGGGGGAGTAGTGGGTGGGGTCTCTGAAGTTGTTTTGCCTGTTATTAGTTTTGAGACTATAGGATGAAAGAAGGTTTTCTTCTGCTGTATGCTATTGAAACCAGCTCTGATTTGATGTAGGAACATTCATTGCAAATCAAACTTTATACGTTTTTGTTCAGAATATGTTTAAGGATATAATAGCAAAGTATTACCTAAGTAAGTTCTCTTTTCTTACGCTTGCTTTAATTAGCATATGCCCAACATTTACCATGGATAGTCCATCGCTCCGGCATCCATTAAGGACATTTCATAAACACATTCATTCATATTTTCCGTACAAACGTACGAAACACAATGAATAACGACACAAAAGCCAAAGTGCCAACAACAAAAGGCAACGTTGCCAAATGCGGCAAAGCTGCAACTTTATTTTAAGCTAGAATGCACACACGTTTTATACCCATACACCTTCCCTTTACTCCATCCATGCCACCTCCCCCGCACAATATGGGGCGACACACCGGAAGCGATGCTTTTGCGCCCCGGCGTGTGTCAGGGCCCTTTATGAGGTTTTTTGTGCTTGTCGCTGCCGCTGTTGATGTATATTTTTTACATTTACCCTCAAAATGCATAAATACTTTGTGTATATCTCAGTTGTGTAGCATGTCTTGATTAATGTTGGCGTACGTTGGCTTTTACCCCTACTACAGCTCCTGCCTTGGTTGCCGTTGGACTGGACTTGGGCAATAAAAATTGCTGTCACACATCATTTGGCAGCACTCGCATTGGAAAAGTGTATTAAAAAGTTTGTTCTCGATTTTTAAACATTTAAAATTGCTTGAAGCACTGCATCCGCCGGACACCTGATCACCCTGTCAGCCTGCTGTTGCCATTGGCGTCGCCCGTTCGGCCTCATAATGAATCTAATCACTTACGCTCGAGTGCATCAATTATACTGCCATCAAGCATCATGAGCCTGTATAAGGCGATGACAGACAGGCGGACAGACAGACAACCAGACAAAATGACTGGCGGCTCTGACTCTGACTCTGCATGAAAAGAGCGTGGCGAATGCTAAGGACGACGACGTTAACAATAAAGCCAACAGAAGCGACAAGAGTCCTTTGTTAACTGGCAAAAATTTGTTTGCAGCGTCATCAACAGCAACAACAACAACAACAACAACGACAAGCTCGTCAACATCAAGTTGATAACTTTATGATATATGTATGTGTGTTTGTGCCCCTTAACTGCCCATAGCAAATTCTAAAATCTCTGCTACGTGGGGTTGCAAAAATGCCTAAAAAGAGAAAGAGAAGGAGAAAGAATCAATGAAGTAAATGTGAATTGGATATATATGAATATGAAACGAATGAAATGTGTAAAAAATACTTAATTAGGATTTTTTTTTTATTTATTTATTTGTTTATTGTCAACTAAAAATTGAGTTTAATCTATAAAAATGTTTATGATTAATTGAATAATATTTAAATTTAACGATCTGATTGGGTTTTCAAAATGAAATGAACCGCAAAAATGTTTTAAAAAGGAAAATATTTTTAGGAATTTCCAAGAATATGTGAAAATAAGAAATTATTTTATTGTCTTCTCGAATTAAATTTTTTAAATTATTTTTTAATTTGATTTGAATTTTAGATTTTATGTCGACTTCAACTTTAAACAAATAACTAAATAAAAACCAACCTGGAAAACCATAAAAATCTTTTGTAAAGTCTTCCAAATCCAAGGCCCCGGGTAACTATGGTCAGTTGCTTGTGGTGTTTAGAAGAAACCACAGAAGTTTGTTTTTTAGCTCTGCTCTTTTGTGTGCTCTGAACTCATTAAAAGAATATTAAATTTCTACTGGCTTTGAAGCGTGCCGAGGACATTTTTGACTTTAATTGCTGAGTATGTGAAGACTTAAAAGTCGCCTTTTATGCGGTTTGTTGCCGTCAAAGCGAAACTCAATTAAGCCTCAACTTCCCTTTCCCACTTTGCTTTGCAAACTGATTTAAAACTGCTGATACGGCAACAAGGACATCAATGAGGATGAATGCTTTCGTCAGGGTTGCCAGCAACAACAACAGCAACAAGGACTATTGAAAAGGCATTCTTAATTGAAATTATCTGATGCTACCTTTTAAATAGAAAATTTGCGTTTTTCTGCTTTGTTGCTTCTGCGTTGAGCAGCTGAACTCGATTATCAATGAATGTTTCTCTCTCGATGATGGCGACAAGTTGTTTACAACTTTAGACGCTAATAGCGGCTTTAAGTCATCGCAAGGATACGCCATAAATCCATGTTAATAATGCGAGGCGAGCCAAAATGTGCTTAGGCAAGCAAATTTCAATTCCTTGAGAAAGTTTTGCAGTCTAGAAACGACTCAAATTCAAAGACATTTAAGTAGATTAAGCGACTTTCATGTTGTTGTCCTCACACAGCAGCCAGCCATCAACCCAAATGAACGTCGACAGTAAAACAATTCAGCAGGCACGCCCGGTGCAAAGGACTTGAGCACGATACGATACAGGACGATACGACGACGACAGGACATAAAGCTTTGCAATATGCCGTTGCTTGTGCCTTTAGCGCACTCTAAAATGCGACTCTTCAATATGCAAATAGCTCTTCAACGTGGGCTGTGTGTGGGCGTGGCTCAATGGGCGTTGCAGCAGCAAACAATGAAAGTAAATGCCAAAACATTTTATTGATTATCAGAGGCAAGAGCTAAAAGCACAGTGGGACCAAAGTGATGGGCAGTGCTGAAAGATTTTTTAAGTTAAAAAATATATATGTAAAAGCAAAAAATCTTTATTGAACTTCCTTTGTAATGAAAGTTCATTCCCACCGTGGGTAACGAAAGTAATGGCCAGATCAAAAAAAAATTTTTAAGGTTAAAAAAAATATTTGAAAAGGCAAAAAAACATTCCAGTACTTTCCTTTTTATGAAAGTCTTCTATTCGTTCCTAAAATTAACTTTAACTTTAAATTCTTCCCTTGTTTACCACTGTGCGTGAGTGCTGCTTGTCGCTACTTGAGTTGCCATTACGCGGCGCCGGCAAGTATGCTACACTTTTTGTATGTTGTCTAACAGCAAATGGGGAAACTGAAGTCTCAATCCGGAGTTGGAGTTGAAGTCAGTTGGGTTTGAGTAAGAGCATTGAGCATTTTAATAACCGCAGTGAAGCGCACAGCGCGTTGTGAAACGAGTGCCATAAATTATGCCACCCACCGCTTGGCCGCCCCGTCGAGCGATTTGTAATACACAACTCTCTCTCACTCACACTGGATTGCGCTTTTTGCAGTGGGAGGGCACACAGTGGGCGTTGGCTTCCCCACCGTTTGATGCGTTTGATATATGAATGAAATTTAAACTTTGGGCTGCGACAATGCGCATCAATTTTTATATTAGTGAAGCACTTGGCTGGTCAATGCGGCGTCATAATGCAATTGTATAATTTTCTTAAAAGCTACTTTAGACAGAATGTTCTCGAGTGCACTCTCAGGCAAAGCGCAATAACAAAAGACATTAAAGAAATTAAAAACAAACCCAAAATGGACAATGAACTTCAACGTTGGTCAAGAAGCACCAAAAAAAAAAAAAACAATCAAGCAAATGGCGTGAACTGGACACAACTAAAGCACATTTTAACTAATTGAAACGAGCACAATACAAATAAAAATATATACATATAAATAGCAATCAACGGCAAGGCAAATCCTTGCCAGGCTGCAACAGTCACGTTTTGCTCGAAGGCTTAGTCCTTAAGCCAGCGAAATGTAGTAACGACCACCTGTGGCTGGGAGCGCTTGGGCGCATGCTGCTCTCGCGCCCAGGACCTCAGCTCACGTCTCAGGTGCAAATGAAGATTTATAAAATTTGCAAATTGATTCAACGTGCAAGTGTTTTTTAATTTGTTCGCTTGCGACTTACTTAATCAAATTTTTATGCGTCCTTTGGGGAGCACACACCCTAACACCTCACACACACACTCGCACACACTGGCAACTGCTTGTGGTCGTCTCGATTTCACCCCAGAGACCTGTGCCTCGTAATTGAGGGTTAAACTAGCGTGTGCCCATCAACAGGTAATTGCCGTTTGAGATTGCGATTTTTATGACAACTTTGCGGCTTGTTAGCGCCGCATAATTCATGAGGCAGCACTCAGGCTCTTCATTCTAGCTTTAATTTTGCAGAAACTGAAGACTTTTTGTCACAAAGCATTTAAATCATTTTTTTGGAAGAGTTTTAAAACAAAAAAATGTATTAAACTTATCCATAATCCACTCAGACACCCTTAAATATTATATAAAAAAAAAATATTTTCTCAATAAATTTGTTGCTTTTCATCGAATTTCAAACTTGTGCAGACACATTAAAAGGATTTTCATGGCACGTGACCACACATTTAAAAAAACTCAGTTAGAAAGAAAATCGCACTTGGTTCTTGGCATTTTTGTATTATTTTCTTGAAGTGCCAATTGAAACAAGAGGGAGAAAATTAGCATTTATTTTCAAAAAGTTCGTGTTTATTTAGCTATTTATTCAATTTTCGTTCTCTTCTTCCAATCAGTCATGCCTAAATAGCAAATAGATGCGATTACATTTAATTGAATTTTTTTCTGTTGTTGTTGCTGCCTCAAAAATTGTATTAAATTACAAATAAAAAGAAAAGAAAAATAATCAAAAATGCGCAACGAAACGCAAAGAAGAAAAAAAACGTGACACTAAAAAATGTTTGGCGTATTCAAATTTCTTGTTCGTTAAGCCGCCAAAATTGGCAAGACAATTGACGGGGAGGATTCTGTTTTCACTTGTTTTTTTTTTTATTTTGTGTTGTGTTGTTGTAAGTTATATGTATAATAATGATATGGAATGATATGCACTATAAATCAAGGAACATTTCTGTACAAAGCACCCCAAAACACCTTCGCCTTTAGCTTGTTTTATAGCCTGTTGGCCAACAACAATTAAATTATGCTTGCTAAAAACATTTCAATTAAAGTCAGATTCAATTAATTACGCGGTAAATGATGACTGCATTTATGACAATGTTTAACCAGCTTAAAAACAGGAGCGAAGCCAGCAAAAAACCATTTTCAATTTATTGCCAGAACTAGAAAGGACAGAACTGACGGCAGCCAAGGACACCAAAGAAATTCAATTAACCTCGAGTGGTGTCTGCAGCATTGTGTGTGTGGCATAAAACAAAATGTGGTGGCATTTTCACATTCACACCTCATCAACATCATAGAAGAGGAGGACTGTGACTTATATACCACACCCTAAAGCGGCTGCTGGTGCTGCTGCTACTGCTTCTCCAATTGTTAATAAAGACCACGTTTTGTTTGCCTTAACGCCGCAGTTTAACCCCCCTGCAGATACTCTTCAAAATATCTACTCCGAACTGTTGGTCTGATTAAGAGAGCTGAGCAAACAAATCAGTTTTCGCTGGGCCGTGTTGGGTTTGTTTGCTTAGCCAATGTCTAAACAGCTCGACTCGACTGTATTTTAAACTGTTTGCAATATGCAGACAGAGAGTATGTATGAGGCATGTAATTAACATTTCAATTCTTCGGGCAACCCAAACTCATTGCGACCTCATCAGGCAAATGTATCTCTTTTGACCTCAGCTTCACTTTCCACTCTGCTCGCTGGGGCAATAAATAAATTGTTTTTCTGTTCCTATTTTGTTTTTCTGTTGACATATGCAAATTTTTGTTGCCTGCACGCGCGTATTGCTAAAGTTTTTTGATTGCTTTAAGCGCTCCACTCTTCTATGTATCTAGCTGTTTAGGGATGATGCAGTAGAGGTGGGGGGTGGATGGAGTTGATTTCAGACCAGGCTATTTGCCAACTTGTAGGTAGTTCAATAAGCTTTGATTGTTTACTCTTTGCTGGTTTTATTACTTGTTTAACAGCTTGAGAACTACTTAGAAGGTAGATTTTATTAATGTCAGTATAAGAAAGGGAAAAAGAAAGAGAAGGATAATCCCAACAATAGCGGCTTTGGAGTGGAACAGAACTTTCCAAAGCCATAACTTTACCAAAACTTAACCGATTTTTAATTGTTATACATAACAAGTCATGCTTTAAGCTCTACTTTTAAACTGCATTTAAATCTAGAAACGTGATTTTGTATCGATTTTCATCCCAAATATTTATGATACAAAATCGGAGTTGGACAAAACTTTCCTATGCCATAGCTTCGCCAAAACTTAACCGATTTTCAAATGTTATACATCGAAAGTCATTGTTTAAGCTCTACTTTATGACTGCATTTAAATCCAGAAACCCGATTTTTTCTCCGTTTTCAAAAACTGAAAAAAAAATTTAGGATGAATATTCATATTAATTTTTTATATATAATATATCCAAAAATTAACTGCAAAATTTAAGCTTTAAACTGTAACTAAAATTTTAAATATTTGTTTACATAATTCTTTTTATTTTTTTATATATAATTTAAATTTATTTATTAGACATTTATTGTTATTAAAATCACATTAGTTGATTAATTGCATATATGTATGTATGTATGTTTAAATATGTATAATCAGCTTATAATGGTTATTAGATCGATATGAATTGATATGATGTTGCTATGATATTCTTTAGGTTCATTATTTTTGTTTTTATTAAAGAATTAGCAAGCACAGCAGAAGATAATTTATATAGTCTTCTTGATATAATGTTGCTTATTCCATTCCAAATCCAAATTTTAAAGGATTCTTTGATATTTGCGATAACAAGCGAACTCCACGCTCCAAGCAAGCGGTAAAAGTTTCCTGCTCGAACTGCCTCTTCTCTTACACCAGGAATTCCGTCGGCAAAGCTGCTGCCAGAACGTAAGCCCGTTCCAACGTGCCATCATTACTCTCTCTCTCTCTCTTTCGTCGTGAACTCCCTTCGTTGGTGTTTGTGGTTTGTGTGTGGCGCCAGTCACAAAGTTCGGCGCTTTTATAGCTGCCGCCAACTGGCTGAGCTTTAGAAACTTCACCACCTTACCCACCTCCCACACAGAGTAGAACTTTCGTGTTGAGTTTCGGCAGCGTGTTGAGTTTGTGAAAGGCAACAATTGTAGCTGCCTAATTGGGTGTACGACTAGTACATAGTACATATATATATGTTTGCAGTTAGGTAAACAGCTGTGTATATGTATGTGTGTGCGACGTGTTTTATCGGTGTGTATATGTGTGTGACCTTACAAGCATACTAGTACTTCATAGGAGGAGCTTCGTATTTAACTTTTGCAATGGCTGCCAAACACACATTTTCTGCCATGCTCAGCATTAAATACCCAAAAAACAACGAAACTGAATTTTAAATACGAAACTGAGGCATTCATTTCTTCGAATTTCTAATCCTTTACTTTGAGTCTGTCTGCCTGTGAGTAAGTGATTAAAGCCATTAACGAAATTATCAAGGATTATAAAGATTTGTACACAATTTGATGCGCTGCCACGTCAGCTTCACTCTCCCCTCTCTCTCGGGTAAACCTCCCGCAGCGCCTTGCTCAGATGAAGAGACAATGCAATTTACCGTAATCCAGGGGCTTCAATTAATGGAGTGTCGACGTCGTCGTCACAGCCCTAAAGGGGTTGCTTGGGCAACCTGCCCATAACCCGCCGCGACGCGGGGTGCGCACAATGAAACACTGAAACACCACCCATACCCCCTTTTTTTTAACCCATACTACACTTTCAGGCCTGCCTTTAAAAAACCTTATAGTTGTTACGGAAAACTTGTTTCCCTAAATTTGTCTTTCCGAATGATAGTTTGACCTTAGAATGCATTAGGCTTAATTTAGCGAGAAGGAGCTGGAGTAGTTAATGGGAATGCTAAAGCGTCTCTCCTCTAAGTGTTCTTCCTGCTCTTTAACGGTGCATTTTTGGCAAGTTTCCTAACGTTGACATCATTTGACGTCATTACGACGACAAAAAATGTTATCGCATTGTTTTTGTGGCATGCGGCACGTTTCAAGGACCAAAAATGACCGAAAACAATGCATGACTGTCAACATTTATTGTAAGAAATGAGAGAATTCTTGTTTGGAAAACTGCCCACATGGCATCAAAGGTCAGAGGTTACGAAATAAATAAGGAAAAATGCCAACGGCAATTGATGTTAAGTAAAGAAATTCATTTATCAGCAAATAGAGCTTGAATATTAAATTAGTTAGTATTAATCTATATATTAATAGGCTAAGCTTTTTTAGTAATCTTTTTATCCCGTTAACCGTTTTTGAAACTTAATATACCATTCGATTCGTATTAATTTGTAGATGTGCAGAATATGAAAAAAATTTAATTTATAATGTTACCTTTAAGTTCAGGTAAAGGAAATACGTATATGAAGCCTACGACTTGCTCAACTTGCACGAATATATAAAATATATTATTTTGACCAGAGCACACAGTTTTTTTCGTTTTCTTTGCTGTTCTTTTTTGGGGCTTAGCGTCCTTAATATTAATATTTTTTACAGCACAGTAACTTTCTTGAACTTAGTTAAGATCTAGAGATTTTAATATATAATCATTCATAAAGTAAGCCTACGACTTGCTCAACTTGTCACGAATATATAAAATATATTATTTTAACCAGAAAACAAAAACACATCTATACAGAAAATACGAACAACAAATATCGCGGTCGTTTTTTAAGAACTAGCAAAACCAAAGTAAAACATTAAACAACAAACATGGCAGATAATCTAGAAGATAAAGTGCCAGAAATCGCGCCCGAAAAGGCAATAGAAGCCGATCCACAAATTGACTTTAATTTCGGATTTGATCAGACATCCTTATCAAAGCCAGATGGCGAAGAAGCCGAAGCAGCCGAAGCATTAAAGATAATTTATATCGATGATGAGCACACTAAGGAAGACAGCGTGGAAGTAGAGCTTTCGGAAGAGGCACTTCGTCAATTGGAGCTGGAAAAAAAGAAAAAGAGACGTGAGGAAAAGCGTCGAAAAGATGAGGCAATGAAAAAGAAATTTGTCGAGCCATCTGAACAGTTTGAGGCAGAGCGAAAGTCAGAGTTGGAACAAAAGGCCGAATTGGAACAAAAGTCAGACCAAGAACCAAAGTCAGACTTGGAACTGGAGCCAGAGACAGAATCGGAGCCGGAGACGGAACCACAGCCAAAAGACAAGCGTAGAACAACGACGGACAGTGCATTTGCCAAGTTAGGATCACTATTATCTGGCGATCGAGGCGAGAGGATGAGCCAGAAATCCGGCGGTGACTACGACGATGAAATCGGAGGGCAACTATCGAGCTCCTCGGATGGTGAAGACTATAGCCGACGGGCGTGCTCGGTATCCTTTAAGGGTGAATTCTTCAACAACTTCTACTTTCCCAGCATGTCGGATATTTCATCTGATTCGGAAGCTGAAGATGCTCTTCAGTCTCTGCGTTCTACGATGGAGTCACGGCGCGATGTTGCGTCTGTTAGAGATGAGGGTACATTAGTGGATTCCCTAACGGGTGAAGCAATCCCAGATAAGCAGCCGGAGCAGCAGCAGCAGGCGGTGCTACCGGCTGAAGCACCAAATCCAGCTGCAGAAGAACCATCCGATGAGGAGGAAGAATCGAGTACCTCAGAAATGTCATTTGATTGGCCCTTCGGAGATGATGATATCGTGGCGCCTGTTGTCGAGCAAAAAGAAGATCTCGCCGATGCAGCCATGGATTTTCTACTCGAGAAACGTTCTACCGTGCACTTGGTTGACGTCGAATCCACCACGAAACTGGAAATGGCAAGAGCAGCCCGAGAGACTCGTCAAATTGTGATTGATTTCGTGTTCAAGCTCATCGATGAGGCTGTGGAAACCGCCGAATATTTTGATCCTTTGGTGACAATGTGCCTAAAAATGGATAAGCACAAGTTGCTCAAAGACTTGCATCGCCTGATGCACGAGTGCAAGTCTGCCAAGGAATATAATACGGTTCTTATGAACAAAATGTTTGATTATTATCGCCGTTTGGGACAGATGCGTGTCTTTGAGCGTTTGCCAGCCGAGCAGGAAAGGGTGGAGCGCAATCGACAGCGTAAGGCTTTAAAGCATCTGGACTTTTTTAAGAAGAAGGCTGTCGAAACGAAGCGACTTAACAATCTGCAAATGGCCAGTGTCCAAATGGATCTGGAGTATACGCGTAATATGACTATCTGCACTGTTGAGACGCTGGAGAAGTGCATTCGTGACACACTCATACGCAAGGACATGACGATCCTGCCACGCATTGTTGATCTCGAATTGCGTCGCATGCAAAATATGCGCAACGAGATAAGCGATAGTCGTCTCTGGTTGTTAAATAGGCAACACACCTTGGGCCGACTGATCGAGGTGAGTATGAGATATGAGTGTGGTGAAACGGTAGATTTCTTAGATAATATTTTCCTTTTTTCATCTCAGCGCAAACGTAATTTTGATCAAATAACTGAAGAATTGACCATGGATCAGTTTTTGAATGCGCAACGCGAAGTTGCATCGCTGGACACAAAGGTTGACGGTAACTAAATATATAACTTATAACATTTTCAGAACATATACTCTATACAACTGCCTTTACAGAGCGTCATCATGATTTGAAACGTATGCATGATCGCTGTACAAAGCATGTTCATCAATTGGCCTTTATTAGGGAGAAGACAAGCATGATAACGGAGAACTTAATTAAAAGCAAATATGAATTGGCACAGAAAATGAAAAAGCAGAGCAAATTGCGAGATCAGGTGCTCAAACTGAAGGTGCAGCATGCTCGCCTCAAGGAGCAAAAGCACGAATTGCAAAGGCAAAGCGGATTGCTCTATAAGCCAGCGCTATTGCAAGATTTCGATGAAACGGTGGACATTATCAATGCCAAGAAAAAGCGTGTGAAGAAGCAAAAAAGAATCCTACACGATATCGAAGCACGCATTGCTATGTATGAGAACACGATCCGCAGCTCAATTACAACAATATCAACACCAAGAAAGAGCCTTACGACAGGCAAAGTCACATAATATTCAACTACTTTTACACTTTTATACAGATCACATCTTAAACTTTTCCAAAGAACACTTAATAAAGCTGAACTATTTTTCTAAAACGGCTATTTATTTGTAAAATATCGTTATCGTCATCTATATTTATAAAAGAGATTGTCCTGATTGTTGAGAGACCCACAGCATAAACGAAACGAGCTATAAGGAGGAAGTTACGGCAATTGGAAGTTCCCTTTCACGCCCAAGTCGGTTATCGGTCTTACAAAATTGACATGAATATCTACTAAAAATTTGGTTTCTTTATTTTGTATTTATTTAAATGCAGTATTAATCAAGAGTGTATAACAAGACTTTTGATGTATAAGTTTGAAAATCTGATGTATATTGACGAAGATATGGCAATCGGAATATCTGTTCCACCCCCATGTTGACCCCATGTTGGTCACAAAAATTTGACATGAAAATCGGGTAAAAATCGCATTTCAAGATTTAAATGCATTATTAATCTAGAGCGCAAGACAAGACTTTTGGTGTATTGCATTTAAAAATCGAGCTTATTTTGAGGAAGTTATGGCAATCGGAAATACCGTTTCACGCCCAAATCGGTTATCGGTCATAAAAAATTAACATGAAAATCTACTAAAAATTAAGTTTCTTAATTTTGTATTTATTTAAATGCAGTATTATTCTAGATCGTTAAACAAGAATTTTGATGTATTGCATATTAAAATCAGGCGTATTTTGAGAAATTTATGGAAATGGGAAAGTCCCGTTCCACTCCCATGTCGGTTATCTATATAGACAGGACTGTATTTATTTTATATCAATTGCTACAATTTTGTAATAACTATCGGCGCAGCTAAGCAAGCGTGTCACTTACTAGTATTCTTATATAAAACTTATTAAATACAATCTGCTCTGTATGAAAATCCTCCCCAACATCCAAATGATAGACCTCTTCAACTGCCATCCACTTCAAAGTTGCAGCTCTATGGCAACCATTACCTAACTTATTTATTTATTATACGGTTTTTTTTCCCATTGTTTCACAGTTTTCGACAATTTCATGATGCTAAATTAACTGCCAGACATTTCTATTAGCTTGGCCATGAATGCCAAGCCAATCTACGCTTAATATATGCATGATGCCGTCCGCCTGATAACACTTCAAGTATGCCGGGCGGGGGGCGAAGTTTGGGTTCATGTTGCTGGGACAACGTTTTGCCCATTCTTATCGACGGCACGTGAAGAACTTGAACTAAATGAATTTAATGAAATGGAAATGTGCAGTCATGAGCTCAAATATGACTTTAGTTCAACTGTTTCTGTTAAGGTCTTCTTACGTATAGAAGATTTTAATGTGGGAAACTTATCTATGTTAATATTTGGAGCTTTAACTTATAAGATTTAAATAAAAGTCAAGTACGTAAAAGTACTTAGTTCTTGGAAAAATTGCTGAAAATTTGGCATTTTTTTTATTTTTTTTTTTTTTTATTTATTCTCAACTAATATCAGTAGACATAAAATTAAAATTAAATCAAATTAAAAAATAGAGCTTAAGCTACAAAAATGTTTAAAATAAATAAACAAAATTTAAATTTAAGTCAGTAAGCAAACTGAAATGAAATGAAAAAGTTTAAAAAATTAAAATATTCTGGAAAATTCAACAAAAAATTTAATTTTTGTTTTTTGTTTTTTTTTGCTATGTTTTCCAATCAAAGATTAAAGCTACTTCTAAGATCGTATACTTGATACATACCAAAACATCGCTAAAACATCTAACATCCTCCAATCCTTCTTATCCCAGTCTAATCAACTCTCTGTTGCATTCGCATGTGATATCACATCAAATGCAACATCAGGCAGACTGAATGCGTCCTGGGAAACGAGATAGACGTTAAGGTGTCGGCATCGTCCCAAAGTACCTTTTCACACATGAACGCACAATGATGCCCAGTTTCTTTCTTTCTCGGCAGCTCCCTTTAGACAGAATGGCATAAGGGGCGGTGTTACGCCTATTGTTGTTGTTGTTGTTTTTCTTGTTATTGTAAATCACAGAGTGAAACCGAAACCGTTAACGTGTTGCGGTTACGCTGCTGACTTTGCTGTGGCAAGGAAGAAAAAAAAACAGAAAGGACAAAAAAAACTGAAGCGAGTCATTCCATTTGGGCTTTATTAAATGCGCCAGCGGTTGGGGGGGGAGAGGCTGAAAAGGAGGGTTAGCTGACAGGCTGTATGTGTGTGTAAATGTGTGTAAGTGTGTGTGAGTGTGTGCATGTGTGTGTGTGTTTGTGTATGTGGTAGGGCAACGTCCTGTCTCACAACTTTTTATTGCGAATTTTCAAATGCTTTTTTTTTTCGAGCGATATGTTTTTGGTTTTGATACACTGTTAGCAAGAGGAAAAGCATTTATGTTAAAAGTAGGAAAACTTTAAATTTAATAAGGAAGAAAAAAATTTTTCAAATATAATTTTAAAAAAAAAGAAAAAAATACAGACGAGTTGATAACCTCCTTCTTTTTTGAAGTTGGTTAAAAAAAAAAAACATTTTTCGAGCTTTCAAAAATAAGTTTTAAGAGCAGAGCATTTCGTAGTCTATAAATGCAGACTATCAAAATTTGAACTCGATTTTTTTTTGAGTTTATCAAACTTTTTACATTTGTTTTGTTGTAAAATGGGAGCAGGAAACACACACATATGCACACACATAAGCAAACTTTGTGATTTAATGATTGCTTTTGAGTGCTGTGAGTTTAGCAAATCGATAGAGCTGTCGGGGGGAACAGGGGAAACTGCTCCCGGTTTCGCATTTCAACTTCAAGACATATGAAATTGTTACAGATTTTTTTTTTTAACAGACTTTCTCTGTTTTCGGTTTTTTTTGCAGTCTTGGCAAAGATTTGTCAATTCTGTGACACAATGATGCATAACGTTATCTGAGATTTTGGACGGAAAACGCAACAACAACAACAGCTTTTGCGAATTAATCTTCTTAATGTTCATGCCTTTGGGTTAAGAGTTGTCCCCTAACTCCCGGGCACTAAGTAGAGCGCTTAGGTTTTCCAAATCACATAATGCGATTGTTGATTGTTGCATGGCTTTAAAGCCGGAGTAAGAACATAAGAACTTAAACAGTGGGAAGTTGAGGAAATGCGAAAGATTTTTATACACTTTTCGTTTTTAAGGCCCACTGTAAGCTATGTACTTAGCGCCCTTGTAGTATTTTGCAGTAGCCAGCGCTAATTGCTGCAGTTTGCCGCAAGGTTGCAGGACCATTTGTATGGTCTAGTCACTATGGGTAACGCATAATCATATCAGCTTCCACACGATTTAACAGCAACGCAATTGAGTTTGCGTTCACATGGCAACTGGAGCAATGTTTCGACTTGTTCCTCTTCTTCAATGCACTTGGTATTGTCGACTTTTTTTTTGTGTGATATTTGCTCAACACTTTTCAGGTTTCGCATTGATTGCATGACAAATTGCGCAATTGCTTGCTAAAAGCATTGAGAAAAGCATTCACCAAATATGCTTTTTTTCTTGCTTTATTGATTGTATTGTACCTATTACAAATTGCAGACGACTTTCTATTCAGTTTGATTGTGTTGTCCTGCGGTGCTTCCTGCTGCTGTCATGACATTTAAGCTGCGATAAAAATACCGTTCGATAAGCATTTTGTTTATACATATACTCTCAGCATAAAGTACTTTTGGTATGAGTTATGTCATAAGCTGTTTGCCAGCAAACAAGCTGAATGATTTAATCGATATGGAGGATGAGTGTGGGGAAAGGACTTCTTATGTATAAAAGAGGTTGCGGGGGTTTGAGATATATATTTCCATAACTTGTTTCTTCTTAACTTACTAATTACAAAATATCTGAATCATCTATTAATACATATGTTTCGTATGTCGTATCTTCAATCCTTGAACCTACTTTTTTTTCCAGAATGATTGTTATTTTGCACATTTGGTTGCTGGCCCAAAAAAAAAGCTCTGCACAAAGGACAGCGAGACGTGCAGACAGGCAGTCATAATACTCATTATGAACGGCTTAAGCGATTTCCCCTGGGTGCTTCTACCACACAGAGTATAAGCCTCTTCAACAGTGATTGGAGACTTCCACACATATGCATACAATATACAAAAAAATACTTTTCTTTTTTTCGTTGCAAAAGCAATCTGAATGAAATCCGATTTGCAGTCAGTTAAATTGGCAAAAAGGCAAAAACGAATTCTCCTCCGCCTGTTGGTCACATCAATCAGTTTTGGTTCCTTGTCATGTTTAACACAACATGAAAATATGTAATAATTAATGTTTTATAATTTTTATGTGTATTTCAAATGGACAACGGCGTCGTTTTGCTAATGAAAATAATCTGTCATCAAAGCCAGAAAAACACAAAAGCCAACCCTCAAAAAAGTTCGTGAGAACAGGTGGGAACCAAAAGCCGAGACAACCACCCAACCACTTTGTGTGCCGCCCTCTTTTTGGGTTCGGATATATGATTACGTTGACTTCCAACTATTAACTCAATATTGGAGTAAATTGTCACTGGCTGAAAAAGGGTTGCGATTGCAGGAAATTGCATTTGTGTGGCCAAATCAGATAAGATTCAGGTTTGGTTAAAACGTTTCGGTGTGCGCCAGGATTCACAGGATTCACAGGATATCACATTAAAAGCGCATCAGCGTCGTCTAAAGCTGAGGAAACTGTTGCTGTAATTACATTCCACGAACAATCGGTGGGAAAAACGAGAAGAAAAAATGGAAAAGAAATCATGAGAAATTGCAGGAATCACTGAAACGACTTTTAAATACACTTCTTGTTTAATCTTAGGCGGGTTTTTTAAATAACTAATAGTAATGTTTTGTTGCATTTTTTCAATACAAAAGAAACAAATTTGGCCTTACATCTTTTTAGCTGTAAAACTTAAATGTATCGGAAAAGGATCCAATTTATACTATATTTATAAATTGGCATAAATAAACACAAAAAAAAAAATATAAAAAAAATATAATCTTAGTCAGGTTTTCCAGCTAACTACAACTTCTTTACGTAATCTATAGGTTTTTACTTCTAGTTAGTTAATCTACCACAACTTCTGACTCAAGCCCACCTCATCACCTAGTTGTTTTGCCCTCTTTAATACCCTTTCTTCAGCACAGCTTTCTTACTGGTCATTTGCGCCCCATTCACTCGTTCATCTTCTCAGGCAATGGGCATTGCCTTAGCCTTGACGGTTGCCTTTGTTTGTGCCATTAAATTAAATATCATACCCGAAGGACCTTTGACTGTCACTCTCTGTGTGTGTATATTCTCTCTGCTCTGGACACACAATGCGCGCAATTTCTGTCATTTCCTTAATAGAAATCTTATCTTTTGTGACGCCTTCGCGTTCGAAGGAGTCAAAGGAGTCGTTGCACAGGCTCCACAGCGACTTAAGCCGGATATCGCACCTTTGACATCTGATGGGGCATTTGGGGGGTGGAGTTGGAGTCACAGTTGGTGTGCTTAAGTGGACATTATTGCTGCTCGATGGAAAATGCCTAACTCTGAATAGATTAGTTATTAAAGAAAGTGCGGAAACTAAAATTTAAATAGAGCTCGACGCTAGCGCTTGGACTAATATAATTAAATAAAACATTATTATTACATAAAGTATTATAGTTAATTTAAAAATAACATAAAGTTCATAATAAATAAAGTTTTTTTATAAAAAAAAAAATAATGTATTATAGTTAATTAAAAAAAAAAAATACATAAAAAAAAAGGTAAAATAAAATAACGTTCATAAATCCTATCCAAGTTACCTTAAAACTTTTTGTCACATATCGACAACACAACAAAATCTTTTTGGAGCAATCCCCAGAACAAATATATACTTTATACATTTTTCTACAATTTTACAAACAATGAGTTGTTGTTCCAAGCCGAAGATACCGCAAGTTAAGGCCTGCTTTGGCAATGCAGGGAAGAGAAATTTGCTGGCTCCTAACCCAGATGAGGTCATAATGACAGCATTGGATCGCATTCTGTATCATTCGGGCGCAACCAAAATATTTCACCAGTTTAACTTTGATGATCTTAAGGCAAACGATTGTCCACCCCCAGCTCCATGCTCAGCTCCGTGTACGCCACGTGCCACATCCAGTTGCAGCAGCATCAACAGCGTCATGAGCAACACCAGTTTTAGTCGATATGTGAGTGCCAAATCGAGGAACACTTGCAGACCATCCAGCTGCAGGCCGAGCAGCTGCAGAGCCAGCTCTCTCTGCACTCCATTGCCAACGCCACCCAGATCCTTCAGTTGCAAGTCCAAGTGTAGCACGATCAGGCCAACACGTCCACGCACGCCACATGTGGACTTTGCCAATCCGGTGACCGATGATCGTCAGCGCGCGGGTGGACCCACATTCGCCGATCGCATGAAGTATTCAATATCCACAGCCTCGTTGGCCTATAGTCGTGTGAAGTCCAAGCTATCATCTGGACAGAAATGGTTGTGGACGCGTCTGGTGCGTACCGAGGATGGTTGTCATGTCTATGAGGTGTACAAGAACTCGGACGTGGGGCGTGCACCACACCGAATGAAGGGTGGCAAGGAGGCAGTCATACTATTTGTGGTCACACCCAAAGGACATGTGATGCCATTTGAGACTGTGTCATCTTATTAGTAATTCGATTTCATTTCGAAATTTGTTGTTTAAAAGCATAACTGTTAAATTGCGATTGAAATTACAAATCAATTAAATTATTTTGGAAAGTAGTCGTAGTGACTATATAGTTCGCTTGTAAAGATTTATGATTAAATAGAGATAACGATTACAAAAAATTAAAAATTATCGCAAATTTTCAAAATAATTATATATAATCAAAAAAAATAAAAATAATCAAAAATAATCATAAATTATCAAAAATTATCAATTATTTATTAATTTTGTTTTTCCTTCCCTTGACGATTAACAAAAATAAAATTTAAATTGCACTTTACATATTCTTTGTTGCTGGAATTAATTTGTTGTTTTTTAGTGCAAAATAGTCACAATTGGTTAAAAATAGTCACAAAGAGTCAAAAATAATGAAAAATATTTAAAATAATAAAAATAATCGAAAAATAATGAAGCAATTTGATTATTTCTGATTATTTTGATTATTTTGATAATTTGCGATAATTTTAGACTATTTTTTTGATTTTTTGTAATCGTAATCATTATATAGTTGAGTAAAACCAAAAATAGTCGTAATGTAATGAATAGTTCAACTTTTCAACTTAAATAATTTAACTACTAATGACTACCATAAGTAATCACTTCTTAACAGGTATGTTTAAAAGACATTAATAAAAGTACTCAAAAATATATTTATATATATACATAAACTTTTCACAAATATAATACACACTTATAAAAATTTTTGGTTCCTCTTATCACAGCTGTTTGTTAAGCAATTCGTATACCCTTTCGGTACAGTATAAAGACGGCACCCGTGCAAGTCAACAAGTAAACCATTAAGATCGTTACGGATTCGGTGGTGTTACGCTTTCTCGTATCCATTGTCATATTGACCAAACCGGTAAACAAATTGCACAGCATAAAATATGTCAAGCCATTCAAATTAATCGCTTCCACAATGGCAGGCAGAGGATTCGATGTTGCTTGTAGCACAAATTCAAAGATAAATCCACAGAGTAGCGTTAATGTTGCCGTCAAGCTAAACAGCCAAAACACATAGCCGGAGTTGAAGGTGACACGTGCAATGCCAAAGAAGAAGGTACAATTAACGACCAATATCCATCCCAATATCACATTGAGCAGCAGGATGCCCAGCTTGTCCCAGAACTGAGCAAAGTTCAGCTTACTCTTGGCCATATACCATTTGGCACAGTAAATGCTCAGCAAGTAAAGCGAAATGCAGCCAGGCAGCGAGCTGAGACCTTCACGATTTGCACTCCAAAATCCATCGCGATCCATATTCATCATGACCAGACGCGAGAGACCCAACTGCAAGGCAAGTTCATGCAGTGCTAGAATGCCTTTAGGGGAAAAACATTAGAAACAACTTTTATGTCATTGATTTCATTGTCAAAACTTACCCAAAGACAATGGCAACAGATGTGAATCCTTGTACGCCAGCAGACTGCAAAGGCTGCCAAAAAGCTTAGTAAAACCCAAAGTGAAGAAAGCATTCAAATGTCTACCATACTCCGCATCGTCCTGACGATAGTCGATGCATGTTATAATTACTGTACGGATAAGGCCAAGCAAGAGCAGGGGGGCGACAGCTTTGGGCAACTTTTTGAGATCTTGGAAGTGCTGGAGACGATGTGAGACAATGCCCATGGTGACCACAAACATACCAATGCCCACATCCATAAGCGAAGCACCAAATGATTGACTTTTAAAAAATTTCGATGGAAATGCATTAAAGTCTACGGCCAAAATGGCCGATCCCGTGCATATATAAGCTGCGGCACGCATCAGCGTAAACACCAATGGTCTTCGACCAATCTCAACGCAAAATCCTTCCTTGGCTGCAGCAGCAAGAGCTCTTGCCCAAATACCCTTACGCCACAGCAGTATGAAAATCAATGCGCCGAATAATAAGCAATATAGTTCATTGTAATCACTGATCACGGTATTGCTGCAAATGGTGGGTGTGAAGATGAGCAGGAACTCCAGAAGGAATCGTCGCTTCGAGTGGAGCGGTAAATGGTTACAAAGCAGCTGCGATAGTATTACGCCCAGCAATGACAGCACAATTGTGGGCAGGACACGTATACTAGATAGTAGAGTATATTCTTCTATAGTATAATCCTTTGCCGTGTGGACAATATCTTCAAAATCTTCCATTGGACAGAAATCATTTTCCAGATACGTTTGAAATATGTACAACGGCACTGGCATATGGCACATATCACTTGAAACGTAGGCATCGTAGTAGTCTGTGCGTGGCCCCTCCATGATGCACAATTTATGTTTATTTTGATTTTACTTAAATTTGGAATAAAATTGCATTCGCACAGCGAACATAAACAAAAAACATATGTTGTGAGTCGTTGCAAGCGTTGCCACTATTCGCTGCCAATGAGTTGAACTTTTTTCATTACTTCCTAGAGGGCGCTGTCAAAGTAATCGATTTCGATTGCTGTCAGTTTATATTTAAACGTAAATAAATGCATTGGGTACAAATTAAATGCATTGGTTAAACAAATCACAAGGCGCTTAACTATATGAACTACAGCTCATCGTGTTCCGACGTCGTCGTCGTCTTTACTTTTCGATACTCCTCATGATCGCGCACTTTAGCTGCCGCTTGTGCCACCAAACGCTCAAACTCGAGCACATCAAAGCGATAATTTGTGAACTTGGCATGTGCTCCACCCTCCGGATGATGTCCCTTATCCTCAGCATAGACCAGATCTCCGCGCTCCCAGGTGGCATAGTGAACGCCACGCAATCGAGCCAAATCCTTGTAACAATTCGGATCCTCGCAGTTGTAGAGCTCGAAAATGCACGCCCAATTGGGCAAGAAAAGCAAATGCGTTAATCCAGCTCCATGCATTCCAATCAACATATCGCTATTTCGCGTGATGGCCAATTGATCGGTGAAGGAGAGACTGAAAGACCATTCCCAATGGGTAATTAATGAGATTTATAGGAAGATTCTTTTACTAACCGTTCGTAGGAGACTCGCTGAACCTCGTAATCCTCGTTGGCTTCCAGCTGAGCCAACAGCTCGTTTTCATTTAGGACTTGTCGGTATTTTGTGCGTCGTGACAAATATGTTATACGCAGCTTTTTCTCCGTCACGTTCGGTGGCTGAAAGGGTATCTGCAGTCGGTGTAAAATGAATTCGGAGAAGGCGCGAAACAGTCCACTATTAGAGCAGCCTTGGATCTAAAAGAAATTTCATCATTTTAGCTATACAAATAATTGGTCTATGGATATACTTACAATTGGTGTATTGTAGAACAAACCAAAGATCATTCGCGGGAGCAGGGGAAGGACAACATTGCGAAAGCATACACGCTTGCCCTGGACATCGCTCAATGTCCAGACGGGACGCTGGGAGAAGGCTTTAAAGGTATCCCTAAACGGTGAATCATATGGATATGTTTCCCATATCAATATCTGCACATCCGTATTGAAGGCAGCCGGATGAGATTGATTGACAAAGAGCGAGGCATAGAGATTGAAAAAGTCACAGAAATGATGATACATATTGTACGTAGCATCGATCTTCATGATGAATGTGGGCGCATTGACAACCAAGTCACAAGCGCCGCTCTCCAGCATGGGTTGCGGCAGGACATCAAAATTACGTAGCTCCGGACCCCAGGATTGCAGTGCCGAACCAATGTGTTCCATTTCAGCATTTAATCGCGTGCGATTCAGTTCGCAATGGCCCAAGATCTGGCCAGGACGCAGCACATCCATGTGATAACGTATGCGCTCCTTGCGCTGCGGCAAATCTCTAAAATCCACAAGCAGATTGCGTCCGCGGCAAAAGCGTAAGTAGCGTGTGCATTCCAGCGATGAGTCGGTTAAGTACTTGGGCAAGCATTGTGGCGTCAGTTCCGACAGCTGCTGCTGAATGTAACCAAAGTCCGCCTGGTAGTAGAAGGTCTGCACCTGCGCCTCCTTGCTCTGCACCCAGCCCGTGTGATCTCCGGGGCAGTGAGGCGTTTGGAAGCGTGCTTCCACACTACAATTACGCTCGTGTCCCCAGCAAGCTCGAGATGTTGCATTTGCAGGCAGCTGTCCTTTGAGTTTGGGAAAGGTGTTGAGGTAGCGTATGAGATGACTGGACGGTAAATTGGGCAACGTAAGCGTCGTATGCTTTGTTTCGGCAAGAGTCGGATTGCGTTGCAGCTGCGCTGTGAGTATTATTAGCAGTAGTTGCAGCTGCATCTTGTTTAAGACTATTTAAGTACACTTTCTAAACGCGTCTCGCTTCACAGTTTTTGTTTTTCCGCTCACATCTTCAGCAGCAGCAACTGCATTTCACGGCCAACAATGGCATCGGCGCTGTGTGGTTGATGATCTCACTACTGGTGTCGGCTGATAGATGATTATGATTTAGTTAATTCAGCGACAGCTACAACAACAACAGCAACAATAGTTGGCTGCCTGTCTGTCTGCCGTCCATCAATGTTAAGACATGGTAAGAAAAACGAAAACCTGCTTTGGACCAGCAGCTGTTTTAACTCAGCTGTTTGCTAACGCAGGGTGACCATATCAAGCATCAAAAGAATAAGATACAAGGTTACGTTAAGAGGAGAGACAGTCGAAGGTATTTAACAAAATAATGTGTTTGATAATTTGAATGATAACTAAATAAATAAATGCAGCAAGTACTCAATTCAATAAACAAAAACAAAAAAGGGCTCACTAACCCTATTAATACTACTGTGCTCTGGCTGCTATCTTTCTATCTCATGCGTCTGACGTCACACACCCCCAATCAGAGTGCGCGCGCACTGTGCTATCTTCTAAATCCAATTTACAACTTCGATGTGCGAGCAGCTGGTCTCATTGCATATTTCGCATTTGACTCTTGAAGGGTATTTTTCTTTTGCGTATACATTTTCAATGATTGCTTATTAATTAAAGCCACACAACGCGTTCAATTGAAGACAACTAAGATGCGTAATGTGCCGAAATCGTAAGTTACACATTTAAAAAACAATTATTTCAATAGTTCTAAGACAACCAATCACATTCCTTCACAGACTCGGCCTTACAGTCACAACACCTGGCGGCAGCGCTGCCGGAGGTGCCACAGATAGTGGCATATCGACAAGTGGACGACACAACAGTCTCGAGGACATCAATCTGGATCAGTTCCTAAAGACCATCAACTATGAGGACACAGTCAAACAATTGGACATTTACTATGGCATCGGTAAGCGCAGAATTCAAGAGCAAACTGCACTTGTTTTTTATATAACCTTGAGAATCGTTTGTGTAGGGCAGCCAATTAAGCAACCAATTGTTGCCACGAAGCTGCGTTGCGCTGCTGTGGCGCGTCTCGTCGCGTTTTGTCTTGTTTCTATTTTTATAAACAATTTTGTGCTATACTGCAAAAATATCGGCAGACCAAAATGTTGGCTTCTTCGATTTGTTTTTCTTCTCTCTCTCTCTCACTCTTTCGCACTTGTGATCTGCATAACGAAAACATGTTAGCGGCAGACCAATGTGTTGGCGTCTTCGATTTGTTTTTCTTCTCTCTCTCTCTCACTCCCACTTTCGCACTTCTGATCTGCATACCGTTTGTTTATTTGCATTTGTCAACAAGCTTTAAAAAACAACATGTGCGTGTGAAAGTCAATGTCAGAGCGAGACAACTCGTATATCTCGACTTAAAGAATACCCTATAATAACTTTATTATAATTCTCTTCCGTTGAGTCGAAGGCCTTAGTTGCAAGCTTTCTTAAGCCTGCATTAAATTTAAAATTTAATTTTAGATTTAATTTTTTAAAAATAAAAATAAAAAAATAAATAAATTTTCTTCCTCTCAGTTAAACGCCAACTGTTGCGCTATCAGAGCCCCATTACTGGCCTGTTCCCTGTGATGAGCACGGATCAGTTGGTGGGTTCGGTGCGAGATAGTGTGTATTGTGCTGCCGCCGTATGGAGCTTGTATCAGGCATACAGACGTATTGACGATGATCGTGGCAAGTCCTATGAACTGGGCCAGAGCACCGTCAAATGCATGCGCGGCATTCTGGAGTGTTGGGTGAAGCAGGCGAATCGCGTTGAGCTCTTCAAGCAGCGTCAGTCCAATCAGCATGCTCTGCACAGCAAATTTCAATTGCACACTGGCGAAAAGATCTATCCCGATGAGTTGTACAATCATTTGCAAATTGATTGCGTGAGTAGCATATAAGGATATCCAACTGGCATCACACTAATATTTACTTAATCTACAGGTTTCGTTGTATTTGCTGTTCCTGGTGCAGATGATTACCTCGGGCCTGCAAATCATTTATACTCATGATGAGGTGGCCTTTGTCCAGAATCTGGTTTACTATGTGGAGCGAGCGTATCGCACACCCGACTTTGGCATGTGGGAGCGTGGCTCCAAGTATAACAATGGCACGCCAGAGATACACGCCTCCTCCATAGGCATGGCCAAGTCCGCCCTGGAGGCCATTAACGGCTGCAATTTGTTTGGCGAGAAGGGCGCCTCATGGAGCGTTGTCTATGTGGACATTGATGCGCACAATCGCAATCGCAGCATCTTCGAGACAATGCTGCCCCGTGAATCTAGCTCAAAAGTATGTAAATTAATTCCCAAACCAAAAACTATTTATAATATTTACCCTTCGCTTGCAGGGCGTTGATGCTTCACTGCTGCTGACGCTCTCCTTTCCAGCTTTTGCCTCGCACGAGGATCGTTTAGTGGAGCAAACTAAACAGAATGTTGTCAATCGTTTGCGCAGTAAAATGGGCTTTAAGCGTTTCACGCGTGATGGTTTCCTAAGCAAAGCTGAGGATAAAACACGACGCTACTATCAGGCCGGCGAGCTAAAGGAGTTTGAGGGTCTGGAATGTGAATGGCCCTTGTTCTTCATAACGATGATCATTGATGGCGTCTTTAAGAACAACAACGAACAAATCGAGGAGTTCCAAAACGATTTACGTCGCTGCCTGCACACCGATGCGAATGGTGATCCTGTCGTGACTATGTACTATGCACCCGATGGCGATGGTTCCTATGTGCGTGCTCCATCACAATCCCTGTTCCTCTGGGGTCAGTCGTTCTTTATCATTGCCCAGCTGCTGACTGCTGGATTGCTGCACATCAATGAATTGGATCCGATTCGACGTTATTTGCCCAGCTATAATCGTCCCCGACGCGCTGGCCGTTATTCGGCTTTTCAGGTGAGTTATTGGAGCGGGATGAAAACTTGTTTTGACTTAGGTTATCCCAGATTGGATTGGCTCAGCTTTGTCTGCTGCTGCTGTGTGTGTTTCTGCGTTCGCTATCTAATTGGTATTTAACTTAATTTGTTCTGTTTTCTTTAGTTTTTATCTATTTTCTATTATGGGTTAAGTAATATGAATTGGCTTTGATATATATACTATACTACTTATACTCTATCTCTATATATATTTTGTCCATTCTCTACACTACTACTGCTTCCACAAACAAAACCCAAACAAATTCTCAATCCACAATTCATAAAACAAATCCCAAACAAAAAACCTCTTTGTATCGGTTGGAATTCAAATTTATGTACAAACAGGGTAAAGCTTTCGATGACAAACACAAAGTAAGTAATCGAAATTCAAGTACACAAAATTAATCGCACTCAATATGATCGATATATGATCTATTGTCCAAATTATTTAAACTCTTTTTTCCTGTCTACAAAATCTTGCTTTTCTTTTTAATGTTTTTGCACAATAGAACACAATTTCAGCAGGAAAATGTAGTTTTTTTTTCATTCTTATGATTAGATCTAATAAAAGTTGTTAAATCCTGCTGAAATCTACACACACACACACACAAACACAAACACTTACACTTATTTTGCAAAGAACACTTACTACATATGCCTTATTTTTTTATTTTTTTTTGCAAAAAGAAATACATTTTTGCTTTTTAATGGTTGTGTTTAAAGTTTTTTTTTATTTTTTTTTCTAATTATCAAAAAAAAATTACTACATAATTTTTCTTACACGCTTATTTTATATTTGTAAGTATACTAATCATCAGAGATCAAGGTCTTTTTCTGTTATCTCTTTTCGGTACTGTAAAAAAACCAAAACATCCCAGTGGCGCAAATGCTCATTATTTGTTCGTTACGAATGAATCTTTTATGCATTCAAAACCGAATAAGCCAGATTACATTCTTAAGAAATGGCCGCTTTGTAGGCACGCTGCATGAGTTTATTGAATTTGTAATGAGAAAATGAGAGCCGAAGTTTCATTCGGGTCTCCATTATAAGCGTAGCATTTTTAAATATTGTAATGCAGAAATTCTGCAGTGTAGAAAACGTAGCATACGATTAAAATTCGCTTATGGGATGGTAATGTGCTCATCTACAATATCCTGTACACAATTCCACTATATAAAATGGCTACTTTCGGCAATGTAATATAATAAATATTTTAAAAAGTATTTATTTTTAATTTTAAATTTATTATTAAATAACTAATAAATATATTTTTATATATAATTAATAATTTATAATAAAAAATTAATAGTATAAATATATTATTTGTTTTTTCTTTTTAAATCTTAAATTAAACATTTTAATTTGTTGTTATTAAAAATTAAAGATTTTATAATACAATGCAATGCGTCCCACAATCATTTACAATCCTTTAAAAAAAAAAAAAAAAAAAAACAGTCAATATTCGTTGTCGATCATTTTTTTTTCCTTCAGAGCGCAGATCACAGGTATGGTATTTCTCTTGCTCGTATTCATTTGCTCGCCGCCACGATAGTAGTTGCAGTTTGCGCTTTTTTGTTTTTTTCTTTCTCCTTTAACCGAATGTATTTAACCAAACACAGCAAGCAATAAATAGTTCGTTGAATGATTTTTAATTTTTTTATTTTCTAAAAAATGTTCTTTTTTTTCTTGCGGGGAAGAAAAGCGCTTTAAAAAAAAAACAACTACAAAAAAACAGTTTGCGCAATTTTCAATATACCATTTACGATATTTTCAAACTAATTTTTTAACTTTGTAAAATGTACCTCTAAAAATATATTTATTTTTCTACTAAAACAAAACAAAACAAAAAGAAACCACGCGTACCGCTAATTTTGGATTCCGTTAAGGTAATTTGTGATTAAATAAGTTTTCCGTGGGCCTGGGTCTCTGAATAAATTCATACTATGCGTTGTTTAGGCGACACAAATTGGCAGTTTAAACAAAAGGAATATTTCAAAATATTTTTGTACTTATTGCATTTCACTATACTAAAAACATACTACTTGTTATTGTTGTTTGTTCGTTTCTTTATCTAATACTCTCAACTTTTGCCTGAACTTAACTGTAGTTGTAAGTAATTTGTATTCTATGTACATATTGTTAACGGAATTCTCTCTCTCTCGCTCAATTGTTTTTATTTGTGTCTGGCATGTTCTAAAACTGTAAACTCTACACACCTGTTGTCCTTTTTACTCCACACTTTCCTCACCTAACTTCCAAGTTAAAATGTCCTTCTCTCTATCTCTCTCCAACAAACTGTTTTTAGTGTTATTCTACTTGTTATTGTTGTTGTTTGCATTTTGGCATTTGGCTAGTACAATTTTTTACTTCCTCATGCGAAGAATTGGCTCTATGCATTTATCTAACTATTTAGTTGCAAAATCTATTGTTTATTGCACAATTACTTATTATATCTATGTGAATCCTTACAGGGCACCGCTACCGATTTGGTGGTGCAAATTGTGCTGATTGCTGAGTCGATGCGTCTGCAGGCCATGATGGCAACTTATGGCATTCAAACCCAAACACCACATGAGGTAAGGCTTTGATATCACTTGAAATGATTATATACTCATAATAAATGTTCTTGCTTTCAGGTGGAACCCGTACAAATCTGGAGCTCAACGGAACTTATCAAAGTCTATCAGCATTTGGGCGTTAATAACAAGGTGGGACTCTCGGGTCGTCCCTCCCGTCCAGTGGGATCGCTGGGCACCAGCAAAGTCTATCGCATCTGTGGCATGACAGTGCTCTGTTATCCTCTAATCTTTGAGGTCTCGGACTTCTATTTGTATCGCGATATGGCATTGCTTATTGACGATATCAAAACCGAGCTACAATTTGTGGGCAAATACTGGCGTTTGTCCGGGAGACCCACGGTTTGTCTGCTGATACGCGAGGAGCATATGCGTGATCCACAGTTTAAGGAGATGCTCGATCTGCTGGCCATGCTGAAGAAGGGCTACTGTGATGGCATGAAGGTGCGCATTGGACGCTTGCAGAATCTGATCAGCAGCTCCTGCATTGAACATTTGGATTTTATGAACCAAAGCGATTTGACGGACAATGAGAATGCATTCTCACAGATCAATCATGAATACATTGGCTATCAATCGTTGACAGATGTGCCCAAAGCGTTGACGTACGTAGAGGAGAAGATCTCCGTGGCCGTGAGTTAAAAAGTTGAATTTTACAGTTTAAACAAAATATAATAATTCTTTACTTTCTCTGCAGCACTTTGATAGCAAACCCACGCCGGATATCATACATGCGCTACGGAACACCGAGTCCATCTATTGCCTGTGTCAGCTCTGGGGCATATTACTTAATCGCGAGGGTTCACACTTTGAGGTCAATGGCTTGAATGTGAGCACAGCTCTAACGCAGCTCTATCATCGTGCTGGATCGCTACGCTATTGGCGTGCAGTGCGCTACTGTTCCTCATTGCTGCACCACATTGTGGACTCGATCAGTCCGTTTATTACCACTGTGCTGGTCAATGGCAAGGAGCTAACCGTTGGCATTATTGGCCAAAAGGAAACTGTGTTCGATAAGCCAATGACACCGGCTGAGATTCAGAATGTTATGTATACCAGCGTACAGCCCTATGATGTCATTCAGGCCGTGTTGCAACAGGAAGTGGTGCTTTATTGTGGTCGTCTTATCGCCACCAATCCGTCCATGTTCCGTGGCATATTGAAGATACGCATTGGTTGGGTTCTAGAGGCCATGCGCATCTATTTGCAAATCTCTGGACAACAAAGCATCGATGTGGATAACCTGTCACCGTTCCAAGTGCGCATTCTACTCCAAAAGGTGCTCACTGTAAGCGAATGGGCTGTGGAGGAGAAGTAAGTATAAGATTAATATTGTTTGGACTTTTTATTATATTATGATACTTTATAGACTCACAACACTGCAACGTCGCCAGCTGGAGGGTTGCCTGTGCCGCGTGCCTCAACACTTTTATAACAAAATCTGGGAGATTCTGCAACGCACGCCACAAGGCATCATAACGCAGGGACATATTCTGCCTGCGACGCCCACGCTGACGAGCATGAGTCGCGGCGAATTGACGTTCAATCTGTTGGTGGAGGAGACGCTCATTTGCATTGATCGTCCAGAAAGGCGTCAGATAACCGTGGAGCTGCTCTGCATTGTGGCAACCATATTAAATCGGTAAGATCTAATGACTATAACAATGAGCCTTTAATAAAGTTCTTTATCTTCAGCAATCCTGAGCTGCACTTTAAACAGGCTCTGGATTTGGATGGCATCATAGCCGAAGCCTTTGCCATGTACTGCAAGGATAACAATATACAGAGGCAGCCGGCTCCTGCAGCAGATAGTCAAGAGCAGCCAAGCAAGCAGGAGGACTTAACAACCTTTTACTCATTGCCATATTCAGAGACGACGGGCTATTTGGCGCGTGCTGCTGTTAATAAAGTGCTGCAGGGTGGCGTCTTCTCCACGGATGATGTGCAGCTCGATGGTGATCGATTGCACGATGACAACTGCAAGGTGTCCTAAGATGTTTTTTTGGCAATATTTGTATATACCTCACAGAAAACAAAACGTTATCCAAAGTAGCTCGAATTTCGTAGCATATTTTATATATTTTAATTGTGTAAACACTTTTTGTAATGTCCTTCTAGTTGTTAACTAACTGTTATATACATTATGTTCTATATAAACTTTGTTGCAAGCAACAAAAGAAAAAAAAATTGTTACATACTTAGTTAATAGGTCAGTTAGGGGGGTGGAAACCTCGGCATGCGCTTAGTCTTGCACTTGACAAATGCCCTTAAACACGGCTTAAGCGTATCGATTAAATGCCAATGCTCCGTGCTTATATCACCTTCTGTCTGTCTGTGGCTATAAAAGCCACGCGCTAAATGTTTGCTCTGTTTACAACAATTCCAACGTTTGACGACGGCACAGGCAGCATGCGAGCACCGGAATGGATGAGCACTGAGATGGCGCGTCTAACACTCAAGCTGGAACGCTACAAGCCCACAAATTCTGGATACAATCGCATACAATCAATGCGTCTGCCCAAGAGCGTAACGCAAATGCTTAACAATCCTCTGCCTGCGGCTGCAGTCTCCACAGCGAACACTGTTGCCGCCATGCACCAGGAAAACTCCTTTACGACGCCACGCCGACGTGGTGTGCTCAGTCGCAGCGAATCCGAGTGGGAGGAGGTATATCCAGCAGTACAATTCTGTCGCCAGCACAGCAATGAGAGCGCCAACAGCGACGATTCAAAATTTACGCACTATCGGAATTGCTCAACGCGAATAACGTGAAGCCAACCAAGTGTTGGCCATCAGTTTTTATATATCCAACAAACTATAACTAAGTTAAGCATTAAATAAATCTATAAAAAACATAACAATCTGTTTTTATGTCAAGTCGTTTTTAATTTTAGTAAGCTAATTTAAAAGTAGGTACATTTATTTATTATAGTACTTTTTACTTTTACTATTTGTTCGTTGCTTCTTGGTACAAAAATTTAGTATTCATTTTTAATTCGTTTTGTTTTAATATGTATAAAATAGCATGTAAAATTTAGTTGGCGTGTGTGTTTTGTGTGTGTTTAATTCTAATGCTAATTGGAGATTGCCCATTCGAGATACATATTTAGGCATAGTTTATGATAACTTGAAGCGAAACGCATTCAATTATTGTATTATGATATGAAACAGCGGGTCTAACATTTAAGCAAATGATATTTGCATACGATATACAAAAATATGATATATATGATATGCCTAGAAATAAATTCAACGCTTTTTATATATGGTACAAGAGTTTAGAGACTATAACAAACTTTTTCAACATATACAAATACATAATATCAATTTTGATGTTTTGTTTTCTTCTTCTAAGGCAACATAATTATTTAATTATTTGAAGCTTGCGCGCACACGACACGAATTAAATTTACACATTTTTCACATAATATATATATATATACTATATATAAATATAAAACATTTATTGTTGGGGTTTTAACTTACACAAATAAGTTGAATGCTTCACACATAGTTTAATTATTGGTTTTACAATTAAGTTATTTGTAAAATGCTAAAAATCCCTGAATATGAGTTCTCATTATTATTACAATTATAGAATTTACACATATATATGACTTAGTTATTAACTTATGCAGATTCTTTATCATTTTGTTTAACTAACAAACATTCAACACTTTTCGCTTAATTCGACATTACAATGTAGTTTTTCTTTAAGTTACAATTCCTATATAGTATGCATATTTATATTGTATTGTATGGTATGCCCTGTAGAACATGCACTAACTAACTAATTAGTTGGTGTACAATTTCATTTAAACATTATTACTATGCTTCTTTTTTACACACGGCAGTACTTGACAATATTTAACTACAAACATGCTGTAATTAAGTGTAAGTGATTTGTGTGTGTGTTTTTGATTTTTTCTCTAACTAATTGCAGTATAAAACATGACTATGAAACCTACGTTAACGTAATAAATACGTATCCTAAACAGAACTCTAATGAACTCAAACATTTAGATTAGACCTATGTTATTGTTGTTGATATTGATGCTGTATTTGTTGTTGTTGTAGCTGCTCATTACGTCGCACACTCATGCGACTTGGTATCGAATCGGTATCGCCATCATCATCCATATACTCCTCCTTGGGTCGTGTCCATTTGATTAACGTTTCGGGTGAACGGTACAGGAAGAGCAGTTTGGCAAATAGATCCTCCTCCAATGCGAATTCCAGCGCCTCACGCACCTAAAAACAATACAATGAACTCCTTATCTAATAGAGAAATGATAAAGCCTACTCACCAAGTAGATATCCAGGCATAGCTGTAGCACTCTATCCACATAGGGCAAATCCTCAAACATGATTTTGCGATTTTGGCCACCAATGAACGATTTCATGAAACGCGAGGCCAATAACACAAATGTGGTATAAAGACCAATGATGCTGGAAACCAAAAGGTTTAATTAATTTCGATTAGATAATGGGTATTACTTTAACATACCCGCCAGCTGTTAGAAAACTGAAGGTCGATGGGAATTTCTTGTCGTTAAACGTGTACATCACAATGCCCGAATTGCAATCACTGTAGGGCAAATCCTTAAGCGTTGTATTGTAAAAGTTATCATAGCAAAAGTCGCGTATCTCCCACCACAGACCATTTGTGGACTTATCACGATGCATTTTAATGACAAGCGGTCGATATTCTTGCTCCTTGCCACTCAATACAGTTACCACAAAGGCATCACCTGAGTTGAGCACCTTGATGAACTTGGGTATCATGTTGGGCAGCACCACAACCACTTCACTGCTATTCTTTGCATTGCTGGTGGTGCTATTGCCAGCAGTGGTGCTATTGGCATTGGTGGTATCGTTGCTATTTGTGGTGGTGCTTGGCTCATTGCCTTCCAACTCGTCATACGTCTCGTTAAGCATATTGATAAGTGCCGCACGACCCTCAAACGTTTCATCTAGCTTAATGATGTGCTCATCGCCCACATTCTCCTTCAAACCCTTGGCAGGCGCTTTGCGTGTTAGTGAATATGAGAAGCGTGCAATCAGTGTGTGATCTAAAAGAAATATATAAACCAAATTAATAAAAGTTCAGTCAAGTATCTTATAGAACTCACTATTCCGCAAATCATTGGCCAAACGCTGCCTATCCGGCGGTGCTATATTCCATAATGATGGCGAATTTCCGGCCAACTTAACAGCTGCTACATCGGTGGCATCATAGCCAGCTATAAACGTGAGCGCCTGTTTGTTCTTTATAAAAGCATTCGTCATCTGACCATACATCTTGGAATCGACTTCAAAGATGCTATCATAGTTGTTTGTGGTATAGATGGGATCGTAGGGTCCAATGCGTATGGAGACTGAAACCTGATAGGGTACATTGGAGGTGCCCACAGCATTGCCCAGGGCAAACAAACAAAGGGGTCCCCAAATACAAATCACAATCAAAAGGACCACAGTTCCACCCATTATCAACTTGGACAAAGAAGCCTTCTTTTGCGCTCGCATAGCGGGGAAATCCGTTTCTGATTGTCGTGTGCAGCGTATAAGATATATGTTCGAGAATATATCCTCCATTTTCAGCCAATCGAATATTGTCATGGTGCTATCAATGCACACCCAATCCAAAATGGTGCGCAGCTCATACAGGAACGGAATTTGCATATAAACCTTAAAGGCAATCATATTAACCATCGAGAAGCCCTTGGTAAAGAAGTTGCCCAAAATGCGTTTGGGATAACCCGATTTGATTTGATATGAACTCAACAGCATATAGAAGCACTTGATCACATAGAATATAATGGGCGGTGCTAAAGAATTGAATGTACGCTCCGTCACCGCTGGCACCACAAAGAACATCCAGATATGTATGCCAATCACCGAAAAGAAATGGAATATGATCTTATTGACGAGCGCTTTGCGCAAATACAGCGCACGATCGATGACAATCAGCAGGAACTGCACCAGCAACATGATAAGGAACGGCACGGGCACCTTATTCTCAGCCAAATAGGTTTGCACACCGCCATCGCTTTCAGTTTGTTGGGTCTGAGGGGGGAAGAGGAAACGATTAGTATAAGGTATGTCTATGAAAGCTTTATGCTACTCACTCCAAACGCTGTAAAGCCAAAGAGCAGCACAAAGAAGTTAATGAAATCGCATAAGAACATCAGGGCATAGACATCTGTAGCTAGACGAGATTTGTGCACCAGACTAAAGAAGAACTTGTGCAGCGATGAAGTGTATTTGGTGCGTCTGCAAGGGAGATAGAAGATAGATTAGAGCATATTATAATGGAAATAGTTTGACTCTTATACATACTCCAATTGATTGATGGCTGATTTGCTGTACTCCGGCGAACCTGGCAGCGACACTTGGCTAACCTGCAAACTCATTTTCTGGGCAGCATCCTCATTAAGCTGCCGGGAATCCGGCTGTGACATATTGTCGCTATCCTCGCGATCATCACTGGAAAATAACAAGGCATTAATATCTGTACTATTCCATTTACTTATTATCGCATAGATGGATTGTAAATGTACAAATATATAAAAAAAAAAAAATTAAAAATTAAAAAAAAAATAAAAAAAAAAATAAAAAATAAATAAAAAATAATAAAAAAACTTTAAAAAAAAAAAATAAAAACAAATTAAAAAAAAAAAAAAAAAAAAATTAAAAAAAAAAAAAAAAAAAAATAAAAAAAAAAAACAAATTAAAAAAAAAATAAAAAAAAAAAAAAAAAAAGGAAAAAAATATAAAAAAAAAAAAAAATTAAACAATATATAAATAAATATTTTTGTATTGCACTCTTAACAAAAAAAGTGAATATCTGTTGTAAAAAAGTTATCCTTTTAAATATTTACATGCTAGCTGTTGGCTTTGCAAACTGTTGATCCGTATCCTTATAGCCAGACTTCCATAATCCCTGCGATTTAAGCAAATATCTATGCAGAAAGAGCACCAATAGCAATATCAAATCATAGACAGCATAATGTGTTTTCATCTCAACGCCAAAGATTTTTGCGGGCGTCAATGGTTGATTGGGTAAATTGTGATAGTTTGCCCAAATCAATTTGAATTGAAAGATGCACTTGATCAGCACAATGGCCTGCGTATACGCAATCAAGGTGACCCAAAACGTTTTCGTAGGACGCGGCAACGACAAGGTGCCCCAAAGGAATACCATAATGGGCAATGGCAATGATATAACGCTGGCATTAACCACCTAAAAGATGAGGAATACAATTAGTAAACGTTAACCTTGTATAAGACAAAAACTCACCTGATTGATAAACACCACAATGTAGCATATAAGATCCGTGTTGGCCAACAGCGCATACCAGGATGAGATCAGGACCTCCACAATAATATGATGATCACGTTGGGCAAAGTTCTCTTCCTCCAAATTGAAATCACCAGCACTGTAAATAGTCAAAAATCGATTAGTTCAAGTTCCCAAGAGCATGAGAAAAGTTCTAAACGGGTTTTTGGCATGCCTTGGTGCACATTATTAAATATTAAGTTTTGTGGCATTTGTGCGCTGCATGCAACGCTTGCATAACATGCGTGTTGGTTGGGTGTGTGAAGGATTAAGGATCATTTGAAGAACGTAAGCCAAACAACAACAATACATACATACATACTAGCAAATAACGCACAAAGAGTGGCATGGACTTGAAAAAAAAATTCAAAGCAGATGCAAAACACAAAAAAAAAAGGAAGAGAAGAAATTAAGTTAAAAGACATAAAGAGAGATAGAGACACAAATAGATAGTCAACCTCATACTTAAAGTGTTAGAGAGAGATAGACATAGATAGACAGTTAGAGAGTTACAATGAGAGAGCACAAGGTATCCCCCGTTATTTATTTATTTAACACAGTTTGAACAACAGCAACAACAGCAACAGCGCTACGAGTACTTGCAACGGGTAGATAAATGGTTTCGTGATTATTATGAATGAAGTGGTGGGTGGGTTGGTTAGAGGAAGGCGGCGTGGTCAATACCTGTCCACGTGCTCGTAGGACCAGTGCTTGCTGAGCGAACCCGAACCGATGCTCGCCTGCTGCTGATGATGATATTGTTGTTGTTGTTGATGATGATGTTGATGTTGTTGTTGGTGGTGATGGTGGTGGGGCGTGTGAGGCGGCTGTTGTACGCTGCGCTCAACAGATGGCGCTTTAATGCGTATCTCAGGCAGGCCGCTATCCGATTTGCGGCTTTATATGTATGTATTATGTATGTGTATATGTGTGTGTTTTTGTTTGGTATCAAAATGCACAGTTATAATAGAGAATAGATGAGAATATTCAATAGAAACAAAATTCATTTGCTCAATTATATATTAGAGGTGTGTTTTGTTTTAGTATAAGAGAGAGAGTCTTAAAGGTATAAGAGTTGAGTTTAGTGTATGTGTGTTTGACTGTTAGTTGACAGTTTATATGTTCATATAAGATCTAGATATGGTCTGAAGAGTTTTACTTACCCTTTGTTTGGCGGCGATGAACTGATTGATTGTTTTCTATAAACATAAAATATATATTTCAGATGAGCGAACAGAATGCGCGCAGATAAATGTAAGAAAAAAGAAATTAGTAAAGATTTGGATACGTTTTTTGTTTTAAAGTGTTTTCAAATACCAACAAAAATATTTGTTCATAAAAATATTTGAAAATTAAAAGAATTTTTGGATAAAATCAAAGCAAAATAAATGTCTTTTAAAGGTTTTTGAAGCTTGAAAATACTAAAAATGTTTCGATTTATAGACATTAATTAAGTTTTGATTGGTTTTAGCAACTACAATATGATAAAAAGCAGTTTGGGATATTAAAGCCGAGCGAAGATCGACTTTTAGCGACAAAAAATCAAATGTTTTAACATTTAAGGATTATCTACTTTTCCCAGCTTTACTTTAGCATTGAGCAAGGAAATTGGAAAGGTTATGGGTGTGAAAGGTTGAGCGGTTTTTTTAGGGATTTTTGTTACCTAGAGATTGCTGCATCAACGGTATCTACGGGTATTGCGATGATTTCTTCAGCGACTGTGGCGTGTGGCGTACTGGCTGCTGGTGGGTGTTCATGTGGTTCATGTGGTTCTGGCGGTGTGAGCGGTGTGGTTGTTGTATTTGTGTCAAGTGGTGTGCTGAAGTGTTCATTTGATGTGAGATTGTTGTTGTCTATTGGTTGTTGTTGTTGTTGTTGTTGTTGTTGTTGTTGTTGTGGTTGTTGTGGCAGCCAACTGTGAGCGACGCTGTGGTGTGGATGATAAAACAGGCTGGCCACCGTTTTCATCACTGATTCAAAAACAATAAATATATAATGCAGAGAACGCAACAACATGATGTAGTTGTGGTGAGGTGAGTTTCGTTTTGTTGTTGGTGTTGATTTGAAGTGGAAGCAGATACACAGTTTTCAACACACACACACACGTAACACAAAAGGTAAAACATATGCAAATAAAAATAAGAGAGAAAAAAACATAATACGAAATCAATATTTTTGGTTTTCGTTTTCTTTGTATATAACACAAACTTGAACAAAATGATATCAACGTTCGAACAAAATTCAAACTAACGGTTCGCTACGTTTTCAGTCTCAAATAATATTTAAGAAAAGTAAAATTAAAAAGTCAACATTTTAAATAGTTTTTTTTTGTTGGGGTAAAATAACGCAAGCAGCGCACACTCCAAGAAGAGAGAGTAACGCTCACTAAATACCTCTCGAGATTCGATTTCAGAAAATGGAACATGGCGGCAGCGCTGGAGAGACCCAAACGGTTCAGCGAACTGGATTCCTGAAAGGATGAGAAAAGAAAAGTATAAGTATAAGGTATAAGGTATAAGGTATAAGGTATAAGGTATAAGGTATAAGGTATAAGGTATAAGGTATAAGGTATAAGGTATAAGGTATAAGGTATAAGGTATAAGGTATAAGGTATAAGGTATAAGGTATAAGGTATAAGGTATAAGGTATAAGGTATAAGGTATAAGGTATAAGTATAAGGTATAAGGTATAAGGTATAAGGTATAAGGTATAAGTATAAGTATAAGTATAAGTATAAGTATAAGTATAAGTATAAGTATAAGTATAAGGTATATAAGGTATAAGGTATAAGGTATAAGGTATAAGGTATAAGGTATAAGGTATAAGGTATAAGGTATAAGGTATAAGTATAAGTATAAGACGACATACTTTTAAAGTCTTCTTCTCGCCCGCCAAAATACGATTAACAAATCGATAATTGCGCGAGAATCGATTTAGGCGTATGGTTAACGTAACCAAAAAGCCCTCCAACAATCGTATAATGGGATTCGTATCGAAATCCTCATCCGAATCCTTGGCCGTTACATCGCCGCTATCAACTTCCATTTTCGATTTACTATCCGATGTTTCCTTGGAGGTGGCCTCCCTCGGTGCTGCTGCTGCTGTTGACAAAGCTGCTGAGACAGTTGCTGTTGGCACATCGGCAACATCCTTGGCAGGTTTGGGACTGCTGATGGCAGCATCACGTTCCTTGGAGACGCCTTTGCTAGTCGAGGGAAAGAAATCCGTGGGCGCGTCCTTTGATTTCTAAAGCAAGTTAAAGAAACAAAGCCGAAAGAAATTAGTATAAGAGCTAAGATACTTTTGTTAATCGAATAACAACATTGACACGCAAGAAACAAAATAAAGCTAAGATATTGAATATATATACAGACAAAAATAATATAACATTTAATATATATAGTATGATATTTATACAGTTGTATATGTAGTTGTATAAGAGAAGTGTGTGCGCCATTTAGCAGTTGTTTGTTGTTTGTTTGCAGCGCTTAAAAAACACGTGATCGAATATATATATAAAACGTTGAGTGCGCCAATCAAAGAATTTTTTTTTTTTTTTTTTTTGCTCACAACTGCTGCATCTTGCATTGATGGATATGGCGGAGGCGTTTGTGCATCGAGCAGCGTCTGACTGCGTCGCCCAAAGTCAAGCGGTTCGGAGAGCGTTGATGTACGTATGCCAACATCACACTCAATCGTATCATCATCATCATCATCAGCCACATGATCAGCGTCGTCATCATCATTGAATGCAACATGATGCCGTTCAATGCCATCCTTTTCGGCATCCAGTTTGAGGGCAATACGTGAACCCGGTTCAGAGGCATACGAACGTTCACGCATATAGAAATGTCGTCGATATTCAGCATCATTAAGATCCTTCCAAACCTTTTGTTTTAGGTTGAAAGTTTGGGCATAATTTTGTAATGGAATTTACAATAGATTATGGTTTGATATATTTATGTTTAAGACATGCGTAGAGCAGGCATTTCAATAAGATATATAGATATAGTATATAGAGTTCCATTCCCAGTTCTTAAGTTCGGGATCACTTACATCGTATAACGTTTTGCGACGCTGCATTTTCATTTCGCTTTCGGTGATGTTCTCCTCCTCCAGAAAATCAATCTCATCGTGTATCAAATCCAGCTCAAACTTATCATCCATTTCCTCAAACATATAATAATCCCCAGCACGTGTTGCTTTTTTATTTGGAAAGAAACACAAAACATTATTATAAGACAAAATATTTAAGGTCATTGCATAAACTATTTTAAACAACATTAAGAAGTGGTTATATATAGTTCGAAGAAATGATTTTCAAATATTTTACAGAGTTAGAAAAAGAAAAGGAGAGGGCAGACTGCAGCTTAGATAGCAATATTTGCATGCAGTTTATCGAAAAGATTATAATAAGATTATAGTATATACAAGGCAATACAATATATCATCATGATGTTTTTGCTATCAGATCTATATAATTAGTTTATTTACTAGATGATTATGATGAGGTTAAAAACAAATCAAGCACAACAAACGAAATAAACAAAACTTTACCATGTGGATGCAATTTAATTTCCTTCCTTCTGCGTACTGTTGGTGCAGGAAGTGGATAACCATGTTCTAAAAACACACATAACAATTCAAATTATAAAAACAAATAAATATAGAAAATCATAAATATATAACGTATAAGAACATTCTCATCGGCAGACCGAAGTTTTATCTGTGTTCAAGGCAGATCTCATTGCTCATTAGAAAGGTTAAAAAAGAATAATTTTGCAAAGCGAATGTTTCAAATGCAGCATAAAATAAATTTTTAGCAATAATTAGTAAATGGTTTTTCATTTTTGTAAGAAATAGCACACAGAGCAGAAAAGTAGAGTCGTAATCTTAAAGATCTAGAGTTTATATTTTACACTTGTAGCAGGCGCTTATAAATCTTCAAACGCTTCAAGTAGATGTAAAAAGAATAAAAACCACTAGAAAAGTTGTATTTACATATGTTGTTTGGATCAAATCTTTACTTGTTGTGGATTTGATAAAGATTGAGTTTTTATTTAGGAGCACGCACATTAAACTAAAATTCTTTTATACAAAGTTTCAATATTATTAGCTATAAAACGTAGAAGAGAAAAGAGAGTATAAGAATCATCCAATACATGGTCCATGCAGCAGTGCGGGCTCATAGAAGGCGCACATCAGCGACTCCATATAGTAGACCGTACCAACGGGTCCCCAACTATGTGGACGTTGTGCTGCCTGCAATACGGCCTCATCCCTTGCACCCGATAGATTACTAGTGTGACGTAGTCTCGACTGTGCCTCATCCATGGAATAACTGGCATTACCCATGCTCTGATGACGACGATGCAGTGATTTTTGACGCATTGTTACCAGCTCCTCATGCGACTCAGGCGACTTGGGAGACAAATTTCATTAACAAAACAGATTTCTTAACACTTTGCATTCGTTTTAATACCACATTTTGTTTAAGCGGCGATCGCTTGATGGACACCGTTTCGTTCCAAGAGACAGCTGCATTTGTTGAAGATTGACGGCGATGCTGGCGACGCAGATTGGGCGTTAGATTTGCAGAGCTGGCGCCACTCGAAGCCAAAGCTGTGGCATAGGCAGCCAGGGGTGGCACCAATGCATGCACTGTTGCCTCGGATGGTGCCAGGCCCAGCGAGATGCGTTTGGGCTCCAGGAATCCTTCGGTCAGCAATGCTGACAATGCCTCAGTGCTTGGTGTTGTTGGCTTCGAACAATTCAAGTTGCAAGTTGAGTTAGGTAATGGAAATGTACTCTCCGCACTTACAGCTGTTCTAACTGGCGGTTCCATGGCTTCCTCACTCATCGATTGCACATCCACATACTCCATTGCATCATCGCATAGCATGATATTGATCTCTGGCTCAATGATGACAGCAGCATCAGCGCTATCAACACTTTCGGCGCTGCTGCTGCTGCTGCTGCCCGAGAGCAAGGAGGCACGCGCTGGCGAGGATGTGCCCGAGGAACTGCTGCTGTTCGTACTGGGACCATCGGGTGTCTGATAGCCAGAGCCCTGACACGACAAAAAGCTGCTCTGATGCGCCAACGGTGCTGCTGCTTCAGCAAAACTCTGCTCCAATGGAGTGCGCACTCCTTTTTTCATGGCAAGGATTATTAGGATAATACACTCAAAAAAACGAACACACACGATCGCGATAGTTATACGATAAAAAACGACAATTTCCAAATGTACAAAATACAAAAACAAATGCCAATTTGGAAAATTGTAACGCGACAAAAGCAAAAAAAACTTTTCTCCCCATTCACATCCAAAGCCCAACTTACCATCAAAATGGGTTTGTTTGTCCAAGGGACGCAGCATCTTTTGCTGTGTGGCACGTATACGTTCCATTTTGCGTTTGATCTTGTGCAGCACCTGCTTCTCATGATCATGACGATGTGCGATTTGCTTTTGACGCAGCGTCTCAATGATATCAGCACCTCTGCAAGAAGGATGAAAAATTAATACAAGAAAATATTATAATAAATAAATAAATAAATAAATAAATAAATAAATAAATAAATAAATAAATAAATAAAAAATAAATAAATAAATAAATAAATAAATAAATAAATAAATAAATAAATAAATAAATAAATAAATAAATAAATAAATAAATAAATAAATAAATAATAAATAATAAATAATAAATAAATAAATAATATAAATAATAATATATATAATAATAATAATATATAATAAAATAATAAATTAAATAAATAATAATATAAATAATAATAAATAAATAAATAATAAATAATATAAATAATAAATAAATAAATAAATATAATAAATAAATAAATAAATAAATAAATAAATAAATAAATAAATAAATAAATAAATAAATAAATAAATAAATAAATAAATAAATAAATAAATAAATAAATAAATAAATAAATAAATAAATAAATAAATAAATAAATAAATAAATAAATAAAAAAAAAATAAATTAATACAAGAAAATATTTTAATTTATACAAAACTTCACCTCGATGCCAGTATATTATTAGCCTTGGTATCCGTAATGATGTGACAAAAGTAATGTGACTTGAAGATGCGCAACTGAAAGATGATAAATGCAAAACAAATTGCATCCCAAAGCAATACAATTTGATGTGTTATCTTCGGGCACTCATCGGGACCAATAAGGACATCAGTCTCCTCAACCAACTGCAGTTGTTCCTTCAGAACATTACTGGTACACGTAATGCCCAGCATATGCACGAGCCAGCAGCAATGCGTTGTTAACGGCGTCATAAACAAACAACCCGCCATTTGAAAGCTCGTCTTGATCAGAATGTTGGCCACATTGAAGGCTAAGAGCCATTTCCAGCGACTGATAATGGTGGCAATGGGTCGCAAATAGAAATCGGAGCCTTGCCACAAGAATATAAAGGCGCCAATCAGATAGCCCAGCGCTAGGAGATCGGCAATATTTGTGCCGGCCAAAAAGACCACAGCCAGCGTGAACCAATAGAAGCCACAGAGTACACCATTCTTCAAGATATCCGAATAGTTGCGTATATACGAGCAGAAATCATGCGTGGGATTATCGAACGGGGCACGTCCCAGCTGGGCAATGTCTGCAATGACGCTGCGATTGCTGCCACCGGGATAATCATCATTGGTGGCATAACGTTGCTCAATCACAAAGATGCTCTTCTGTCGATTCAATATGATCAGCACAATAAAGTCAAAGATAAGCTTGGGAACATGATTGAAATGCAGCGAGCCCGGCAGCATTGTCCAGCGTTGAATGCTTTCGCCAAACGCACCATCATCCCATGGATAAACTGCAATATAATATGATTGAATTAACACATTTTTAACCATACCTGTTAAGTAGTGATTACTAATTGTAGTCATTAGTTGTTAAATTATTTTAGTTGAAAAGTTCAACTATTCATTAAATTACGACTATTTTTGGTTTTACTTAACTATATAATGATTATGATTACAAAAAATCAAAAATAATTTAAAATTATCGCTAAATTATCAAAATAATCAAAAATAATCAAATTGATTATTTTCGATTATTTTTATTATTTTAAATATTTTTGATTATTTTTGACTCTTTGTAACTATTTTTGACTAATTGTGAATAATTTTCACTAATAAACAACAAATTAATTCCAGCAACAAAGAATAAAGTGCAATTTAAATTTTATTTTTGTGAATCATCAAGAAGGGAAGGAAAAAAATCAAAAATAATTAAATTTTTGATTATTTTTGATTATTCATGATTATTTTTGATTATTTTTATTTTTTTGATTATATAAAAATATTTTGAAAATTTGCGATAATTTTTAGATTATATTTGATTTTTGTAATCGTAATCCTTTTAATTCTAAATTTTTACCAGCGAACTATAGTCACTACGACTACTTTCCAAAAATAATTTAGTTGATCAGTAATTGTAATCTCAATTTAACAGGTATGTTTTTAACAAATACTAGAGGAAACTCACCCAAGCACCAGCTAGGCGGCAGACCGACCAATACAATATACTGCACCAATATGGAGATGGCAAAGAAAACTTGAAATATGCCCCACATTTTGGCACACTGTGAACGTTTGAGCAGCAAGAGGACGACCAGCCACAATGCATATGCAACAGCAACAATGTCCTGACGATACGTTATGGTAGACACCAGAGCAATCAACGAGATCTCAATGCCAAACTTGTAGAAGCCAAAGTTCAACAGATACTTGACCAATCCCACCAAATCCTTCTCGGCATCGGCACGCGTTACATTCTGGAACAGCAATTTGGGCTGATTTGCATTATTCTCCCCGATCTTCGCTCTCATTTGCAGTTGACGCAATGAGATAACAGCATGCATGGTCACAATAACCATATAGATGATATAGGTACGCAGCAAACCCATCAAACCGCCCTCAAGTTTATCCGCCTTATTAAGTCCAACCCATTCGGCATTGTTGGCAGTGCGATTATCCGACTAGAAATGAATGAAGATTAGTTAAAGTTATTTTGGGATTGTTATAATACTTACACAAGTCACGCTGTATTGCGTATGATCCAAATACTCTATTTGATATATCATCTTGGACAGCACAATGATGGTGACAATGAAGCTAATTAAACGACTGATGACAATTTGGACGGCCTTGCGTGAGGTGGCGCCCAGCACACAGAAGCCCACAAAGACAATGTGCAGGACGCACACCTCGCTCACGCTGCACACAAAGGCGGCAATGTAGACGGCCTTCATGATGTGCAGCTCGAGGAAGCGCCAAAAGACGGTCTTGAATCTCTTGAATATGTATTCGGATTTGTTCTTAATCTTGCGGAATGAGATGCGCACCAAATCACGCACTGAGGTCTCAAAATCAGTGCTGACACCACCAGCAGTTGCTTCTGCTGCTGTGGGTCCAACGGAACGACGCATGGAGCTGGAACTACCACGTCGTTTGGATGGTGCCGGCTCCAAGGCATTCGTATCCGTATTTAGTTTCTGTTGTTGCGCAGAGCCTGCCACTGCTGGCTGCTGCTGTTGCAATGAGGCAATGAAACGTTTGTGGAAATAGTGCACCTGGATGACCGTCAAAATGACAATAATTGTTGGTGATACCAAATGCAGGAACAGATCCTTAGTCTTATATAGCTTTAAGCCAATATCAGCTTGACTGCAAAAGGAAGAACATTAAATATGGAATGTTAGATAATAATTATAAGTACTTACAGCGTTTGGGACACATTGAGATAGTCCTTCCAGTATGTGTCAAACTTATCAAATTGATATGTATAGATCAATATCAATATGGACATGGCATAGAAGATCAAGAACAGCCAGAAGCCGTACATGATCTTAACCCATGCCTTGGACGATGATTGAAAGACAAGCAAGAAGAATAGGAACAATGCCATATAGCAAATGCGAAACCCGGTCATATCCTCGCCAGTGATGGCACACAAAAAGATGACCAACACCAGCAACCAGATCCAGAGGCGCACCAATAGATTCTTGATCACATCGCCCGCTTTCTTTAGGAACTTTGATGTCTTCTTGCCATCATTGATGAGGTAGGTGGAACCCGCTGAGCCCACAGTAATCTGCAATGGCGCTATAATGTCCGCCAAGGTGCTATCCCTGCGTCTGTCACGTTTCTCCTTAAAGAACTGACGTGACGTCACCCAGAACATTAGCACAAAGGCGGTCTTAACTATCAGCGGCACACACGGACGCATATGATTCTCAATGGGACGCTCAAAGCCAATTTGTTGCAGATTAATGCCGGCAGTCTGAAAAAAAATACACAGAAATGGGATTAGTAAAAGATTATAAGGATTGGTTTTGTTAGAGGGGTAGGGAACTTACTGAGACCTTGGTCGGTAGCTCATTGTTGTTCAGATCCATGCCATAGATATATTGTGCCACAAGCAACAGTTCGGCATACAGCACTATGAATGGACTCGAACGCATCATGGCCTTGCGTTGATTGGGTATCATCCACAGGACATTGGCCCAGAGCAGCAGCACGAAGGTTAACCAGCTGTGATAGACGATGGACCAGGCCTAAAAGAAAGCAAAGAAGGTGAATTAGTTGAAGGCTTAAACGTTTTCAACCAGGGACTGTAATGATTATAATTTTTATATTAAAAATTGAATAATAAGAATTATTTAGCAATTTTTTTAATTAACTTAACCAATAACTCATTTTTTTGATTGATAAAATAAAAGTTGATTTATAATTTTTATTTTTATAATAAAAGTTGGAAAATAAGAGTTATTCAACAATTTTTAAGAAAAAATGAAATTTAACAATAATTTGATAATTTTTTTAATTAAGTAAAAAAAATAAGAGTTACATAGGTATTAATTTATTTATAAAAATTGAAAATAAAAGTTTATTCGATTTTTGGAATTCCAGTTAAATGAAAAGTTATTTGGCCGTTTTTGCGTTAACCTTATCCCTATATTTGGGTTTAATTTTTTTCAATCCCATAATTCTTATTTGCAGTCCCTGATTTCAACACTTACTTACCATCATCAATATATTTGTAAATATATAACTATTCTGATAGATGAAACCGCCAACGCTCACAAAACCATATGAGATTTGATCCAATATGGATGTCGTATTGTTCTCCTGTTCCGAACGTCGATCCATTGAATCCAACTGTATATCATTGCCACCGCTTGAAGCTTGTGGTGCTGCACTCGACTCCAAGGCTTGTGGCGTTCGAGCTTTCCGAGTGCTCTGACGCACCAGCTATATTGAGGAATATTAGACAAGAAGTTATGAATATCCAAATTCTTAAGACAAATATTCAACATATAAACAGAGTATTAGAGAGAGAGATAGGGGGAAAAAGAGGGGCGCAGACTACAAAGTTTGGCAGGCTATGTTAAACAAGAACTAGGTGAACATTTTGTTAATTTTTTTTTTTTTTTTTTTTTTTTTTTTTTTTTAGCTATTTACAAGACGACCCAAAATATCACACACATACATACATACAAACAAAACTCACTTACGTCGTTTTTTCAAAAATGATTAACTATGAATTAAAGCTATGATTATTAGTATTTATATATATGTTAGTTGTTAACTAGACAAAGCGATTAATATTAGTAACGATCGAGATGGTTAGACAATTATACATAATGTACATTAACAATTGAACAAACAGTTATGAAGCTAGTTACAGTTAAGATAGATAGATAGTTAGAGAGATAGATAGCTAAACTAGTGGTTAGAGGGGGGTGGAAAGAGGTTCTTAGTGGCGAATAGAGAGTGGAGTTAGTTTACGTACAGGCGTCGTCTCAGTCGGTTCATTTAACGTTGCACGCTGTTCACGTCGCAAAGAAACCTAAAGCAGAAGAAGTAATAAAAATAGATAGAGCGTAAAACAAAAACAAAAAACGCAGAAAACAAAACAAAATCATAAAATAAAAATAATAATAATAGTAGAAAAAAGTATTAAAAAGCGCACACAACGACCAATAAAAGAAAGTAGAAAGAAAAAATGTAAATCTATCAATAAACTTGGTTAAAAATTAGTCATGAAATCAAAAAGATAATTTGCTAAGCAAAAAGTTTAGTTTGTTTTGTTAATATAAAACGTTGGCAACTTTTAATAATGCTTTGAGTATTAAGTTTGTGAAGCATTATAGAGTTAAGTATTTAAACACTTGGGCTTTAGGGTTATGGTGCTCAGGACCCTTTTGTTGTTTTATCATTAGAAAGCAAAAAAAAAAAAAAGTTATTTCTTTTGACGAATTTTGTTGAGTAATAAAGTAAAATATTTTAAAAAAATATTCATAAAAAAAAATATTAAAAAAATATATAAAAAAAAAAAAAAAAATTTATTCCTTTTGACGAATTTTTTTGAGTAATTTAGTAAAATATTTAAAAAAAAAAAATAAATAAATTAAAAAAAAAAAAAAAAAATATAAAAAAAAAAAAAAAATTTGTATTCCTTTTGACGAATTTTTTGAGTAATTAAGTGAAATATTATTTAAAAAAAAAATATTAATAAAATAAAGTAAATATTAAAACATGAATTTTCTGATAGTCAAAGTGTAGCAAAAGTTTAAAATAATAAATTAAAAACGAGTAAAGACTTCCGTAAGGAAGTTCTTCTCTTAAAATGTCTATCAATCCTTCAATTCATTAAAACTTCAGAAATCTTTAGAGCTCTTTAAACCCTAAATAAACTTTGCACAGCCCTAAACCAAGTCAAACATTTTAAATGGTTTGCTTAAGAAAGTTTCAACGGAATCCGCGTGGACATGCCCTTTGCGTCAAAGGAAACTTAGAACATATATTCAAAGTTTTCAGTTAGTTCAAGCATTGCTGACATATATAAATTTATACAGTTTAAATTATCCTACACACACTCTTACACACACACACATACACTTAGATAACTAGTTATTGCTGTTTCCTTTAGTTGTTTTTAGTTGCATAAGATTCTAAATTGATTTGGCGCTATTTAAGAGCTGTATAAACACCCGCAGGCTGCTGCTCTCTGTCTGTATCTGTCTGAATCTTATCAACTCTTTTTGCTTGAGCAAACCATTTACACAATTCCACACACACACACACACACACATGCATGTCATGCCATGCAGCTTACACTCAAACGTTGTGTGCGACTTGTTGTGGCGCCACCGACGGAGGAAGCGATGGTGCTTTCCTTGCCACCCCCAGCAGAAGCAACAACAACACTGCGTGATGTTTGTGACGTGAGCAGTGAAAGCTGTCGGTTGATTTTGTTGTTGGTTGCATTGCTGCCAACGCCGCTGCCGGCGCCGCTATTGCACTCAAGCTGCTGTCCAAATGCTGTGGCAGGCTTAGGCTCCAGCTACATTGCGTTGCAAGTTTTTTTTTATATTATTTTTTGGTGTAGTTAGTGACAGTTTTTGGGTGTTTTGTGTTGTGAGTTTGAAAGTATTTTTTTGTGTTAGTTTATCAAATTTTTGAGCATTGTCCAAGGCAGCGATGATAAAAAAAGTAGAGTAGAGAGCATGAGAAGAAATCAGATAGCAATTGTTGTTGTTCAAAAAGAAAATATTCGAATGTTAGTTGAAGTTCTGTTAAACAAGTTGTAATCAAATTTTAGTAGGAAAGCAGCATTCGGCAACGACCGAAGAAGGAATAAGTTTAAAGTTCTTAAGTACTGGATTGTGTTTCTCAAAGGATGTTCAAGCAGACAACTTTAATCCTTGAACAAAGTTATACACTAACTAGATGAAGAGTTTTCTCAGTGGACTTACCCTCGGCCTGATGAGATGCTTGGTGGTCAATGCCAGTGCAAAGTAGGCAAAGAATAAGGCAAACGGATTGAGATACGAGTCCAGGGACAATGTGTTATTGTACAACAGGACACGGATATCCGGCGAGCAATACGATTCAATAAGCGGCTCCAGACCAATCAAGCTGCCAAAACGAAAAGCGATAGATTAGAAGAGAGTTGGATTGTGTGTTGGGAACGCTTACCGTGCCGTCAGACTTGTGTGATTGAGATGACTTTGCATCCAGGGCGTCTGATAGGAAACAATGCACAACGAATGCAGCACAAGGACAAACATAACGCAGCGCAGCAACAAAGCAAAGCCACTAAAGAGAGAATAGAAATTGATTTGATTTCATCTGGGAGAGAGGGGATTACGCACCGTTGCAGTGTTTGGCAGGTTGCCCAGTAGGTGCCCGCCAGCAGGAAGATGAGAAAATAAAAGCCACCCGGCACCGAGGGACGCAGTGCAGCCGCAAAAAACAATGTGGCCAAACAGAAGAGAGGAGCTACAAAAAAGATTATGGATTAGGATTTAATCCTTATTACATTCAGAGGTTTCTCTACTCACATATCTTTATTAATCCCTCAAAGTGTATGTGCTGACTGATCATGGAGACTCGCTTGCGTAGCTGCTGCTGTTGCTGTTGCAAGGGTGTGGTGGCCGTTGCCTGTTGCACATCAGCTCCATTGGCGCCATCACTGCCCGTCGCCGCCTGCTGTTCCGATTCGGGTACATCACCATTCTCTAGCTGCTCCGCAGCGATGGTCTGTGAGGCCAACTTCTTGACACTCAAATAGGAGCCAAGAGATGTGGCAAAGACCAATACTTCGGGCATCAGCCACTCAGCAATGGCCAGGGGTCTGGAAAATAAAGTCTAATTAGTTAGATTTCTTTTTTTTTTTTGTTTTTTTTTATTTTATTTTTTTTATTTAATTTTTTTTTTTTTTATATTTTTTTATTTTTTTATATTTTTTATTTTTTTTTTTTTTTATTTTTTTTATTTTATTTTTTTTTTTATATTTTTTTTTTATATTTTATTTTTTATTTTTTTTTATTTTTTTTTTTTTATTTTTTTTTTTTTTTTTATTTTATTTTTTTTTTTATTTTTTTATTTTTTTTTTTTTTTTTTTTTTTTTTTATATTTTTTTATTTTTTTTTTTTTTTTTATATTTTTTTTTTTTTTTTTTTTTTTTTTTTTTTTTTTTTTTTTTTCGTCTAGAAAAGTTTAACCCCATACTCACTTCAGATCGATGAAACTCATGAAACCAATGTGCCGCAGCAGACGCTCACTGAACGAGCAATTGTAGATGGGCAGGGAGATGCTAACCGCAAGCACCTGCAGCGCAATATGACCAAGCAGGACGAAAGCGCTCAAGGCAACGAGAATGATGAAGAAGGCGGTGACAGAGCCTTTAAAGTTGCGCCGCGTGGCAAGCGGTATAAATGGCGACAAGAAGAACATGAGGAGGTATACAAATGATATGCCCACTGGCCGCATTAGCGAAGCTGCAACAAAGAAACAACAACGATTAAGTTTTGTGTAAAGTGTGGCAAGTTTGTGTTGCAAGAACTTACCAAGTACCAGCACAGCCGGCACAACGACGCGCTGCAGCACGAGGCATGCATAGCTAAAGGCCATTTTAATGCGGTTGCAGCAGCGTTAGATGCGACTTCTCTCCTCCTTCCACCTTGTACTCCGCCTGTTCACGACGTTGCTGCCTGCTGCGTTCCTGTCACGTCCCCCCCGACGTCGTCGACTCATTCATAAAAACTTACTACAGTCGCTATTTCCAACGGCCACACGCAGCGCAGCGCAGCTGGAAAAATAAAACCATATAAATTAGAAATTATATTAGATAAGCGCCATCTAGCGTTCGGGGGTTGGTCTCCAAGGGCGTCAGCTGTCAGAACATGTCGCGCCTAATGGCAAAGAGTGCAAAGAGCGCACAAGGAGCGTTGCAAAAAGTGCAGCCAAGCAAATGAATCTCTTCTCTTCCCGTCGTTGTCAGCCTGACATTGCGCTTGACATCCGTGACTTCCTGTCTTGACTGTCACACTTATCCATCCCTTACCCCACACACCACACCGTTGACGTTCAGTTAAACTTTAAGTAGTTGCTGGCAAACTGTTTTAATCTTTGGGCTTATAAACATTAACTTGGCTTTTAATTACGAACTAAAGTGCAAACAGACAAACAAACTGTTTTCGGCAGCCCAAGAGTTTGGGTGCGACCACACAAAAAAGGCGATAAGAGCGATTGGAGTTGTGCTCGTGACACGAGAAAGGAGAGAAAAAATCCTAAATTGATTGGTTTAATAGAAAAAGTTGTTTACTTTATTGAATGGCAATGCTGTAAAAGTTTTCTCTCAGCACATTGCACTCTCTCTTGAGTGCTCACAGTTTGAGGGAAACTGTCTCATTCCAAGATCAGCAATACAGTTTGAGCTCATTTTCAGCACACTCACATTAGAGCATTGGAGTTGCGCTCGTGACACGAAAAAGCTTGGTTTAATCAAAAAGTTGAACATTAAAAGTTGTTTACTTTATTGAATGGCAATCCTGTAAAAGTTCACTCTCAGCACATTGCTCTCTACGCACTCAACTCACAGTTTGAAAGCAATTGTTTTTTTCCAAGATCAACAAAACAGTTTGAGCTCATTTCCAGCACACTCACATTAGAGCATTGGAGTTGCGCTCGTGACACGAAAAAGCTTGGTTTAATCAAAAAAGTAACGTTTAACATTAAAAGTTGTTTACTTTATTGAATGGCAATCCTGTAAAATTTTACTCTCAGCACATTGCTTTTTTTTGAGTTCTCACAGTTTGAGCGTAACTGTTTCATTCCAAGATCAACAAAACAGTTAAAGTTCATTTTCACCACACTCGTTTTAAATGAGCTCAACACGCGTTCATCGCTAAAGCACACACACATACGCTGCTTTGTGGGCGTGTCTGGTCGGTCTGCCCAAGACAGTTAGTTGACGCGACGTCGCACGCCATTCTGTCTTGGGTTGGGTTAGTTTCAATTTTGCTTTTCCGTTTCAGCTTTTATGGGTGTGTGAGTGTATGTCAGTGTGTTTGTGTATTGTTGCGGGTTTTGGCCTCCAAGGCGCCGTTATTAGTCAAGCAATTGTGTTTGCCATTTCATGCTCCTGACAACGACTACAAGGAGGACACACACACACACATGCACACACACAGTGGACCTGCTTGGCTGCCTTATGGTTAAATTTTGCAATTGACATTCAATGGCACATAATGTGGCATTTATTTGCATGTCCTTACGATAATGTCATGGAGGCAAAAAAGTAGCGCACGTAGATTGAGAAACCAAAGCAAATTAGAAGCTCATCAAGTGGTAAGAAAAGGAAACGGAAAATGTTGTGCGATGCCTTACAGAATGATAAATGAGGTTGTTACTGTCAGCAAGCATATAGAAGAGCTTAATGCCTAATCAGAAAAGTTAGTTTTCATCTATGTATAAAACAAAGCCACACACTATTAAGAACACATAAAAGTTAAAACAATGACGTAATTAACCATATGCGAAACTTAATAATTCTTCACTTCTTCACACACACACACAAACAATAAGAACAATCAGAATAAAATACTAAAAATGCTTAGCAAAAAACCGTTTACATGTAAGTATGTATTCGTGTGTGTATGTGTTCTGTTTTGAATGCCAAAATGCCAGTGATGCCGACGTCGACGCCTCTCATTCAAACACATCAACATAATACGGGCTAATGAGAGAGAGTGAGCAAGAAATGTAAATGAACACACGCACACACACTCAATCAGAAACAGAACGACTGAGGCGACCTCAGAGAGTGGGAGAACAATACCGGCAAAGCTCAAGTGGCTGCCCTGCACACACACACACTGCCAAACAGACGGCGGCTAGACGAAAAAAGTAAGCAATCAAAAAATGTAGTAGACATATGAAATAGTAGTAGTTTAGTAGTAGATGACAGCAACACCGAGCAGATGTCTAATGGCACAATAATGTGTGTGAGCGGCGTGGGTGCGGCAATATATATAAAGCCTAATGCATGCAAACAGTGTCAGCCGTAAGTAAGCTGTTTATTCGGTCACACAAACGAGCGAGAGAGAGTAGATAAAAGCATTCACAGACAGTACAAAAAAACGAGAAGCAAAAGTGCCATAAAATAAACATCAAAGTTTAGAAATAACAGTTTGAATGTAAGTACACGATATTATGTTGATTTTAGAGTGTGTGTGTGTGTATAAACGGCTTGACACCTGTTGATTGTACAAACTTTTGAAAGAAAGAATTTCATTCATGCAAAATATTTGGTTCGTCATAAACATTAGGTCATATTTTTTTTCGTTAGAAATTTTCACCAAAATTAGCTTAAAAACAAGTTTTGCATTGCATCATCGTTGCGCTTTAATGCGATGCTGATTATTTTACAGTTTGAAGCTTATTGAGAACAAAGAGCACACGTTTTGGGTGGAAGAGGGAGAGCTGAGAGAGTCGAGAGACAGCACGTGTCACAGTATTGTTAAACAAAACCCTCTTTGAAATTGGAAATGAATATGAAATGCCAAAATCGACAGATTTGCCATTGATTCAACATATGATAGATACTTGAAATGAATGGTATTTGTATGTTGAAATATGTATGTTTATGGCATATTGTGTTTTGGCAGCTGCCAGATGTTCTCTATCAACAAATTTTGAGACTACTGAAATGACTTTTGGCCTGCTGCTGTTGCTGCTGCTGCTGCCGTTGCTGGTATTTTGATTTCGTATTTCAATTATGAGTAATGTTTATTTTTGGTGTGCGTTTTTATGGGTGGAGATTTGAACAGGGGAGAGGAATACAGATGTGTATTCATTGCCTTTGAATATTAACAGGGTATGGCATTGCATATCAATATTGTTGCCTTTTGTTTCTTTGTCCCAAATAACGTATTTTCTTGGCACACATTTTAACATTTTTGGACATTTCATTGGCATCTTTTCGCTTGTCTCAGTTGCATTTTGTAATCAATTATATGCATACTTATTATTTTCGGCACTTAACTAAACAGACAGCATTAACATATTGTTTTAGTCAAATGTCAAAAACGTCCCATGTGTCGTATACTTGATAAGCATAGCCTTAACGTCTCTTTACATGCGTATATGTAATTAGCTTTTGTTAATGTGCAAATAATGTGTTGTAGGTGTTGGTTAGAAAGATGACGAATGACCTTTTCGTATAGAAAAATTGAAGATTATGCGAATTCTGATTGTTCAATTATGACTCAGCTGTTGAATATTCTTTGCATGTTATCTGTAGATTAATTATAAATACTTGCATACAAGTAATTAGTACTTGTTGTGTGTTTAAATTAACATTACAAGCATGTAATCAACTGTTTAAGCTTTTCATACTTTAACTAGTTTATCTGTGTGTTTATTTAAAAGCTATCATTATTTTGCGTTCTCCTCCCATTTAATATTTTTAGTGGCTATAACCTGTTGACTTGCCCATTTCTTTATTCATGTTAATGTCAGGGTCATAATCCAATAGGCCAAATGCCCCAAAATGACACTCATTTGACAGTTGGCTGTCATTCGACACATTCCTCATCGTCCTTACCCCCCCAAACAAAAATAGAAAGCTAGAAACGAAAAACTGTTGCGTGTTTTTTTTTTTCTGCCAAAAGCAGCAACAACAACAAGAGTATTTTGTGGCTAGGCTGGTCAACTATTTAGGATGAAAGTTTATTTTTATGATAGATGGACGTAAAAGTGCGCAAATGACATAGGAATTTTTCGTGGACTTTACTCTTAATCAAATTAGCAAAGGAATTCGTCATAAAAAACGGACGACACTTTATGACAGGCCGAAAAAAAATAACAAAAAATATAAAATGCCAGGAAAAATATGAGGTATGCAAAAAACGGCTTGTCAGGTGTGTGCTACACTGAGAAAAAAAAAAAAAAAAAATTTAAAATAAAAAAAAAATGTAATACAAAAAATGTAATACTAAAAAAATGAAATACAAAAAAATTTAATACTAAAAATTTAAGGTTTTTTAAAGTAGTTCTTAGTAAAAATATTTTATTTTTATTAACTCTGTTCACCCCTTTTTCTCTCAGTGTAAAGCTTTACGTTTTCCGCACACTTTACCTTTTTTTGCAAACTTATTTGCCTGTTCATGACATTTGTCAGTTGGCCAAAAACTACACTACGATTAGGCCTCATTAAATAACACTCGGCGACATTTAACTGGGCGTTGTAATTGCGAAATTGTGAAGCATCGCCACTTGGCATGCGTTCCATCCTGCTGTACGTGTCCTTTTTAACAAATTAAAAAATAAACACACACACACTAAACAGGGCTTTAAAGCGCTTCGCGCTCAACACGTGCCAAAAAGCAGCGACAGATAAACAAGCCATGAAAATGGACGAGGGTTTGTCCAAATGCATCAGCCAAATTGTTTGTCAATGGGCAGCTTTATGCAGACCCCCTAATGGGCCACTACATCAGCGCTACATCAAGAGCCAAAGCGCAACACATGTCGTATGTGTAACATCCACTGACAGGTTACAGACCCCCCCACCCCCTTCTCACAGCAGGATATGCTATACACCTCCGCCTGTTCGGAGACAGCTACAAAGAAGAGAATTTATGTATGTGCCGCCTCGACTGCAGTTGCATGGAATGCTCTACAGTGGGACAAGTAAGATAAATGGGTAATAAAATAAAAAAAATTAACAACTTTAACACAATTGCATTAAAAATTGTGTTTATTAATAAACAAAAAAAAAAATTATAAAAGAAATAAAAAAAAAAAAAAAAAAAAAATAATAAAAAATAATAATATAAAAAAATAATAAAAAAACAATAATAAAAAAAAAATAAAAAAAATAATAAAAAACAAGTAAGAGGCTCTAGTCGGAAATCCCGACTAGGCATACCCTTAACCCGATACTTAACGCTTACAGTTACTTATGTGTATAAAATCAGTGACCAACTTCAACTGCGATATCTCCGGTGTTTCTTAACCGATTTTGCCAAATTTTTTTAATGTTCATTTTTTATCAATAGTTTTAAACCTCTTTTCCATTTTGAAATTGAGATTTTTTGTTATCGATCCTTGTATATCGGAACCGAAGTGTTATCGAAAATTCAAACAAACTTGTCTTCTCATGGTATAGGGAGCTTAGTTTCATTTGAAGTCTCTGCTCTTATAGTCTCTGGACGGCGCGTTCTACAGACGGACAGACGGACAGACGGACAGACAGACATGGCTAGATCGACTCGGCTGTTGATGCTGATCAAGAATATATATACTTTATGGGGTCGGAGATGTTTCCTTCTGTCTGTTACATACATTTGCACAAAACCATTATACCCTTATTTACCCATTTTATGGGTTAAGGGTATAAAAAAATATAAAGCATTTTCTCAAGTTATTACCCACTGTGCCTTCCTGTCAGTGGGTGGATTGGCCAAAAAGAAGATAAATGTAGGCCAAGTGCGACATAGCCAAGCGAAAGCAATATGCATTTTATACCATCCCCACCCATCCATCCATCCATTCAACAATATTCTGTCCATCTATTCGGTTCAGCCGTTTGTCAGGTTTTGACTCTAAAGCCTGAAGGCGTAGACACAGCTTGCCAGGCCATTAGCTATGCCCCCCCCCCCCCCCCTCTGCCCTTGTGTGGTTTTGAAGGCGTCAGTTGTGGTAGGCGTAACCACTTTAAAATTAATTTCCCAAGTGAAATTTACGTATACGTAATATAAATTGAGTAGCACTCACAATGTGTAAACCCAGCCCAAAAAGAGAAAGAGCGAAAAGAGGTAGAGGGGGTTAAGAGCAGTCGATGACCCAAATCTTGTCCAGCTGTTGCGGCCTGATATGAGATTTATAGCAAAGTTTCTCAGCATGTTGTTGTATTTTTAATTGAATTAACCCAAAAACAAGAACAAGAATGGAAAACACAAAATATTGGTTATTTTGATATCAAAGGCAACAATAAAGTGGAACACTTTCGTGACACTTTGAACTACCAACTGACCTCTTGTAACAAACACAATGAAAGAACTACATTATAATAACATTTCTTATTTAATTGCTTTAGAAAATTGTTCGCTTAAAGCGAAGAATGCGCTTACGTATAATTTCGTTAAAGGAATTCCAAGTTTGTTGTTGCGATTTCGGATTGCGTGCTTTAAAGTGCACTGCTCCCCAACCCCCTCCCCTCTCTTTACCACCCTTGCAGACAAGGGTTTAAAGCGATATATATATTGACATTGACAATCATTGCACGGCATGACGTCATCAGTCGGCAGCAAAGTAGATTAAAAACGCGAAATAAACGCATGACATGTCAACTACCCCCAATATATTGTGTATATATATAGTCACAAGTTAACGGTTCTAAACAATTCCAAAGCCTGGCACAACTAAAAATAGTCGAAGCCAGCTAAAAAAAAAAATCAAACTGTAACATCAGCTGGACATTAATCCATTGATTAAGGCGGCTTTTTACAAACATTAAAGTGCAAAACAAAGATTTCATGAAGCGTAAAGTCGACTACTTAAATACTCTATAAACATTTGTGGGTCAGTTAGTAGTTTTTCATGTTTTTGGTAATATAAAAAATAATTTTTTGTTTTTTTATTTTAATTAATTAAATCTAGTATACAATACTAAACCTAATAATATTTTTAACGAGCACTAGGCTGCTAGGGCCTTCGACTACAGCGCCATTATATATCAATTTTGGATTTTACGATAAAATTGTATATTTTTTCAAATGAAAAAAATAAAAAAGTTCGCAGCAAATCTTTACAGTTTGAAGTTCCCTTGTTCACATTTTTAACAATTTTCCTTTATACAAAAGTTCCTTAGTCTTAGGTTGACCTATTTCTAAGCAGCTCCAAAAAAAGAAAAAAACTCCTTAAAAATTTATGTTTGCCACAGAATTTAGAACCGCATTTTACACACAAACGTGGCTCTCACACACACACATTCCCAACATAACCTCAACATGAAAGTAAACTTTACAGCAAAGCAAAAACGCGTTAGTGTGTGTGACGGCGGTTTGGTGTAATTAATGTCAAATTAATGGCTCGTAGACACGCGGCGGATCGCTTGAATTGCTAGTTTTGGTGTTTGATAACTGCTACTAGATGGCGCCACCTACTATTAAAAAGCAAGAACTCAAAGGGAGCACAGAGCTGCATGGTGCTGAAGAACTTTGTCAAGTGCATTAAATTGCAATTGCATATTGCAAATATTATTATTATTATTATGACAATTATGCAAGCGCCCTGGTTCAAGTGGCAGCCAGACATGGCAATGAAGATGCTAATGAATTCAGTAAGGGTAAGAGGGGGGTGGTGCAGAGGGCTTTTTCAGTGTATGTCTGGGGCCTGTGCAAGCGCTGATAGCGACCTGAGGCAAGAGTTTACAAATTGAGTTGACTGAAAAACAAATTGAAATTGCTTGCAGGTTAAATGCGTCTTGAGTTTGTAACTAGTTTGTGCAACTTGTTTGTGTAAGTCGCGCATTAAAAAGGGATAATAAGGCTTAAGTTAATGAAGCTTATAAATATTTTATGAACAATTTGCCAAAGAACTTAAATGGGGTAAGAAATAACATGGTAAAAATGTATCAAGTCTTGGATTTTAACTCATAAAAACATTTATAAACAAGTAAGAAGTCAAGAAATCCAGACTGGTAGTAAACTTGAGGCGGAATATTGACTTGGGTGCTGAACAAAACTTTCGAGTGCCATAACTTCGTCAAAAGTAGTTGCAATTTAATCAAATATGCATTTAATTTTTTAGAAACGCTATTTTATTTTGAAATTATTTTTATAAAATATTTTTGGAAAAAATTTTCGTTAAGCCATAATTTCTAAATTGCCGATTTTCAAAAGAATTTAAAGGTCTTTGTAGCTCTAAAAACAAATCTAGTTCGCTTTATTTTTAAAAATATTTGTCAGAAAAAAATCGACTTAGGTGTTGGCTAAACTTCCGATTGCCTAATTTATTTTCAAATGCAATAAAAAGCTTTGGTTTGAGCTCTTAAATCAATTTCATTTAAATCGACTTAATTTTTATCAAAAATATTGTTTGGCAAAAAAACTTAAGATAACTTATTTTAAATTAACCCGATTTTCAAATGCAATACCTTAAAAGATTTGGTTTGAGCTCTTAAACAAAGCTGCATTCAAATATCAAAACGCAATTTAGACTCAATTTTTATCCCAAAATTACTCGACTTAGGGCTAAGATGATGATTTTGAGCAATTCAACTTAGTTTTGTCTTAAGAAGCGCAAAGTAAATTCTCCGCAAATAATAATCTTATCTTGAATGCGAAATATTTTCCCCCATGAAATGCAAATAAACAAAGTATTTAAGCAGCGTTGAAGCATTACAAAACTCAAGGGAACGCGTCATTGAGCACTTGGACCGACTTCTCAGGCATATCGGGAACATACATATATATATGCATATAAAACAGTTTGTAGAGGCAAACAATAATCACAACGAAACAGAGAACAAAATTATTTGCACATAACACAAACGCATTGAGGCGTCACTCGGCATTCAGCAAAACTCTCACGGTTCATCCCGAGAAACACTCACAAAAAGTGAGATTCACGCATGAAATAGCTGAGAAATATACATATATCTAGTCGTACGACTATAGAGCATACTTCTAGCCACCCGCACACAAAGAAAAAAAAACCTTAGACGATAAGTCGTCAAACAAAACATGTTCTAAAAATACTCAAGTCTGAAAAAATTAATTACATTATATATATAAAAATACGAAATGCCATGCGATAAATTTTGCCACTTAATTAAAACGATTCGGCAAAACGTGGCTGCAATAAAAACAGATAAAAAGCCCGACTATGTAATAGAATATTTTAGAGAACGAGTTTTGGGGACCGGCAAAAGTGACTAAGGAAAGGCAACACACAATATATGTTTTAGTTTCTTTTTTCAAAACTCGACTTGAACATTTTCGGCATAGCTGCCTCTCTTTAGAGATAAACGCAAAACATACAATAAATGTGGTATATAAACATTTCCGTAAGCGATGACGCAACTTAAAAAAAAAACACAATGAGAGAGCGAGAGAGAATTTATGTTGTGGAATTTTTCGTTTAGTTTTCGTAGTTTTTGACCCCAGGCAATAGCAGCAGCAGCAGCATTTTCTATGGTTAGAACCAGCTACATACATAAAATGCCGACCATTTCTGCTAACAGGTAACAAAACAGGCCAAAAACAACAACAAGAAAAGCAGCAGCTGCTGCTGCTGCCACAAAGGATGCACTATTGGGCCAGTTTAGGCTACCTGGTCAAGCATAAAAGGCAACTGACAAGGGGGCGGGGGGCAGGCGGACACGCGACAGGTGAGGTCGAAAGGTGCAGCTGTAGATAAGAAGCTAGAAGTAGATTTACTTTATTTTCTCTCTCTCTCGCTTTTTGAGGCGCGTCTCGTTGCCTTTGGCATTGTGTTTGTTCTTTAAATGGAACTAGTTCAAGGCGCATTTAAAGCGGAACTAGTTTGAATAGAAAAACATTAGAACATTGGAGGTTACTGCACATGTTTTTAACTAAATAAATATATGACAAAAGCTATTAACTGAATAAACTATTACTCAAGTTACAAATCTTTAAATTTTTTGGGCTTGAAAATATTTTTTAAATATTTTTTAATATTTTTTATTTATTTTTTTGGTTAAAATCAATTTTTAATCAACTATTTCTCCTTTTTTCATTTATCAAGCAACACAAATAAATTCATTAAAAATCTTTTCTCATTTCCCATTTCTCCTCAGCAAAAAGCAGCAGTTGGCGCTCAAAACAAATGTAAAAATCGAAACTCAAATATGTTGCATTCGATTGTAAATGATGCATCTAAACACAGACAATTGCCAGGGTCTTTTGGGAAAACAGAAGAAAACTTGTGGTAGGGAATAAACAAAGATAAAATACCCTGTAACTAATATTTAATAAAAGTAAGAGCATAAAAAGTAACTTAACTTAAGAAAACTTAGACGAATTTACTATAAACATTTTTGCATTATTATAAAATTTGGTCATAAATGTATAAACCCTTTTGTGTTACCAATAACAGCCACAACAATGACAACAAGCAAACTGAAAAATAACTGCAGCTGTTGCAGTTTTTACAAATGCACTGAGCTTACCCACCACAATACCCAACGAACCAAAACTATCTATCTATATCTATATATGTCTATGCTACACGTACAGTATATATCAATAGCATGCCTTTTAGTAGTAGTAGTATAGGTTAGGCATGTTATGTTGAGGGCGCATTTTTCGGCGGATGGGCAATAAAACTGTAATTTTGGCTTGCCAACTTTTGGGGCCACAGGAAGCGCAGGGGCTGTGAGGTGTTTGCTGATTGTGGGTAAAAATTGGTGGCAGATGGAGCGTGGTAAATGACAGTGAAAACTGTTTTTGTTCGTGGATGGCCAGGCAGTTAGGCAGCTGGTCCAAAAGTAAAGCAAAACATTGGGTTTGTTTTGATTTCTGTTTGTGAAACTCGAAAGAGAACACACGAAATATGCAAAGTCATTCGAATGATAAGAGGTTTTTTCTAGAGCTCATTTAGCATTATGAAATATCATTTTTGTTATCAAATGGCCAATGGCAAAGCAGCTAAACAATTATAATTAATATCATTTTAGATTGATGGCAGCTACAGTTATTTGAGAGCTAAGAACAAAGAGTTTCAATAAATCTTTAAAGCAACATTAATGAGGTAAAGATCCGCTAATCCAAACAAAAAATTTCAAATTTATGCCAATGACCAATTAAATGTTTATTTCGAATTTGCCAAACTTTGATCTGATAAACAATTGAAATGATAGAAAAAGTGAAAACGAATTCTTATTAAGGCCATAAAAAAAATATGCCTATAAACAAGATTTAATGTTGTAAACACTTAAAAAAGGCTTGGGATTAGCGTGATTATTTGTTTAAGATTGCTTTAAAAATGCTTAAATATGCATTATAGTCTTGAGTGAATGCAATTTGATTGCTTTTGTCAAATCAAGCTCTTTTCGATTAAATTTCACAATAAACTTTTTTTTTTTTTTGATTCCTTGTGTTACATAAGCTTTATTTAGTATTTGAATATAATTGTTTATCTTGTTACATTATTTATTTTGAGGATTATGAGTATTTGAAGTATTATTCTAAGCCTGGTTTCCAAGTCTCTCACACAACATATCACAGAGTTTGTTCTTGGTTTGGTTTTTTGCTTGTTATCTATTAATATCAGTCTGAATATCTAAGGAGAGAAGTTGGTATGAGAAAAGTATTTAAGCTATCCATAAACCTTGTAATCACACTTTAGCTATCTTTTTCATGCTTCCCCTAAAAGTTCAAATCCTTAAAGTGTTTCTTAGTTGGCTTCCGGGCCACCTTCATATTGATTTTGGTGCAGCTGACGTAGCGAGCCAGCCTATTGGCACTGACCGTAGCCTGAGAGCCGGCATCATTGTAGCGTGGACGTTTCTTTTCCAGTTTACTGGCCCAACAATTGGCGGCACGACGACGAGCATTGCCCGTAATGGTATTAGCCGGATCCAAGCTATCCATTGAGGCTGGTGATGCTGTGATTCCAGTTCCATAGTTCTCTGTATCATCATCCTCCAGCAGTTCTTCAGCATCCGAATCCAGCTCCGCTTTAATCAATGGCGAAACACGTTGGCCACGAAACTCATACACCAATGGATAAATGCGTTGCACGGATAACTCCACAGCACTGACAGTGGCCGCTGTCACCGTTATGCTGCCGGTCGAAAAGATGCGCACCGTGGCCTTGGGATCACGCATACGATAGGTAACACCGGGACACAACTCCGGCTCATAGCAGGCCGTATCACGATAGCGCATCGAGAAATTGACAATCTTGATGGGCCAGGGCATGCAGCAGGTGCCCAACACATTGACAATGCGAAAGTTCTGGAAACGCACCGGAAAACCCAAGCGGCCCAGGCAGCGGGCATAGCGTCTAGCGGCCACCTTAGCCTGTTCCTCCGATATGGAGCCCGTACAAGTAATACGTCCGGATGACCATATTGTAGCCGTGGTATAGGGACGACGCAAACGCATCGTAACCATGCCATTCTCACGACGATACTCCACATTGGAGCCGGTCAACGCAATGTTGCGTAAATTGAGATGACAACGTACACTGAATGAGCAGACGACATTGTTAATGACAATATCCAGTTCCAATGTATCATCTGGTTGTCCAATTTCCTCTTCTTCTTCTTGCTCTATCTTTACTGTTGCAAGTGTTGCATCGGTTGCAGCTTCTTCAATTTCAGTCTTTGGCAATTGGTTATCATCAGTTAAATTATTTGAAGACATTACTTTGAAGACGAAAGTTTTGAACAATTCTGATTTCTGAGCAACTGACTATGTTTAGTTTAGACAGCCGACTGAGGTTTCTCCTGGTACTGTGTGACCCTTTTTTTGGAATTGTCAAAATGTACTAATTTTCTCAAGTGCAACTAGATTACAAAGAAAATACTACAAAAATACCATATATGGTTTATGATTTATTAATAAGTTCTACTTGCAAATAAAGCAATTAGAATTTGTAATCGTGCGTGTTTACAATGTTATGGCTGTATGGTGTGAAAAAAAAAACACATTTTAATTCGCAAGTGTCTGTTCTCTCAGCCATAGAAGACAACAACAAGAAGACAACACGAAAATAAAACAAAACACCTGACCGTGGGCCCATTGTCAGCTGCACAACTCAAGGGGCAGTCAACGTTGTTGCCCCAGTGATAAGTGCTTCCCACTTTTAAACCCCCCTTTTTTTGCAACACGACGACGCCAGTCTGAGTTGAAAGCACTCTTTTCACATGGCCGTGACTAATCTAAACAACAAAAACAACAGCAATGCAACTAACTTTATAAATGACTGGGTCAACATTAATCGACAACAAATGGACGTTAAATTAATAAGTAATATATAAAGTTGGCTTATCAGTCAAGAGTAAATTGGAAACCAGGCTGATAAGTGCAATGTAAACAAATGAAAGTATACACATCGTTTAAGGTGTGAGCAACTGTATTAAGACGCATTCTAAATTGTGCAGAAACAAAACATTTTGTTGTTGTTAATAAATGGCGGTGTGTTAATGAATTTATAAATAGATCAACAGCTGCATACACAACACACACACACACACACACACATGTATCAATCGAAAATGGAAAGTGAGAGAAATGACGACAGCGACGCAGGAAAAATACAGCTAAATGAGAGAATTTCTTATTTCCAAAACGATAACTGTATTATTTACAGATCACTGGTTTTGCTTACGCTCTATTTAACTCTCTCTTCTTTTCACTTTCTCACTCACTCTGACTGCTGCATTCAAAATGCATTGCCATTTACTACCACCATTGAGAATCACAGTTATTAATGATCAACCATTTGTCAGCGTCCGCAAATGAAATTATGTACAAAAATTCCAGAGCATTAAATAAACTCTGACGCTAATTTGATATAATTTCATTGAACAAATTATAATGACTATGTTTGCTTAAAGTGGCGATAAAAATCTAGCCACAAATGGAAAGAGCGACAAACAAAAATGAAACTATGTGAGCGGCGGAAGCAAGGGGGGAAACGGAATAGGAAAAGGAATTGGTAGAATGCCGCATATGAATAGAAAAACAAAAAAGTCGGCCTTGTTGTTGTTGTTGTTGTCTTGCCTTTAGGTGTCGGTGTTTGTTTTTCGCACATCCAATTGTTGTTGGTAGCTACAAATTTGTTTAGCTTTGAAAAACGCACAAAACAGAAACACAAACACTAACAGCACACGCACACAACCACAAACATGTCAAATTGACTCGCGAGACTTGGCTATAAATTTATAGCATGTTCGAATTAAATCACAGCCGGCACCAAGGAATCGATCCCAATCAAATGCAGCAAAGAACCATAGAAACTAACTGTAGTTTAAAAAAGGGACCAAGAAGAAAGAGGTAACATGTTGCTGGCCAAATTAGCAAGTTTGAAGGCTTTATAAACATATAAACACATATATTTAATTCGATAACTGTGATTCAGCTACTAGTTGCTAAGTAATCTTACCACATTTGCATAAGCAACGCGTTGCGCGCCGATACAGCAACAACAGAACAAACACACCAACAAAGAACACAACACAAAGAATTTCTAGCAATAACAAATCGCTTGTTGGTTTTCTTCTTCTTTTTCTTGGCACTTTCTCTTTGATTTTGTTGTTATGTGCTTTTGATTATTGAGAAGATCACTTTAATTGCACCACACTGCACTTATTTAGTACGCACACGCGTTGGTTGTTGCGTTGAAACTATTATTAAATTTTTGTTGCGTTTTGATTTCGATTTTTAACAATATTGACGACGCCCACGCACAGACACGTCCGTTCGCTTTGAGAGTTCAGCAAAGACTATGTAATGTAAAATAACATAGTCTTTTATTTGGAGACTGTTAACAGAAAGAGATGAAATGTTAGCCGTTTTCTGCTAAATTGCTGTAGAGCTGCCACTCAATTTGAAAATCGTTAACACTGCTCCCATCAGCACATGAAAAGTAAACAACAAAAGTCGAGAACTTTCCTTTAAATTCCCATTACCAAAACTACATGCACACAAGTGCCGGATGTATATCCAACTGGATTTTAGTTTGATTTCTTGGCTTAACAGCTTGGATCCCATAATTTTGTAGGAGAATGAAAACTGTTAAGTGATTGGTCAAAATGCCCCTGGTGTAGTCAAATTTAAGTTCTTAATTTTTTTTGTGTTTTTCATTTTTAATTATCAGCAGTAATTCATTCCAAGTGGAGTTGGAAAATAAACAAACCAGCAGGTGTTTTTTTGTCAAGGCTGCCATACTTTTACTAAACTGGCATGTTACGGTTCGTTCGCAAAAAATGAACTAGTAAAAGAACACTATGGTAGAGGAAATTCACTATTCTAATCATGGCTGAACTACAGGTACAACGTGTGAAAAGATAGTTTTTTATTTGATTAACTATTTATTTAATTGCAGGAATTTAACAAAGCGGCTGAGGATGTCAAGAACTTGAACACCACACCTTCGGATAACGATTTATTGGAACTCTATGGCTTGTACAAGCAGGCCAATGTGGGTGATTGCAATACAGGTAAAAAAATTAAAAGAATAAAAATTTGGGCGTCGCAAATAGGGTGGAATAATTAACCGCAAGACTTTTGTGTACTGTACAGAAAAACCCGGTTTCTTGGATTTTAAAGGCAAGTCCAAATGGGAGGCCTGGAACAAACTCAAGGGCATGACCAATGCCGACGCCCAATCAGCTTATATAGCCAAAGTCAAAACTCTTGTTGCAGCTGTGGGTCTAAAGTCCTAAATTTACAAGAAGCTTTCAAGGGCATCTGAATAATTAAATTTATAAGTGACATTTGCATTTTCTTTGCACGAGTAATTCGCACAAAACTCTTTAGCACAAAATACACACCAGCCGAAAAACAGTTTTAACGTTTATTTAGTCAAAAGCGGGGAATGAATAAACATAAAAAAGGACGTACGTATTTAACGTACAGTTATACTAATAGGCATATTTAGCTGTCAAACTGTGGAGTTCGGGCACTGTTGCTTGAGTGTCGCTGTCTCTCGTACACCTCGCGTTGCAGCTCTCTTAGATTTAGTTCCAGGGTTTCCACCACATCGAAGTTCACGTCCTCACGTGCCTGCTTTATGTAACCCTTAATGATGTTTATCTGCTCAATTAACGGATCATCGACGCTTGATACTGTTGTGGATGCCTGAGGAGCTGACCAATTATTCAACGATTGTAAATCAGACTGGAAATGAGAGTGGAAAGTTAGTGGAAATTCCAATCAATGAAAACTAAAGGGACTTACGCCTTGGGCAAAGCTACGATTCTCTAGACCAGCTGTGACCGATTGTGCTGGCGATCTATAACGCTCATACGCCTCCATGGCCATGCGCTGCTCCGTAAGGATGCGTTGTTCCGTTTCCATGCGTTTGCGCTCCTGAATCTGACTGATGAGCGCCTCATCCGGCAATGGTGGCAGTGATAGCATTCTCTCTTTTATCGCCTGCACGCAACTCAATCGAATTGCCTTCTTCAGAGCCTCCTCCCGACTGCCAGGCTCGGAGTGAATAGTAAGGATGCGTTTGCTACGCAAATCAATCCTCTCCGCCACTTGACCGATTTTGCCACGCAGTGCACCGGCATCAGCAATTGTGAAAATCGATTCGCCCTCATGCAGACTGTTTACAATCTTTAAATACATTTCCAGATCGGGTGTGACTTGTTTCTGTAGCTGCCTTATCTCCTCGTACACCTGCGCCAGCAATGGTCGGCAAGTGCGACTTTCGTGCATGTCCTGACGTGTATCCAGCAGCCAGAGGCAATGCTGACATAGTCGTATGGCCCGATCCTCATGATGCTGCATCTGCTGCAGTGGCTCTCCACGTGTCGTTGACAAGCTGGCCAATTGCACTAGAGTGGAAAATCATTCAATACGTTATTCAATCAATTAAAACAGTTTGTTAACTTACTTGCATTCTCCAGCTGTAAGAATCGGGAGCAATCGTTGCACATGATGCCACCACAGAGCCGGCAATGATGCTGCCGGCGGGCAATGTGAAAGCTTTTAGCACAGTTGGGACACAGCTTGACGGAGCTGCCATCGAGCCAAGGCACTGTCTGCTGTTCGTGCTGTTTGCGCTGCACTGAATCCGTGGGCAAGTCCTTTAGCAGGCGATGCAATCGTATAATCAGCTTGTTCGTTTCGCTTGCATAGCGTTCCAGTCGTGGATTGCGCACCGATTGAAAGTACTCAAAGTAGGAGCGTTCAGCGCCTACGCTTTGCTTAGAATTGTTATAAATATTTTGCTGCGTTTTTGGTACTCCGCCTCCACTGGCTGCTGCTGTTCCACTCGTATTGCCAGCTCCAGTTGCCGGCGACGCAGCTGCCTGTGCACCACGATTGCGATCATCGTCGAAGTTGTTCAGAATTTTCTTTTTTGCTTTGGTAAATATGTCTTTGAAGACGGACTTCAAGGCATCCTCCTCCTCGGCATGCTGCCGGGCAAAATGCTCGGTTAGGAAATCAATGGACTTCAAGTCGGCCCGACAAATCGGACAGAGGAATCCCTCCAGAATTTCATCACTGTCGGCACTTGGCTCATCCTCGCTGTCAAAGGGATTACTGTCAAAGGGATTACCCGACATGCTGTCATGGATTTGCCAACAATGAGTAAGCGTGAAACTATTTTTTTGTGGGTGTTTTCTCTGTGTGCTTTGCTAGCTACATGCGCAGTGTACAGCGCTGGGAGAGCGTCATAGTTGCGTTACTGTTGCGATGTTGCCAATTGACTCCAATTCTGCATCTGATAACACAATTAATTAATTTTTATTTAATTTTGAATAAAACTCCCCCAGTGCCAGCCAAACGAAGATATTATGAACTTGCCATTCACATGTGTACGTTCTGCACAACTTAACAGAGCTGCTAACAGTTTTCATGCTAGGTACGCTGTTACAATTTCAAACAATTTTAAGGAGTTAATTTTATTTACAGATATAATGTTTATTAAACAAAATTAAATCTCATCTCTTAATCTAAGCCTCGTCTTCGTCATCACTGCCTTGATCCTCACTTCTGCGTTTTCGAGTCTTGCGGTCATGTTCACGGGCTAGCAACTCCTTAAATGCTTCATATTCTGGCAACGTGACATGACATATTTTCGTAGCAAATGATTTCTCAGATGTATCCGTTATCTGATAAAGCCTATTGTTTGTTGTCGGCTCATTAGGATCGGCTTTAAGAGCACGAGGCTTAAATAAACCCAAGCGCAGCAAAAACGTGTGACGACAACGCAGCTCCTCAAATGGCAGCGATAAGGCGGCCGATTTGACTATTTCTGGCACTTCGATGCGCATAATATCAAACATATAGTTGAGCTTCTCCTCTATGATATGTTCCGGCTGCTCCAGCAAATCCGGACTGTTCATAAGCAGTTTCCACACATTTTTATTGGTCGAAACACGACTCTTCAGATATGCGGATAATGAAAGCAGCTGATGGGCATCACTAACGTTAAGCAACTCTGGGTACTTGGTCAAAAGCAGATGCAACAGATGCTCACCAAATTGACAGGCTCGCCAAATCTCCAAGCTGTTGACAATGCGCTCCGGCGTGCGTTTTAGTACCGTGGGATTTGCGGTAACAATTCTTAAGAAGCTAACGGTCTCCAAGCCGTGATTCTGGAACGTTTCATGCGCTCGTCGCCATAGCTCTGGTGTGTAAATAGACAGGGCAGGCTCCAGCTTGATGGCTTCCTCGATGTGCACCTGCTCCAGATTCACAAACTTTGGAAGAGTTGCCTTTGTTGCCAACTGACGCACAGCGAGGCATTTCAACTGCAATATAAATAGTTTCATTGCCTGACTATCATTTAAAGCGCAGTACACTTACCTGTAGTTGCTGTTGTGAATGAAATAATAATTTTTTCAGCATTTTCAACAAGTTTGCGCAATGATTTCACTATAATCAAAACAATCAACAGCTGTTTGTTTTATTTTTCTGTTAGTATTTAAGAACTCTGTTAAGTTGCAGCCTTACTGCACTGTTAACAAATTTCCGCCCACCCCAAAGCAAAACGTAAACAAATACACATGTTTTTGTGCTGCAGCCCTGGCTCTACAATCAGCAAAACGCCGCGTCTCACAACTGTTAGTTATATTATTTAAACGATGGCAAAGAGTAAGAAGCAACAACGTGAGTTCCTCGCTGCCAAGGAAGCCGCACAAGCGAACAACGCTCAGCTGGAGACTTGCAACGACGCTTACACAAGTGGCGCATTCAGCTATCTCCGCTTTTTGGTGCACCTGCTTGCGGCGGCCCAATTTTCGTATGGCATATACTACTATCTGTTTAAGCTGCATTGGCCGGAAGGGCTTCATGAAGAGGAAGAGCTTAAAACGCGCTGGGGTGGCAAATTTAAATATCTGACATTCCTCGATGTAATACTGCAAGCGATTTATCACAGTGTAGCCCTGCTCAATGATCTCTTTGGCAACAATACGGTCACATTGGCTCCAAAGTCCTTTATACGTCAGCTGCGTGATTATATTTTTGCCACGTTCGCCTTTCCCATTGCCCACAATGTGTGCATTTCTTTCTGGGTCATTTACCTATGGGATCGTGAACTCATCTTTCCCGAAGCACTTGATGCTATTTTCCCCAGGTAAGTGTTTAATTTGTATTTGCATAAATATTAGTTGTCATTTTGGACTTTTGCAGCTGGCTGAATCATGTTGTTCACACAAATGTTGCGCTTTTAGCCATTATGGATTTGTTCACGTGCTTCCGTCAATATCCAAGCCGCTTGGCCGGCATCACTGGAAATGTTTCCTTTATGATTCTGTACATCATTTGGGTGCATATAGTTAAGTATTTCAGCGGACAGTGGGTTTATCCCTTACTTGAAGTTCTGCCCATGCCATTCCGGTATTTAATGCTAGGCGGTATGGTAGGCTTAAATTTAGTATTTTATATACTCGGCGAATTCGTCAACACCATCGTTTGGGGGCCGGAATTCAAACTGCTGAAGCAGAAAACCAATAAGCAAAGTTAAAAAGCGTTATAAAAGTCCCTCGTAAAACTGAAAATTCTTAGAAACCCCTTAATATTTAGAAGACATTTTTATTTTATTTTTTGTGCTCAGGAACCGGTTTCATTTATGGAAGACAGGTGTATTTTAAGTCGTTTATATCCACATGTTTGGTTTATTTCTTTGTTAAACACAAAAAAATGCTTTAAAAGATACTCCATTGTATGTTTAGTTTAAGATAAAAGTCAAGCGCCTTACAATAAATATTATACCAAGTATAACCAGTTCTTATCTCTTAATTATAATTCAAATCGCGCGCTCCACATGCCGATAGTATCGATTCCCTTACAATCAGGGCAAAACTTTAAGAATTAACAAACAATTTAAGAACATTTCTTTTTGAAAGAGTTTTTAGCAATACCTAAATAATTAGACACTTTTAAACTTTATTTCCGCAAACTTACAAATAACCAAACAAATGCATATTGCAACAATCGTTTCTCTGCGCGGATGCGGAATTTTATGAATTTAATAAACAAAAACGTTGACAACTCTGGCGACGGCAAGGCGAATGAAAATTGGCTAAACAGCAAGCCGAGTGAAACACTATGGAATTGTGTTAACGTTATTTCAAATGTAAGTAAAATCTATAACGTGTCAACTAACTTTGATATTGCTGTGCTAAAAGTTTACAATATTATGTGTGCATAGTTTTTCAATCGGGCTTTGTTTGTTGGTTTGGTGAGTGTATCTTTCGTGTATAAGTGCGAGCAGGATAGCGATACCGTGAGTTTGTGTTGGTGTCGTTGGTACTGCCAACTCGATTGCTACGTTTGCATTTTCCCCTGACGGTCGCAGCGGTCAGCTGTTTGGCTTGCCATCGAATGCAAGGCGACATGTGTCCCAACATTGTCTGGCAACACAGTTTTGTAGGCATATTAAAAACATTAATTGTTTTTTTTTTGTTAAAAAATTGGTTTTTGTTTAAAAATGTGTGGTAAAGTGTGTGATCATTAATTAAAAATGTAATTTTTACTCGTGTTTTTATCATATTTGTTGCAAGTAAATTGTTTGTGTGTAGTTAATGCGTTGTTTTTAAACATGTTTATAACTTTTGTAAATGTTTATTGACTTTCATCATTTATGTTCGGATTTCTTCACGCATGTTTTTTATCTATATTCAAGTTGCGTGCAAGTTCAAGTATTTAATGTTTAGTGTATTTTCTTTGTGCGCCTGACTCTTGAACTCTTTGGTGTTAATAAATAATTAACCTTATGTGCTCTCATCTTTTATTTTTTATTCCAGGAAAAATGAAAGTGGCGTCGCCAAGCTAACTCTTCGTTTGTCGTCTACCCTCATCACAACATTTTGGCCGTCAGCGCAGCTTCTACATTACGCCTTACGCCTTACACTCTTCGTCTCGTTTACGTTCTTTCGCTCGCTCTCTCTCTCTCTCTCCATCATTTAACAGTAAAATACAATAACAATGCCCATGAGTGATGTGGCTACAGCGTTAATTTATGCGGAGCACGCCAACGGAATACCAACAACAACTACAACAACAAATACGACAAAGCACACAAAAGCGCCGCCATCCACAGGAGGAGGAGGAGCGGCAGCAGCAGGAGGAGCTATGATCATCTCATCCAAAGTAGATGTAGGAGCTCCTACTGCTGCTGCTGCTGCACACTTGGGCAACATGTTGGCGCCACCAGCATCCTTTAATCCCTCGCCACTGGCGGCCATGCAGGGCCAAAAATGGCATAACTTCTTTGATCTGGACAAGATTATCAAACAGCTGCGCGCCGCCGAGAAGCAACATTTGCGTGGTGGCGGACGAACTGGTGGCACTGGCACGGCAGGAAGTGGTAGTAGTGATACTAGACAGCCCGCTCATGTGGTTCAAGTGCAGCGTTTAAATGCCGCCGACATGTCCTACTATGATATGGTGCCAGAACTGGCGTCCCGCGATCTTATCGTTTGCAGCATCTGCAGTAATAGCTACGTCCAGCCCGGTTTCACCCATCACGTTGCACTGCAGCATCCAACCGTGTGGGATGCAACGCCCAACAAGTTGTCCACTGGCTCCACATCATCGTCGGCAGCAGCCGTGGCCGCCGAGAATAGTCCCGATGTGGGTCGCGAAACGGCGGAGCTGGTGGGTTCACCTGCCGATACACAAACATCGAGCAGTTCCAATGGCTCCAGCAACAATTCTCAGGCAATTGCTCAGAACAACAACAACACTGCACATCCATCGAGCAGCTCGTCGTCATCATCGTCACGTCACAAAAGCAGCAGCAGCAGCAGCAAGAGTAGCAGTTCCTCAAAGACCAACAACAGCAGCAACAACAACACTACCAGCAGCAGCAGCACAAGTCGTTCGCGTTCCAAATCATCCAAGAATCGCCATCATTCGGATTCGCATCACAAGATCGCTGGCGTTTCGAAAAAGAGCAGTGCCATAACAACAACAGCAACAGTTGCTGCCAAGGATGAGGCTGTGGTATTCTCCTCGTCATCGAATTCATCGTGTTCGTTGCCGCCAACGCCAAATGTTGTTGCCAGCAGCAGCAGCAATGGTAATGAGCAATATGGCATCAGCAACAACTATTCACCCGCACCGCCCGCGCAATTATCCAGCATCCTGGAGGATGCACAACCGCCAACAAAGAAGAAGGTAGCGTTTGACTTAACAGCAATGGAACAGTTGACTCTGGGCTGCCTGTTGTTATTAGGTCAAACAAATAACTTTATCTACATATAAACTAATCTCTATTAACTTACAGCTGAAAGGAGCAACAACTGCTGAATCCTCCTCCTCATCACATCATCGTAGCAAACCTGCCAAGGATAAGCAAATGGCACCGTTGTACGAGCAGCTTAGTGAACTGGATCAAGCCGTAAGCTCCATTACGGGTCATGTGGAATTGGACACGCAACAACAACAACAACGTCAGCAGCAGCAGCAGCAACAGGTTGATGAGGAACCATCATTGCCCATGCATAATACATCTGATGACAATTCCATACTCACCTTGGATGATATGCTGGACAGCAAGTTTATTAATGAGATACTGAATAATGTGGAATCGGATATACCCTTTGATGAGAGCGCGTTGGACACATCACAGCCACAACAACAACAGCAGCAGCAAGAGTTGCAGCCGCCAGCAACAAAACGTTTGCGCTATGATGATGCTGCTGATGCAGCTGACTATGCAACGGCCCTCTATCAACAACAACAACAACAGCAGCAACAGGTGTATGGCGAGGATCAACAGGAGCAAACGCAATTGACAGCCATTGATGCAATGCAACTGCAACAGCTCATCTATCAGCAGCAACAAATGATCGATGAGCAGGCAGCAGATCAGCAACAACAACAACAACAGCAGCAATTGAAACAGGAACTCAATGAGGAGGCGGTGGCACAATTTAATGTTTACAATGTGCCCTCGCTGACGGATGATACAGATGCAACGACAGCGACAGCAACTGTTGCCGATGAGCACATGATACTGCCAAGTATTATCTATGAGATTACGGACAATAATCAGGTGTCGGTGCTGGACCAACAGAGTCAGCAACAGGTCATTGCCGAGTTCCTAACCCAAGCGGGCTATGACAATTGCGATGTCAATGTGTTGCAGGCAACGGCAACAGCAACAGGCAATGAGACTGTAGCTGTTGCTCCAAATTATTTTAATGATGAACTGGGTGATTTGGACTTTACGAAACTGGAGACTGTTTGCGCGGAAGCCAACAACAACAACAACCATAACACAAAGACTGTCAAGCTGGAAAACAACCAGCCACAACAACAACAACCACTTCAAGCCACCAACAACAACAACACAAATCCTTATAATAGCTATGAGTGCAATTTTGAAGCACAACCACATCGCCAATTGGCCAATGCCAAATACCATGATGATACCAGCACCTACTTCAATATGACCCTCTATTCAGGTCCCCCCCGGCCGCTGGCCATGAACACCTTTGGTCTGGTCAAGCTGCCCAATGGCATGGGCGCCACGTTTCGCAAGAATCTGTTGATGACGCGCAAAGCGAACAATAGTTTGCTCTCGTTAAATGGCAGCAGTGGCGTCGTGGGCACCTTGGCCCGTCCACCGCCCCCATTGCCCATATCGAGTGTGAATTGTAATGGTAATGGAGCAGCAGCGTCGTCGTCCATGTTGCCACGTAATGCCTGTCCAGGCAAGACTATCTACGCGCAAAAGGGCAGCGTCATTCAGCAAGAGCGTTTACGTTGCAACAAGCGGGCGCTGATTAGGAACAGCAGCAACAACAACAATGGTGTCAGTATGATGACAGTGAAGCGCCTGAACGAACTACTCTCCTTCAAGCTAAAAGACAGGGAGAAAACCGAGCACAACGAAGCAAGCGAACAGCAACAGCTGATCGAAGATAATCCGCGCATGCAAAGTTTTTATGAGAAACGTCGGAAATTGTTGGCGTTGCGTCAGCAGCAACAGCGACAACATACAATGCGACAACAACACAACAGCAGCAGTAGCAGCAACAGTAACTGTTATCGGCAATTGCTGCGTCCGCGACCCATGCATTTACCCATGCAACTGAATGCTATTGCTGGCAGTCCAAGCTGTCAACAGCAGCAACAGTTGCTGCTGAAGAAACAACTACTTCGCACCCTGTCCGATAGCAGCAATTTACAGGCAGCTGCTGCTGCTGCTGCTGCCGCTGTTGCCGTTGCTGAAGCAAGTCGCAGCAGCACTAATCCCTGGAAGAGCAACAGCTCCACGCCCGGCGCCACTTCTACGGGTGGCGATTTAATGCGTGTGCTTGTCTGATAAACAAAACAACAAAATTATATATATAAACAAGAAATTACATACATACATTATAAAAACAAAAATAATGCTATTGTGCATACAGAAATGATTATGATTATGATAATGTTTAATAACAATTTATATTTATTGGTATATATATATATTCTATATATATACGTAGCCTCCCCTATGTTAAATATTTTAACAAATTCTTTTAAATCAATTTTTTCTATTTAGTTTTTTTCATTTTATTTTTAAAGTGATAATTAGTTTTTTGGCTATTTGATTGTACCGTTTAGTTAACTGTTTAGTCTATGCACTAAGTATATATAATTTAATTTTTGATGTTAAGCTAAACAGCATTATGTTGATAACCCCCCTCCCCCATATTTATAAAATATAAACTTTTAAATATAATTACTATATACGTGTGTATATCATACAAATGTATACAAATGCATGCAAACGTTTCAAATATGCGACTTTAATAAATTACGAAGATTTACTTGCGGGTTTTGGTCACAGATTACCCGAAAGAATTAACTATTCATTTTTGAAAGTGTCATTCTGGTACAATTTGAACGCAATAAAGTGAGAACTGCATTAACTATTCATATTTGAAAGTGTCATTCTGCTATAATTTTAACGCACTAAAGTGAGAACAGTTCATTTTGCCAATCGAAACATGCGTAAACAACTATCGTTATCGACTCAGCTCAGCTGCCGGCTTCTGAGTTGTGTCTGGTGGTAGGTTTTGTTTTGGTAAATATTTTCGTACGCTCAACAATTTTATTTTGCATTTAAGGTGTTCCTAAACTGTGGTTGTAAAATGCGCGCATCCAATGCGCTCATAGCTTGCTGCATCCTGGTCAGCTGGCAATACGCTCTCTGCACTTTATCGCCAGACAGCAAGGCCAAAAACAAAAACAAAAGCTCCAAGTTTCTGCGTGGACCGCAAGATAATGATGTATTTGGCTTGAATTTGATAACGCCGCAACCCTTGCCCAAGGACATACTAATGCACCATGAAGCATACTACAAGGACACAGCCTTACGGCATTTTAATGGCACGGTGCTTGGCTATGTAACTCCAGTGAGTATTTAATGCAGCAAACTGCGCAAGTCCTTGAAACAATAAACATTAATATTTTAGTGGAACTCGCATGGTTACGATGTGGCCAAGATATTTGCCAAGAAATTCGACATCATATCACCCGTCTGGCTGCAAGTCGTCAAGCAATATGAGGAGTATGCTATCGCCGGCACGCATGACATCGATGCCGGCTGGCTAAACGATGTCCGGCGCAAGGGAAAAGTTCAGCAACAACAACTGCAACGCACAGTAAAAGGTACCGCAAATAGTTATTTATGTTAGCTATGAACTCCAAGAATGATAGAACATACATAGATTGCGACATGCGCATGTTTTCCCGTTAGAATACGTCATTGGTGCTTTTCGAAGAGTTGCCACCATATAACGTTTTTTTTTAGTTTAATTTAGGGCCATACAAGTGACATACAAAACGTGTGATAATCGTGAATTTCGACAACCCTGTAAAAAACCATTATTTGCTACAAATTATATGCACAGTGGTCTGCTGCAGGCAAAACAAAAAAATATTTTAAATGTTATCAGCAGTCAATAACTTTTGCTCGTTTATTTAGCTATTTGTTGCTATATTTCCATTAAATTAACGATAATTCACAGGCTAGCTACTATTAAAAACAATAGCAAATTTATAAAATTGATCCCACTGTCGCAAGATTTGCTCACTTTTTTAAATGGCGTTGACCTCAATTTCAACCAATAGCAGCACGCGAACAGTGAAGTCAGTGGTGCCCTATCATTCTTGTATGAACTCAACTACAGATATATTATTTACTCTTTACAGTTTTTCCGCGTGTTATTTTTGATCATTTTACGGATCGTGACATTAAACTGCTTTTAAGCGATGCCAGCGAACGTACAAAGCTAAATGAATTGTTGATTCAGACATGCAAGGAGCATGGATTCGATGGAATAATCTTGGAGGTGTGGTCACAAGTTGCTAGTCGCATTGATGATAAAATCCTATACACTTTGGTGCTACAAATGGGTTAGTTATTGAATTCTATATTTTGATAAACAAATGAAAACTAATTTTATTTTATTGCACAGCCAAGGAACTGAAGAAGCAACAGTTGAAGTTGATATTAGTTATACCGCCACAGCGTAGGGATATGTCCAATTTGTTTAGCGAAAAACACATGGATCGATTGTACAAGTACATCTATGCCTTTTCACTGATGACCTATGACTTTTCGAGTGTGCAGCGGCCAGGAGCAAATGCGCCTTTATATTGGATGCGCAGTGCAATAGATCATATTGCGCCGGATGGCTGCCAAGACATGGCGATAAAGCGTTCCAAAATCCTAATGGGCTTAAATATGTATGGTAATGATTACACGCCTGATGGTGGTGGACCCATTACCTTTGGCCAGTACTTGGAGCTGGTCAGGCAACTAAAGAAACCACTAAGCAACGATGAGCGTGATGTGGAGAACTTTTTTGAGATCAAGTACGTATAAGAATACTAAGAATAGAGATAAATAAGCTTATTCTTATCCACTTTTAGAACTGAAACCGGTCGTCATACGGTGTTTTACCCAACGCTTTACTCTATTCATGAGCGCATCAAGCTTGCGCAGGAGCTGGGTGTTGGAATATCCATTTGGGAGCTGGGCCAAGGCTTAAACTATTTCTACGATCTCTTTTAAAAGTAATGCATTCCAGACAAATGATAATCTGTGTTCGAATTTACTGTATTTGATGTTGTGCAACGTATGGCAATAGAGCTAAATATAGTTAGCAATTTTTTTACTCAGTGTGAAAAAGAAACAATTGTTTCATTAATTTTTTTAAGTTTGCGATTTCGATTGTCACAAAGCGCCAATAGCAACAATAATCGAGCTATCGAAATGTTTATTTACGTAAACATGGCGTGCAGCCCTGGTCAGCAAATATTTGTCAGCCCTATGGTTTGTAGTTGCGATTTTGCATCTTTATACGCCGGCAGGTGATAAATATTATTGAATAACAACAAAATGCGTTGGCTTTACGCTTGTTTTGTAATAATTTTGTGTGCGGTAATCTTTTGCGAGTACGTTGCCGATTTTGTAGTGCTACAAAAGTGCAAATGGCCCGAGATACGACGCAAGAAGTATGTGGACGATCCATTGCGGGCAATGGTTATAGCAGATCCCCACTTGCTGGGACCACATCGTGGCCATTGGCTGGACAAGCTATATCGCGAGTGGCATATGACACGCTCCTTCCAGGCTGCATCCAGATTGTTGCAGCCAGACGTAGTGTTTGTGTTGGGCGACCTGTTCGATGAGGGCGATATGGTCAGTGATAAACAATTCCAGGAATATGTGTGGCGTTATCTACAGATGTTTAATTTACCTGCGGGCATACCACTAATCAGTGTTGTCGGCAATCATGATGTCGGCTTTCACTACAAGTAAATAGCAGTTGACCTAATTACAAACTATTTAGATTTCATACTTGTGTGCATATTTCAGAATGCATCCATTCTTTATGACGCGCTTTGAGAACTATCTTAACTTTTCCAAGGTGCATTTGTACACCATCAAGCAGATACATTTTGTAGTTGTCAATTCAATGGCCATGGAGGCCGATGGCTGCATGTTCTGCAATGAGGCGGAGTCAGCACTAAAGAATATTTCGAGGACGCTGCACTGCATGCAGCATCCGCATGTGGCAGAATGTGCGAGGACGCGTCGTCATCCGTACAGTCAGCCGATTATAATGCAGCATTTTCCCACATATCGCATATCGGACCGGGTGTGCAGCGAACACGATGCGCCTCACATTGAGGCATACAGGGAGCGCTATCATGTGCTCTCCAAGGATGCCACAGACTTGTTGGGTGAACTGCTGAAGCCACGTCTGGCTTTCGCTGGGCATTCACATTACTATTGCCACAATGTCAATCGTTTGGGCATTGATGAGTTTACGGTGGCCTCGTTTAGCTGGCGCAATAATGTTAATCCCAGTTTTATGCTGGTAAGTTTATTAGCTTTATAAAATATTGCATTTGGTTAAACTATTCTTGTTTCAGGCCACAATAACGCCCGATGATTATGCTGTGTTCAGGTGCAAAATGTTGCCACAGCAGTTTGTGTACAATAGTTATGTAAGCGCTGGTGTTGCCTGCTTTATACTAATCGGCATCCAGTTGAGAAAGTATTTAATTCAACGAAGAAAGGCAATTATGGAGGAGGATTTGTTGTTGCATCATAAGCTACATTAACTTTGACGGAGTACAAGTACGAAAGTATTTTCTCTCATTTTGTGATTCATGGCCAAAATTAGAGGCTTAATTTAGGTAGCATTAATGCTAGGATATGCGCTTCTTACATACTATAATATCATATCAATAAGTAAACAACACTTCTTTTATGTTAATCAATTACATATAGTATATATATTTATTAAATTTTTTATCACAGACATTATGCTTGCTAAGTCACACGGAATATGAGACACAGTCTGCAGACAAGAGTTAAACAAAAACAAACAAAAATGCCAAAAAAAAAAAAAGAAAAACAGAAACTATGTTTAACTGGAATCAAACTAAAACATAAGTACATATGTATAATACAATAATGAATTTGTATATGTGTGTGTGTGTGTTTTGTATGCAGATTCATTAATTCCTGTACCATGTTAACATGTGCGCCCTTCTACATAAAGCAAAACAAAACAGAAAAAGAAATTTAAGATAATGAAACCGAACTGCAATTTGTACTAATTGACAACTAGACTAAAAATTAATTAAGTTAAGCTAAACTATGATTACTTAAGAATGTGACTCCTTATCGTCCTGTAGGAATTCGTAATTGTAACTTATGTGCGATTCAGGAGATTGATTTGTGCCTGCGTCGTTGTCTGATGATTGCGCAGTGCAAAACATTCCTTTGGCAGGAATCTATGTATAACGGGCGATATCAAATCCGGATTAAGTGTCTTGATATTGGTGGGTTTTGTGAGCAGCGATACAATTGAACCCACAACAATAACCGTTGCAACGCCAATGGGATTGATCCAGTGATAGGATAAACGATATAATGGAAACACCTGCTCCTCATCCACCCAGATATTCTCAGGCAGTGTGGCATTCGTTTCACATTGCTCCACAGAGATATTCAACTTCTGTGAGTTCAGTTCTCCTGCAGCAATGGTAAACTGTGTTCCAAAGGATATCCAACCGGCAAGCAGGGCGCTAGCAATGCCCCCAACTGCCGTGCCAATATTATTAGCCCATGGCACTAGCATGCCCAGTGTGAAGAGACCGAATGTGGTCCCCGCTGCAATGGCTGTCATTGAGGTGCAAATGCTCAAGATGCCGCTCAAACGCTCCAGGACAAAGACAAGTGACAGGGCAATGACACCCAGGACTATCACGGAGCCCTTCACCAGCACCGTGGAGGCGCGTTCACTTGGCTTCATCTTAAAGCAACCCCGCACTATGTCCTCCAGTATGACCAATGATGTGGAATTGAGCACCACCGACAGGGAGCTCAATGCGGCACCAAAGATACCCGCTATAAACAGACCTGCCATGCCATGTATATGTCCAACGCTCTGCACCACATACAGTGGCAGCAGTTGATCATCATGTGTGATCAGGCCCGCACTCAATGGATCACAGTCCTGATACTTCTGAAAGATTAACAGACCCACATAGCAGCAGACGGAGACGAAGGCAGCAACGCCAATGGTGAAGATGGCCATCGAAGCACGCGCTTGCTTCAACGATGGCAAGGACATATACCGCTGCACCATGGTCTGATTGACGGCATTGAACGATGTCCAGTAGGAGAAGCCGCCAATGAGCACACTCCACACCGTATGACGCACATATGGCGATGGATCCGTATTGCCAAATATCAGACGACCACCCTTGGTTGCATCATCGAACAGCTTTTCGAATCCATTGGCATAATAGGTACCCAAGGCAGCCACGACAAGCACCGATAGAAACATTACCAATGTTTGCCACGCATCCGTATGCACCACGGCCTTAATGCCGCCCACAAACGTATAGAACACACATACAATCACAATCACGGACGATATCACATGCAAATTGATGCCAGAAACTAAAAATAATTATATTTAGTTAAGTTATGGGTGAATATTTATTACTACTTACCTTGATTCAATGCTATGGCCGGCACATAAACAACAAATGGCAGGAAAAGTATCTTCAAAAAAATGAAAAAAATTATAATAAAATAGATCGGAAAAACTCTATAACTATAAGCTTACCTCATCCAAAATAAACATAAACGATGCTATGCTGCGTATAACCGAATGGAAGCGCATTTCCAGGTACTAAAAATTAAAAAAAAATTAAGATTATAATAAGATTTTGGTTTCAAAGCTTATATTATTAAACCTAGATTGTCTTAAAAGTAATTTCAAAAAGCCATACTGAACCATAGCCTTTAATTTTATTAATTGTAATTATTAATTAGATTATTTTGTTTAAAAGTTGAATTAATGATTAAATTGCGTTTTTTGGCTGCACATATTAGGTAGTAGATTACGTTACAAATTAATAAATATTAAATTTAAATTATAAAAAATAAAATATTAAAATAGCATTATTTTTTAGATTTATAAGCTAGATTATTTTTAAAAATATTTGCACTAACTAGGTATAAAACAACGATTATATTCAAAATAATTGAAATGATCAGTAGTTCTTAAAGCAACTTACAGGTATGCTTAAAACTTGGTATAAAGAATAAATAACAACCTCAGCTTAAACTAATAACTAAGCCTCTCAACCTATACTACATATTTATTTTTATAACACACAAGTAAAAAAAAAACCTCTTCAAAGCTTAATACTATAATAAACCCTTAATAATTCTAAGTACTCATTCAATTCCAAATGTGATGTTTAACAATAAATATATATCACGCAAACTTTGTTGTGCCCTCTCTAAGCTACAAAAGTGATTATAATTTTGGAAACGTGTATAGTAAACACAACTGTCAAGTGGCTGCAAAAAATAACGAATCTTCGTTGTAATTAATCATAGAGGAAACTTATTGAATGTGTATATAGTATGTATGTAAGGCGTTCAAAGTCCATTGAATATTGAACGGCACTTGTCGTCGTCGAATGTCGTTTTATCGTTAATTAAAATGTGCGCTACAATTGGCACTTGGGTTTCAAATTGGCCAAGATGACAAATCCACAAAGCAAAATGGAAATGTACCAAAAAAAACAACTACAACAAAAAAGTGGGGGGAGGGGAAAACTAAGGCGAATAGAATACGATGTCGAATCTTGATGTCTAAATATAAGTATATCACACGAAAGTTCAAGGAAGTGAAATACATTGTGGATGTTTTATAATCGTTGTATTTATAGAATATGGCAAAAATACAATCAAGAGGCAATGTCGATTAAAGTTTCTGATTTTAATGGAAATTTGTAGCTTTGATTCTTATAATACTCTCAAGCTGGATAAAGAACAAACAAAAGAAACCACTTTAGAAATCTTATCGATACATTTATAAGCACTATATTGATTTATTGATATTGCATGAAATGGTGATAGGTTAGTTAACATTCAGCATATATTGACCCACAACAAATTTACCCAAGTCGATTGCATGCCTTACGTGGTATAAATTAATTGAATATACCATTAAAAAAAAAACAGAAAGAAAAAAGAAGAGTCTGGTCTATTCTTATCATTTTTGGCACTGTGATTCTGTTTAACAACTTGTTGTTGTATATACACTACACCATAGCGGTAAAGTTATTAAGTTATATGGGGATAAGTTCTAAAGATAAAAGTCTACATACCTCATAGGAGGAGCCGACTTGTAGAGTCGTAAATACTGGTATGTAGATATAGGAGACAGCGAAACCTTGCAGAATGATGGCAATGGCTATAAACCAGTATTGTGTGCCATAATTATATATCTCTGATGTCGTACCCAGTATTGTAACGCCCGATACATAACTGTAGATAAGCAAACAGAGAGAGATAAGTTATATGTGTTACTTTTAAAGGTTATTAGTGCTATGTTTCTCACCTGGCTATCAGACTCATGGCAACGGGGAAGACTTTCAACTGTCGCGATCCCAACAGATATTCACTCATCTTTTCCGAACCAAAATCATTTCGTTTTCGCGTCGTCGTTGGTAAAGTAGGTTCAACTTCTTCAACCAATTTTTTTGATTTTCTTAAATATATGTAAATATTAATATATGCATTAAAAACATTAAGTGAGGTTAATACTTACTTTATGCAGCCAAAATAAATGCCCGTGCCCGTTGATAGAACAATCATGCCCAGAAATACGACATAGTCAATAGTTCCAAACCTATAGCTTTCATCATCTGTCTGTAATAAAATAAACATTTATGCCATGACATGTATGTGTTAATAAGTTAGATAAAAAAGGTTCTTATCTTTTAAATAATACAAACAAATAGGCTAACATAATGTAGGGTGTACTTGGGAAATTGAAAGCTTTCTTAATGTACTAGTGAATAGTATACATACAGTGGGGAGCTAAAGTGAGGATAGGTAATTTAAATTCCGTTTTAATGATACAATACTCTTCTTAACCCATTAATTTCCCATTGAAAGTTTTCAATTCTTGTAAAGGTATATTTTTTAACACCTTTTCCCCGGGCTTAAACAAAAAATGTTTTGATGCAAAAACTTACTTCAAACAATTCTAATAGTGACTCAAAAATAATTTGTTCAAAAATCTTTTCGTATGTATTTTTTATATATTTTGAAAATTGCTTAAAATGACTAAAAATTAAAATTTTGATGAAGATACAATATATCATTAAAACGGAATTTAAATTACCTATCCTACATAATTTGTTTGCGTGATTAATTTTCTATTGTCGACGAAAGTCAATTTCTTTAACGTGTACTCACTTTTGCTCCCCACTGTACATACGTATTTCGCTTCCTGAATTCCCTCAGCAAAAATGTATACCCGTTTCTAGTTTATGCTTTAAAAGGTTAACTGTCAACTTATACAATTCAATCTTGGCGGGCAAGTCAATTATAGCTATCATCTCAACTCGTTTTTTGATAATTTAATTCCCACACGCAAATGCGAGGACTTTAACCTTTTGCGCAATGTGCCCCAAAAAAAACTTTATCACATTTAGAACTTTGAGACGAACGCTCTGCATCACTTTTGCATAATCGTTTTTGTGGGAAAAGAACCGTTTAAGCTTAAAAGTCATGCTTACCACTTCCATGTTGTTGTTGTTGTTTATTTTTACCGGTTGCCGAAAAACTTTGAAAATCGAAAGCAAAACAAAAAAAAAGGTGAACACACGCCGCTACTTACGAAAATCACAACACAGAGAGAGCACAAAAGAGAGGGAAGACCAAAAGTTTAACACAGTGCAATGGAATATATATTTTTTTTGTTGATTTTCATGTGGACTTCACAAATGTTTGCTGTTACATAGAACACTGATTCATATTACTTAATGTATATGGCATAAAAAAAAAACAACAGTTTTTTTGCAGCGAATCGAAAACGAAAGCCGAAAGCAAAATAGAAAGTTGTTCGTTTACGTTGTTGTGCCGCAAATTCTGTGCAGCTGCTGCTGAACGATTCTTTAAAAGCCAAGTGTCTACAAAAACAAAAACAAAAAAAAACAGCACGACGAGACACGCGACACCCACACCGTTTACGATGCCGATTTGGATTACGAGTTGAGCAGAGTGCGACTAGCGAGAAACAACCGTTAACAACGTACGCACATCGTATTCCAAATTGCACTGAGGCCCACTCAGCGCGTGCGTTGGGTTTGAGGGCAAAAAAAAGCTCTCCCGCCACCATTCAGAATAAATGCTGGGTGAGCGAAACAACAGCAACAACAACAACAGCTTTGTGAAAGCTTCGTCAGTTTGTTCGTAACGCCGCAGACAAAATGGGAGAGAAACGTTGAAAAGCTGAGAAAAAGCGAAAGAGCGGAGAGGGGTTACAGGTTGATCGACACCAAAGAAATTATGCACTTTGATAACAGTGCATTCTCAATCAAGATTGTGTGTGTGCTTTGGACTTTAAAATATAAAAAATATATGTGACGTTCATACGGATGTTTGATTGTGCATAATCTTTACACATAAACGAAAAGCTATAGTATATTGGGAAACAGTGAAATGAAATGATGTGATTATTTTTTTGTCATGTTATAATGTTGATTATTTAATAAATTTTTGATTATTAAAAAATTTGAAAAAATAGAAGATCATTTCTTTAAATTAGTATGAAACTTAGTTTGAACTTTAACAAGGAGATCTAACATTTTTTAGTGGAAATAGTTTATAAACTAAATATTTTCTGGAGCAATAAATCCCAGGACTAGATTTTTAGTAGATAATAAAAACTTATAAGCTGGAATAACGATTCGATTCTATATCCGTTCCTGGCTTAAACGACTTCGATAGGCATTTTACTATGCTTTTATGATTCAAATTGACAAAATGATAGCTTGTCATTTCGCATTTGTTACTCATTTGCATGTTTTGGTCTACAAATGCAACCTGACACAATAATCATTTCACACAACGGAATCCGCATGCTAAAGACAACTGACAACTGCCAATAGTCGTATGCATGTTAGCCATGTTGCATTCTTTCATTTTACATTCGATTTGTATATGTTTTTTGTATTTGTAATTAGATTAAGCATACGTAGCGTTGGTCACCGCTAAAGCATTGTGCCATGAACAGTTAGAAACGGAACGCGCAGCTGTCAAGCTGATTGAACTGAAGCACAGTTAATTGCACCCAGACTCAGACCCATTGCATAAGAAAGAAAGAAAATAAAAAAAAATGAGTAAAAGCAACAACAACTCACCGACACGACAAACCCACAAACTCACTTTTAAGCGACACTCCAAGAGCAATCTCATCGACTATGAACGAATGCAGTTGTCAACTGTCGATTTGCAAGCTCCAAATCGAGCAACAACAACAACACCATTTAGTCAAAATGCCAAAATGCAAATCAAGTTGAGTTCGAACAAAATTAAGCTACACAATAGCGCCACACAACAACAACTAAAGCAGCCGCAACAACAACAACAGCCAAATGAGAGCTTTGATGCAGTGCGTCGCAAATCGGCGCCACAACTGTTCACATTTACCATTGCACCACAATTGGCAGCTGCGATGGGCGAGACCAAGTTAGTGCCACGTCTGCCAGCTTACAACTTTCGACGTTCGGGCTTGCAACAAGACATGCCACAAAATGTAAGTGATGAGAATCTGATGAAGAAAGTAATAGATACATACTAGAGATGGGATCGGGAAAGAAATTGCTTCCAATCCCATCCCGTCTCGAAATCCAATTCGCTTTTCCCATCCCGAATGTCCCGAAAAATTTTCTCGAAATTTTTTGTATATAATTTAACTTTTAATATAAATTTTTGTTTAAAAACATTATTCTCTCAATGTTTTTTTCAATTAATCGAGTTCTTCTCTCTTCCAAAATTCTACTGGAAGTAGAAACATCCCGTGGAAATTTCGGGAACGACCACTTATCCCGACTTTCCCGGATTTTTTTAAGATCGTTCCCATCCCGCCCGATCCCTATAATTTTTTCGAGACCGCGGGATTCCCGAAAATCCCGATCCCGACGCCCATCTCTAGGAGAAAGTAATTTTAATAATTTAATTTTTTTTGTAGAGTGTCATAACGGATAGCAATAGTGATCCCAGCAGCAGTAGCTTGACAGGAGGCAGCTCCACTTCACCGGAATCCATGGTGGATAACGTGTTAAGTGGTGCCTCGGCGGGAACAGTGCAGAGTAGCAGCAGTGCCAGTGATGTAACAGTGGCACCACCACCTCCAACCAATCCAGGACAGCTGCGTTCGCCAGTGCCAAAGCGTGTTCTGAGCTTGAAGACGTCTCCGGAGCTGCGCATCTCACCGCCTACGCCGGATAGCGGCGTGCATCCGGAGATCAATTCGATGTTGCTGCCGGCACCGGGCACAGAATTCTATGACACTGCATCCATGGCATCCAGGAGTCCATCACAATCGCCAGCTGGGACGCCAGTGGCATCACCATCGATTAGTTTCGGGATGAATCAGGATACGAGCTTTGTGAACATTACTTTTCCCGATGATCTCAAGTGTGCCATATGCATGGATGTCCTAACAGATCCACGGACGCTGCACTGCCTCCACTCGTTCTGTCTGCAGTGCCTGGTCAACGAGAATCTCAAGGAGGAGGCGCTGTGGGAGGATCGCTCCAGCTATAGCATCATTTCCTCCACACCAGACATAACAAGTGAACTTGCCACAGTCTCACCGGCGCGGCAACGTGGCACAAGTCTCAGTCTGCGCAGCAAAAAGGGCAAACGTTCCGCCTTGGCATATTCCTCCAGCACGCGCCTTAATTCCAGCTTTGTCAGTGAGACGGAAACGATTCGTTGCATTCACTGTCCGTTGTGTCAGTTCATTACGGAGCTGCCGGCATTGGGTGGCGTTCGACAATTGCCGCAAAACTTTCTCCTTGTGCGACGCATCGAGGCACTGCGTCTTCAAGCTGGCGAGGATGTGATCTCGCGCGTTTGGTGCTCCCTCTGCAGCGATGAAATAAGTGTAGGTGGATCGAGAAAGAATATACAGGGGTGTTCAAAAGTAATACTCATTGTTTAAACTTACTTTATAAAAAGTTTGGAAAAAATATTTTTCAAAAATCTCTTTGCATTGTTTTTTTATGATTTTTTAAAAATGCCAAAAATTACCATTTTTCATAAAAAGTGGGTAAAAATTCATAAAACATACATGTGAAGAGATTTTTGAACAATTTTTTTCCCAAGCTATAAAATGATTTTTTGAAAATGTCAAAAATTACAATTTCATGAAAAGAGGGTAAAAATGGTAATTTTTAGCATTTTCAGAAAATCATAAAAAATACATGCGCTGAGATTTTTGAACTATTTTTTTTCAGTCACTATTAGAATTATTTAAAGCAACTTTTTGCATCATAACATTTTTTGTTTAGGCCCAGAAAAAAAAGTGTTAAAAATAGACTTTTACAAGAATTAAAAAATTTTCAATGGGTACTTAATGGGTTAAGAAGAGGATTGTATCATTGATACCAAACTTTTTAAAAAGGAAATTTAAACAACGAGTGGATTCAACTATTTAAGCTGCTCAAATACTTTTGGACACGCCTGTATAGTCATTAGATCTTAATAACATTCCTTTCAGGCTACCTATCATTGCATTAGTTGCACTATTAATCTCTGCACTTTGTGCAAGGATGCACATGAGCGTCAACGCAGCACGGCCAATCATCGGATGCGAAATATTATTGAGCTGAGGCGATCACGCAAGCAGAAACAGCAGCAACTAGGATTAGGAGACAGCAATCATCTGTTGCTCAAGTGCGGTCTGCATGGCTTCGAGCTTAAGTCCTTCTGTGTGGCCTGTCAGCAGGTAAGATTGATAAACATATAGAGCAGTGGTGGGCAGAGAATTTGCAATTGTGAGCACTACAACAACATCTACAACAAACACAACTTCTGAAGTCATAAATTAAAGGAAAAAGAATACATTTATTACTCTGTTCGTCACCACAAAATATCTGTGTTCTTGTTGTTCCTTTCAACGAAAAAAATAACGGATTGAGTAGTCTGAGTAACGTGAGCAAAGGGATGCCCATCGCTGATGTAAATAATCTTAAGGTTAAAGGGCCCCTTCACATTCTTAATCCGGCCCTGGTAATCCCACTTACCCACTCTTTTTGCAGTTGGCGTGCCCGGATTGTCTGGTACTGCAGCATCGCAATCATCGTCATGAGCCTGTGGCCAAGGCATTTGTTCAATTGCAGGTTACCAAGAAATTAAATGAGGCAACGGAACAGACGCGTCCATTGTGTCAATATGCAGAGCATTCAATTGAACGATTGCATGATATCACACGCGGCATCAATGCTCGTTGCGATGACATTCAGGCCCAGGTCGAGTCCTATATGGATCGTTACTTTGAGGCATTGCAGGCGCATCGCAACACACTACTGCAGCAAATCAATCGGGCCAGGGAGAGCAAGGTGGAGGTTATAATTCATCAACAACTTGAATTGGGTAAGTCATGAGGTACTTACTGATCTTGCGAAGATATTTTATATCTTTCATTCCTTAGAGAAACGCACGCAACAAGCTATGGAAGCCATTCGCTTCAGTCAGGAGCTCTGCGATATTGGTGCTGATGCGGAGATTTTAAGTTTTGCACGTATTCTGCTTAAGCGTTTTGAGTATTGTCAACAATTTAAGCCGCCAGTCGATCCAAAGGTTCGTATAACAGGCACACAGCTGACTTATGCGATCGCAATTTTTTTTAATGCGCTCTCACTCATGATACAATCAACAAGGTAGTGTCATGCGAGGCAAGGCGTATTTAACAAGGTGGCATCGACGTCGACGTCGCCCTCTTTGCTGTTGCCTTATTTCTTCAGTCTCGAGCCGAGCGTTGTAAGCGACGCACGGCTACGGACGTTTTGCTTTGTGATATGCATATGTATGTGTGTATACATGTGCATGCGAGAACAAATTTCTTTGAATTTATTACTCTCTTGCTCTTGCTCTCTTTCTCTCGATTGCTCTCATTTTTCATAAGGCAACGCGACGTCGACGTCGATGCCACCTTGTTAAATACGCCTTGATGCGAGGAAGTACCAGTACCAGTGTATATGAACGTGTGAGTGCGACAGAGACCGCTACATGACTCTCTGTCATTTAACTCTCTTGCCTCTGTTAAGGATACTTAACGATAGAGGGCGCTTTCTCGCATGGCATTACCTTGTTGATCACGTATCATGCTCTCACAGAGCTCTTTCTCTCTCGCTGTCTTTTTCCCTCCATTTTTTTTTTTTTTTTTGCGGTACAGTCAGCGCAAAAACATGCACATTTACTTGCAATTTCTTGATCTTTTTTAGATATCAGATTCGTTGCACTTTCTGTCGAAAATACGAGCGCCGGGCACAAAGGATCAGCATGATATACCACTATATGGCATCATAACAATGCAAACGGTAGAGCCATCCCTATGCACTCTACAATGGGAAGGTTTTTCACAGCTACGCCTACACAAGAAGGTGGATTTGTTGTTGCTATCGCGCGATAAAGATGGAGTGGCATTGTGCCATGGCGGACTGGAGATCAATTGCATGATTAAGTACAAGGATGCGAGTGCCAAGTTTCTGCCCATTGATGTCTCCGATCATCGCGATGGCACATACAGTATCTCGTTTACGCCCGATACTCAGGGTACGCTGGTCTTGACAATATGCATTAATGAGCGTCAAATCAAGGGTAGTCCGTATACCTTTCACTCGCGTCAAGTGCGGCCGCATAGCGGCATCTATCATTGCTGCTCTTTCTGCTCTGGCAAAGGCAACAAGAGCGTAAAATGCTCATGCGATGGTCGCATGCCTGGTTATAGTGGCTGTGGGCATGGCCATGCTGGACATCCGGGCCGTCGCCATTGGTCCTGCTGCGGCAATGTGCTGGAAAACTCCGAATGTAGTGTGGCAAACAAGCTGCTTAATCCCTAAACCAATAACATTTGCTGAACACATGGAACTCACTTTAACATAATTCTGGGTTTATTGAACTGGAATCTAAATGTTTAAGAATACACGATACACAAGATGCTAAATAATGCAGGTTGAAAAAATAAAAAAACACTTCAAATTTTGATGATCGCTAAATCTTAAAATAATTAATCCTCGTTGTCCGAGTACCAGGACAGGCGCTCTTCATAGAAGCGTATGACCATGGCAGGTATAGCTACATTGGCCACTGTAGAGGGCACCATCTCCGCCTGATCCACACCCTTGAACTGAATTAGGAATGTGAGGCGACCGTTGTTATCAGAGGCGCCCAGTATTTTTTCAGCTTCGAGGCCACGATCAAAGCCAGTGCCACCGGCGGGTATCAAATCGTTATTCTCCTCCGGTTCGGCGGCACGCTTGCTCTTGGTACCAGCAGGTCCGGCTTAGGTAAAAAAGGGAAGTTTAATGATTAGTATCAGATGAATATTGATATGTTCTCCGCATACCTTCCTCGTCAGACTTACGTTTGCCGCTGCTGTTGCTTGCTGTTGTACTTGTGCGGCCAGATTCTTTGACTTTAGTGCTACTGCCAGGGCGTTCCGATTTCTTGGTGGTAGCGTTTACCTACAGAGAGATCACACTTTTCTTTTCACATTTCACACAAGTCTAGTCGTTCGACTTACCCCATCCTTGCGATCCAACTCATACTGTTGAATAAGGTCTTGGCAATCAAGATTGCCCTCAGGCTCCCAAGTATTTTCGGTTTCAGCATAGCCCTTCCACTTCAAATAATACTCAACCTACAAAACATAATTTTCACAGCATAAGAATTATCAAAATTTAAATATTATAGCAAAGCAAAACACACCTTTCCCTTGCGTACACGACGATCTAATATCTTTTCGACGGCATATTCCTCCTCCTCTTCTTCAGCGCCGGATGATGCATTGTTGCCTTCAGGATTATTTTCGGTCTTTTTGCCCATTTTATGCTTTCAACTAATCAAAACTGAAAATGCGCATGCACGTACGTGTATGTTAGTATGTGTAGACAATTGTGTATGTATGTATGTATTTGCGAACACAAAAATTAAATGTGAAAATTGCAAACTTCTTTGTTAATTCGAAATATCCGGCGCACACTTACCACGAACCTATAATACAATTAACTACTGTTTATTTAACAGTTTAATTTTGATTTTTCTTGCAATATTTGTTAGCAAAATTAATGCATGCAAGAAAAATTGCGCGCCGCTCTCTAATGAAATAATGCGGCAGAAACGGCGTCAAGCCAAACAATCGCGTACATGCGAATGTTAGCGCAATTTTGGGACAGTGAATGTCAAATAACCATTGCAAGCACTGTGTGAATGGCAATTTAGACACCGCTTGACATAAAATTTGCGCCAAATAATCAATTCGCAAAGAAACTTTCGTCTCGAAATAAATATGCCGAAAATACGCAAACAAAAAAGTTCCTCTTCCGATAGCGACAGCGGTCCAGAAGATGTAAGTTTCAAATTGTTTCACCGACTGACACTAGTGTAATAAGTGATGCTAATGAATATAATATTTTTGCAGCGCAATCCGCCGCCAAGCAAGAAGGCAAAAGAGAACGCACCCGGCAAATCAAATAAGGCTGAGTCGGCGGGTGGTAGTGGAGACGGCACCGGCACATGGACACTAGAAGGTATGCGTCAGGTGCGCATCAATGAGTTTCGCGGTCGCAAAATGGTTGATATACGCGAACACTATGAAAAAGATGGCAAAGTCTTGCCGGGCAAGAAGGGTATATCGCTGTCGGCTTCACAGTGGCGCAAATTACTCGCTGTTGCCGATGAGGTTACCAAAGCGCTCGAAGAATAAGGCCAAAAACAAAACAAAAACACATGAGTCATAGATAGTACTTAGCATTGTCTATTAAATCGAACTACATACAAACATACACTTATCTAAATACAAATAAACATTGATCATGCTTAAGACATGAATTTTTTGTGCTTTTTTTTTTTTTGATAATGTAGGATTAGTTGGGAGGCCTTAAAAGTAGACGGCTAGTAAAACGATAACTGTTATTAGTATGGCAAACGGCAGCCATGTCTTAATGAAGCCACAGACGCCCACATAACGGCCGCAAATGAACATCCAAAACGCCAGGATTATCATGTTCCAACTGGTGCTGTCATTGTAGCGCATATTGCAGAGAGCCGTCGCGACATGCGAATGGCAATTGTCACAAAATAAATTGTGAGTGCGCGTACCATAGAGCACCGATGCTTTGGAGACACCTTCGTCCCAGGCATAGGGTCCACCTTCGACCTTTTTGGGATGCAGACGCAAGTAACGAGTCGGCCGTCCAAATGCCATTTTATCCTCCGTCACCAGATATGGTCCAGCAAAGTCGCGAATGACGCCATTGCTCATGCAAATGCCCATGTGACCGATTAGGGGTATTATCCAGGTCAGCACTGGTATCGGTGTCCACACAATACAGTAGGGAAAGCGATCCAAGTCATAGTCAATGGGCGGCAATCGCTCAGGTACTCGATCTCCGTCACCGCCTCCGCCCATTGCGCGCTCTATGTCTTGTTGCTGTTGTTGATGGTTGCTGGACGACGACGACGACATATTAATGGTATGTGGAACAAAACACAACTAAAACGACTCACAAAAATAAATTGCTGCCTTGATATCAATATGCTTCTTCTATTTGACAAAATTTTCCGATTATCATAAATGGTTGATAAGGTCGGAAAACTTATACACACACAAACAAACACAAACGCACACAAATATATATTTGTTGTTTACAAACTGTCACCAACTATCGATTACTTAGTTTAAAAAAAAACACACATATGAACATGAGAGCTAATAACCAACCTTAAATATATTTGCGATAAGCATAAAAAAAAGAATACTCCTTTCTTATTTATAACATAAAATCCAAAGAAAATAATAATTTAATTGTATTGAATACTTATCTAAACACCTATCGATGTTAAAAATATGACGGCATCGATAACGAGCCTATTGACTCGCAAACAGCTGATCCATTTACAGTATCAGTTTCCTATAACGAAACGAAGCAAATTAATCTAATTGACGTCAGATAATAAGATGTCGTAATAGTTGCAGCTTAAAAAGAAACACACATGGAATCATGCTTTAGATTAAGTGCGGAGCAACGCGTGCAAGCATATGCAAGCGGATAAAAAGAGTCGCCATAAAGGTATCAAATCGTAGCAAAGAAAAAAAAACTAGAACGCAAAAGATTTACCGTTTAGGAAGTAGAGCAATGGCGCAGGTGTACATTAATGGCTCCAGAGATGAGGCTAATGTTCGAGACCACGACAGTTTAGGTGTGAAAAGATTATTACTCATATATATATATATATATAGACTTCATTTTATTATCATTTTTGTTTGCTTGCAGATTCTTCCATTCAGGAGCTTATCAGAGCCGCAGCAGAGGCGCGAAATTTTGCATATTGTCCTTATAGCAATTTTGCTGTTGGCGCCGCCATTCGTACCAGCGATGGTACAATCTACACGGGCTGCAACATTGAGAACGGTGCCTATGCCGCTTGCATATGCGCCGAAAGAACAGCCGCTGTGAAGGCTTTAAGGTAAGTCCTTGAATATTTGAATTTTATAATATTATACAGTCTGTTATTGTTTTTTTAGTGAAGGAAAGCGGGAGTTTGTTGCCTGTGCTGTTGTTGCTGAACAGGAGAAAGGATTCACGACGCCTTGCGGTGTGTGTCGTCAGTTTCTATCCGAGTTTGCCATCAATGGCAAGGACATACCGTTGTATGCAGCTAAACCAACGAATTTGCCGCTCCGAGTGCTATGTACCAGTGTCCTGCAACTGTTGCCCAATGGCTTCAGTTTTCAAAATGGCAAATAGTTTGCAAGCATTTCCGGATTTAGTGTATTGAAAACAAAATCAGAAAAGCAAATACACTGTACTATGTGCAATATATTCTGTGTGATTACCCCATTTTGTCTTTTGTAAACCAACCCCGTTTTGTTTATGTACACTCTCTTTCCCCCCTCCAACTGTAAACGCAGATTTGTTGTTTGTACATCGAACGGCAATAATATGTGACGCACGCTCTCAGCGTCTTATCAAGCGAACAGCTGCTGCTGCTGCTCTCTCTTCTAATGTTTATTTTTGACGCTTTGAGCTAACAGCAAACGTTAAGCAAAAACCGTCCATTTGCCAGCGGACGGTCGAAGGTGACACACAGACCCGCGCACACACCATACGTTTAAAAAAACATAATTTGAAAAAGCGCGTACTATATACAAATATATTTATAAATAACAATACACCCACGCAACAATTATGTCGCATCTCTTGAAAGGCTTGGCACAGCCAGAGATTAAGGAAACAGTTGTGGAATACGGCACATTGGGTAAGTGCAGAAGTACAACATAATTAACGATCGTAGTTTGTGACGTGTTTGTTTATGCAGATGCAGCAAATAAGGAATTGTTGATTGCCGCATATGCGGTTCGTCAGCGCGCCTATGCACCGTATAGCAATTTCAAGGTTGGCGCCGCCTTTCGTACCAGACCCACCACCGACAATCACATCTTCACCGGCTGCAATGTGGAGAATGCAGCATATACGCCAACTGCGTGTGCAGAGCGTACGGCTCTGACCAAGGCCGTCAGTGAGGGCTATCAGCAGTTCGCGACGGGCGCTGTTGTCGCCTATAAGCCAGATGTGTTCGTGTCACCGTGTGGCGTTTGCCGACAGTTTATCAGAGAGTTTGCTGGCAGCACTGATATACCCATCTATATAGCACAAGCATTGGAGGAGCGTACGCCCGAGCAGCCTTTTAACGACAACGATCCAGTGCTGTGTACATCCATCTTTAATCTATTGCCAAACAGTTTCCATACTTATTGATTTAAATGCCTAATCTAGTTAAAGTTTTATTATTACTCATGTTTTATTGATATTAACAATTTGCACTAATAAACAAAAAAAATGTTACACTGACAAACAAAACTGGCGATTGTTGGGAATTACAATTTTAATTTATTATACCCTAAACCCATAAAATGGGTAAATAAGGGTATAATGGTTTTTAATGTTTGTAACAGACAGAAGGAGATCTCCGACCCTATAAAGTATATATATTCTTGATCAGCATCAATAGCCGAGTCGATCTAGCCATGTCCGTCTGTCTGTCAGTATGAACTCGTAGATCTCGGACTATAAGAGCTAGGACTTCAAACTTGAACTTTAACTCTCCTATCCTAAGCGTCAAGTTTGTTTCGGATTATCGATAAAGCTTCTGGTTTCCGATATACACATGTGATCGATAACAAAAAAACTTGAATTTCAAAATTGTAAAAATGAGGTTTGAGACTATGGATGAAATATTAAACATTTACAAAAAATTTGATCAAAATTGGTTACAAAACACCGCAGATATCGTAGTTTGAAGTTTGGTCATATTGGGCACTAGGTAAATACACACAAAAGAGTGTAAAGATTATATATGGGGAAAAGGGGTTTTTAGTCGGAATTTTTAACTGGCCTTCTTACTTGTTTTTGTCTGTTACCAACTAGAGTCAACCAAAAATGCAACTCAATAATCTTATCTTTTAAATTTTAAAACTTTATTAGCTTGCAGTTCATCTAATCTGATAAGTTGCCTACATCATCGCGATGAACTAATCATCAATTAAATGAATTATATATTTTTCGAAGAATTTTGTTAAAGGCTTAGTAAGCTTAGCAATGTTTCATATCAATAAAGTAAAAAACTTAATTTTATTATTGTTTAGGCGAGAGCAAATATTTTTTAAATTTGTAAAACCAAAAAAAAAAAATGTCACAAAAGCAAAAGGAACTGAAAAAATGCATGAAACGCTTGAATGCGCTACAAAATGAGCTCATCCAACGCAAGGCTTGCAAACGCCTTAGGTGCTATATGGATCAGTTGAAGGAGTTGCAGCAAGAGATTGATAAAAGACAGCCCAAACGTATTGGATACCCTGTATCCGAGTCGCTTAAGCTAGCACATCCCATTAAGCTACACGAGTATACCATTAGTTTCAGTCAACTGGGTAAGTTCTGTTAAGGATCTCTAACTTGTCACCCTCTAATCCTAATCCACAGATAACTGTGGCCGTGAATTGTTGGAGGATGCACTGAATGCACGCTGCAATGCCTATGCGCCTTATAGCAACTTCAAGGTGGGCGCCGCATTTCGTTCGAAGCACGGCAAAGTCTTCACCGGCTGCAACATTGAAAATGTTGCCTTCACACCTGGTTGTTGTGCGGAACGTGTAGCTATGATGAAAGGTATTAGCGATGGCTGCAAGGTATTCAATGCGGGCGCTCTAGTTGCCTATCATCCATCGGGTTATACGACGCCATGCGGCGTTTGCCGTCAGTTCATACATGAGTTTGCCAAAATGGATATACCCATCTATATAGCACAGGCACCCGAGTGTGATACTAAGTTGCCAGCATTCGAGGATGATGATGAAGTGCTGGTCACGTCCATATATCATTTGTTGCCGCATGCGTTTACAGTATATTAGTACACAAGATTTAGCAATAAAATTCTATATATTCGTTTAAACATATTTAAGCACTGAATTGCCAGAGCCATAAACATTGGCCTCGCTCAGCTGAGCAAAGGGTGTAACAGGCTCATGTACAAGTATGGGCTTCACATCGGTTATATCGTACTCGATATATTCTTTGTTCAGCTTCGGGTCCATATAGTTGTCGCGCACTTCAGTGCCCAGACCCGTATGCGGTACAGGTTTCGTCTGATTACGATCCTCCTTGCGACGCCTGGGGCAATCATGGGCATTATCTGTATCGCATATGGTCTCGTCTGGTACTCTATCGACATGTATCTCGGCCGGACTATGTTCGGCCCAGTTCCAAAACGTAATATTATCGTGGACAGCAATGGGATCCTGTGGCGATATATTCACATAGGACAAATTGTATGTTGTGGCCGATGGATCCAAATATTTGGTATATGAACTTGGTATCGAACGATCTATCATCACTTTGGTGGCCTCCACAGGTGTGGGCATGGCTATGGGCAAGGGCTGCGCTTCGAAAGGCAGCTCCACGAAAGTAAATGTGTCCTGGGAGACGCTCGTCATTGGCTTTATTTTTCTCTTGACAAAACGCAATTTACATTCCTCGAATCGTTTCATAAACTGCGTTTTCATATTTAGCGATGGATTGCGTAAAGCATTGGGATCTCCATACTGAAAGAAAAACAATAATAAAAGTTAAAAAAAAAATTTTTTGTATTATATTACAAGCTCACCTTCCAAGTGTAATTGGCGCCCACTTCACTGAGCTGTTTCTCGTGCAGCAATGGATCTCGCACATAGATACCCTTATTGGAGCACTCAGTCGGGGCGCTCAGCTTGATGCCCAGACGGGTGTCGGTGATATGACGATGTCCGCGATACGTTGATGTGCGCCAATCTGGAACTTTATCGCTAGCCGGCCGTTTGGGATCAAAACAACCAAAATCATCCATGATGTATGTCTCCGAAATTGACTCCAATACAAAAAAAAATTAATATTTTATAATGAATAGAAAATTTTCAAAGTATTACGCTGTTGCTATATAAGAAATTTCGAGTTTGTGTAGCTTTGTTTGGGGTTGTCCTGGCAACTGTGACAACAATCGACAGATATTACAAAGATATTTTGTTTATGATTTAATATATATGTATATTCAGAATTCAGTGTAAAGTTGATAAAGGAATGCTCATTACAAAAAGCGAATTTGTTTCACAAACAAAATCATATTCGTTACATACACATGCAATACGATATGCATATATAGTACATATTTATATATAGTTTTATATGTAGATAATAAGAGATAATAAACTTTTTTGCTAAGCAAATGAAAAAAATAATCCAATTAATTTACTCCTTGGGCGTCTTGGCTAAAATGGGTGTTGTGTAAACAATGTGTGCAGATTATGATGATTTCTCAATTTCTCAGGCAATTTCCTTAAGGGCCAACAGTGATTGACGCAAGAAATCGTATTGATTTTTGGCGTGCTTAATCTCCAAATCCGATAATTCAACAAGGCTGCAACATTCAAGAGTTTAAGTTAATTTTTAATTCGATTTGACTTATGTTTAAATACCTCTTTTTGAAGGCTGCAACGCGGCGGTTACGGAAACCCATCAGTTCCTCCTTGCCACAGGCAGACATAGACTCGAACTTTTCGCATGCTTCCGCCTGAGCTGTTTCGGCCTAAATGAAAAGATTATTAGTTAAAGTATACGGCTTTAAACAGAGTTAAAACATAGCAACAAGCATGCTTTAAATTGTGTTTTTGTTTTTGTGTAAGTGAAGAACATGCGCCAACATTAACTATGTGATTGTGTCTTACAGATGTTGAGATTATAATTATTACGAGACACTAATTAACTATAAATGCCAAATACCTCTTGCACCTCCAATGGCTGCAGTAGAAGAGACAACAACCACACGCACAGAGAGAGACACACACAAGAGAGAGAAGAAAAAGCAATGTGAAGTGGTGAATTTAACAATAAGAAAGTGTTTGTAACAAGTATTAACATCATTCGTAGAGCCTGCCATATTTGCTGGTGTTTTGTTTGGGAGTTTACATTATGAAATGGGTATAATATTGCTTGGTTTACCAAAGCTTTAAAATCATAGCAGACCCGTTGTCTGCCAGACTTATTTCATTAGATTTGCTGCCAAGCACCGTGAGCATTAGAAAGAACAAGATTTGAAAAGGTAAGAGAAACTGCTTCTTAACAAGCTTTACCGCATGCACATCCTTGTTCTTGGAACGCGCCTTCTCCAAATTCCGGTTGGCTGTCTCATATGAAGACAAACAGCGCAGGCGTCGAATCAACAGCGCCTTGGCCGCATCGCTATCACGTTGATAATAGCGTAATGTATCTCCAAGCTTTAAATCCTGATCGCTAGCCACGCGCTTCTCCAGATTCTATTTAACACAAGTAGCAAAATATTAATACTGAATATAATATGATTAAGATTATGCTCACTTTAATGCGTTCAAAGACCTCGGCTGCTTTTGAGACAAATGTCTCCATGTTGCCTTTTTCTGTTGTAGAGAGCTGTGTCAGCGCATTTGATATCTTTTGATGTGAATCCCCGACATCCTTGTGACGCTGTGTCATTTTTTCAGTACGTGTTGCCGCCTCACGCAAATGCCCATGGTATTCGGTGAGAAATTGCAGCTCATTTTCAAAGAAATCATTTACATCACGCACCGTTGCGCTCAGCAAGATTTCATCCGTTGTCTTGCCCAGCGACTTGACAAAAACACCAAATATGGCCATCTTCTTGCGTGGCTTGGCGCACAGATCTTGATCGTACTCTAAGAATACTTTAAGGTGTTGATCAAGGCGAAATACGGGATGGCTGGCCAAGCGACGGAGAAACACTTCGTGCATGGCAACTGTCTTTTTGAATGTGGCCAGGTAGTCGCTGCAAGTGAAATTATTATAAAAAAGTCCAGTTTATCAGTGTGTGTGTGTATCACTACTTACGCCTCCAATTCTGATTTCATTTTCTTGAACTCCTCTTTGGTCATATTGCCCTCGCCTTCACCCAAGCGCTGCAACTTCTCACGCGAAGCATCAAAATCGGGTCTCGGGGGACAAGGCGGAATCTGAAAATATATGATGGTTATATTTAAGCGAAAACAGTTTATTTATATAATTCACTTACAATATAGCCTGCATAGTCTTCCTGCTCCTCGATGCGATCGTGTAGCCAAACGAACTCCTCATGCTGGCGAACCACATTGTTATCCTTTTTGGAAAAGCCCGGCAAGGTGGTGCGTGTGTGAACAGTAAACTTCACTTTCTCCTTTTCACTGAGAGCATCGGATATTTCCACATGTAGCGCATTCTCGCCAAGAGCAGCAGGTGTCACTGGCGCCGACGACGAACTATCTGGCGAAGTTGCAGTTCCGCTGCCATTTGTTGTTGTTGTTGTTGGTTGTGGGGCTAATGGATTCGGTGATGAGATTTCCATTGTCGCACCATTACTGGCCGAGGGACTATTCAGTATGTTTGACTCATCCGTGCCGTCCTATATGCAAGCAAAGCAATAAATTTATCATATACACACTCTAATTACGCCCATTTAACTGATAAGCAGGTCTTTGTGTTTGGAGCGTCTCAGTGGCAATTGTGCACTTTTAGCAGCAGTTTTCTTTTCCTATCGAGGTGTTATTAAAAAACTTATACACTTTTTACTTGTTGCTTACCATCATCTTGAATACTGATTTATTTTTATAATAATTATTTCAATTTAATAGCTGCTGGACTGCGTTTGTGTACGTCGGTTTTGTCGAATGTTGCAGCGCTGCCAGATTTTTTGTTGTAATTTTAAAGTTCTCAGAGAGCAATTTGAATTTGATTTTTTGACGTCACAATGTTTTTGAGCACTTCTTTGCGCTACCTTACATATTTTATTTATCTTTGATGGGGGTGGCAACATTTGCCGCTATAGATTAAGAAAAATTGTTTATACTGAATAGTTCAGTCTAAAACTAACGCGCCGACAGAAAAGAAAAAACAGTAGTTCGGTAAAGCTGAGTCAAGTAACATGTCCACAAGCGATGAAGCCACGGGAAGCAAGCAAGCGCGCCTGGCCAACAGCAAGGATTTAAATGGAACAACCGGCGCCGGTGGAGGCGGTGGGGACTCTCGTGACAAGGTAGCGCTGATAACCGGCATAACGGGACAGGTACGCTTATCAATTACAAGCATAACCAATGCATTTATGCGTCATGGTTACTGCTACGTTGTTAGTTCAGGCGTGAACGCTTACGTGTTTATTTTTTTTTTGTGTTTTAAGGATGGCTCATATCTGGCCGAGTTTCTTTTAAAGAAAAACTATATGGTGCACGGGATTATTAGACGCGCCAGCACCTTTAACACCACACGCATTGAGCATCTGTATGCTGATCCAAAGGCGCACAAAGGCGGACGCATGAAGTTACATTACGGCGACATGACAGACAGCAGTAGCCTGGTCAAGATCATAAATATGGTCAAGCCTACAGAGATTTATAACCTGGCAGCCCAATCGCATGTGAAAGTCTCCTTCGACCTAAGTGAATATACTGCTGAGGTCGATGCGGTTGGTACGCTGCGCATTCTGGATGCTATACGCACCTGCGGCATGGAAAAGTCTGTCAAATTCTATCAGGCCTCCACGTCCGAGCTGTATGGCAAAGTTGTGGAAACGCCACAAAACGAGCAAACACCATTTTATCCACGTTCCCCCTATGGTAAGCAAATGAGATAAAAATAAAAATATCTGTACTACATTTTTGAAATTAACAGCTTGCGCTAAAATGTACGGTTTCTGGATAGTCATCAACTACCGGGAGGCCTATGACATGTTTGCTTGCAACGGTATACTCTTCAATCACGAGAGTCCACGACGTGGCGAAAATTTTGTTACGCGTAAAATAACGCGATCTGTGGCCAAAATACTACTCAATCAGATGGAGTACTTTGAGCTGGGCAACTTGGACTCGAAACGTGATTGGGGACATGCCAGTGATTATGTGGAGGCCATGTGGATGATGCTGCAGCGTGAGAAGCCATCGGATTATGTTATTGCCACAGGGGAGACGCACAGTGTGCGCGAATTTGTTGAGGCGGCATTTAAGCACATTGGCCGCGAGATCACATGGCGGGGCAAGGGCGTCGAGGAGGTGGGCGTGGAGCGCAACACCGATATTGTGCGCGTGCGCATCAATCCAAAGTATTTTCGGCCCACGGAGGTGGATCTGCTGCAGGGCGATGCCTCCAAGGCTAAACGGGAACTGAACTGGACGCCAAAGGTTAGTTTCATGGAGCTGGTTAGCGACATGATGACTGCTGACATCGAGCTGATGAAGAAGAATCCCATTGCATAGTGGGACGACTTTGGACTTGGAAATCAATTGGCACAAAGCTCTGCACCATTTATACATTATAACATATATAGTTTTTAGCATTTAAGTATGTAAAGTGTTTGCTGTTTATATGTGTTTTTATTCGTCGACGGGATTTGCAATCATTCCTCTTTTTCTACTCTTGCTGTAGGTGTCCTCTTTGTATACCTTAATGTCCCTAAATGTATTTCTTTTTGTATGTTTTAACCCAGAACCTAATATTTACACACACATGCAATAAATATGTTTAGAAATATGAAAAGATCAGAGCTCAGTTAGCAGACTTACTGGAGACACCCAGTCAAGTTTTAATTTTTGATTGTTTTTAACATTTTCAACATATAACCAGCAGTTGCTGACCGAACAGTAACGTTTTTTTACGTTTCCTTCTTGCCAAACGGATTGATTTTTGATAGCCAGCTTGAGGATGGCGATGATTCACTGCAAAAAAAAAAAAATAATAATTTATTATTTGTATTGATTGAACATAGGGATATGCTTACAGCTTGGTCAATGCTTCAATGTCAGCGTCATTGTGTTCGGCGCTAGCAATCGCACCCTTTGAATCCTTTTTACCCGCTTCGGCAATGCCAGCCTCGCGCAGCTGTTCAATCAGCTTACTGCGAAACTCAACCTTATGGGGAACCACTTGCTCGGCTTCGCGAAGTTGATTTTGCAGCTTGCGTATGGCTTCGAGGTAGGTGTGGCCATACCAGTCAATCTCCTCTGGTGTATAGGATGCCAGATATGGACTGTATTCCTTGAGCACATCCTGTTGATGCTTGGGCTCCGCACTCAGTGACGGACAGCCCTCTTGCAGAGCCGTCAGAACCTTTCGTTTTATTGTTAGTGCCAGCGAAGAACGCAGATCACATGCCAGATTCTTAAGCAGATAGTGATCGAAGCCATGGCACTCGTGAATTTGCTCCAGCGTGCGCTCTGTGACAACGACGGACATGTACTCGTTAAGTACCTGGCTGTGAACCACAGAACGACGCAACGTTGGCACCCAAAAATGCGGAACTCGTCGTTTCGTTTGTTGACGCTTTTGGAAGCCCTTGATAACGGCCTCACCGCCCCAAATACCCTGATGTGATTCCGGTGTATCAATTAGCGGCAACGGTATGTTTTGAACCGGTTTTATGGCGTTAGTGACCTCGTCGCGTTCCCACTCGCTCTCCTTGGGTATGTAATGGACCGCCGCTGGTTTTGTTAGCTTCCATTCGCGCCAGAACTTTTTATAGGCATCTGGCAGCTGGGCACCCAGGCCCTTCTCGAAGCGACTAGGACGCTTAAAGCCATTCAGCAGCTTAACGCCCTATAAATTAATACACAAATTGTACCCAGAATGAGAAACTATTGCGTCACAAAAATGCGAAGACTTTTAACATACGATATACGAACCTGAGGTGTTGCGTGGGACATAATCTACGTTGCACACAATATGTTTGCTTTTTGATTTTTGTTAAACAAATAAAAGTTATTTCTGTCTTCGAAAAGAAGTTTTTTTCTGTATTTTTGTTTCGACCTGTCTGACCACCGTGCGCGTTCGTTTTCCTCTCGTTTGACAAACAGCTGACACACTCTAACGTTGCATTGTGAATGGCATTCTCAACATCAATAATTTTAAAACAGGCTGGCATCTCTGTGACCCCGTCTAATTTACAAAATTTATTGAAGTAAACACAAAGAAATGTCGAGACCAAATCCAGGTAAGCAACAACATAGCACATAAACAATTAGATAATTTATTGCGCGTTTGTAGAGAAAGCAGCGGAAGCGTCGAATTCAGGCAATGCGCCACCTTACACCTATCAATATGACACTGCAGCTTCAATGGTTCGTATGAAGTATGCAACTTTGCCCAATAGCCTTATAAATATTGATATTAATACGTAGAGAGCACCGCCGCCAACATATGAGCAAAGCCAACAACAAAGGCCCAACTGCGTTCCAGGTCCAATGGGATCAATGGGACAGCAGATGCACATACCTACCAATCAGTACTATGGCATGACGCATCATCAGCAATTACCAGTTATGCATCACGGTCTTGGGTATGGATTAGCTGGACCCAGCACATCGGCTGGGGCCTCAGCATCCCAAGTCTTAAATGTTGATTCGCGTGCTGAGTTAAGGACCACATCTTCGGGGGCTGTTGTCATACCACCACCGCCCCCAGGTTGCTTGCCAACTCCAGCACAATTGGCTGCTATGCAGGGACATCCGGTGGTGGTGCAGCAAAAGAAACGCTCATTCTTCTAGGAGAATGAATTGGCAAAAGCAATTACTCGAATGCCTACCTATTATACATACATATATATGCTTTTAAAGTTTACTTAATAAACGATATTTCGTCTTGTTCTCGCGTATATTTGACAATTTTCTATGCACATGAACATGGCGCGTGGGAACTAAATAACTACGGTCGGTCGGGGATGGGCGTTTACTCAAAAATGTTCTCAAAGTATGTACTATCAAATGACTGGACACGCACGAAACCATCTTCACCACCCGAGGCGAAACTCTTGCCATCCGGATGGAAGGCCAAACTGTTGATGGGACCGAAATGTCCCTTGAGACGGGCAAACTCCTCCTCATAAATTAAATGGAAGAAGCGCGAATCAAATTTGCCAGCCTTTGTTGATGTTGTGGTCACCTCCATGGCATCCTGACCACCACCAACCACTACATGATCCAGGATGGGACTAATCGCTGCCGAATTAACGGGCCTTTCTGTCTTGTACGTCTTCAGGCACATCAATGACTCCGAATCGAAAAGCTTGGCTGTTGTATCTTTGGAGGCGGTCACAAACATGGTGCCATCCTTGCTCAGCTGCATGTCGTTAATGCCCCCGGTGTGATCCACACCGGAGTCTACCACCTTTTGGCCCTTGCGGACGTCCCAAATGGCAATGTTGCCATTGTCATGACCTAAAATTGTATGGCTCAATAAAATGCATGCATGCAAATCACAATTAAGATTGTGTGCTTACCTGTTATGATAGTCTCATCCAGTGGTCCCCACTGCATGGATGTGATCTTTGATTCAACCATGGGAATACGCAGAGTAGGCTCTTGCTCTGATAGCGACGAATCTGCATTGCGTACATCGATGATGAAGAGCTCACAGTTCTGACCCATTGCCTTGTCGGTTGAGTAGGCAGCCTGGTTGCCCGAAAAACTGAAATTACTCGTACGCACTGAGGATTTCGTTGGTATAGAGGCAATAACAGTGCCATATTCAACATCCCAAAGCTTGGTTGTCATGTCACCGGCGCCAGTGATAAGCTTCCTGCTCTCCCAGTCCACATCCAGGCACCAGACAGCTCCTTGATGGCCATCGTAAGTTCCCAGACGTTCACCGTTCAGTGAGTACCACACATTTGGCTTCTGATCCTTGGAGCTGGAGAAGAGCAAATCACCCTCGCGATTGTATTTGATTTGCGTTATGGAACGCTCGTGACCTTGTAACATCAACGGACGCTGCAAAACAAATGAGTTTATGTGGTTTAGTTGCAAAAAATTTATTAAAGCCGCTGCCGTATTTTTTTAGGTTATGTTGTTGCCTGAATCACAAAAGTGCTTTCAATTTAGCAACTATGCAACCGTTTATTGCAATCAATAACACAACGCTAAATAATTGTTTTTAGTCATTTGGTAATGTACACACACCATTTTGTAAGTGATTATATATTTATTGCAAGAAAACAAAACAATTTCTGCAACATCCACGCAGCACGAACATCAAAAAGAGCGAGCTGCTTTGACAGGGTTGTTATGCACAGCACTGCCAACTTGTTACAAAGCTAAATTTTTAATAAAACAACAGACTGAGTGGCAACTCCAAACATCTAACTGAACCAGCCTTTTTTGTTCAATGAATTCCATTTGGCAATGTTGACCAAAATAGATGCCACACACTGGTCCTTGTCTCGATTCTGACCATAGTAGTCGACAAATTCACCATCGGGGTTGACCAGATACATTATAATTGTGTGATCGACAATGTAATCGTTGTCCTCATCACGCGGACCGGCGCTAAAGTACACACGAAAGGCTTTGCAGACATTTCGTATCTGATCTACGGTTCCTGTAAGTCCGAGCAGCTTTGGCGAGAACTCCTTAACGTATTTTCCGACCACCTCCTTTGAGTCACGTTCCGGATCGACTGTTATAAATATTGGCTGTACTTCTGGTGTCTGTGGGGACTTTTCTGTTAAGTGAATCATTTGTTATATGACTTTCTTAAAAAAAAAATATTTACTTACCAACTTCGTCAACGACTGCAGCCATCTTGTCCAGTTCGTCGGGACAAATGTCAGGGCAATGAGTGAAACCGAAGTAAATGAGAAGCCATTTGCCCAAAAAGTCTTCGGATTTGCGCACCTGACCTTGGGCATCAACAAGCTCCCACCGTCCACCAATCGCTGCCTTTCCCAGCTGTCGCTTGCGCTCCTTCATTAGCGCCTCATCCTTTTCGCTCTTCACATACATCATGAAGCCCAAGCCTCCAGCGCCCATGACACCAATAACTGCCAAACTCTTCCATGATATTGGTCCTTTGCCTTTTGTTGGATCGGTTGCTTTGACTGCATAATTACGTTGATGTTGTTGAAGTGAACGTGTAAATGGCTGTGATTGCACTTGGTTCCAGCGCCTGCAGTTGCCTACTAAACGTTGTATTGTGCGTGACATTTTTGTTTTGCTTTTACCAAGGTTTTACGTAAAAGCTGCTACTGGAGAACTCGCTTCGCCGGTTAAAAGAACTAAGATTTGCCATTCACAGACATACGAAAGAGGCTGCCAACTCAAAACAAGAAATAAGTAGTCACAGTGATTCAGTAACGAGTACCCACGATATACACATAACTGATTGTTTAGACAACAACCACGTGCGGCAACTAATAAAAGATCTTTAAATTTATTTGCCGAATATTTGTTGAATTATAAGTATATTAAAATGGCTGGAGACAAGGATCAGCCACTGCTATACTTGGAGGAGTACAGGGTCAAACAGGATCCAAAAGATTATGGTCTGGCCGATGAAGTCTTCAATATGGAGGTCTTTAAAAGCAAACTACAAGTAGTAATTGTACGGAACGACGAGGAAAATGGATTGGAATTCGATTTAATAGGCGTTTATCCGGCAATTGCCAATGCTTTTCGTCGCCTGATGCTGAGCGAGGTGCCAAGTATGGCCATAGAAAAGGTATACATCTACAACAACACATCGATCATACAGGATGAGGTGCTGGCACATCGGATGGGACTGTTGCCATTGCGTGCGGATCCTCGGCTATTCGCCTACCGTACCGAAGAAAGTACAGAGCAGGGCACCGAACAAGACACCCTCGAATACGAGCTTAAAGTCAAGTGCACACGTCGCAAGGATGCTAGCAAGGAGCAGTCCAATTTTGATGACATCTACAAGAATCACAAGGTGTATTCGGGTCATCTGAAGTGGCTGCCCAAGGGCAAACAAGGACAAATCTATAGCGAGAGCAGTGTTAACTGTATACACGATGACATTCTCATTGCACAACTGCGACCTGGCCATGAGCTGGATCTTCGTCTGATAGCTGTCAAAGGCATTGGCAAAGATCATGCCAAGTTCTCGCCAGTGGCCACTGCCTTCTACCGTCTGCTCCCAAAGATTACGCTGAACCGCGAAGTCTCCTGCAAAGATGCTTATCTGTTGCAGAGCTGCTTTTCGCCAGGAGTGATTGGCATTGATGAGAACGAGTGCGCATATGTCAAGGATGCACGCTACGACAGCTGCAGTCGCAATGTCTATCGGTATCCTCATCTCGCCGATGCTGTAACCATGGCGCGTGTGCGCGATCATTACATATTTAATGTGGAATCTGTGGGCGCATTGAAACCCGAAGTGATCTTTCTGGAGGCCGTTAAAGTGTTAAAGAAAAAGTGTCGCGCATTTATAGATGAAATAGAGGCAAAATAAACGTTTATTGCTCACTTTTACGATAGCTATGCTTGTCAATATAAGGTATAAATATAAAGTTCTGTGTATATTTTGATAATATATGGTAAAGTTAAAAAAAAACTATGAGGTACGCTTCGCTTTACGCTTTAAAATTTTTAATCGGAATTCCGTAAGAACCACTTGCAGCCGTTCCTGGCATAGTAGCGCATCTTCTAACTGAAAGAGAATTATGTATATAAATATCTCTGTTACCAACAAAACAATCAAAACTCACTTCCATATGGTTTAATTGTAGAGAAACGCTCTTGCCAAACAAGTCAAATTCGCTCATGACTGTACCCTCTGTTAAATTATCCTCCTGCAGTTCCTCGAATTTAAACTCTTCTGGCGTTTCAGCTTTAATGTGGTGCTCCATTTCTGGATCGCTCATCTCCTGCAAATATTGATGCTCCATTTCATCATCGTTGCCCAATAAATCCTCCAATATGGAGTCATTTGAGCATGTTTCCGCATAAAATTCGTCCGGCTCAACTTTAATTGGCTTGATACGCTTAACTTTTGGTTTTGGCTTAGAGGCAACCATTATCTTTTGCGGTGCCTCCAAAGTGGTTATGGGCTCTGCTCTTGTGCCCTAAATACGAATGAACATGAATTCTGAGTTTTGTGACTTTTTTGTAACTGTAGTAGTTTGTGGTTTTTACCTTTGTTCCTAGTTGATGCAAGCTCATGGCCTTCTGATGCTTGGCGGTGTTGTGGTGTTGCTTTATGGATGCGAGTCTTGCTAAAACATTCGCATCACATATTTTACAATGCGCCGAATAGCCAGTTTCGCTGCGACACAACCAGCCAGCAAACGATGGAAATCTTTCCCAATCCTCTCTGTATTTTTGATGGTACAGCCTGCGCACTTTGCTCATAGCTATTGCCTCTGTCTCTGGTTAAGTTCTGTTATTTAGTTTATTGTCCCACTGTTTTATGGACTTTTATTGCAATAAGTTATTTTAAATAATGAGCGCCAATTTGATGATTGTGTATTTTATTTGGTAATTCTTCTAGTATTTACAATAAAAATAGACTAAAATATAAAAATGTTAGTGTGACCGCGTACACAATCTTACTTTTCACCAAAAAATAATGATTTTTGATGCACCAAATAATACTAAAAATGCCATAGCCAAAATATGGCTTACGCAAACCACTGCGAATGGCAAATCGCTCTGCTTTTGCTTCGTTCAGTTGGTCACATTGGTCATACAGGGTGATTGCACTGCTAAAACATATCAAAACAAACAGAATGCCGGCCAAAAGGTAAGTCCTGATTATTGCAATAATATACATTTTGTAATTCTTTTAAAATTGTAGAGCTTGGCGCAAGCTTGTTAAAAAGCAACAAAGACATCGACGGCGACAGAAACATGCTCAAGAGCAAGAAAAACAAGAGGAACTGGAACAAAGTCTCAAAGAAGCAGAACCCACATATAAAAAATGGCTTCAACAACAAGCGGAACTCGAGGAGTTTCAGCGTTTGGCCAGTGAGCGCGAACAAGAAGAAGCAGAGGAGGCATGGCTACGTCGCGAGGCACTAGCACAACGTCAGTTCCATATTGATGCAGCGAAGCGCAGAAAGGAGGAGGCTGAGTTAGAGCGTTTACGTGCAAAGCAGGCAGAGGAATTGGCTGCAATGCAGGAGGAGCAACGAAAACGGAGCGAGGAGAGCAAAAGACTTGCCGAAAAGGCTGCAGTTGAATTTGAAGAAATGCTGCAACGCATGCACGATTACATGGAGGACACCAATCAAAAAACTCCCCCTCCCGAACTGCGACGTATTGTCGAAACACATCCAGAGGAACGTTTGTGCGAGTTTTATACGCGCACAAATTGCTGCCGTTATGGTCACAGTTGTACCTTCAATCACCAGCGACCCATGCTTGCCAAGATCATTGTGATACGCCATTTCTTTACACATCCCCTACTACAGACATCCGACAAGACGCACAAGGAGTATGCCAATGCCGATGCCCATTTGGAGCAGACAGATCGTGATCTGCGCGATGATTATGATGTGTTCTTCAATGATGTCGTTGCTGAACTTGAAAAGTTTGGTAAAATTATTAATTTTCGTACGGTGTGCAACACTCTGCCCCATCTGCGTGGTCATGTCTTTGTGGAGTATGCCCAAGAGCGGTATGTGCTTTATCTAGATTTTATATTTGTATGCAGTATAAATCGTTTTATTAATATCTTACAGTTTCGCGTTGTGCGCCTTTATTAAGCTGCAAGGTCGTTACTATGCATCCAGGCGTTTAAGTGTGGAGTTCTCCAATTTGAAAGCATGGCGTGGTGCCGTTTGCGGTACGTGAACCGCATGACAACAGCTGTATCCTTTGCTAAATTATAAATCAAAAAACGAATACTTATGTTAATGCTGATTGCAATACCCTTACGACTGTTGAATGCATAATTTGTATTATTGTTGTCTGCAAGGGTATTTTAATCAGATATAAGAATAATTGCATATACAACTTGTTGCTATTTAAAGGTTTGTCCTTAACACGAAAATGTCCCAAAGGTAACAGCTGTGGCTATCTTCATTTGTTTCGCAATCCAAACAATTTGTTTAACACCAGTTTGGAGCCAGGCGATACGCCAAAGACCAACCGATCTGGCAGTAGGACACCCATACCCACAACACCTAGGTAAATGTGTAAAGCAGTGGTGGGCATCTCTTTGCTCACGTTACTCAGACTACTTAATCCGTTATTTTTATTTTCCTTTTAATTTATGACTTCAGAAGTTGTGTTTGTTGTAAATGTTGTTGCAGTGCTCACAATTGCAAATTCTGTGCCCACCACTGGTGTAAAGTATTGCAATTAGTCCATAATTAAACTAAACTTTTTCATTTGCAGCTGGAACGACAGTCCAAGGCAATCTCCACGCAACTGGCGTTGGTCGGAAAGTCCCGAGTTGGAGTTAAAATGCTCTCAATCCTTAACTAGCCGAAGTCCAAGGCAGCGTAGCAAGGACCGCGAATCAAGTTCAAAGCACAAACGACACAAATCCCATTCCAGTCGAGAATCGAAATCGCATCGCAGCCAAAGTCGTTCTGCGTCCAGGCAGGAACGTAGTTCTAGTCGCGATTACAGCGTCAAATAAACCAAAGTATTGAGTAATTTATGGATTTTTTTTACAACATTTTATTCAATCTCTTTGTTTTGGACAGCAAATAGAATGGTGAGATTTTTGTTTTCGAAATTTCAGTGGAATACTCTTAACCATTTTAAAAATTGGTTTATAAATACAATTTGTGATTTTTTTGTTTTTAAAGATAGACGATAGGATTGGGATTGGCAGTTTCGAAAGGCGAAGAATTTGTGTGAGAATTTCTGCAGATGGTGTAAAATAGGTGGTAAGATCGAGGGGGGTGGGGGGCATTATAAATTCTAAAGTGTATTTGTCTTGCATTCGTCGTACACACACATTAAACAAAAAAATTATACAAAAAAACTCATTTAGGGAGTATTATTATAATAAGTAGTTTTTTAAAATTACACAAACAATACGAAGAAGCATTTTTCAACTTCCACAAAAAACTTATAGACGAATGCCCGGATTTGTGGCCGCCACATAACGCAGCAGTTCCTCGTTATCCTCGCAGATGACAGGCTTCTCATGATAGCAGGCAACATCGTGCCATGCGATGCCATCGTTGTACACGTTGTTCAGCACCGACAGACACTGCTCCTTGGTCTGGTTGATGTCGTACTCGGCGTTGTCGGGCTGTGGACGCTTCTTGTGACCGGTCTGCGACCAGGGATTGTAGCCCCATCCCTGTGGAATGCGGTTGGTGGCCTGGATCTTCTCGCGAGTTGCAGACCAGAACCAGCCATAGACGGACTTGGGCTCCAGATCAGGACGATTCTCGCAGCCAGCGAAATCGCAAATGCGACCCGCAGTCCAGATGTAGGGCACATCATTCTGCTGGATGACACGGAAGACCAGATTATTTTTCTCTTGGGTCTCGAGGGCAACCAGATCCATGCAGTATTCACGGCACAGATTACGACCATCCAGCCAGTCGACCTTCCTGTTGGCCAACGCTGGCACATGGGTGCTTAGGAACATGTTTTTGCCGCGATACGAGAACTCCTTGGGGCCTGCAACAAGAAGATTTCACTTTTTAGTTCGAGTTCAATGTATTGAGATGCTTCACTGACTTAGTGACTGAGAGTGACTATCTTCGCCTAATGATTGGCAAAAAACATGCCACGGATGCTTACACAACTTCCCCCTACAATATGTTTGTTTTTTTTTTTAGCTGTTACGCAATCTTGTGCAGCAATTTATGCAGCATGATGCTGCTACTGCTGCTGCTGCTCCTCCCGCTTTCCTTTGTCTTGCTGTGTGTCAAAAGGTTTTCCATTTGCCAAGGCACAACAGCAACAAAAAGTGTATTGGTTAAACCAACAATGGAATTCCCCCACTCATACAGACATTAAGCTACACAGCTTTGCAGCCACCTTCGTTTCCTCAGCAAAAAAATAAAAAAAACTAAAACTTGTTTCACATCGTTGACTCGCTGAGATGCCTGCCACCGTTGCGGCTACTTGATTAGCTTCTTTGTAGCTAAAAAAAACTAGGGCCCCTTGCAATACTCTGTTTTCCCAGGGGTGAAGTATATTGAGTATATTGTGAATAGCTTTGTTTGAATTTAAACTTAAGAGGGACCAAATTTGCCAAACACTGTCGACACGCCCTCTGCCGGACAAATACAAACACACGATCGTTGTTACAAAATGCATAATAAGGAAGCGCTAAGCTGGTTGCTATAAAATTAGTAACTGACAGGGATAAGGAAGCGCTAATCTGGTTGCCATAAAACCTATGACAGGGCATTGTTAAGTCGCTAAAATATTTTTTGACGCTACCCGCCTGTGCCACGCCTGTCTGTCGCTGCTGCTGCTGGCGGCACGCGTCATTAGGCGCACTTTAAGCGGCTTTAAAGCTGCCAGTTTGCCGTTTTGCAATTGCCTTTGGCTGTTCATTCGTCCGTCCCTCCCGTCCTAAGACTTCACGTCAAATCAGCTTAAGTCTAACATAATGACCTTATTTGCCATTGTTTGCACATTATTATTATTTTGTTTATGCTGCCAGACTGCTGTAATTTCCTCACTTTGCGGGTCAAGGCAATAAAAAAATGCTCGTCACATTAGCGCGCATCAGCCTCACTTTCTTTCCTAGCCTTTTTTTTTCTTTGCTGCTTTGTAAGTGCAAAAATATCCGCATTGCATCATTTGCCAACAAAGGTGCTCAAAGTACGTTTTGTATCTTAATAAGCAGAATTTTAATCTCAGCTTGAGTTTTGGGCTTAGAGAAAAAAAACCGTTTTTAAATGTAAATTAATAAGCAAGCACAGCGCAGCTTGCATGCCTGGAGATTTGTTGTTAACGAGACAGTCGCCGTCTATCGCAGGTAATTAAGTTTGAATAGTTAATTAGTTTATTTAACTTTAAGTTTTTGTGCTTGAATAACTGGAATTTTTTAAAACGATAAAAGATCTTAGCCACAACACAGTGCCAACTAAACTGGCTAAACAACTTCAAAAAAACCCAAAATAAGTTGCATTTTCATTTCAAACGGGATGCATTCATATATATATATATGTGTGTGTGTCTAATTAACAATAAATGCACCGGGTTCATTAGTGTACCGGATATGCAATAGATGACGCTATTGTTTGAGTTTAAATCTGTGTAGATGCTGCTGCTGCATTTTCGCAATCATGTTTTTCGTTCGAATGACTTGCAATTTGAATGGTATGCGATTGGATAATTGGATACAAACGGATAACTAAGTGGCAACGCTGCATGCGCATGCGCAAAGAAAGTGCGTGGGTGACAAAAAATGCAAGCGGCGATCACGTCAGCGACCTTCAGTTGTGCTCCCCACCTCTTACAAATTGCCCGCGACCTAACGCAATTAAATATACATATATATAAATAATTATTGTGTGTTGTGTCGGTTACTCCAACACGTTCCATTGCCAAACACAAATTCAAGTGCAAACTTGGCAAAAATCCGCTTAGCGATGCGCGCTATTTGTTATTCTTCTAACGTTTCTCACTTTTACTTTTGTTGCCCGTTTATAGCCGCAATACATATGTACATGTGTTAAAAAAAGTGTTGATAGTAAAAGTACTTACGGCTTGCGCACTTGGCGGGCACGGGCAGCGAGAGGAAACGGCCCGGCTTCGTTCCTGTTGTTGTTGTGGTTCTGCCCTTTTGCGCTGAGGCGCAGGCGGCCACCAGGCAGAAAGTCGCTATCGCCAAAGTGACTTTCATCTGCAATTAAAAGAAGAAGAAGAAGCAAAGAGGTGAAAAAAACGAAAGTGCAATATTACTGAGCTTATGTCAGTCAATCACGTAATTAACAAACACGATAGCAATGTACTCAATATCGTATGCATTAAAAACGATATAAGCTTAACGCCAAATCTGATAACAAAATGCACAAAATGCTTAAACATTTTAAATGACCATATTTATGTTATTAACCAGAGTGCGTATGTGGAATGTTGTTGTTGCTTAAATTTGATTTGATTGCGTGCATCTTGTGTGTGTGTGCGTTGTGTGTGTGTATCGAAGATGTAACTTGGTGTGCATGGTTTTTATGTCAAGGATGCATTGGTGCCAGCCAGCGAGCCAACCAGCAACCGGTTGCCCCGAGGCGTTTCGCGTCGCAGCAGCGGCCACTGACATACTGCCATAGTGACGACGACGACGACGACACTTGAAACTTTATTTTTATTGTAGCTTAACGTTGGCAACGTGATCAGCATCAGCATCAGCGCTTGGGCATCGTCACATTATTCATAAATACAAAAAAAAAAATACTCATTTAGCATCTGCAGCAAACATGTTGATTACACAAGCCACAAGCTTAGCCACTTTGTTGCTGCCTGGCTGCCTGGCTGCCTGGCTGCTGACCTTAACTGGTTTTATTGACTTTTGTATCAGTTTTTTTTTTCTCTCTTTGCTTTGCTTTGGTTTTTTTTTTTGACTCTGGCTAGAACCTTCCAACGTCTTTTGCATATCGATTAAAAATTAGCTCCCACTCGGGCTTCCTTCTTATGAATTGCTAATGCAATGCCATCAATCAAGCAGCGCTTTGACTGGTCTGTCCAGTTTATAAATATTTGAAATTTTGCATGTTAATTTGATTTCAGAGGGGGGGATTTCCCCCCTCAACACCAGCCGAAAACGGTTTGGCGATTTGGCAACATAAATCATTAATGGAATCGCCTAATGGTCAAAGCTGCAGGGCTTCATGCATGATGAAAATTTGATACGATATCAAAATCGTTATTGCGCTAATATCGAATTATGTATTCAAACACGATTTCGGGGTGAAAAGTTGACCCTTATGTTTCTTCATTGTTATTGTTATTTAAAGTGAAGTTTTGTAATTTATCCATTGGCTCTGTCTGTTTTCGGTTTTTCGTCAGCTCATGCATGTTAATCGATATCAATCAATATGTGTGTGTGTGTAGGTATGCGCCCTTTTTCGACATACACATACACATATTCGGCACACATTTTGATGGGTTTTTATCGCTTTTTACGTTATAATTTATGCATGTGTTGCCAGATTGCGCAAAAGCTTTTGTCAGCTACAAATATTTGTACATAAAAATTTTAAGTTTTTGGTGTGAAAAGGTTTTGGGTTAATGTAGCGTACTACAAAATGAAAATGTTTTTCCATAAAATGAAGTTTAACGAACTTTAACTGTAAAGTCAACATTCCTATCAGAATTTTATGTTGTTGTTGCTGATGTTGAAATCACAAAAGAGTTGGGAAACAAACTTGATTTTCATTTCAACACCGCAAAGAACTTGGGCCACAAACTTGCTTAACGCACTTTCGAAAAATTGAATTCTCAGCAAAGTTTTCTACTCGTGTTTGTTTGTACTGTATAATCCATATAAAATCCATAAAATGTTGTACACATCCTTGCAGCACTTTTCAAAAATATTTTTTTTTAATTTTTTTGCTTTGAACACAAAAATGTCTGTATTATTTTTGTCACTTTTTGTAAGTCCTTGTTTAAACAATAATCCACACACACACTAGTATGTACACTGAATATCCTTGAGAAACGCCAGTACGCGATAGTTATTTTGCTTACCTTTTATTGCTGTATTTCTTGTTAACACAAAAAAACACACCACAAAAGTTTCAGTTTCGTTCTCAGTGGGTCCAAATCCAGACTCCGATGTTGCGTCGGAGACAATACTAGACGAGACGAGACCAGACGCAAATGTGAATAGCAACGAATATTCAGGCTGCCAGCACAGCCGGCTTTTATACGTTCCAATTGCCAAAATGGGCGGCTGCCACTCCCCAATGTATTGAAAATCATCTCCTCTATACACACTCGTTCAATAGCACTAAACTCGCGCTCAGCAAGCATTTTAGAGCGAGAGAGTACGAGCTTAAAAGCTTACGCTCTACAATTGCTCTCTATCATTGGGTGAAGCTTGACTTGCGCTCTCTTTTGACTCTCTCTCTCGCACTCTCTCGTTTGGCATCTTGGGCGTGCAGTTATCATAGGCCCAGTTAGTAGTTGAAATGATGTGCAACTTTATGGCCGTGTATATTAAATATTAGTTTAAAAAAAAAGGAAAACTCTTACACTTTTTGATTTTTTTCTCAAGTTTTCTATATGATAAACTAATAATAAATAAATAAATAAATATTTTAATTTTTTTAACTTTTGCATTTCATTTCAGTTTGCTTACTGATTTAAATTTAAATTTTGTTCATTAATCTTAAACATTTTTTAGCTAAAGCTCTATTTTTTAATTTGATTTAATTTTTAATTTTATGTTTACTGATATTAGTTGACAATAAACAAATAAATAAACAAATAAATAAATAAAATAAATGCTTAATAACCGGATTTTAAATTTGTAACTTCTCTATTAGCAAATTAAGTCGAAATCATCTTGAGACAATCAACAGATAATCTCTTGAGTATCTTTCCCCTTTTTTATTCTAAGAATTTAAGTTATTTACTTTTGTTTGTTTGTTCTCAAACGCTGACGTCTGGCTTTAGCCCGGCTTAAATATCTGTAGTAATTTTTTAATAGCTCTCCCATTGTTGTTGTTGTTGTTTGGATGTGTTGAGTGCCTGGCACTCAAAACAAACGCCATGTATTTCAAAATTTATGCAAACAGACGACGGCGGCGCACCTTTTACGCATCATTATTTAGATGATGATGCCCGATTTTGGGGGCTTTGGAGCTTTGGAGCTTGCTTCATATGTCCACAAATAACAAATTTGTCAAGTGTTGTAGGCCTTGATCTTGAAAAGCCTTTCGAAATGTCGCTCGAGCTCGAAGTCTTCTTCGTTTTTTTGGCTTCCGCACGAGCTGATTTTCGATTTCGATTGTTGTTGCTTTTTTTAATTGCCATGTGAATGAACTGGCCATAAGGATGAATTTGTTTTTTTTTTGGTCAATTTGCTCTCATAAATATTAGTTAACAAGTCGCTGGTGCTTGTCGGTGCCAGCCGGATCTTAAGAACTGTTTCTAACTCAAATTGACATTTATGTTCGATGCTTTGCTTTTATTTTATTTTTTTCGCTCATCAATATGCAAATGTTTATTTAGATTTAAAAGCTGAATTATGTAAGTTTTTTTGTTGTCTTTTTTGGGGTTCTTTGGGTTCAAGTATTTAAAAGAAATATCCCCAAAAAAATAAACCAAACTGAACTGATGACACTCGCTTAACACTAAACAACTGAGCTGACCTTATGGCCAACATCACTGTTGACTTGATTTCTGTCTGTCTGCTAATTGACCATGAAAAAGAAACAACTTTTTGAGTTTTGAGTTTTGTGTTGTTTGGGTGGCGCCATTGTTTGCCATTTAGTAGCATTTAATAGAAAAACGAATTTATTGTGCGCAGAAATTCGCAGAGGCCTCACACACTCACGTGGTTGTGCCACATTTAAGGCCAACCAACCCAGACCCAGTTTTTTTTTTTTTTTTTTTTTTGGATTCCAGCTGTGTCTTATTAATATGGTTCCAGCCAAGCTGTTAATTGTATCGGGCCAGCAACGGATGAATTAATTAGATTTAGCCAAGCTGTGTGGAGATTGGTCTGAAGTATAACTATGCCTTGCAGCAGTGATGATGACGCAAAAACTTTTTATGCATTTTGCGGAAGTTGAAAAAAAATACAAACTTAAAAAAAAAGAATTCAGAGTGCGAATTTTTGTTAATTGGTTGAAAACGGTAGTTAGTGCATACCCTAGAGTTGGTTTGTAGGCGGGTATGATAAGACATCTAAACTGTTAATCTGATAATAGACAAAGAACTTAATCTCTTAGTCGGTTATTCCCCCAGCTTCAATTAATCTGATTTCTTGCTCTAAAGGAACTTAACTGAAACTAAACTGAAACTGGAAATCGCATAAACGGGTTCTTGTTAAGCAGTCTGAGCACCATCTATCATCTACTTATGCGAATTGCATAATTTTAATAAATTACTAAGTCAAATGCTTTGATTTAACTAATATAAATATTAACCACACGTTTTAGGCAGATGTTGTTAATGCCTTAGACATAAGTTAGTTAAGTTTTAATTATGAATATATTATTCTTGCAGATTTTCTCCACACCTTTGGTGGTCTACGTGCTTGGATCTTGAAAACATCCGCAGTTGTTGAGTTTTTTCGCACTTCGCTTATTGCATCTGCTGCATAAATCAACATCCGTTGTTGCTGTTGTTGTTCCTGTTATTGTTATGCATTTTGTAGTTGTTTTTTTACCAGTGGCCTTTAATCATATTCGCCCTAGTAGCCGGTTTTTGTTTCTTGTCTTACATGCATTTCCTGCGGTAGTTTTTTTTTCTTTTTTTTTTTTTTTGAATACTTGAACCTTGACAAGTTCAGAAAACTGTTGAAAACTGATTCCACGAACCGATTCGTCTGATTAGTCAGTATTTAATAACCGTCATCGATTGTGGTTAATTATTGTTATTTGAGACAAGTAGCTCACAACATTCTTGATCGATCGCTCGATCGATTTGGTCGTACGTGTCGTATACGTATTAAAAATGTATGTAAATTACTCATACACAGAGGAAAAAGTTTTGATTCAAGGTGAAAATGTGTTAAAAAAAAGCGAGAAAAAATAATTAAGTATTAAACTTTAAGATAGAATCTGAGTCTAAATCATTCAAACCCTTTCTTTTTCAATAAAAAAATAATTATTTTATTTTTGATAATAAATCTGCTTCCTCTTCATTAAAAAGTTTGCTTGTCCTAGAACAAAAGATCTTTTAATTAAGTATGTATTCACTTCATAATTATTTTTCTCGCTGTGTAGGTTGTTTCTTTTAAAGTTGATTGACAGTCGTATGCGAGCCCCCGTAACCTTCAGTGACTAAGCAAGCGATCAGATCAGATGCCATCTTCAACTTCAACTACACAATAGGCATCAATGGTTAAATCTTTTTTTGCCACATTTCCATAATGCGATGCATATGACATACAAATGAAAAAACAAATATAATCAAAAATACAAATGAATATCGAAATGCTTAAAGATTTAAACAAGATCACGCGCTCGAAGCACGGAAGCCCCAAAACTCAACAACAGCATCTTCATCTTCTTCATCCTCAACTTCAGCGCTTGAAACTGAAGCTTCCGTGAATGCGTTGTTCAATATTCAAATACAAAAAAACACAAAAATTTAAAGAAAAAGTAATAAAAAAAAAAAATAAAAACAACTGAAATTTTAACAATGAAGATGCTAATTGCCAAGAAACTGAATCAAATAGAAATAAAGCGCAACAAACAAAAACAAAAAGCAACAAGTAAGATGGCCTTAAGGGAAAAATCCCAGCTAATAGATACCCTATCAGAAAATCGACTTGTGCAAAACTTTCGATTGTCATAACTTTGGCAAAACTCAACCGATTTTCAAATGCAATACCTTAAAAGAATTGGATTGAGCCTTAGAATAAAACTGCGTTTAAATCTATAAGTGTAATTTTTACCCAATTTTCATCTAAAACATTTGTTGCCGAAAATCGACTAGGAAGCTGGGATAAACTCTAAAACCTCGTCAAAACTGACTCGATTTTTATATAGAATACACAAAAAGTCTTGGTTTGAACTCTCAAACAAAACTGCATTTAAATCTAGAAGCGAAATATTAACTCGTTTTTCAACCTAAGTACATGTGTACCAAAGCTAAAGTTCGAAATCTGGAGGGTCTATTATAGTCTCTAAAATCCACCCGTTCAATCATTACACCCCTTTGAAAACATTTCATGGTTTGAGGGTATACAAATTGTATAATCAATTTGTTTAAGCAAGCTGAAGTTTTCAAGCTATAAATAACTGGCCTGAGCCTGAGAAGAGGCATCCAACTGACCTTAGCTTGAATCATGATGTTGCATTGTAAAGCCCAAACAAATCTAATCGAATTAATGCGTATGGAAATCGAATGGATTCGAATTGAATGAAAACCAAAATTGAATGGAATTTGTTACGTTTGTGGTTTCTGCGGTTTCTATCACCTCTCTGCTGCTTCTCAAAGTATTTCGGATTTAGCTTGGAAAGTTGAGTTAAGTGAAGATGAATAAGCATTTCCATGACTAAAAATGCTGACCCTCGTTAAACCGATTTGTAAAGGTGCATAGAATCTAATGTTGTTGTTAGCATTAACATTGAGATGCTGGACAACGAAGATGGAGAGAATCAGCTGGGAATGCGTGAAGGACGCAAACTACAACGACGACAAGTAATTGCAATTTGTTCGAGTGTATTAATGTGCGTACGTTTGTGTGTGTGTGAAGAAGCCTCTGTTAGTGTTTTTTGTATGTTTTTTTGTTAAATGCCTTTTTAAACGCGTTGCTATGATGATATGAAATGTTGCCAAATGTGACCCCAAGAGGCCGACGTTTTGTTCATTTACACATTAGTTGAAATTTAAATTTGTTGTATTTTTTGTTTTTATTTATTGTGTTAGTGTATATGTGTGTGTGTGTGTGTGTTTCGTTTTATTTGGAGTTTGGCATCGAGCTTTTGTCACAATACACAAAAAAGTGATTGGCAACAAATTAATCAAGACCTTGCCAACCAACAAACACAAAACAGCCAAAACATACATATATATATCCAAAATGTTGTATATGTATGTATATAGTATATATATATATTCAACTATTGAAGAAGAATCTGCGACTTGCAGCAGCTTTGGAAAAGATTACGCAACTACAAAAAAAATGATTGATGTCTGCAATTTAGCGCATCTGTGTAAAACGACAACAACAACAACAACAACTGCATCAATTGGCTTGTTGTTGTTGTTGTTGGTGTGACACAAAAGAATTAAGTGCCCAGGCACATTTTAAATTCGTCACGGAAAACGTGACAAAAATGTTCATATGCGAAAACGAAACACAAAAAAACCTAAGAAAACTTTTCAGATTTTGAGATGGTTGCAAAATTTGACACACATTTCACACACAAACACAGACAAAACGTCTAGAATGTTTAAGGTTTTTTTTAGGTTGGCTTTAAAGTCTGGCAAACAAACAATGCAACATAAAACAAACAGTTGGCTAATTGCATAAGATTTAAGTGCAATGCAAATGCAACTGCAACAACAACTGCTATGCATCATCAGCATATAGAATGAGCAATAATCGTTGGTCATAAATCTGACAAATTACTTATATAACATCACAACAACAACAACAACGAAAAAAGTAGGTGTGTGCGAAAATATTGTGCAGGCACAAGTTCAGTTTTAGGGGGCAGATGCGGATGTGGCAACAACAACAAGACAAGTCATCCTCATATCTAAATATATAAATAAACATCTTTATAGAATCGCAACCACAACACAATGCTCAACAGCTCAGATCAGCTCAGCTCAGCTGATAACTTGTGAATATATATAAACTTAATTTTTTTGCATAATTTACATAAAACTTTTTTTTTACAACATTGTCTAGTCGCAGTGTTAGAGTATTTGTGCACATTGTTGTGGAGGAAGTTGCATTTTTATAAGCATTTTACTGCTTCTGCTTCTGGGGGAGGGCGTATGGGGCGTATGCTATGTCATGATTATGAAATCAATTTGAACATATGTTTGCAACGCCTGCTTGTGTCAGTCATAAATCAGAAGCGCTTAGTCAGACAAAACACACAAACACACACACACACATTTGATGAGAACAAAACAAAAGACTTAGGCAACAAACTTCGCGCGAGTGTTGTGCTCCCAATTACGTTCCGTCTGGTTTTCTATGTATTTTTTAAAGCTCGAGTGCCTGTTGTTTACCAAATTGCATTTTGTACTTGAGTTTTTAATTTGGGGGCGACGTGAAACTGTTTAATTTTTAACAAAAGTTTATAATTAAATCTTTAGTGTTTTTATTTGTTATTACATATAGAAAATCCCAAGAAAATTAAAAGCTTTTAACAAAAAATACTTTTTCAATCGTGAATAAACAAATATAAAATATGTTTCAACCATCTTTTAGTATCTTGTTAATGATCTGATCTAGCTAATTTTTAATGAAATTTATGCCTAATTTTATAGATCTTAATGGAACAAGTTTTTCTATCAATTCTGTGACGCTTTTTATACCCTTAACTAATGAAATGGTTAAAGAAGAGTATAATAGTTTTATTCCAAATAATGTAACAGAGAGAAGAAAGCATCGTCGATCTCAAAAAAGTATATATATTCTTGATCAGCATTAACAGCCGAGATGATATAGCCATGACTGTCTGAACGTTTGTATGAACCCCTAGGATCTTAGAGATTATATGAGCTACAGACTCAAGATTTGAACTTAAGATCGCCTTAGACCTAGGCATTACAAGTTTGTTTACAAATTATCGATAACTCTTCTGCTTTTCGATATACACATGTTATCGATAACAACAAAATTCTGAGTTTTAAATTGGAAAAATAAGAAAATAAAATTTTAAATTCGGTTAAGAAACACCGAAGATATTTTAGATTGAAGTTTAGGGTTAAGGGTATATCCTAGTCAACATCTCCCGACTAGAGCCTTCTCACATGTTTTGATTTAGTTTTAACGTTTCTACTTTCAGAACAACTTTTAAAATGTGTTGATGTTTATGTTTACGTGTGGGAGATGCGTCAATTTAGTCAAAGTATTATTGCCACAACTTAAGCTTTGAGGCATACATACATATATGATGTATCTTATTTGTATGATGCTTCCCACACTTGAGATGCGTTTACTGAGAGATGGAGACCAATGACCTGTGGCTTGACCCAGCAGCCTTGGTCATTAACTTAACTCAACTCAAGAAAACAATCATAAAACCCAAAAAAAAAAGAAGTTAAATGAAAATGCTGAACAAATTAAGCGAAACTGCATGTGCAACAGACAGGCAACAACAACGTGTGTGTGTGTGTGTGTGGTTGTTGCAACGCACTTGTTGCACCCAAGCATTGTAAAGTTCATGGGTCGTTGCCGTCTGAAGTTTTTTTGTTGTTGTTGTTGTGGTTGCCACTGCATTGCAGTGCGCTTAAGCTTAACCGTTTCAGGGTTGCCAGGTTTTTTTTTTGCGTTTTGGCGACCTCATCTGTCAACAGAATTAGAAGCGACAACAACTGCAACATATATCAAACCACAGATCAGTCAGAAGTTTGCCGCACCGGGATTTGAGTTTCGAATAGAAGAGGAAGAGGGACAGACAGAGAGGGAGAGAGAGGGAGAGAGATGAGAGAATCAAGTAAGTAAAACTCAAATTGTTATTATTAATACATTTTTTGTAACAACAACAACGACCTGTCCAACTTGTTGTAGCACGCGGTCAAACAAGTGCACTTTAGAAATTGCTCATAAATCATATAAAAAAACATATTCAAGTTGAAGAAGTGCTAAGTGCAGACAGACATTGTAGTCTCGTTGTCATTATCAACATGTAGATAAATATAACTTTAAACATTTTATTGCTAACACTCAACATGCTGAACTTAGGCCAAAGCACAAGTTAAAATCAATCTTGAACTTAGTTTAAAGATGAAGGATAGTTGTCTGAACCTTTAAAGATGTCAAAAACTACTATGAAAAACATTTTAAGCATATTTCGAATCACTGTGAGGACTTAATTTAAAATTGTCAGAAATTTCCCTAGGTTAAGGCACACCAGATAATTTAATGATTGTCCCTTTAGGGACAGATTTTTAATAAAAATAGAGAAAAAAAGAAAAAAAAAAGAAAAAAAAAAAAAATATTTCGTATTATTTGTTATTAGAACCTACTACAAATTTTGTTTAAGTGTACAATTTGCAGCTATATTTCACACTTAAAACTGCCTCATCACTTGAAGGGCAAACTAAATTTGTTTTGTTTAGAAGCGAAAGGCTTCTAATTTGCAGCTTCAAGAACAAACAGAACGAAAAAAAACCGAAACGTCGTCAACTTCATTAAAATGGATATGGATATGGTTATATTAATTAATGCATAGCGACTCGTGCCAACAAATAACAATACTGCTATTGCGATTATGTCTTGGAGTTTTTTGTTGTAGTTTTTGTTTTTGTTAACATCTTCGACTTTGACTGCTCTTAACAGTTTAGCGGTGTTGTTGTTGATGATACCAGTTTGCCTCAACCTTGAGAAGCGACAACAACAACAACAACAACAGCGAACAGAGATGCCAGTACCAGTACCAGTACCCGTACCGTAGTGAAGAGCACTTCTTCAGTCTGTCCATCCATCCATTCGGTAGCAGTGGACTCGAAAACAACAAGATACGCGGATGCGAACAAAATCCAAAAAAAAAGTGAATGTAAAACTGAAAAACCACTTGATGACGTTTGTCCGCTTGTCCAAGCGCGTGACAGAACAATAAACTAGCTTTTTAGCAGGAAAGAAGAGCATATGTATATGTGTCTGGTGTTACTTGGATCGGTTTCTAGGGGGGATTGCACTCCATTGCATTTGGCCATGACTTTGATGAACTTGTTTCGGGTATACATATGTGAATGAATCTTTGCCATTGAAAATGAATGAACAAAGAGCGTTGCCATATAGGTACAATATGGCTGCATAACTGTAAACTGCCGCTAACGGACATTCTAAAGCGTTTCGTTGATTTCGATTAAGTTGCAGCCTAATTTCCTAATCAACATGCAAGTCGACATGCATAAACCAGTTTCTTGAGATCTTACATAATGTTTTAATTAGCCGATAATTTATCTGAACACGAGTCAAATTAAGCATACCATGCAGCCCCCTCTCTGGGGAATAACTGAATCCAAATGTTTGCCAGCGACCTTAGCACATGTAATAATTTCATTTGGAAATGTGTTAAATATTTGCAGTTGTCAATTTGTGTGACCTCTCTTTCGTGTCTTTGGCGCTCCGTTCGACAAATATAAATATTAGCTTTCAATGATGTCTGCAGCAGCAGCGGCAGTAGGGCAAGCAAAAGCTCGCTGCTGCAAAAGCTCACCCTTTAGCGAAGACATCAACCACCGGCACAAGCAGGCGCGTAACAGTAGTTGTCTCACTTTAACACACGCAGCATACGTAGTGTGCAGTATAGGCATCTCGCTCTGTCGCCGGTTGAAAATGCACACAAAGCAGCTGGCTAATTTTGCTGCGCGCCTGTCAAATGACGCGCGATACAACAAATCGCACTACACAAATTTACTGTCATTGTTTGAAAAAAAACAAAACACACACATGGCTCGAGTTCTGCTTGTGTGTGTTTGCTTGTGTGGCGGCGTCATTGCATTATGTTAGCCGTTGCTCATTTCCCAGTGCGATGGAATCGAGGCGCCCACTTGTTGGATTCGCTTGCTCTGCGGAGCCCTTTTGCAACGGGAAAGCGAGACAAAAGGTCAATTACGAAATTCCGAACGCCAATTTAAGCCGACGCCAATAGGCCTGTATGTGTTTGGCCCTATCATCGAATACAGCGGCGGCACGCAGGCAGGTAAAGGAGACACAAGTTAATGGCCAATGCGATATGATTTTCAACTCCACCCACATAATTGGCAGAGACCTGAATGTGCGCACACAGATACCGATGCAGATACGTAGATAAGCAAACAAACATACATTATGCATGTGCAATTTGTAAAGGTCATTTGTAGGATGGGCGAACAAATTGCTAACTAATTATTAATTAGGCACACAACAAGAAGTTAAGGTGTATTAAATATGCATATAAGAGAAAAAATTTTGTGATTTAAGATAATTTAACTATTCAGAAACTATTTAAGATATGCAAGCTTTAATAATTTTGTACTTTTCTGGCTTATAAATGTTAAAATTATTAATGAAATAAAGTTTCGCATCAGTAAATATAGATTTTTCGCTACTGACCCATAGAAAAGTAGCTATAAAAATCAAACTTCAATGCGATTAAATTTCAACTCCACCCACAAAAAGTACCTTAAAGAACGCCTGTTGCATAGAAATAAACTCGTTAACAAGGGCCCAACGCCATGAAAGAACACAATAAAAACCGGTCTAGAAAACTCGCAAAAACAACTCCAAAACCAAGCGGACTGTGTGGGGCAGAGATGGAGCGGGTGGCGGGGGGTTGGATTGGTGATACAATGCAATAGTTGCCCTTTTAGAGCAGTATCGAATGTGTTTTGTATGGGCCAGTTTTGTGTGCGGTAAGCTGATTACTGGCCATTGGGCCGGTCTTTATCCCTCTTTAAAGCATTTCTGGTTGGTCTGCGCCTGTCGCACCAGTCACAGTAACACAGTAACAGCTGACTAGCTGCCCGGCCGCTATCATTTAAAAACAATACCAACAACACTCAAACACACGCACGCCGTATACAATGTCACTGCGTGTGTGTGTGTGTGTGCGAGCATCAGCATTAAACGCGCGCGCCAAGCGACAAGCAGCTGAGACGGCAGCCAATAAGAGTTGCCATCCAACTATATCATAGCGAACACCAGTATGTATTGCTGAGCGCCTGATGTTCGGTTTGTGCAATTCGACAACACAAAATTTTCGAAGTTCCACTGGGCGACGGCTCACCAACCAATAAAGCGATATTCTCAGGGGCGTATGCGATTAAATTGTTGCAGGGAGTTTTCAGACATTCGGCTGAAAGTGTAAGAAATAAAATTGATTATTTAAGTGAATAAAAAATTAAGAAAAGTTAAATATATTAATAAACTGAAATTCTAAAACAATATTCATAATTTTAACTTCTTTTTTTATTAACTTTTCTCCTTTCATTTACTCTTTTGTGTATAACTGTTTGACCCCCCTTGGCATACGCCGCTGTATTTTCGTATACAAACAGCGCTGCAACCAACCACCAACCAAAGCAGCGGCAGCAGAAGGCAAACGACGGCACTGACTCAGCATGAAAATTTCGTTTCTGCATGTGAGTGCCAGTGTGTGTGTGTGTATGTGTGTGCGCGCGTTCTGTGCAAAACTGTGTCTCCCTCTCGCTCCTTGCTCGTTGGCGTTGTCGTTGTCGTTGTGCTCGTTTGCCCTCGAGTATTGCTTTGTTGTCTCGACCGTTCGATAGAGCATCGTCGTGCGTCTTGTGATTGCTGTTCGCCTGGCTAAAATATCGGTAGTTTTGCTCGCCGCGTGACGATGGCGCGTGACTTTGAGACATCGCCGGTGATTGGAATCGGTATCGATAACGTGATGAGGCATCATTTACAACTTACATAAGAGCCAAATTTATTTGTAAACATCATTTAATTGATATTTTTCGTCTTATTTGCTCAGTTCAGTTGTTATTTAAAGCATTGAACGAAGCGTTTTCAAGCAATTCGCCTGTCAACTTGTTAAAGATCACTGCAAAAACTCACTCTGCATGGTTGTTTAGGTAGCTAAATTATTGCCAGGTGTAAAAGTAATGTAAAAATATCATAATTTTTTTATTACCAAAAACTACCACCTGGCCAAAGGGCACTTAAATCGTATTTTTACTTACCAAAGACATGATTTTCTGCTTTTGACGTGTCTGCTTTTAGACTGTAAGCATATGTAAAATTGTTTAATTCTACAATCCTCGAATGCATCAGGATGTAGTTGGTCTTCAGGCTTCTAACGCTTCATGTAACTTCAAAATCTGTATGGACATGGTCGAGCTGGATATCATTTTCTATGACGTATATTTATATTTAATACTTCAGCCTAGAAGCATGCTTTGACAAGAACTTACCAGTAATTTTATACAACAGTCTAAAAGTATGCTGCACCGTTGGTACTTTATACAAATTATAAAATAATAAAAAATTATGATAAAGCTAACTAAAGTTAGCCGGTGCGCCTGATGAGGCTAAATGAAAAGAAACCAAGGACACAAAGGGGTCACTGGTTTCCCCGTATTCCTTAATAAATATAAATAGAGAAAAAAAAAAAAATCCTCGTGTGGAACGCCGACGGCGTCCGCACTAAGCTGCTTGAACTTGAAAGTTTCGTGCAGCAACATAAACTGGACGTACTGTTACTTAGCGAGACGCACTTCAGAGGCAATGATTCACCAAAAATATTTGGTTTCGACTCATACTCTGCAAATGACCCAAGTGTGGGAAATGCCAGAGGAGGAGCTGCTATTTTAATCAGGAAGGGATTAATACACTTCCCTCTCATACCTGTGACAACTGAGAGAGTGCAGGTTGCATTAGCAGCCATACGCACACAGCTTGGAGATATCGATTTTGGCGCCATATACTGCCCTCCCTGCTTCAACTGGACAGCGGCTGACTACAATGTCATCCTAGACCAGCTCCAATCCAAATGCGTCATTGCAGGCGACTGGAACGCTGCACATTGGCTTTGGGGGTCAAGACGATGCAACAGGCGGGGAAGGGAACTGGCAGATGTGATCCTTAGCACAAATACTAACGTTCTGGCAACGGGTGGCCCGACGCGATATCCCTATGGAAGACATGGCAGTCCAAGCTGTCTGGACTTTGCGGTAATGAGAGGTATCCCAGGCATACATGCAACCATTGACGGCGTCGTTGAGCTCAGCTCCGACCACGTTCCACTCATCATCACGCTAGATACTGCTGCCCTGTCTTACCCTACAGTGGAAAGGCTAATTACTAGGCATACAAATTTGCAGAAGTTCCACACATTGCTAGAACAGTCACTAAATCTGGACATTGAGCTGAACTCGGGTGACGATATCGACGACTGCATCCAACTGTTCAACAACAAAATCAAGTCGGCTGCGCACAGTGCTACGCAAAAACCGCCCCCAAGGCTCGCAGCTGCAGGGATTCCACTGCCTTATGAAATTAGGCAGCTCATAGCTGAAAAGCGGCGTCTTCGAACCAGATGGATGAGATCACGACACCCCTTGGATAAGGCCGAGTGGAACCGAGCACAGGGCGTACTCAAACGCGCTTTGGCGGACCACAAATCCGCATGGTTTGCACACAGACTGGCAAACACCGGTACTGGCAGTGACGCTTCCTTCTCCTTGTGGAAAACAACGCGCGCCATCAAGAGACGGTGTGCCCGGAAGGCGCCCATAGCAGATGAAAATGGCAGGTGGTGTACCACAGACTTGGCACAGGCGGAAGTTTTTGCAAAACACCTGGAAGAGCGTTTCCAGCCGCTGAATCTCGTCAGCCAGCAGCACGTGTTGGAGACGCAGGAGACCCTCACACAGCCGCTGCAAATGGACCTGCCAATCATGCCATTCACAGCAAGGGAGATAGCAGCGATTATCAGTCGACTCCCCGCAAATAAGGCCCCTGGCTATGACACCATTTGCAATGCCACTCTAAAGGCGTTGCCACAAGGTGCCATACTCTACATTAACATGATTTTTAACGCCATCGTCAGGCTTGAATACTTCCCTGCACAGTGGAAGTTTGGCATAATTTCCATGATTCATAAGTCTGGCAAGCCGGAAAGTGACCCTGCGTCTTACCGGCCGATCACTCTACTTCCCTCGATCTCGAAGGTCTTAGAGAAATTACTTGCTGCTCGGATAACCACTCTTATGGAAACAACGAAAATTATCCCTGACCATCAGTTTGGTTTCCGTTCTGGACACAGCACTGTAGAGCAACTACACCGGGCAGTCGATGAAATCCTGCGAGCGTTCGACAATAAGGAATTTTGTAATGCTCTCTTTCTTGATGTCCAAGAGGCGTTCGACAGAGTGTGGCACCTTGGTCTTCTGGCCAAAATCAAACTGTTGCTACCTGCGCCATACTATGGGCTGCTCAGGTCGTACATTTCCGGCAGGAAATTTGCTGTTCGTTGCCACACAGCCACTTCAACGACACATGATGCAGCCGCTGGTGTACCACAAGGGAGTGTGCTAGGGCCACTACTTTACAAATTGTATACAGCCGATCTACCTCAGCCGGATTCTGCATCTCTAGGGATCAATGCAAATCGTATGATGCTGGCAACGTTCGCGGATGACGTCTGCGTGACATACAGGGCCAAATGTGAGTACGAAGCCGCGGACGGTATACAGGAGTATGCAGTAGCATTCGAAGAATGGGCCAAACGATGGAACATTAAAATTAATGGCAACAAAACGGCAAATGTATGCTTCACACTGAGGCGCGGAACCCCACCTGCGGTCATTGTCGGTGATGTGCCGGTCCAGCAGCTTAACACTGCCAAATATCTGGGCATTACCCTGGACAAAAGGCTGACCTTTGCTGCCCATGTGACAGCACTTAAGATTAGATTGAGAGCTACACTAGCCAAGCACAATTGGCTGCTAAATTCTCGCAGCACGCTGTCACTGGGCAACAAAGTCCTAATTTATAAGAGGATAGTCGCACCAATATGGACCTACGGGTGCCAAATATGGGGTGTGGCAAGCAAGTCGCAAATTAAACGCATTCAGGTTATGCAAAATAAAGCTGCCAGAAAAATCACTGGATGCGAATGGTATGTTCGCAACAGTTTGCTGCATAAAGACCTTAATTTAGCAATGGTCATGCAGCAAATTAACTTCCACTCGAGCAGATATAATGCTAGGCTGGAGCAACACAGAAATCGCCTCGCTAGACCTTTGGCTACACTGAGGCCAGCCAGAAGAGTAAAAGGCTCCATCCGGGAGAATTGACGTTGCGAACATAATTAATAATGTAAGATAACTTTAATTAAAGCTAAACTAGAATAAGCTATATATAAGTAGTAGCCGGCGCCAACCGGGCAGAAATAATAGAAAATAAGGATATAAAAGGGTAATTGTGATACCCGGGTTGCCTTAAATAAATAAATAAAAAAAAAAAAAAAAAAAAAAAAAAAAAAAAAAAAAAATAAAAAATTTTACCTGTTGTTGTTGTAGTTTTTACCCTTCTTCTTTTTTCTCCTTCCTATGTGTTTGTTGTATGTCCGTCTAAATTCCGTCCGATTTTTTGTGGCAAAAATATGCCGGTTTAATCAAAGTAAGAGCATCTTTTAGGCTGAAACTTTATGTCGGTTTTTCGTAATTGTTGAATTTTAACTGTTGTTTTTGTTGTATGTCCGTCTAGACTAGAGTCTTCTGTAAGTAAATTGTCGCTGAACAACAGGTGACTATCTACAAACAGATTATAATAGCACCCATTTGGAGGGAGGTATGGGGAATAGCCGGTGCGCCTGAAGAGGCTGAATCAAAAGAAACCAAGGACACAAAGGGGTCACTGGTTTCCCCGTATTCCTTAATAAATATAAATAGAGAAACTTAAAAAAATAAAAAAAAATTTTAAGAAAAAGTTACACAAAACGAATATTTGCTAATTTGTTTATTTCTTCACATATGTATAATTTATGTTAATTTCATTTTGATGTTTTACTTTTAAACATATCGTTAGCATTTCTCATATGTATGTGTGCTTGTTACCCACCGTTGGCAGTTTTGCCATCATATTTTATCTCCTTGTTATCATAAAACTTATTTATTAAATATTCATCAAATCTTAAATTCAATTGCTTTGTTTTTTACTCTTTTATGAAATAGAAAACTATTATTTGTTGCTGTTTTTTGTTAATTGAAATAGTTCTTGAGTTGAATATTCATATGGTTTTTGTATTAAATATTATTGGCTAACAATATTTTGGCTTGTTTGGATCGTAAGTATGTATGTATATGTATATGGTATTTAATGTTTTTGGACATATGAAACTTAAAGTTGTATTTGTTTGTTGTTGTTGTTGTTGGTTCAGTGAGTTTTGTTTTTGTTTTTTGCATAAATATATTATATTAAGATATTTGTTTATCTTTCTTAAAAGGGACGGTAAAATTACAATAAAATCATTTTGAAATTTATGTATATGTAACTTTTACAAATTCTCATAAATGATAACTGTTTTGAATTCAGTTATTCTTTTCTTTTTCATATGTATGTGTGTGTGTGGACGATGTGAGAATGTGTGTGTGTGTCTTAAATATAAATTCAATTTAATGGCTCGGTAAATTTACACAATATACATAATTGTATATTTATATTTTCAATGTTTTTTCCATTCATGTTCCTTACGAAACGAAACATATTCAAACACAAAGTGAAGCAACACATTTTTAGGGTAGAGTAAAACTGCTACTTTTTGGAGGGTAAGGTGATTACAAATATGCTTACTACTTTGCTTGTGTGTGCAAGTGTGTGTGCTAGTGTGTGTTTAATTAATTAGCTACGATAATGATAAGTTATAATAATAATATTCGTTTAAACTTTAACGCGTTTCACTATTTTTTTTTTTTAAATGTTATGGTTAAGCTGCTTGTTAGTCATATTAATAGATTCTATTCCATTTTTAAAGGCTGTGTTTTACGAAGCAAAAAGAAGAAATCAAAAACAAAAATAAACATTTCGCACTTTACGTTTATTGATTAAATTAAATAATAATGCACAAATCATATATCAAAAACTAAGTTTTTTTTTCTCTTTTGTGAATTAACTACAATTTCAGTTTGAAGGCGGCCACAAATAAATAAACACAATTAATTGTATAATTCGTCTTTAAGACGCAGCCCTTTGCTACAACATCGTACAATATTTTGTATTTTACATATATCAATATTTATATATATATATATGTTTGTATATATAATTTACATTCATTATGGATTCAGCTATGAGTTAGTTTTGGCTGAATCCTTAAAAAAAAGTTTTTTTTCTTGTTCTTGTTTTACGTACACATTTTTTTTTGGCTTACTTATTTTAGTAGCACATTTGAAAAATACTCGGGCCAATTAATACACTTGCCAAAATACTTGTTTTTTTTCTCTTCATCATCATATCAAAAATTGTTGTATATCGTTTTAGTTTTTAGATCAGTTTCGCAGTTTGCGCACAGCGTTGATAACAAAAATCAAAACAATCAACGCGAAAGATAGATTTAACAAAACCAAACATGAATCGAAAACTAAAACGTATAGAAAAATACAAATACAATTCTTCTTAGATGAATTCTTGATCAAACTTTGTTAATTAAATTATTTGGACGTTTAAGTAACTAACCGTTAATAACCGTTTGTTGTTGTTGTTGTCTAACACAAACAACTTTCGTCTAACTAAACTCTCAATAAATACAAATAGAAACAGATACAAATTGGTTTTTTTTTTTAACATTAATAATTAGGATCGTTAGCAACGTTCTCCATAGATCTCCTCCTTGTCTGTTTGTGTATGTGTGTGTTTGTGGAGGATAAGGGAGTTGAGGTGTTCTCGTGCCATCTCCAACGAATTTATAACTTAAGCAAAGTATAAACCAAAGCCAAAAGCTTACGCTGCACGCTGATCTTATGTTAGAATGGATTTGCATTGCTGCTAGCCGGATTTCTGCTGGATGGACGTGTACTGAATGATGTTTTGCCGCTTGTGCCGCGCTGCGGTGGCATCGGACGGCGCACATGACGCATCTCGCTGTGACAATTAAGAAGGGGAAACGATTAGTATAAGGTTAAAACATTCAATACAAGTTTGTTAATAGCAGCTAAACAGTGTTAAAATCAACATCAACATATAAGAGGCAAACTTTCAAAATGCATTTTTCAATATTTTTGTTTTGGGTTTAAGCGTTTTTCCAGCAGCAGCAGGTTAGCGTCAAGGCATTCAACATGCAAACAAAAACGTTTGCCGCAGTGCAAAATGCTTACCAAATGCTGAGATTGTCAAGTTTTTGGGGATGGTAGGTATAATATATAAAGGATAACTAAAGAGACTTGTGTTTGTATGTGATATGGAGAGTTTTTCTTGTGATTGTTTAGCGACCCAAGTGCACCCACCGATCCATTTCCATTTCCTCCAAGCGTTGTGTCAACGCCAGCTTTTGCTGTACGGCCAAACGCAGCAATTGATTCAGAGTTTTCTTCTCCTCCTCGGCAGCCTCCAGCTGACGATTTAGATCATCCACCTGAGTAACATACTCCTCGCAGCGAGCAGCGAACATGGCGCGAAGACCTGTTAAGAAAAATTGCTTTTAATTAACAATTTCGTATTCGATTTAGTTGTAGTTTACTTGAAAAGGTGGCTGCATCCTCTTTGAGCAATCGGAGCTCGTTGCGCAACTTGGACATGGTGTCGCTAACAATGATCTTTTCGTTCTCATATTTGGACTTGAGATTGGTGAGTGCCACCTCGGCGGTTTGTTTATTTGACTTGAGCACATTGCGCAATGTGATAATTTGTTCGCGTTTCACCGACAACAGACTCTTGAGCTTGACAATTTGCTCCTGCAGCTCCTCCATCTCCTCGGTGTTGCCCTTTTCCAAGGCTATAAAAAACAAATAGATTATTATTCAATTTAATTCCTTTTTGATCTAGGTTGAACATACATTCTCCACTTTCGGAACGAACTTTGTGCTTGTTCAGATCGATTGTGTGCTCCACGGCGGTTTTCAGATGCTTTATCTGATCGCTGACCGTGTCCACGTACTTCTTAATCTCCACGGAATCGGCCAAACCTTGCAGATCCTCAACAATTTGCGGGCGAGCTATGAAAACATCGGACTTGAACTGCGATTGAATGGCAGACAATGAATCGTTCTCGAAACTGGAAAGACAAAAGAATGATTTTGAGTTAAAATATAGAAAAAGATTCAGGGACCGTAATCATTATAAGTTTTAAAACAAAAATTACATCATAATGATTATACATAATGTGAATTTTTTCATTTTAAATTATCGATAATCATTATATTTTGCTCATACTTATTAACTTGATTAACTTTTCGCCGATATTATTTTAGATCCTTAAAAAGGGATCTAAGGGCAACAACATTCGCTAAAATAATATAACAGTATGACAAATTCACAGTTGAGTTTTATTTTGAGCGAAAAAAATAAAAATCATTTATAATCATTACAAATGATTTTTATTTTTTTTTTATCAAAATAATAATTATTGTCTAAATTTTAAAAAATCACTCAAATATAATAATAATCGATAATTTAAAAAATTAAAATTCAAAATTTAAAAATCTTAACGGAAATGAATAGTTTGGCCATAATGAATAATTTCGGTGCAGTTAATTTTTTTCAATGTCTCTTTCAAATATTTGATTTTTTTATTTAAAAATAAAAGAATAATCATTATTTACGGTCTCTGTAAAGATTCGATTGAAAGACTTACCTCATATCATCGCTCTTGTGTTCGAGCAGGACACGCGATGGCGTCTCACCATTCACAGTGCAAACCAAATGATACAGCTGGGCCAGATCATCGCTCAGGGCAACCAAAGTGCTGCGTGCCGAGCCCAAACTTTGGCCAGCATTCTGCGAGATGTGTGTGAGAGTCTGCACATCGCTCTGCAAATCCAATGACTTTTGTTCGGTGGAGAGCAGTTTGTTCTTCAGATTGGTCACCTCGTTGCGTAGCATTGTGGTGGCATCCGAATAGTGTAGACCCTTTTGCAGCTCTGCGATGTCAGTCTTCAGGCCATCAATCTCCTTGGCGGAGAGCGTAAACCAATTGGCATATTGTGTGAGAATTGTTTGTAGCTGCTTTTGCAATTCTTCATCCTTCTCATCGCCACTCTTCTGATTCGGATCCTTCACATCAATCTGTTTCTTTAGCTGCACAAGGGCATCAACGTGAGCGGCCAACAATGCCAGACGTGACATAAAGTTTTGCATCTCATTCTGGGATTTATCCAAACTGGTTTGTGCCTCACGCAAATTGGTTGTAAGATGGGCTTTTTCATTTTCGATGCTCTCCAGCTGTTTTTCCAGTTTCTTGAGCTCGTTCAAATGGATTTCGGAGAAGAGATCGCATTTGGTGCCATCGGGCGATTTGAGCTCGGTGCTTAAATCTGCTTCGAGACGTTTCAATGCCAAATTCTCTTCCTCGCCATCAGAATTTTGGCTGGCATTGTCTTCCATGTTGCTGCGTATGCTATAAGCCAAATTGCTAATGTGATACATGGACTCGCGATTCAAATGACCATCTAGCTCTTTTTTTAGGGCATATTTGGCCTCACGCTCGCCCTAAAGGAGAAAAAGAAGTTGATTAAATGAGCTTGATTATGATTTCTGAAGAAATTTAAAATATTTATTTATTTACCAAAAAAAAAAAAAAATGTTAAATATTTATTTATTTAAATTTAAAATAAAATTAAAATAAATTTAAAATATTTATTTATTTAAATTTAAAATAAAATTAAAATAAGTGTAAAATATTTATTTATTTACCAAAAAAAAAAAATCAAGTTTAAAATATTTATTTATTTTAGTTTAAAATAAAATTAAAATATTTATTTATTTACAAAAAAAAAAAAAAATAAATTTAAAATATTTATTTATTTAAATTTAAAATAAAATTAAAATAAATTTAAAATATTTATTTATTTTAAAAAAAAAATTAAATTTAAAATATTTATTTATTTACCAAAAAAAAAAAATCAAATTTTAAATATATATTTATATAAATTTCAAAATAAAATTAAAATAAATTTAAAATATTTATTTATTTATTTATTACCAAAAAAAAAAAAAAACTAATGGTTTTGTGTCTCTGACTACCTGCAATGCCTCCAGCGCTTCCTCCATTTGCTTTTCGGCAATCTTTTTGAGATTTGCCAGCTCATCAACCTGCTGATTTAACAGCTCCACCTCCTCCGTCAGACGACGAATCTCATGTTTGGCACCCTCGAACTCCACCTATCAAGAAAACTTTCAATACGAATTCAAGAATCTTAAAGCCCGAAAGACTTACCTGCGAGCTTCTCAAGCTGGACACTTGCTTCTGCAACGATATGTTCTCCTCCTCCAGTTCCGAGTATTCGCTCAGCATGCGCGTCTCACGAAATTTGAGATCCTTGAGCTCGGACTTGAGACGCAAGCGATCGGCTTCATTATCGCTCTTGTCCCGTCCAATGTCCGAGTTCTCTTGCAGCATGCGATCCCGTTCGTTGCGCACTCGCTCCAGCTCATGGCGCAGCTGCTTGGCCTCATTCTCCAGCTCAAGTATTTGCAGATTGAGCGATGTTTCGCGTGCCGCCGATTCATTGAGCAGCGTCTCCTCCTGCTCAATGCCGGTCTTATTGGTGACCTTTTGTGAGGTTTGGAATTTGGTGAGGGCCTGAAAAATATATATTTGAGATTGTTGATTAGCAGTGTTGCCAAATCGCATTTTTCCCGTCAAATCTGGCTTTTTTGGAAGTCCGATTGTGGGAGAATTTTCCAAACAACGGCCAGCGGGAATTCTGGCTTTTTTTAAAAAATAATTTGCTTTTTTCGGTTTTTTCTACTGAGCAATAATTTTTTATTCGTATGTCGAGTTATTCATCGTAGTTGAATAAAAACGAAATAGTTCATTAGATAAATTTAAATACAAATAAATTAAATTTTTTTAAATATAATGAAAGCTTAAAACTAGGCAAAAAATATCAGATTTTTTTTCAGATTTTTTTCAAAAAATTTTTTTCTTGGATCTTTCCACTAAAAACAGCTTTTTTTGCTCAACAAAAGTTGGCAACACTGTTGATTAGAAAAAAGGTTGTAAAAAGGTTTCTTACTGCCCTTATATACCCTTTTCCCAAATGAGCAGGGAGCATCGCAATCACAAAAGTTTTTGCCCAGCCGCCAGCCATTTTTATTGCAGTCATTTGCATGTGTAAGAACTAAAGGGAGGTAGGTGGGGAGTGGGGGGACGTTAGTCACTTGGGAGCTTTGCTGTTGCTGACGCGAGACGCCCCCTTGTTCTCGTTTTTGTTACATTTTTCATTAAATGGCGCAGAGATAGTATCTTTTTCTTCTTCTTCTTTCCCCACTGGAGATGGAGCAAGTGCATCCCAAAGTTGCGATTTATTGGATTTTGCCTTCTTGTTGCTGCTTAATTGCGTACGTGTGCTCGTTAAGCTTTCATAGCTGGCACAGGACACACCCTGGGGCTACTATAGCTTAAGGTAAATATATATACTATACTATATGCAGATGGGTGCGCTTAGGGGAATATATGGATATACAATATGGCCAAGCCCCTCTTGTCTATGCAGTCATAAAAAAAGCCGCTGATTGACGGCGACGTGTCCATATGGTCCGAATAACCTGGCCAACATCCCCTAGACTGTAATCGTATGTCTGTTTGGGACTTTAATTGAAATCTCAACGGGCAGTCGTTAGTTTTTCTATGGGCCCATTTCAAGTACGTGCTTGACACACAACACACAGCACAGAAAAAAACTTCATGAGTGCTCGGTCCGAAAAGTTGAGATTGAGAGAGGGAGAACATAGAGAGAGAAATGACCACAAAGCTGGCAGCAGATTTAGTGGATTAATGTTGTTGTTGCAGTTTTTACAGTAGTTCCCAAATACTGCGCTCTGCCTGCGCTCTCTCTCTCTTTCTCTTTTTTTTTTTTACCAATTAGCAGGCGCCTTGGTAATAATTTTCATTAGTGACAACAACAAAAACAACAACTAAATGAGACGGAAATAGCCTGAAACTGCAGCGTCATTCAAGCCACTTTTCCTTCCTACCCTCCCTCTCACTCATCATAATTATTGTCAATGGCTGTGGGCGACGTCAATGCTTTTGTTTTATTTTCGTTTTTTTCAATTTGAGAAACTCAAGCTCCTTCGGGGCACAAATAAACTGAGGCAAGTGCATTTCGTTAATTAGTGTGGAATGAAAGCCGCGTTGCAAGAAAAGAGGGGGAGAAACGAAGGCAAAAGGGGTGCTGTATAAACAAAAGGCCCTGAGTTAGAGCTGGAAATTTGAGACTCAACGACAGTAGTGGCGCCACCTAGAGGACAAGTGTCAACAGTGAAATGTGGGCGCGGGATCAGAAAAATCAAACAAAAGAAAAAACATTTAAACAACAACAACTAAAACAACAAAACCGTTTCGGACGTAGGAGGTTTAAATGAAATTTGAACTGCAATTCTGTTGGTTTTAATGCTAAATAAAAACAGTGTTGCGTTGTTGTGTAACGCTTTTGTTTTATAGCGAAAAAAAGGGTAAGTGCATACAAGATATAAGACTAAGTGGCGCCATCTATAAACATACACACATAAACTTTTTATAGTTTTGGGTATTTTTAATTGGGGTTAAACTTAAAAGGTTACGGTTAGAACAACTTGTCACGAAACAAAGCTAAAACCTTATCCTTTTCTTATAGACTTTAACAAACACGTGGGAGAAATGCCGACTGGGAGATACTCTAAACACAACCCGAAATTTAGGAATCGGACAAAACTTGCGATTGCCATAACTTCCTCAAAATAAGCCCAATTTTCATATGCAATACACCAAAAGTCGTGTTTTTCGCTCAAGATTAATACTGCGTTTAAATAAAAACAAAATTAAGAAACTTAATTTTTAGTCGATTTTTATGTAAATTTTTTATGACCGATAACCGACTTGGGCGTGGAACGGAACTTCCGATTGGCATAACTTCGCCAAAACTAGCCCGATTTTCAAATGCAATACTTAAAACGTTTTGATTTGAACCCTAAAATAAAACTGCATTTAAATCTAGAAACGCGATTTTTACCTGATTTTCATCATCATGGAGAAATACATCATACTTTTGCACAACACTATCATTTAAAGCATTAAACTTCAAAGCTTCTTGTTCTTTTCAATTCTCTCCCTTCCAATATTTCCTGCTTATCATTCCCATCAGTATTCCAGCCCAAAGAACACATGTACTGCGTGGCGCCATCTAACGAACACAACAAGAGGCATAACAAAACCGCAATAAATGACACCATGACATGAACTTTATGCAAATTACAAAAGATTTTTAATTAAGTCGGGCAAATATTAACACAGTGGATAAAAGGAGCAGCCGAAAGAGAGAGAGACGAGGCCGAGGTGTGTCTGACTCATATTTCCCTTACCATTTCCCCTCCCTCCTCTCTGTCGTCTTAATGCTGTTTGTGGTTAAGTTTTGTGAGGCAGCCATTTAAAAGGGCCCAAAAATGAAGCTAGCCCGGGGAGACAGCGACAGCAGACTGGTTTCTGGCCCGCAGCATTGACGTGGCAACAGCTGTCTCGTTGCAACATGCTAGCCTTCCCCCCCCCCCCCCCTTGCCCAACAGCTATTTGCCGGCTACTAAAAATAGAGCAGATTGCCCACATTATTACAAACCGGGCGCATTTCAAACATATTTTGGAGGCGCTACGTGCGCGCTTTGCGCCAGACAAAACGTAGCTACGTGCAACGTTCAATGGTCGACTCATAACAATTTCCTTCACACCCCCGAACACCTCCCTTAGCATTTAACAAACCCACCCACAGTGTTCATAAAGTATGCCATGAATGACCGAGCAGTTTTGTGTGCTTTTGGGTGGGAAGAGGGAACGGGGGGGAGGTGCGGTGCGGTGCGTTGCTAAGGGACAAATGACAAGCGACAATGACGACCGCATCAGCAGTAACACCAACAAACAAGTAAGAATGTGAGAGAGAGAGAGTTAGTGTGATTGACTAGCAGATGCCCTGTATGATTGAAAAGAAGTTCATCTTTCGAATTTTTAAATTTAAATTTTTTTTTGGAAAAAATATTTTAAATTTATGTAACGGTTTACTGTTAACTTTTGTAGCTAACATAAACTTTTTTAGATATGTTAAAAGAAAATAGATCACAGATGATATATGGTTAAGTTTCAAACCTAAAATTTAAGTTTGGTTAGGAGAAATGTTTTAAGTCTTTCGTTTAATGCAACAAAACTTTGAATAGAATAATTAGTGCATAAATTTATAGTAGAAATACTGTTGCACTAAGCATCCTAAATTAATAAAAAAATAAATAAATATATACATACCTACTAAAAAAAACTTAAACAAAATAAAATAAAAAATCCAGAAGACCTTTTACAACACCCAAAAAAAAAAAAAACATTAAAGACACATAAACCATTTAATGGTCACAGGGTATTAATGTACATACACTAAAAATCTCATTCCTTAACTTCATGATAATAATAATTCAGTAGCAAGAGCGCCGGGGGAACAAGGGAAACAGGGCAAGCAACAGTGAATAATGCAAAAACAAACAAGAACATTACAACGACTGCTGCTGCTGCTGTTGTTGTTTGTTTGCGTCTGTCATGTAATTTCTTAAAACACAAACACAACAACAACACAACACAACACTCGCATTAACAAACACACACACATCTATATGTCCCCTCCATGTCAATGCACGCATTTGACACTCTCTGAATTTGAAATGTCGCCAAAATGAAAAAGTTCGCAAAACGAATGAAAAAAGCATGCAAAAATTGTTGTGTGTGTAGAATAATTATTTAGCATAAAAACTGTGCGAAAAAACACAAAAAGCGTACATAAATTATGCTCTTAACTAAATGGGAAAAGGCAGCTAAAAACAATTGTAAACTAAAGCCCAAGGTGAATGACGATGTTTAAAAAGGTTGGAAAAATAAATAAAAAAAGTGAGGTTAACTCAAAAAAATTCTCAAAAAATTATATTAAAGGCAAAATGATTTTTAAGATGTTTAAGAAGGTTGGAAAAATGCAAGAAAAAAAGGGTGGTTAACTCAAAAAAATTATTAAAAAATTATATAAGAGGCAAAAATAAACAAAATAACGTAACGTAAAAAGGTTAAAAAAATGAAAAAAATGAGGTTAACTCAAAAAATTTATCAAAAAATTTTATTAGAGGCAAAACTATACAAAAAAATGTTTATAAAGACTTCAAGTTATGAAGATTAAATAGCTCACACAAGTATTTTAAGAGTTTTTAGTCATATCATCCAGGGAAAAATTTTTTTACTTAAAGAAAATGTTAATTTAAGCACTAATACCTTTTAGAAGATGCCGACTTTCCCATATAGAAGGTTTCACTGTGCCAAAAACATATTTTATCGTAATAAGGAGCTTTCATTTTCTCTCCTCATATCAAAAAGATTATATAGTTCAAGGTTTTTATTCATACCATCAAGAGAAAAATCTTTTTACTTAAAAAAAATGTTTTTTAAGAATTAAAACCTTTTAGAATATGCCTGGTTTCCCATATAGAAGGCTTTACTGTACACAAAAATAGCTTTCACTTTCTCTCCTAGTTATCATACCCCATAACATCACATCTTTATGACAAAGCAAGCAACATTTTAATAGTGCTCTTAACCAAATGGATATGTGAAAATGGTGGAAATGCAAATTGCGAATTCTTTTCAGCAAGCGAGACAATAAAAACATGTGGCACACACACTCTCAGGTTGCAGGTTGCACAACTAAACCAAACACACAACTGTCGTTGAAAGCAGTAAAAATCATTTGCACTTAACAGCCAATCAGCAGTAGTAGCAGCAGCAGCAGCAGCAGTCGTAATCATGTGTCCAACTTCAAGGCAAGCAGTTGCAAAGTTGCAACATACCATTTGCATATAGATAAACTGGGGCATGCAGCAGTTGTGGGTTTGATTGTGGTTTGCTGCTGGCAACATTCCAACGAAGGGTCATAACAAAGTGTCTATAAGCCAAGAGTCGAGTCGAGTCGGATGCCAATCAGAGTCCAAATATATTGCGATGGCCCTTTTTGATGGCCATGGCCAAAAAAAAAAATAAGTTGGAATGTTGCCCCGCATCCTAAACACCAGCTGTGAGTGGCGCCTCCTTCACTTCTTTTCCTTCTCTTGCGACAGCTGCTTTTACATTTTCATTTGCAGCAGGCCCAAATGCAGGCGGAAAGGGGGGGTGGGGTTTATGGGTGTTCGCGTGGCGGCATTGTCGCACTTGCAACAATTTTTCCTGCTCATTTCCCTTGCAGCAACTAAAGTCAGACACAACAGGCAACAACAATAAAGTCGTCAAAAAAGAAGCCTTGGCTGAAGAATATCCTGCAAATAACGTTTTTTTTTATCTGTTTTAAACACTACACAACACTGATTTCTTCTATCTTCTGCAAAATTTTAATAATATTTTTAGGATTTTAAGGTTAAATGCATATAAGTCAAGTATGAAAACTAGATTCATGTAAGATTTAAGCTTTCAAGCTATACAAAATTTCTAAAAATCTAAACTTTACTCTTTTAAACACCACTGTTTTCTAAGCAACTTATGTACTTTACGTTCAATTTTCAACAATTTTCAATTTTTAAGCATTAAAATTTAAAAAAATATTAAGATTGACGTAAAACTTTACCTTTAAAAAATATAAAAAAGTGCTAAAAATCAAAACTTTAACTCTTTTCAACACTTTGCAACACTGTCTTTTAAGCAACTTACGTACTTTACGTTAAATTTTTAACAAATTCCGACCTTTAAGAATTCAAATTTAAAAAATATTTAACGAGATTCCAATCAAACTTAAGGTTTTAAGCCATATAAAAGTGTTGAAAGCCAGAACTATCTCTTTTTAACACTACACAACACTGTTTTGTAAGCAACTAACGTTCTCTACGTTAAATTTTTAACAAAAACCAATATTCAAGACTTCAAATCTTCAAAATATTCAACAAAATTAAGTTTACATCTTCACAATATTTACCAAAACTACCCAAAATCACGCAATATGCCCTTTTCAGGTCTTTATTTTGTATATAAAAGGGTATAAAATGACAAGTGCGACTGCAACGAAGCCGGCAAACATGTTTTGTCAACGTTCAAGCACTGCATTTAACCCGCATCGCACAAACTATGGCTGCCTGCCCTTAACCCCAACTTGACAGTCAGCCCACAAGCAACACCATCCCCAACCCCCGCCCTCCCCCTTTGCAGCAGCGCACCCAATTGTCTGTGTTGTTGTCCTTGTTGCTGCTGCTGCCGGATTTGATTGCCGTAGAATTGCAATTTGCGCCAACAGAACAGAACATCAGCGTCAAATCATTATAATTTCTTCGTCGGGGTTTTTTATTCTCGACAGATTTTTTTTCTTCTTCCTTCGTCATCTCGTTTAGTTGTCGCTTTGATGTTGCTGCTGCTGTTGCAGAGTGTCGTCTGGGGCAAGGATTTGTTAAACGGCTTTTGGCTGCAATCTTGTGTGTATGTGTGTGTGTGTGTGTGTGTTTGGCAACTAAATATTCTGTGAGCTTGGATTATGGTCTAAGTGGATTTTTATTTTGATTTTTTCGAGGCGTTTGTTAAGTTGGGATCTGTGTTATTAATTTGTATAATCGTTGGGTTTTAAGTTTGTTAACTGAGGATTATTATAATTGTGCATGGCGAAGACTTTTATGGGTCTTATCTTGTTAATTCCTTGTTATTGGAAGTTAAAAATGGATTTCTCTAAGCTCTATAGTAAAAGTTATTACTAATTGTAACAGTAAGCTATATAATCAATAAAGAATTAGTAGATATACATATTTATACAAAAAAAAAAAAAAAAAAAACCATAGAAAAAGAGATTTATAATGCAAAATCGTTTAAGTTTTGTGAAAAGTTAAGTTATAAAAAATTTTCTTTCTAACATTTCTTTAGTTTTTAGTTCAATTGATAAGTTTGCAAACATAGGAATAAAGTTTTCCAAGTTCTATATCAAATATTCCTTCAGTTTCTAAGCTTTAGAACAGCTAAACTTTAGTTTTCTCTCTTTAATTCCACTTGAATTCAAAACAATTTCGCGCATTTTTACTCTCCAGAAATTCCAATTTCGAGCTTACTCAAAAATTCTTTCAATTTGCATAGTTAGGCCGCAAATACCCTACCCATCCCCCGCCCCTCTTCCAACCAACCACCCACCGTTGCGTTTTGGGAGTTTGTGTCGTGTGCAAAATAATGTGCATTAATTATTTAAGTTTGTATTAAAAACTTTGTTTGGCTTTGTCATGCGGCGGCAGTCAAAGTTAACCAAGTTAACAACTCACACAACAAAAACCGCAACACATAACATACACACACACACACACTCCCTACACCTCCCCCTCTCTCCCCACTGCACCACGAAGCGAACGTCAAGCGAGAGTTTCGTAAAACTATCGCATTCGAGCCCGAAAACGATACTTAAACGAACATTGTAGAAAAACTAAGAACTGAAGCTGTTATTTTTTGTGGTTTTTGCTATCGTTGTTTGCGTGCTTAAGTGAGCGACGCACAGCAAAATCCAATCGTTTGTTTCTTTTGCGTTTGTTGTTGCTTTATATGCCGTTTCATTTCTTCTCAGTGCGCTTTTGCGGCGTAGCAAGCAGAAAAACAACAACATTCGTTCCGTTGTTTTTTTTGTCTGTCCGTCTTATGTTGTTTTCCGTTATTCTTACTATTTCTTCTACTGTCTTGTCGCATTGCACCACGCATGGTGAAATAACATAAGGTGGTCCCGTCGGCAAAGACATCCACTTATTGTATGCTTGCAATAAGTGCGAGTGAAAGGAACATAGTTAATTGTGTCGTATTGAGTGTGAGTGAGGCGGCAATATGTTTGTTGATTAGCCCTTCGCATACGTGCACTGAAATAAGTGGATACTTCGTAAAACTTCGGCTCCGACGGGACCACCTTATGTTATTTCACCATGGCACCACGAAGCAAAAGTAAAGAGCGAATTATTTGCACGTGTTATTTGCACTTTTTATTGACCGGCAAGCAACGCGGACGTTAGCAGTGAACTAAAGTGAATTAATTTTGTCGGTAAGTAATTTTATCTATTTTTTGTATTAATAACGTGCACCATCAAAATATTGAGTGATTAATGTTAAAAAACTACAACCAATAGCTGCAATAAAAGAATTTTTAATTTTGTGCGTGCTTGCCATTGCACGTGGACCGCCAACAACAACAACAACAACTTAATAATTTGATGGTGCTTTATATACATACATGTATGCGCTGCTATGATGTGTATATTTAAATTTTTATAATTAAAGTGTGGATGGATGTAAAGAAACCAGCAGAAACAACATAAACAAAAGGAAGTATACTTTTTAATATATTTATTATAATCAAAAAGTGGTTGTAATTTTCCAAGATGGCGCCGAAACGTAAATGTCGCCGTTTTATATGCGAAGCAAAGCATATAAAAGAAAGTGTAGAGAGTGATAAAGTTTGTGACAGCAGCACTGCTGAGATTGCACCCAATTTTTCTTTTGATAGTGATTTAAATAATTCATACATATTGGAAGATACTAGTTCAAGTGATTTTAATACACGTTTAGCACAGTGGTTGTCCGCAAATAACGTAAGCACCAGACCTTCAAATGATTTATTGAAGTTATTGTCCGAAAAATTCCGGGGTTACCACAAGATGTCAGATCATTGAAGTGCACTCCAAGAGGGATTATTAAAAGAGTTGTGATGCCAGGAAGTTATGTACACTACGGTGTTAAAGATTCGTTAACCGATTTTCTTAGCAATTTTCATTGTCAATCTGACAACTTAAACTTAAACTTTAACGTAGACGGACTGCCGTTATTTAAAAGTTCACGCGAACAGACATGGCCCATTTTATTTAATATAAATGGCACGAAGCCCATATTAGTAGCTGGCATATATGTTGGTAATGCAAAGCCTAATAATCCAAATGATTACTTGGGGAATTCGTAAGCGAATTATTAGATTTGATTAGGGATGGAATAGTGTATCGGGGCAGAAAACTTAACATTAGTGTTAGAGCATTCATTTGTGATGCTCCAGCCCGTGCATTTATATTGGGTGTTAAACATCATTCAGGGTTTTATTCGTGCAATCAATGCACTCAAAAAGGCAAAAGCTTTCAAAGGCGTATTGTATTCGAAAAGTCAGACAGCCTCCTCGAACTGATAGTAGTTTTAGAAATCGCCTACAGCCGGAGCATCACAACATACAGGAAAAATTAGTCTTAGAAAGTTTGCCAATTGATATGGTTAGTCAGTTTTCCTTAGACTATATGCACATAGCTTGCCTTGGGGTTATGAAATCTTTATTAGTTGCATTAGTAAGAGCAAGAGGTCATCGATTTTCTTTGAATCGGCAGTCTATAAGCACAATTAACAGCAAATTACTTTCATTCCGTCATTTTATGCCTAGAGAATTTAATAGAAAACCAAGATCTCTTGACGAGCTTGATAGGTATAAAGCGACTGAGCTGCGAACATTTATTTTATATACAGGACCCATTGTGTTTAAAAACATTTTAGAACCATCTCGATATAATCACTTTTTATTGTTCAGCTTAGGCATGAGACTTCTTCTTCACAATGAATATTGTATATCTAAAAACCATCTCGCTTCCAGTTTGCTAAATAATTTTGTAGAACAAGTTCCATCATTATATACATTTTCTATGCTTACTTTTTAATTTTCATTGCTTAACGCACTTAAGCAAGCAATCAATTCAATTCGGCTCTTTGGAGTCCATAAGCTCTTTTCCATTTGAAAATTTTTTAGGTCAGTTTAAAAAAATGGTGAAAAAATCTGGGTCCGTCATTGAACAGTTATATAATCGCATTGTAGAGCGAAGTATTTTAAAGGTTGTAGCCAATGAGCAAACTCTAAATTTGAGAAATGCCACTAATAAAATTGTCCATAATGGTTTATTTTTTGATTTGAAAGAATCCAATAGCTTCTACTTTATAAGAGAAAATAATGTATACAACATTTTTCAAATAAGTAACATTGAAAACAATATTTTATACAGCCGATTAATTGTTAATCTTGAGCCTTTTTTCTTTTCCCAGTAGATTCTACTCTTGTCGGTATTTTTTCATCAAAGAATATTGATTTAGACTCTACTGTTTTGCAGCATTCAGTAGAACGTATTTCAGGCAAAATTATTCATATATTTGATACTAATATGCATATATACTTTCCGTTTGTTAATTAATTTAAGTACAGCTATGGATAACGCAAGCTACACCCAACTTTTCAACATGGACTCTGGAGACGTGAATCTTGTTGACACTTCCACACACCACTCCACCGGACAAACAGGTAAGAAAAATGTCCTATTAGTTTTGATTTAAATTAATGTCTTTATTTATTCTTTTGAATATCTTAGCCAAACTGGACGCTATTCTTGGCAAAATGAACGAGATGTCAAAAGTAATGGAGGAGCTTAATAGAAAAGTCGATCGCCAAACAACTGAGCTAGTAGCACTGCGGTCTGAGCTAGCGTCGGTTAAGACCAAAGTTTGCGGCGAGGTAACAAGGGCAAAACAGTATCTGCCTCTACAGCCATTTGAGAAATTGGAAGATTTTTTAAAATTCGAGCTATCTCTGCAGGATGAAGTTGTCTTTAAGAACATTGTATGTATTCTAATATTTGTCCTTACTAAATATTTTGATTAATAACTTGTAATTTTTTTAAACAGATTGCGGATTTCTTAAAGTCATCTGAGGTGTCTTGCGACAAATTTATTCGCTCTTCTTGGCGTCAACTTTTGGCCGACGAGGTAGCCAGACACTGCTCTTGGCGTGGCACGGATGCCAAGAAGTGCATCAGAGGCTTTCGGGTTACTCTTGCAATTCGCAGTATGTATTTTTCTATGCATAAATGTACATATGCAATTACATTTTTTAAACTTATCAAATAACTCATTTCAATATTTTTAAAGCGGCTTTCAAGCAGAGGTTTGCCCTAGAGGATGCGGAGTTTGACAGAGTCACCCAGAAGTTCTTTCAATATGCCCAGGACAGGATCTCCAAATCCATAAAATTAGATGCTGCCAAAAAACCAAAGCTATTATAACTTACTTTTTTTTAATGTTTACTTTAAGTTTTTATTTTATTTGCCTTTTAATTTAAATTTTTATTTTTAATGTTACCTTTGATTTTTTATTTTTGTAATTTTTTGTTATTTTATTAGTTTTTATAGTGAATAAATATTTATTTGTAATGTTTAATAAAAATTAAAAATTTACATAAATTTGTTTAATTTATAGATTTTTAATAGGAATAAAATATATCGCAAAAGGCTCACAAACGAGCGCTAAACCGAGCCGCAAAAGATATTACAAAGGCTCGCAAACGATATCGCAAAAGGCTCGCAAACGAGCCCTGAACCGAGCCGCAAAAGATATTAAAAAAGGCTCGCAAACGATATCGCAAAAGGCTCGCTAACGAGCCCTGAACCGAGCCGTAAAAGATATTACATAAGGTTCGCAAACGATTTCGCAAAAGGCTCGCAAACGAGCCCTGAACCGAGCCGCAAAAGACATCACATAAGGCTCGTAAAAACTATCGTAATAGGTTCGTAAACGGATCGTTTGCGAGCGTTCGAAAACGAAACTTTGTCTGCCACAAACTGAGCGACTGGTGATTCGTTTGAGTATCGTTGGCGGATGTTTTCGCGACAGTTTTGCACGTTTATGTTTCGCGTATGTGCAGATAGCGATATCGTTTACGAACTTTTGGTTCAGTGGGTCGCTCTGCTTTTTGACTGCAATGTCCCTCAGGCGTTATGTCCTTGTACCTTGTGTAGCTGTTGTCCATGCAAGCCATAAAATATGGTCGAATGCGAAATTACTGTGTATGCGTTTTATGGCTGTTCAGGGGAGCGCATTTGGGGGAGGAGGGGGGGTGGCTGGTTCTTAATTGCCGCAGTTACAATGTACGCTGTAATTGTGAGTGAGAGAGAGAGAGAAAGAGACAGATTCTAAGTGAGAGAGAGATTCTAGGTGAGAGAGACAGATTCTAAGCGAGAGAGAGAAGAAGTTCTAAGTGAGAGAGAGGGAGAGATTCTGAGTGAGAGAGAGACAGGAAGAGATTCTAAGTGAGAGAGAGAGAGAGGTAGATTCTAAGTGAGAGAGAGAGAGGGAGAGATTCTAAGTGAGAGAGAGGGAGAGATTCTAAGTGAGAGAGAGGGAGAGATTCTAAGTGAGAGAGAGGGAGAGATTCTAAGTGAGAGAGAGAGAGGGAGAGATTCTAAGTGAGAGAGGGAGAGAGAGGGAGAGATTCTAAGGGAGAGAGAGAGAGAGGGAGAGATTCTAAGTGAGAGAGAGAGAGAGAGGGAGAGATTCTAAGTGAGAGAGAGAGAGAGAGAGGGAGAGATTCTAAGTGAGAGAGAGAGAGAGAGGTAGAGATTCTAAGTGAGAGAGAGAGAGGGAGAGATTCTAAGTGAGAGAGAGGGAGAGATTCTAAGTGAGAGAGAGGGAGAGATTCTAAGTGAGAGAGAGGGAGAGATTCTAAGTGAGAGAGAGAGAGAGATTCTAAATGAGAGAGAGAGAGAGAGGGAGAGATTCTAAGAGAGAGAGAGAGAGAGAGAGAGAGAGGGAGAGATTCTAAGTGTGAGAGAGAGAGATTCTAAGTGAGAGAGAGAGAAAGAGATTCTAAGTGAGAGAGAGAGAGCGGGAGATTCTAAGTTAGAGAGAGAGAGCGGGAGATTCTAAGCGAGAGAGAGGGAAATATTCTAAGCAAGAGAGAGAGAGGGGGGAGATTCTAAATGAGAGAGAGAGGGAAAGATTCTAAGTGAGAGTGAGACAGATTCTGAGAAAGAGGACTTGAGTGAGTGAGATAAAAAAAAAAAAAAAAAAAAAAAAAAAAAAACACACACACAAACACTAACGAAACTGAGCCAAGTGGCAATGGGCAGGCTTTAAGTAGCCTTCGTCAAGCATAAACCAGTTGGGAATTATAAGAAAATATTTAAAAAAAATATTTAATAAAAAAAATATTAAAAGAAATTGCTATTTTTAGGCCTTTTTATAAACATATTTGTAACTTTTGCATATCTAAAGCAAATTTTCAATACTTTCGAATATTTTAAAAAATATTTCCAGCATTTCAGAGTATTCCAGAGTTGCACACACACACATACATACACACACACACACTTACAGCGCAATGCAATCGATAAACAAATATCAAAAATAACATATAAAAAATGCAAATATTTGCACAGTTTGGTATTTTGTAAAAGTTTTGAACAGTTAGTTTATAAAATAATCCATCCACCAGCTGTGTGTGTGTGCAAAGAATTTTTCAATTTATTTCGTTAGCGTTGCAAAAATTCGAAAATTCCGCCGCTTTTGTGCCGCCGGCGCAAACTTTTTTTTTACCAGTTTGCACACAAAATATATTCGATTAACTTTGGCCTGGCTAATTTTGGTCCACCCACACACACACACACACACACAAACTGAAATTGCTTCTTCTTCTTCTTTCTCGTTGCTGTCTCTCTTGATTAATGTCATTTCAGGTTGGTTGCACGCCCAACGGGCTGATATCTTGATTATGCTACAAGTGCAAGTGGAAATATGTCGCCCACCTTCTCTTTATCATTTCGTTGCTTTTTCAGCCTCCCTCGCACCCACCTGCACAAATTGCACGCACAAGAGGCAGACAACAACACAAAATGGCCCGCAGCAGCAGCAGTAAAAAATTCTCTTTTAATTTTAATTTTAAGCATGCATTAATCTGACTGTGTGTGTGTGAATGAGAGAGTGTCATTTGTATGTGTGAGTGGGCTGTGTTTTTTGCTGGCGGCGCTCTCATAAAAGTTCAGTTGAGTTCAAAGCTAACAAGCTGGAAACTATCAAGCTAGGTGGACTAATGGGCAGGCGAGCGCCACCTGTCGGCCAATTAATCAGCTGTTGGGTATGAGTGGGAGAATGTTTAAATTGAATTACCTTCAAAAAGCAAAGAGAAAAAAAAACTGTGTCGAAGCATTTAATAGGAAATGCATAAGAAAAGAGAATGTGAAGATTATTGAAACTGTTTAAAAAGCTATAAAGTGAATAATTTTATAACTAATAAAGGTGAATAATAATATTTTCAAAACAATTGTGAATAAAATACAATAATAATTATTTTCATATTCAAACTGCAAATAATCTATTGTTCAACGTTTTCCCAGTGCATTTTGCCTTTCCATTTATCAACATCATCAATCGATTCTTTGTTTTGGCAAACGAAATAAAGTAATTAATGCCAAAAGCCAAAAGAAACACAACATTACTTAACTGGTGTAAAAAGGAAATGATAATAAGCCGACAGGCAAAAGTTATTTATATGCTCCAACACCCAAAACCCTTTTTCTTCTCTCTCTCTCTCTCTCTCTCTCTCTCTCACTTATTGAAGGACAAACTTTTGTTTATTGGGCTTTTTCCGCATTGCATTCGTTGAAATTCCAGCGGAAATGCCAAAACAATTGCCATGGCTAATTGCCAGTCTCTCTGCCATGCCAAAAACACATTCAAACACATAGGTGCAAACAAAAAAACACGAAGCAAAAAGCAATACAAGGCAATTGGACGCTCGTTGTAATAAAAAGAGCAACAACAACAGCAACATATCTGAATGGCGATGATAAAGCGCAAACCAAATTGACCATGATCCAACATAGGAGAGAAAGAGAGAGCGGAGAGCGCGAGTATTCACTCAGGCGGCGCCAAGTACCGCAAAAGCCCAGTTGTGACCAGACGAAACGATTAAATCATTCGTGATTATCAGAGCCGGACAGTCGAGAGATAAAGAGAACGAGTTAAAAATAGAGAGAGTGAGAGCAATGAGAGCGAGCGAGTTGCAAGCACAGTTTATGGTGAATGGAAATATTCTCATAAAAATCACAGCATTAATATTCTAAACACTGCATAATTTTACTTTATATTTAGTTTGGCACTGGTTTAATGCCAACAAGACAAGTTGCAAACTGATTGCAAAACTCTTTTGGTCTAACTAGAAGTCTTTCTATGTGTGTGATTGAGAGAGTATCTCAATCGGTGTGAGTGTGAATAAACGGCAATTGGCAAACGAACGGTCAAAAAGAAACGAAACACAGCTGTTGAGTAGTTTTATTTGTTGTTTTTTGTGACTTACCTCTTGCGTGATGTCCAGCTCGTGCCGTGTGTTATCATAGAGAGTTTCGAGCTCCTCGCACTTTTGTTCCAGCGCTGACTTTTCCTCCAGCAGAGAGAGACCATATTGAGCGGATTGAGCGCTGGCGCTGGAGACTTGATCTAGTTCGCGTGTCAGACGCTCCACTTCCATGCGCAGATCTCCAACAACTGTGTCTGCCATGATGTATGGCTGGGAGGGGGGTAAATGGTATGTGTATGTGTGTGTGTTTAGAGCTTTAGGACGGCACCACGGTCTTGTGTAGGCGTGGCAAGTGCAGCTGCTTCTGTTTCGTTGGGCGGAATTGTCGTCAATTTATGTATGTTGTTTATCTTTTATTATTTTTTTGATTTTTAAATGGCAAAAATAAAAGGTTAAAAAGGTATTTTCATTTTAAAAAAAAAAATTTTTTTTTTTCCTTTGAATGTTTACTCATCTATTTGATCTCTTTTTAGCCCGGGGAAAAAGTGAAAAGTAGCTTAAGGTTGAAATATGGTTTTTAGAGTTTGTATATAAAACGGTTTATTTATCACGAATATTTGTTTGTTTTTTTGCAATTTTTTTTTTTTTGTTTTGGAGGGAAATCAATCAAAATGTTTGTTGCTTCTTTTGTTGTTTTTTCGAGTGCTTTTTGACCCAGCTCCAGTAAAACACACAGAACTCACTCCATACACACACATATACACGCGCAAAAGTGGTGCGTGCTTGCGAGTGCAAGTGTGTGTGTGTGTTTGGCTCGTTTCACCTTTTCTCTTTTGTGCTGCTATTCACGGGCACCACACCACATTTGTTAAAGCTGGTAACTTAGCATGAAAAATTGAAATTCTTTCAATTTATTATTTTAACTGTTCACTTTTGTCACTGGGATATTGCGTTTTGCCTTAAACAGAAGGTGGCTCAATTCATCAAGCCAGAGTGAGAGTGGGTGTGAGCGGGGGAGAGGGAACAGGAAGTTTCAATTCACAAGAACGGTCGACGTCGTCGCTGCTACTGCTGCTACCGTCGTCGTTGTCGACATGACATCACACAATTTCCACTTTCATTTGAGTTAATTGTTGCAGTCCACTTCTTTTGATTTTATTATATTAACTACGTATTTTCGTTGCACAATAGACGGATTATATGTTTAAAGCAATTGCAGTAATTGCTAATTAAATAAGTTAAAAATCGAACAATTTTTCTTCTAAGAATGCAAAAACAAAAACTCCGCAATCACGGTCCGTGCGTGCCTGTCTTCTTCTTTGCACACACTGTTTGTGACGGAATGTGAATTGGTGATGTGCCAACTAAAACTATCGCTGCATTGCGATGCGCTACAAATCGCCAACATGGGTAGCGTATATTGAAAGCATATGAGTAGGCGTCAATGAATCGAGAAACATTTAAAATCTTATGCTGAAATTATAAAACTATGTGCTGCTGCAGTAAGATATAAAAGTAATTCAAAGTTTAAGCAACTCAACGTTCTGACTTGTTATCGATATCTAAATTATCCGATATTTAAATATTCTTGGCGATATATTAGACACGCGATGTATTGTTGAACATAATTATATCGCATTGTAGTTATCGACAGCACTTAGTGGTGTACACACTGTTCGATTAACAGACGAGCATCAGAACAGCTGACTGACTGGCATGCAATTCTAGTTTGTGGTGCGCTCGAAAATTTATTTTTAGTTTATAAAAAAGACACCTGCACGTAACAGCAATAACAACAGCTGCCAAACTTATATTTAAAAAAACTCAGCTAAGTTGCCTGTGTGTGTCTGGTTAATAAGTACGGAGCGTGTTCAAAGCGCAAAAATGGTACTTGATGCCATTGCGAAATTTTCAGCAGCAGCAGACACAACGGCAACAACAACAACAACAACAGTTACAACAAGCCAAGCAGCGCCAGCCGTCAAAAGACAATAAAAAAAAACGAAGAACAACGCGCAGGAGTGCAGCAAATTGTAAGGCAATCAATTAAAATTGATCAAATAGATATAGTTTTGTGCATGAAACTTAACCAGCTGTGAAATATAATACAATTTAATACTTGCAAAACCCTCGAAATAAAAGTTGCTTAAACAGCTGCGTTGCGACGTCGACGTAGGCGTGGGCAGCGACAGCGGCAGCGAACAATAACCAAAAAAACAACAACAAAAGCAAAACAACGATTGAGTGCGAGAGATGGAGATGCGCGAGGTGCTAAGTCGTGAGGGGCGTGAGGCAAAAAATTTGCTTGTCTACCAGTTCTGTGATGAGACAAGCGCAGGAGGGGGTGGTGGTGACGCCGGAGACGCGGTAGCCAATGGTGACTGTGAGTAGAAAGAAGAAGCAGAATACTTTTTTATACTTATGCTCTAACCATTTTTAGGTTTCTCGCCGCCCACATGCCGCAAACCACCCGTGGCGCCGCCAAAGTCACCAAATGGCTTACAGACGCCCACTAAACACTGCCAATCGCCCACAACCACAATGCTTCGCTCCAAGCACACAAATAGTGTCAGCGGCGAGGGGGGAGGGGGCAGCAGCAGTGGACCACGTGTGCGTAGCGCCTCCACGGGCCGTGACAAGAAGTCCGAGCTGCAGGCACGCTATTGGGCTCTGCTCTTTGGCAATCTGCAGCGTGCCGTGAATGAAATCTATCAAACGGTGGAATGCTACGAGAATATATCCAGTTGCCAGGAGGCAATACTGGTCCTAGAGAACTATGTGCGTGACTTCAAAGCGCTGAGTGAATGGTTTAAGGTCAGCTGGGATTATGAATCCCGGCCGCTGCAACAGCGTCCCCAGAGTCTGGCCTGGGAGGTGCGCAAATCGAATCCCACACCCCGTGTGCGCACCAAGAGCTTGTGCAGCCCCACGCCTTCGGGCAAATCCAGTCCAGCTTTGTTTCCGTGCAACTCGGGCAAGACATCGCCCTGCTGTCTGGATGGCCATGTGACGCCCAAGAAGCTGCTCCGAGCCTATGAGCCGATGCCACGCGGTGCCATGCGTGTGAATGTGCGTGAACTGTTTGCGGCGAATAAACGTGGCCAAACACGTGGTTCACCCAGCTCCGAGGGATTGGAGGCACCTCCACCGCCGACAATAACAACACCACAGTTGGAGTTGAGCGTGGTGGAGAAGCCTTTCGTGCAGTTGAGCACACAATACTCCCAAACAGATCTCGAGGATCCGCATCTAACGCTGGCGGATGTCCGTGAAAAGATGCGTCGCGAGGCTGAGGAGCGAGAGGCAGCTGAAAGGGAGGTGGAAGCAGCGGCTGCTGCGGGTGAGTTTTCTCTATATATTATATAGACATATATATAGTATATGTGTTTATTCACAGCCGCGGACATAAAAGTGGAGCAGGAGAAGGAAACAGTTTTAGAGCCAGAGAAGACAGAACCGACTGTCCCAGAACCAGCTCCAACTCCAGCTGTTCTCGTCGAGCCCACAGCTCTGGAGCTCACCGTCAATCGTTTGGATGCCATGGAGAATGTGCTGCTGGCGGCACAGGCCAACAAGGAGCCAACGCCACCAAGCACATTGCTCAAACCGCTGACAACTACACTGCCCGAAAAGAAGACACAGAACATGCAGAATTCACCACTTAAATATTCCAGTGTGCTGAATCGACCAGCTGCCACAAGGGGCAATAATCAAAAGATGAATATGCAACAAGGAGCAGCAGCAACTACTACCAACTCCAAGTTGGCCAAAACAGTTGCGCCCAAAACGGCGGCAGTTAATGGCTTGCGACGCAGCAACAACGCCAACAACAACAATACAAATGTCAAACCCTTTGCGGCACGTCGTGCTCCAGCGCCGCCGCCGCCACGTCCCTCCAGCAAAACAGAGTGCTACGGGCCTCCAAATAATGTTGCCACACGGCTATCGGCACGTTCACGCACCATGATCGATATGAATGGCAACAGTGTTGTGGCAGCAACATCAACAACAACAACCAAACCCTTGACAAAACGTTCAGTCAATCCGATAATGGTGCCCGGGAAGAGGGTGAGCTTGCCCAGCGTTCGACGCACATCACGCGAAGACATTGCCAGCTCCACATCGACACTCAAAGCAAGCAATGAACAGCTGAGCAGCTCGAGGAGCACAATCAAACTGGATGAAAGACATTCGGAGCCAAAGCAACTTTCGGATAATAATGATGGTTGGTTGACGGTGAAGAATCGTCGCAGGACGAGCATGCATTGGTCGAATAGATTCAATCAGCCCACAGGATATGCTAGTCTGCCGACGCTGGCGCTGCTCAATGAGCAAAAGGAGGAAAAGGACAAAGCCAAAACCGCAACAACAACAGCTGCATTGAAGCCAACAAAAACCGCTAATAAAATGGCTAAAATGATCAGACCAGAGATCAAGAATGCCAAGGCCAAGGTCAACTCATTTCCTCCAGCCAAGAAACAAGACAAGGACAAAGAAAAGGAGAAGGATAAAGACAATGATCAGGACATTAAGGAGAAGGATAAGAAGATTGGCCTCATTCGCAGCAATAGCAATTGCATAGCGGGTTGTGGCAATGTGGCAGCAACACCAACGCCAACCTCCATCATCAAGCGACAAAAATCGGATCTCACTGGCCTAAAGATGACATCATTGCACAAGGAGTATATGCGTAGTGAGAAGAATGCGCTACGCAAACAGCAAAAGGAGCAAAAGGAACAGAATAATAGCAACAGTTCCACAGCCGATGAGTATTGTGAGTGTAAGTATATCCAGATTCGTTCCTAAAGGTGTATTTACACTAGTTGACAGACAAGTCAACATTGACATCAATTAAGTTAACCCTAGTGTAAACAACTTTCAACCTGGTCAATAGATTGACAACACGAAAAACAACAGCTGAAGCTCTAATTATAAACAAAATCTAAACACTTTGCGTCAATAGTTGATGTCACAATTGACGCGTTGACAACACAAAATCAAATTGACTTCATGTTTATTCATTTGCTTTGTGTTGACCAACTTTATTCAACGATTATTCAATATCGAAAGCATACCTGTTAAATAATGATCATTAATTATAGTCATTATTAATTAGATTATTTTTTGTTTTAAAGTTGAATTAATGATTAAATTGCGATTATTTTCAGTTTCACACAATTATTTAATGATTACGATTACAAATAATCGAAAAATAATGGAAAATTACCATAAATTATTAAAAATAATTAAAAATAATGGAAAATAATGAAAAATAAAGTTTTTAATATTTTCCATTATTTTCAATTATTTTTCATTTTTTCCATTTTTTCCATTTTTTCGACTGTTTTGAGAAAAACAAATTATTTTCAACATCACATTGAAAATAGTCGAAAAAATGGAAAAAATGGAAAATAATAATTAATGGAAAATAATGGAAAATATTAAAACCATTATTTTCTATTATTTTCCATTATTTTCAATTTTTTTAATAATTTATGGTAATTTTCCATTATTTTTCGATTATTTGTAATTTGTAATCATTAAATAATCATAAATTTTTCACTAGCCAACTATTTTATCACTACGACTATTTTCCAAAAATAATTTAATTGATTAGTAATTCTAATGGCAACTTAACAGGTATGATTTCAATATCGAAAGTATTTTAAATGCTTGTCAATTTCATCATCAACTCGTTGGCATTTAGCACGTTGCTCAACACGAAAATTAGTTGACAGTCCGGTTTTTTTCTCAAATTAATCAACTAGTATAAACACAAATATTGCGTTGGGCTTGGCTGACAGTTGTTGCTAGAGTGAAAATTGACGCTGTGTCAACTAGTGTAAATGATCTATAACTTTTCCCTTTCCCCCCCACAGCTGATCACACTAAGATTGACATCAAGATACAAACGAATTGTGAATTCTCCAAGACGATTGGTGAACTCTATGAGAGCATTGCACGTTGCAAGCTGCCCAACGGATGTGTGAAGACCTTGAGTGCCTGCGATGAGATTGAGGAACAGAATGCCGAGGATGTTGAAGAGGAACGCAATGAACGCATACTCGTTGAGGTGCAGGAATCTCTGGAGCGTCAAATACGTGAACTCGAAAGCACAGAGATCGATGTGGACACGGAGACCGATGAGACAGATGGTGAGGTGCAGCTGGAGGAGCAGGATGAGAACATGGAGCACGCACTAGATGATTCCATCGTCTTTGTGACGATGAGCGATGATGAGAATGCAAGTTTGGAGCTGCAGTATCAGGCTTTACTCTCCGATATGTCGTGGAACGAGCGGGCCGAGGCCCTGGCCACACTCCAGGCCTATGTGGCACGTCATCCCGGGCGAGCACAGGAGCTGCACCAGAAGCTTTCATCGCCATCGCGACGTCGTTCGCTGCAGGAAACGTTGAAGAAATATCAGGCCAAGCAGGCGAGAGCTCATCAGAAGCGTATCCTGCTCCAACAGGAGAAGGCCGCCAAGTTGCAGCAATTGTTTGGACGTGTGGAGGATGTTAAGGCGGTGAAGAAGCAGCTCATCGAGGATAAACGCTTGAAGATGGAGGGACGACTGCAGCGGGCGGCAGAGAATCGTGAGATTTATTTACGTCAGATCATTGAGAAGGCACACGATGAGGACAAGAAGTTGAAGGAGATCAACTTCATCAAGAACATTGAGGCGCAAAACAAGCGTTTGGATCTACTCGAATCCTTCAAGGATGCCGAGGGTCGACTGCAGGACCTCGAGCAGGAACGCCAGAAGCGTGTCGAGGAGAAGGCAGCCAAGGAGGCAGCTGTCGAAAGACGTCGTCAGGCCCTGGAAAAGGAACGTCTGCTCAAGCTGGAGAAGATGAATGAGACGCGGTTGGAGAAGGAACAGCGCATTGGCAAAATGCAGGAACAGAAGGAGCGACAACGTCAGGCCTTGGCCCGTGAAAAGGCCCGAGATCGGGAGGAGCGTCTCCTCGCACTCCAAGTGCAACAGCAACAAACCACAGAGGAACTCCAACGCAAAATCCTGCAAAAGCAATTGGAATCGGCGCGACGTCATGAGGAGAACATTGAGCATATCCGGCAACGGGCCGTGGAGCTCACGATGCCCAGTCAACGGCAACAGGATGAGGCACTCAAGGATGAGGAGGATGAGCTGATGAATGGTGGCAATGCCACCAGTACCACCAACGAGGATTGTGATCTCTCGTCAACGCTCTCGGAACTAGGTGGCGCCACTGGGAGTCGCGAACATTCGCGCAGCTATAAGAAAAAGATGAAGAAACTCAAGCAACGCATGAGTCAATGGTAAGTTAAATCCTAATCTTCCAACAGTGTTGCCAAATCGCTTTTTTACCGTCAATTCTAGCTCTTTTTGGAAGTTATTTTCAGGAAAAATTTTCTGGCATTTTTTAATAATATAATTTGTTTTTTTTTTTGATTTATTTTCTTTTGAGCAATTTAACTATTCTTTTCATTGCGATTATTCGTATATTGAGTTGTTCATCGTAGTTGAATAAAAACGTAATGGTTACGATTACATAAAATCTTAAATAATCTAAAATTATCGTTAAAGATTATCAAAATAACTCAACTAGAATAATCGGAACTTAGTTAATTCAAATTGATTATTTTTGATCTTATTTTGAATAATTTTAAAGAATTTTTGACCAATTGTGACTTTTTTTAACTAAAAAACAAAAATTAATTCCAGCAACAAAAAATATGAAAAGGGAAATTTAAATGTTTTTTTGTAAATTCGTAACAGAAGGGAAGGAAAGTATCTCGCAACCCCATAATCAAAAATAATTATATTTTTGATCTATTTCGCGTTGATTTTTTTTTTCAGAGATTAATATGAGTTATTTTAAAAATTTGCGATAAGATTTTAATTATATTTGATTTTTTTTTAGATGTAATATATTTAATCATAAAAAAATTACCAGCACTATATAGTCACTAATTTTTTTTATCTAAAAAAATTGTTTTTTTGCTCAATTTAAAAGTTATGGTAACATCCTTATCTTCATAATCTTCAAACCTCAACTAATCGAAATTTTTTTACAGTGCCGCCGACTATCTATCCACCATGGATGCACTTCCCGCTCATCTGAAGCGTGATAGCACTGTGCCCAAGCTTCTCAATCTTGTGATTAAGGGTGGCGGCGCTCAGGGATTGGATCGTACGTTGGGGAATCTATTGCGTGTAATACCCAAGGCACAAACTGGTGATTTTCAGGCATTCCTCAGCATGGACGGACTGGGCATCCTTACCGGTCATGTCATTAGCAAGGGCATGGAAGACAATGCAGAGATCTCAAAGAAGTTAGTAGGAGAATTTAATTTATAGCTAGATTTATTCACTTTCTTCCCTCTTTGCAGATCCGTCACCTTGGCTGTTCAGCTGTATCGGAATGCTTGCTCCGTTTGTCCACAGATCGCCCGGCATGCTCTCTTGGGCAATTCCATTGCAACGTTGTTCGATGCCATCGTCAAGAGTTTTCAGGTGAGTTTAAGCAATAAAAGTGTCGCCAGTTTGTCGCCGTTGGAACGCATCCAAAAATATAAATACACTAAACTGTTTATTCCCTCAAGTGTGTCATATGCTCTTAAACTTGGCTCGCTTTTGGCTGCATCCTAGCCATGAACCCTCTCCCTTTTCCCTTGTCTCCTGTCTTTTTGCCACTTAACACTTGGCTGCGCTGATTTTGTCTTTTAGCTTTGTTTTATATTCCTTTTTACCTATAAAAAATATATATATTTTGTTTTTGTGTAAGGGTAGTTGGGTTTTTAGATGTGTTTTGTCATGGAAAATGTTTTTTTTTTTAATTTTTCTGATAGAGTAAAAGTAACGAGAAGTTGAAATAAACTTTGATTTTGATTTTAATACTAGATTTTTTTGAAATTTATTTATTTTTTTACTTAAAATTATAAAAATTTCATTTTTTGATCGATAAAATATTTTAAAATACAAAAATATTTTTTTTGTTTTTTTGAAAAGGTATTTGGGTTTTCATATGTGTTTTGTCATGGAAAATGTTTATTTTTTTTTTTTTTTTGCTAGAGTAAATGTTACGAGAAGTTGAAATAAACTTAGTTTTTGATTTTAATATTAGATTTTCTTGGAATTTATTTATTTTTTTTACTTAATTTTATAAAAATTTCAGTTGTTGATCGAAAAAATATTTCAAAAAATTATAAATATATTATTTTTCCCCTGCTATTTTGTAGCGCATTTGTTAGTCGCCTTAATTTATTTTTTTTTTTTACTAAAAGTTATAAAAATTTTCTGATTTTGGTTAATAAAATATTTAAAAGTATATTCCCTCGTTTAAGTATTTTGTAGCACATACGCTAGTCGACTTGACATTAACTTTTTTTTTGTTGCCAAGTTTTAAGGTTTATTGTTTTCTTATTTGGCTCGCTTGTTTATTTGCCATTTCTTTGACGCTTTTATTTGGCGCGTTTTGCCTTTTGTTATGTGTGGCATTTTTATTTGAATTTTATTTACTGGCCGCCATCGTTGACTTTGTCTTGGCCTATAAATTCGAGAGCGCCCCCTCCTCCTGCTCTCTTCTTTATTTGCCCATATCGCCCCTCGCTCTTTGTCGTCCGTCTGACAATTTGTCAGCATTTGCCTGTCAAGTTTTGCGTGTGAGCTTATTTTATGTGCTTTTCTATCCCTTTTGCACATGATTAGCGAGGGTATATTGGGATCTAGGAAAGTTAAAAAGAGATAGCAGTAATATGCAAGATCAGGCGCTGACTCTCGCAGAACGTAAAAGCTTTATATAAGAGCTTGATCTTATACGTATAACTGTAGATGTATAACTCTATTAAGAGCGCACAGGGTGTTTCCAAGTCGACTCTGCTCATATTGCTATTACTGTTATAAATGTTTATGGCATGTGATGTATACATATATATGTATGTATGTATTTATATGGCCAGTGCTGTTAAATCAATCGTTAAAGCGCGTAAAAAGCCACTCTTCATTGTTGTTGTTGTTGCTGGACGCCTTTTAAGTTCTTTATGTAAAAATATTTATTGTAACTGCGCCTTGCTCGCTCGCACTTGTTGTTGTTGTTGCTGTTGTCGTTGGCTCGTGTTTATTGTTGTGCTTTGTCTTCTGTCTACCTATCTTTCCCCCCCCCATTTCCCCGTCCCTCTGCGCACTTTATAAAACATATTTCTCATCGCTTTTGCCTTTTTTGTGGCTGATGGATCAGCGCGCACGCCGCTTGTCATGTAATCAAGAAGAAGAAACAGGGGGCAGAAGTGAAGGGGGGTGGGGGGCGAAGATAAAGAGCGTCGCGTGAAAAAAACATCAATTAACATTTTGATTGATGTGAGTGGTTCGCTGTTATTATTGTTGCTGTTAACTTTTTTTTTATTATAATTAATTTGAACACACACACACACACATAAACATACCACACGAACAAATGTCGCTCAACGCCGCAAAGCATGCAACAATTGTGCACAGACAACAACAACAACAAGTACTTTTTTCGAGTACATTGACACTTTTTGCCGTTTCAAATATTAACAGTTATGTTTCTTGTTTTTTTCGCTCATTCGCAGTTACCCGAAGAAAAATCACCACAACATCCGGTCGAGTTATCCACTGAGCTAATGCTGGCATGCACCGAGGCGCTATCATCGAGCTATGTGAAGAAAAACACCCACCCCAAAGTACCGGAACGCCTACCGGACATGATAAAGTGAGTACACGAGTAACGAGCGAGAGAGCGCGCCAACTAACTGCACAAAGTTAACGCATTGGGAGAGGGGAAATTACTTGAGTTCGAAATCTCTAAAGTTCGAAAAATGCGTGCGTATATACGTATGTCTGTGGTTAAAGTGAGAGAGCGCGCGTGTGGGGCGTGTCAATGCTGTGTGAGCGAGACAACTATACTGTAGACTGACTCTCAAACTGTGCCTGCTCTGGTGTGTTTACCAATTTGATACCAATGCTGCTCCAACTGCACTTTATGAGCAAGTGCAGCAGCCATTGTTATTGTTGTTGCTGTAGCTTTCAACACTCGCGCTTTACATTTTCTTTTTTGTTGTTGTTGTTTTGCGTGCACGTTTTTATGACTGCGCCGTTTTACAGTTTGCTGCTTGAACTTTTTTGTGTTTTTTTCTGTTTTTTGGGGCACAAAAAACTTTAATGCTGCTCGCGTTGCTGCCAGCGTCGCTGCTTGTTTTTCTTTAATTTGCGCTTGCATGTGTGTGTGTGTTTGTGTTTTTGGGCAGTGCAAAAGTTTTAATCGAATTTCTGGCTGTTGTTATTACACACACACACAGACGCCATTTTGTTTATTTTTGTACAAATTGAATTTTCATATACATTTGTTTATTGTTTTTTTTTTTGCTATTGTTGTTGTTTTTGTCTACGCTTTTCATTGTTATGTTGCATAAAAAAACTTTTTTCTTTCCATTTCTGTTTTTTTGTTTTTTTGTTGTTGTTTGGTTTATCTTTTGCTTTTGTTGTTGTCATTTTAGCTGTCTTTTGTTTTGCTGAATAGCAAAAAACCATTTTGTTTATCCTTTTGTGTGTGTGTGCCCCCCACTCCTCCACCCCCCTGCTGCTGCCTGTGCTCTTTGTCCACTGACTTTTTCTAGTTATTTTTTTTTTGTTGATCAATTTTGGTTTGTTTATGTTTTCAATTTGCTTACAAAAGCTTTTCGTTTATTTTATTAGCGTACCGCCGCCATTGTTCCCTCACTCTCCAAACTCCCCTCTCTCTCTCTCTCTCTCTCGCATCCTTTTGTGGTTGCCTTCTTTTTTTTAACACTGCGCGCTTTTTTCGGCTCTCAATTCAATTACAAAGCATTCGCTGCCGTTTTCTATAGCCTTGCTTTTCTCTATCTCTCTCTTTCTCTTGCTATCCCTCTTGCTTTACATTTTTGTTGCCATTTTACTGCAAAATCAAATTTCTTCCTTTGACTATAATTTTCTTAAACCCCCCCCATTAGCTCCGCTTTCGCCTCTAACTACAACAATATGCTGCGCCATTTTGAGAGAAACATTCTTGAATAAAATACTAAAATGAAGTTTTTGAATGGTAAAAGTAAAGCTTGATTGACTAGAAGGTACCCTGTAGTAAACAGTGAAGGGTTCTTTCGCATTTGGTATTAAATGTCTAAAATACCCAAAGAATTCCTAAGAAACTTCCTTTAAAAATCTTTCTTAACATTCCTTAACTTCCCCTAGGCATACCCTTTCTTTCTCTCATAACTACTTACAGGGTATACCAGAAAAAAAGTAACATTACGAAACACAAATTCAATTCGCCGCACTTGAATGGAGGGTTGCCACCTTTTTTCCTGTCTATCTTCTGGCTACACCAAAACATTTGGCGCTCTATTCCCCCCTTTCCTTACACCTCCTCTACATCGTCTTCTTCTTCTTTATCTACTGCTTCTCTCTAATTCAATTGAAGAGTTTCTCCCTCTCTTCCTCTCTCGGCAAACCAATCTTTTTGGCAGTTCTACGTGCAGCTTTTGTGGATGCATAATTGAATTTTTGTTTACATTTAATTGGTCGAGCGGCACATGAAAGACAAGCTATAAGAGTGGACAAGGGGGGTGGGAGGGGAGAGCGTCCGTTGGACAGTGCAATACTTTCCCCAAAGTCGAAATGTAACACAAATTTGATTTTAATTAAGAAACTTTCCGATTTTTTTTTATTTCGTCGACTTCCTTTTGATTTTGCTTTCTTGTTCAGTTTAAGTTTAATAAGTTATGCAGAAGAGAGATAGGGAATGAGAGAGAGAGAGAGAGTAGGAGGGAAAGAGAGAGAGATAGGGAAGGAGAGAGAAAGAGAGAGAGAGAGAGTGAGAATGAAGAAGCTCGCAATACTGGCAAAAACTCAAATAAATATTTTTTATACGAAACCTTCAAAAAATTCAACCCTAAGTTCTTAATTCAAATTTCTAAATTAGAGAGAGAGAAGGAGGGAATGAGAATGAAAAAGTTTGCAATACAGGCAAAAACTCAACTAAATATTTTTTTTACGAAACCTTCAAAAAATTCAATTCTAAGCTTTGAGTTCAAAATTCAACCTTCTAAATGTTTCTGATTGCAACTGAGATTACCCCCAATAATTTAACTGCCTAAGCTAGTCCTTAACCACCACACAACCCCTCCCCCCCTCTCAAACCTCCCTTTGCATGATTATCCTTCAACCAGAACAAATTTGATTGCTTCACAATGCGCATCATATTTTTTTTTATTCTATTCTATTTGAAACATTTTACAATGTAATTGATTCATAATTAATCAACATAATCATTAGGCAGATAACACACACACACACACAACCTCCCTCACCCCCCTGTCCGCAAATACATTTTAATCATCATTTGATCATCAATTTTCGAAAAAGCCGTTCGTCGGGTGTTAAACAAATGATATAAAAAAAAAACAGTTGATATATGCATGAAGAAGTGTATGAAATGGTAATCATAATGATGATTTGACACGCGATAAGGCGGAAGCATCCTTCCTCGTCGTCGTCAGCTACCTTTGCTGTCCTTCTGTCCTCCCTGTCCTTGTGTTTTCCCTAGCAACCCTCCCCTTCCCCCTGGCTGGCCAGGACATCTTCCCCCTTTTGTTCTCTCTCTTTTTGGCTGTCATAATGAAATATGCATACGGCAAGAAGTTGGTAACTGGTTAAAAAGGGGGCTGGCACAGAGGTTTCTCTTCTCCCCCCGCTCTCTCTGTCTGTGCCGCGTGTCCTTTTGTTGCTTTTGGATGTCAGCACACACGCTGAGGCTGTTGCTGTTACTTGCTGCACATTTAATTTAATTACCCTTTAAGTAACCATATCGAATGGCCATTTGGAGTTATGGAGTCCTTGTTGTATCGTTGTCCTTGTTGTCCTGCTTGCACTTTGCACTGGTGGAAACCCCTTTAACTTTTCGCTTCTCCTTTAAGCCCCGTCTCCCCCCTGTGAATCCCAGCTGCCTTGCAAAACAAACATCCACACACATACACACACACACACGTGCTGTTGGTTTTATTTTACCATTTTTGCCAACGTCATGGACATATTAGTGCAACTATTTAGTTTGCCACCACAAATGTTAGACGACTGCGTTAGTTAACACTATTACACTGAGCGAAAAACTTAGAGACTAGCTAGTCTAGTGAGGTTTAAGCTCAAGGGCTGCTGTAGAAGTCTTAAAGGGCCTGAAAGATACAGTTTTGATGTGTAATGCATTACCAGTAAGGCATTTGGTAAAGGAAAATTTTATTAAACTGTGTTTTTTATGCAGATTTTGTTCTTAGATGAGCCTAGAGGCTAGAGTTATAAGCTCAAGGGCTGCTTTAGAAGTATTAAAGGGTCTGAAAGATAGAATTTTGATGTGTAATGCCTTACCAGTAAGGCATTTGGTAAAGGGAAATGTCATCAAACTGAGTTTTTCATGCAGATTTTGTTCTCAGACAAACCAAGAGGCATTTTTAAATAATAATCTAAGCATAATCTAAAGCTTTTGAATTTATTTTTATAAGAAAATTTATTTTTTCATCATTCTGAGCCTCCTTTATAAATCCTTAACCCTCTTGAACATAATTCTCAAGCAAACTTCTTCTGGCACTGCTCTAGTTTTTCTCAGTGTATCACTTTAAACACTCCTGCACAATGCTGCTGCTGCTGCAGCCTTTGCCTTTTGCTGTTGCCCATATTCATTTCAAACATTTTTTTGTTTTTTGCCTTTTGTTCCTTTGCGTTTCGTTTCTAGCTGCTTTTCTTTGTCCTTGTTGTTGTTGTTGTTGTTTGTTGTGCATTTAATATCCGATTTCAGTTTTTTGTTGATTCTTTTTGACAATGGGCGCAGAGGCATTGAACACTTCTTCTTCTTCATCTGCTTTTCACCATGCTCCCGTTTCCCAACAACAACAACTTCTCGCTATTGTCCTTGTGAAAGTTTTCTATTTGCTTAGTGCTTGCGTTGCGCCACGGTTTTGAGTCCTTGTTGTCCTTTTGTTTTCACTACTGACGACAGGGCGACAGCGACATCGACAGCGTCGTTCAAAATCATAATATTGACTCTTAACGGCGCATTTTTATTGATCCCAATGCCTTCTTTTGTTGCACCCTAAGTGAAGGTTTTTTTATCTTCGTAGCATTCAACTTTTTGTCAGCTGCAGCTCTCAAATGTTTTCTAATGAAATTTCTATGTTAAACTGCAACTGGACGGAATATTTTTTGGGCCTCAATCTGCATGTTATAATTGAATTGAAATCACGAAACTGTCACAAAACTAATCAGAGTTGTCATTTTTGTAACAGTAGATGGGAATTGTATAGAGAGGGTAACCTTCACCCCCACCCTACACCCTCTACATTCTCTCTCTTAACGTTCGTTTTCTGTTTTCCGACATTCAAACTGTCAAAAAGTCAGCATCAATTACAGTTACAGAGACAAACACACACACATACAGAATACCATAGAACAGGGAGGGAGGGGGACAGTATGGGTCAATGCTCAAAAGAAGTGCGACACAAACTTCACTTCAGATTTTGCATCAAAATGCATTTGGACATAGAGGCTGGGAGGAAAAAAACAAACAAAAACTCAGAGAGAGAACGGGTTAAACTCATAACGAGCAATGCCAGCGAGAGTATATTGAAGAAGTTTAGATGATGGAAGGGCAGGGAAGGAAGGTTTGGAAGTTATGGGATTATAGGGAGGGAAAAGAAATGATTTGAAATTGGATTTAAAGGTAGGAACTTGACTTTCCAAGTATCAAAAACTTAGTCTTCACCTCTTTTAGCAAGTTATGGGATCATAGAGAGGGAAAGGAAATGATTTGAAATTGAATTCAAAGGTAGGAACTTGACCTTCCAAGTATCTTAATCTCTTTATAACTCCTCCTTCTCAAATTAATTACAATGTTAAGATCCTTTAATTATGATGCAATTCATGCAATACGCTAGGAATATATATTTCCCTTTATAGCTACAATATGTCATGATATTCAAATTATATCAAAACTAGATTAAACTTGAAATGCAACAGACAGCCCTCGTTGAAGAGGGAGGGGGGAGAGTGCGGTAGTCATATGCAAAAGTCTGACATATGCGCTGACATTTTGCATGCAAAAAGGCGCAGTAGCATATCCAGGCAGGCAAAACACGGCCTCGAATGCTCTCTTTTTACAACCCAATATACCACTACCCCCCACCGCCCCGCCCCTCTTCCTCTCTTTTTTACATGCCTACTACCCTCACCTCAGAGTCCATTGAATGCTGAGTTGCATGTCAAAAGTTTGATGAGTGCCTGTCCAGAGAGCCGCATGTCAAAGGCATAAAGGATGTGGTAGGGGGGGAGGGGAGGGGGGTGGTTAAGGCAGGGGGTCGAGCGTTTCGGCTTTTGGGCTATTGAATTACGTAGAGTCCGTCGTCGTAGTAGTAGTAGTAGTCGTTGCAGATCTTTTGAGTGCATGCAACGGTTTGATTTTTTGGCTTGTACTTGATTTTTTTGCTACCTTCCCCACCACCCTCCGGGGAATACTATTAACCAAGGAAAAAACTCACCCACCCATAATCCCAAAACCAGAATTCTTAGGCGACATATGTAAAATGTGTAAAGTGCAGTGCGACCGGTGCCAGTTACAGTTAATTTAATGCTCGTCAGGCAGCAGCACTCTCTGATGAGGATGATAATGATTATGTTGGTGTTGCACCCTCGAACTGTCTCTTTTGCTTTGCTTGTTGTTGTAATTTAATGCGCATCGCTGGCAACAACAACAGCTATAGTGCTAGAGCGCATCACTCAATCAAATGGCAATTGTAAGGGCTTAAGGAACAAGCTGAGTTTTGCGCCTAAGGCCACACAACACAACAAACACAGCAGTCAACAGTAAGCAACCCCTCTTGATAGAGTCCAACCCCCTTATATGGACTTCAAAACTGGTGCAAATTAACACGTTAAGCACTTGAATGAGCCAAATGTGGCGTGAGTAATGCCCTCAAGTGGCCGACAGATGGCGCACATTACAAGCCACTAATCCAATGCGCCTAGAAGTATGTTGGTCCTCTAACACCCACGTTGGGCGCCACTAATCCAATGCGCCTAGAAGTACACCACGTTGGGCGCCAGCCTATATAAAGAATCGTTCCACATTGTGCTTTGTCCTTTATGAAAATCAACGATAACAACTTAAAATCTTTGCAGTTCCAGTCCATAAGAGCGAGCTCTCCACCATTTTCCATATAATGGTTATGATTATTCAATGTTGGGCGCCATTTATGATTGCCGAACTTAACATAAATTCTAATTTGATTTTGCCACTAAAGTGCCATAAGAACGCAATTTGACCACAATTCTCCCTCCCGAGCATTTCTATTTTCTTTTTTTTTTCACTCTTCTTTATGTGTTCTCATATGAGTTCTTCTCCATTTAACCACGCTCCAACTCCCCACTCCCCTCGGTCTTCGGTCCTTACGGTTGAGGCATAAATTTTTACGATGCTCGGAGACATATTCGCCATTTTCTACTTTCCGCTTTTCACAAAAGCCAAATCACAGGCGCCCATTTCAAATCTCCCTGCTCCCAGCCTCCTCCAACCCTTGTCTCAGCTCTAGTTCTCACTTCCCTCGACTTTGTTACACCCCTGGACATCTTTTTTATGCGACCTTGCTTGTTGCTTACCGTTTTGGGTATGTTGAATGTGGTATAAGGTTTGGCTTCAGTAATTTTGAAAACTTAATATTTTTCAGACTTGTTTTTTTAAATTTAGGACCATTTTACTTATTCTTTAAGCACACAATCTTTGGAAAACAATCTTATTTTATATAGTAATAAAAACTTTTTATTTAATATCTTTTGGTTGTTTCACGATTTCTTACAAAGATTTCTTAAAATAAATATAAAGGAAAAATAAAAAATATTTCTAATATATATTCCTAAACTTAATATTCAGTTACAAAAATCCTTGTTACGTAGCGTATTCAAAATTCGTCTTCTCCTTTCTCGCAATTCGATTTTATTCTGGTTTTTTCTGGTTTTCTTAAAAAAGGTATAAAAAAAAAAAAATAAAAAATATTAAAAATATATATTCTTAAAATGAAAATAAAAATAAAATATTTTTTTCTCAAAAAACATAAAAAAAATGAAAAATATTTCTTATATATATGTATTCTTAAACTTATTATTCAGTTACGTTCCTATGCAAAGTGTATTCAAAATTCGTCTTCTCCTTTTTCTTAATTCTATTTTATTCTGGTTTTTAATGCTGTTTTTGCCTTGATGATGCTCTTGTGTGTGTGTGTAGTTGTTGCTCTTGCTTGCTGTTTTATATTATTATTATTATTATATGCACTTTTCTTTTACAAAATGGCGGCAAACGTCGCCAACATTGATCCTTGCGCTTGCTCCTGGGGCTGCTTGTTGTTGTTGTTGCCTTTATGTTTGCGGTTATTTGGCGCCATGTTGGCTTTTTTTTTTATTCTTCTTCGTTCTGCTCTCGCCTCGTTTGAGTTTTACGAGCGGCTTTACTTTTTGCAGCTATTTGGCGCTGCCTTTTTAACGGCCCCAACGCCGTCATCAACAACATCATTATCTTTATATCCGACTTCATTATCATCTACATCATTGTTGTTGCTTTTTGGGTGTCCCCCACGTGTGTTGTCCATTTGTTGTTGTTGTTGTGTGACGTTGATTTTTGTGTTTTGTCTGCGGTAGGCAAAACTCTTGATTTACCTCCCAGCTCAGCGTTATACCAATCCCCCTTCTCCCCCTCCCCCATCTCTTGTCTTAAACCAAGTGACATTTCCCATATGGCAAAAAACTCTGGGCGGCTGCTGAAATTTTATTTTCAACGCTCGTGTCGTAATTGAAGACGCACTGCTGCTAGTATATAATGCCCCCCCCCTACCCCTCCCAACCCCTTTCCATATTACATTTAGAGCTGCCAACTGTCTGTCAAAATATATATAGTATACGTATGTGTGTGTCGGAGGCGACACCAAAAACGTTTACCCCGTTGATGTATTTTTTTTTTTTTGTCGTGGTTCCCTTTAGCAAATGGAAAACGCTTTGGGTGGCGTTCGCGTTACTAAGAAAACAACGGCCCAGACTTACGAATCAGCCACAATGTGCCACCAAATAGAATAGCAAGAAGAAGAAGCAGAAGCAGCGACAGCAGCATCAGATTTGTGTCTTCGCCTTACGCAAAGACATTGATGACATGCTGATGAATTTTCATTGAAAAACCGCTCGACAGGATTCTGTTCGGTCTGTGTGATTGCCACATCCGTATTTTTGTATGCCCTGTATTGTCAGTGAGGGTGTCAAAAGGGGTATTTTGATTGTGTCGTCAAATGTGTGACGCATGTCAGGGCAAGAGGGAATTATATTTATTTTGTTTTTTAAAGCTGTCTTCAGAAAAAGTTTAAGGTAGATGTGATGAGAGAGGGAGAAAGAGATTTTGTCATAGGAATTAGATGGGAAAGATTGGTTAGGAAAGGCTAGGACGAGTATAGTATTGGATGGGTTCGTATAAGTAAAGAATATGATTGAAAAATCATGATTTTTGATGATTTTTTCGCGAAAATGTTCAATGGTATAAGAATATGATTAAAAAATCTTGATATTTAGATGATTTTTTCGCGAAAGACTTGAAATTTTAGGCATAATGTGAAGAACTTTCAATATGATTCAAAAATCTTGATTTTTGATAGTTTTTTTTAGAAAGCCTTGAAATTTTAAGCATAATGTGAAGAACTTCCAGTAATTCCTATGATCTTTGATATCATGTATTCTGTACTCGAAGTGTATTCAATCTTCGTCAAGTAAAAACATAAACTTTTGGCCCGATTCGTTTACATCTCTTGCATTTCCTTGTACAACTTTCAGTTTTAGTTTCGGCCTACCGCATAAATATATATATCATATTCTATCATATATCACATGACACTCAACTTCCAGCATTCACAACTCAAATTTCATTTTCACACAAACAAACTTTCAAAATTCGCTTGAACTTGTGCAAAAACTGGCAAAAATAGGAACGAACTGTAAAATAGCCACTTGGATATTAGGGCTTTAGGGTTATTATTGCCCACTTCCCTCCCCATCACTACACCCTCCACCCTTGTCTAATGCCAATTTAATAGATGGGCATATACAAAAAAAAAAATAAAAAACTCGAAATGAGCAGCAAAACAAATGTCTTAATTTATTCATACATGTTTATTAGACTGTGCAGTGAGGAGGGGGGGATTTTTTTCAAAAATTGAAAAAGGCAGTAGAGATGCCAACCCCTATTCAGATTCAGATTGAGATATAACAACAACGAAGGCTATACGTTGCATGTGCCACAATCGCGCAATTTCCATGTTGTGATTTATGAATGATAATGCGCTGTGACACATCCCGACATTCCCATTCCCATTCCCAATCCAGTGTTGAGCAGTTTTTGGGCATATGTCCGCATTGCGTTTTAATTTGCATTAATGGGCGTGGTAATAGGCAGCCACAGTCTAACGGTTTTCGCTTCGGCCCGCGCGGCACGAGACACAGATTTTCACATTTTGTGGCGTTTAATGAGGCGCAACGCTTTAAAGTATACAAAAAAAAAAAAAAATATTGTGTGACCTCTAAAGTGGGTTTTCCGGGGGGGAGTATTTACAACTGTCGCGAAAGTTGGCCTCTTTGTTTGATTAAGGGGCGTGGCTTTTGCCAATAGGTCAATAACTGTTATAATTATCATATAAATAACCCTTCGCTTGATCGTAACTACAACATATGTATGTTTTAGAGGCAGGGATTAAGGGTAATCTATTAATATCATGCGTTTGAAAGGGTTTGAAAACTATATCTGAAGCTATATTTAAAGAAAGAAATTATGTTTTTTTTTAAGAGTTTCTTAAGTAATATGAATTATTCACGCATTATTGCTTCAAATCATTAATCCAAAGTTAAGTTTTATTTTTATCAGTCATTACTCAATTCCATTATGTACGCACCTTTTTTTTCTACTCATTTTTCAAGCTTACTTTATTCGCATTCCTTATGCTTAAATTCATGACGCTTCTTCTGCTTCTTCTTCTTTACTGATAAGCACTGGGGGATTCATGTCACCTTTGGGCACATTATTTATGATGTGACCAAAAAAACCGAAGAGTGTGTGTACTGTATTCTTGCCCTCTCTTTCTCTCTTCTACATAAGCACAATCCTTTGGCTGTGGCTTTTGTGCTTCCGTCGTTGTTGCGGCTTTTGCGGTCAACTGTTGCGGCTGCTGTGGGCGAGTGTCTCTCTTTGGCGCTCTCTTTCTCTCCCTCTCTCTTCTGCTTTACCTGAGTGCTCAAATTACTTTTGTATCATTGCCAGCATTAAATAATTTTTAGATTTTGCATGTAACAACATCATTTTATCAATTGAAGTGTAAAGGAGACAAAAATTAGGTTCACATCCAAAATTATTTAACAGTAAAATTCTTGTTATTGTGGTTAAGCATAACTCTTGAATTGAGCAACAAAATAAAGTTAAACTTAACTTTCTTCCCCTTAGATTTCTAGTTTCCCCCTTTCCTGTGCTTCATTCCTTTTGGCACGCTTGTCACTATGATTTGTGCAACTTTTTTGCTTTGAATCTTAAAACATTTCACAAAAAATCTCAAAATCTCTGCAAAAAAAACTATTCAATTGACAGCTGAAAATATTTTTTAATGCACCCAGAACTAATTTTTCTATACGGTTTTTATTATGATTGCATTTTTCACTTTTGTTATAGTTGGAGAACATTTTAATTTGTGCAAAAAAATAAATTCGTTGTGGTCAATTTGATTGCAATTGTTGCTCGCCCACACCACGCCCCCCTGTTCGGACCCCTTCATCCCCCCGCTGTGTATTTATATAAGTAATACTCGCATAATACTCGTAATTGATGGCCTGTCAGAAGTAGAGAAATACAGGAGCAGCAACAGCCTCATTCCGGACAAAGGGATAACTATAAGTAAGTGGGTTATTAGCGCCGCAGGATGCCCAAGGATTCGACCGCCTGCGGCTTAGAATGCAGGACATACAAGCATCTTGCTGTGAATTAGGGAGACGCACGTACAATTGTTTGTTGTTTCTTGTTGTTGTTGTAAGTAGCAGGCGGCAATTGATGTTTTTGTTGTTGTTGCTGCTGTGGTGGGCGTTTCATATTTGTAATGCAAACAAACACACATACTGAGAAAGAGAGAGAGAGAGAGAGTGAGAGAGAGAAAGACTTCCATTAAGTCAGTAGAACAGGATTTAAAGCTAAGTTGCAGGACTGCAAGATATCCTTGAGAAGTACCATAGATGTGGGTTAGGGAAACTTTTCGAAGTCAAAATAAAGATCAAGAAAAATATTTTAAAAATTAATCCTTGATAAAGAACTAATCTAGAAGTCTTAAAGCAGCTGTAATAAACTTGTGATAAAAAAATTATGGGTTTAAAAATATTTAAGGTATTTTTAGACCTAACTTTCAGTAAAGAAATTGTCTAATAGGTTCAAATCTCAAGTAAAATCGTAGTCAAGATGTTTACTGACTTTACATATGCTTTGAATATTGTTCGGATAACCTCATATACAAAATCCTATCCTCTATATAACACAACTTTACAGGGTATTCCATGCACACAGTTCAATTCATAACCAACTGCAATGCGTGCCACAGATTCTTGTTGTAAACCAATTGAAATTCATATGAAGAGGCAATTCACATTGTAGTTATGCCTCAACCTAACTCCATTAGCTGGAACTGAGCTCAACTCTAACTCTATTTCTCTTTGTCTGCTTCTTAGCCCTTTGACATGACGAATTGTCGTAAGTCTTAGCTTCTTTTTCTATGTTCTTTAACCGGATTTGCGAAATACGTGATGTGGCCTTAAGAAGCTTCGTTTTTTCTATCTCGTATCCATAAATCTCACTCCCTCTGCTTTATATAGTACACGCACTAATAAGCCAGATAATTATGATGATAAAATGATGATGATGTTTTTCTGGCTAATGTTGTTGTTTTGTCGCGCCTCTCTTGATAATGATAACGTTACTTGATAATGTTTATGCTCATTGTTAACGTTACTTAACTGCACATGCTAACATTTTTTTGGGTGTTGTTACTGTTTTGGTGTTGGGATGCGGGCCAATGCCAACTTAATGGCCCTAAAGCGCAGAGCTGCCAACGAAGCTTGGAGTTGATGTTGGAGAAGTCAAATTCAGGTACCAGGTGTGCCTGCCAGGGCAGCATCATTATCATCATTATCATTATCAGCTTGGCTGCCTTTGGTTTGTGGCGCCTTATTCAAATTGCATTTTCCAACCCCTTTTTTCTGGGTGCGCAGTCTCGTATTGCATTGTTTTGACATGACACCCAAGCGGAACGCGACACTTACAGATTCCCTATGAACGGAAGGGAGAGGGGGGTAGGGCAGGTAAAGGAATCGGCAACTGCTGTCAACTGTTTGTTGCAACCCTCGAGTGTTGCAACTAGCATTGCTGCTGCTGCTGCCGGCTGCTCTTAATCAAGTGTTGACAACCAAAGCAACAACAGAAAATTGCATTTTAATAAACTATCCTTATTTTTCCTGTACCTCCCCCCCTTTCGTCTCTCTGGTTTAACACCTTTTTTTTCGTTGTTGTTACAGTTGTTATTTTAGGCGCAACCGCAGGCTCAAACTCAGTTTCAGGCTACTTTTGGTCCTGAATCCTGAAAATGTATCCGACTACAACTGTATCTAAATCTATTCTTGTATTCGTTTCTGTTACTGTTTCGGCTTGGGTTATTGTTGGCTCCGGTTTCGGCTTACAGCTGCCACTTTTGTCCTTTTTTTCAGTCATTTGTTGACTTTACTGAGTGACGGATTTTTAATGATTTTTATTTTTCTGCCCCTCAATGAATGAAGGGTTCTTGCTTGAAATTCATTGAGTTAATCGAATTGTGGCTTTGACTTGCAAAATGGGTTTTTTTTAATGATATGTAAATAAAAGCGTGTATGTTGGGAAAAACTTATGTAGGAAGGACCTTTATTATTGTTAATATTTTTATTTTATTTTTTCCTATAAAGTTTAATTGAAAACGAAGTCAGAAGCCTAAAGTAGAAATCACCCTGACCATTGCTGATATTTTAAGACATAAAATTTAATTGGGAGTTGGGCAAAACTTTCAATTGTCATAACTTCGCCAAAAATTACTTGATTTTCAAATGTCATTCCATAAAAGTCTTGGTTTGAGCTCTCAAATAATACTGCATCTAAATCTAGAAACGAGATTTTTACTCGATTTTCATGTTAAAATTTTGTGACCAGAAATCGATGAAATGAGTTGAATAGAACTTCCGATTGCCATAACTTCGTCAATATAAGCCCGATTTTCAAATGTTATAAATCAAAAGTCCTGTTTTACGCTCTAGATTAATACTGCATTTTAATAAATACAAATAAAGAAACTTAATTTTTAGTCGATTTGCATGTTAATTTTTTATGACCGATAACCGACTTGGTCTTGGAACAGAACTTCCGATTGCCATAACTTCGTCAAAATTGATCAGATTTTTAAATGTAATACTTTAAAAGTCTTGTATTACGCTTTAAATTAATACTGCATTTAAATCTAGAAACTAAATTTTTATCAGATTTTCATGTAATTTTTTTGTGACCAAAAATCGTCTTGTGAGCTGTAGGAGAGTTTCCGATTGCCATAACTTCGTCAACTTTTGCACGATTTTTGAATGGAATACCCCAAAAGTCTTGTACCGCGCCCTAGAATAAAACTACATTTAAATCTAGAAACTTAATTTTTACAAGATTTTCATGTCAAAATTTTGTGACCAAAAATCGACTTGGTAAAAGTTTCAAAACTTCCGATTGCCATAACTTTGTCAAAACTTACCCAATTTTTAAATGTTATACCTCAAAAGTCTTGTAATGAGCTTAAGAATAATACTGCATTCAAATCTAGAATCTCAATTTTTATTAGATTTTTATGTCATTTTTTTGTGACCAATAATCGACTTGGGAGTGGAACAGATCTTCCGATTGCCATAACTTCGTCAAAATTTATCCGATTTTTAAATGTAATGCATTAAAAGTTTGGCTCGAGCTCTAGATTGATACTGCATTTAAATCTAGAAACTTAATTTTTACCCGACTTTCATGTCAAAAATTTGAAAAAAATCGACTTGAGAGTTAGACAAAACTTTTAATTGCCATAACCTTCACAACAGCTTCAAAAGTTTTTAACATCTGTCTTTCATCTAATTCCAATCTCCAACTCCAATTTCAATCATTATAAGCATACCCATACCATACGCTCTTGCCCCTTGTTCAATGTGCGGTCAGCCATTTTGTTTAGTTATAGTGTGGCATATGTTGCAAGGATTTGCATGCGCCTTGGCACTTGTTAAGCCCTGCCTCAAGGCCTCGAACAAAAACCATTCGTTCATTTGAAAACGATTTAAGCCTTAACCCCTGCCCTGCCACTGCCACAGCCACAGCCTTTCGCGTTGTTGCCTCTCGTAATCAATGTGAAATGACATTTTGAGTTTTGTTGCCCGCGCCATGTACATGTCAGTTCAGTGTGTATGTGTGTGGCAAGGTGTTTCGTTTCACATATCAACAACTTGTTTCTGACAATGCCGCTGTTTAAAACTGTGCAGGACATTAACATGTCCTTGCTGTTGCTGCTGCTGCTGTTTGCCTGCTTGTTGTCATTGTCAACGCAAATCTGTTTTGATTTTAATCCTGCTTATGCGACGTGAAGCCGACTCACAACTCGCATGCCATTGGACCTGCGGGGCAGGCAACATTCGTTCGTTGTTGTTGTGCAGTGATCCATGCCTGCTTGTACGTACACACAAATCCGCTGATGATGTGCTCTCCTGGTTGCAGCTTCCGTCGAATGATTATGCGCCGTTAAGTGCCCGAAATCAATGCACACAAATGGCCCAAAATTACATGCACAGCATGATAGGGGTTGCAAGAACCATAGAATATGTGTGTGTTGCAAGTGTTGCTATTTTGTTTATTAATCAATTGAGTTAAGTTCCCCTCTCTCTCTCTCTGTGAAACGTTGCACGTGAAAAAAAACAAAACCAAAAAAAAAAAAAAGTATGAGAGAAGCGAAATAGTCGAGCTGTAAGTTAGTTAAGTAGCGTGTGCATTTGACACTTGTTAAAATATTTGCGCCTGTGTCTGAAACACACATTCTCGCCCAACACTTGAGTGTCCTGCGAGAGTCCTGGTGATGGTGTTGGGGTTCAGCGCCTGTCGCGTATTTAGCGAACGTGTTTTTACAACTAACAAGGATGTTAATTTTGTTGCTGCCGTTTGTTGCACGTCCTGCTCTCCTTGTTGCGGCGGCCGACACTATTTTTATTTTTATATTCTCTGTTTTTTTTGTTTTTTTTTTTTGTTAAAGCTTTGCACCAAATGCCTTTTCACACCCAGCCAAAATGCTCATGTCCAAAAGCGCCCAGAGGGTCTCGTATTTTATTTTATACACTTTTACACTACAATTTGGGGGAGTACTATGCACTTTTGAATGAAGGAAAACCCTATGTGGGAAACTTAGAAGTTCTTTTTATGTATGAGGGGAGAATTCATTGAGGTAGAAAAGGTATAAAGATAAAAGCTTATTCAGGTTTGCTTTAAGAAATGAAAATATTTAGAAAGAAATATTTTAATAGATTTTTTTTTCAAAAATATTAAAAAACTAGGGTTTTCCTTTAAAGCATTTTTTTTTTTTTGTCCCAAAATGTTTTATAAACGTTTAATTTTGTGCAAATAAATTTTTTTTAAGAATGTGTTAGAAAAAACATAGGTGGAAATAATTTGTTAGTTCATTTGTCCATAATAAAATCAAAATCGAAAGTTTTTTTTTTTTTTATTTCAGAATTTACTTAAAAATATATTTAAACGTTGCTTAAGTTGTTGTCAATACAAATTTATAGATTTATATATATTTTTTTTTTTTTACATAGAAAGTGTATCTCCTAATTCGCTCTAATTATTACAAATTCCTTTGATGGTGCTCGTATTTTATTTTTATTTTGTCGCCATCATCTGCTGCTGCTGCTGCTGTTGGTGCTTCTGTTGCTGTTTATTTTACGGGCAGTGACGATTATGTGGCTCCCGGAATATGCGGCCAACAACGAAAGGGGGGGAGGGGACGAAAAGGAAACCTCAGCCACATCCGATACTCGTCGTTGGCGTTGGCCATTTTGTGTATATGTGTGTGTGTTTGGATTGATGCGCCCCGGCGATGCGAACTAAATACTTTGCACAAGCGATGTCCTCGCCACAAACACAGAGAAGGAAAGAGACACATGACAAACGATGACAGTACCAAAGGGGGGAGGGGGGATGGTTGGGGGGCAGTTAGCTCTGCTGTTGACTGGGTAAAAGCATCCTTCACACACACACACACACAGACAGACAGAGAGAGCTTTGTGCTTGTTGGTTTAAGAAAATTATTAAGGATATTTTTGTGGTGCTGATGAGTTTGCCGAGTACTTTTTTTTTTTTTTTTTTTTTGTGATTCTATGCTGACCAACCAACCCAAGCAAACATCAGTTCAAGTGTATTGTGTGTGTGTGTGTGTTGGTTAAGTGTACGTCCAGCGTTTGCCAGGAGGAGAGCACAAATAGCAAAACAGGAAGCTCAAGTATGTTTACAGTTGACAACGCCAGAGCCATAGAGCAGCAGCAGCATCTCCCCTTCCCCCTTTTCCCAATTCGCAGTTTCCATTCAGTTGGGCAAAAGGAGTCCGTTTGGTCGCATCCAGGACACGTAGCCTTTTGTTTGCCAACAACCAAGTGGTGACGTGTGTGTGTGTATATTTGTGTGTGTGAGTTTGAGTAATGGACGCTTTTATTTGAACGAAACACACACACACATACACACACACTCTTACATGTTCCCAGTCAAGGCTCTGTGTCAAAAGGGGTCAAATGCTATATTTCCCTTTTTCGTTGTTGCTGTCGGCCATATTTGTTTGCTTTGGGGGTGGGGAGGGGGGAGCCACAGCATTTGGCTTCATTATTATTTTGGGGGCTTTACTCGAACATTGTCATGACGGTATCAATCACTCATATTATAGTATGTGTTTATATATGGATATAAATATATGTATTTAGACAGTGAAAATTGTTAGAATCGCCAGTCAAATCGCTGCTTTACTTACTCGTCATGTCTTTCCCTACATAACGAGTGCCCACTGTAGTCAACAGCACACATATTTATGCAGCATCCGTTGGTATTTGTCGATTGCTTGATGAATTCTGCACTTAAATAGTAAAAATTTGTATGCCATTCATTTAGTTTGTACACAAACCGACGATTGACAACTGAATGGACCGGACGAGTTGAACGAGTGACGAGTGAGAGGGAGAGAGAGAGAGAGTGAGAGTAACAACGATTGTTGTGTCGTGTGCAAATCAATGATTGCTCTTTACACAATCGTTTCGCCTTCAACTTCTTTGTAATTGATGATGATTTGTGTTTACTCTCTCTCTCCTCTCTCGTTCTTGAACCATTTATACTTATTATGATAAATCACACACACATATAGAAAAAGAAAAGGGTGGAGCGAAAGCTTTTGCTTTTGATATTTTTAGTGTTTGTAATCTAATTGAAAGCAACAACAACATGCGTGGGAAATATATTTGCACAACATCAACAACAGTAGCATCAGCAGCAGTTGCAAAAACAAATCACACACAATTCTCTCGTTCTCTTGAGCTCTTCAATGCATGCAGTGTCACAGTCAGTAGTCGTCCTTATTTGCTTACAAACATTTAGCAACATTTTATGTTGCCTGCCTGCCTGCCTTGCAGCCCGCCTGCTAATCGTTTTTGCATTTCGAGTGCACACGCTTAATGCCAAACGCGTGCCACTGATTACCATATGAAGGATATTAGCTCTTAACTCTCTACTCGAATTGAAATAAAAAAATTGCATAAAAAATACTGGGTCGAAATCGTAATTGTGTTTTAGTAAAGGTGGTAGCATTTATTTAGATTTTTTTATGTGAAAAGAACTTTTTTGAAATGTGTAGAATTGAGTTTTCCTTACAATTTCGTCAGTTGGTAGTGAGTTGGTAGTCAGTTGGTAGTCAGATGGTAGTTAGTTGGTAGTCAGTTAGTAGTCAGTTAGTAAGCAGTTAGTTGTCAGTTGGTAGTCAGTAATCAGAAAGTAGTCAGTTGGTAGTCAGTTGGTAGTCAGTTAGTAAGCAGTTTGTAAGTGCAGTTGGCAAAGACAAAGATACCAACAATCAAAATTCTATATCCCTTATTCACGCATTCTTTCCACCTTCTTTCACTACACACAGCTATGCGGTGATCACGGGACTAATTGGCATGCTGTCGCGTCGCTGCTTGAAGGTGCGCGAGTCCATTGAGCAGAACCAGAGCGTCATGTTGAGCCTGCTGACCACGTTGGGCTTCCTCACCCGTTTCATTGATGTCTGCCCGCCAGGTAAGTCCAAGAATCTCGCACCTTTACCAAAAAAATAAAACTGCTTCCTCTCTTAACGCACGCAGGTCCTGCTGATCCCACACGTTTGTTGAGCGCTGCCAAATCCACAGAGCTCTTTGGCACTGTCTCAATGCTGGCTGGCTGTCTGGTGCCCATTGGTAAGTTTTATAACGGATCTCTTAACACACACAGTAGCCAGATGAGGTCGGTCCGTGGTAGTAGCGGGGTGAGGGTAACGGGTGCTAATTGCATTTGTATGCGCATTACGTGAGTTTTAAACGTTGGCGGAAATTAAATTTTTGGATTGTAAAAGTTGCCGCTGTTTATGGCGTATATATATAGTATATCTATCAATATCCGCTTACTGGCTGCTGCCACTGTTGCTTCTCATCTTCTTCTTCTTTAACTTTTTCCTAATCCGTTTGTGTTTTTGTTATTGCAGGTGAATGCATTCCGCCTCGCACGACCGCCTTGGCGGCATCGACTTTTAATCTTTACGTGTCGCTGGCTTCGCTGGATGTGAACAGTTTTCAGGTGAGTTGACAACCCTACAGCCTCGCTCTTCTCTTTCTTTGGTTTTCCTGTGCCATGACACAAGTGTGCAGAACGCCAAATGCCGCTTAAACAAATCACAAAGTCAACCGTTAGAAATTTCATTATGTCAAAGTTTTTCACTTACGTTACAGTTCCAAAAAGTATTCGAGTATTGTTAGAGAGTGTGTGAAAAGAAAGTTTCGAGTCCTTAGAGCATAGAGAATCGGGTTAGGATATGATAAATATCTGATAGAGTAATCTCTTCGATATAATAAATACCTTCCCATGATGAACATGAAATTTGTTTATGATAAAGTCTCTATAAAGTCTTCGTATAGATTTATTCCATACATGCAGGTCTAAATCTTATCAATCCAACTGAAATCCAAGAGTATTTTTTCTTTCACATGCTTTCTTTTCGATGTAATAATAACTTTTCCATGATGAACATGAAATTTAATCATTATAAAGTCTCTATATAGACTTCGCATAAAATAGTTTACTATATCCAGGTCTAAATCTTATCAATCCCATTGATATCCAAGAGTATTTCATCTTCCACAATCAAATACTTTATTTTTCCATCTTTTCCTACTTTCAATTATTTTTTTTTTCGTTGTCTCAACTTTTTGTTGTTGGCATGTTCGTCTTTGCCTTGCACTTGAAAAGTTTGTCGCACGTTAAATCGCTGGAATAAAATTGAGAATTGAGTATATGGAAGAAACAAAGCGATAAAACTGTGTGTGTGGCGAAAAAGTTAGAAAATACAGTTTAGGCAGAAGCGAAAAAAGTTTATTTTGCCGTAACGAAATTTACATATTGGCAAAATGTCATCGAGTGAAATGTCAGCAGTCACAGGTGACATCAGTTGTCATCGGAGTGTTGCTGTGAGTGGAGAAAGAGAGGGAGGTGGGTTTGGCTGCCTTGTTTGGGGTTGCATTTGACATTTAGCACAAATGACAAACAACATTCAGCGCCATTGAACCGCAATGGCGGCATTTGGCTGCGCTGACATTTGGCTATAACAACTTGAGCAGTTGCTGCTCTGCGGTTCTTGCCAAGAGGGGGCGGTGTGGCAGGGTGGGGTATGTGTGTATTCTGAGTGGCGCGGGACATGCAAATATTTTGACACTTTACCTTGGCAAGGAACACAACGCATTTGAAATTTATGTGCATGCACCTTGGCCTAAGGTTTGCTGCTGCAAGCTCTGAGATTGACTGATGATGAAACGGCATATGTAAACAGCAAATGGCTGACTGATTGAATGACTATTTGACTAACTGACTGACTGGCGCACTGTCGAACTGTATATTGCCTTTTGTCTACAATTCATTTCCTGCTGTGTTGTGTCAATATTTGTGGCACAGCTTCAAACTTGTCGTTGCAATACACTGAAAAAGATTTAAATGAAGTTGAGAAGTTGACGTTGAAAGGCAGAGGTTAAAAGATTTTGTCTTTTTACACCGATTTTTAACATTTCTAGATTTTAAAATATTTTTTAAAAGTTTATTAAAATTATTTTTGATAATTTACTATTTTTTTTATTTAAAATCTCAGTTTAATGATGTATTTTTAGCAAGTTTTGGATACAAAAATCTCAGATAAATCCCACAAAATGGGGTTGAAAAGTTGAAGTTCAAAGGTGGAGGTTGAAGGTTTTGTCTTTTTACACGGGTTTTTAACATTTCTAGATTTTTAAATATTTTACAAAAGTTTTTTAAAATTATTTTTGCTAATTTTCTAATTTTTTTTATTTAAAATCTCAGTTAAAAGATGTATTTTAGCAAGTTTCGGATACACAAATCTCTGATAAATCCCTCAAAATATTCGTAGTGTAGTCCTTACTCCCTCTCCCCCCTCCCACTACTCTTTCACCCCCTGTCGAAACGCACTTGACAAACTAATTTGTTGCGCAAACAGCGAAACTGGCAAATGCAGCCAAGCATCGTTTTGCTTTTCGGGCGGAGGATTAGGCCAAGTTAAGCAAAAAACTTGCACACAGCCCACAGTTTATTTGTTTTAAATTACCACGAAAAATAGATAAAGTCCACAAAAGAATCTTGAAACTTATCTTTCGGGCTGCGCCCTTGTTGCTGTTATTATACTTGTTTATGTACGTCTCTAACTCTTGGTCTGGCAAATAATTTGATTTGGTTTTAATCAGCGAGAGACGCAACACACATATAGAGCTAGCTCAATTTTCAAGTACTTCTGACTCCGGCTGCCTGCCTCTTTGCCTGCCTGCAAATATTGACTTTGTAAAATGAAATTTTCAAGTTTAACCCAAGCACAAGACAGAAAGACACACACATACACTGTAATAAACTGCTAGCCAGATTGTAATTTTGTTTTTTTGGTTTGAAGGATGCCGCCGCTGATGCCGCGCATCGCGTTGCGCTCATATTTTGCTCTCTGAGCCATGCAACAAATCCACGCTCATATCCTGCCTACGAGTACACATCCTGCCACAACCTCTTGCCACATGGTTCGTGCTGCTTCATGCTTCATGCTACTACTAGTCAGCCAGCCACGTCAATTGTTTGCCTAAATATTTACTCAATGCTCGTACAAGTTGCCAGTTTCAGTTTTAGTTGTTTTTGCTTTTTACTGTTGGGCTGTGGACTTTTTGCGTGTTTTATTGTGCTCCCCACTGTACAATGCGAGGGTTGTTTGTGCTGTGCGTGTTATACGGCTTAAAAGGTGGTTGTTTAATTACTTTCGACCAACAAAAAAAATTGAAAATTGTTTTTTAAGCATGCGTGATTAGCATAAAGTTTAGTGTACTTAAGTGATAAAAAGAAGGGACAGAAAAGTCGTGAGGAAAAAATCTAAAAAATATAAAAACTTTATAAAGATGTTAAATATGTTCTTAGGATCTTGAATATAATTTAAATTTTTAACCAAATTCTCAATATAATCATCATTTAACCAAAATTTCTAAACTTTTTCATAAAAAAATCGCTAAATATCTCTGAAAATTAAGCATAATAGATATTTTTACAGAGTATCTCATAGTCTATACACTCTTAACCTTCCCTTTTTATATTGCTTCTTGTTTTTTCTGATTTCGTCCTTCGCACGGCTGCCAATGTAAACAAATTAGAAGCGAGAGAGCTCATTGTCTGTTGTCCATTGGTCCTTTCCCATCCCTGGCCTTTCGTTCCCTTCCGTTTCGTTCCGCTATGCAAATAAATGTATACCACACACACACACAGACACACACGCACAACAAACAATTGAGCACTTCAACTTGCTGCTGGTCTAAACAAGTGGCACTCTTTGATATTTGCATTGACTTAATTAAAACATTTACACAGTGATTCCACACAAAATTGTATTTAGTTGTTGCCTTTTTTTCTCTGATTTTGTTTCTTTATTTGGTGTGTTGCCAATTAAGACTAACCCACATTTTTGTTGTTGTTATTGTTGTATGCAGGAGGTGCTCAGCGTGGAGGGTCCTTTGTCATTGAAGCTGCTGGATGTGATTACAGTGATACTTAACTATAGTGCCAATGCAACAATTGGCACCAAGAACGGCGAAAGCTCCACTATGTTGATCGATTTGATAGCATCGCTGGCCTTCTTCAGTGTGAATAATCGTCGGCATCAGGATCTGCTCATATCGGAAACCTTTGCGGTGATCTTTAAGAGTTTGGCCAAGCTGTCGATCGAATTTAATCCGGTGATATATCCATTCTTGGTCACCATGTGCTATAACAATGCCCCAGCCAGGCAGCTCATATCACGCGACTTTGATCTAGGGGTGAGTCTATATATTCAAATGATCCTCGACACTAACAAATATTCTTTATCTTTCTGTTTAGTTCTTGGATGAATACAGCAAATCGGAGGCAGCCAAGCGTAATCGTTTGATTCAAATCATGCACAAAAACAATAAGAACAATAACAATAACAACAACCAGCAAAAATAGAGCTGGAAATTGAATGCCATCTCGCTCTCGCTGCCAGTGTGCTTATATATGTGTATCTCTCTCTATACCACAAAAGTGATATTATTTTCAAAGAAAATCGTAAAAGATGAAAAAAATGTACTCAAAACATTCGCAATTGCAAAATGGATTTACAAGAAAACTATTTTTTACAATAATTTATAATCAAATAATATAAAAAACTTAAATATATATATATTATATATATAGTAAATAACACTCATAATTCATTAACTCACACATTCACAACAAAAAAAAACTCGCATTAGTTTTATTACTTATCACTTTGCATCGTAATTTATTAGTTAAACAAAAGAAAAGTATTAACACATTTATTTCGCAAATTCTCAGTTCATTTAATTTCTTAATCCTTACACCGAATTTTTCATACATGAAATGGCAAGCTAATGTACTTTGTTTTTTTTAGTGACTTTAACACCCATACATATATATTTTTCTGTCAAACAAACAATTTATTATTGATATATAATAAAGAAATATGTGAAAAACTTAAGGATTTGATGACTTTTTTTATTGTGTGGTTGGTTTTTAATCATTTCTTCTTCATTTTTTTCATACAAAAAATACTTTTTTGTTAATCTCAAGACAATTGCCAATTGTTTCAACAGGTGAATTCTACATGTAAAGAATCTTAAGTAATTAGGAACACTCCAACCAATCCCAGTTACCACCTCTTAACTTAAACAATATGTAATATTTTGTATTGCAATCTGTGTCGTCAAGTATTATTTATTTACGTTTGAAGTGTTGCAAACAATGGGGGGGCACACAAATTAAAGAACGACAATAATAATGAAGATGCCTTAGAAATTTGTGGGCGTGTCCTGGGATAAAAGGTAGCAAAGAAGCGACAAAAACTCATCAGGCGACAATATTCTACGTTTTGTGGATCGTCTTTTGTCTTCTATGTGAATGTGTGTGTGGGCGGGGGTGGGCTGTCCATTGTCTCATTGTCCATGTCGTTGCACCTAACCTGAATTATATGTCACATGATGAGCAGGGAGAAGAAGCAGCAGGGAGGTTAACAGCGACAACGACAACATCTAATTTCTTTGGACATTGTATGTGTGGGTTTTTTTTTAATGCTGCCATATGCACAACCCCCTTCAGATACAGAGAGAGAGGGGTTGGCGAATTGTTAAAAAAGAAAACACTGGTGAAAAATTGAAAGGCGGCTCGCACAATAACAATCAAAATAATAAGTATAAAGGACCTCAAGAAACTCACTTTTGGCGACAGATTGAAGTCACTCAACTTGAAATGAAATGCGACAGCGTTGAACAGTTGCACAATCAAACAGCGCAATATTGTGAAGTCAGTGCAGAGTCAACAATTGAATAGCTGAGAGTACATTAGCTATGTGTTTGGGTGTGTAACAAGGCAGTAAGAACTGAAATTTTATACATTTAAGATAATATTCACTTGAAATTGCTGAAAATGGCAATAATCTATATTAAAACTATTTTTGAGCTTTACTTAGAAGTTAAGAAATTGAAAATCTAGCAAATAACTTAAAATTTTCTTATGCATTTGAATAACTTAACTTAATAATAAAATTATTTTAGAGCTTGAAGAAAAGTTTTTTTTGGAGAAATATATTTTTAAAAATATTTTACTGCTTATAAATCGGAATAATCAGCAAAATGATAATAAAATTTATTCTCTTTTACAATAATTGACCTCACAAAGATTTTTTATAGAGCATTTCTTTTGTCGTCTTTCTCACACCTTTCGAGCCTTTCTCTTTTGTTGATACATTATTTTTAATTTGTAAACGCAAAATCAATGAACAAATTGGTGTTAGCAGAAGCCAAGTGCTTAAAGCCAATGGAAGGAGACTTCCCGAATATATATATCCAAGTACTTTGTACTTTTATACATGTATGAATAGAGGCGGCCATCTGGGGGAGGTGTTGGCACAGGGACAAATGACAGTGCGTCAAACAGGCAACAACCCTTCCGAGCAGATCCATAAAACCATAATTGCTATGTAGATGTGGCTGCGGGGGAGTTTTTGGGCCAGAAACTCTAATTGCCGAGCAACAACAAAACAGAAAAATGAATAAAAAAAACAAGAACAAAACAATAGTTGAAACGTGAGAGTGACTAAGCAGACGAGACAGTTGAGCGACAAAAGTCAATATATCACAAAATACCAATTTGTGCTCGCGTTGGCTCCTCAATCAAAATTATGACAATACAACAATAGCACAACACCAACACCAGCAACAACAACGAACAACCCCCTGTGGGAGCTGCGTTTTGTTGTATAGATTAGTTAAGCGTAGAGCGCGCGAATGCCAATTATAATGAAAAAGTGCCTCAAAGACAAAAGCATTGCGTGCAACGGACGCATAAGAAGGTTCGGTTCGGGTTTGGGTCAGCTTTAAGCCACAAGAAGTTAATTGCAGCTTAAAGAGGCAGAGCCCCGAACAAACAGATTTTCAAGGTGCAACCCTAAAAAAAAAGTGAACAACATTTAGACAAACAAATTTCGCGCCTTTTCCGCCGTTTGTTGGACAAGAAAAACCGAACGTTGAAGACAAATTGTTGACCAAAGCAAGGTAAAACAACAAAGTAGAGGACGAATTTAATGAAGTGTAGTAAGGTTTTCTTGTGGGTTTGGCAACACGAATAGTTAGATACACTTGCAGTGGATGTGATTGGAGATTTTTTAAGTTTTAGCATGATATTTATCATCTTTTGGTTTGGAAAATTTGGAAAAATATCAGAAATTATTTTCAGTTATATAGGAAAGATTTTCTAAGGGTATAAACAAAAATATGCCTCATTTGACAGTATATTTTTAAAAAAGGGAAAGTTGACACTAGATTTTTCCGTTTTTTTTTTTTGACTTCTTGATTTTATTTACGTTCTGTTCTTGTCCCTTTACTAGATGGGCTTGTTGTCTTGTCCAGTCTGCGCGTGTTTCTCTCTCTCTTTCGCTCGCTTTGTTGTGCTTCCGGCCAGGATACGCTTCTAATTTGTTTACAAGCGACGGCCCGTTGACGTGTTCGGCGCACATTATGCGCGATGCACAAACGCTGATAAGCAGCTGGACACAAGTTGTGTCCTGTGTAGAGAGAGAGGGTGGATGGACTTTCAAGCTTAAAGCAAGTGACTTTGTGACGTTATAAAAATAAACTGGGTGACTTGTGATTGCGTGCGTGTGTCTGTGTGATGATGATGATGATGATAATGATGATGACCTTACGATGACACCAAGCTGATTATAAAGAAATAGTCATTGCGTGTAAGCCTCAAATTCAGCGGAAATGTTTTGCAGCAAACGTTAAATTATGTAACTAACACACACATAAAGGCGAAGCAGAAAGGAGCAGTGGGAACTGGTTGCTCGTTGTGTCCGATCAGGACTCATTCGCATTGAAAATCAGCGAACCGCAGTCAGCTAAGCTCCTGGCATGTCCATGTCGAGGTCCTTAAGCGGCTTTGCTGCTCGAGCTGCTTCGAGCTGCTGCCTCGAGCTGCTCATTTGCACGTGAGGCGCAGGCAGCGAAGCGTCAAGGCTTACGCCGGAACGACTATGCCAACTATACGAAGCAGTTACTTATAGATGTATGTGTATATGTGTGTGCAACTATTTGTGCTGCGTAACCATTCCATGCCATGCTATGCCATTCGCAGGGCTTTGCTTTCAGCTGCAAATTTATGGCCATATAAATAACGCAACTGAGAAAACCAGTGGCAGTGGCAGCCACAGCTCGTAACAGCAACAAAGGTAGAATTTGTGGCAGCAAATACGAAGTGTTAGATACACTGCAAATGAGAAAGTATGGCTAGGGATATTAATGGTGAATATAAGGTCTTAAAAGTTTTAAAAAACTGCAAATAAATCAGAGGAAAATCATAAGGAAAAATAAAAAAAAAAAAAAAACGAGAAATACTTCAAAACATTCAAAAAGTCCTAAAAATCTTTTAAAAATATATAAAAAATATTTGTATATATAATAAAAATATTTTTCTATAAGATTGAGATATTTTTTGCATAAATTAATCATTTCACTAAAAGATTTATTTTCAATAGAATGTTATGCATATTTGTTTCAAGATTTATCTTTTTCAAGTTGCATAAAATAAATAACTAATTCCTCATTGCCTGTCAGTCTGGCAAAGCGTTAAAGTGTATTTTATGTCGTAAAAAACCTGCTGCCATTTCTTTATTTCATATGCATATTTATAGCTTAAATAAATAACAAATAATATGGCTATAAATTTGGACACGTTCTTTATTTTAATAATAACTAGTCAGACAGAGAGCGAGAGAACAACAAAAACAGAAACTTGTGCAGAAACAGAATCGTGCCTTTGGTGCCCAAAGCGTTCATTTGTTCATTTCAAAGATATTAAATATGCATAAATAACAAGTATATTGTTATGTTATGTTGTAAGTTGAATGTGCAAGGCTTATAGTTACCCTGTAGAAACAGGAAGAGTCATAACTATAAGATAATTTATTTTTTGTTGAAGAAGTTGACAAAGTTTTACCCAAAACAATTATATTTTTTCAATTTTTTATCAAAAACATTGATGCCAAAATATTTAATTTTGCCATAAAAACAAGCTAACTTAACAGCTGTCTTAAACATTATTTGTGTCCATGAATTTGTCTGGCTTTTTTATTTTTATTTAGTTGGGGTTTTTTTTTATACGCATAAATCAATGCCATGTGGTTGCTGCTGATGTGGTTGCTGCTGTTGTTGCTGTTTTTATCTATCAGACAAATTGCTGACGCGATAAGCACGAAACGATAACACACAATAATGTTGCTGTTAGCCATATTTATCGTCGAGTCATGCACTCGACTTGAATTTTGCAGTTGAATTAAAGCCATGTAAGTGGTTAATTAAACGCAGACACTAAATTATAGCATATGTTCTGGCGCAACCGACTCTACCCACTCTTCGGCCGGCCTCTGTTAGCCAATTTAAGATAAGATACGTAGCAAATAGATATTGTAAACATGACGCTTCATTCGTATCTGGCCAGAGGGCATTTTTTGTTATTCACGGAGCGCAAAAAAAATCAAACAACAACAAAATGCATCATCAAATATTTATGTGTTGTGTGCAGTGTAGCAAAGCATTTGTGCTTCAACATTTTTCATATTTTCATATATCATTTGTTTTACATTTTTTGTTGACTTTTGGGCATACCCTATAAGCGTGAAGATGTGTAAAAGGGGTGTTAAGAAGTTTGAAGTAGTTTCAGGAATTCAATCAAAAGTATTTAACTTTTTTTTTGCTTTGATTTGGTATAGAGATAAGATTTAGATGAAGATTAGACTGCCTAGATGTTACAAATTATCTATCTAGCTCCTACTGCATAAGATACCATATAAACTACACTTTCTCAAATACTTCCAGGATATTTCTTAGTCTTCATACCCAAACCCTCCATATTCTTGTTTAGTTTTGAGCTTGAAGGCAAACAGCGTTGACAGCTTTTTGTTCACAAATGTCACAGGAAAAACAAACGACCAAAAGCCATAAGAATCGTTTGCATTTATATTTTCGAGTACTCATATGTACGAATATGTAAGTACATATTCAAATCAACTACTTACTTAGATCCACGTTTAAGGCATTCAATTTTCATTTTATGTGCAAAAACTGTTTTTCCTTTTTTTATACCCTTAACCCATAAAATGGGTAAATAAGGGTATAATGGTTTTGTGCAAATGTATGTAACAGACAGAAGGAAACATCTCCGAACCCATAAAGTATATATATTCTTGTCAGCATCAACAGCCGAGTCGATCTAGCCATGTCTGTCTGTCCCTCTTTTTTTTTTTCCCTTTTTTTTTTTGTTGTATGAACGCGTAGATCTCAGAGACTATAAGAGCTAGAGACTTCAATTTGAAACTTAGCTCTCCTATACCATGGGATAGTTTGTTTTGAATTTTCGATAACACTTCTGGTTTCCGATATCACATGTAATCGATAACAAAAATCTTCATTTCAAATTGTGAAACAAGGCTTTAAATAATTGATAAAATAATGAACATTTAAAAATTTGGTCAAATCGGTTAGAAACACCGGTTCGCTTTGAGTTTGGTTTTTTACCTGTAACTGGCGTTTATGGGTTATGTCCGTAAAATTTCTCGACTAGAGCCTCTTACTTGTTTTTTTTTTGGCATCTCTTAAATTCAAATATATAAATTGTATGTGTGTGTGTGTGTGTACATATTGCATAAATTATTAATGCCAACTTTTATTTTTTTTTTTTACATATTTTGAAGACAGTTGGCAGTCGACAAATACAAACACACACACTGTGATGAAGAGATACTATATGTATGAAGAGAGGCAAGAAGTCGAGGCAGTCGCTCGTCATATTTGCGTGTTTGCATTTAATCATCGAAAACGTTGCAGGGAGCTGTGTATACGACCACGACCACGCCCACACAAGCTGCCTCCTTCCCTTCTATACACTGCCAACAACTCACACTGTTGTCTGTCAGAACATTATTTGCATTTGCATAAAGTTGGTTTCGTTCTTCTTCATTTTTTTTTTCCAGCAATTTCATTTAAATTTTTTTTGTATGCTTTGCAAATATGAAAATGCGTGAAGAACATAAAGGGTATCATCAAGTTGTGCTTATGGAGGATAATATATATTTTAGGACTTTAATTGAAAACAAATTTCATAGGGTTTTGCGAAAGTCTTTTAACGGAATCTAAATTATATCATGCTTGAAAGTTTTTTTTTTACATCAAGAAAGTTTTTCCTGTAGTCTTAAAGCAAAAATCTATTTGGCCAACACTTATGTATAAGAGGTTTTGCATAGAACCAAAAAGAGAATCTATCTTCAACCGATTATGCCACACAAAAACAACAACAAAATGCCAACAAAATATTGTCGTCATATGTCAAATGATTTAATTGAGCCAACGACAATGAATTTTTGTTTGTGGATTGTTGAACAGATTGGTTTGTGCCAATTGGCTTGCTCCAGATGTCAGTTAATAATGAAGCTTATCAGTTAGCAAACTAGCTTGGCCAACTTGAAGCTCTATGCTGTTGCTGCTGTTGCCATCAATAATCATATTGAGCGATTGAGTGGCAACAGTTGCAGCTGTTGCTCATGTTGTTGCTGCTGCCCAACAGCAACAACAACAACAACAACTCTGTCAATTAGTTATCATGTTCGTTGTCAGCACATTTTCGATTTCGATTTTGGATTTTGATTTAATTTTTATGTGGTTGGGTGAGTGGGGAACACAAAAACGAGTTTAGTAGCACATACAACACATACTATTTGCCACAGTTTCAGCTCTGCGTGCCACAAATTCAACTGATTAGATCTTGTTACAACAACACACACACACACATTGGGGGTGGTGTAGTTGGGTTGTGTTAATCAAATATGCTGACCGAAAAAAGCAGTCATGGAATAATCAGTCATGGTATTGAAAAGGGATGGCCGGAGGGGGGAGAACGGATGGGAAATGTTTTGTGTGACAGCCAAACAGATTCGCAACAATTTCTCTTGCTGCATGTCCTGACAAATTGCAACGAATTTGCGTGTTTATAAAAAATTTACACACTACAAAATAACAAAAAAAAAAACGATACAGATATAGAAGAAGAAGTGAAATCTGTGTCCCCCCACAGGGGCGAGGCCACGCCCGATGCCACCACATCGAAATCCCCCAACACACAAACAGGGCCAGAAGAGAAGCCAGCCTCGGCTATATTTTGATTAAACTTGGCTTTTTACAATGTTGCCGCATTGTTGATGTCCATTGTTGTTATTTGTTATCATTGTTGTTGCTGTTGCTCCTATTGTTGTTGTTGTTGCTATTGTTGTTGTTGTTGTGTTTTGCTTAACGCGCAGCGCAACGCAAAAGGCATTTGGAATTTGAATTCACATTTTCACAGTTCTTTTTATATACCCTTAACCTATATAAATGGGTAAATGGGGTATAATGGGTTTTTGGGACATATTTGGGACATGTTTGTACCAAACTCGGGACACATTTGTGATGAAGTATTTTTTAATTATTTTATTTGTCCTGTTTCTCTCAAAAATTATATCCATTTTCAGTTTTAATTTTATTATTATTATATGTAAATATTTATTTATTTGTTTCATTATTTATTGTTAAAGTATAAAAAAAACTAGGGAATTTTTTTAAGCTCTTCAAGTTTCTAATACTTTTTTCCATTTTCTTTCAAAGTCTCGTAATGATATATAGTATTTACCAAGTCGTATATATTCCACACACAAAACAATATTTTCTTTTGAGTTTCATTCACGTAGTACAACAAAATGTACATATATATGTATTTTGTTGTGTTTTGTGTGTTGTTGCCATTTGCTTTTATTGCATATTTGCATTTTGCATTGTTATTGGCCATGGCATGCAACTGTGTGTGGCAGTGTGGGCGTGGCGCACAATAGGGGGTTTTGGGGGCGATGGTCTGTTGGCTATTTGCATTTTGCGGCCAACTGAAGCGTCGAATGTGTATGTGTGTGTGTGTGTGTGTGTGTGTGGATAGGGAACTGTTTTCATACTTTTACAATTGTTGCTGTTGTTGTTGCTGTTGTGTTGGCTGAAAGGCTGGCATTGTTTGGCCAACATGAAGAAAAAAAAAGTGTTTCGACTTCTTCTACTGCCTTTTGTGTGGCTTTTCATCTATTATTACTATTTTTAGGGACAAATACAAATACATATATATACATACATATGTCTTGTGCCAAGTAATACACAAACATTAATATTCAATATGTAAATAAAAAAATATAAAATGTTGCACAACAAAATGCATTAATAATGTCACATACAAATCCATTCGGGGGAAAAAAAGCAAATATATCGCAGAGTCCTTTAAGCCGCATTGTTGGTTGAGGCATCAAAGCTAAAGCCATTTTAATCAGTTATACGGCACGGGCTTAAGCGATTTGTGTTTCGCCTCGCGCAATTTTGCGGTGCATTTCAAAGTGCCAAAACTGTCAGCAAAACCCCAAAAACCGAGAAAAACACACAACGTACAACTGTCAACTGGCGACGACGAATGCAAATCCCCTTTTGACACTTGACCAGTTGGTGTGTTGACCAACAAAGGGGCGGGGCTCCTGCTCCTTGTGCTGCTGCTGCTGCTCGCATCTCATTTGCTTGATGGCATTGGCGTGTCATAATTTGTAATCCTTGAACGCTGCCTGTTTAATTTGCACACCTTTGTACTTTACACTTCTGTCCACGCCTGAACGCGACTGACCGACACACGCTCGACACATGTGACCAGGGCTTAAACGGGCTTTGGTCAGCTACAACTAACAGGTTGGCTGCGGGGGGCGCAGATAGCTGAATAGCTTTGTTAACTCAGCTTAGCGGAGAGCACTTGACCCATGCTACTTAAACGAAAAACACTTTTCATTCATTACAAAATTGTAATTAGTTTGAGTTTTCAGCTAAAATTCAATAGAGAGGGAGTGGGAGTGAGGGAAAGAGGGGGAAAGGGTGTAGCGTGGGCGTATGAGAGCTAAATAGCAAATATATAAAGTGTTAAAAACCTTTGTACAATATTTTTGTTAAGAAATCCCATTATAAATATTTTTCAAACTAAACAAATCTGAAGAAAAGTATTGTAAATTTTTTATTTTTTTTTTTGATAAAGCTAAACTCTTTTACAGCATCAAATTCTTAACATTTTCTTTTTATGCAAAAGTTTTTAATTACATTTTTTTTAAACATAAGTTTCTTATTCCGAAAACCTATTTATAACAAATCAAAAAAAATTTCAAAAATATTTTATTTATTTTCATTTGCAAATTTTTTGGGATAAATGATAGTTTATTTCGTCAAGATTTGTACTTATTTAAGATAATTTTCCATTAGGATTTCCTTATGCAATTTTTTTAATACCATTTTCCTTACCTTTTCCCTCAAGTCTTTTCGACTTTCAATTACAAATTTTAAAATTCAAACGCTTAATGCCAAATGCTGCTGCTGCTATTGCCGTCGCATCTCAGCTTCATCTAGTATGTCTACAGCTATTCTCCCCTCTCCCCAACCCCCACTCGAATGCAAGTTGGCAAGTTGCAACTGGTTGCGGTTTTTTGTTCGTTTCTTCTCATATTTAGTTGTTGTTGCTGTAGTTGTAGTTGAGCCTGGCGCTCGCCATCAAGTTGGCGTGTTTATGGGCCAAGCGGCACAATTAACATGTCGCGGCTTTTAGCGTCTGCTGGCACTTTCAAGAGCAGCCACAACTGCGACGCTGACTGCGACGCCAGCGTCGACGTCGACAGCTTGCACAAAATGACATATGAGGCGCATAATTGAAACTTCAAAGGAGAACGGGGCGATGTAGGGGCATAAATTAGGCGGCTGATCGCTTGTTGCTCTTGGCTCTTGCCTCTTGGCTCTTGTCTCAAGGTGAAGAGATGATGATGATGACAAGAGTGTGTGTGTGTGTGAGAGAGAGAGAGACAGCAAATGGCAGACACTTTTGATGAAGACCAAGTGCGTTGTGTCTTCTTTTCAGTTTCCATTAGCGCATTCGTCGTGTGGCAGGCTGAGTGTCTAAGGCAACAGTAGCGAAGACAGACAGCCCCCCTTCTCCTCCTTTAAGTAGTATGTGGTACGCCCTCTTCTGTCACGTTGCGCCCTTCCATTAGCAGAACATATAATGCAACAACAACAACAACAACAATAACTAGTTGCCACTCATTTTCGAGTGTTGTTGCTACATGAAAATCAATAAAAATCAGCGTGTGCGGCAGATCAGCCAAACGGATCGCATTTTACCTATTATATACTACACTTTGCCAAGAGAGTGCAGAGGGTATAACAGTTTTATGACTTAATGTTTGAGTCCATTAGAGCTTGATTTATACCCTATACTTGGAGAGTTTAAGGGGAGGATCAAGCATAAAGCTTTGAAAATTGATTTCAGTAAAGAAAAAAATTTCAGAAAACAAAATCAAAAAAATTTTCTATTTTATTCCTGTATGGGAAAGTTAACACTAAAATTAATAAATGATTATTCCTTATATATCCTGAATATAATTTGTATTCCAGGTTTTCGAAAGAATATTTCAGCATCTCGCAAGTTTAGTCTTCGAAATTTGAGGTCCCAAGTTCAAGATGCGACCGCAATGGAATGAAAAATGTTTTGGCCCTCATTGTCGGCATTTGTGTTTTGCGACGATTTCCATATTTTACGCCATAAATTAAACACTTGAAATGCCGAGGGAGGCAAAAAAATAAATCCACTTGAGAAAAAGTCATACAAAATACTATAATATATAGAAACATTCAACTTGTAAGTGCGGGCGCCTTCTAAATGGGAAATGAAAAACCAACAAAAAATGAGAAATGTAAAAGAAGCACAGCTGTTGTTTGATAAGAGCGAAATGAGCATTTTGTAATTGTGTGGCAAGTTCCGTTTAATAAGCGGAAAGCGGATGCAACACAAAGAACTCCGCTTCGCTGCTGTGGGAAAATAAAACTCTAGTCTGGAAAATCAAAGCATATAAGGAACGATGTGCTTCAAGCACGCAACAAATCTGACGTTTACCCCGTTTCTGATTTCGATTATTCGTAAGAAAAGACACCTTTGCAAGCTGAAGTAAAAGAAGTAAAAGCAAAAGCAGCAGCTCATGACATGACATAAACGTACGAGATAGGGGGGGAGAGGGGATGGGATTTAAGTTGGCTAAAGCACCGCCAGACACGCCAATGGCAACCAAGTCAATAGCCAGACAAATGAAAAGCTTCGACAAGACAAGCAGAAAATGGCAGCTACAAATGCGAAAGATTTGGAAAAAAAGTAAAAAACTTTAACAAAGTTGAAAAAAGAGTTGTGACTGTTCTCTTTAAGGGTGTTGGGTGGAAAGAAAGCTTTAAGAGAAGTAAGACATTATAAGGAAAATGCCTTAGCCTTAAAGTATTCTTTTCCAGAATATTCTGTATATAAAGTTTATAACGATGTTCCATAGGTATAATGCCCTTCAAAAGAGCATAAAACGACTTCAGTTCCACACGAATGGTTCAGCTCGCAAAAGCAAAGGAGTTAGAAGAAAGAAAAAGCCAAGGAAAAACGTAGTGAAAGGAGTTGAAAAACCAAGCGAAGCGTAAACATTTTACACGACGCCATTTCAATGTGTGTGTGTTGCAAGTGGCAGGGACAAAGAGGGGATTGTAGCTTGTAACAGCTTAAGAAGAGATTCCAATGTCTGAGCCCCATCAGAAAAGGACTTGTGTCTACACAAACATATAAGCTTTGGAGCAAAACGAATATTTCATAAATAATTGAATGAAAAATATGCTTTTGGTCAGTGGAATGGCTTTAAAAATTGCTTGAAGTCAGCCTTTCACTTTTTTTCTTCGCTTTTTTTGGCCTTATCGCGCGAATGTGTCGCGCAATTTGTCATAAATTTGTCAAGTTTATAGGCGAAGCCGTCGTAAAGTCTATGAAAATATGCGAAGTAAAGCAATATTTTGTTGTTGCAGCTGTTGTTGTTGCTGTTGTTGTTGCTGCTGTTGTTGCTGTTTAGATAGCAACTAAGTGCGGCTGCAGCATCCTCTTTGCTGTAAGCCAAAATGCAAATGTAACGCAACACCTTACCTAAAACCGCTTGAGTCAGACACCTCCACCCCACCCCTTGCCACGCCCACAATGCCACACCACGCAAAACATTTGCATTAATCATGTTTGCATTGCATTATGCAGCAAGCACACACACACACACACACACACACACACATAGCACAACCCATCAGACACTGCTTGCCCCTTTTGCCTACGAGTTAAGTGCTGCTTGAAGCTCCTCCTCTCCCAGGGTTGGCGGCGCCTACGAGTAACAAAAGTACAGCCAGATGCGCTGCTGAAAACTGTGGGCATAACTCCAGCCCTCCCCCCCCCCCCACACACACACACACACACACACAGCCACACACAACAAGAGACTCATGCATAAATATTTTTTGCATAAACAAAAGTGTTGAAAATGCAATTTGCCAGGCTTTGCGAGCAAGAGGGGAGCAGTGGGGGGAGTATGGTTGGTTGAAGCAACATGAGGCATAGCCTGTCGCTTAGTGCGAGGTCAAACCAACAATGGGGAATAGACATACAACGACAAACTTAACAAAGCAAATGTGAAACAACATTATGTTTAAGTTTAAACTTTAAAGGGTTTCCAAAAACAAGGGAAAATTATTTTTATTTATTTATTATTTTTTTTAATTGTAGCGAAGAATTAATTCTACTTTAAAATTTATTACAATGCCAGAGCAACAAAGGTCTTGAGGCTGTTAGGGAAAATAGTTAATGGAAATGTTTGCTTAAACAATTTAGCTTTCTATAATGAAGATCTTTCCCTTAAGTCATTCTGTTATGCTAAGCATATATATTATATAACAAGAACCAAAATTACTTGAAATTCACTTGCAAACATTATTGCATACCAAAAAGGCTTATTGCACTATTAAACTATTAGATTTACTGACTTTGGAATATACTTAAACTCATTAATATATGCATTGTGTCCAGCTACACTTTATGAAACAAAACGTAGATAGTTATAGAGCGTTTGTTGTGTCATGCACTGTAAGAAAAACAAATGCATTTTATATGAAAAAACCCAAAAATATGAATACCTTTATAAATATTTTCTCCCTCTGTACCAAAACACATCTAACCACAACTCACACATATGTTTAGCGAGCATATACACTAAAAATAGGGAAAACTTTTCTAGCTTGACCTCGTCTGTGTCGTGCTAGCCGAAACGGCGGCCTATGCGGCGTATGCGTTCACGCTGTAAGGCACATTATGTATACGCACATAGAGCACACACATATAGCAAGACAAGGGAGACAGAGAAAGAAAGAGAGCGAAAGAGTGAGACAGAGTAGGGACGACACATTTATATGGCAAACTGTTTTTAATGCTTTTAATGCGCCAAAGTGTTGTTTCATTTTCATTATTTGCACAAGCTGCCACACATTTAAATGCCAGTGTGCGGCACACCCCTCCCCACCCCACACACGACTAGTAGTATGTATGTATGTGTTCAGTACCCAGAACATAGTACGTCCAGGTCCAAACGGAACGAAGCGAAGCCAAAGCGAACCATTCGGTATGCAGCTGTTGAGCTATAATCATAATTTCATAAAGCACATTTTCACAAAAGCTTTCAGCACCCTAAACTGCATTGTAATTACAGCAATGGGGCAGAGAGGGAGGGGTGGCGAGAGGAGGTAGCGCGCATTTTGTAGCGCCAGTCAAGGCGAAAGGATAACGATAACCAACATGTTGGCTGGTTGGTTAGTTGCCAAAAGGGTTGAATGGTGGCGGGGAGGCTGGGTGAAGGAGGTGAAGCTTGGAGCTTACAGCTGGGTGGCAATTGTAGTTGTTGTTGTTGTTGGGGGGCTTTTCGTTTCAACGCATAAATATTGCAAAAGGTTCAAACAAAATGGCGTCGACGCGCACAATAAATACCGTTACAACAGACATGGCTGCCTTCACACACACACACACACACACACACACACGGCTATAGTGCTGCTCTTTCGTATGTATTTGTATTGTAATAAAAGTGAATTTATGCAACATATTTATTTCTCTGCGCCCTTTTGTCGAATATCATTTGCAATTCAACGAACAACAAACTTATCATGCTGTTTGCTATGCTAATGAGGGCCAAAAATAAAAGGCTTAAAGCCTTCCCAAACACTTCATCAAAAATGTTTTACAATCTGTTCAAACTTCAAACCAAAAATATGCAACTTCGATGTATTCCGCTTAATAATTCAACTATAAAAACATTTGTCGCAATTTGTCAGCGCAGATAATTCAAAATAATATTAAAAACCAGTGCAAATTCTGTTTAATGAAATGGGTTGAGAGGGGTGAAGATGAAAGGAAGGAAGAGTAAATTAATGGTATAGGAAAATTTACTATATTTTCAAAGGAATTCCATCTATCTTTCGAGCTATCTTGACTTCTTTCTGCCTTGTTTTTCATGTTTTTCTATCAAAACATGCCTCATTATATTAATCTTAGGGATTGACAATTTAACTTATAATGATTAAAGACCGTTTTCTTAAGCCATCTGGTACTTGTTCTTACTCTCAACTAATAAAACTTTTTTATAGGACAACTCAAAGTTAAGAACCTTAGCCAAAAAAACAGCTTTCAGCTGAGATTCAACAACAGTTCCCTAAGTTTTCACCTCAGAAATATCTTGATTATTGTTAGGTACCAAAATAAAGCACATCAGATGTTTTTCTCACAAAACCAAGCCAAAGGGCTCTGGCGATGTCTTCGAGGTGCACGAAAAACCACAACAACAACAACTAAACCTGGCCAAGAAACAGCAACAGTCATACAGTTAATTTGTATATATATGTGTGTGTTGGGCCAGCAGTTGCAAAACAACAATGAGCTGGCTCATCAACTGCTTGCCACAAGTTCCTGAAATCTTCCCTCACCCACAGCACAGCAGAAAAAACAGAAACAAACCGCTTACAAGTGTACAAAAAGCCTCGCGATGCTTGAAGAGATTCGAGGCAGAGAGAACACCAAGAGTGCCCCAAGGCCTACAGAATGTCATTGCATGCGGGTTGAACCTAGAAGTAGGAGAGGATGGGTAAGGGGGCAGGGAAACTGCTCAAGTGGCAATGCTTTTCCTGCCTTGGCTAACGGAAATCCATTAGGTTTCGCCCGTTGCAGTTTGCATTTCTCTCCTCTTTTTCTCGCTGCCTCTCTTGGTTTCCGTTTGACATGGTATACCACCGCGATACCGCTACTCCGCTTCACCACCCAAAAGCCGTTAACCGCAAAGTTGTCTGCACCTGCCCCTCTCCCCTTCCCCTTCCCTTTGGCCCATCCAGTATAATCAAACGTTTTGCATATGTTGAACGCTCCACGTTTCGGCATTTTATGCGTTTCGATTAGCATAAATCAAATCTATGGCACGTATTTTCGACTAGTATACAACTTAAATAACATTTGTACTACAAATAGAGGAACTGCTTTGGAAACACCTTTCGCCAAAAAAAAAAAAAACTCATAAAAAACTGAGCTGAAACTGAAACCAGATCCAAGTGATTTCGACTGATGAAAACATTAACATTATACACACAAATTTTTATGGCTACTTCAATGTTTAATGCGCTATGTACGAGAGGGTATGGTGACTTCGTTGTGAATTTTGATTAAAAAATATTTTCTAACTAAGTTTTCAATGGGATTTCAAGCTGAGAGTAAAACTTTATTGCTAGATTTATAAAAAAGGACAAAAAAGGTTTTTTTATAATCCTCCCAAAAGAGTATTTAAATGTCGTTTGTTTAACCTTCGAACCTGATTTTATTTTATTTTTATAACTTTTGATAAAGAGAATGCGCATGAATATTCGCCAAGCTCAGATGCGAGATGTCGTAAAAAATAAAGAAAATAAAAAACAAAGCCAAAAATCAGATCTTTAATGACGACGACGATTTTGTGCGCTTTTAATTGCTCAACAGTTTGACAAGCTGACAAATAACACAAACCACTAACAAAAAAAAAAAAAGCCGTCAACTTGATGAATTCGCGACGCCCGCATCGGTCAACAACACGAAACAGCTAAGCCAAGTCTGAGGCGAGGCGAGGAGGGGGGGTGGGGGCATGTGTCAAGTCACCTGTTTTTGGGCTTGTTGCAGGAAATGCAACGTCGACGCGACGCGACGTTCGTCAATGTCAGTGTCAAGAGAGAGTCAGGCAGCGGCATTATACAAATATCTCAATATCCACAATCTCGATCTCAAATCTTAAAAGCAGTCACAAAAATATGGCAACGTCATGTGGGCCGAAACGTCAAGCCGTCGTCGCTGGCGTCGCTAACGGATCATGATGCAGCATTTAAAGTTTGTATCACAAAATTGGCTCGATCGCAGACGCCGCTGCCCCTGCCGCCTCCTTTCGAGTACTTTTTGTAAGCGGCGATTACATTACACGAAAAAAATTGCAAAAAAAATTAAAAAAAAAAAAATAAAAAGAAAAATATTTTTTGAAACAATTCAATTTTCAATTTATTTACTTTTTATAAAATTACAGATTTTTGTGAATGGTATCTTACAATAATTTAAGAATTTTTGAAACAAGAATCAACTTAAAAGTCGGGTATGAAACGTATGAAACTAGTATAAGAACTTAAATTCTCAAAAAAAATCTTTTTTGAAACAAGAATCAACTTAAAAGTCGGGTGTGAAACGTATGAAAATAGTATAAGAACTTAGGGAATATCTAAGGAAAAGTTGGTAAAATCATATGAATATGATGGGATTTGAAAACTTTTCGAAGCAACAAGTGCATTTCTCTCTGTGTACAACTGATACGCAATCGATTTGTTCACGCTTTTGGCGTGAGTTTGCAGCTTTCCTTGAAAAAAAAAAAAAATAAGAATCGATCTGCAGCTACTTAAGACTTGGGCTGAGCGACAAACGAACTGTGAACACATTTTTGTTGTTGTTGTTGTTGTTGTTAAAACATGTGGCACAATTATATGCCACTGACAGACAGACAGACAGACAACAAAAAAGGCGATGTGTTAAGAAAAATGCCAAAAAGGAAAAGGAAAAGTAAAATCATGAAAATGTGAAAAACGTGGAAATTGTGTGTGCGGTAGCCAAAGGCCACAGCAGCAACAGCAGCAGCATTGCAGCATTTATCATGTGCCTCGTTTGCCGGGCGTTGCAACAAAACTATATTTAGACGTGGCAGCTAATGGATGCAGGCAAACACAGAGCAGGGAGTAGGGTGTAGGAGGCAGGGGCAGGCATACTTTCAAATTCATATTTATTGTCTAGGCAGAGAGCCTAGAGTTGAGTGCATTTTTATATATATAGTGTATATATGGCAGTCCATTTGGGCCGCCAACGCCAACCAAAATAAACAATAATTCGAAACATGGGGAAAGGAAGTAAAAGTAGGCGGCCTGTCGCTCAAGACATCAAGAGGGGGAGGGGATAACCCGTAAAATGCCTGGCATTTTAAAAGGTTCCACATGCGTTTTGGGGGTCAGGGCAGCCTGTAGTCTGACGGGTCTGCGGCTGGGCTAATTGCATTGATTAGCTGACGGCGCGTTTTGGTGCGCATCAAAAAAAAGCCACCTTGAGGAGACGGAGCCGGGGGCAGGGGCAGAGAGGCAGGCAGCTGTCAGTCAAGTGGCGACATGTTTACTTGGTAGTCAATCCATAGCCGCAAACAAAAAGAGAAAAAACCCTTTCGAAAAAGAAGAAAAAAAAAACGGGCAATACGGAAACGTTTGAGCCGTGCCGCAAAATACACAGCAAACAACAACAACAACAACAACACAAAAAGAAGCGGCAGATTTAAAGATATTTGTTTGCATTCATATTTCAATATTTTTTTTTTTTTTTTATTTCTGGAATTTTTGTGTTTTCATCTCGGTTATTAGAAGTCGCATTGCGCGCTCGATCAGTTTGTGAAGATCAAAGGTGTTCGAAAGGTGAGCGACGGCAAATTGACATAATGTGGCGTTTAACAACCCTCCCCTCTGCCCCTTGAGAGAGAGAGAGGGGAGTATAAAGATGAACAGTCAGCAGTTTTGCTGGGAGATTTCTTATCTATAGAAATTAGTTGAAAATTTGAAGGGAAAATCAATTTGATTGATATTTAATGAAGAGGTTTAAGGCATAACTTCAAAATGAGAAAACTTAAGAAATATATGCAAAATTCTTAAATATATTCCAAACAAATCAAAATATTATCTTGATTGAAATAAAATACGTTTTCTTCATACTAATTGCCAAGGTTGAAGATTGAAATTTAATACGAAAACACAAAAGTTGATTTTATACAACAACTTTTCAGCTTCTTGCACTGTTTGTTATAAGGCCTTGAACCGTGTTAGATTAACGCTTCTTTAATACTCTCTCTCTCTATTCACACTCATCCCTCGATCATATACAAAATTGAGTCATATAGCCTTCAAGGAACAGCTGCAAACAGTTGATCGTCAACAAGCGATAAGCCAAATAAAGAGAATAGAATAGAGAAAAAAGGTGTAGAAGAAAGCAAAGTGACATAATGGCAGCATCATCTTCATCATCATCATCAGCATGATCTAGATGCAGGGCATTAGGCTAATCGGATAGTAGGATACTTTAGGCCACATACAATCATAAAGATGGTAACATGAGAGATACAAACATTTTTTTTATTTCGGTTTTTGGGTCCAAAGGAAAATTTGCCGCCTGCGCTTTTCACGCCTCTAAACTGTTTCAAGCGGCTTTGCTGCTTTGCTTCTTTAGCGGCTTTTGTGTTTGCCCAAAGATGCGTTAAATGTGGTCTAAGCCGCTTAAGGCCAACATGTCTCTCTCAAGAGCCTGGAGGGCACGTCTCAGTCTCTTAGCCATCTTAGTGTTTGCCAAAAGCGCCGCCAAAGTTCACTGATTCGATTTGCATTTTGGGTGGCGCGGAGTGTTGAGTGGGAAAACGCCGACGACTAATGCGTTAATCACTTTTGGATATGGCGTCAATTGAATGGCGCGTGCCACAATCCAAAAACGGGCAGGAACTGTGCAATTTGGCTGCGGGACATCGATCTAAATCTACAAATCAATTGCTCTAATCAATTGTTACTTTCGAGTGCGCGCGCATTCGTTCGTAGCCCAACCCCTACAGCACTTGGAACCACATCATTGTGGGTCGTCCTTGGCAACGCCTTGCACTTGTCCTGACTGCGCTTAACTTTTGGGCAACTTTCAGCAATGGCCGCCACGTGTGCGCACAATTGTTGTTTATACTAACAATTTGTGATGCGAGAGGAAGACGCACATTATGTGTAAACTTTGTTAACCATCAACCATAACAACACACCCAACCACCACACTGAGAGAAAAATATATGTATATGTCAAATGCTAAATGTTATATCCATAAGTTTTTTTTTGTTATTTTTTTATAAATATATTAATATTATTATAAATTTTTTTTATTTTTATTATTATCTGTACTGTAACACTAAGAAAACTGTCTTTAATAAAATTAAAATTAAAATTGCCTTCGCTAAAAACAAAAAAGAAATACAAAAAAAAATGTTCGAATGTCAAATTATTTTTCCTAAACAGTTATTGTATTTTAGTTCATCACATTCTTTTCTCTAAGTGTAGTGCTTACTGCCGCAGCGCCTTCCTGATTGCCCGACGTTCGTTAAATTTTGTGTTGTGGGCCTATTGTTTTTGTTGGACACGCGACGACGTCGAACGCGAACGTCGCCCGACCACGTGCCAATCCGATGCGACGCATCGTCGTCCGGCTGACTTTCAGCTCGACTGCAACAACTGTGACTCGTTTCGCTTTCCCCCAGGGGAGTACGGCGTAGACGCTTCATTCCTGTTTTCATTACGGCCAGCACGTGTGTCTCTCCCTCTCTCTCTTCCTCTTCCTCTGTTTGTGTCCCGTCTGCCGTTGCTCCTTTTTATGCTTTTTTTCAACTTTCATTGGTTAATTTTCACAGGCGTTGATCCTTTGACTTTTATGGCGTAATGCTCAACACTTTCCTGGGAAATTGTTTTTTTTTTTTTCGTTTCGTGTCCATATTGCCAACGTTTATTTTTTAGCTGTCACGCTGCGGCGTCCGGCGCGTGCAACACTTACTAGTTCCTGCTCTCTTCCCCCGATTTATCAATGATTTTTTTATGCCTGGGGAAGGCGTGTTTTGTGGCTAATATTTTTCCGTCTGTGGCGAAATTTGCTCATTAACGGCTTGTCGCACAGCAGTGACACACACAGGACGTGGCACACATGCGGCGCACTTGCAACACACTTCATCATGTTATTTCTCGCTGATTGAAGGGGAGTTGCGTTATGTTTTTGTTGTTTTTTTGGGCACACAGGTTGTTCTTGGGCATGGGAATAAAGAAGTCATCCGAATGGGAAGTGAATTTCATTTTTTGGTGGTGGATTATGACTCTATTATGATTGTGCAATAAGTTTTCTTTCCTTTTTCTCCCCGCACAATGATCATAATTACTGTTGCACTAAGTGATTTTAACTGTTTAAGGCTTTGTCTATTATGATTATGATAGTCTTAAGCCCAGTATTCATCTGCGATTCTTATGAAAGATTGATATCGCAGTGCCTGCATGAATCATCTAATATAGCCTTGAAGAGATGTCTCTAAAAACACTTTCCAGCACTTAAAAATCTATAACCATAAGTTATGTGAGTTGTCAATTCGATGACTATAACAATTTGATTTCCACAATGCAACTGTAATTGAACAGAGCCCATTAAAGTGTCGCTAAATCGGAGAAAAAAGAGGCTTTCGCATGTAAGGGAGATTTTATATATATTAAACTTATTTTTTTGATGTTGCAGGCATTAACTACCCGAACAAAAGTCCACTCGAAAGTAGTGAATGAAACTAGGAAACAAACTATGCTACGACTATTTGACTGAACTTTATAGAGAAACAGAAAGAGTGGGAGGGGGGTGTACAACAAGGAGGGTTACAAAATTTATGATTCTAGTTCGGCAACGTCGACGAAATGACGACGAACTTTTTCCTGCTTTTAGCTCCTGTCTATGATGGAAGGGGTGTGTGTGTGTTAGAGGGATGAGCCTGAGTTGGCTTGCTGCCCTTTGACTGCCACTGAAGTGGCTGCGTGTATGCAGTCCAAGTATCATCTGCTTAATCACCAAAATAGCCACCATATGGCACACACACAGAGAGAGGACGACGTGTCCTGCGTGCCCTCGGTTCGAGGGGTTGCGCCAGGCTAACTGGGCTCCAGCTACTGACATCAAAGGCAAAAAAAAAAAACGCATTGCCAACTGTGGCTTTGACTTTGGTTGTAGTTTGTTCGCTTTACTTTTTGCACGCACTGTTCTTACATGTTTGGCACAATAATTTATTCATATGCGCTTACAAGTCACTAATGCTGCTCCTGCTTCTGCTCCTGTTTTTGTTGTTTTTGTTGCTTTTACCACAGACAATTTATGCACGCTTTTCAGGGCAACAGCCGCAAACGCCGCATTTTCACATTCGCAGTTTTTCTTGCCCACTTTTTCTGCGTCTGCAACTTGAACGCAGGATTAAAGTCTCGAGTGGAAGTTGGAGTCTGGAAAAAGTGATTTTTCTTTAATAAAACTAAAATATTTAATATTTCATTTTCACTCGACAAAAGTTTGGCCTTTTTCAGCTTTATATTTTTTAATGGAGAACAGCTTGGGGAGTTCAAGCTCAAGGGGCAACTGGTAAGCCGCTTAGCCATAGCGCCGTGGAGAGTTCTCTTGCTCGATAAGCAAACCCAAAAAAAATACCAAAAAAACTCAAACCAATAAATCATAAGGTTGGTGCTGTTGCTGCTGTCGGAGACTACGCTAATGTGCTTAAGGAACGCTTAAGGTTGTCCGCACGTCAGGAATTCGCGTTTGCTTGACTGATAAGGTTTTGTGTTTACCTGCTGCAGTCGTCAGTCGCAGTCGAACCTCGAAGAGAGACACGCAATACCAGAAGCACCGAAATCAATTGCGTATTTATTGGCCACAATCAATGCGGCGCGACAACGAACGCGGCCCAGCGTCTTTTTAGCCCTAATGATCGCCCACAGAGTGACGTCTGTCCCTCCTGGCGGCGAGTCAACCGCAATAAGCCGCTGGCGTCAACGTCAGCGTCAGCGTCGCAATCGCTGCTGCACCCATTTCATTATGATGCGATCCTTTCATGCCTGTCAACTCTATATTGCGTCATGGCATTGGTATGCCATTCGACTCTGAGTTACCTGCAGCTAGTCTCTCTGGTGTTCTAATCAGTTATAAATCACTCTATTGGCTAGGAAGTGCTCGCAGCATGTTGCTATTTCCTGCTCTTAACCCATGTTTGTAAACAAGAACAGTTTGGTTAAGGTTTTCGATTAGAGAAGAGTTAAGGTATGGTCTGGTAAACCTATTTTTTTTTTTTTTTTTTTTTTTTTTGGTAAAAATATTGTAAATTTATTTAACAGGTTTACTGTTACCTTTTGTGGCAACTTAATCTAGTTTTACATAAGGTAAACCTTTAGGTGATCTACAATGGATAAAGGGATTTATTTCATTCAATTTTTGTCTACTTTACCTCTACTATAATGACATTATCATAACTGCCAATATCATAACAGAAAAGACAGCTGCGTATTGAGCTACATTTAACAATTGTTATAAAAGTAGAAAACATTTGGCATTTTGCTGCCGTTCCGATCGCACATTTGTGACTCACACAGAGTGAAATCAACACTCGGATGCGAATGGCAACCCTTTTTTGGGAAAACACAGAAACGAAAAAGAAAGAAAGAATTATGAAGTGGCACGACAACAAGAGCGCGTCCACTTGAAATCCATTAAATATTTGTAGAAAACCAATAAAAGCAATACGCAGCGCATTTGAGTTCGATGTTGCTGTGGCATGCAGCAAATACACTGACAGAACAGAAAGAGAAAAAAAAAAAAACAACACAAAAACGGCAACTGTGTTTCAAGTGTGGTGGCTGCTGCTGATGCCACTGCTGCTGTTGCTGCTGCTTGTGGCAGCCACTCGAAGGACAACGAACACGCGACTCAGTTCAATATTCAGCCACATAACACACATTGCCACTGCCACTCGACGTGGCATCCTTTACAAAATCAAAAGTGTGGAAATTTTTGACGAGTCCAAGCAATAAACATTGAAATATGCTGCAGTTTACACTTTGCAATCCCACTCCCCTCCCCTTCCCCCTTCCCCTTCCCCTATCATCACGAAACCCTTACCCACAACCCCTTTTCAATTTAGACGTGTGCCACAAGCCCAGCAGAAGCAACAGCAGCTGCCAGTAGCAGTTGAGTTGTTGGTCAGCTGCAGCAACAAATAGCCTCAAATTTCATGGCGCCATCTAGAATTTTGATACCTTGAATTCATGAGAAAAGTAAGTATGCTCTAGTTTTGTATAATAGCTGTCAAGATTGGGATTTATATTTGTAAGTTGTAAAACATTGAAATATCTTATGATTTAATGGGTTTGTTTCAGAATCGTCTTAAAAATCATTATTTAAAAGCATTTGTTGACCTTTCGTAAGTTTTATTTCAAGAAGAAAACGAAGTCCTTGGGCGAATCCGAAAACTTGCGATCGAAAATTTACTTGGGAGCTGGACTTAACTTTCGATTGCTATAACTTTGTCAATTCAAACCCGATTTTCAAATGCTCTACCTCAAAACTCTTGGCTTAAGCTATTAATTAACGCTGCATTTAAATCTACAAACGCGATTTTTTAACGATTTTCATCCCCAAAAAGAAGTTGAATAAAACTTTCGATTGCTATAACTTTGTCAATTCAAACCCGATTTTCAAATGCAATACATCAAAAGTCTTGGTTTAATGTCAAAAATAAAACTGTATTTATATCTAGTAACGCGATTTTTACTCAATTTTCATGTCAAGTTTTTTATGACCGATTACCGACTTGGGAGTGGAACGGAACTTCCGATTACCATAACTTCGTCAATATTAGCCCAATTTGCATATGCAATACATCAAAAGTCTTGTTTTACACTCTGAATTAATACTGCATTTAAATAAATACAAAATAAAGAAATTAATTTTTTACTTAATTTTCATGTCAATTTTTTATGACCGATAACCGACTTGGGAGTGGAACAGAACTTCCGATTGCCATAACTTCGTCAAAATTAACCCGATTGTATATGTAATCATCAAGTCTTGTTTTACGCTCAAGATTAATACTGCATTCAAATCTAGAAACTTAATTTTTACTCAATTTTCATGTCAAATTTATGTGACCAGAAATCGATTTGGGTGTGGAACTGAACTTCCGATTGCCATAACTTCATCAAAATTAACCCGATTGTCAAATGTAATACATCAAAAGTCTTGTTTTACGCTCAAAATTAATACTGCATTCAAATCTAGAAACTTAATTTTTACTCAATTTTCATGTCAAATTTATGTGACCAGAAATCGATTTGGGTTAGGAACAGAACTTCCGATTGCCATAACTTCATCAATATTAACCCGATTTTCGTATGTAATACATCAAAAGTCTTATTTTTCGCTCTTAATTTATACTGCATTTAAATCTAGAAACTTAATTTTTACAAGATTTTCATGTCAAAATCTCTGCTCAATTTTTAGGTGTCTCATTTGAAGTGCTTAATTTTAAGCCCACTAGTCCACCTTTCTAATCACTTAAGTGTTATATATCATATAGTTTAACAGACACTAAAGTCTCCTAGAAGCTCTTAGACCATAAATCAGTTTGCCCCACTTCTCTGCTCCCTGCCAAAAATGTCAACATTTGTTTCATATTGCACATTTTGCCATATAATTTCCATGCATAATCTATTTATAGCTCTAATCTTATCAATCAGCCGCAGCGAGAGTTCCTGCTGGAAACCTCAGCACACATAAATCCCAATGATTATAGGGCTTAGGTCGAGCAGGGTTTCTTTCGAAAGGAAACTGTTGCTGTTCCGGTTGGTCCCGGTCCATTAATCAAACTATTAGCTCAAAATTGCATTGCACTTTTTGTGGACACACCCCTTTCTTAAGAGGGGGAGTAAATATATTTACGAGCCTTGTGGATTTGTGTCTCTCTCTTGGCGAACATACGCGATAATCATGATAATGTGTCCCTGTAATCAACTAATAAGGCTCATGTCACAAGGACACCACCCTCGCATTAAGACCGAAGAGGATTGCTTCTTTTTTCGCAGGGAGCTGTGCCGAAAATTGAATTTAACGCGCAATATTTTGTGCATTTTCCATGTTATGTTTTGGGGTGTTGTTGTGTTTGCTTTGAAAATGCAATTCATGTGTTTTTCGCAGGCGAAGTGAAATTTATGACTTTTATGGTACGCTCGCTTCGACTATTATCGAGGCTTTTTGGGCTGTTTGGTGTTATTGCCACTTCTACCGCTGAGGGTGGGTGCAACTGCGGCCAGCCTCAACACACATACTATGGTAGTGGGGGGTTACGCTATCAGCTTGCAACACATGTCACGAAAAGAACACACAAATAACGCTAGCTAGCTCCTGTTGCCCCTTTACATGGCTAAGTGCGTGTCGGGCGTAAAGCTGTAAGCTGTAATTAAGCCATCCTTATCAGTTATTGTGAAAATATTGTAGCATATTGGATTACAATGCAGATTGCAGCAAGGACAACAAATTGATTTTATGGAAGAGATAGTTTTTGACAACGTATTCAAATGCATTTTTTAGATTTTCTGAGTTTTTTCCAATCCTTGCAACAAATGTTGGATCATTTAATTTTTGTTGAATTCCCAGAATATTTTATACTTTTTTAAACTTTTTTTTCATTCAGTTTGAATTTCCCAAATATTTTTAATATTTTAATTTTTTTTAAACTTTTTTATTTCATTTCAGTTTGCTTACTGATTTAAATTTAAATTTTGTTCATTAATCTTAAACATTTTTGTAGCTTTAGCTCTATTTTTTTAATTTGATTTAATTTTAATTTATTTTATGTCGACTGATATTAGTTGACAATAAACAAATAAAAAAATAAGAAATTTTCAATATTGAAAATGTTTTTAAAACTTTGAAGTTAAAAATTTTTCTGTCTTTTGATAGATTTGTATTCATTTGAAGTCAGCTGCTGCAGTTTTATATTCTTAAAAACTTTCTTTTTCTATTTCGAACGTTTTTCCAACCCGCAAAAACTAAACTAATTACTGCTCTGGCTTGACTTCGGTCACCTCGCTGACCACTGGACTTTGCCGTCGTCTTATCAAAACGAAAATTTGTACGCTGATAAGGTGTACATGCAACAACAGCGACAACAACAACAACAACAACCGTGCAACCGCAATAACAAAATGAAACTAGAGGTAGACGAAGACGAAGACTATTCAAATGAGCGCCAGCCGGCGACGATGGCATCGGCGCAGCAAATTAGGAAAGGTATTAAGATAAAAACGGAAAAAAAGAAAAACCAAAAAGAAGAAGAACTCACTGACTGTCGGCAGAGAGAAAGAGAGAGAGAGAGGGAGAGAGTCAGGTATACACGCCTTGAAATGGCGATCTTAACATTGGGTTTTATTCTTTGGCTTCGGCTTTGGGATACACGTTTTTTTGTGGGCAGCTGTGTGTGCGTCGCGTTTCGATTGCATTGGCGCCATGTTTATCTAATTTGGGGACATTTATGCATGGCATTCCGCGCGGTTGTTTATAGGTTCGGTTAAACCTGCACTGATAAGACCACAAAGCCTCGAACCCCAAACGCAACAAACCGGTCGCTGACTCAGCAAACGCTGCGCCTGTGCCATGGGCCTCAAAAAGACAATAAAAAGTGGACAGGCTAAGGTGCCTTTTGGTTAAGAGTGATGAACTAAGAGATACTCAGTGTTTGGTTGAAGTTTCTTGAGAGAATCTTTGCTTTTGGATAGCCGTCAGTCAGCCTGTTAGCCAGCCTTTTAGCCAGCTTCCATAAACTTCTTTATACCCTGTGGCATGCACTTTTTTTAATCGGTTTTTTTTCCTTAGGGTACAAAATATATAAAAACGCAACGAGCGACAATTAAAGCGATTTCGAGTTGTGGTTGTATGTCGGCATCGTCATTTTTTTGTATTTGGTATTGCTTTGAGTTTTATTTGTTGTTGTCGAGGGTTTTTATTGAGGCATTTGCAACAGAAAGAGAAAGAAAAAGTCTGGAGTGTGTCACAAGCGTTCAGTCCTGGTTTGGCTTGGCTTTTTTGCGCCTTATCTTTGGAATGTAACTTAAACTTTAAGGATTATTGCCTACAATAAATTTGCGCAAACGAATTCTCAACTCTTTCACTCTTTGTCTTTCTTTCGTCACGGCGACGGCTTTTAAGTCTGTTTTGTTTGTGTAAGTTAATACAATACCGCAGCTTAACCCCCCCCCCCCGCCAACAACCACCACCTCCAACTCCAACATCATCTTTATTTTTTTGTTGCTGCTCGTCTTGTCTTTCATCATTAGCGCTAATTAAAAGTGTATAAACTTTCACTTTGAAGCCTTCTAGGCAAGACGGACACGTGCCTCCTGTTGCACACACCTGGCGCCGCTAATGAGCTGAGCAAAAGGGATATTTGGGGAGTCGTTATGGAGGCGACGGCGACGGCGACTGTCAAACGATGCGTGATTTATGGCACACAATCAAGTGGCAGCAAAGGTCACACACACAGCAACAAAAGCAGCCAAGTGGAAGCTGTGCTACGGCTGCTCCGGCTGCTGCTGGTGGTGGTGGTGATGGTAACGGAGGAGCTTTTGTTGTGCACACACTTGAATGCCTTCAGTCAACGCTGACCTACGCCCAGAAGCTGCTCAGTTGCGCATAAGTCGCGTCAAGATGGTGAAATCGCAACAGCCGCGTTTCGGGCAACGCCTCCTCTTGCCCCACCCACCTAGTACTACTGTTGGTAGAGGCGGAGTGTAGCGAGACGTGGCTGCAACACCAGCTTTGGCTATACTCTGTTGTTGCAGGAAAAATTGTCCCCTTTCTTGTTCTAAGTAATGTGTTTGATAATGAACGATAGACTACTTCCAAGCCATATCATACACCATTGCATCTCTAAGTTAGAGTCTGATTTGGTTTTATATTCTTCTCCCTTCTAGTTACATGTAATGTGTTTGGTAATGAACGTTAGACTACATCCAAGCCGCTTTATACTTAATAACATCTCTAATTTAGAGTTTGATAGTCTCAAACGGAGTCGGTTTTCTTTTCTTCTCCCTTCTAGTTCCAAGTAATGTGTTTGGTAATGAACGTAAGACTACTTCCAAGCCAAATCATACACCATTGCATCTCCAAATTAGAGTTTGAGTCGGTTTTCTATTCTTTCTCCCTTCTAGTTACATGTAATGTGTTTGGTAATGAACGTTAGACCCGTTACATCTCTTGCTGTTTCCAGTACAAACCATTAACAGTTCTTCTCTAAGTTGTAATGCAGTTTGCATTTCAGTCAAACCAATAAAACTATCTCAACAGAGCATTCAGCAGTCGGTTTTCTATTTTTTTCACACTCGTTTTAGCATTTTTGCTGTGGTCTGTCAAAAATATATTTTTATTGCCACCAAAAATGACAACACTTAGCACATAAGCCCACACCACACCACATCCATCCACATCTTTTTTTTCTGTGGGTGTTAACACAAACGCCGAGACTACGACTCCGACTCCGACGCCGATTGTGAACCCTTGGATGCATTCAAAATCTTCCGCTTGATTAGGCGCCGATTCGCACACACACGCACACAAAAAGCCAAACACAAATGCAAAATGTGGGCGTTGACAGCGCCCAACAATTATGTAATGTTTGACTGTGACTGCGATTGGGATTGGGTTGAAGGATTTGAATTGGACACTTCTTCTTCTTATTTGTGTATATAAGGGTTGCATTAACGCTTCAATGCATAGAAGAGGATGCCCAGATTCAGGATTCAATGAATTTAAACGACAGCACGCGACTCAGTTTTTTATGTTGTTGCTGTTGATGTTGCTTTTGCTTTTGCTGTTGTTGCAACTTCCAGTAAATTGAACGGAATTGCTACATTTGTCAGCCGCATTAAACCTAATGACAATATGCCAGTGATAATATGTATACGTACCTTAAGCCCCCTTCTTACACTCTCTCTATCTCATTCTCTTTTTGCTTAGTTCTGGCATATGTCAGAAGTTAGTTACGGGTAAGGGGTTCTAGTTGCCAAAGGGGTTGCCTTAACAACCTGCTTGATGATTAAGTCCTTCGCCATCTTTCATCAACTTTCTCTCGTTGGCAACTTGTTTAAAAATATTTTTAAAAATTTCCAGATAACGCAATTTATTGCCATTAACCCTAACCAAATGAACTACATAACGAAAAGCCCATAAAAAATTATTTAATGGCATCATTAAAATGCTTTAATTAATTTCAACATAAATTCCAATAGTTTTAAGAGATTTTTAATCTTAAATTACCATGCAACAAATACAAATTTATCTATTCATTGCTTTTATGAACAATAAAGTTTGTATTTGTGTAGTGCATATTTAAAGTCGTCTTAACTTGGCTAAAACCATTCTTAGCTTTTGCGCACTTTTGTTCACCATTTTTGCTTTGCGCTTTCGCATAAATTTCCCCTCAAGACTTTGTCGCAGCAACAGTGGGGCGATACGTTGACTACACACACCAACACACACACATATACAGTGAAGCTTTTGGGCGACGACTCGTTGAGAGTCGCAGGTGCTGGCACAAAACAATTCAAACGGCGGACAAGCGTTAAGCGCAAAGAAAGGGTAGCAACAGCAGCAGCAGCGACAAGTGCACAGAGAAAAAAAGGGGGTTTAAATGGGTGGTAGATTTATGTGTGGCAGGTTGGCAGCAGCAGGGTTGGCTGCCTGCTCTAGACAAGTTGCAACAGCGGCAACGTTTGTTGTTGTTCTGTTTCTTCTTCTCAACAACAACAATAAGCGCTTGCCGCCATTTTTAATATGGCGCACAACAAAACCCCACACACACACACACACACACATACACCTTAGCTTTTGCAAAAAAGGTAGAAAACATTGCGCTGCCCTCTCGTTTTGATGGCTTTGCCTCATTTTGCTGCTGCTTCAACTTTGGCTCCAGCTCCGGCTCCACACAGCTGGATTTGCATATAAAAACATTTTTCTTTTTTTCCTTTGCATACATTTGTATGCGCGCGCACACATACACACATAAACACACACATACATATGGCATTTGCATTTGCTTGGGGGCTGTTGCTGGCGTTGCTGCGGCTTGGGGTTTGTTGCGGCTTGTCTGTGGGGTTGGTTAGTTGGTTAGGTTTGAGTTTGAGTTTTGTGTGCGCTTTACCGTCATATAAATTTTCGATTGATATGCAAACTTAAAAGGAACCGCAAAAATTATGCTCCACTGAGCTGGTTGGAGTTACATACATAGCTTTAACTACACCAACACACACACATAAACTATGCAGTGTTACTAGAAAAAAAGGCTAAATGAACGAGGGCGGTTTTAGACTATAATTTTGATTACAAAAATAATTTTTTTCGTTGAAGAAACAAATAAGAACATTTATCAAAATATCTTAAGAAGTTTAATTTTTTTCTAAGGTTTACTCAAACCTTGTACTTCATTTTGAATATTGAAATCTATAAATATATATTTAAGATTATTTTATAGTTTTTCAAGCCATAAACCTGTAATACCTTAAAAAGTTGTCTATAGAAAAAAGTGAAAAACAAGGATTTATTTTTTTATTTTTAAATTATTTTTTAAAAATTTATAATTTATTTATTTAATTTATTTTTTCCGACTCTTCCTTAGCATATTTATGAACTTCATTGTTCCAACATCATTTAAATATAGCAAATCTTCTTTAGAGTAAGTAGTATTAAAAACTTCGAAAGCTTATATTTTCAAACACTTTAGAGTTCATAAATAAGTTTCTTTAACAATTTTCCTTAAATGCATTAAATTTTCATCTTTAGATTTACCAAAACTTTCATAAGAAACCTCGTTGATGCAAAGCTCTAGCAAATAGCTATGTAAGTTCACATATGTAGCATATGCATATGTATCTTGTAATGTGTGTGTGTTGTGTGTGTGTGTGTGTTTGGCCACGTTATAAAAATTCAACGAGCTAGCTGCTAAGGCTGCCACGAAAACTGCATTGAAGCAGCTTAGTTCAACGCTATACAAATAGCTCTGGTTGGGGCTTTATTCTTCTCGCTCTCTCACCTTTCTCTTCTCCACCCACGAGAGAGGAGGGTGAGAGAGATAGCAAGTGGTAGATTGCACTAAAGCATCGATGGAGAACTAAAGCCCTGCTTAAACATTTAACAAACTGCAGGCCAAAAGCTGCACAGGCCGCGCGTTTGACTGACGTTTGACTATTGTTGTTGTTGTTGTTGTTGCCACAGTTCTTGTTGCAGTTGTTGCCTTCCGCATGCATATTCCAATAGATTTGACGCATTGCACATCGGCAAAAAAAATGCAATGAAAAACATTTATATACAATATTCAATCAAATTGAAATGCAAACAAGTCGCATGTTGCAAGTGTGTGTGTGGCAGGTGACAATATGATTGCCACATGCGCTTGCTGCCAATGCCAAACAAAAACACATAAAAAACGAGTTGGAATTGAAAAAGTCATGGCTGTTGCTACCGCTGCTGCTGCTGCTGTGACTTTGAATGACAGATGAGTTGCAGCAGTTGCAATTGCAAGTTGCAACAATAACAGTTCAACAATTCGGCTGTTGCAAAGCGCCAACAATGAAAATGTCGCGTTCGCATTCACGTTTTTGCCAAAAACAAAACAAAATAGAGCAAACAACAACAACAACTGCAACAATAAACAATGACAGCTGCAAAATGGCAGATTGCAAAAAACAACAAGAAGAAGGGGAAAAGGAGGAGGAGGAGGAGTAGAAAGAACAACATTGTGTGCGGCAAACTGTGGAAACTTAATTCAAAATCAACAACAACTGACAACAACAAAATGAAATGCAACAAAAAATGTCAAAAAAGAGGAGAGAGAGAGAGAAACTTGAAACTCAAGTAAACACTGGCAAAAATAGTTGTGTACGAACTTTGGGGTTGTTGTTAAGATTAGAATATTTTATAATGAGAATGTGTTAAGGAAAAGTAAATGAGAGAGTAGAAAACTATAATGAAACCTTGGAAAGGAATTAACAAAAAGTAAGAAAGTTTTAGTCGAGAAATCCCGAGAAAGTATTAAACTATATTCCGTATCGAAAAAACCTTATATAAAAACAAGTAAGAAGACTCTAGTCGGGAAATCCCAAGTAGGACATACCCTTAACCCGGACAGATAGAAATACCTATATTGAATCGCCTGTTGATGTTGATTCAGAATGTATAGATACATTATGGGGTCGGAGATACTTCCTTCTGTCTGTTTTTTAACCCATTTCATGAGTTAAGGAAATAAAAAGTAGTTCAAAAGATGGAAATACATTAAATAAATAGGAAGTACAACGAAAAGGTAAGAAACATTACACAAACTTTCGAAGCAAAAAACTTTAAACATTAAAGATTCCAAACACAACCCGTTAAATTCAACTTAATTGTTACAAGCTTAAAGCCTTACTTAATAGGGATAACCATGTAAGTTGATAAGCACACACACTAACACTCACACTTACACACAGGTAGTAACACACACCTATGTATGTGTGTGTGTGGTAGACGGAAACGGATGTGGCAGCGCCATAGAGAACCTTACGCTCGCGACAAATGGCGGTCGTCGCAAAATACGAAACGGAACGAAAGCTGAATGAATGCATGACTAGACGACAAACGGACGGACAGACAAGCGGACAGACAGAATGACTAAATGACTAACTGAATGACTGACGATTGTGTTGGCCTTACTGTGTGCTCACAAACTGACTAACTGACGGACGGGGACAGACTGACGGACTGGTGTTTCCGCTTTTTACGTTCATTGCCTCTGCCGCAATTTTAATTTTCCTAATGGATATCGATCCCAGTCGTTGCTCGGCCGCCCAACAACAACAACAACAACAGGGTCGTCGTCGTCGTTGTTGCTGGCAAAAAAAAAGGATAATAGACTTCTTTATTGTGCATGCGACTCTATAAAAGTCAACTCTGGACTTTGTTGTGTGTGGCGCTGCTGCTGCAGTATGATGGCCAAAAAGGGACGTTTGGGCGTCAGGGACGCGAGGCAAGGACTACGTGCGTCGCACTGACACACAAAACCGTAGCATAGACAAACACACACATACACACACACACCTAGGCACACACACACACACATGGAGCACACCTCAACAACCTCACACAATAAATAAACTGCTACGTCATGCAGAGCAAAACAGTTGGCAATACGCTCTGACTCGCTATCTCTTTCTCTCTCTCTCTCTGGCTTTCCCTTGCTCTCTTTCTCTCTCTCTCTTTCTGTCTGTCCAAACTTGAATGTTGGCTTTAAAGCCGAAAATTAGATTTTTTGTTGCAAGGCCTACAAAAAAAAAATGTTTATACAGAGAAAAAAAGTTTTGTAAAACAAAGACGTAAAACTTTACAAAAGGAAGAATTTTTTTTATGTTTTAGAAGACTTGGAATAATATTTAAGCTTGAAGTCGAGTTGTTTAGAAAATCTTATTATAACCTTCTTTAAAATACTGTTCAAATAAAAATTATGTTGGAAATTATTCTTTATACATACTATAAAATAAAATTAATTTAAAAAAAAAAAAAATTTTGAAAATGCTTTAAAATATTCACTTGTAAGCTTGATTTAATTTATTTATACGTTTTTTATTAAAAAGAATTTGTTGTAAACTTTATTTCTACACTCACAAACAAATATTATAGTATACGTCGAATTCCTCCTCTCTTTTTCTCCCAGTGCACCACTGACCATATGAGTTTGGTTCTTAACACACCTTGCAACCCGCTCAATACTACTATGCAAACCCTCATTTCGTAAACATTTTGCCTTTTTGCCGCAAGTTTTTGGGTTTGCTTTCCGGCTGCCCGTTTTTGCCAAGTGCGAAAATTAAATGAACCGCAAGTCGGGAGCAACAACAACAGCAGCAGCAGCAGCTTCCTCCCTCCAGCTGATGACGACGATGATGATGATGATGAGCACGAGTCACGAGTCTCAGCGTCTTACAGCTTGTCTTCCCCGCCACTATCTTCGCCCCTCCCTCTCCTAATGTTTGTGTAGGTGTTTTTGCGTGTTGTGCTATTTGCATAAGTTTTTGCTATTTGCTTTTCGTGACAAGGCGGGGGATGGGGGAGGGGGGGAGTTTGATATGAACGTAGAATACGCGTCGTATTTTGAAATTGAAATTGGAATTTTGAGAAACATTTGCATTGGGTTCGCATTTTTTGTGTGTTGAAGGGGTTTTTGCGGGTTAAATAACAACAAATAATCAAAACGGGTTTCGTTTTGCTGACGTTTTTTATTTCTTATCGTTTGCTTTATGCTAAATATACGCAAATATCTTGCCCTTCAAAGCCCTTTGGAACCCGTAGCATTTTCTAGTTTTTCGGTTCAGTTGGAATAATTTTAGTTATGTAAATCGAATGGCATCAAAACAAAGCTTGTTGTAGGTGCAAAATATTTAAATCAATCGGCAGCAAAATATTTTTAAGGCATTTTAAACAACAATTTGTATAATTTTAGCTTAGTTATAAGCTATTAACTATTTTATGAGCATTTTATGCAAATTTTTGGTGGTTAAAAAAATGTTTTCGAGTATTTTAACATTATTTTTTTGAAGTTTTGTTTAAAGTTAAGCTGAGAAATATTTTTATTCATTCGAATTTAACTTTTCTTGCATTTTATATAGCTTTTATTTATTTATAAGAAAAATTTCTTAGAAAACTCTCCAACAAATTGGCATTAGATCACAAAATAAATAAGTATACGTATGGGGTTATATATCCTTTTAGCTTCTTCACATTGTAATTGACATCGAACAGGGTTGCCAAATTGGCTGCTGATTACTAAACTAAAGGCTACAGAATTGTGGCTAACCTTAAGCTGTCCATACGATAGGGGTGTGGGGGGGGGGGGAACAAAACAACATTGGTAGCAATCAAAGTGCAAAAGACAGGCCAAAGATTTACAATGGGTGCTAAACTCAATCTACAATACAACATTTCTAATTAACTGGCTTGAAGTGAGAGTGAAATAGACAGATGGAAAGACGAGACAGCGGCTGTCAGTCAAGAAAGTAACGGTAAAGACAGTGGGATGTTCTTGCTTGCGATTTCGCATAAGGAAAGAAGAAACAGTTACGAGAATGCTCTCTCCTCTCTCTCACTCCTTCTCTCTCTTCAATAGCAATCGAATGGCAACAACAACACTGATAATTACTGCATAACTCTATACATGAATCTACCAACAAGTTGAAAACATTTCATTTTCACTGGAGGTGAGTTTGGGTAAGAGGTGAATTGTGGGGGGTTTCGTTGCTTGAGTGACATGTCCTAAATTTTGTAAACGCGCTGCTCGCCACTATAACCTGTTGTTGTTGTTGTTGCTCGTTTTGCGTCGCTCGCCAGACTTTTACCGGCATTTCAATTAACCCAATTAATGGACGGGACCTAATTAAATTTTGAAATCATGCTGCCAGCCTTGCACAGCAGCAACAGCAACAACAGTAACGAGCAGACACACAGACAGACAAATCAGTCAGCTGTTTTTGCCTGGCCAGCTGAATCAGTGTGTGTGTGTGTGTGTATGTGTGCGTGAAGGAGATGGCGCGAAAGCTTTTACAGTTGTGGGAGCGTACGTCATGTGTGTGTGTGTGAGAGGGTTTGCGTGTACAGTGGTCCTTAGAAATTAGGATTTTTTAAAGCTGAAAATATTTTATTGCGAACGAAAAGCTAGAAAAAAGCTACATTTTATGTTCTTAAGCATTATTTATGGAAATAATATTAAGTATTTATTTTTAAACTTACAACAAAGCCTTATAATGAAATTTTATATATTATATATTTAAAGTCTAAAAGCCAAAATTTAACTGCTAAAAACTTATAAAAATTTTTCCGATTCTTAAAAAACGTTTAATTTCGATATTCAAAAGGTTTTTTTCTAAATAAATATTATACTTTCCTAACTCAACATCATTTTTCGCTAGCCAAGATATTCTAATTAGCCAACAGCTACTGTAGAAAACGTTAGCGTCTGGCTAACTGCGATGGCTCTGACTTAACGTTGTGGCCCAAGCGAAGCGCTGATGACCTTGATTACAATCCAGCTCCCCCTGCCTCCCCCCACTAAACCAACAAGCCACTCCCCCTCGCCCAAATGGCTTGTCTCACAGCAGAAGCAAAAGCAAAACGGAAGCAGCGTCAAATAAAAATGGTAAAAATAATGGCTAACTGGGTACACACACACACACACATACACTGTGGGGAATCATCAGTAGACAGCCAAACTGGCAACAACTACAACAACAACAACAACAACAAATCATCAGGCTAACAGAGAAGAAGAACTGGGTGCCAAGTCAACGAACTGCTAACCGCAACAAAACACACACTTGGGTTTTAGATGGAGGTGCGATGGGCGGAAGGGAGGTGGGTTGTTGCTGCTGCTGCTTGTTGCAGGCGTGGCATATGTCATTAAAATTGCAACAGAGCCTTGAACAGTAAACGATAAAATCGAGTCGAGTCGAGACGAGAGAGAAACGGTAAAAACACACACACAGAAAATCAAAAGATCAATAATTATTATGATGTAGCGACGAGGCCAACAAAAAGACGTTGCCACCACACACACACACACAGCCGCAACAGCAAGAAAGGAAGAAGAAGAAGCAACTAGAAACAGCCGCAGCCAAGAGTCAAGACAAGGTGCGGCTGTGGCTGCCAAAAACTTCGACAAGCGCATTACACAGCCAACAATTGCAGCCAACAAGCAGTCGGGTAGGGGTAGGGGTGGAAGGGGGGGTGCTCTTGGGTGCAGACTAGCGGCATTTGCTTACAAGTGCAACCATTTTGTAGTACAAACTTCGAAAACCAAAAGCGAAAATTGGCAAAACAAAGGAGCAGCAAAAAGCAAGCAAAAAGAAGCGAAGAGAGATGAAGTAGCAGCAGTTAAGGGGGGCGGAGTGGGCTGCTTTGACTGCCTCCATTGCCTGGCCTGGGCTTGGATTGCAAATGTAGCGACGGCAGCAGAACTTGCAACTAAACTCTCACAGCTGTGGGCCTTAACTGAAAGGGGGGCGACTCATGCGCAGTGGCGCCAACCGATTGGCCCGCTTGGACGCCATTTAGAAAACGGCGCCGAGCGAGATGGCCAACGCATGTATATATACCACAAGTATGTATGCGCGTGTGTGTGTGTGTGCGTGCGCGAGCAGCGCCGCCAAACACCTGTTTCTGTTTTTTGCTGCCCGCATTTTTCGAAGAACCAAACCGGTTGCACACCAACACCGCTACTCAACGACACCAGCTAGCTGCACTGCTCACACACAGCAAGCGACCGAGCAGCGTGCAAACAGTGCCGCTGTTAAGCCAACCAACGAGGGGTTAGCTGCGCTGGCGTTGACGTCGACGTCGAGCGCCAGCTGCGACGTCGATGCGCGCACGAAGGAAACGAACGCACGAACTGAGGCGTTCGTATTTGCATGATACACAGCCGGTTTAGTCGTTCAGCAGTCGCAGCGCCGTTAGCATCGTGTGCAAGCGCGTTTCTATTTCAGCGTTTCTAGCGTATTTATAATATAATTGTTGTTGTTGCTGTGTGTTGCGGTGTGTGCGCGTTACGTTAAAGCAACAACAACAACAGCAGCAACACACACCCTACAACAACAACAACTTTTAGTCGTTGTCGTCATCATCGTTCGTTGTTCGCCTTTTTGCCGTCGTCGCTTCTTGTACCACAAAAATAAAAATTCAAAGAAAAATTAAAACACGGTTAACATTTTTTGCCGCCGTCGCCGATTTTTGTTGGATACGATACGAAAACTCGACGATATCTTGTAAATATATGCGTATAAATTTTCGATCTATGGCGTTATTACATTTACCTGTTCGCGTGTGACCAACAACAACAACAACAACAACAAAAGAGTGCCGTGATAGATACAAGATACAAGTTAGAGAAAGAGAGCAAAAAAAAAGTATCTTAAGATTAACTAAACTGTACAAAAGTGCCTTAAAGCAAGAGTTAAAACCCCAATACCCCGCCCCAACAACAACAACAACAACACTTGATGCTCAATGCCGCAAAATACGGTTGGACTTTTGAGTTTTAGTTTTTGATATTTTCGAAAACCGAAAAAGAAAAGAAATCATTCACACAAGTGTGTTGTTTTTATTTGATTGGTTGCGAAGCCGGGTCTATAAGCCAAATATATGGTAATGGCAGAGATTGGTGGCCATTTGGCTCACCAGCTACCATTGCACAATCACAATCACAATCAAACTGGATTACAGCCATCGCTGGTGATGAATCATCACCTGGATTTGGATTGTCATGGCCATGATGTGATAAGTAAGTTCAAATCCTTTGACATTTTACAAAAACCCAAAAACAAATCGCAAAACGTAGAATACAGCATGGAAATCATGTATTCAAGCCGTCGGGATCTTTAGTTTGTTTTTGAACGAAAACTAAAGAACTGGATCTTTTTTTTTCCTATAATATCAGAAATTTGATGTTCCTTGGCAGCTTAAAGATTATATCTGAACAATCTTATAGCTTTATGCTGCAAATATGTTAGGGAAAAGTAACCGAAAGTTAATGAGTTTTAAATTTTTTCAAGGTTTTTTAAAAATTATCCCCAAATTAACAACAATTCATAGCTAACTAGCCCAACTAACTAACAAATTACTCGCATTATGATGCCTAACTATCGAAAACTCATAGAACCAGAACTCCAACTTTAACACAACATTATCATATCATAGCATATCATATCATTGTATCAAATGCGGCTAATAAAGCCATTTAAATGAGTTAATGACTTATTTATGGCCATTGTCGCACTCAGCTACAAATTAGACAAAATTTGCAAATTAAATTGCCATTAACCTTTTCCCAAAAAAACAAAAACAACAGTCATCAACGGAAAAAAAGTGTTCTAAGTAAAAGTTAAATCATTCAACTGTAAAAAAATGAAAAAAAAAAACACAAAAAAAAACATATTAAACAGTTTTAATGATGAAAGCTTATGAAATGACAGAAAATTTGGGTAATCAGTGCATAAAATGAATAAAACTGAGTTTGATTATCATAATACAAAGATATATAATGAAAAGATTGATTGAAACATGAAAATATGTTAAGGTTAATTAAACTTTAACTAAGTTCAAGTTGATTTTTTCGATTTCTAAAAAAGGTAATGGCAAAAAGATAGGTCAAAGTTCGGTTTATGTCGTAACTGGAGGTCAAGTTTATGACTTAAATTTTAAAAGGTATTGAAGGTGATTTTTAGATGAAACAAGAGAGCTTTATTAGAGATACCCTAGGTAATGTTACGTTCCTTAGTTACTTTATAGTTCTAAACATTGAATAAATGTCATAAACTTTCTTATCTGCATTTAAGAATCTTTTCTTCGCTTTAAGTTCCTCAAAGAAACAATTACTTTATGAGCTATAAACAAAAATTAAAGCCTTTAACTTTATGTTCGTTCGCTTTTTTGCGGTTGCATTAACTTTTTAACTTATTGCCGTATTTTATTTTAATTACAATATAATTTCCCTGGCCGTCGCCAATTAACGGTTGAATGACATTTTAATGCTTCAACGCAACGCCAAATTAAAGTCCAATTGCAACAAAATTTATCGCATGCGATACATACAACCAAATGCATGAAACATTTTGATGTCAGCTGACAAATTTGACTATAAAAAAAACTAAAAATTTCTGACCATATCTCTCTCGCACATGCATTTCTAAATAATTTTCATGAATTTTTAAAACGCCAAAACCAGCCAGAAAGTGTCATTAAAAAGTGTTTGTGTGTGTGTGACAAAATATATATATATATATATTTTATTTAAATTATATTTGACGCTAAATTGTGACAAATGTTAGCTGCCAATTTTGTAACCAGACAAAAGACCGCAAAAACACGCTGAACCAAAAAAACCAAAAACCAAAAAAAAAAACCGAAAAAAATAAAAACGCGAAAGACTGATAAAAAAAAAATCATAATCATAGACACGTTCGTTTTGCGTTGAATAATAAATGAAAAAAAAAACGAGCTAGAAACTAGCAAATGCAGCTGCAGTTGACGTTGCAGATACAGATACATTTGTATCTAATAGATGCTGCTGCAGCATTGTTTAATACTTAATTAGTTTGCTTTGCGCACACATTAAATATTTGAAAGCAACTAAAAAATTTTCATTTCAAAACTTTTACAGCTAAAGTTGGCTGGCAAAAAAAGCAAAGCGAAACGAAACGAAACTTGCAGCTAACAAACTTATTTTCTAGCTGCCACAGTTTGTGAGTTTTGTCAGTTGATATTTGAAATGAAAACAATTTCAGTTTGTTGTTGTTTTTTTTTTTGTCACTTTTTGTCACTCTTTTTTTCTGTGCAGAGTCGAGTTTGGTTTTTTTTCTGTTGATTTTGTGCGCCTGTAAACATTTTAATGAGTTTTTCATGTCAGACCGAGCTCCTCTCAATGGGCAACACCCCTCCTCCCCCCTTTACACGCATCTATATGTATGTATGTGTATGTGTGTGTGTGTGTCCAATGCTAACTTCTCAAGTAGTCGTTAAATTAATTAAATAAAGTAGAAGAAGGCAGCTCGAGTTGAAGTTTTGTTTACACAAAAATAAATAAATACAAAAAAACCAAATATGCGACAAATGTTTTTTTACTCCTCTTTTTTAAGCATACTTCGCGGCGTTTAGCATATTATCTAACACTTCTGGACTTCCAGATTTTTGTGGTTTTTTACAATCAAAAATCTCAATAGTTTTTGCACAACATCCAATAGTAAAAAGTTACAAATATTAATTCAATTTAAATGATACGCATAATTAATCGCTGCTAATTTGTTAAATGTGTCGAAAACAACAACAATGCTAACAAGTTTTTGAAAGTTAATTGTGAAAAATTGATTGAGCAAATGTGCGGCATAAAAAACCAAAACAAATTTGTTAAGTGTCAAAGCAAAATAAGAAAATAAAAGCCTTTAAAGCCATAAAAGGCAAAAGTGATTTGAAGAGAATGGCACAGAGCTTAGGCTCCATAAATGCCATACATAAATAGATCAAAAAGTAGGCTGGCAACCCTAGGCGAAGAGCAGCTTTTGGACTGCAAGACGATTGTGAAACGTGCATTTGGTTTGCTTAGATTCGGAGATTATAATTTGTGGATTGTTTGTGATGCAAAACAAAACATGATTTAAACTGTTTCCAAGAGTTTAAAGCATAGAAAAATTTGGAAAAGTTTTTGAAAGGTTTTTCGTGTAGTTAAACTTATTGTTTTCAAGTTAAAAATTGTGTAAAAATATTAAATATCATGCAAAATATAAAAGCATCTTGCTTTGTGGCTTATCAGCACATTTTTTTATTTTATTTTATTTTTTGCTGATTTAAAACGGAAATTCCATGCATAGTTTTCTAATTTTACAAGTCAAATCAGACGCGCCAAGAGCTGTTAATTAAAGACAGGCCAACAATAAAAATCAGGCTAAAAAAAAAACATAAAGAAGAAAAAGAAATACAAAAAAACAAACAAACAAAATCTCAGGCAAAAATTTACCTGAATCTGAATTCAAATCGAATACTCCAAATGTCTCCCAAAATTGTTGGCCTATCTATCCATCTGTGTGTGTCTCTTCACACACACACTAAAATGTGACAAACAGGCGCAGGCGCACAGCTGTCTTGTTTCCTTTTGTTTTTTAACTGAATTTTTGGGAGATTTCTGTGTATCCGTGTAGACGAATTCAACAGCAGCCCGCACAGGTTTTTTTTTTTTTTTTTTTTTGCAGGCCCAAATAAATCCAAATACATATTGATCTAGTGCTGCGGGGCCCAAGTGCAAAATCAGATAAGCTTCGGGGCTCAGGGTTTCTCGTGTTCGGCTTCAGTTTCGGTTTCGGTTTTCGCTTTGCTGTTTTGGAATTTATGATTTGCGCCTAAATAACTTTATCACCCCAGTGTAGACAGGCCAGACAAGCAGCCAGGAGAGAGAGAGAGAGATAGGAATCGTATAGACAGGAATACAACACGGACCGGAAACCCGAAAATCAGCAAAAACCCATAAAATATATAGACGAGAAATTAGTTGCTTTGCATTTTGTTTGTGGCACATAAATTCTTCACATGTGGGTGTGCCTTAAAGTTCTCTTATCACAAAAGGGTTAGGATATATGGCCTCAAAAAGGAGTGTCTTAGACCTTGTGTGGGTTTTTTAAGTGACAAAAGTGTAAAAGTGAAGCAAAAGGTTTTAAAGCTATATGTGAATGGAGTAAGAAGTGTGTTTTACATAGAAAAAAGAGTAAAGTTTGCTATTTTTAAAAGTTTACAGTTAAGAAAGTTAAGATTTTGACGTTTTTAAGCTATCCCAATGTATTCCAACATCTTTTTTCATCAATTCCTTAACCATTCTTCTCTCACATCATAAACATAGAATTTCTATCACACCAAATGCTACCTGACACAAGCTCATTGCTATAGCTTAAAGCTTCCATTCGCATGTCGTTCGTTGTTGCTAGTCAGCTGCAGTCGTTTAAAGACCTCAAAATGTTTATTGGCCTAATTACTGTGCACGTGTGTGTGTTGTTGCTGCTGACCTGGCCGACACTGGCTGGGCATATTAAAGCAGCAGCAGCAGCAGCAACAGCGACGCGATGCTATTAAAGTGCAATTAAAAATAAAAAAATTGTGAAGCTCTTTAAGTTCAGTCAAGGTGTCAGCGCTTGTCAAAGCGACGCCAGCTTCATTGCTACCGTTTTTTTGTTGGATTTTTAACACAAACGTATATTAAATTTCCAAAAAAAAAGGCAGTAAGAAAGAGAGAGAGAGAGGGAAGAAAAGGTAAGACAGTTGTGCATTTTGAGCGCGTTGCACATAAATCAACTGATAAATAATGCCAAAATAAACCAAACAAAAATTAAGAATTGTTTGACTGCGGCCAGTTTCGAGTTTCAGGGCTGGCCAAGACCACGCCCGTTTATCGCGTGTGCATTTCCTTTTTTTTCGGGCCAAGAACCAAGAGCTGAACAAAAAAATCCAGTAAAAACAGCTATCCTTGACATGACGAAGATAAGATACTCTTGCATTCAAAAAAAAAATTCTTTTTAAAATCTTAGAAATATTTGTATACTGTCTTTGAGTTGTTTTTAGCATCAAAAGATTATGGAGAATCCACAAATAATCGATTTTATTCGAAATTCATATGATTCCACTTACTTATAATAAGAACTAACATATTTCGAGGTTGACTTTCAATAGTTTTGTTTACCTCAAAGACAATTAAACACATCCTAAATACACAAAATATTGTAGAGAATTCAAATAATCGATAATAATCGATATTCATATCATTAAAACTATATATAATAGGAATTAACATATTTTGAGGTTATGTCTAGATAGTTTTGTAACCTAAAAGATATTTTTATACAATCCTAAAGACACAAAATTAAAAAAAATGCATAAAAAATCGATTATAATCGATTTTCATAACATTTCAAGTATATATGATTCGAATTTACACATTTCAAGGCTTTATCTATATAGTTTTTTCATAACCTCAAATCTACTTTAACAATGACACATAATACCTAAATTCATTACTAAACTATAGTATCCCTCATTGTGCAAGGGTATTATATATACATACTATATACTTTGTATAATAAAGACAGCCATTTCACAGTTAAAACGCATACGAACACGCTCGTGGCGTGCTCTTCGTGCCCCTCGTGCGCTCTCCAGGCGCTCATTAAATGGCGCCTTTTGGCGTCGCATTTAGCCCCGCTGGGATTTTTGGCGTTTGGCGCTCCAGTTAGTTTTGGCTGGGAACACCCGCTGCGCCATATGACACCTCCAACTAGTCTGTGTGTGTGTGCTCAGGTGCAGCGTGTTGCATGCAACACACACAGAGAACACAGCTCGACGCGTCTCGCCGCTTGACGCTTTAATGGCGTCGCTTTTAAAGCTCTTTTGGGTGGTTTATACCAACTCTCTCGTGCTCTCTCACTCACTTTATTGCTGTCTCCTTTTCTTTTACGAGTGTCATTTTTATAGCTGCCCACTTTTTAATGACTAATTAAGCTGCTTAAACAAGGGGAGGAGGGGGGACAATAAAAAACAAGCGGATGCAACGATGACTTCTAAGATAGATTTGGAGTTAAGCTTTGGAGTTGAGATTTGGTTGCAAGTACATCAAAAAAGTAGACGCCGCCGTCCGGCAATTGTTGTGGCGCCTATGGTCTATGCCACTTGAGGCAGTGGCTGTGGCAGTGGCAGGCGCCAGGACTCAAGTCTTATATAATGTTGCAAGTACTTCTTTCCCTCTCGCTGCCACATATCACATTACAAGCACTACTTAAACGCATCACTTATTTATAAAACACTTGAGTGAGAGTGAGAGGGAGGGAGGAGAGAGTGTGAGTGAGAGGGCTAGCATTTTAGCATGTCTCGTAAGTGAGTGAGCTCTTAATCTCAAGTATCGTCTGGTCTCAAAGTCAGAGACGAGAGGCTATCAACAGGTTGACCGCCTTCTCGTTCTCGCTCTCGCTCTAACGTCTCGCTTGAATCTCGACCGCTCGCTGTGACGTCTCGCCGCGGGGCAACTCATTCAAAAAAAGAAAATATTAGATGACGCTGGGATTGTGGAAGGCAGACAGGAAAAGAGGACAGGGGCAGGAGCTGCCTGGCAGACGGTAGCCTAGTCAACTAATTACCGTTACCTGCTTCATAATATGTATTTTGACTTGCAGCCAGGATATTATAATGCCTCGCTGTTACCTGCAACATACACAAAATGTGTCTCATTATGTCAAATTGAAATGTTGCCAGACTCAAAAAAAAACTCAAAACTGACCAAACACGTTGCAACAATATTATTGAGACGAGTTTTGAGATTTGTTATTGATTTACGTAATAGGAAAGTTGAAACAAGAACAAACTGCAAACAACATCATAAATACTTTAAAATGCATAAATCAATATTGAGAATTTTGAACTGGTTTTGGAATCCTTTGGTTCTGTATAAAATGAATTTTTTTTTTTTACTTATGAAAAAGAATGTTAACAATAAATTCCTAACATACTTTAAGAGGCAGAGCACCAAAATGAAATAATTATTCTTTCCTTAAGCCTTTTCTTAGCTTAGACTTTCTGCCTGATTAATTTTTGTTCCGAAAAAACCCTTCTAGTTAGGGTTTAAGTAGTTGTGGTTAATGCTTACTGTTAACAAAATGTGGCTCATTATGTCAAATTGAAATGTTGCCCAAGAACGAGGTGAGAAAAAACTCGCTGGACAAGTTGTACCATACAAAAAGCCCAAAGCCAGGGGGATTCATCTTCGTATGCTGCAGTGCAACGTTTTGTCGCCTAAGTGGGCAGCAATAAGTCTCTCACTCGCCACAACAACAACAACAACAACCAGAACAACAACGATGATGATGATATTTGTGGACGAGCAACGACCACACAACGCCAAATGAATCATAGCATCAGGTGTGACGAGATTCTCTCTGTGTGCCAATGTGTGTGTGCCTAGCTCTCAGATGTGGATGATGTTGTTGTTGTTGTTGATGATGACTGCAGTGGAGCTATAGCCCGAAGTGGACCTGAACTGCAAGACCATAAAGCAGGCCTACTTAAATCGCCATAAAATCAGCAATTTATATACCTTCATTGCGTCAAGACTTCAAGTCCATCGCAGTTCGACTTCAACTTCATCTGGGTCTGTGGATTGTGTGGAGTGTGTGCTAACAATGCTGGGGCAACACTTGAAGAAATATGGCTTAAGAATATGTGAAAGATTTTATTATGTTTTCATAAAGCTTAGAAGATGTTTTTTGATTGTTTTTAAATAGTTGATCCAAAACTGCAAATTTAGGTGCATAGCTAAAAAAATTTTAAAATAAAATTTTTTAGAGCTGTGACTCCAAAACTGCAACAGTTCAGGTGTATTTTGGAACTTGAATCAAATTTTTTTTTTTTTTTTTTGTTAAAAATCTTTTAAATTTACTTAAATTTGGTCTCTCCACTGGTTCGCAAACTCATTCGGCTTGTACTTAACTGTGACTCCAAAACTTCAACAGCTTATGAGCAATTGAAATAAAATGAAATTTCTAAGAAATTCATCGAAGACATCTCACTGTTATCGATCTAAATCGATAAATACATTATAACTACTAGGTTTTCCTAACCTTTTGTGCATTTTTAGACAATTTTAAGTTCAATTTATCTTAAACTTTTTTCACATGTTGGTCAACTATACCAAAAATCATTTTCTCCAAGTGTATGAAAGGGGTAGAAGTGTTAAAGGCGGGGTAACCGTTTCTCGCAACATGCCGCAGCGGTGCAATGCTCCTTTGAAATTCAAATTTTATGAAGCTCATTAAATATAAATTTGTCGTTCGTTTGCGCCCGATGCACAGATGCAGAGCGAGAGCGCGAGAGAGAGAGAGACAGCAACGATTGCACAGGCAGCCACAAAGCATGTCAACAACAACAACGAACAACAACAACGAACAACGATCTGTTTGCGGGATCGCTCCGCTTGTTGTTGTTGTTGTTGTTGTTGTTGTATACGACACCCAAATAAAATAATATAAATTAATTAACAAAACGAAGCCGAAATGAAGTTAAAATTTGCATGAACAACGCGCAGCCTTTGGCGGCCTTCCTTTTAGGCCCAACATCAACTCGAAACTAAATATTCAATTCGATTTTGTTGTTGTTGTTGCTTCTTTTGGCCTTGCGTGCGCGTAATCGACTTCATATATATCTATATGGCGGCTATATGTAGATATATATATATATACTTGTATTTAGTTCTTTTAGCATCTCTTATAAAAGGACCACAACGAGTCTGGCGTTAAATGACGAAGCCATAAAGCAGCAGCAGCAGCAACGACGACGACGACGACGACGACGGCGGCCTCTTTTAATGAGGTCTTAAGTTTTTATAACGGTGCACAGAGAACGAACAAGAATCGGAATCTTGTGCATTGTGCATAGGAATGTGACTTAAAGGGCACACCCTTAATACCTTAACAAGAATAAATAGTTAAAGATTCTCTAGAGATGAACACTTGAATGCAGTTTTAAGTAAAAGTTTGATAAGTTGAATGTTGGGAAATGCCTTATTGATAATATGAATACTTTTATTTTTTTAAGCCTGTCTTTTGGATATCTATAGTTTTGATAAACCATAGGAAATACATTTACTTTAATAACATTTTTTCTAATTTGCCTGCATTACAAAAGTAAATTAAAAAAATTTTTTAACATTTCTTACCTAAACTTGCTTACTTCAATAAATTATCTGGTTCTTTCTCATTCTTTACCCAATCTTCCTAAAATAAATGAATAAAAATTTAAAATTTTTTTAATTTTAAAATAAGTTCTTAAATTACTTTTCTTAACATTTCTCCTTATTCTTTGATGTTTGGATCTGTGAGTTTTGGAAAACTATATTGAAAACTTGCATACTTCAAGCCTCAATCTTAGCTGTATTTAATTTATCTGGTTTTTCTCTAGTCGTTAACTAGAAATTAATGACTTTTACTTTCAATAACATTTTCTTTTATACTTTTTTCAAGTTCTTAAATACTTTTTGCTAACATTTCCTTACATTTCTCACTTATTCCTTTGATGTTTGGATCTGTGAGTTATGGAAAACTATAGTGAAAACTTGCATACTTCAAGCCTCAATCTTAGCTGTATTACATTTATCTGGTTTTTCTCTACTCTTTAACCCAAACTTCCCAGAAATAAATGTCTTTTACTTTCAATAACATTTTTTTTCTTACCATTTTGGAGCCTTAGATAAAAATACTTCAAGCCTGCAATAATTATTTTTCAAGTTCTTAAATACTTTTTGCAAACATTTCCATACATTTCTCACTTATTCCTTTGATGTTTGTCGCTTTTTTTTAAGCTCTCCTCTCTAGTTGCATTCAGGTGTTGTTCAAACTGCAAGCGGACAGCAGAAAGTATGTTGCTAACGCATGTTGCAAGGCAACACCAACAACAACAACAACAACAACAACTCGCTTCAAGTGCAAAAGGTGCGCAACAACAACAACAACGACTTAAACACATCCCTGAAGCCCGAAATGCAAACAAGGCAACTTCGTTGTTTCAAGCAGCATGATGAAGTAGAAGGTGTAAAGGGGTGGGGGGAGCAAGGGGGCAAACTGCTTTGCTTTAGGCCTCTTTGTGTCTTTGTGTGTGTCTCGTATGTTTGCGCAATATTTGCGACAAATAAAGCATAAAAACTGTTAAAGTTCACACGCGTCAGGTCAAATATTTACACAAGCCGCCTGCGGCAACGAGAGCAAAAGCAACAACAAACAGAGACAGCGAACGTACAACAACAACAACAACAACTGTTGCAACTAGATGTTCAATTCACATGCCACACGCACAAATCTTTTCGTTTAGGCCACAAAAACACTTTTTGAGGCTAATTAGCCGCAAGAGTTAGCCAAAAGCAATTATGATAAAGCAAAAAAAAATACGAAATATTGCGGCCTGTCACAGTCAGCATTTGCAACATGTTGCACGCGCGCTTAAACCCGTAAAAGGTTAAACTGCATTTTGAATATTCGAATTTTGGTTAACGAAATTTGTATTTGAATTTCAATTTGTTGTTTGGCTTTAATTGCTTTTGTTGTTGTTGTTGCTTGATGTGGGCCGAGTGGCAGTGAGAAGTTGTGTGGCAGCTACAGAAAAGTTGTAAGAATCGAGTTGACGTTAATTTGACACATTTCGAGTCATTTGTGACGCTGAGCCGTCAGAGCTCAAGAAAAGAGGCAAGAAAAGAAAGAGAGAAGAATTGACGTTTGCCCCGGCTTTCACTCTTGTGAACCTTCTCTCCTTTTGTTGCCTCATTTTTTGGGGTACATACATCGGGTACGGCGCCTTTATTTTTGTGGCGCGACACTTGTGTTAAAACACCATAAATAAATGTCGCGCGCTTATCGCACACACACAGAGAGTCTCTCGATCCTGCGTCGGCGGTTTTTTGGAGTCAAGACAAATGCGTTGTCAACGCAACCTGCCTAATAACCCATCATGATCATCACTTAGCCGCAAAAAGAGTTTGTGCCCTTGTTGTTGTTGTTGCATGTACAAGAAGCTCAGAGGAGCTCAGGCCTCTGGACACTATCGCCGCTTGTCATCTGTCTGCGCGCCAAGCAAACACGCAACAAGCACACACACACACACACACACACACACACACAGCATCTCAGTTCTTGACTGCAGCATGACGGCATTTTGTTGTGCCAGAAAGAGAGAGCATGAGAGAAAAAGGTCATTTCCGTTGCAGCACTCAAGTGTATGTGTTGTGTGTGTGTGTTGTTGTTGGCTGGCATAAATTTGTGTGTTGCAGGCCCATGTCCATTTTGAGTCCAGGCACTCTTTGATGTCGCGCCATTGGCAGCTTCTGCCGCTTGTGGCATGTCTCGTATTCAAATTTGGCTTCAATAAAACGACAGCCAACAACTACAACAACAACAGCAACAACAACAACAGCACTGATCGGGCCAATACCGAAACAAAATCAAACACTTCAAAGTGAATCCCACTCTGCAACAGCCGGCGGCATCTTTTGGATTCTTTTTTTCTTGTGTTGTTCGATTTTTTTTTTTGCTTTTGCTCTTTCGTTGTTTTTTCTGTGTCTTGATTTTTTCATTGATTTGAAATCGAAGCCAAACTGTTTGCATTGATCAGCTATGTAATATGAGAGAGAGGGAGCGAGAGAGGAAGAAAGAGAGAGGGAGAGAGGAGCAGCAAGCGCGTGACACGAGCATTTCTTTCTTAATCGAACAAAACTTCAATGAACAAAGAAATCAATCACAAAACAAAGGCATAGCAAAGATATGGGAGCTAATTTAAAGAAGTTTCTTAAGCTATTGGGAGACCTAATGATAACTAAGCTAGGGAACACCAACCATGCGACGAGGAAGTATAGCTTTACAATTTTGTTTAACTGAAAGTTAACAAGCATTATGCTTAGGTTTAAATATGAAATTGTTTCCATAAACAAGTCAAACTTCGTGTTAGTCTATAAAACTGGTTAAAAAAGTCTTTTTTCTTTAGAGAAAAATCATTGCTAGAAATCAAACCAATTGACTTTCGAAGAACTTTATGAAAACTAAGTTCAAAAATATACATAAAACAAGCGAATCATAAGACGAGGAGTCATAGTTTTTTAACTGTCTACTTAACTCAAGGTTAACAAAACTTATGCTTAGGTTTAAATATGAAATCGTTCCCATAAATACTTTAAAATTTGATTTAACCTATAAAATTGACTAAAAAATCTAAAAAAAAAAATTTCTTCTTAACACAATTAAAAAACTATTCACTCAAACAAGTTGAACTTAAATAAAAAATCTATAAAATTGATTAAAAAATCGTTAAAAATCACGAAAATATTTGTATTTTTTCTTAACACAAATAAGAATCTATTCACTTTAACAAGTTAAACTTGGGTTTTTTCCATAAAGATGGTTAAAAAAGTCTTTGAAAAGTCTTAAACAATTTTTTTATTAACTTCTTTCTTCGTTAAACAACGTTTTAAACACGAATCCAAATCTATTCCAATTCAGCTCCTACCCCAACTATGCTCCAATATTTTTTTTCAACCTCTTTGCCATCTCTAGTAGGCGCTTTAATCACGCTGCCATCACTAGCTTTACAATACAACCTGGCTTTTGCTGTCTCTTTTGATGCTGCTGCTGATGCTGCTGCTCTTTGGTGTTTTGTGTAATTAATTAGGCAAATTTATATAAAACAAACATACGCACAATATATATATATATACGAATTCGTATGCTTATTGATATCTGTGGATATGTTTATGGGGCGGTAAGTTTGTTTTTGATCTGAGCTTCCCCCCCCCTCTCGCCCTCTCGCCTCTCTCAGATTACGTTGTCATTGTCAAAGCAACTGCACTTAATTAAGCCAACTTAAGGCACTAACACACACACATACACATACAATCAAAAAACGATGAGCCCAAAAATTGCAAAACACACACAGAAAGGGTTAAGGAGAGGGGGAGGGGGAGTAGGGGGCACACAGAACACATAATTGATAGGATCCCCAGTTGAGGCGAGGCAGACAAACAAATCAAAAACCACAAAGCTTCCTTCCACACAGAGAAAGAGAAAGAGAGAGAGAGAAAAACCAGATGACCAGTTGACCAGACAGACCCAAGCATAGGGGGCTTCAGGGAGGGGGGAGCTTAACTAACTGCACCACAAGCAGCCCACGCAACAATGCTGGCAAAACAATGGGGGCCAACAAGCGAATGTTGCCTAATCAGAGGGAGATGGAACGAGGCTGGGGGACGAAGAGGAAGAGGACGAAGCAAACTGTCCAACACATAAAGGTTGTGCTGCCAGGATGAAACGTTCGTAGTACAATCTACAAAATTGATGAGTCTGTCAAAATGTGAATGCGAGAAATCGAAATTCGTCGACCCGAAATCACCAATTCAGCATTCACAATTCACACATAACACGGATTCTCTTCTCGATTCGGGGACTGCAGCAAAAAAAACCCGACGGCACGTGTTTCTCCCTCTCTCTACCGCTCTCTTCATGCCAGTGATGCTGTCATCATTAATTTTTTAAGCGTTTTTCGCTAGAGCAGGTACACGAAAAATTCAAGGAGAAACCCAACAGTTTGGTTATTTTTTATATTCTCCTCTCTGCGTTCCTGGAAAAATGACAAATTTTCGTAGAAGTCACGCGGCCAGCAAATTGGACGACGAGCTAGTGGGAGTCGTTGTGGTTATAGTTGTGCCAACTTACACTGTGAAAAAATAAGTGAGGTTAGGTGGAGTGTAGCGGAGTAAGTAGTGGGGAAAGGAGTGGTTGAGTTGTATAGGAGAAGGAAAGAGGAAAAGTAAAAAAAAATAGTAAAATAAATAAAATAAAAAAAAAAAAAAAACAATAAAAAAAAAAATGAAAAAAAAAAAATAAATAAATAAAAAATAAAATAAAAAAATGTTTGTCTTTAAATTTCTTAAACTTGATTGTTATAATATTGTCTATAGAGCGAAAGAAACTATTTTTTTAACGAAGAAACTATTTTTTCAACGAAGAAACTTTTTTCCAACCTAAAATAACTTTTTAGCAAACAATTGAACTATAATACTTGTTGTCTATACTTTTTTCCAAGTGTTATATCTGTTATCTGTACAGTTTGTATATGTATATATTTTTTATGATCATGTGAAATTCCCTACTTTGGATTTTTTGTAAACGGCGGCACTTGCTTTTCAACTGTCAGTGACTGCGCTTTGTATTTTCATTCAACAAATGCGCCATAAATCAAAAAAAAAAAAAGGTAGTCAAGAGACGAGCTGGAGAAGACCTGGGGGACCAACCTCCCCTCCCCTCCCGCGCCCCTCACTCATTGGACTTAAACAGTAGTTGCTTTTGAAATCGCGCGCATATCCGCAGAGCTTCCATAATTTTATTTCTCTCTCTTCCTGTCTCTTTCTAGCAAGGCAACATTCGCTGTGTTTGCAATCTTATCGATGCTTTGCATTTTGCATGTTGCCTGTTGTCCACGACAACAACAACAACATGGCTGCAAGCTGCTGCCCCGAAGTCCTCTGTTTGTGGCAGCCATTGCAGCGTGCAACACAAACTGGTTGCAATTTGGTGTAGTTGTTGCTGTTGGTCAGTTCGATTTTGGTCTTTTGAAAGATTGCCGACGTTGATAAGCAGCTGCTGTTGCTGCTGGTTTAGTTGCGCATCTTGTGGCTAAGCTCGTTTCGTTTTTTTGCCTTCCTTTGGGGCGTTCATTATTTGGCTTTGATATGTTTATTGCCTCATCGAGAGAGCTTCCCACCCCAAACTAGCGAGCATCCGTCACTCAAAAGTATATATACTATAATATTATAGAGTGTGTATCCATCAACTACACTCTTCTCCCCTCAACTCCATCTCTCTCCGTCAACATCAACATCATCAGCTGTACACAAGCGAAACTCGTGTAATTAGATAAAAACGCTTAAACGCGCAAGATACGAGTTTTTGCGCCAACGAGAGAATTCTCGTTTCTTTCGAGTTTCATTTTCGTAGCTTCATGTTTTGAAGATTTCTTAACGTTTTTATCTACGTTTTTGGCATAACATTTTCCTAAGTTACTTGAATACGCGCTTCAAGATTTATGAGATTGTTCGACAAGAGAAGGATTTTAAGTTGAATAAAAATATATTTTTGAAAAAGTTTCCTAAACAATATCTCTAATATCATAACAACAGCTGTTTAGCTAAACTGTTGTTGCTTCTTGCCTGTTGCAACAATGAAAAATTGTGTGGCAGAGAGCAAAATGCAAAATTGTTGCAATGCTGAAAAGTGAAAAAGCCGCAACGGCAGCCGCAGCCACATTTGCCTGTCACACCTCACCACGCACCCCCTCCTCGCCCCTCCTTAAAATTCATAGACGACAAACACGAGACAGCAAATTGCATTTGCCATTGCCATTGCCTCCCCCGCCCGCAAAATGCGCCGAAAAATACGCAAAAATATTTTGCAAGCAGACCACGACGCGCCAAAAACCCTCCCAAAAAACAGGCACCAACCCCCAACTGAGAGCTGATGAGGGCGGTTTTCTCGTTCGTTGGGGGGAAGGTGGGGTTGGCGGCTGTAGCAGCAACATGCAAAAGATATGCCGCAAAAGCGGAAAAAAGATACAAGCGCTGTGTGGAGTTGCGCTTAAATTCCCATTACGAGTCGTAATGGCTGCGGTGTGCGTGTGTGTGTGCGTGTGCCCCAAAAGGAAAAATGAAAACGTAGTGCGCAGGATCATTAAGGCAGACACACACACACACACCTACACACACAAACAATGAATGCGAAATGTCAGTCAGCAAAAGATACGCAGCCTGAAAAATGTATACAAAAGAAGCTGAAGGAAAAAAACATACAACAACAGCAATAGGAGCAACAATAATGTTGCCAGTGTTGCCAACAAGCTCAAAAAAAGGGTTTCCTTGAACAGTTTAAGCTAAGAATGTACTGTTAAAACGCTTGTCATTAAAGCTGTGACAAAAAAAGGCAGTAGAAAGTACTTTCGAAAGCCTAGAACTAGAATGTTGATCATTGACCTTAAATTTTCGACAGAACTTATTCCCATAAAGCCTGTTTTTGTCTTCAAAACTTTATTAAAAGCTTTGGATTATTTAATTGCAATTTAAAACAAATGTTCTTTGTCAATATCTAACAACAAATATTAATTTATGCAATTAAAGCTTAATTTCCAAGCACTTTCGTTTTGGCATATTTTTTAAAGAGCTGATACAAAGCCATCAATCCGCCAAAATGCCAACACTGATGAGGAATCGTGTACAAGAAAAATGGTGGCCACGCACAAAAGCACCAACAACAACAACAACAACCGAAACAGTAACAGTAACAAGAACAAGAAGAAGAAGCAGCAGCCAGCACAGCACATGACTGACTGTTATATAGGGTAGCTTTAGTCAGCGAGCAAGAGTGAGAGAGAGCGAAAAGTAAACGCTGTAGTGCGAATGAGATGCGAGGGCAGAAAAAAGCGCACATGCCACGCAAAATACCAAAAAAAAAAAAAAAAGCAAAAGCAAAAGGCTGGGCGCTTGAAGTTTCAAGCTTGAAGGCCGGCTAAGGCTGCTCTTTAAGGGAGCACGGGCATGGGGTGGAGCTGAAGTCGTGAGATGGAAGGGCAGGGGTGATGTGGGGGTAGGTAGAGCTTGCACATGGAAGTAAATGCTGGCGTCTGAAGTGCTTGGAAGCATGAAAGCAACAAATACAAATACAGGCAAACGAGAAAACCACGCGGAAAAAAAAGCGCACGCCACGAAAAAAAAAAGAAAGACGAAAAAAAAATAAAATAAAATAACTCTGACAGAAAGAAAGAAGAACAACAACAACAATGAGAAACGGGGCAACGGCAGCAACTTGTCTGCTCCGCCTTTATAAATAATTCATGTGCACAGAGAGGGAGAGAGAGAGAGAAAGAGTGCGAAAGACACAACATATACACCCAGAGATACAGATACAACGAGCTGAGATACGCAGCCACGTTTAAAGATACAAAGAGGAAACAGCCACAAAGCTTCGTGTGTGTTTCGTTATATACATTCATACAGATATACATACATAAATATTATATACTCGTACATTGTGTGTGTGTGTGTGTGTGAACATTTAAAACGTGCTAAACGCGCGTCAAAGTTTTTCTTAATTTTTCAACAGGCAACGAAAAAAAGTTTTGCAAAACTTTTGCGTTTTACGCCAGGATTACAAGCACACAGAGAAAAAGAAAAGTACGTACTTATGGAAAAGTGGATGGGGCAACACTGGCAATGCGCATATAATGTGGCAATGATTGCATTGATTTTTTTTATCTTCTTACGTTTTCACCCAAACTCAACTTAAATACTTGAACACTGAATTTCGTGGCAGATTTATGAATTTTTCAAATGTTTTTGCCAACGAAAAAGTTTGTATTCTCTCTCTCGTTTATTTGATAACAGTTTGTTAATTAGCGCCATCTTTGTTTTGCGACTTACTTTTGATTTGTTTACAACTGAAATCGAGGCGCATAATTGGCTAACAAAAAAATGGCCAAAAGGCCGTCGGCAAAACATAAAACGTCTCAATGGCATAACAAACAGCTGTTAGCTTTATGCAAAAATTTGTGTCATAGCAGACAGCTATTAAAGGTCAACTTTCTTACACTCTCTCTCTCTCTTTTGTTTTGTTTGCAGAAAAACAACGTTTGTCGCATTGCGTGGGCTGCGGCGGCCAAATCCACGATCAATACATATTGAGAGTTGCGCCGGATCTGGAATGGCATGCGGCGTGCTTGAAGTGCCAGGAATGCAGGCAATTTCTGGACGAGAGCTGTACGTGTTTTGTGCGCGATGGCAAAACCTATTGCAAGCGTGATTATGTTAGGTAAGATCACAAACAAAAACTAACTGTAAATGTTCAAAAGTGCATAGGAACTAGCTGTAGTTGTTAGAGGGTAAACTTTAGGGAGAAGTGTGATTGTGAACTACTAATGAATATCAAAAGTTCATATGAACTAGTTGCAGTTGTTAGAGGTGAACTAGTTCGGGGTTAGCTTTAGGGAGAAAGGTGATGTGAACTAATGAATAAGGCAGGAAAAGGTAATTAATTGGGAGATCTTTAGGGTTTAGTGTTATATCATCTAATCTTCTTTACCGCAAACTTTAATATTATTTTCCTTGATAAACTCGCATTTAGCAACACTCTAAACATTTTCCACTTGTTCAGATCAATCATGAGCTAATTGTAAAAATTAGTGCGCTGACAAATTAGATATACCCTTACAAAGAGAGCTGCTTTAAGCCAGCTGTAAGTTGGTTTTGGTCATGCGACTTTTTTTGTTGCAGTCCAACACTTGTTAGCCATGTTAATTAGATGGAGCATGCCAACAGCCAACACAAAATATTGTTGAGGCGGCATTCGAACTAAACAGCATTTAAATACACAAACACACACTAACTAACTGTTTGCCATCTCACGGGTTTTCATCATTGCCAATAAAATATTTTTTTGTATTTTTGATAGCAACAACTCACAATTTGCCATTTGACGGATGCTGTTTGCTGTATTTTGTTACCAATGTCAACACAAAAACGAGTAGGGACAGGGAGGGGTGGGGGGGTCTTTGTGGCAGTTCAGACGTCGCGACTTCCCAACTATTTGCCATGCACAAATCTTTGAATAATTGATTAGCACGTGCAAAGCTATAAATTAACACTTTACTTGCACAAATGATTGATGTTCAATGCGGCCGACACACACAAACACACACACAGACAAACAAAAAACCGCACAGTCAGAAGAGAGGAAGTTTTACGTTAATATATGTTGGCCAAATACCCTATAGCTTCTGACGGAGTAGAAGGATATGAAATATGCCCAAGGCAAAAAGTATTTTTAAACTTGATAAAAATGAGTTTTTAATACTAGAAACTAAGGCCTGGAACTCTGAGTAGATTACAGGGTATCTACAAGTTCAAACATCGATAAAAAAAAACCCTTTTTTTATGTTTTTTTGAGACTCATAAAGAAGTGAGGGGGGCACATGAACGCAATCAAGGCTATTTACATAAATATTGATTCTTCCACATTTGCTTTTAATCATGGGATCACTAATCAATCTCTCTCTCTCCCCTCTTCGAATCACAGGTTATTTGGTACAAAATGTGATAAATGCGGTAACTCCTTTAGCAAAAATGATTTTGTGATGCGTGCAAAAACGAAAATCTTTCACATCGAATGCTTTCGTTGCTCAGCGTGCGCCCGACAACTGCTGCCAGGTGAGTAAAGGGGGGAAACCCCACCCCCCCCCCCCCACCATAATAATATTTACTTAACTGTTGTGTTTTTCCAGGCGATGAGTTTGCGTTGCGGGATGCTGGAGCGTTGTATTGTAAGGAGGATCACGATGTGCTGGAGAAATCATCGCAAAGTAGTCTAACATCATCTTCGGTGGAGAGCAACAACAATATTAGCAGTAGTAACAACAACAACACAAATCTTAGCAATAATAATCATTCCAGCGAATTGGGCTCAATGTCAGGTGAGTGTTTTCCTACGAGTGATTTGAAAGCGCTTTTGAAATCACTAATTAAATAAATTGAAAATTGTTTTTGCCCCCTAACTCAATTAGCCCAAATTGAAGGTACTCGAGTGTTATATTTGCACACAGAAAAAAGACATCTAGGGCTCAATTAGGCTAATATAGAATTAGACAATTGCAATATACTATTTGTAGGGAGTTCTTTAGTATTCGAATGCGTCGGCAAATATTAAAGAGAGTTTGTTCGCTTGTTTTATTCTTAGAAAGACAACGCTTACATCCTTGTAAGAGCGATAAAGTGTCAATAGAAATCGGCAAACGTCAAACAATGTACGACAATTGTCAAACCATATCGTCAACATAATCTCATTGTTTAAACTGGAATGGGTACGGAACGAACGAAGAAGTACAACTCGATATACATAGACCCTTATCAACACATGCTGGCGGTGTTGTCAAAGTCGCCTACAAAAAGCTCGTGTGCGGGCTGCCAAAGAGAGAGAGGAGAGAGAGAGAGAGAGAGAACGAACGGCAGACAGAGTGATATAGGAGCTTTAATAGTAGAAAAAAAAAAAAAAAAAAAATAGTGGGAAAAGAAAAGGGATTCAAGTACAAAGATCTAACCTCACTTTCTGCTTGCTAAAAACAGCTGCTTTTTTCGCCGAGAGACAAACAAAAAAAAAAAAAAAAAAAAACTCAGAGTTGCATTGAAGCATTTCAAGCTCCTCGCAAACATTGACATCTTCTCCTTGGGAATTGTTGTTGTTGTCTACACAAACTTGAATCTTTTGGCGGATGGATCGCCTGATCATCAATCGAGTCAAGCAGGTCGCTCGCCCATTCATAGTTCCACACACACTCGCATACACATTTGTTTGCTTTCTACTCGAATACGACGGCATGCAGTTTCCAAAGCCATTCACTAAGGCAAAAGTGTTTGTACAACAATTGCGGCACTTTTGAAGTCACTGTCACTGTCACAGTCACAGTTCGCAGTCACCGTTTAACGTCACGGCGACGACACACTCCAAAGCTGTGGGGAGACGGCATTAATTTGTATAAAAGTTTTGATTTTTTGGCAAAGAAAATGTCATCATTGGATGGCGGCAGATGAACGTTTCATTCATCGAGATGAGATTGCTATCGAAATTACGATAACAACGATAACAACACTTGTTGTGCGTCTTGTGAAACACGACTTAATTACGACGAAGTCACGACGAATCACGATACAAATTTTCCAGACGCAAATAGTTTTTGCCGTTCACAGCCTCTTTGATCTGCACTGAAACAAAAGCGAGGGGGTAGGGGGCTATGGCTATTTTTGGATAGCGGTTTTTTTTGTGATTTGGAATTTGGTTGAAGGCAATTTATCAATTTGTGCAACTTCAAAGCGTATACAAAAATAGCAAAAAAAATTTGCAATTGAATGGCGAATTTTTTAACTCTTTGCAGACTCTGGCAGCGAATCGGGCTCACACAAAAGTATTAGGGAAAAGCGTCCCTCGGGTCCATCGGATGGCAAGCCGACGCGAGTGCGAACCGTTTTAAATGAGAAGCAGCTGCATACGCTGAGGTAAGTCCCTCTACACTAGTCCGACTCCAAATCCACCTTTAAGCTAATGTGCGCGATTTATGTGTGCGATTTAGAACCTGCTACAATGCTAATCCGCGACCTGATGCGCTCATGAAGGAACAGCTGGTTGAGATGACCGGACTGTCGCCGCGTGTTATACGTGTGTGGTTCCAAAACAAGCGCTGTAAGGACAAAAAGAAGACCATCCAAATGAAACTGCAAATGCAACAGGAGAAGGTGAGACGCGAATCGTATAGGGCACGTCTACGGTTTCTACGCCGCCAATATCTAAAAATTGATTTTTTTAAAACTCATCAAAATAAGACGAAAAACTAAAATACAATTTATCGTATAGTTGATCTAAATTTGGAAAAATAGTGAAAAATTAATTTTTTTGTGAAGTTAAAAGTATTTCGGGAAAAAAAACGAAAATACTTAATGCAATTTATCGATTTTTCGATTTGTTATCGAGTTATTGAGAAAAAATGTTCTTAAATAAAATTTGTTTGTGTATTTTTATAGATTTCTGAAAAATAAATCGAAAATATTAAATAAAATTGATCGATAACTTACGTAGCTATCGAATTATAGCCACTTAAAAGTCGGAACATTAAAATAATTGTGTGTGTTATCGAGATATAGTTTATCTAAATTTGGAAAAATAGTGAAAAATTTATTTTTTTTGTGAAGTTAAATGTATTTCGGAAAAAAAACGAAAATACTTAACGCAATTTATCGATTTTTCGATTTGTTATCGAGTTATCGAGAAGTTATTTTAGTTTTTCGTCATATTTTGTTGAGTTCTACAAAAATCAATTTTTAGAATTTGTCGCCGTAGAAACCGTAGTGTCCCCTCGTACAGTATATAAAGGATAACATATTTATAATACGTATTTTTATGTGTTTGTAGGAGGGTCGCAAACTGGGATATGGCGCCATGCAGGGTATACCAATGATAGCCAGTTCGCCGGTGCGACACGATTCACCGTTGAATCTGCAGGGTCTGGATGTGCAGACATATCAACCGCCATGGAAAGCCTTAAGCGATTTCGCCCTGCATGCCGATCTGGACAGCAATGGGGCAATCAATACGCACACGCCCGCATTTCAACAGTTGGTCAATCAGGTAAGCACCACGAATCTCTCGAAGATCCAACATCCTTCAATACTCTCTTTGTCTCGCTCAGATGCATGGCTATGATTTGAATGGTATGCCAGTGCTGCCACCGCATCCGGGGCAAGGACCACATCCGGGTGGCGGACCACCGGGGCAACAAATGAATGGTCCGCCTGGGGGCAGCAGCATGGACTCGGGCATAACATCGCATCATCATCCGGATAGCACCGACTCGTATGTGACATACCTGGAGAGCGATGACAGTATGCAAGGCAGTCCATAGAACTAAAACGTACACGATTCTAATCTCAGCCTTCCTTTTTTGTGCTCCAGAATCGAAGCTGGCGCTGACGCCATCGTCCTCGTCATCGGCATCGGCAACCACATCGATCTCATCGCCGCCGTCATCAGCAGTGGGTGGTGCAGGTGGTGCGAGTGCGAGTGCGTGTGGTGCCATGGGCATGGGATTGGGCATGGGTGGCATCATCGCCTCCAATCAATCAGCAACGGAGCAACTAATGCAAATGCTACAAAAAGTAACCGGCTCGCCGGCATCTGTCCTCTGAGCGCAACTGGTGATGGCGACGATGCAGATGCGGATGTGGATGCAGATGCAGATGCGGATGCGAATGCGAATGCAGGGCTGCTGTCAAACAGTAAACAGCTCAAGGGCTTTGTGGCAATGTTGCAAGAAAAAAACAAATACTTTATAAACCTTTTAGCAAGCGATCATTGTATTCAGTTTAAGAATTTTTAATTGATTCGGTGCAAAAAAAAAAAAAAAACAAACAAAAACCTAGGGTCTCTGGCCAGGCTCCATTCTAGTACTTAAGTCTTTGCCCCGTGGACTTGGGATTCCCTGGTTTCTGGTTATGGGCTCGGATTGTCGAAACAGTTTCCAGTTTTTGTATAAATATTTTTTGATCGTTTTCTTTGTTATGTAATATACATTTTTGTTGTTCAGTTTCGCATTAAAAAAAACACAAAAAAATGCTCATACACTTGAAAAGTTTTAACAATAATTTCGCATTAAAAACACAAAAAAAAAAAAACGCTCGTCATGTAGGGAATTTCATTAAACACAAATTGTACATAACTTTTATATAAATACATGCATATATATATATATATATTTTCATTAAAAATGCAAAACAGAAATCGAAAAAATCACAACACAAAAATTCATATGCGTACATAAAAACCAAAATGGAAAAAAAGGAAAAAAACGAGAAATTGACTATAAAAAAAAACCAAACCTCGTGTGTATTATATGGTATATATATAAAACTGCAAAGTAAAACTAAACTAATAAAAAAAATCGCACTTGGCCAGTTGTAAATCGAATTGAGAAAAACCTAAAAAAAAATTCAGCTACGTTAAGTTCATGAATAGATTGGATATCTCCGAGGAAGGTATAGAACATGGAGACGTATATAAGTGAGAAACTGTAACTAAATCTAGACTTATTTGTTAGTTTTTTAATATATATATATATATATATATATTTCCATTTAACACAAAGAGTAAATAGATAAAAAAACAAAAACAAAAAATCGAATGCAAAACTGTAAGGCAGCGAACGTACCAAGGATGTTTAATAAATTTGTTTCGTGAAACAACTAATGTATTTTCAATAATAATTAAAAAATATTAATAATAAACAGTGCATAAGTAATTTTAGTAACTATAGAAAATGTTTAAATGAAATTACAAACGAAAATAAATAACAAAAATCATCAAATTACTTTATTTTGAACTTTTATTTGAATTTTGAATGTTAAAAAGAGCGCGCATTAGCTTTGCCAGTCACAATTTTGATGGGCAGCACTGCTTCAGCGCAGCCAACTTCAAGTGAGTCGTAAATCGCGCGCGGCCAACTTCATGTGAGCTCCGAATTGCGCGCAGCCAACTTTAGCTGACAAGCATGTAAATAATAGTCAAAGCTGCTTATTTCGGCTGATTTCAATTTAGTTGTATAAAATATAAAGCGCAATGTCAATAGCAAAGCGTGTACAGGTTGGTATTCATGATATTCACAATCACAATAGCTAGAACAATAATACCATTTCCCTTTAGCAATGGGCAACATTTGCGCGCACCTGGCACATTTATGACTGCACCTGGCAAAATCCATTTGAGTCTGCTCGCCTGGTCAAAACACATCTGATGGGTCTGCACAAACCCATATATCATCCAATGAGTAAGTAGAGCATAGTATCTATCTATTTTGCAATAGTTTTAAGTGAGAAAATGTGAAATTTCGATTGAAACTTGTGCGGACATTACGTCACAAGCGGCGCGAGTGTTGTGCAGCCTTTGCCGGTCGTAAGAGGGCGCTTTGGCAGTGAAACGAAGAAATCTCAAGCAAAATACAAAACTCTAGGTTAGCTTAATGTCGATTCAATCCCAATCAAGTCTAAATGTCGATTATATTTGTTTTTAGATGACTGCGGCGATCATGTGGTGCTGATTAATACTAAAGAAATAGCGCTACCTGGCGACGAGTGGATTAAGCGCGTCTATTTCCATCACACTGGCTATCCGGGCGGCGCATCCTGGACCCTAGCCTGGCAGCTGCACGAAAAGGATCCAACCATGGTCATGAAGAAGGCTGTCTACAATTCAATGACAGGCAACCTGCAACGCAGGCACACAATGCAGCGATTGCATCTCTTTGCCGATGATCAAGTGCCTGAAGAAATATTGGCGAATGTAACAAATCAAATACGTACTCCACGCACAGTGCCCCAACGGCTGGATCACATTGATAAGGAGACGCTGGAGAACTTCCCTGCTATTATGGATTATCCTAAGGATTATGTGCTGCGCTAAGCCTGGCAGCCTAAATTGTATTGTTAAGCAAAATATATATTGTTATATACAAATGACGATTTGTTGATGTATTTTCTTATCGCTTGAAAAACCGTATATGAATGGTGGTCAAGAGACATGAAAAATCTAATAGGATTTTTTGGTATTTTTTTCGGTTTTTATGCGCAAAATAAAACCCAAATTTATTAAACCACAATAATTTCAGATTTGAAAGTGGGTTAAAGATAAGACTAGTTTGTGGTTTACCTTATAGACGTTTCTAGCACATCAATCTAAGTAAACCTTAAAACCCCAAAATATATTCAAAAAAGCTTAACTGTCATTCCTGCAAAACAAATCCCACAACAAGCTTCGACATCCGATATTTATTGCCGATAGCAGCTCAGCATCCCTGGTTGCCAATTTGTTGTAAATTGCCGGCAATCGACGCAGTGAATTGCATTTATTCTCCATATTAATTGGTACATCGCCTACGCATTCTTCAAGAGTGTGATCATTCTCACTGCGTCTTAAATATTAAGGGCGTCAGGCAACTGGTGAGAATTTTGTAACTGCTGCAACCGCAAAGCCGAAGTTGGCGTCGCTCTTGTCTTATCGCACTTATCTGCCACTCGAATAAAACTTAATAGTTAATTTTTCGTTTGTTTTGCAGTCATCAGTCGAACATTGTGCACGACACAACGTCTGCCGCATAGTCAATCGCAATTGTTACCTATTTACAAGGCACAACAACAACGCAACATGGGTCGTTTGGGCAAAGTTGATCCTAGCTCCTACTCACAGCCAGAACTGATTACCACCGAGCACAGCAGCATCAATTGGAAAGTGCACTTCGGAACCACAAAACTGAGTGGCAGTGTTTTGCACAAATTCAATGTGCTGTCGAGTAACCTGGATAAGATTGTAAGCAATATTTTGTTTTCTTTGAAAGTCTTTAAAACCATTCCATATGCTTTGCAGCTGCTTGATGTGCGCGAAATAGATGTGAAGAATGCCACGTTGCTGGCCGGCGGCTCGGAGCAGCCCATCAACTACTTCATCAGCGATCCCGTGCCCGATATGGGACAGAAGCTGACGCTCGAGCTGCCAGCGGGCACCGCAAAGGGCAGGTGCGATAAGCAACAAACTAATCTTTATAACACCTGTAAATAATCATATCTCCAATTGTAGTCTTAACGTGCGCATTGATTATGAGACGGCCAGCAACGCAAGTGGATTGCAATGGCTAAAGCCCACCCAAACGCTGGGCAAGAAGCATCCTTATATGTTCTCGCAATGCCAGGCCATCCATGCCCGCTCTGTGATGCCCTGCCAGGATACACCAGCTGTTAAGTTCACCTACGATGCCGTTGTAGAGCATCCCGCCGAGCTGACAGCGCTAATGAGTGCTCTGATCGATAAGAACGAGCCGGGCAAGACGCATTTCAAGCAGACGGTGCCCATTCCTGCCTATCTATTGGCCATTGCCATTGGCAAACTGGTGTCGCGTCCCTTGGGCGAGAACTCGAATGTGTGGGCCGAGGAGGCGATTGTTGATGCCTGTGCCGAGGAGTTCTCTGAAACGTCCACCATGCTGAAGACCGCATCGGATCTGTGTGGACCGTATGTGTGGAAGCAATATGATTTGCTTGTGATGCCACCCTCATTTCCATTTGGCGGCATGGAGAATCCTTGCTTGACTTTTGTTACACCCACATTGCTTGCTGGCGATAAGTCTTTGGCCAATGTGGTGGCTCATGAGATTGCACACAGTTGGACGGGTAATTTGGTGACGAACAAGAACTTTGAACATTTCTGGCTTAATGAGGGTTTCACTGTGTTTGTCGAGTCCAAGATTGTGGGTCGCATGCAGGGCGCCAAGGAGCTGGACTTCAGAATGCTGAGCAATCTAACCGAGCTGCAAGAATGCGTAAGCTTAGCACAAACATCAAAATAACTTATCTTAACTTTAACTTTGTTTAAGATGCGCACTCAACTCGCAGGCACACCGGAGCTAACCAAGCTCGTTGTTGATTTGAGCAATTGTGGACCAGATGATGCTTTCTCATCGGTTCCCTACATTAAGGGCTCCACTTTCCTGCGCTATTTGGAGGATCTGCTTGGCGGTCCAGAGGTCTTTGAGCCTTTCCTGCGCGACTACCTTAAGAAATTCGCTTACAAATCAATTGTGACAGACGATTTTAAGGCTGCACTGTACGATTACTTTAAGGATACTGACAAAAAGGATAAACTCAGTGTTGTTGATTGGGATTTGTGGCTAACAAGCGAAGGCATGCCGCCAATTATTCCCAAGTATGTTTATTAAACCCTATGTTTCAAAAGATATTTATACGATTTGTATTTTTAGGTTCGATGAATCCCTGTCGAACGTCACCAAGGAGCTGGCCTCTCAGTGGAGCAACAAGACCGTAGACGAGCTGGCCAAGAGTTCGGACATTAAACAAATCATTTCAATACATCAGCTGATTGAGTTCCTGGGAAAACTTATTGAGAGCAAGGACATTGTTGAGCTGAATGAACGCAAAATTGAGCTGCTCGAAAGCACATACAATCTGAAGCAGTCCAAGAATGCCGAGGTGCGTTTCCGTCTCAATCGCCTGATTATACGTGCACGCCTTATTAAACGTCTGGATGAGATCATTGAGTTTGCCAACTCGAACTTCCGCATGAAGTTCTGCCGGCCCATCTATCGTGATTTGGGCGATTGGGCAGAGGCTAAGCCCGCGGCAGTGGCAAACTTCCTGAAGGTCAAGGATCAAATGATGGCCGTCTGTTCGCACACCATCGAAAAGGATCTGGGACTCAAGTAGAGCAGCAGCAGCAGCAGTTAAATTGAATTTTTGATAGCAATTTTGCATTTTTTTTTTCGTGAGAATTCGACTTGAAGTCGACTTTTTTTTGTGAAAATAAACAGAAACGAAAATCATCAGTATATGTTCAGTTGAATTATTGTTTTTATTAAAAAATAAGCAAAACTACGTTTATAACAAGTTGATTTTCCATTTCCATGCTCATTGTATGCGACTGTTTTATATATTTTTCATAAATTTCTGTTTTTCTTGCTTGCATTCGAATTTTTCGAAAATTTTTGTTTTTTTTGTGCAATTGGCCCAAAGCGTTGCCAATTTGTTTACTATTCACTTTCAAATAAAAGGGTATTCCAATCCTTTTTTATTCTTTTTTTTTAACTAACATTATAGTGTACAACTAACCAAATGTTGTTCATGTTTCGTGTCCTATGCGACAAATATACTTTTCTTAATTTCATTTTTGTTGTCATACAATTTGTTCATCTTGGTTTTAAATTCTTTAAAGTTCTGCTCGTAATTATATACCTTGTTATACACACACACACAGATATTAAATTTATTATTGTTTGCTTGCGGTTTTTTTGTTTTTGTTTTTGTTTTGTTTTTCAACTTCTTGACGAGTTTTGCTTTATTGTTTAAACTAATCAACAATTTGTATCTTTTACATTGACCAAAAATGCAACCTCAACTCTGAAATTTCTCGTTTTTAGTGGACAAAGTTTGTGTTTTGTTTTGTTTTGCTTTTCATATAAATTTCTTGTTGTCGTTGAGGAATAAAAACTATCACGCACTAGAATTATCATTGGAACGGGATGTGGATGGACCGGCACCCAGATCATCGCCTACTACAAATGTGGGACTCTGGCGGGACGTGGACGCAACCGGCTGATAATGATAGCCCTCGCGATAACGCTGATTGGGTTTGATGCGTGCAGTTTGTGTGTGACCCAACGTTGGACGCTGATTAAGCTCATTGGGTCGTTTGGCTGTAAGACAAAAGGTTTGGTTATCACAGTGTCACAATGTGTGTGTCAAACTAAACCCTTTTAAGCCTTACCAGGTATATAAGGCTTTTGATTATAGGACGATTGTTGTTGGTGTTGTTGGTTATATTGATCGGCAACCGTTGCATTGCCATTGGTATGATGGCTGCTGTGCTGATACGGCGCCAGGCTGTGACCAGTATCTGGCTGTAGCTGGAGATCGGTGCTGTTGATGGGACTCATCGGTGTCATTTCGCGATCCTCGATAAACAGTTCACTGGCATCGTCGGGCACCTGACGATACTGCGACCAGGGCCAGGAGGCAATGCCCGACAGCAGCAACGCCTCCAAGGCACAAACATAGCCAATTATCTGAGGGAAAATGAAAAAAAATGAATAATTAGTTTATAAATTTTTAGTGTCGATTTTATCAGGGACCGTAATCGTTATAAGTTTTAAAATAAAAATTACATCATAATGATTATAATGTGAATTTTTTCATATTAAATTATCGATAATCATTATATTTGAGTGATTTTTTAAAATTTAGACAATAATTATTATTTTGATAAAAAAAATAAAAATTATTTATAATCATTACAAATGATTTTTTTTTTTATCAAAATAATAATTATTGTCTAAATTTTAAAATAATCATTACAAATGATTTTTATCTTTTTTTTATCAAAATAATAAATATTGTCTAAATTTTAAAAAAATCACTCAAATATAATGATTATCGATAGTTTAAAAATTAAAAATCCAAAATTTAAAAATCTTGGCGGAAATGAATAGATTGGCCATAATGAATAATTTCGGTGCAATTAATTTTTTTCAATGTCTCTTCCAGGTGTTTGATTTTTTTAGTTAAAAATAAAAGAATAATCATTATTTACGGTCTCTGGATTTTATAGCTTACCCCCGTGGCTAGTAATGTGTCTTTGGAGTGCTTGGATACAAATGTATATTCAGTCGCATATAGCACCATGTGGACAAGCAGCGTGGAGCTCAAAATAAATATTAAACCAACACTCAGGTACATCCACGTATTCTATTAAAACCAAAACAAATATTAAGTATACGACACAAGTTTCTTGTTAAATGTGTTTTGTTGTACCACTTTTGTCCAGTTGAATGGAAACATGAGCGCTATATGCGATATATCGAGAAAGAGCATTAGGCATGTGATGAGTAGCGAGAAGAGCGCACAGAAGACCATCAGCCTCAGGCGTCCAATGAGTGGCAGTAGAAAGAGGCCAACCTGTACAGTGCCCGCGGAACATTCGCAGGCCAGACAGACGGCCGAGGATAACTACAAAAGAAATGCAAATAAATAATTAAAATCGTTAAGGTTAGGTTTGACAACCAACAACACTCACCACCAGAAGTATGCGCACAATCCCTGTTGGCGATTTCAAGTGTTGCGGATCACAGTGTAGGGCAACGCCCCATGGCAGCGGCGTTTGTTGTTGCTGTTTATAGTTGGCATGCGAATCCCATGAGGTACAGGTGCCCAATGGTGATTCCAATGAGAGCGAGAGCTCGCCGGCTCTGCTGCCAGCTATTTCAAAGTCCTGCTCATCGTCCAGCTGACAGCAGACCGGCTCTAGCTCCAGCTCACGTATCTCGTCCAGCAGCAGTTCTATCTCGTCCGTCCCATATAGATCAGATACAGACGGTATATAACGTTGGGGTTGTTGCATTTCCCGTTGCGGGATGTGTCCCACATCACCGTTGCCGTCGCCTGGTCGTGCTAAAATCGGATGCCTTACAATCGGCGCTCTCTTCTCCTACTCTCTTCTCACGCTTTGCTTTCGCCTGCAAATAAAGCATAGAGAAATAAAATGCGACATCAGTTACTTTAAGTCTTTTTTTGCATACATTGATAGCCCGCCTCTTGTAGCCTCCCACAACGCTCATTAGTAGCTCATGGTAATTTGATATCAGCTGTCACTCATACGCCATGTGAGCCCACGACAACGTTTGAGACTAGATGTCGTGACCCCAAGAGAGACGCCAATCATTATACACTCTATCTTCAGCAAAGGTTTACAAAGGGTATTTGGGGGCACAGCACATTTGCATAAGCCAGGTTGAGGCAATGACTTTAATTTAACTTAAAACAAGCTTTTATATGGCTTCGGTCGAAAAGTCCCACTAGACCTGAGAATTTGTGTCCAAAAATGAGCTTGAAAACATTTTAAGACTTCCATAACTTTGTCAAAATTCACACGATTTTCAAATTGAATACCTTTAAACTTTGGGTTTGGTCTTTTAAATAATACTGCATTTAAATCGTAAAACGCGAAATTAAATACATTTTTATTTCCAAAGCTTGTGACCCAGAAATCGACTTGGGAACATGTCAAAACTTTCTATAACTTTCACACGATATTCAAGTGGAAAATCTTAAAAGTCTTCTTTGTTTGTGCTCTTTAAAAGTTCTGCATTTAAATCTAGAAACTTAATTTTTACTCGATTTTCATTTCAAATTTTTGTGACCTGAAATCGATTTCTGAATTGGTCAAAACTTCCGATTGCCATAACTTCGTCAAAAGTAGCCCGATATTCAAATGTAATACCTCAAAAGACTTGTATTGAACACTAGATTAAAACTGCATTTAAATCTAGAAACTTAATTTTTTCTCGATTCTCATGTCTAATTTTTGTGACCCAAAATCGACTTGGGAGATTGTCAAAACTTCTGATTGCCATAACTTCGTCAATTTTAACCGGATTTTTAAATGTTATACATGAAAAGACTTGTTTAATCCTCTAGATTAATACTGCATTTAAATCTAGAAACTTAATTTTTACTCGATTTTCATGTCACATTTTTGTGATCAATAATAGATTTGAGAGTGGAACAAAACTTCCGATTGCCATAAGTTCATCAATTTTAACCGTAATTTTAAATGTTATACATAAAAAGTCTTGTTTAATTCTCTAGTTTAATACTGCATTTAAATCTAGAAACTTAATTTTTACTCGATTTTCATGTCATATTTTTGTGACCAATAATCGATTTGAGAGTGGAACAAAACTTCCGATTGCCGTAAGTTCGTCAATATTAACCCGATTTTCGTATGTAATACATCAAAATTCTTGTTTTTTGCTCTTAATTTATACTGCATTTAAATCTAGAAACGTCAATTTTACTCGATTTTCAGCCCAAAAACTTGTGACCAAAAATTGACTTTCAACTTGCGATTGCCATAAGAGACATCAGAGCATTCAAACGTCGACTTTCTCCCATCAATTCCAACATATTTTGTTTATTTTAATTTTGGTCTGTGATACTGATACTGCTGTTGCCATCGATGTCACATTTGGCTGCCAACTCAAAATGAAATCAAATTGATTTCCCCATATTGCAAGCAGAAAAAATTGGAATTTTCCCCTATGTAATGGTTTTTTCTGTCTTTATATGGTATATTTTTTTATGTCACAGCCAGGCAATTAACACAGACACAACACACTGTCTGCATGTGTGTGTGTGTGTTTGTGTGTGTTTGTGATGCCTGCCTGAAAGCCTGGCTCCATGGAGAATTTGGGTACATTTTGAGCGTTGGCCAAAAGCTCCATGCCAGCCTGCCTGGTTTTGTGTCAGGCCGCATTTCCTTGAGTTGTCATAATCAGGACACAAATGAAGGTGGCTGTCACTGTTGTTGCAAGGACTCGTTGCAGCTGCTTCTGGCCAGTCACAACCAGATCCTGACTGCGTCGCCTTTCTGTGCCTGTACATATGTCCTCTGTCTGCCACTGTGGGAATTGCTCTCACTGTTTTTGTTTTGTTTGTCAGACGATAGTAGAGATGGGAGCTTGTACGATTCGTAAGGACTCAACAGCTTCTTAATCGTGCCACACGACATGCAGGCACGACTTGTGGCACAACTCTATGCAACGGATGGCAATGTAACCATTTGTGTGAAGTTGTTGTTGCAGCTGACGTTGTCCTTGCTCTAGTTTAAGCGCGAGGCTGTCGCAGCTTCTCAGCCTGTTTGCCAGCTGGCTGCTTATCTCAGAGCTGTTATCGCTGCATACATATACATATGTATATATGTGAGCTGAGTTGCGCCTGCATCAAGTGCTTAATGATTGCGCTCAGCTTTCATCGCATCTTCTCCACCGCCATCATCATCATCATCATCATCATTGTCTTTGTTCTTTGCCCCTCTTTCTCGCTATCTATTGAGGCATCATGCTTATGGCATTAAGCACTTGAGTTGCAAAACAATAAATTTATAACCACCTTATACACACACACACACACACTTTGAGTTCACTTTGGCTTTTTGCACAATTTGAAATCAATTATGCTCATCTGCATATAAACCGACTTGGACTTTGGGGTCTTCCCTGACTAGTGCCGCCACCTAGCGGAAGTGCTTCGCATGCAAATTTATTGTCAATGCAACGGGTTTGATTGGGGGTTGGGGCTGGAGCTGGGGCTTATGGGTTCGGTTGAGGTGCCAACGTTGCTGCATTTCTTATTTATGAACATGCATAGACAATGGGGGCCCGGCCTTTGTTTGAGTTTTGTACTTCATATTTACAAGCAGACCGTCATGGCTCTGTCTATATAGTATATATACATAGTCATATTCGTACTCATGCTTGGCTTATGGCGCATTCAATGGGCCGAAAGTTGCAACGTAAATAACTTTTAATAGAATTTCTAATGGGCTTGAAAACTGGGCGAGGGGCCAATACATTAAACATATGTGCACATATTCCAAGTAAGTGTGTGTGTGTGTGTGTGTTTGTGTGTGTTAATATAGTGATTATTTATCCATGCATGCCTTTGTTTGATAAATTGTGGCTTTAAGTGTTATGGCAGAGTATTGCGATTGTAAGTTTGTTTAAGTAATTGTTATTAAATAAACATTATTAAAGGCGCCCTAACTTTAATAAAAATAAAAAATAAAATAAACATTTTTTAATATTCAAACTTTTTCATTTCATTTCAGTTTGCTTACTGATTTAAATTTAAATTTTGTTCATTAATCTTAAACATTTTTGTAGCTTAGGCTCGATTTTTTTTAATTTAAATTAATTTTAATTTTATGTCGACTGATATTAGTTGACAATAAACAAACAAATATCCCTGGATAAATGTATCTTATTTAAGAGTTCTTACTTTAAAGCAAGTCCTTAAAATACTTTTTTTATTACTGTAACAAACCATAACCTAACTTTATATCTAACTGTTCTAGACAATGTGTTTTAAGATGCGCTTAAGCGTTTGCCTTTCACATACGCAGTTTATGGCTCCGACAATAATGATGATGATGACCTGACCTGGCCACGTGTCCAATGAGGCAACATAAACTGCTTTGGAAACGCGATTTATGCGCTGTGGCAACGACTTATGCCCCCCTCTGCGTATAGAAGTTTGTAGCCTAAAAAAAAAATATTCGAATTTTTATTGGGTGAGAAAGAGAGAGAAAGCATGACCAAAGCAGCCTGTAGACTATTTGACTCTCGTCCTCAATTCTCAATGGCGACATTCAATGCGGCTGGCGCTAAAGATGTGCGGCGAGAGGTAAGCGGGGTTTGGCTGCTTATTATGCCGCCGCGTTGCCCTTTACGCCTTTCGTTTGCGGAATTATCGATTACGAATGAATATTTCATTAGCAGACATGCCAGCAGGAGTCAGAGTCATGTTACCTTACGCTTATGCTGACTTCATTGCTTTTTCGATTCCGGGTCGCGCCATTTGCGCCATTCAATTAAAATGCAGCATACTTTTGAGCGCGACAAACAAAGGCGAGACAACAAACTGCAGCTGCCAACTTTTCGATTTACAACTTTAGCAGATGTCCAAACAAACATAATGCATATTAATTACTTCTACTTAGTTCACGCTTATGTTTTTCTTTTCCTCCTCTTTTTTTTTTATTTTTTATTTTTGCCTTTGCAGCATAATTATGGGTAATTAATGCGGCGCAGCCAAACGTTTGCCAAATGAGATGCGACTTTTGAAAAGGAAGTGACAGGAAGTGAGGAAATGAAGCGAGGCGTTATGGCATTAGTGTATATAGTACCAATTCAGGTTAATAGCATGGTCTTCATTAGAAATGCATAAAAGAAATGTTTCTCTTCCTCGCTACTGCGTTATGGAAACAGGTCCTTTAAAAAGTTCTTTCCGTCTGTCCGTCTGTAGGAACGCGGCGATCTTAGAGACTATAAAAGCCAAACTTGGGACACATTTGAGCCAGACCTAGTCGAGTTCTTTTAACTTGTTTAAGAAGGCTTTGGAGCAGAACTCTTATAAAATATATTAAACAGAAATTCCTAAATCACAAAAATCTTAAAAAAAAAAAATCTTAAAAAAAAATCTTTAAAAAAAAATATCTTACCACTCGACAAAATTTTCACATTAAATTCAAAGAATATTTCTTAAAGAGCAGATATTAATTATGGATCCCAGAAAGGTAAGTAGCGTTATTAAAGCAAAGTGCAAAGTAAAATATCTTCCTTATTTTGACAGAACATGAACGTGTGTGAATTGTATCCACATAGACGTGCAACCAACTATTATCGTACCCCAGCGCCAGAGGTGTCGAAACAAAGCCGCAAAGCTGAACACCCTATAAAAGCCATCGTTTCGTCCAGCAGCTCGCTTAATCTTTCAATCAATGTTTCACCCGCCGAATCGGAAATATTGCGTACACGTTCATCGGAACTGGAACGTCTACATCTATCTTACTATTCCTGAAGCTCATTGTGAATCTTTAAGGCATTAAATCGTGAAGTGTTGTCAAATTAAATGTTAATATTTTAACTTGAAAAAAAAATCAAATTAAATGTTAATATTTTAACTTAAAAAAAAATTCCGCACGTCTACGGTTTCTACGGCGCCGAAAAAGAAGAACATTTTTTTCTCGATAACTCGATAACAAATCAAAAAATTGATAAATTGCATAAAGTATTTTCGTTTTTTTTTCCGAAATACATTTAACTTCACAAAAAAATTAATTTTCCCACTATTTTACCAAATTTAGATGAACTATATCTCGATAACCGAGCGAGTTATCGATAAATTATTTATTTTATTTTTTCGTCTTACTTTGTTGAGTTCTACAAAAATCAATTTTCAGATTTTAACGCCGTAGAAACCGTAGAGTCCCCAAAAATTCCAGCTCTTTTATCTTAAGTTGTTTATAGTCACAAATGAACTCGCATATGATTTGTATTATTAACATACATAAAAGACAAACTCTTGACAGATCTATTAAGGAATCATTAGGCTGACGCTCTCAACACACTTCCACCCTTATTCTCTCTCTCTCTCAACACTCACGTTAACGCTTGTTAATTCCCCAAAAAAGGTGCTTAGAAATAATTATAGGCAGCATTTTTTTTCTCGGGCGCAGCTGTGGCGTTCGCTTACGTAAGCTCCTAACGGGATATTTAGCGTGCTCGCTGAGTGTATGAGTGTGTGTGTGTGTTATGCATATCATTGCTTTATATGTGTTTATGTGCGCGTCTCGCTGAAATGAACACCTTTCGGTTCTCTACCCCTGCCGGTGGTACCTTCAGGAACCCACTAGGAGGAGGACGTACGGCATGAACTCACCTGACACGTGAGCTCCGTGGAATAAAGGAGGCCTCGACATGTCATGGACGCGAATGCCGCGACACGCAAGCCCCCAAAGTCCCAGAGCAGCCAGCTGCCCCTACCCCTGCCCAAAAACGTGACCCGCCTCCTTTTGAACCCCTGCCCCTTGCATGAAACATGCCGCTTAGTGTTTTCACTTTTGAAAGAAATCTACGTTTGGCTTTTGTCCTAGGAACTTGGAGAATGCGAAGAGAGATCTTCTTGCCTTTTTTAGGTTCCTTCCCACTCTCACTTCAGTACTTTTTTGTAGTTGTTCCATTTGAACATTCCAATGGGGCGACCCTCAAATGGGGCGGGCGGTGCAACAACCTCGTTTCGCTATTTGATTACTGCAATGTGCCTCGGGGGCCCCGACCTTGAACCACTTTCATTTCTAATTTTGGTTGTGCGCCCAACTTAAGTTTGCTTTAGTTCGAGTCGACGACGAGACGAACGCTGCTTGAAATAACTTTGAACGTCGACAGGGAAATTTGTGTGTTCGCTGCGCTCCTTCTATTAATAATGACACAAGCCTAACTGCAACTTAATTGCACTCTCACACGTATACAAGTGGTCAAACAATAAATGCATATGTGTGTGCGTGGGTGGGTGGGTGGTCGTGTGTGTGTAGCTACTATGACAGCAACTAAAAATAAACAAATGAGCCAAGCGCCCAAAAGCTGTAAAACGAAGAGCGCTGTGAACTGGAACTGAACTGAGAACGAACCGAAGAAGCGACTGCGCAAAGAGCGAGAGAGAGAGCGTGAGCTGACGCAGCGAGAGCGCAAGAGTGAGAGTGAATGAGTCGTGTTTTTTTTTGTTTTTTTTGGTGAGTGTGAGTTGTTGTTGGGCCAAAGGATTTCAAGGAAGTGAAATTGCTGCAGACAGGAGTTTGCCCGAACCGCCTGTCATTTCCTTTCTTTCTTTATGTATATATGTGTGTATGTAAAGTTGCGTTTGTTGGCAAAAGCACGTTGGGCTCGGCTATGTACAAAAGCAGCAGCAGCAGCAGCTCCCCGTCCCCCTCACACCTCTACTCCCTCCCTCCAGCATAGTGGCTACACTTAAAAGTGTTATATTGACATTTGGCTACACAATTTGAGCTGTCCAAAGCTTTATGATTTATGCTGCGATGCACATATGTATGTATAAGTATGTGTGAGCATGTGTGCGTGTGTGAGTGCTGTAATCGCTGCTCTATTTTTAGTTGGAGCAACAACAACAACAACACGGCGCTGCAAAGCATGCTATAAATTTTGTGTTGTGGGCGGCAACATTTCGTGTATACAACTACTTAAACAAAAAAAATTTATTTTATTTTATTATATTTATTTTTTTTTTTTGTGCACTTGACCCACCTTTTTTTTGCTGTTGTGTGTAAAACTTATTTGCAGCTGCTGCTTTGGCTTTTTATTTTTTTGTAACAAATGCGCGGCACGTTCCCAAAAAAAACCAAAAAAAAAAATATTTTGGGAAGTTTCGATTTCTATTCCTTTTGACAAGGGCACGCAGAGATCTGCGACAATTTGACTTTTTTTTTCTGAGTGTGTGTGTGAGAGAGTATGTATCTGTATGTGTGTGTGTGTGCGCGCTTTTCTGGCTATGCTCGTCAAGCTTTATGTCAGTTCATTCATCGGCCAAAATGTTGAGCACAGAACGCAGGCTGTTGTCGCCTCTGCATATATGTATGTATGAGTGTGTATGTGAATGTGTGTGTATGTGTGTGTGCTGCGTGCTCCTGCCAATGTCAGATTTGTATTTAAGCGTCGATTTCGTTTTGGCTGCCTGCATATTTTCCACTCGTTTTGTTGCTTGACTTTTCCTCTTTTGCCTTGCATTAAGCACTTGTAATTATTGGAAACACATTTTCACACTTGCTTTTGGCATCATGTATTTATAATTAATTATGATTATTTGATTTTATTTGGTGTTTTGTTATTTATGCTAATGAAATTCAATTAACATTTCGCATTTGTTTTGCAGCGGAGCGGGGGGGCACACGAAAATCATTATTCAGTGCGCCCGAAAGTGTGCAACGTTTTTTAGTGCTGTCTTTTCGGGCCATGCTGCTGCTTTCAACATTTGCCTACACACACACACACGCACACAGACAGGCTCTGCTCGTATAGACGCACTCACGGACACTGCTACTGCTGCTGAGGCACAGAGATAGGCGTTCGCGGTGTTGGTTGATTTTTTCGGTCGGAGAGCGAGCGGGGACAATGCGAAGAGCTAGAGTAGTTGGTTGTTTACAGGCGATGGAGCGGGAACAACAGCAAGAACAACAACAAGCACAGTTGAAATAGTAGTAATAGTAGAAGTCGTAGAAGTAGAAGAAGTAGCAGCAACGGACACGGACGGGCAGTGGAATAGCCTAAAATCGAGACACGTTCGGACGAAAGAAAACAAACGACAACCGACAACGTTGAAAGCCAGCAAAAGACTGAGAGCCAAATGCTGTCGCGAGCCCAGCTGCTGAGACAAGTGCTTTGCAGCAAAGAGAGCTTCTCAGAGAGTGCGCAAGAAAGAGAGAGACGAAAAGCTGCAAAGGATTTTTGGCACTGACTCCGGAACCGAATAAGTTCACAAGTTTTTTTTGAAAATACAAAGCAATCGTTTCGTTAACTGAGAACAACATGTAGAAAACTTTTATTTATAACACTCGACTCATAGCGTGATTAAGTCATATTTCTCAAAAAATAACTAAATTTTTTTTTCATTTTTCTAATGCACGTTTTAAGCAAGTTTGTAAAAGAGAAAAAAGAAATGTCTGAAAGCAATCAAAGCAATAAGCACAAATCTCGTATACAAAAGGTTTGTAAAACTTAGAATTCAACTAAAACTGAAAAATAAAACGAATTTTTTACAGATTGAGGAACTTAATGCAGAGCTGAAAAAACAAAATGAATTACTAAAACAGAACCAAATACCGCTTAAAAAGCCACCACCACCGTGGATATGCATTCGAGATGATCACGATGAGGATCAGGATAAACCACCGAAAAATTCGGGCACTTGGACAGTTTTGCCAAAAGCCACACAGACTTGCATCCGCCGCACTCAGCCGGATTCGATGCGCAAGAAAGAGAAGAATACGTCGAAGACAGAACAGACTCAAGCTGAAGAAGCACCACTTACCTCGAAGATTCCACGTCCAGGTGGTCAGAAGGTGGAGTCAAAACGTGGGCAGCGCAAATCGTCCAAATCTGGCATTGATAAGGTTGATAAGGCACCACGTTTGGCTTCAGTGACACCATCGTTGCGTACTGGTCTGGTTTATGAGAATGCTAATTTTGGCAAGCAGTCCAGCATGTTGTTGCTTCGTGATATAAAGGCAGGAGTTCGCAAGGAAGTCAAAGATGCTGAGTCGGGCAGCAGCACATCGAGTTCAGTGCAGACTGTAATATCCGGCAAGAGCGGTGATGATATACGTGACACAATACTATCACAGATTAAATTGCAAGAGCAGCTCAAACGTTCCATTAAAAATATCACACGTTTTGCCGATCACAAGAAAGTGGATCCCATTAAGTTGAAGGCAGCTGTGCCGCCGCCAAAGAAAGAAGGCGATGGTACTGATATTAACGAAGCATTGGCAACCGCTAAGGATGTCATAACGTGCAATGTGATGGCGCCCATTATACGTCGTCTACAACGTTTGTACCAGGACAGTCTGCAAGAGAAATTAAACATATTGAAAGATATGGAACGCGTTCCGGAACTGATAGACAACATTTACCGTACGCATGGCGAGTTGGAGCCGAAGAAGTAATGAAAATATTCTGTTCACGTCACTATTTTAAATTGTTATGGTTCAGATTTGCTATATTTTATTTTTGGATTAAATAAACACGAATATTTGCGCCTTTTATCAAAACTAATTGCTTATTACGTGGCAGTGTGACCAGCCGTGTTTAGCATTAAAATGCTGCGAAAAGCATCGATACTAAGAGAGACATCGTGCGCTCGGTTTGTAATCGCTACGCATAGTAATAAATAATTATTGTTATAAAGGCTTAAGCACACGCATTACACAAAGCACAACTTATAAAACATTTCTTGTATGCTGTTAATAACAGTGGTAAAAGAGTGATAATGTTATTATCAATATCTATGCAGCCCTGGTTTCAAAAGTAGTGGGGGCTCTCGCATTCCCAAACATTGATTTTTCGTTGTGGACGCTACTGAATGCTGCCAATTGGCTTACGTTAGTCAATTGCTAACAACTAAAGGAATTTCCTGACTATAAAAATGAGCGGTGAGTTTTTTAACACAAAAACTACTGCAGCTAATTGAGTATACACAACTGTATTGTTTGTTGTGCTGGCGTCTGTGGCGTGCATTGCTATTTGGAGCCTACTTCAAGGGTGGAGATGATGGTGGTGGGGGGGTGCGCGATGTTAAAGCGACTGCAACCACCCAGAACCACCCCAACACCTGCCACACACACACTGGATGACTTCATCAGTGCTTTTGAACACGCATTCTCATACTCTCTCTCTCTCTCTTTCTTTCTTGTCTGCGCTGCAGGCGACGAAAGCTGCAGCAGCGAAAAGCAGACGCTAAACTTATCGAAGCAGCAATTGAAGAAGGTGCCAAAACAGGATGATGCCCAAAATATACGCAAGTTAATCTTGGACGAGAATGAGCTGCAAAAGATAGATAATATTGATTGGTATCTAAAGATTGAAACGGTATGGAATATTAATATATAATTTTGTATCTACTAATTGATTGGAAATCTTTAAAGCTGTCGCTGAGCAAGAATCAGCTGCTACGCATGTATGGCGTCTGTCGACTGCATTGTTTGCGGGAACTGAATCTATCCTTTAATGGCATACTCTCCATTGAGGGACTCAAGGAATGCGTGCATCTGCGCGTCCTCAATCTGGAGGGCAATAATATTAAGACCATCGAGCACCTGAATACGAATGTGAATCTGGAGTCACTGAATCTGGCGGACAATAGCATTGGCAGCATCTCGGATGTATCGTACTTGCGTTCGTTGCGTGAACTCAATTTGCATGGCAATCGTTTGACGCACTTGCGCCAATGCGATAAGTATCTACCCGTCTCGTTGGAGACGCTAACGCTGGCCAAGAATAACATAACGGATTTGAATGAGATTTGTACGCTGTCGCATCTGAGCAATCTGCTTAGCATCTCCATAACAGAGAATCCGTGTGTAACTATGACACTGGGACCAAATAGCACAGAGTAAGTGGGACTAAATACTGATTCTCTTCCTCTAATCTTCTCCTGCAATCGTTTTAGTGGCTTTGACTATCGACCCTTTGTGCTGAACTGGTGCATGAGCTTAAAGTTTATTGATGGCTATGTTGTGGATCCTATTGAGAGCTTGAAGGCGGAATGGCTTTATAGCCAGGGACGTGGTCGACAGTTTCGTGTGGGCGAACAGTCGCATCTGGCCAAATACTTGAGCTCTGTGTGCCCGCTCGTGGGTAAAGCGCTCGAAAATGAAAACGATCGCAAGTTGCGGCTAATCCTAAGCAAAGCACAGCATCATCAGCGACAGCTGCAAGAGGAGATACTGGATAATGCAAACAGCTCGGCGAGCACATCGCCATCATCGCATCGCAAGAAGCCAACAAGTCGGATTCAATCGCCGCGCTGTAAGCTTGAAACGAATAGCTTAACTCATGATACAATCAACAAGATAGTGTCATGCGAGAAAGCCAGTACCAGTGTATATGACCGTGTGAGTGCGACAGAGACCGCTATATGACTCTGTGTTAGTTAACTCTCTTGACGATTGGTACTTAACTATAGAGGGCGCTTTCTCGCATGACATAACCTTGTTGGTTGTAACATGGCTTTACTATACTAGTGTTGGGTAAACATTGCTGACTTTGGTGAACATGTTCACTTGTTCTTTTCTTCAAAGGAGTTAACTCCTTTACTTTGCTTAGTTGCTCACTACTTACTGTTCACTTGTTCAGTTCATTGCTCCTCATTGCTCCTTGCTGAGCACTGAACCTAACAAACGAACTGTGAACAACTGAACAGTGATCAAGTGAGCAACTGAACATGTTCACTCGCTTAGTTTAATGAACAACTCCTTTTTGTTCACTCACTCATGAGCAACCCAACACTATACTATGCAGAGTATTAATTTCATGGTTTTTTTTTACAGTTTCGAGGTTGAGTGGTCGCCAGGGTTCACCTGAATCGATGGTCAATAGCTATCATGGCAATAGCTGTAACACGAGCATGAACAGCGATAATGGCATCTCGAATCATGCCCTGCAAATGAGCACATCGCTGATTGAGAACATAAGGAATGATAGCGATAACTTCTCGCTGGCCAGCTTATCGGGAATGTCCAGCAGTGTGACCACCAAAACCTACAACTCAACAGAATCAACGCCTCGCAACATAACGCCAAATCCCTACAACGGTTAGTTTCGATCAATATTGAATGCTATAAATACTTATTGATTTTCCCTTTCAATCGTAGAACAAAATTATATTGGTCAAACGCCTTTGGGTGGTCCCCTTGCAGCTGCCTCCAAAATGGTGCCCGTGCCCGAAACACTAATGAGTCCCGATGTCTGTCCCGCTGCCGTTGCCCAGCGTGTCACCGTCGCGGCACTGCACAAAACCAAAGGCAACAAGAACAAAGGTAGTCATGAGACTTCAATGTTTTTTTTTAAGATGTAATTTCATTTATATATATTTAAACTCTAGATAACAAACTGAATTTGCCGCGTGTGCGTAGTCCACAGCTGCGACGTATTCAGAGTCCCACTACAAGTCCACGCAAAGCGCAACAACAACAACAACAACAACAACAAAAGCAGCCACAACAACAACAACAAATGACTGCCACATCAACGGCGACAGATGCTGGTGGCTTCAGCACCGATGATGATGGCGAACAAATTAATATTGAGAAGTTGAAAACGATTAGAAAAATGGCTGCACAGCGACAACAGCAGCTGGACAATAATAGTCTGAATTGTGCTGATCGTCTGATAGAGCATGTGACTGAATCGTCAGCGGTGACCATACAGAAGATGTGGCGTGGCTACCATACGCGCAAGAAAACCAAAGACATTGCCGAGAAGCTGCACAAACAACGCACACACGAATACATTGAGTAAGTGCAGCCGGAGACACTCCCAAACCTAACTAATCTCTCTCTCTAACAGACAGCTTAATAAGGACATGCTGCTAACCAAAGCGCAATTGCAGAACGAACGCAAGATCCAACAGCTACAGATGCAGGCCATCAATGCGCTGTGGAAAAAGGTATCCACCATGGAACCCAAAGTGGATGACAACAATGCTGCCGGCGAGGATGCTGGCAGCAGTGGCAGTGGCGTCTGCCTCGATCAGAATTCAACAAGTGCTGTCAACGATTTGGCCAAACGTTGCACCATGTTGACGGATCAGGTGCAGCAGCTCCAGAGTTCCATTGGCACCATTGTCAATTGTCTGAGCATGGTATGCAATCTGCCACCGGATACGCTGCGCAAGCAAGTCAATTACTCCGATGGCGAAGACACCATGGACTATAATAATTTTGAGCCACGTGACACGAGCTCAACGCAAACGGATTTGATTGCTGTGCATACGCCACAATTTGAGGATTTGAGCAATTTTCCGTTTACAAAACCAAGACCCTCAACATTGGCGCTGGAGTCTAAGCATGAATCTTTAAATGAGGAAACAATTGAAGCTGTGGCGCAGGTGGAGGAACAAAAGGAGAACATTGAGATCTGTGATGCACAGGAGTAGAAGCTATTTTTTTTTTAGGCCAACTGAATGCTTTAAAATATATATAGATCTCAGCGCGCGCTTTTCATTCATAGGCTTTTTAAGCTTTTTGCAAGCAGCAGCAACAACAATGACAACAACAACAACAATTTATGTAGTTTCATGTTTAGTTTTTTGGATTATTTATGTAGTAAAGTTGTATACTTTAAGGGAAGGAAAACAATTTGTGTTAAAAGAAAAAAAATATACATTGCTAAACTTTTTGTAATGCACAAAACAACAACACAAAATTTTCAGTCTTCATCAGCGCTGCTCTCCTCATCCGTCTCTTCCTCATCCTCGTGAACCGGACGATTTGTATTGGGCGCTAGGGGCTCATCGGAATCTGAATCGGAATTTGTTTCGCTTTTTAGCGGCGCCAGCGTCGCTTTCTTGGCAAAACGTTCAGGCCAAACGCCTGCTTTTGTATACTCCTTGACATGTTCGGGCGTTAGAATCTTGCTGATCTCCGCCTTCACCTTGTCGCCCTCCTCAATGGGCTCGACGAGCAGATAATCGCCACGCTTTACCCACACATTCTTGCGAAACTTGTTGGGCATGGAAACTGTAAAGCAACAACTATTATAAACCACGAAAACGCCTTCGTCAACAACTTGCGCTCACCCAGAAAGTTATCCAAGTCTGTGGCCGGCGCTTCGACCTCGTGTAGATTGTTGCCGCGACTGCTGACAACGCGCACGATTTGCTGCTGTTCGGTGGGCAACGCATAGTCGTCCTCCATCATCTCCTTGAGCACATGCTTGCGTCGCGTTGTATTCGGATGCGACATATTGTTATTGTTGTTAAAACGTTTATTGTGTTGCGGCGCGCCAGTTTTGCAGCCAGATATTTTGTTTTACTCAAAATGGTAATGCGATAACAGGTCGATAACTTCTTTAATAAACAAAACGGCAGTGTTGCAAAGTGTGACAAAAAGTGTAGCGCAAATTTATTCAGTATTTTTTTTCGTTCTGTTGTTTATGATTTTAAATTCGAATGTTCTGAGAATTTTTTCTGGTTTTGTTTTTATTACACATGTAATGCTTAAGCAGAGTTACGGCTAATTTTGAACTAACAACTAGTTTTTGCTGCGTCGAAAGCGTGCTTTGCATGAAAGGCGTTCCTTCACGGATATCTCGCGACGATTTTCTACCGGCACCTGTTTTGGTTTTTTTATGCTGCAAAAAAATACCAAAAAAATATTCAGTTAGTTACAAACAATTGTGTGATGTTTCGAGCAGCTGTGCTTACATTTCATTTTTCAGATTCGTTATTTCCTTCTTCCAAATGTCCTTAAAGTCGTTGGTGAAATTAGTCCAATAACCAAAGAACTGATCGGGCATACACTGAGCCAATGTCAGAGTGCAGCCCTTGGGCGAGAAGTGGTAGAAGCGCATGGTTTCCAGGAATAGATCACGGCACTCATCGATCAGCTGATTTAACTTCGCTACCGATTTTTCCGCACTCGCCGTGAACTCCTCCATTTTGGACTTGAATGGTTCACTATTTTCACTGGATGCACTCAGCACCAGAGCAGTAGTTTGCTTACAAGCTGCAAAGGATTGGGAAACGTTAGGAGTTGTCGACAACGACTTTATTTTGTGTTCTTACCCAATAGCTTCTTGTTAAGCTCCTTGATCTGTTGCTGAACTTCATCAAAGTCGAGCTGGGCGGCACGCTCCACATCGGATGGCTCTGGTATGGGCAGTGTCATCTCCATCAGCGTCAGCTCCTTGCGCCGTTGAGCTATATACGTGCGCACAATGAAGTGCAGCAGTGTTGTGTGCGATTCCTTGGACTTGACATCCTTCAGTTTGCCAAGTATATCGAGATTAAAGCCATCCGCTTGACCACGCTGCCTATTGCCACCATTCATATAATTCCCAAGCGTTAGAATTATAGAGAAGACAAGCTTAAGATCCTCACTTTCCATTAATTGCTGCGAGAGCTGGGAAACAATTTCCAGTTTACGCAATAGGATCGTTACGGATTCCTCGAACTCCGCCTGGAAGACAATGCACGAGATGCGCTCACTGGCCATGGAGATGAGAGAGATGTCACGCAGAAATTGCTCCGGGTGATCCAAGGGTATATCACCACCATCCGCCTCCTTAATCCTCTGCAATTCCTCATCTGTCGCCCGCATATGACTGATCTGTTGCAGCGTCTCCAAACTAATCACAGATGTATCAAAATTATATATCGCATGCTCGATCTCGCACGTGGGCATGTGCAGACTCCTCGAGAAGATGCCCACGTTCCTGGAACGCTTCGGATCCAACACCTTGATGGACTTCTCTCGCTTCAGTTTGAGCTCCTTGGGTTTGCTCACGGGCGCAATGGCCTGGCGTGAGAAGAGCTCTGTAAATTCATCAATATTGTCCAGTGGCGTCTCATCAATCTCTGTCCACATCTCTTTTGTGGGCGGAGCAACAGGTTGAGGATCTGATGGCGGCACGGCCAGGGCGGCGGCGGCGGGCTCATCAGGGGAACTTGTGGTATCTGTGCTATCTGTGGAGTTGGCGACGGATGGAGGACGCGGCACTGGCGGTGCACACGTTACAATCCTTGTCCAATATAGTGGACGCATTGGCTTGGGCGGATTAACGGCGCTCTTGCGTTGTACTGGGAAGAAGATGGAATCAGTTGGTTAAAGGATTTGATAGTTATATCCATACCTAATCAACTAAATTATTTTTGGAAAAAAGTCGTAGTCATTATATAGTTGGCTGGTGAAAAATTTATGATTCTTTAATGATTGCGATTTAAAATAATCAAAAATATTGGAAAATTACCTTAAATTATTGAAAATAATTAAAAATAAAGGAAAATAATGGTTATTAAGGTGATGTTGAAAATAATTTGTTTCTCTCAAAATACTCTCAAATAGTCGAAATAATGGAAAATAATTGAAAATAATGGAAAATATTAAAACGATTATTTCCCATTATTTTCAATTACATATTTTAATAATATATGGAATTTTCCATTATTTTTGATTATTTTTAATCGTAATCATTAAATAATTGTGTGAAATCGAAAATAATCGTAATTTAATCATTAGTTCAACTTTTTAACAAAAATAATCTTATTAATAATGACCACAATTAATAATCATTATTTAACAGGTATGGTTATATCCATCATTACTTACCGCTTGTGCGATGAAACCAATTGCCCTCAGCGGGATCTGGCAGTGGTGCAGGCGACAGAGCTGTCCCTGACTTGGAGGTGCTTAGCGGTGGCGGTGGTGGTGCTGGCATAGTGCCAGCTGTGGCAGGCGGTGCTGGTGGTGCAGGGGGTGGCGGCGGCGGTGGTCCAGCACCAGCAAGGCATGGAGGAGGCGGTGGTGGCGGCGGCGGTGCTCCAGCTGCAGCTTGACCGGGCATTGGTGGTGCTGGTGGTGGCGGAGGAGGAGGAGGCGGCGGCGGTGGTGGTGGTGGTGCCATACCATTTTGTTGCTCCTGGACAACGGCACACTTGCAGGACCCATGACACAACTCCTCATCCTCCGTTTGGGTTTCCGCATCGGCATAGGTCCTCTCCCCGCCCTCTGGAGGTTTATTGTACTCATAGATGGTTGCCTCGCTGCCATTGAGGAGCTCTGTAAAGTTGATGCAACGCTTTGAGGGACGCCTTGGCGCATCATCCACACTGCTCAATAGCTCATTGACCACCGCATGGACCTCGGCTAGAGTGCTGCAGTTGAGCAAACGCTTCCTCAAGATTTGAAGACCTTCGTTGGGCTTCTGTGTTGTTGTCGTTGAAGGTGGTGCTGGTGGTGGTGCTGCTGCTGGTGTGCTTGAGAATGGCCAAGCGGCAACCTTATCTAGTTTGCCAGGCGTCAACGGCAGCGACGTAGTTGGCTGCTCCGTATGCGTCCACTGGTACATCTCATAGGGCTGCAAGGAAGAGGAAATATAAACTTAGCTCATTGACTTCTAATTGCAGCTGGAGTGCTGCTCCTACTCCATTCCTTTTGAGCTTCGATGTCTCGAGTGTGTTTGTGCCAGAAGCGACAAAGCTTAAAAGCCATCCGCTTCCAGCCTCCCTCTTTATCCCCTCTGGGCTGTGTTGACTACACTGTGAGAACTCCTTACAAGTAAGAAGAGTCTAGTTGAGAAATCCCGACTAGGCAATACCCTTAACTCCATATGTTTGTATTTCCCCAGTACATATGACCAAACTTCAAGCGATATCTCCGATGTTTTTTAACCGATTTTGATCAAATTTTTGTCAATGTTCATTATTTAATATTTTTTTCATATTTTTAAAACTCATTTTCACAATTTTGTAATTCAAAAATTAGTAGTAATCGATGACATGTATCTATCGGATACCAGAAGTGTTATCGATAATTTGATCAAATTTTTTATCGTTAATTATTTCATACATATTTTTAAACTTCATTTACACAATTTTAGAATTCAAGATTTTTTTGCTATCGATCACATGTACATATATATCGGAAACCAGAAGTGTTATCGATAATTTGAAATAAAATTGTTCTGCTTATGGTAAAGGAGAGTTTAGGTTTCAAGTTTGAAGTCTCTCACTCTTATAGTTTCTGAGATCTACGCGGTCAGACAGACAGACATGGCTATATATCGAATCGGCTGTTGATGCTGATCAAGAATATATAGACTTTATGGTGCTTGGTACTTATGCTTCCTTTTGTGTCTTACATACATTTGGTCAAAACCATTATACCCTTATTAACCCATTTTATGGGTTAAAGGTATAAAATGCTTCAGCTCTTTTGTTATTGTTCTTATTTTCCTTTCTTTGGGGGAATGAAAACTGATTCGAATTTTAAATACCTTTGGAAAGAATTGAGTTGGAGTTTGATCAATTTTTAAGCTTGTTTTAAACAGTTTGCAGTTTTTTTTTTAAGATGCTTTTCATACTACCTTTCACCTTTTGTTAGAGCATCTAAGCTTCGTCATTGCTTTTCACACATTTTTCCCTTACGTTTTTCCTGCTTTTATTGTTGCACTTTTTGCTGCTTTCACCTATTTTGTGTTTTGTCATGCATGAGATTCGTTTGGGTTTTTAGCTTGAGATTAGGATGCTGCTACCCAGAGCTGCTGCTGCTGGATACTTAAGTGCAAGTGGGGAGGGGGATTCAAGGGCAAAAGGGAAGAGAAGGGCTCTTTTGGGTTGCATGCAAATTGTTGGCGAATGCCAAAGTGCCAACACTTGAGCAAATGGCGTCAAGTGTGATAACGTGACCACGCCCCCTCCACTCTACACACACACACACTTACACACACATACAGTATGTACTTCACTTTAAGTAAGCTGTGTGTGTGTATGTGTGTGTGTGTGGCAGCTGTTGCACTTGATTTACATTCGTCATCCCAAATGACGATGACGCCTCAACACAACTCAACTCATCAGCTCGAAATGATTAGCGGCATGTGGCATGTAGGTGTATGTGGTGTGTGTGTGGCAGGCAGCAGGAGTGTGTGTGTGCGTGTGAAATGGCGCCACATAATTGAATTTCAATTTTTAATTGCATTACGTGAAGCTTTAGCAAAAGCTGGAATAGGGTTAAGCAGTGGCAAGGCAAGGGGGTTGAAGGGCGAATTGTGCCACAGGTTCAGGTGCGATTTTAATGAGGGATTGGGAAAATATTTGTTAGTTTTAAGGTTAGTTTAGGCTTCAGTTAAGTCAAAAATGCTTAATATAATCTAAGTTCAGAGCATGGTTTAGAAAATGTTAGCAGTTTGGGTAAAGAATAAATTCGTGATGTTATGTGTGTTAAGGTTTGGTAAAATTTAACCTGCAGTTAAGTTAAAAATGATTGATTTTAACCTAGTTTAGAACATGGTTAACAGTTTGGTTAAAGAAAATATTCGTGATGGGATGCGGGTTAACTTTTGGTTAAGTTTAACCTTCAGTTGAGTTTAATATGCTTTATTTAACCTAGCTTAGACCAAGGTATTGAGAATGTTAACAGTTTGGGTAAGGAATATATTTGATGTGATGTGTGTTAACTTTTGATTAAGCTTAACCTTCAGTTTAGTTAAAAATGCTTTTTTTATGTTTAGATTATGGATTGATTATGATTTAACCTTCAGTTTAGTTAAGTTTGTTCGATTTTATCTTAGTTTAGTTGATGGTTTTGTGATTTTTGGCCTATGTTTAAGTTAACATTCCTCAAAATCTTGACCTAACCTAATAATCATATAGATTCCTTGAGAACTTTTACAAGATTTCTGGTTCATCCTGTTTATTTCTTGATTTAAAACATCTTTCAATGCTTTAATTTCTCTATAAGTTGATCAAAAAAAGATATCTTAACGTTTTTAATCCCTTCAACAAACCCCATTTATTCCAACTTCCCAACTAAACTTCCACTTCTAATATTTTTTGAAAATAAATACCTTGAAATTAGTTAAACCTTATCTCAAATCAATTTCTGTCTTAGGTAATACCCTGTAATATAAACTATTAAAGTATCGCTGAGCTTAAAAAGTAGTGGCATTTCCCTCCCCCTCCCCCATTCCTTAATTTCCTTCATTTTGCGTTGCGATGCGTACACAAAAGCAAAAGAAGAAGAAGCATAATAATAAACGCTAAACTTGCCACACAAAAGTAATAAAAACGCACAAAACTTTCAATGAGCTGCAACAGCAACAACAACAACAACAAAAACAGTTAAAACGAGTAAAAAAAAGGGGGATGGATGGAAATCAAGCTTAAGTCAAGTATCTATCTCTTTCTGGCCGCCAAAAGTTGATGACGCGCACATTTGACAACGGGACATGCAGGACATTTCGCAGGACATTTCGGGACACTCATGAAGAGTGAACGTAAGGAATTTCATGAGATATCATAATCTGTTCGAAAGAGAGAGCTCAAGTATCATCACATAGAAAATCACTTAACGCTCTGTTCACTGCTCGTTTCTGGGCTCATCTCCCCCCCCGCCCTACGCCCCTCCCGCTTCATATGCTGCTGGACTTTGGGCTTAGTGGGATTTGAGGTTAAGCTGCTGTGGCTAAAACTTTTGGCCTAAACTAATTTGGGCCACAAAGACGAGTGCTTGATTATTTGTTAGTGCGTGTTTTTGTGTCTCTCTTCCATCTCTCTTTCTCCCCCCCTCTCTCTTTTGTGTTTCTCTTGTGTAATGTCTTCAGGCCAATAACACTTAACGTTAACTATAGGTAAGAGCCAAAGAAATGCCAAAACATCAAGGTAGCTTAAGCAGTCTAGGGGGGAGGGGGAAGGGAAGGGGGGGGGGTTTGGTGTGTAGAGTTTTGGTTGTGGCAATTGTGCCTAGGTTAACCAGCAATTAAAACAGCAAAAGCGTCCGAGATTTTGTTTAGATAGCCCAAACAGGCGAGAAGAGCTGCAGGAGGAGGGGGCGAAGGAGAAAACTGTTTGCCAAAAAAGCAAACGTATTACATAGTCCATTAGTCAGCAACACGTTGCAAGTAGCAGAGAGGGAGAGAGGAAAGAGAGTTAAACAAACAGCTGTAAGTTCCCCAAAACTAGTTCACTTTTCAGTTCCAGGAAAACTTATTCTGTTTGTTTTTAAGTAGGTAGAATAAGTTCCCCGAACTAGTTCACTTATCAATTTTCGAAAAACTTATACTGTTTAATGGAAAAGGGTTTTAAAGTGATTAAAACAACGCTCAAAAAGGAATAAACCCTGAAAGTCCTTAACCTCAAGTTGAGCTAACCTGAGCATTAATTTGAATCGAGCCTCTGCTTAGCTGTTTATAGGATAAACAAACAGCTGTAAGTTCCCTGAACTAGTTCACTTTTCAATTATAGGAAAATTCATTCCGTTTATTTTAAAGTTGGTAGAATAAGTTCCTCGATCTAGTTCACTTTTCAATTTTAGGAAAACTTACCCTGAAAGGATTTTAAAGTAGGTAGAACAAGGCTAAAAAAAAGAAATAAACCCTTAAAATTCTTAACCTGAAGTTAAACTAAACTGAGTATAAATGTTAAGCTAAGAGAGAGAGTTAAACAAACAGCTGCTGTAAGTTCCCCAAACTAGTTCACTTTTTAATGCTAGGAAAACTTATCTTAGAGCAAGGGCTTTAAAGTAGAAAGAACAAGGCTCAAAAAGGATTTAAGTCACTTGAAGTGCCTAACCTCAAGTTAAGCTAACCTGAGTATAAATGTTAATCGAGTATTTATAGGATATCTGTCAGCTAAGAACTCTCTGTTCTCCCACTTTAGTTAGTTGATTTCATAATTTGGCATAGAGAAGAAAAAAAAGTGAGAAACTTGTTTGCTGTTAGCCAACTTTAAAATGGCCAGTACCAAAGAGAGAGAGAGAGAGAGTGGGAAAAAGAGAGAGCACGAATTGACGGCAAAGTTTTAACAAGTTCTGACACTTGCAGAGCCTCGTCACCAGCAACAAGGACGAGTTGGGTTGGGTTAGGTTAGGTTGTGTGGGTTTTTATGTTAAACTGCAGCTGACATGGAACAGCAGCCGAGCATAAGGCTAAAATGAAAAGTGCATTGCGATTTGTGCCCGAGCAATGGAATTGCTAATTTCCGGCGCACAAAACTTTTGCGGCTCAATTTTTATGGTGGATACACCATAGAAGAAAGGGTGGAAGGAAAGAGTGAGAGAGAGGGAGAAATACAACTTGAGGTCCAGTTCCACTAACTTATCAATAGCTAATGACTTAAACTCCCCTCTCCCCCTCTCTCTCCCCCTTTAAACTAAGTTACATTGAAAAAAATGATGGCGCGGGGGTTTTTGCTCCATTTCCGTTAGCGCCGTGACAACTTCCGCCCCCGTTGACCAATTTCCCGTGTGAGCAAAAGGTTCATTGAACTTACACTAAAACCGGATGCTGTTTCCTGTTGCTGCTGCTGCTGTTCATTGGAGATCTGTTTGAGTACGCCGACATATTTGAGATTATGACAAAACTGCAGAGCCATTGCATTTAAGGACTCCTGGCCAAGGATAATGCCAGGTGAACAAGTCTGTTGCAATGTTGAGATTAGCCATTTGATCAGCATTTGACCTGTAAAAAGAAAAAGGGGAACGTGAATACTTAAATGTGATTATAAGATTCCTAAACCTAATAAAGTTCCAAGCATATTATGCCTAGAGCTAGAGGCATGAAGAAGCCTCCATAAATTTTATTCACAGCTGTGGCTTCAAGAAAAACTCCAACACACACACACAATGATTTATGCATGTGTGCGTTAGCAGAAAAAATGCTTAGAAAAGGAAGCGAAAGATGCTGGAGAGAATTCTAAGAATTGTAGACGTGTTGTTGGCTACTAAAACATTAAGCATAAATAAATTTAACTGTTGTCCAAAAGAAAAAAAGTTCGAAACGCAAGCACAAAAGCTGTCAACAACGAAGATAAGATACTCTACATGACGATTGATTGTTTGGTGTAGAATATATATACAAGTTTGATTGAAATTATCTGACAATTGACTTGAAAGTAAACGAATTATTTACCTGATTTCGAATTAAATATAGATTTGTTGAAAACTTAAAAAAAATTTTGTTGAGAATTAAATGATTTTTGTAGAAAAAAGTTCAGATCATTTTCGTTAGATTTTTTTTTAGTATATACGTGTATGAATTATATATAAGCGAATTATTTACCTGATTTTAAATTAAAAATATAGATTTGATTGAACTTAACAAAGAATTTTGGAAAGAATTAAACTTTTTTAAATTTTTTGTAAAAAAAAGTTCAGATCATTTTTGTTAGATTTTTCTTTAGTATATATGACTTTATATACATTGTATACTAGTATAAGTCATAAATGGGTATAAAGTTCAGGAAAATAAATCTGATTGATTTCGTTTATGAAACCTGTCTCAACTATATTTATAGAAACTGATTAAAGTACAAAATGTGTTCTAATCATGATTAACGTAGAAATGATTCATAGTTAAAATGGATTTCTGCATAAAATACTGTTTAATGGTGGAGAAAGGTTTTTAAAGTAGGTAGAACAAGGTTCAAAGGGGAATAAACCATTAAAGTTCTTAGCCTTCAGTTAAGCTAACCTGAGTATAAATTTAAATCGGATATCTTCTGCTAAACACATTGTAGAAACGATTTATAATTAAACTGGATTTCTTGACGTATTAAAAAAATTTCTTTAGTAAGCATCTAGATTGAAGACTTTCCTTTCGCCCAAATGAACTAAAATTTCACATATGGAAAGTGTATAGAAAAAAGAAGAATATACATATGTATAAAAACTTACGCTTTCTGTCAGCGCGTGTAAGTGGCGCGAACGCAGGAGCGGGGGCAGGGGTAGGCAGGGGAGCTGTGTCCATTGGCAGCTGTGGGTCATGATGTGGCGCAGCATGTGGGTCAAACCTCAGGCTGACAATGTGCACGCTAATGTTGCGGGCCAAAGGGGACGTTGTGGATGTGGATAAGGGCGATGATGATGCCTTAACCTTAGTATAGGATGATGCTGGCAAATCGAGTGCGACAACATCAGGTGGCGGCGTTGGCTTTGAACGTGGCTGTTGATGATGCTGATGGTGGTGGTGGTGTTGGTGGTTCTGTTGGTGGTGGTTGTGGCGGCGGGTCAGCTGAACGCGTTTGCCCGCCATTGACATTAGCTGCAGATAATGCGCTGTTGATGATTCCGCAGCAACGATGGAGGACAAAGCATCCGGCTCATGCCACAAACTAATGCCACAATCTGGCACACGGCTAATTGGCACGTGATACGATGTGGACGATTCCAATTCCCATTCCAAATCGTTCTCTTGCTGTGCACGTTTGGCAAGCAGTGGACACCAGACGTTACTCAACACTGGACTTGTGGACATACTACTGTTAGACTATTACTAATACGACTAGTTGTCTCCTTGAATAACTGTTTGCAACTAAAGCGCGTTTTGCTTTCTCACTTTTCGATTCTCGCTTCTCTTTTAATTTTTTGTTTTGACAAAATTAAATGTGTGTCGTCGTCAACACTTATCAAAATTATCAACAAAAACGAAACAAGTCAGAGTCAATGCTCGTTGATTTTTTAGCTGTTTTTTTGCGGTTAGTTAGTTAGTTGATAAGTGTTTTAGGTGTATAAAGAATGGGGCATAGTTATTATTGTTGCAATTGTACACTCTTTCTCTCTCTCCCTCTTTCTCTCGCTCGTTCTTTCTCTTCCCATTTGTTTTGAACGCCCTGGCAAGGTCGCTTGCTTATCAGTCATGGCCTGATAAGAAGAACTGCATGTTAAGGGATTTTTTAATGGAATATACCCTGTAGGAAAGTATAAAGAAGCAAGGTTGGAATTAAACCCTTTTAACAGATTTTAAAGCTAATTTTTCAGATAATCTGAAACAATTTTTTAAATTTTCAATCAATCCTAAAGCTTTTCAAACATTTCTAAGATATTTTTCGGCCTTTTATACTAATTTGAAAGATTTTCGAACATTTTTCAAGCCGAGAAAACTCTAACACCACTTTCTACAGGATATTCTTAGTCTATCCTCTCAATTTTAACCCTTTTCAAAGCTTTTTAAACAAAGGTATTTTTTGGCCGTTAAGGCTAATTTTAAAGATTTTCGTACACTTTTCAAGCCAAAAAAATTTTCTAAAGGATATTCCTTAGCCCATTCATTAATTTTCATTGCTTTAAATAATTTTATACCTCGATTTTGTCGCTTAAACTAAAGTTTTCTTACTTTTTCCAGGTCAGGAAACTTTTATTTCAAGCCCACCCTAACTTTTCACACTTAACCATAGGATATCCCTTAGTCAAGGCCTTTACCCTTTTGCACACTCACTTGTTTCTTGGTTTTAATCATGTGTTTCAGAGATTTGCATCGAAATGTGCGTCACAAACCATTCACAGAACTGACTCATTTATTAATGAACTCTGATATAAACAATAAATGAAACGAAGAATATGATTCGATTGTTATCGATAAGTCTTAAAAATCAAATAAAAAACTACAAAATTTCAATAAACTTTCTAGTTTATAAATAAACTCAATCAAAGTGTTCAATGATTTTATAACATTTTGCGTCTAATCTAAACGATTAAAGTTAATGTCCTCAGCTTAAAGTGTTTGACTCGTTAAAGGGCTTAAAGACATGTGTGTGTAACTGATAGCCATGTTAACTGATATGGTTAACAATAACTTACTACGCCTGACAGTTCAATTAATAAGTGCAAAAAGAAGATAAGAAAATCGAAAGAGAGAAAATTTTTAGTGTATAAGGAATAAACAAGAAAAAAACACTGCAAAAAATATTTCAAGCTTCAAAGTTTATCGTTTTTATATTCCTTTTCCTTCTTATCTAAAACTGTTATCCAACCAATTTAAGCATCTTGTTCTTGCCACAAATCAAAACACACACAGGAAGAAAAATCTCACAAGTTTGCCCAAAAAATACTCCAGAGACCAAAAACAATGGTGATTAGGTTTGATGTAATCAAGGCTGATAAGCGTGTGGACGTCATTGATAGGCCGAATGTGAGACAATGCCTATGGGCTCAATGGGGGGCTTGTGGCAAGGTGCGTCGCCAATGTTTGGCAACTTTTGATGAAACTGCGCGAAATGGCGGCCCAAACAAATTTGCATAACTGCTGCGTTGACGTTGTGGGAAGGGTGAGGAAGTGGGGAGGAGGTAAAGGGGGGGGGGAGCACACGCATGCATGCGTTGCATTCATCAACGATGACGATGACGATGAGAACGTCGACGGCAGACAACAGCCAACACTTTCGCCAGCCAAAAAGAGCTCAAAAAAAAGTCTGAAGCTGAAAATGAAACGTTGCAACAGCGAAAAACCACACAACAGCAGCAGCAGCAGCAACAAGAAGTTAAAGAGTGCTTAAGGGTTTTGTAAAAGAGATACCCTGTAATTAGTAGGGTATAAGTATCATGCTATGAGAACTTTTAGAACTTATAGAACTTATAGAATTTATTTGAATATTATTTTTCCTGTCTCTTCCCTATAATACTGCGCTTAGCCAGCAATACTTATGATCTGATTGGATTTTTCTGGGTTTTTCTTAATCCTTGCAACAAATGTTGAATCATTAAATTTTTGTTGAATTTCCCAGACAAATTAAATTTTTAAAACTTTTTCATTTCATTTCATTTTGCTTACTGATTTAAATTTAAAAATTGTTCATTAATCTTAAACATTTTTGTCGCTTAAGCTCTATTTTTTAATTTAATTAAATTTGTATTTTATGTCGACTGCAATTAGTTGACAATAAACAAATAAATAATAATAAAAATAATAAAATAATGAAATTTTTTGCTGGGAAAGGGCCTTTTGGCCGAAAATATACTAAAATATACTATTTAAATATTCATTTTATACCACGAAAATACCATGAAAAATTGAGACTATTACGCTTTTTTAATTTAATAAAATTTTTATTTAATGTCGACTGCTATTAGTATATAGTAGTAACAAATAAACTTTTTCTTCAACTTTGACCATAATCTTCAAGTCTCGTGGAGCATATTAATATGCCATTCATGTCTTTCAAAGTATATATACATATATATAGACTTTCACACCTCTACAATATTTTTGCAAGAATTGCTGATTAAACATATTTACTTTTGAAGCTCTGCGCAAGTTATCAGCTTGAGAATAAGAAATCTATAATTATAAAGACACCTGATTGCAGCACACATATATAGACCTTCGATAGCTCAGTTGGTAGAGCGGTGGACTGTAGAAAGAATCGAGTGATAGACATCCATAGGTCGCTGGTTCAAATCCGGCTCGAAGGATCAGTTTAACTTTTTTGCAAAATCTTTTTCTTGTAACCAACTTTTTGCTGCCTTCAACATTTACAGGGTATAACAAACCTCAACTCTAGTGCTGCTTGTGGCGTTCTTGATGCTGGATGATGCAGCTGCTGCAGCTGCCCCTTGTGCCACACCCACCCAGCCCCCCCCAACTTTAGCGTTATATCCGTTGTCTACCAAAATATTGTTTCATTACGCGTTGCCCAAACAATGTTGGTGCTCTTGCGGCTAGCCTGATGAGCATAAGGATGAGGATGTGGATGGAGAATAAGGATTGCGGATGCCCGTTTGTTAGCTCTCCTCTTCCTCTCTCCCCCCGCCAGTGAACAACGCGTAACGTTGCCGGGCATATAAATCAGATTTTTCGTGGCATGCAACGAATTGATGGCCACTTCAGACAGTGACAAGCAGCAGCAGCAGCAGCAGCAGCAGCAATAAAACCAAGGACACAAGGAGGGAGGGGGAGAAGATTTTTTAGGTTTTTAGATTCTTCGTCGTCTTTTGTTGTTTGTCCAACGGGGCGTTAAAATGTTTGTTTGCATTAATTTGGCGCAGACGTTGATGCGACTGCAGCCAGACAGTCCAGGCTCGGTTGCATGCAACCAATTAGCGTGCAACCAACAACAACCGCAACAACAACAACAGATAAAGTCGGCTAGAAAATGGCCACAAAGTTCCCATTGCCCAAAGCGAAGTGATTTTCAAGCAGCCGCCCGAAAGTAAGCTACAAAAAATGCGTTTGTTGGCATTGAAAGTGAAACTTTAATCTTATCAGAATCACAGTAGCGGGCAATTCCATAGGGGATTGAATTCTGTCTCTTCTTAAGCGAAATATTTGTCCCTAGGCGAAAAGGGGGGCGGGGGCTGGCGGCAAGCGTTAAAGAATTTGTGAATTTGCATAGCTCGTTACTTATGTACAACGCTGTCAACTGGAGACGCCGCACCAAAAAATACTTAATCCAAATATGTACAAAACTCGTAAATAACTGAGCGCAAAATATTTCACATAAGAAAAAATGTTGAAAATTTTGAGTCAAAAATGTTTAAAACTAGAAAAAGGGGGAGACTTCTTAAAGAACTATGAGAAGTTTGCGTAGGAGAAGTCAAGAAGAGGTAAAAAAAGATGGGATTTTGATAATTAAAATATATACATATTTTGAAAAAGAATATTTTTTTATTCTCCCAAAAAAGATTAGTTATAACAGAACGCATTATTCAAATATTTGTCACATTTTATTGATCTATTTATAGCACGACGAAAGAGATAGACCTAGAGAGAGATATTACTACGAATAAAAAGATCTTTTTCTGTAGATTTGCACTGCAATCAAAGAGAAACTGCAAGAGAGCCAATAATATTGAACGCCACATAAAGCTGAATATACAAAAAATCCAATTTTAAGCTTAGTTATCAGCATAAAAAAACCCGAAAATCATTTAAAAACACAACTAATCGCTGCACAAATATATACCTTCGATAGCTCAGTTGGTAGAGCGGTGGACTGTAGAAAGAAACAAGTGTTGTAGACATCCATAGGTCGCTGGTTCAAATCCGGCTCGAAGGATTGTAATAATTTTTTGGATTTTTTTTCAGAATTTTATATGGGAATTTATATAAAAACTATTTTTTTGACTTTACTTTTGTTTGAAAATCTTAGCTAAAACAACAACAAAAACTCGTTTCGTTCACACGATATAAACAAATCCAGCAGCAACAACAACACATTATTTATGTTTTGTGATAAGCTTTTTACATTCACTTTTCATTCAATACGTACGACAAATCGCATGGTTGTTGTTGTTTTTGTTGTTGCTGATGCTTGCTTTACGATTTGATTAGCGCAAAGCAAGCAGCTTTTTTCAACATGTTTTGTGTCGCCGCATTTCAAGACCTTCGATAGCTCAGTTGGTAGAGCGGTGGACTGTAGAAAGAAACGAATTGTGTAGACATCCATAGGTCGCTGGTTCAAATCCGGCTCGAAGGATCGTGGTAATATTTTTTTTTCGCCTTTTACAAATTATTTGTAAAGTTTTTATAAGAAAAAAGTGCAAGTTGAACGTTTAAACAACGGTTATTTAAGCATTGCGTAAATTGTATGCACAAAAGCTTTTCATTACGTTACACAGATGGCGCTGTAATAACTCAGCCGCCCAAAAATGATTCACTCAAGTGTCTTTTGATTGGTTAACTGATTTGTGTTGCCTTAACGGTGGGGGGAGGAAACTAATTGTTAACTCTAGGCAAACAGCAAAGACGACTACAACGACGACGACGAGCAGAAACGCAATCAAACGTGGCGCGCAAATTTGCCAAGCTCGACTCGAATGGAAAAAGACAAACAGGCGAAAAAGAGAGTCGAGTAATAACTCCCCCCCCCCCGCCGCTCTCGCGACGCTTGACAGGCTTCGCTTGATTTGAGTCATTTTTGTAAAAAAAACAAGAAGAAGAAGACTTACCTTCGAACTTTTCATATGCAGCGAAGCTTAACTTTTCCGGCACAAAAGATGAGCCGCGTCGCGACCCCACGAAATTTTGCTCCGTCAATGTTGACTCCTTCTCGTCGCTGGGCGGCGCCACTATGGGCGACTGAACAGCGACCGCGCAGCTAGCGTTGCTGCTGATGCTGCTAATGCTGTTGTTATTGTTGTTTGTATTTCCAGCTGAGGATCTTTCGACCGAAAAGCTGGCCACCTTTTTGAGCACATTGCTTGAGAGCAGCGGATTTGTTGGTGTTCCATAGCCAGGCGGCGGTGGTGGCAGCGATGCTGCTGCTGCTACTGCTTCGTCATCTTCCAATTGCTCTGCCAGCTGCAGCTCCTCAGCTGCGCCACCCACCGCACCACCCACAGCAGCAGCAGCATTGTCTGTCGTTGCTGTAGAAGGCCTTTGAGACAACACAGGTGTTTGAGATGATTTAAACGAAATTATAACAGTTGATTGCGTTTCCAATGCGGATGACGATGGAGTTGTTGTAGTTGTTGTTGTTGTTGCTGAAATGAAATGAAACGAGAAATGTAAAAAAAGAGCGAGTGGAAGGGTTTTACAGTTTTAACGGTTTGAAGTGCGCTGGGAAAAGAGAGGGAGAGTGAGAGAGAGATCTAACGGGAGTATGGGAAGGGTGTGAGTGAAGCTGGAAGAACTTTTTTCCAGGGTATTTGTTTAGGGAAAATTTATGAACGGAATTTCTCTTTTCAACTTATGCACTACAAAGCAAGCATAGGAAGGCTGTAAATGAAGCTGGAATGCTTTTAAGAACTTTTTTATTCCAGGGAATTTGTTTAGGGGAAATTTGTAAAGGAAATTTCTTTTCTCAGCTTATTTCAATTTAATCTCAATGAATTTTGACAAGAAACCCATCAATATGCTCAATATAATCGCCAAACAAAAACGAAAACAAATTTGTTCAGCTATAATAACAACAACAAATCTATAGAAAATGCGTTATTAAATGCTTGCAGCCAAGTTCTTTGCCTCTTCTTCTTCTCTTTATTCACTTCCTTTCAATCGACTTTCTCTCTCTCTCTCTCTCTCTCTCAATTGAGTTTGTTGCTTTTGTAGGCAATCTCTCTGGTGGCGCCTCCTCTTGAGTACACCCAATGGAGCGCTTATCGTTCTACCCCTCCATCATCTCAATGCCCCAAGTGGCATTGCCCCCGTCCCCCTTCTCGCTGCTGCCTGCCGTTGCTGCCTGGTGTTGTTCCCACGTGCATCATTCTATATACAACATGATTTAATTAAAATTTAAACTTTCGTTTTTCGTATTTTATTTTTTTTTTTGGCAACAATGGGGAATAATATCAAAATCGTTTGGAGTGGAGTAGGGGCGGGGGGGTGGGGTAGGGGTTTTTTTGGTGCCTAAAGCCTGTTTCCGGCCGACATTTTGTAAACAATGAAGACGTGTTTGCAATTTTTAAGTTTTTTTACAAATGTTCTCTTGGCGTGCCGGGCAGCTTAAACAACGTCCCCACACTCCCCCCCTCCCAGCACCCCCTTTGAAGCCAGCCTTTTGTTTGTTAGCCAAAGCGACGGACGCGCAATTAGATGGGCATTAAAGAGGGGGGTGGAAAGAGGGGGAGGGGTTTGAACTTAAGGGTTCGCTAGGGATTTTTGCCCTTCATTCAGTTTTAGCTGCCAATTATAAATATACATACATATACATATATGTATATAGAGTATTAAATATATAATATTGTATATATTATAAGAACGAGAGTTTGCATAAATGTGCCAATAATTACTTTAGGGTTCACATCTTTTATTTTTTTTGTGAGTTTTTTTCTGATTTTTTTACTTTTTACTTTCATTTTGTTATTGTTGTTGATCGAATCGGTTGAAAAGGCAATTGAAGTGGGACAAACACACCCCCCTCCCCGCCCCCTCACACACACAGAGAGAAAGAAAAGTTAGCGACACGAGTTAATTAAAAAAAAAAACTTGAAAACAAAAACAAGAATCAAAAAAAAAAGAATGAAAAAAAGGGTTATTAAGGGTTAATGGGAATGGTAAGGATAGAAATAGGCACGTGCTTAGTAGAAAATTATCTTTAATCTAATATTTAAAGATTGAAAAACAAGGTAAATGCCAATAAAATTATATATTTAGGAAAACATTTAAAGATCTAACAAAGAAACACAGTTTATTAGCTTTAAGCAAAGTTTAAAAAATATTTTTTTAATTTTTTTTATATTTGTTTTATATTTTTTAATTTTTTTAGCATTTTTTTGTCTTATAATTTTTCATTATTTTTTTGTTCTCAATAAACTTTACTCTTACAGCATAGAGTTGCCCTTGAACATTGCCTAAAACTTCAATTAACTTTGCAACCCTTTTTTCGCTCACTTTTTCGAATGCTACTCAAACCTTGCAGTTTGACAAGCACTTTGCCAATACGTTTGTTTACCTTTGAAATTGGCGCACGCAGTCAACAACAACAACAAGAGCAACAAAAAAAGGAACAGAGCTTTTTAGTTATTTCGGACACAAGGGTCACACACACACACACACATACGAACACACTTGAGCATACACACATCACTTCAAGTGCGACAACAACAATTGGAACAAACTAACAAGAGAGGGAGAGAGATAGCCTGTATCCTGGAAGCAGTAATTGTGTTTGGAGTTTTTTTTGTTGTTCGCAGAGGGCCAGGCCGAATGGGAATTTGAATAATTCCCAAATATTGCCAAAAGGCACAAACTGAACCTTAACCCTCCCCCAACCCCCCAATGTGACTTTAAACGCTCTCAAGCCCTCTAAATGCGTCGGAATGTGAAATGAGCAAATAAATGTGTTTATATTACAAAGGTTGTGGATTACAGTTTTAAAGTGCTGGAATAATATCAAGTACTAGCTCCATAGCATACAGCTTTTGACATAGTGCAAAATGGAACTAGGAACTTAATCCACTCTCACACATACTTCCAGTAACTCACCTGATGATGCTGCCGCTGCCGCTGCCGACGCCTCTGCTGCGCTTTGCGTGGGCGTCGTTTGATTAACGGCGGCAGTGAAACGCGATGAAAGATTTTGAAGTTCAACTTTTTTGGCCTTGGAAATGTTGAACATATCGCCATTGCTCGACGGAGAGTCCACGCGTGGAGCAGCCGTACTAGTTCCAACTGTTGCTGTTGTAGGCGTTTCGATTTGGGGCGTGGCCGTGGTGCCCAGCACCTGAGCCAATTTCTTGCCCAACTGCAGCGCCATTCGCTCGTCCGGCGAACTCTCCGGCGTTATCAACAGTTGTTGTTGCTGCTGCTGCTGCTGCTGAGGCTCTTCGCCCTGCTCCTGATGCCTTTCCAGTCGTTCATTGGCAATGCTCAGGTACGTGATGCGGCTTAAACTAAGGCAGGCGATCTTATCGGCACGACAACGTCGCTGCAACTCCAACAAGTCTTTGTTATTCAGATCTAATTGGAAAGAAAAACAACAATTATTATAAAATCAATAAACAAATGCTTCTAAAACTGTAACTCTATTGGAAAAGTTACCAAAGAGCGAATCGGAATCGTTGCTTGCAGTGCAAGAAACAGATGATGATGATGAAGAAGAAGAATTTATGGAAAGGGAATGCAGGCGTCGCTGCTGCTGCTGCTGCGTCAATGTGGAAGTCGATGCATAACAGCAGTCTTCGCTGCTGCAGTTGTGAAACTCCGCAGAGTCGCTGTTATAGTCCAGGCTAACGACGTCATCTGGCGTCGGCGGCGGCAGCGAAGTAAGAAAAGAGCAGAAAATAGAGAGAGAGATAGAATGTGCGCGCCAGATGAGCTAAGTGCACAAGAATTTCACATTAAAAAACTAAAGAAACCAAAAACCAATGATTTATAGCTGACAATTGTGAAATTTGCAGCTCATTGAGAAATATAATAATTAAAAAAATAAAAGTAAATAAAAACAAAGCGCCACTGGAAAGCGGCTAGCAGCAAGCCAGAGAGAGAGAGCAAACACGCGCTCGCTCTCGCGCTCCTATTGGAAAAAAATGGCCACAAACAAAACGTAAACTGAAAATCCATAGCGCAAAAAAAAAAAAAAAAAACGAAATGTGAATGAAAAATCCATATGGAAAATGAACTCAAAAGCAAAAGGTTACGCATAATGACAAATGACGGCACAAAAGAAAAACACACACAACAACAAAATCTAAACAAAACAAAAGCATGAAACCAACTTGAAACTGGTTTGGTTATGGGCCAGCGGGCGGGCGGAAGGGCGGGGCGGGTGACAAGAAGTTTCAGGGAATGGGAATGTGAAACGGGAACGCGGCGTCACTTTTTTGTTTTACTTTTTTGCTGTTACATGTATTTGTTGCTGGTTTAAGTCTGGTCAAACAATTTGTTTAATTTCGTTCGAGTGTTTGTTGTTGTGTAAAAAACTAAAACAAAGTCAAAAGCAAAGATGAAGAAGAAGAAGAAGAGCACCTGTTAATGTGTGTTGCTTGCTGCTATCTCACTCACACTCACTCGAACACTGTGTTATATTCTGTTTGCGCTTGTTATTGTAACAACTTTAAGCATCAGTTCTAACACAACTTTTCACTTTTCACTACACACATTTTCCAATTAGCCGAAAACCACGGCGACAACAACGACGGCGACGACGACGACAACGACTTGAACGATCTGCGCGACAGCAAGTACAAAACGATACTAACAACAACAATGAAGAGCAACTGGTTTGTATGGCCGCTGATTGGGAGAGAGAAGCCGCGCTCACGCCTGGAAATCAAGCCGATTGCGTTGTGCGCCAGAGAGTGCGTGTGAGCGGCGCTCATTGGAAAAGTGAACTAGTTCAGTTTCATTGTTGGCGGCTTAAGTTTGACATTTTTGAATAAAATTTTAAATATATTTAATAATAAATATTAGTGGAAAATAATAAAAGAAATAATTAGGCCTAAATCGTATTGCCAACATAGCCTATAGCAGTGCCGGCAGAGACCGCTCGATCGCAGTTTAGATTCCCCCACCTCCTTGTCTATTTATAGCATCGATGTGCGATCGGTGCGCTTTTGCGTATGCTTTAAAAGCTCAATGCAGCCGAAGCTTTCAATGCCCATAGTTTCGTTCAATTATCATTGCATACTCTTAGGATGCGCACTAAATTCGCTTGCAAACAATTATTTGCGATACACAAACAATTTCTTTCTCTTTCCTATGTGGTTGTTGTATGTCCGTCTAAATTCCGTCCGATTTTGTCCGATTTTTTGTGGCAAAAATGCCGCTTTAATCAAGTAAGAGTATCTTTTAGGCTGAAACTTTATGTTGCTTTTTCGCAATTGTTGTAATTTTACTAATTATTATTATTATTATTACTTAATCCAATCGGATTGGTCCGTTGCAGACGTTGCAGATCCCTGTTGAGATTCTGCTACTCATTCTACACAAACAAATATTGTTGAACAACATTAAACAGTTGTGAAAAACTAGAAAATACAACAAAACTATGGTTTGTGTGCAGTATTTTGTTTAGCAGCTAACAACTTTCTACACAGAATTTGTACTACAAGAAAACTATTAAAACTAATTGCCATAAATATTAGCGGCCAGCCACGTGCCACAACAACAACAAGCAAAAAAACTTTTCTATGTGTGTGTGTGTGTGGGAGCTTAATTGAGCACGTTGCCAGTTGTTGTTGTTGTTGGTTGCTGCAACTAAAACCAAAAACTAAGCAACAGCAGCGACCAAAACACACTTAGATAAAAAGAGGTGTGGTTTTGAATAACACGAATTTTATTATAACTTTTAGCATTTTTTTTTCAGTGTAGCAACTTCAAATAGTACAGGTTCTACACTTAATAAAAAATAAAAAATTATAACTTTTGAAATTTTTTCTCAGTGTAGCAACTCCTAACTTACCTTACCTTTCATATTCTAAGCCATATACAAATTTGGCCAGGTTTTATTTTATTTAAAAAATATTTTTTTGGAGGAAATGGAGGCCGACTGTGAGTTCCCTGCTTACCCCCCTACCCCTCACATGAATTATGAATTTATGCATTGAAAAGGAGGCTCCCCGAAAAAAAACGAGTGTTGAATTGAATGGATGGCAAAGACGGGAAGGGGGGCGTCTCTGTTATCTCACGCTGAAAGGGAATTTTTGATAGAGAGACGAGAGAGTCGAAAAAATCGCGACTTGGCACGTTTACGAATTTTTTCGTTGATTTGATTTTTTGCGTCTCGCTGCTTCAAATGCAATGCACAAAAAAGGATGAAGAAGCAGAGAAGCGAGAAGAAGAAGAAATGGAGGCTTGCAGTCGCGCCTTTGAATTGCTTTCTGATATGGCCAACAAACAACATTTCGCAACCCCCTCCCCCCACCCCCTTGCCATGCCACGCCCACATTTTCGCTGATCTGTTAACGAGTCTTTCTCTCTTGAATGCCGTTTGGCATACGAAGGGGTGGTAAGGGAGCAGGGGAGGAGGGTAGGTTTCCCTTTGCAAACAGCACACGAAATGCTTGTTTAGCTATTTTATGTTCGAGCCTTCAGTTTTGGGTATACTCTAACTAGAGTGCATGCGTCGTTGATGACTGAGTAAGGTGAAATGTAATGCATTACGAGGGGAAGATTGTATCTAGGTATACGCCAACTAGAGTCCTTATGAAGTTCACGATAAAGTAAGGTGCCATGTAATGCATTACGTAGGTAGGTATTAAGTAAGGTGCCATGTAATGCATTACGTAAGGAATGTTGTGTTTTGTGTTTGTGATGATAACTGAGTAAGGTGAAATGTAATGCATTACGAGAGGAAGGATGCGTTTTGGTATATTCGAACTAGCGTGCATGCGTCTTTGATGATGAGGTAAGGTGAAATGTAATGCATTACATAGAGAATGATGTGTTTTGGTATACTCTATCTAGAGTCTTTATGTAGTTGATGGTTAAGTAAGGTGAAATGTAATGCATTACTTGGGGAAGGTTGTGTTTTGGAATACTCTATCTAGAATTTTTATGAAATGAATGATTCAGTGTGGTGAAATGTAATGCATTACGTGAAGAATGCTGTGTTTTGGCAGTGAAAATTATCAAAACATGATAGATATCCAAACTAATAACTCAGGGTATGGAAACTTCGTCATGTTTTAAAACGTTTTTCGGTTTATATCTCAATATAGCTTCTTTTCTGGCTTAAAAGGCTGCCTAGTTTTGAGCTCAAGTCAGCCGCCAGCAGAAGGTTCGTCTTCATTTCATTCGCTTTTTTTTTTAATAGACAGATTCAAGCTTTTTGAAGTGGGTTCGGTGCTCTCTCTATGTGTGTGTGTGTGTATGTGTGTGTGTGAGTTATGATTGTAAAGTAATATTTTTACTTTATTTTTGGCTTATTTTAAAGAAACAGCCAACAGAGCCAAGAGGAGAGCACATCTTAAAGATTTCACATGAATAACTAAAATCTATAAATTTTTGATTTCACTTTGGCCGAATGCGAAACGCAACGTTAAGATATTAAACATTACACACATACATACATAGCATATAGTATATATATATTTTTCAGGCAGCTCAAAATGCCAATAACTTACGATGAAAAAAAAAAGAAGAAAGAAAACTTTCAGGGAAAGCGGATTTGGGTGTGAGTTTGATATAAGCCATGGCCAAAAATACAGAAACAAAAACAACAACAGAAAACAAAAACAACGTCAGTGGCAAAAGTAAAGCTCAAAAATGTTCTAAGAGTCAAACGCAGGCAACACTACAACAAAGAGAGCGAGATAGCAATAGAGTGCAGCAAAATTTTCATAAAAAACTTCAATGAAAAGTTTTGTTCTCTCCCGAAAAAACTTGCACGAAAATTCTTATTTAAACTACGCTTAAATTGCAATAAGTCGAATGTGCAAGCGAGACAGCAATAGTAACTAAACAGAAGTGCAAAAGAGATGACAAGAACTGCGAAAAGTGCCAAAGAGTTGTTCTCGATATTAAGAAGCAAATATCAGTCAAAAAAACTTTCAAATTAAAAATATAAAAGAAAGGAAAATTAAGTGGATTTTATGAAGGATTTAAGTAAATTATGAAGAGTTAAGGGGACTCGATTGCATTACAGCTGAGTTTAATAAGGAATTGTGGACTTAAAAGTTATCGATTTATATCGATTTATTCCTAAGAGTTTTAATAACGTTTAGGAAAACTAAAAGAGCTTTAGAACTAACGCCGAAGAGCATTTATTTTATAAAAATTCGATATTAACTTATCAAAATCGGTTATCGATGGCAAAACTGTAATTAAAACTTAATCATTATCGGCTATCGATTGTAGAATAAATTGTATCTTATCATAATCGGTTATCGATTGCAAAGCTGTACTCAAAACTCGCTAATAAATAATCGTTATGGATTGCAAAACTGTGCCTAAGCTCAATATGAAATTACATAATGGGGTTATCGATTGCAAAACTGTGCTTAAAACTCGAAATTATCTAATAGTTATCAGTTATCGATTTCAAAATTGTACTGTAAATTCACTATTATCTAATAATTATCGGTTATAGATTATTAACCAATCATTATCGGTTATCGATTGCAAAACTGTACTTAAAGCTCAATATTAACTAATCTTTATCAGTTATCGATTGCAAAATTCTACTTAAAACTCAATATAAACTAATCATAATCGGTTATCGATTGCAAAACAGCACTTTAAACTTCTCATACACTGTTCAAAATGAACTTAAAAAGAGAAAGAGAAAAACTTTCTAGCCGTTGACATAATTTGCCTGGCTTGAAACTTTGGACAGGGGATTTATCAAAAAAATAGAACGAATTTTGCGGACAAACTGAATTTGATGCAACAAAAACAAGAAAAACAACAACAACAAAAAAAGTAAAAAAGTATCTAAAACAACAACAAATATTGTTGACGGAAACTTTTCGAAATTGACTTACGAAAATCCATTTGTTCCAAGCTGGCATTCAATTGTCCAGCAGCGGCCGTCTCCACCAACCCCTCCACTTCCGCTCCCCATTCCTCTATAGGGGATGTTGCCGCCGTTGATGTGGGCGTTGCTGTGGCAGGGGCAGGGGCACGAACAGGTGCTGCCCCCTGCAGGAATAATGCATCCCGCACACGCTTCTGGCTGACCAAACGGCTAAAAACACGCGAACTGCGACTGCTGCTGCGTCTCTCCCTTAGTTGTTGTTGTTGTTGGCCATTATTGTTGTTGTTGTTGTTGTTGTGGGTTCCAACAGCGGCAAGGCGCAGCAGGCTGCCCGATGCTGTTGACGACTTTTCAAGTGCAACGATGCTGTTGCTGTTGTTGCCGCTTGCCCCACGCGTTTGACTGTTGTGTGCATTGCCCATTGAAATGTTGATATTGGTATTGGAATCGGTGCTCGAACTTGGTTTTGGATTCTCCTCCTGTGATGATGGCTGCCAAAACGAGAAAGAACGAGAAGAAGAAGAGAAGTTGAACAAAAATCAATTAAAAAAGTTTTCAATCAGCCGCATTGTTTGTTGCAAGCTTTGCTTTATTTTTCCTGACTTCACAAATACCCTGTAAATAATGGGTTAAAATGTTGTCTTGAAAGTAATGAAAGAGGGCGAAGGGAAAGTGAAGGTTGATAAAGATATTATTTTGGTATAGAAAAGATTATAATTGATAGATTGTAATAAAGATAATATCATGTCTAAATAAACTTCAAAGCTAATAACTATGTTAAACTTAAAAATGGTGTCAAAAAAAGGATAAAAATTAATGTTTAAGTCCAGTTTTTTCAGTATAGGTTAGGTTAGGTTGAACTAAGGGTCCTAAGTGGGGTTGGTTCTGTATCATATATTGAAGATTAAAAATTGATTTAACATTCTACACATTTAAAAAGGGTATTTCAGTAAACAAAGTTTTCTTTTTCCCCTACTTTTTAACTTTTTTTTATACCCTAAGCCAAGAAAATGGTAAAAAAGGCTATAGACTCCAGATTCAAAAATTAAGCTCCTAATGCCCAGAACAATTTGGCTTCAACTTATCGATAAAACTATTGGTTTTCAATATAACGTGTTATCGATAACAAAAAATACTTGAATTTCAAAATTGTAAAAATCAGGCTTAAAAGTATAGATAAAATAATGAACATTGCAAAAAATATTGAAAATCGCTAAAGAAACACCAGAGATATCGCAGTTCGAAGTTACGTAATGGGTCAAGGGTATTCTCTAGTCGATAACTCTTATAACTTGCTTAATTTTTGGCTATTGCGACAACAACAACAAAAATAACAAAGTTTTGCAAAAAAAAAATGTTGCCAAAATATGAAATGAAATGAATGAAATGAATTAGTTCAGTGTGGTGCAGGTTGACAAAAAGTTTGTTGCTTTAGTTGTCTGATTTCTATAGCTAACGGTATATATATGTACAAATACATATAATTTTAGTTTCGATTGCCTTGGCAACTTTTGAACTTTTACATTTGACATTCAATAATGATCATTATGACCACAATAGATTTTATTGCAGGGTTGTGTTTTTGGGCTTTTGTTGCCAAATACTTGATGATGATAAAATAATGTCAGCAAGTTTTTTGCCGACTGCATTTGATATTTTTTTGATGCATTTATTTTTGGTTTTCTAAGTGCATTTCCACAAGTCAGAAACTTAAATATCAACGAGATTTATTTGCATCTCAAATATAAATGCAATTTTGTGTCGTATTTTGGGTCAAGCAATGTTTTCTTTATGGAAACTTGTTTGCCTTTTAGTCCAAATTAATTAAAGTTTGTAGTAAAGAGAGAAGCTAAAGTATTTCGGACAAGTCATCAAATATTGAAAACCATTTGCTTTAAGCTTAGAAATATGTCTATGAATATATGAAAATACGAAATATTTGGGCTTTAAACAAATTGAATTCATATGTCAAAAATCAATCAAGAAAAAGCTTGAATCACAAAATATTCATTTAAACATTTGATTTTTATCTTAAAAATTTACTCGAAATATTTTTGGCTATATTTTCTTATGAAAAGAGAAATAATTTTAAAAATAATTTATTGAGTTCTTATTCGAATATCTTTAAAGTATTTTTTTGTGTGAGATTTTATCATTTAACATTAAACAAATTGATTAAGCTCATGGTCAAGGCTTTAAAAAATCATTATTTTAAGTTTATTCATCTTTTTTAAGCCAAAGCAAAGTAAAGGAAATCTCATGACCTTCGATATTTTTATCTTATAAATTGTCTATTTTACATTATCGCCAATAGATAAGGTTGATAAATGCCACCTTTTGTTTATAATGCTTACAATGAAAAAATATAAATACATAAAAAGAAGGCTCTTCTCGCCAAGTGCCGACTAGCAAATACCCTACAATCTATACAGAAAATCGACTTGGGAGTTGGAAAAAACTTCCGAAGCCATAATTTTGTCATTATTTACCCGAATTTCAAATAATTGAGAGAAAGACAGATTCTAAGAGAGAGAAAGAGAAAGAGAGAGACAGTTCTATGTGAAAGAGAGAGAGAGAGATTCTAAGTGAGAGAGAGATTCTAAGTGAGAGAGAGAGTGATTCTAAGAGAGAGAGAGAGAGAGAGAGAGAGAGAGAGAGAGCGACATTCTATGTGAGAGACAGAGAGAGATTCTAAATAAGAGAGAGAGAGAGAGAGATTCTTAATGAGAGAGAGAGAAAGAGAGAGAAAGATTCTAATATGAGAGAGAGAGAGAGAGAGAGAGACAGATTCTAACTGAGAGAGATAAAGAGAGAAAAAGAGAGAGAGATTCTATTTGTGAGAGAGGGAGAGAGATTCTAAGTAAGAGAAAGAGAGGGAGAGAGATTCTATGTGTGAGAGAGAAGAAGAGATTCTAAGTAAGAGAGAGATAGCGATTCTACGTAAGAGAGGGAGATAGCGATTGTAAGTAAGAGAGAGAGATTTTAAATGAGAGAGAGACAGACTCTGAGTGAGACAGATTCTGAGAAAGAGGTCTTGAGTGAGTGAGATTTAAAAAAAAAAAAAAAAAAAACACAAACACACAAACACTAACATCGAGACTGAGCCAAATGGCATCGGGCAGGCTTTAAGTACCTTCCGTCAAGCTAAAACCAGTTGCGAATTATAAGAAATTATTTTAAAAAAAATATATAAAAATAAAAATAAATTGCAATTTTTGGCCTTTTTATAAACATATTTGTAACATTTGCATACATATCTTAAGCAAATTTTCAATACTTTCAAATATTTTAAAAAATATTTCCAACATTTCAGAGTATTCTAGAGTTGCACACACACACACACACACTTTTAAAGCGGAATGCAATCGATTAACAAATAACAAGAATAAAACATTAAAATTTCGACTATCATAACTTTGTCAAAATTCGACCGATTTTCAAATGCAATATTTTAAACGTTTTGTTTTGAGCTCTGGTATAAAACTGCTTTCAAAATTTGACTGATTTTAAAATAAAATACCTTAAAATTCTTGTTTCAATCCCAAGATTAATACTGGATTTAAATTTAAAAATGCGTTTGTTGTTCTATTTTCAACGCCAAAAATATCTGGTGACACCCAAGCACTCTCGCTCTCCGAATCGCTTTTTCTCTATCTCTCTCAAACACTCACGAGTCGCGTAAATAAATCACAATAACAAAAGAAATTAGCAACAATTTTTGTATATTTATTTTGTTTTTATCGTTTGGCCGACGCCTAGCCTTAATAAATTTTTTATTTTTTTTTTATTATTTCGCAGCTAATTGAAAAATACCTAAGGGAGGTGCCGCAACAGAACAAAGAATGTTGTTAAATATGTGTTTTGTTGTTGCTGTTTTGGGCCCAAAATTAATTGATGGCAATAAATTTGTTGTTGTGCTGTTGTCCTGGACACGAAGTAGAAGAGGGGGAGAGGAGGGGAGGGAAGAACGCCCACAATGACTCAGAATGCGGCGCGTCGTGAGCTGCATAATGAGTTGAAGTGGCAAGAATATTATGTGCGGCGCTTAGTTTGAGTCCTTTTTACTGCACAAATCAGTTTTCAATTATGAACAAAATGGAGAATGGGAAGAGCGAGGGGGTGGGGGAGAGAGTACTATAATGACGCAAACACTTTGTAGGCTTAATTGTGTCAAAAGCGCAATTTAGTGCAATTTGGGTTGAAAATGAAAATGAAAGTGAAAAGCGACGAAAAGAGAACGCACACACAAACACACACACACACATATACATAAATACAAACCTGAGTCTCACTTCCGTTTGTAATTTATACAAATCTGTTTCTTTGAGGCACGCTGCTTACTCCTCCTATTTGTTGTTGTTGTTGTTGTTTGTGCTAATGCGGCAAGTTCGTGACAGTCTCAATTTCCGCCTCTCTTTCTCTCTCTCTCTCTCACACACTTTTAATGCATTGAATTTGTTTTGCGTTTTTGGGCTATCAATAAAGTTCGCACGAACGTTAAGTGACGCGATTTGTTGTTCTCCTTCTTTTTACGTTTTCGCATGGCCGAAAAACCGCTTAATATTTTCTAATTGTTAAGAAGCAAACGGTGCAACTTGCAACAGCAAAAATGCAAACACAAGTGTCAAATGCACAGCACAAACACTGCTAAAGCTTTCGCCGCAAAAAACAGCTGTTTACACATAAACGCTCTCCTTGTCCTAGGACAACAAGTAAGAACGACCGGCGAATTCAGTCGATGCGGCGACTGGAAAAATCGATGGCACACTGACTACGGAAAGGCACAAACAAAACTAACTGCTGACTGCAGCGAAAGAGCGAGAGCGAGCGCAAGGAGAGAGCGCGGCAAACGATAACGTTTGTTCTGCACGAACTTATTAGCGATCGGGTTATTATGAGCTGCTTGTCACCCTTTTAGAAGCACTAAACACCATGTAGCGCACTGCGCTGTCCCTGTAGCCGAATCGTGCAGTTAATTAGCATTTGAAGCTTTGGACTTTTTACTTTGAGAGTTAAACGTTTTTGGTGCGCTTTAAATGACTCATTGTCCAGTTCACAAACATAAACGTTGTTGTTTTTCTTTTTATGAGCTTTGTTGAGACTTAAACACTGATAGCTGCTTTGACGATCCCTTATCACTGGGAAGGGGGGAAAAACATTTCGAATGCAAATAGGCACAAGTACTACATAATATGAGTGTATAAATAAAAATTTCATTTACTCAATGCTTAAGTGATGATAAAATGTTTATCACCCTCTCTCTCTCTCTATCGCTCTCTTTGTTTGTGTAATCTGCTGCCCGTTGAGAACTTTTGCATTGCGGTCTTGGGTCACAAAAATTTTGTTATTGTTTTTCAGTGGTCAGCTTTATTGGATGAGTTGAGTTTTTTGTTTGTTGTTGTTTTTATTTTTATTCGTTTCATGAATTGATAAAAAGCAAACAGGGGAATACAAAAAACAAGTGAATAACCGTAGCTTAAATGCGCTCAAATTGCCATAAACAAAATAGAACGAGGGTGGAAAGTAAAGTACCGTTACTAGTTACCGTTATTACTTGTGTAGAGTATGAATTGAGTACATAAAACATAAAACATAGTAAAATTTTGATTAAATGGGTTTTTAAACAAATTTTATAATTTTAAATCGATAAATATCGGTAAATAAATATAAATATATATAAATAAATTTTAGAAATAAAAATTGATAAAAATTATAATATAACATACTAGTATCACCTATGTATATAGGCTTAAAGTTCTTAAAACTCATATTTTTTTTCAAAGCCTACCATATAGGGTATCTCCCTAGTCTGTATTACCTGCCACTTTGCATTTTTGTAGCTTTTTTATATTTTTTTTATTTTGATTTGTGTTTAATTTGTTGTTTATGGTATTTTTTTTTCGCACATTATGCTCGCTTGTTTGTTTTTTGTGGGTCACGAGAGTGTTAATTGAACATTGTTGTTGTTGTAGTTGTTGTTCTTTGATAAGCAGGCTATAGCTGAGGCAGCGAGCAGGCAACACTGATAAGGCATATGCAATATTTTTGTGAATTTTTTCAAGTGGATTTATGGAGGGGAAGGGGTGGTTGAATGTGCTGTGTGGCACGTAGTTGAAAGCCGCTTGTGCGTGATGAGTGCGTGCCTCATTAGATGTGTGTGGCAAGTGTTTTTAATGAGCATTTGTTGCCAATGGCTGCTGTAAGCATCAAGAGATTTCATTTTCGTCTAAAACTGCTGCACAATGCATGCAAAATGCCACAAAAGTTTAAAAGTCATTTAATTAATGTGAACAGTAAGCCAAGGGGGAAGGAAGGGGGGGGGGGTTGCCTCTGGGGTGCCGTTGAGCGCATTTTGACACATTGTTTGACAAATTGCCAGACGCACGATAAACTGGCAGCCAAGTTAACAAAATCATCAAAGCAGCAACACGGGGTAACAACGCTTGCAACACACAAAGTTTAATGCCAACAACGAAACTAAAGCTGCTAAGCAAGGCAACAACAACAACAGCAAGGGGCAGACGTACAGGTGCAACATCAGCAGCAGCAACAAACACAAACACAAACACAACAATGTTGCAACACAAGCGACAGCAAAAAAGCGTCCTGCGGGCCTGCCTGCCACTGCAACTGCCTTTTCAGTTGTTGTTGTTGTTGTTGTCACTGTTGATGACAACGCGGAAAAACGTTTTCTGCCATTCGAGTGTGAGAGCGGCACACGCGGCGTATGAGCAATGGCCTGGCAACAGTTGTTGCAGCAGTAGTAATAACAACAACAACAACAACAACATAAAGTAACAAGACATAAAGTTGATTTTAGGCAAGTCGAAGCGTAAATGCTCTTTAAGTACAGTGAAACTACCATATAGCGAACTTTTAATAATGAAAGTTTTTTTTTCGATTTTTAAAAACTTTTTCAAGGTTTTTTTTCTCTTATTCAGACTTCAACTTCATGACATAATTGTAATACCCTCTAGTAGGGTATAATAAGTCACAATAACGGGACAAGCATCTGCTGTTGCAGCATCGTTGACGCTGCAGGGTAAACTCCACCCCCTCCCCGCCCTACCACCCCTTGCAGCAATGCTTGTAGCCAATGCTGTTGCGCTTGGGATATACAATGACAAAGTCAGTTATGGTCAATAAAATGCAATGTGTAAAGCGACAATGACGACAACAACAACAACAAGACAGCTACTTGCGCCTCAGCGACCAGCCAACAGATGGCGCTCATGTTGCCCAACAGCCATTGGGCAATGTAAAGATGAGAGCGTGAGCGGAGAGAACGACAGAGAGAGAGAGAACTTTTTAAATGTACAGTTATCTAACGGTAAACGATGCCTAGTTGTTATTATTACTATTTAATACCTTTTGAAACCTTTTGTTTAAAATATTTCATTATTCATCGCTTTTATCACGCTGCCATCACTAGAAAGTAAAGGTGGGGTGGCAGCTTGTTGCCGTTTCTATCGTTTTTATCGCATTTGGGGGCGTTTAGGGGCGTTCTATGGGCGTGACCGATGGCTGACTATCCGCGCGGTTAATATCGTTAAAACAAACAACGGGCTAGTTGATGCGGGGCTGAAACGCGCTCCAGAGACACGAGGACACAGGGTTTGTTGGGGAAATAGCCTGACGGGCAGCTTTGTGACAACGCTTAGAGCGTTTAAAAAAGTGGGCGGAACCCCGCTCGCTTACAAAGTTGAGTTGCAATTGCGTGCAACGGGAAAAAAATAGAGTTTTTATGTTAAAAGTGGTTAAGATTTAAAACAGTTTCAAGAGGGTTTTTCGGGATAATGATTTTGATGGCATTTTCTGATGTTTGCTTAACGGTTTTTGCTAAAAGTTTTATTAATATTGTTCAAAATGATTTTTTCTCTAGCAAATGAAGTGTTTACATACATACGTATACGTAACAAGAATCGAACAAAGCTGCGAGCAAATTTGTATTGCCTGCTTTTGGGCGCTCAACACGCAAAAGTCACAAATTGGTCGAGAAACTCACGATTTGTTGGCAATTTCAAAATTGTTTTAAATTATGGCTCTGTGGTGGGGGCTCTCTGTGGCAGTCCAGCCGCATTTTAGCCCCAATATGCCATGAACAGCACTAGTCGGCGGGGGTAGGATGGTGAAAAAACTGGTTTTTCGTTGCGAGCAAATTATCTGGTCACATGCATTGTAATTTGAATGCAACAACTAGCCAAAAAATGTTGTAACAATAACGTGTTCGAAAGGAGGAGGGGGTGGGGAGTGGGTGCAGGAGGAGGGTGCACTTCGTTGTTGTTGCAAATTAATTAAAACGCAACGCGTGTCGACGGCAACAAATTGAGCGAATGTTAAAATAAATCAACAATAAATTGCACGTGCAAATTTGAAGTGTATTTACCAACACTAACACTAACTAACACACATACGTACACACATAAGCAGAAACATATACACTGCTCTAAAGCACATGCATAAAATTGCACAAAGAAAAAAAGGCTATAATGTTTGAGAGCTTAAAACAAATTGAGAAATATTTTTATAAATATGAAATACCTTTTTTTTAGAAAAAATATTTTCAAAAATTTTTTCAATTCTTTTAATGTCATATTCAAGAACTTTAAGTAAAGAATTTGCATTATGGAAAAAAATACATTTTAAAAATTCTCAAAAATATTTTTTGGAAAAAATCAAAAATTAAAAAACTTCAAAAATTCCCAAAAACTTTTTTTTATTTTTTTTTTTTTTTAATTTTTGTAACTTTTCTCTTTGTGCATTTTGAGTGTGTTTTCACACCGCGTTTGTCCGTTTCAGCAGCGCTGCAACTTTAATTGCTTTGGTGGTTTGGGCCAAATTAGATTCTGCGGTTTTGTCGCCACTGTTTTACCATTCGCCATTCACCATTCGCAATTCACCGTTCGCTAGTTCATCGTTTGGCAATTGCCAATTGCCGCTTGGGTTTTCACCAACAGCAGCAGCAGCAACAGCAAAGAATTCATCTAGAATCCGCAGAAAGCTGCATTTAGGTGGGGAAAAGGATGTGAGGAACTGACGCCCCCCTCGCCTCCACCGATTAATTAATGTTGTCAATGGTAACAGTTGCACAATACTGTAGCCGGACCGGTACATACACACTGTGTATCACACAGTATACATAGATTAACATAACATAAACTGTAACATTACATACACGCGATCCCTCTATCTTTATATCTGTTAACGCAAGATGTAAGCGCAAGTTCTGTTAACGCAAGTTGTAAGCGCAAGTTCTGTTAACGCAGAGAATGCGCGTCGTAGTTTGTAAGCGAGAGTCGGGCGATCAGTCTTCGCCAAGCAACGAAATAAAGTAGACATACATTTGTGAAACCTTTTGCGTTTGATTATTTGCGAGTAACATTTGTCTACCACAAATTCAGAAGTGGTCATAGAACCTCGTGCCAAAATGAGCGACGTTAATTTCAATGAGTTCTCGATTTGCCAACTAAAGAATTGGCTGGCGGTATTAAACAAATCGACAATTGGTTCCAAAGCCGAGCTAATAGCGCGTCTAAGTGAGATTTCGCCAGACATTCGTGGCGACGCTCCAACCTTCGACGATGTCAGCGATAATGATGCAGAGCCAAATTCGCAAGAGGATCAGGAATCGTGGCCAGAAATCATAGACAACGAACAGCAAAACGCACAGAATGACATGAGTGACGCCGCAGTGTCGCGACAGCAAGCGACGGCGCAGCAGCAGTTGGCTGAAATTATCAACGCTATACATAAATTGCAAGCTGAAGTCAACGCAGTGAAACAGCAGCAAGCGACAAACGCCGTTATAAACGAAGACAACTACGCAGTAATGCAGCAGCAAGCGACAAACGCCATCATAGACGAAGACAACTACGCAGTAATGCAGCTGCAAGCAACAAACGCCGTTATAGAAGAAACACAAACAAACGAAGACAACAACGCAGTTAATCAGCAGCTAGCAACAAGCGACAATATAAACGCAGCGAACACAGACGGCGCTGACAACGGCATCACCAGTAACGGGATATTGAAGGAAGAGAGCAAAAGAGACGCACAAATGAAAAACAACGGTGCAGCTACGGCGCTCGTTTTCGCAAAAGAAGCGATGACTGAGTACAGTGGGCAAACATGCGCACGCAACTGGGTAAAACATCTGAACAACATCGCACAAATTTATGGGCTGGATAATGAAAGCGCACGCATGCTTTTGGTATCAAAACTTAAAGGAAAAGCTCAACGCTGGCTGCATGGTAATTCAGCGCGGATGTTAGAGCCACTACCGAAATTATGCGACCATTTGATACTAGCTTTTGGAGAAAAAGTTTCCAAGGCTGAAATGAGACGTAAATTTGAGCAACGCAAATGGCAACCTGGAGAAAAGTTCGCAATGTACTTCGAAGAGAAGATGATGCTTGCCCAGGACATCAATGTTGACGATGACGAGCTTCTGGAGCAAATAATTGAGGGAATAAATTCGACGGCTTTGCGCGATCAAGCGCGTATTCAACGTTTTAGCGGCCCGGAAGAAATAATGCTAGCATTTAGAGACATCTCACTGCCAAAACAAACGTCAACGGTGGTAAACGAGAAGACATCGACAACAGCCAAAAACGACAATGACCTACGATGCCGCAATTGCAACTCGAGAGGTCATTTTTATAAGGAGTGCCGAAAGCCGAAAAGAGAACCTGGTTCATGTTTCGCATGTGGCGAAATGGGGCATTTTGTTGCGCAATGCCCTCAGAGGATAAACGCAAACAACAACAACGAAAATTATGTAAGGTATTTAAAAATTTATTTTAAGGGTTATTCTAATTTATCCATTATTGCAGAGTGCATCATAGATTCAGGCAGTGCCATTTCATTTATAAAAAAATCACTTATGCCGATTGGAATTTCTCTTAATTTTGTCAACAATTTTTACTTTGGACTAAATAGAAGTCGACTTAACGTTTTTGGAAAAACTTTATGTTTTATAAAAAAAGAATTAATAAATGTTTATTTTGAATTAATTGCGGTTTCTGATGAATCTATGTGTCACGATGTAGTACTGGGTAGAGATTTTATGGCCGCATGCAATTTGAGTATAAATCTGGATACCCTAAAGATTGTTGAACTAATAAACATTAATGAAGGTAAAGAAGTTAGGTCAAACAAAGTACATAGCCAAACAAACGATCAATTCAAACCAAAAGAAGCAACAAAGGTACATGATATAAATAATATATGCAGTGAAGAGCGAATATGTGATGCAACTGTAAATGCCAACACTACTACAGAGCCAATGTTAAGTACAACTGTTAGTGATCAATTGTTAGAGAGTAAAACTGTTAATGGGAAAAGCAAAATCAATAGTACAAGTGTTAAGCAATTTTTACAAAAGGAAAATGTTAGTGACCAAATATTAAAAGACAAGACAATTTTTGAACGACAAAAAAATATCAGAAATAGAAACAGCCAACATTCGAATAACATTACGAAAAGAAATGGTAAATCCATTAGAGAGCAACGCAAGAGAAATGACAGGACACAGTTGTCAAATTATGAAACCATTACTGAACCAAATTCAAACGGTAAAATCTTGACCAAAAACATAGGTATCGAAGAGCAGTTGAAGAACAAATTGCCAACAGGTAACAATGTTAGGAACCAACAATCGGATGAAAAAGTTATTGTTAAGCATAACATAAACAATGAAGACTTTAATGAGCAACGGTTAAGCAGTGAGGATTCAAGCGGAAAATTGTTAGGTTTTGAAAGCGAACAACTTTTATTTGATGCACATAATGGGGAATCAAAGCCAGAGGCCGATAACAGTTATGACACAAGTTATAGCGATTTTGACAAGTCGATGCTGAGCATAAATCTGGTAGACAGCGAAAAGTTAGACTACAATTGTGGGGAAAATGTACCGTATAGGATAAAATGTTATTTTATTGAAATGTTTGAGAAAACGTATTTAAATGCGAAAAAACCAATTGATCCATTTATAAGATGTGAAATGAAAATATCGTTAGAAAAAAATAAACCGTTTAGCTGTTCACCCAGACGACTGTCTTATGATGAAAAAGAAAAATTACAAAAAATGTTAGACGATTATCTAAAGGACGGAATAATACGGAATAGTGACTCAGAATACGCATCACCAATTGTGCTCGTTAAAAAGAAGAGTGGTGATCTAAGGTTATGCATCGATTTTAGGAAGTTAAACAAAGTTTTAATAAAAGACAATTACCCTTTACCTTTAATCGAAGATCTTTTGGATAAGCTAGTTAATAAAACAGTATTCACTAAATTAGATCTAAAAAATGGGTATTTCCATGTCTATGTCAACGAAGATTCAGTAAAGTACACGTCATTTGTAACCCCGCTAGGACAGTTTGAATTTTTAAGAATGCCAATGGGCATTAAAAATGCATCAGCTGTGTTCCAAAGATTCGTAAACAAAATTTTTGAAGACTTGATAAGACAGAACAAGGTTATTGTATATATGGACGACATAATGGTAGCGAGCAAAGACATGACAGAACATTTAATGGTATTAAAAGAAGTATGCGCCAGATTAGTTCAAAACAAACTGGAGTTGCGTTTGGACAAATGTGAGTTTTTACAGTCGAGCATCAAATATTTAGGCTTTCTCATAACAGACAAAGGTATAAGAGCAGATGACAAAGGTATAGAAGCAGTAAAAAATTTTCCTGTTCCAGATAGGACTATAGCTGTACAAAGATTTTTAGGTTTATGTTCGTACTTTAGGCGATTTATTAAAGATTTTTCAATACAAGCCAAACCACTTTATGACCTTTTGAGGAAAGAAAAGCAATTTGAGTTTAACGAAAAAGAATTAGAATGTTTCCTCTCTCTTAAGGAAAAGCTTATTCAATCGCCAGTGTTAGCTATTTATGATTACAAGGATGAAATTGAATTACATTGCGATGCAAGTTCGTTTGGTTTTGGAGCTGTTTTAATGCAAACGAAAAAAGATGGAAAATCACATCCCATCTTTTATTTCTCGAAGCGAACAACCGAAACAGAGTCCAAGTACCACAGTTTCGAACTTGAGACACTGGCTATAATTTACGCGCTTCGAAGATTTAGAATTTATTTACAAGGGAAAAAATTTAAGATAATTACAGACTGCAACTCTCTTACCCTAACGTTGAACAAAGTAGATTTAAATCCGAGAATTGCTAGATGGGCTTTAGAGCTACAAAATTATGACTATGAGTTGGTGCATAGAGCGGGAAACAAAATGCAGCACGTCGACGCTTTAAGCAGATGTACAAACATATTAATTATAGACACAAACAGTTTTGAAGACAATTTAATTATTTGTCAGGGAAAAGACAGGCAGGTCCAAAAAATTAAAATGATGTTAGAAAAGAATGAACACAAACTGTTTGAAATGAGAAACGGAGTTGTTTACAGAAAAACAAATGACGGCAGATTACTCTTTTACGTACCAGAAGACATGGAAAACCATGTGCTTCACAAATATCATAATGAACTGGGGCACATAGGCAGGGATAAGATGATGGACAGTATATTAAAAAGTTATTGGTTTGCAAATTTAAAAGAAAAGTGTATAAGTCATATAGGGAATTGTTTAAAATGTGTAGCATTTTCCCCAACAACTGGCAAGTCTGAAGGGTTTTTAAACAGTATTCCTAAGGGAAATAAGCCATTCGAGATGATACATATAGACCATTATGGACCGGTAGCTACAGGAAGGGCAAATAAGCACATATTTTTGATTGTCGACGGTTTTACCAAGTTTGTTCGATTATATACAACAAGGTCAACGACGACAAAGGAGGTGATCAAAGCATTAAAAGATTATTTTAGGGCATACAGTAGACCGAAATGCATAGTGTCGGATAAAGGCAGTTGTTTCACGTCCAAAGATTTTGAATTATTTATGTCAGAGTCCAACATAAAACACATAAAAATTGCAACAGGATGTCCACAGGCAAACGGACAAGTAGAACGGATAAACAGGAGTCTGGGTCCAATGATAGCAAAGCTTACAGAAGCGGAAAAGGGGAAACATTGGGATACAGTTATAGAACAAGTTGAATACTCTCTAAACAACACATTACATCGGAGCGTCAGACAAACTCCAAGTAAACTACTTTTTGGCGTAGATCAAAAGGGAGAAGTCGTCGACGATTTAAGAGAAAAGTTAGAAGATATATTGAATATGGAAGGTACTAGAAATTTAAGTGAATTAAGAACAAAAGCAGAAGAGAATCAGTTAAAAGCTCAGTTGAAAAATGAATTAACTTATAATAAGAAGAAACGGAAAGCCAAATCTTACGAAAAAGGTGACTACGTAATGGTAAACAACTTCGATAGCACAGTCGGAGCAGCTAGAAAATTAATTCCAAGAAATAAGGGACCCTATGTCATTGAAAAAGTATTACGGAATGACAGGTACCTTTTAAAAGACGTTGAAGGATTTCAAGTGTCGAGAAATCCATACAGGGGTATCTGGAGTGCTCAAAACATGCGGCATTGGGTTGCAAACAAAAAATAATTAAATCTAGAAATATGAATTACATATAGCATTTATATTAGCAATAAGTTTTTAGGTTAAGCAATAATTATAAATTGTATCTTTTAAATAACTTTTGTAACACAAAAAGAAAATTAGTAATTTTAAGACTTTATAAGACAATTGTAAACACCAAAGATCAGGGGATCTAATTCGTCAGGATGGCCGAGTTGTAGCCGGACCGGTACATACACACTGTGTATCACACAGTATACATAGATTAACATAACATAAACTGTAACATTACATACACGCGATCCCTCTATCTTTATATCTGTTAACGCAAGATGTAAGCGCAAGTTCTGTTAACGCAAGTTGTAAGCGCAAGTTCTGTTAACGCAGAGAATGCGCGTCGTAGTTTGTAAGCGAGAGTCGGGCGATCAGTCTTCGCCAAGCAACGAAATAAAGTAGACATACATTTGTGAAACCTTTTGCGTTTGATTATTTGCGAGTAACATTTGTCTACCACAATACTAATGGCAATGCAGTTTAGATGATGAAGCGAAGGGTAAGGGAGGGGGGGGGGGAAGGAGGAGGAGATTGAGGCTGATATAAGTGGGATTAGCTTTTGTGAAGGGAAGATAGTTCAACTATATAATTACTTATCCTTTGATTATGTATAAAAATTAAAGTAAACTGTATATTATTATATATCGATAAACGATTAATTGATAGAATGAGCTGCTGGGTTTTTTTTTTTGGGTGAAAGGGATTTCATTCAACTGTAGTTAAGCTCTAAACTCAATTTTATTTTGTATCGATAAACGATTAATCGATAGGGATCTATATAAGCTTATGGGTTTTTTTTTGTAAAAGGGATTTCATTCAACTGAAGTCAAACTCCAAAAAGCAAAAATTGCAAAAATATTTTGGTATCTCAAACTTTTACCTGTTACACAGATACACTTACACACACACAAACATATGTACATTTTGCCAATAGAGTTTGCAAACAGGCATTTGTTTGTTATTTTTTTTTTTTTTTTTTTTTTGGTATTTTTTGGCCAATCTGTAGTTGCATTTTATGTGCCCGCGAGCCAATACGTTCGACATTGCTTTCCAACTAAATGCTGTCGTTATGAACTTGATCCTAGACCTAAAAATAAAAACCCAACCCTCCACCCTCCCCCCGCTTTCTCTGCTGTTACGCACCATAAAGTTGATTTATTTGTAAAAAGTTTTCGTATACTGCTAACCAACACTGTCCGAGTCCTTCTAGCCTGTGGGCTAGTGTTGTGTTTGTTATTGGTTGGAATTTCGTAAGCCTAATCCTAATGCTCTCTAATTACATTCGAGGATGACGACGACTCTCTCTCTCTCTTTCTTCGTGCGCTTCTTGCTTGGCAACTGCTCTTGGCCACTTGTTTGTTGCCTACTTTACGGCTACTTATCACTTGTTTTCTGTGTGTTTTAAGTGGAATTGCCTGGCAAGTGGCTCTAGTAGGACTAAGCCAAAGACGCCGCCTAATTATATTGCCCGCTGGCCAGGTAGCATTTGGAGCAGGCAGACGATAAAGAAGTATACGCCATGGGTTCATTGCACTGCACTATGTTGAATTTGACCCTTTTCCGTGGCCAAAACTCATTTTTCGCAAGTATGCAAATTTCCGTTTTTTCAATGTAACCATGTTAAGAAATGATCAAAATGCTATGTTACAAACCTATTATGTTAACTTAACAGTTCAGTGTTAAAATAACAGCTGTTAAAGTCAGCTGTTGCAAGCGAACAATACGTGCTGTCTTAAATGTTAACTTTGCGGTGCAATTTCAAATTGGTATATCTTTGTCAAAAAATCATTAAATAATCAAATTCAAAATGAATATTGATTCTTCAGGTTAGTACTATGTGTTGATACTAATATGTTGCGTGTTTTGTTCGTATTTTTCTAACAATTTGTATATTTAGCAAGTGGTGTCCCCTCGTCACTTTTGGAAAGAAAGTTGAACTTTCCAAAGAGTTTAAAAACAAATTTCAAAGTATTTCAGTGAGTGTCTATATACATGTTGTAGAGTTGTCAATTCTGAATTCAAAACTAGTAAGCACATTGTGCGCTTTTTGCGCCTTTTTGCGTTATTTGATTTATTTGGAAGCAACATCTTAATCAGGAATGCAGATCTGCTAGAAGTGTGGCGTAAACAAAGGAGCACTTGTGAGAAACAAAGTGCTATAAACACCTGAAGTTGAATCTGCAGATGAGTCTGTAAATGATATCGACGCAAGGGAAGACGACAATACATATTTTTTTTATAATAATAATGAAATTGATGACATTGATGAAGAAAATGAAAAAAATAATACAAAAAAAATTTTTTCTTATGGAATTACTTTTATATTTATTATGCGATCTGGACCAAATTTGCAGGACACATTTGAAATAGGACATTAATCCTGTGTTCCAAAATTGGGGTCTCTAACTTTATAATTGCTTTAAATTTTCGTTTTTTTCCCCGATTTCTGTGGGCGGAGGAGGGCGTTGACACGCCCACTTTTCTAAAATACCTTCCTATAGTCATAACCATCATTATACAAGAAACCTGCAGTGAAAAATCTTGTTTATTTCAAAAATTTTAATTTTGGCCACGGAAACGGGTCAAATTCAACATAGTGCACTGGTCAGCGAATAAAGACAATGACATATATGTCGTTTATGCCATGGAGGCTAGAAAATAGTTAAGCAGATGTTTAAAGCTTATAAAGTGTGTTAAACAAGTTAGTAAAACTCTCGATTGTCCTTTTTAATACCTTGTTTTAAAGTTCTTGTACTCACAAATCACATAATTGGATATGAAATAATCTGGCAGCAAACATTTCTTGGAATTTACAGAACTTTTTAGTTGTTCTTTTTTGTGGCGCGTGTGTGTAATTGGCGGCTGTCGTGGGTGTAAAGTTGTTGCAACAACGAAAAACGTTTTGACTTTTCGACTTTTCATTGATGAAATACCTGGAACCATTAGGTTTTCTTGGGAGGTTTTGCTTAACCTCATGTCGCCTAAAAGATCTATGTTGTAGCAAAAGGTAGTTATACAATATGAAAATGAGTGGGGCACGCAGTTATCTAGAATGTTGCAAGCACACTTAACAAGCATTTATCTTCAAATTTACATACATGTATTCATGTATGTTTCGTACATACATTATCTTCACATCTATTGTTTTTATTTTGTAGGTAGCGCCGTTTAAATTTATGATGGGCCCTATAAATGGCAAACCACACTCACCTCCCGCCGCCCCTGACCTCTGCTCTCTTCTCTCTTTTTTGGTGGTGGATTGTGCGAAAGCCACAACAACAACAACAACAACACAGCCGCTAAAATGGCAAGCAATAAAAATAATTGCAAATTTCGAAAAATTTAAGTGTAGGCGGCGGGGGTGGCGTCGGTGTCAGGCGACGTTTAAAGTATGTGCCCCCGAAAAGCCACTCCAGTCAAAGTCCACTCCCTCCCACCGCAACCCCCGCTGTCTGTCCACTGAGTGCTGCACAAACAATGGGCAACGAGGCGAATGCTTAACGTGCTGTAAAATCAGCGCGTCGCGGTTTTTCTTCCTTGTTTTTCATTTTTTTTTTTTGCTTTCAGCAGTTGTTGTTATTGTTGTGTGGCATTCGTTTTTTTGGCGAGTGTGTGTGGGTGTGTGTGTGTGTGTGTGGGTTTTCGGTGCTGTTTCGTCGTGTGGTTTACAATCTGTTTCGCAACTCACGTAAAATATAAGGTAATTTGTGGAAATTTGATGTTTATCGTAAATTGTTTTTTATTTGCGCAATGTCACCATTTGCGGTTTCCCAACACACACACATACACATACGCACATACAAAGTGGGTGAGCACAGCTGCCACACACACACGCATACACACACAGGCAGCCATTTTTGTTGTTTAATTGCAACAGATTTTTTCTTTCAATTTACCTGCAAAACTTCAGCTCTTCGAGTGCCGCTTTCGTTGCCCTCTGTTGCACTTTTTTGCATCATTTGCTTGAGTTTCATAAAAATATAGATGAGTACCGTTAGGAACACAAGCATGAGTATGTTCCAGTTTCGATTTGCCATCTTGTGGTGCGTGGTACAATAATAATTGTTGCTTTCTGTAGTAAAATTCATGATATATTTTTTTTGTAAATTCTTTACCAACCAAAAACAGAACGTGTAACAAAATAGAAATGTATAAAAAATAAATCGTAGCTTACCAAGTTCAATCGAAAAAAAAAACGTCGTTTGTATAGAGTTTTACATTTGTGTTTATTTATATATTATATATCGGTTTGAATAGTATGTATGTTCATATATTAGATTATCAGCTAAGTTATAGTTAAAATATCGTTTAAGTAAAATGTTTGAAACGCCTGGCGTCCAACATCTACATACACAAATCGTATATATATAGTTTATTTATTTTATCTGGTTGGGTTTTCTAATAGTTTACAGAGCTGGAGACAAAGAGTTTTGAGAAAATTAAGGACTGAAACTTACAACTACTTACACTGCGCTTGTTGTTGGACTATTTTTGATTTCAAGTTTTACTTCTTATAATAAACATACAGATTTGACAGCTTAAAGGTAAAACTACTTTCAAAACAAGTTTTGGGTTGTAGAAATAACATTCACACAGAACTTAATTAAAGTATTTTTCGCACTTCACACTAAAAAAAAAAACTAAATGCAGGAACTTTATTAATCAAACATAATTGAAATTCTTAACTATCTTTTTTTCTATGCTATTTAATTTTTTCTTTGGTTTGCTTTTTGTAATAATTTTTCTTTTTTTTTTTCTTGTGTATTTACATAAATTATTCATTTTTGGTTTTTGTTGTTGTTGCATTCTTCATTAATTAATATTTATCATTATTATTAATCGTTTCAATATATAATTATTTTATTTTATTTATATATACAATGCTTATTATTTAATGTATTTTGTTGCATAATTTATGTGTATTTATTTTTAAATATGTACTATCAAATCATTCATCATCAATTATAAAGATTTGTTTTTTTTTCTCAACTTAAATTGACTAGAAACTCATTGCAAACTGCGTAAACTATATTGAAAAATTGTTCAAATATTACTTCAACACATTTTACTTTCGAGTATTTAATTTAGTTGTAGTACATATTCAAAATAAATGCCTCAATTATGCTCCAGGTGGAATTCACTTGTTTGCAAAAAATTGCATCCATTTTTTGTATGTTGTTTTCACATTTTACACATAGTTTTTAATAGTTTGAATATTATTTTTTCAGCTACTGAAAACGCAGCGAAATAATAAAAAATGAACCATATTTGTTTTCCAGTTTTGTGTATTATTTACAACCCATTTTGTGTGTGTTGCATTGAACACGGAAATGAAAATTGTTGAGTGTTGAATGGAAAATTTGAAAAGGCTTTAAAAAACTGGTTTGTAACTAGGCGTGCAAAGAGATTAGATTCTATATAAAGGTGGATATTTGTATAAGCTTGTGAAGCCTCTCAAAATAAATAAGTTGGATTAAGTTTTAGAAGCTCCTTCAAATTTCGATTAAATGCCAAAGATTTTTAATACTATGAACACACTTTGAATTCTTTCTCAATAGAGATTAGACGGCCAAATTTATTGAAGTTGTTGCAGTTGAACAAATATTAGTTTAGTATTTAGTTGGATATAGTCTTGACAAATTAGCGGCAATTAATCAAGGTTTGAGCAACAATTTATAATATTGTTTGATGCTTTTGGTCTTGTGTAAATAAATGTCATCAAAGCAGCGCTAAATTTTGATTATTTGATAAGCTTATTCGGTTCAAAAATCATTATTCAAATAGTTGGAATTGTTTGCAGGATTTTTAGCCCCCAACAACATTATTTTTTTTGTTATTTTAATTCTCATTTTTGTGGTCTGTTTGCCTTTTTTATGGCCCACAAAAAATATTATTACTGTTTACATATCTGGCTTGGTATTTTGATAGGTTTTTCCTGTTATGCCTGGCTTTAAACATTTAATATATATTTTAGTTTTGCTGACCTATATATATATTTGCGATTTGCCAATTAGGTAAAAGAATGCGTTGGAAATCAATTGTCAATTTGGCGCTTTTGATTTTTGTCAACAACGCGCGTATTTTTTCTGGCCAAATGAAATTAATTTACAACATTTACGCAATCTAATTTGCTGCAAAACGCGCGTCCTCGATTCTAATTTGTAATTACAAAATTTTTCGCATAATTATAAACGACGACAATGCAACAATTGAAATTAGCAGAGCAATTAGTTGTTGTTCATTTTATCCAAGCATTATTGTTCTTGCGTAACAAGTTAAAAGGTTTTAGTTGAGTAATCCCGACTAGGACATACCCATAACACGTTACGTAACGTGTACATATGTCCCAAAATTGTACAAACGTGTCCCAATTGTGTCTCAAAAATGTCCCAAATGTTCCATATGTGTTCCAAATTAGTCAAATGCGTCCCAAACATGTCCCAAATATGTTCAAATATATCCCAAGTATGTCCCTGTTGATGCTTATCGAGAGTATAAACTTTATGGGGTCGAAGATGCTTCCTTCTGTCTGTTACATACTTTTGCACAAAACCATTATACCCATTTCTGCCCATTTAGGGTATATAAGTCACCCGCAGCCCACACTTAATTTGGCCGGGCTAGTGCTTGCAAAAACAATGGCTAATGAGTGGCCTTTCGCCATTTTGCAATAGTTTCGATTATTTTTCAAATGCCCTGCGGTGTGAATACTTTTGAACTGTGGTTTTCGCTTAGCAAAGGGGTTGCATAAACTTATTTTTTTTGTAGTTGCGTATTTAATTGATCTATTTTCGGCTCTGATTTACTTTCAAATCTAATCAAATCAAATCAAATCTTACTCAAAATCTGTTAAATATATTTCTGTTTCTGTTCATTAATTATTCAACAATTATTGGCCAGGGTATTTAAGCTGTCTATTTTGTCACATTTAGCTGGAATATTTTTTAGCCAGCATTTATTGTTGTCTATGCAATTAAAATGCCATTTTGTTGCCGTCTGCATATGTGTTTATTGCATGTGTAAGTGTGTGTGTGTGTGTCAGCAATAACTGTTTATTTAATTTCGCTAAATATTCCATATTTTGTTTGGATTTTCGCGCAATCGTTAACCTCAAAGGTGGCTTTTGTGTGTTTGGCTTTTTGGGGTTTTTACAACGATTCTTTTTTGCCAATTTTCTGGTTATTTGCATTTTGTCGCCAAACATTTTCAATATGCAACAAACCCATTGTTGGCCACAAACATTTTGAAGTTATCATGAAAACAGATAATGAAAATATAATAAATGCTATAGGGAAAAAAACAAGCGAAATAATGTTGGAAAAAGTTCAATGAAGCCGATTTCTTCATTAAAAGTTATTTTAATTTGACAATAAAAACATTTGTCCAAACTACAAACAAATGTCAAAACTATATAAACAATTTCCGATTTATTGATGTGTATTTTTAGTAGCTTAATCAAGTGTTGTTGTCTTTCAATATGCTTTATTTGACAAAATCCATTTAATTCCAACTCCAACATATTTTTTTACTCACCAAGTGTATTGATAATGTCGTATACTTATTTAACTGTAAGTCAAATGCTACTTAACTTTTTGTGTGTTTTGGTTTATATAGTACAAATTCAATCTTACTTTAAGTGCATTTAGTATTAAACTAATCTATTCTTCTTTGGTATTTTCCCGTATTTATTTTTTGTTATATATATATTTTCGATCTATTGTAGTCTATACATTGAATGCCTGTAGCTGTGCTTAGTTCTAAGATTTTTTTTTTGGGATTTTGCTTTTTTACTCTTTGGTCGAAATTTGCAGATTTGTAATTAGAAGACATCTAAATGTATGCAATTAGTTATATTTGTTTGTTTTTAATGTCACTTAAAAGCCTAAAAAAATGGTGATTATCGCTAATTTTACTTACTTAATGCTAATGTCAAAACGTGCTGTTAAATTTTAAACCTTATTTTAATAATTTTTTGTCTCCATTTTGTTGTTTTTGTTGGTGATGTCTCTTAACTGGCAATTAGTTTAATTTGCTAAATCCTGTATAATGTCTGCTGCAATGAAAGGACGAAAAAAACAATTATTAAGAGGGAGTTTGAGTAAATCGATATTGCTTAGCTGTAGTTAAGCCTACTAATAAATTATGTTTAAATGGCACAAATTTAAATTAATTAAAAAGTCCATTAAAAGGCGCTTTAATATCATGTTAGTTTGTGTTCATTTCACATTTAACACCCGCAACGCTATTAATTTGTTTAATTTGGGCGCTAAATGTGGGCGATGATGAGTGAGATGTGCGTAAAAATACCCTGTAGGGGAGGCATTATATCATAGACAGAGAAAAAAACTAAAATTCACCTAGAAAAAATGTTTATCACGTATACGTAATACATTAAAAATGGGTGTTAATGCAAATAGGTCAGCCCGGGTTTTTTTTCGAATGCATTTGGCTAAGCACGCGATTTGAATATAAATACTTGAGTATTTATTTACAAAACTATACAAAATATGCAAATGCAAATATTTATATATATATTATTTATTTCAATTGCATTGCCGCTCCAAATGCATTTTGCGTTCAATCAGCATGCGGTTTCATGAATGCAAATCGAGTATTGAATTCAATATATATATATACTCTATCTATCTGTATTATGTGACAAAAAGCAGCGAAACATAATCAACACTCAGCGACAGCTCTGGAATGCAAAACTCAATTCAAATGCCAAAACCCTCAGCCTCTAGGTGAGCTCAGCAGCTTTGCTATCTCTGTATGTGTGTGTTAGATTCTATCTGTGTGTGTGTTTGGTAAATTTGAAAAGTCAACTCGCTGTCAAGTTTTGCGCTCTTCGTGGCATTGCGGCCTTAACCACGTTTATACGTGGCATTTTTCTATCTTAATTTTGGAAAACAAAAGTATTTTTCTATGAAAAGAGTATAGAAAAAAGATTTTATTCTAGAAGTATTAAGCTCTGAGCTCAAAAATAAATTCCATAAAAATTCCAGATATTATAATAGAAAAAATCCTGCTAAATAATTCCTTTTGTATTTTTCTATAGAAATCCGATTTTAAAATATTTTTCTCTTTAAGTCACAAACCACGTACAGCTCAACGCATGAACTTTGCTTGCTAACTTATGTTTATGTCTGTATTATGTATATTATTTGTGTGTGTGTGACTGTGTGGGTGTGTGTGATTGTATGTGTCTTGTTGATTTCGCGAAATACTTTTGCACTTTCCCACCAACGCGTTGACAATTGCAACTTTTGCATAAATACATTTTCTGCATTTGCCACGCACACTTCACAACGTGACAGTTACGCAAACTCCTGCTTATCCTATTGCACGATTTGTACCCCTTCCCCCCTTCCACACATATACACCCTCTTTCTCTGCTTTTCTCTATCTTTGCAAGTCAAGTGGAAGTGCAAATCGTTTGCTTGCGGTTGCATCTCGCGCTTTGTCCCCCCATTCACAATACAAAAAAAAAAAACTTTAGCATACTTTTATGCGCACGCATTGAAAATATCTCAACGCTTTTCGCTCCTTTTTTTTTGTGTGATTGTATGTTTTGATATAAATTTGTACATAAATGCAAAATATTGAATCAAATAAATAAATAATATATATTATTTTTTGATTTTATCTAACCAAATGATATGAAATTGCTTTAAATTTGAATTCGTGCTTGAATTTTTGATTGTTTTTAAGCCTGAGAGCCACAGAGTTTTTTCGGGTGAAAAACTCAATTAACACAAGCTCAATTTCATTTTGTGAAGCGCAGTGCAAACAATGCGAGTTCCGCCAATGCTGCTGCTGCCGCTGCTCAGGACTCGCGCAGAGTGCAAAAGGCTCGTTTGAAATTTATGTCCGTGTGTCTGTGTGCAACGCTTGTTGTTATGTTTCATTACCTAATAAACATTTTATGAGCGGTCAGTCAACACACACACACACACACAGGCAAACAACACGAACACACACATACTAAATAGACAAAGCGAAATTGGTAAATTGTTTGAAAGATGCATAGAGCCGATGTCCGGTGCTCCGGAGCCCATACAGAGTGAGAGAGAGACAGGGCAACCCCTTTTGGCCCATGCCGGATAGAGCACGCTGTTAGCAACGGCGTAATTAACAAGCTCCGAAACGGTGCTCCAATGGGCTGCTTGCTGATGGTTTGCCATTTTGGGGTTACGTTCGATACGCTAACTAATAGCAGGGTATAAAAGCTGTGCTATACACTTGTTGTTTGGTTTGTAAAAGTTATGAATTAATAAAAAATTTTGTTTTTCTAGAGAATTTTCAAAAATGTTTCGATAATAAAGTTTATCACGAATTTTTTTTTGTAGTGTATGTGTATGGTCGGTGATTGTTGGCTGCACAACATGTGTACGAAACTCATAAAACATGCTTGGCCACAGGTATTCCAATGGCTTCCAGTTAGCTCCGGGCTCCTGGCGGCTTCAGTGGCTGCTTTTTGGGCAGCTTCAGCGCGATACTCTTTGCCTCTGTCCTTGTCGCTCTCTCTCTTGTATTTATGCCTATGAATATTTCATTTAATTGAAGCGCATTCATTACGGACCACAGCAATAGTGACGCTTCCCCCTCCCCAAACCCTCATGCTACCCACAAAATGCGCTCACTTTTGGCGTTGTAATTAAAATAAATTTATTACGCAAAATGTTTTGGCAAAAGAAAAAAAAAATTTGTCAAAAGTTGTTGCCACGTTGGCATAAATAATGGCGGCCTCTCGAACTCAGTGTGTGTGTGTGTGTGTATAGCAGCTTATATGTATGTGCATATCTTATGCGGGAAAGTGTATTTATTGCCTGCTATATGCTTAATGATCTGTCGTATAAACTCAAGTGAATTTGGCTGCTGGTTTATTGTTGTTGTTGCTGTTGATTGGGTTTCTTGGGGCAAATTGATGCAGTTAATATGCTTCTAATTGTTAATATTATTATTGTTAGAGAATTGGGAGAGAATGAAGTGTTAAGGAGTGAACGACTAGAGAATATTCATACTGTGTTCAGTTTAACTTTAAAAACCTTTTTCCGAGAATATTTTATAATAGAATTCTGCTTCAGTTCCTAGAAACTTTATCCAGCTATTGAATTGAATACATTTGTTATTAAAATTGAAAACATAAGCAAACAAATTAAATTACTTGGAAATATCAAACTAATAAGAATAATGAACATTACGTAAAGCTAACTTTAAGCCAGAAAAAATCAACTTCAGATGAAATCATGCCCAACAGCGAAACGCGGAATGTGAACAAACAAAAGGGAAAGAGCGAGAGAGAGAGAAAGCTAAAGAGACGCTAAATGTTTGGCATTTGATTGTTCACTTTTCACCCTCAGTCAACCCCATCGCGTCTATCAATCCGTCGGCGAATAGCCGCAAATGCGGCAATTGAATTTGCACACAGATCGAGAGCTCAAAAGCATTGCATACTGTGCAGCGCCAATAGAGTTGCAATCACCCCCTCGCCTTCCACCAAATTGCATCGAACAATGGCGAAATATTTTTGCCATCCCCAGCTACAAACGTCAAAAGATGTGCACCGACTAACAACTTTTCTACTTTTCTACTTTTGCCCAAACGCAAAACACAAACGAACAGTTGAGTTCTTCTTTTTCTTCTTCTACAACTGCCACTTGCAACTCAAGTTTACTTTTATTGTTGTTGTTGCAGTTGCTTTGCCGCGTGGCCGTTAGAATGCTAAAAGCATAAGCACACAGCAAAAAAAAGAAGGGGAGAGACTACAACTGAGTAAAATAAACTGCATAACATTGAATAAAGGAAGTTTGGTATAAGGACGACTAAGCGATGCTCTCGGTTTCATGTAATCTGAAAAGTGACTCAAACATAAACATCCTAATATCCCAAATGTAGTTATCACGGCATAGCGACATAAGATCGACGACATAAGATCGCCGTTTTCAAAACGACATAAGCTCGCGCGATCTTATGTCGTTTTGAAACGACATAAGTTCGCCGAGAAAAAAACGACATAAGATCGCCGACGGCGAACTTATGTCGCTTTGAAACGACATAAGTTCGCGCGATCTTATGTCGTTTTGAAACGACATAAGTTCGCCGAGAAGAAAACGCCGTAAAAGCAGTGGCTCACGCCACTGCTAAGGCACTGTTTGCTATGTTCCGGAGCAGATCACACTATCTCGCCGTTTTCAACACGTCATAATATCGCGCGAACTTATGTCGTTTCAAAACGACATAAGTTCGCCGAGAAAAAAACGACATAAGATCGCCGACGGCGAACTTATGTCGCTTTGAAACGACATAAGTTCGCGCGATCTTATGTCGTTTTGAAACGACATAAGTTCGCCGAGAAAAAAACGACATAAGACCGCCGAAAAATTGTACTGGCGAACTTATGTCGTCGATCTTATGTCGTTACCCCGTTATCACAATATTTCGTTAGCACACAAGACGTATACATAATATTCTTAGTGTTATGGCTTTGAGCTCTAGAAGATAGCCAGGTTAAACAAGCCCTAAACAGTATCACTTTAAGGCATTTACGTTCTCAAAAGTCAGTCCAAGTATCCCTTTTGTAACTAAGCTCGGAATAATCTCATACTTGGCTGCATAAGGAATTTACACTAAAGTTTATACAATATGCATTGCTTTAAGGTTGTTTTTTTTGCAATTCCATTGTCTTTCCTCCCCTCTCTCTGCCATCTCCCACACACATTCCCTGTAGAGGTAATAAAAATAGTAGCAAGAATTGAAGCTGCCAGCTGTTTGGCGCCTCTTCATTTTGGGTTCTCTGGACATTGCTGCTGCCGTTCCCGTTGCCTCTGCTGCTGTCAGCCAATCATTTCTAGTTGCTTTCTGCTCCGCTCTGTTTTTTTTTTTCGTTTCTTGCACTATGTCTTTCGTTGTGTTTTTGGGCTCTACTTTCTTATTGTAGCCAAAGAAATGAATTCTTTGCTTTTTTTTCTGTTGTTGCTGTTTTCGGTTTTGTGGCCAAAAAAAGTGGAACACACTCTGTGGCAGCTGCAGTTGCTGTTCGACTTTGACTGCTTTGTTTTAATTGAAATGTTTTTGCAATTGCTTCGTTGTTGTTGCTGTTGTTGTGGCAGTGGCGGCGGCTTCGTTGGCTAAGCGGATTAGAGCTCGTTCATAATGCACGAGCATGGTAAATATGAGTGGCAGCAAAACAATTGAGACACAAGCATCAACAGCTGCTATTTTTGCTGCTGCTGCTGCTGCTTCTATTGCCTATTTAATTGAAGTGGCATTTAGTGCCACAAAACAAGTGCCACAATAAAATCCCTGGGGTATACGATGAACTAAATGTTTTATGGAGCTGAACAAAATTGAAGTGTTATAGAGTTTTTTATGGAATTTGATAATTGGGATATAAATGAAAATAGATCGTGAAAAATTCGAAAAAGTATTGCAAGATAAATTATACCTGAAAAAGTTTAATGCTATTAATTTATAACAAACAAAGTCAACAAATATATCTTTTACCCCCAAAACTTTTAATTTTTTCCATCCCATTCTTTTTCTTTACAGGGTAACACATCACGCATACGACACAAGGTACTCCATGTGTTTTGTTCTTTTTGCTGTTGCTTGTTGTTTTTGCAGGAATAAGCAGCCCAATCAAAATGCTTTTTATACAACGCATGCTTCCTTGTTTTTTTATTGTTGTTTTTTTTTTTTTGTATTTGCCCTGGCAATAGTTTTGTGGCACTGCACAGTGCAGTGGGTAAAAACACAAAATTATTGTGGCACTTTTTAAGCTCTTTTGAGTGGTTTTTGGGGCAAAACTAATTTGTAAGCTGCTGTTGTGGTTAGTTAGAGTGAATGTTTGTCGGCACCATATTGCTTTATGATAAACCTGACTCTGATTGTATAATTTCTTTGCTTTTGACAATAAAAAAAAGCAGTAGAAGGAAGGGAAAAATGTAAAAATGTTTATTAGTTCATAGGAAACAAATATTTATACCTTGTATGGGAAAAGGGTCAATAAAGGATATTTCTTTTTATTACTGTAATATATTTTATCATTAATCTGCATAAGTTTAAAGTTAAGAATTTATTAAAAAATGAAAGATGAACTATTTTTATCTTGAACTCCCCAAAAAATCTAACTCAAGAGCTTTAAGCACACAAAATAAAACACACAAAAAGCTTTCAAGCTTGACAAATTACCTATTTAATCAATTATTATTCACCTCAAAGTTTTGCTTGCGTTGAGTTCCAATTTCATGGCTTCGAAATTAAGCCAATAAATCTCAAGGCAGTGTGGGCTAATTTCTTGAAGCCAACTTTTAAGCACTTCATAAATTTTTGTGATAATAAAATGTGAATAATGACTTGGGGCTAAATAAACGAATCATCAACATAAATCGAGTCGTAAATATGAAAATAACCTTTAACACTAAATTCAACAGAGAAGAGAATTTTTCACTTGCTTTCTGTGCAGCTTTTACCCATTGTGTTGGGTCCCTTTTTTTGTGCTGCTGCTGTTTTTTTTATGCTGCTGCATGGGGCATGTGGCGTTGCATTCTGTTCAGTGATTCACTTCACTTATAGCTTGCAGCGTTGTTTGATTTTGATTTTCTAAAATATTTTGTGCTCGTGCATTTTACATTTTTCGTTAGTTCGTTCGCTGTTGCTGCAGTTTGTTTGCCAATATACACACACCATTTTTTTTTTTGTTGTGTGCTGTATTTATTTTTAGTTAGTATTTTTCGTACTCCCATTTCATGTTCTCGCTTTAAGAAGTTGTTGTGAAGTTGGGATTTTTGCAGCAATAGTTGTCGCTGCCAGCGATTTGTTGTTTTTTTGATAGATGAGAGCGGAGAGGAGGGGGCAGAAGGAGTTACTCTAACAGGATATAGAAGCCAGAGCGTTGACTATTTTATGTGCATTTATTTGTATGTATGCTTGTGTATCCCTAGTGGTTGTCTGTTGGAAAATCCTGCTGCTCATGCATAAAAGGATACACATGCAAATTGTACATATCCTTTTCCAGTTTTCCAGCAAATTCTATTTATATTTGTAAGTGTGTCAAACACCCTTGCAGTTGCCACTTGCAACACTTAGTTGCATTATCAATCAAACTGATTGCCAAGCCATTCATCTCCGTGTCTTATGTTCTGCCAGCCAAGACAAACGGTCAACAGCGCAGTCTTGACAAAACTTTCTCATAACTTAATAGACAAACTTACCCAGCTGCTGTTTCTGCTGCTGCTGCTGTTGCTGTTGTTTTTGTTGCTGCTGCTGCTGATGATCCTTGCGCTGCGGCGGCAATGGTGGCTGCTTGGACTTGCGCAATGTGCCATAACGTTGGGCTGCCTGCAGCATTTCATGCGGCGTCAACGGCTGCTGCTGTTGCTGCTGTCCAAAACTCTGCTGACTCAGCGAGTTCGTAACTGTGTTGAGATGCGGATAGCCAGAGTAATCCACCAAGCCGCTAAAAGCGGATGGCGGTCGCTGTTCCACATAGATCTGTTGGCTTTGAGCGGCGGCAAGTTGCAGACGCCACAGTGCATCCGATGAAATATCTCGTGCATTGCTATAGTTATTCTCCTGGCTGCCATTTGACCCTGCAAACATTAAAAGCAAACGATTTAAAATGATGTTGCATAAAAGAAAGGAACGGCAGATGCTTTCCTTTAAGACAAAAAGGTGCGAGAGAAGTGCTGGAAGAAAAGTGCGTGCTGTGCTCAAGCAAAAACATGAAAGTCACAATGGCTAATTGGAACACACAAACACACACACACATAGAAAAAAAGGTGCCATGTCATCATGCTCATCATGCTACAGCTGTTCAACTGTTATGTGGCCTTGGGCCCCATCTGCATTTGATATACTCGACATTTTGCATAATTTAGAGCCCCGATGTTGATGGACGGCATCTAAATTGGATTAAATTACTTGAGCGACAAGCAAGCGATTAATGAACTGACTGGCTTATACCCTGATGGGTTCTGAGTGTGACCAAAATTTTGGGTTCAAACTTACGATTGCCCTAACTTTGTCAAAATTCACCCGATTTTCAAATGCAATACCTTAAAGGCTTTGTTTTGAGCTCTAAAATATAGCTGCATTTAAACCTGGAAACGTGATTTTTTCCTAAATTTTATCCTAAAATCTAAGGGCGAAAATATATCTTCATAAATAATTGCAGAAAACTTAACAAGTTTTCTGAAAAAGCAACTGATAATATTATGATTTAAAATCCCTAAAATACCTTTTGTTTAAATGTCTAAAATAAAAAGTAAAAATCGAAAAAAAAATTAAAAAATTTACTAGACCTGAACACATTTGTTTTTAGAAATCCACTGCCTAAACATATTTTAGCCAAGATAGTACTTTTAAGTAACGACCCGGCTTTGTGATGTTCTTGCTGAAGTCGCCGCTTAAGCAGAGTTGCCTCAAGCACATAACAGTTCGGCCTTCAATACGATGTAGCAATAATTTCTTCAAATGGACATCGAGTAGTCAACAAAAGCAGCCACAGGCGGAGGTTTTACAGGAGAAACAACTGCCAAAGGCCTGCACTAAGAAGCCACTGGCAACATTCAAGCCCGTCACACCACCCGTCATCAACATTAATGATCAACGAGACAAATGGCTGGCCAAGGTTTCGCCGAAACTACAAAAACCCAAGTCAAAGGGAACGATGGGGGGTAATCAGCCTTCGCCCATGCAGAATACACAAGCTTTTGGCATGCCACGAGAATTTCAACATAAGCAGCAGCAAGAACCACAGCAGCATTCGCCAATGAAATCAGCTGAGGAGAACTCTTCTTCTTCTGGCAATGGCCGAAGTGTTTCCGAACGCAACAACTGGATGAATCGCATGCATGGCAAGCAGCAGAATAAGCAGGCACAATGGCTCAAGGATATGCAGGCTAAGCAGCAGGCAGGACGCGAGATGCAGCAGCAGAAGATGCAACAAATCAAACAAGCGCATCCTGCAGGAGCTGTTGGAGCTGGACCCCCACCAACAGCAGCAGCTCAAACCAAAGAGGAGGCGCCAGTAGAGAAACTGCCCAAAACACCGGAACGTTTAGCTTATTTGGAGACTGTGAAGCAACTCAATGCTTATCTGGTACACGAACCAAGTGTGGGCAGAGCCAAGACTAAAACCAGCAGCGATCAAATCGATCCAAATATAACGCATACGCTACAGTGTCTCACTCAAACGGGCTACGAACCGGAACAGTTGAAAAATTTGCCCATCATACAAGTGGCAGGCACAAAGGGGCGTGGCACTACGTGTCTGCTGGTGGAGAGCATTCTCCGTTCGCATGGTGTCAAAACTGGATTACTCTGCGCTCCACATCTCTTTCTCACCAGCGAACGCATCAGGATCGATGGTGAGCCCTTGGAGGAAACAAAGTTCACAGAACTTTTTACAGAGTTGCAAACGCAACTGAAGCAAATGCAGCCGCCACCAAGCTATAGTCAGCTGTTAACTATTATGGCTTTCCATGCCTTTCGCCGGGAGAAAGTTGATGTTGCCATTGTCGAGATCGGCAGCGCTTGTGCCACCGATTGCACCAATATAACGCCACATGCCGAAACCATTGGCATCAGCAACTTGGGCTGGGAGCAAAGCTTCAGTTTGAGCAACTCGCTGCGTGACATTGCCTGGGCCAAGGCGGCCATCATGAAAGAGAATGCCAGTGTCTACACCAGCACTTCCCAAACAGAATGTTGCGAGGTCCTCGGCCAACGAGCCAAACAGCTGGGTATTGAGCTGCATCGTGTGCCCGCCTTTCCAGCCTATATCGAAAGCAATCTGGATTGCAAGCAGCTGTTGAGTGGCATTAACTTTGGTGTGAGGCTCAATGGATCGCTGGCCATTCAGCTGGCCTATGATTACCTAAGGCGCCATCAGCCCGATTATGTTGTGGGCCATGACCACAACTGCACTCAGCTGACGCCGGGTGCAAAGCGTGGACTGGAGCTGTTCGAGCAGCGTGGTCAGTTTGAGGTCATGAAGGCGGATATCTTTAATGTGTATCTGGATACTGCGGATACGCTGGAGAGCATGATGGTGTGTCGGGAATGGTTTTATACGCGCACGCGTAGCAGTCGCTCGCCAAAGATTCTGCTCTTCAGCAAAGTGAATGAATTTAATTCGAAGGATTTGTTGACTGTCGTAAGGCATAATATACGCTTTGAGGAGGCGGGCTTTGTGCCCAGTCCCGCTTTATTTGAGGGTGAACCTCTGGAGGAGCAGGAGGAGGAGGAGCAGCAGCAAGCGCAGGCAGCCGGCGAGCAGCAGGCTAAGGACAAAAAGGATGCCATCAGCTGGCAGGGTATGGAGGACTTGCAGCGTGCACGTCGCAATGCCAGCAATTGGCGTTCCCTCTGCGAAGAGACCAGCGCACGCGACAATTCACAGCTATTCATCTCCGTTGAAGCGTTTTTCGATCATCTGCGCGAGAAGTATGGCAAACAGCGCTATGGCATGCGCAATGAGGTCGATATTCTGGTGACAGGCTCCCGGGAACTGGTGGCAGGCACCATGCGAATGATGCAACAGCTCAAGGACAAGCAATTTGGCAAGTTTCACTAAACAAGACTTGGTTACGAATCATCTTCTACGATTATAAAATAGGTTCAAGTTGTTCAGTTTCTGTATCACCTATATATATATATATGTATGTATGTGTGTGTGATTATTATTAAAAAATTTCTAGTTTATATATATATATTTTTTGTAAATAGCAGGGACCGCAAATAACCGTTATCGTAATATTTTTAACCAAAAAAATCATTGATAAGGAGACGTGTTAGGATACTTTTGTAAACACCAAAAGTACTTGTATTTTCTTCCCGTCTATGATTCTGCCAAAAACCTATATTTTTCAATTATTATTATAAAAAGTACCATTAACTGTTATTTTTTAATTTTAAGTATAAAAGTATTTAAATAACAATTATTTATGATTAAAATTTTGTTGCTCCATAAATAACAGTTATTTTTTTTGATTTTTATTTCTGATTAATATTATAAAAATCATAAGATAACTGTTATTTTTGATTTTTATAATAAAAATCAGAAAAAAATAGTTATTTATAGATTGAAAAAAAAAAAAATCAATTTTTAATAGTTATTTCTTAACTTTTTTACTAAGAAATTAAAAATAACAGTTATCTAGTGAGGAATTATTTAAAAATCCAAAATAACAGTTACTTCTTGATTTTTTATATAAAGGTATATTAAATATTGGTTTTTTAGATAAAACTTATAACCGTTACAGTCCCTGGTAAATAGTCTTCTCCCTCACCCAATGCTACATTATCTTAAACCTATATCTTAAGCGTATTTGGTGCATAAAGAAGATTGTAAAAAGTGTAAAAAAAAAGAAATTGCATCGTAGACGAAGAATAGAATAAGAAGAACAATTGGTGCATTGGTGCATTTATAGAACGTGCAACAGCAGCAGCAGCAGTGTTGCAAGTTTGTTATTTTTCAGTTTTAGTTATTGGCGTCGTGTGTGCATTTTGTGGTGCAAGATTCAAGTGTGCGGTGGTGGTGGTGGTGGATGGTGCAAGTGGTGCTGCTACAAGTGCTGGGGCTCTACACATGCCACACATGCCACTTGAGAGTATGTGCGCCTGTATGCATGTGTGTGTGTGTGTGTTACCTGTGATGGCTAGCGTTGTTGTTGTTGTTGCGGTTTTGGCATTACGTGATGTTGTTGTAATTGTCGTTGCCAGCGCCGTTGTGGTCGCTGCCGTCGCTGCGGTCACCACCTGCTGCTGCTGCTGTTGCCCCCTCATGCCAAGGTTGCCACGCTTTAAGGTGGAGTTGTTGCTGTTGTTGTTGTTGTTGGTGGTGTTGCTGGTGGGCTGCTTCGTTAGTTTGGCGGCGCGTGCTGCTGCTGCTGCTGTTGCTTGTTGTAGTAGGTGGCTGCTGTTGGCTGGAACGGGTGTCGCCTCAAGTGGTCCTGCTTTGGTTGCAACCACATGGACCACACACACACACACACACACACAGACACATATGTTTATATAAAGTATCACAGACACACACGCGTTGCACAGCATCATGTGTCGCAGCAGAGTGTTCCGCAAACGGGGGGCAGGCAAGGGTAAGAAGAAATAGTAATTAAGTTGGCGTTGGCGACGGGCGCGCATTTAAGTGCAGAATTAACAAAATGAAAGAAAGAAAAATAGCACGAAGGGAAGAGAAGAGAAAAACAACAACGACAACAACGTACGGGGCGTCCTAATGAAAGCGGCAACAACAAAGAGCTGCCCATTGGACCATACGCACCGTGGGACAAGTGAGGTAAGTTTGTGAGCAAAAGTTTGGCCACAACAAAACATTACGTTTATTGAATAATGTCACATAATCAATTAATTTGTCCCATAGTGCAATATAGCCAAAGGCAAACACACACACACACACACACACAATTAAACTGCATTCTGTGGTGCATATTTTTTTGGTCAAAACTTGCTGGCAACATTGGTCGCTGGATGTGTTCGTGTTTGTGTGTGTGTGGCATAAGGGAGTGACAAAAAAGGGACTCAAGCAGTGAAAGGGTAAGAGGGGTGGGTGGTGGAGGCGAGAGTCTACAGGGTCTACCTTTTAGTGAGCATGCTGCCTTTCAGTCAGGCGCAAAACTTTTTTCAACAGTTTCTGAAAACTATCAAAACATTTTTCTGGTCCTGGACGCTTCACTCTTTCCCACTTATGCACAAGCCTTTTTTTTTTACTATCTAGAGGGGTTTTTATGTGTGTGTGTACTTGAATATCAGCACACATTAAAAATGTATATATACATGTATGAAAAATTTGGCAAAGCGTTTATAGTAGACCATTTTCGCTAGTTGCAAGCATTATGCACACGGTATATAATTAAAAACTATTTAAGGGCTTTTAGGCAACGTTTTTTTTTCCATTGGCGGGAGAGCGTGCGACCTTCGTGTGCGTTGAAATCTGTTTTCGTATTTAATTTCTTAGAAAAATGTTGCTGTAAGCACAAATCAACTAATTAAACTTAACCTTGCTTTTTGGTTGCTTTTTTTGAGTATTTGTTTTGTGTGAATTTTAAATAATAATTATGGTTTGAATTCACAGAAAAGCTCTTTAATAAAAATTCTATACTTTCATTTAGCTGCATTTTAGGCAAAAATATTTTTTAGTTGCTTTTTCGCTTTTCTGGGAAATTTTTAATTGAGTGTTCAATATTGTTTACTTTATTTTTAGGCGTATTTTATTTAATTTTTCAATGTTCTCAAATGTTCCTTAATAAATTTAATGCAGCTTGGCTTTGATTTCCCATAATCTTTTTCCTCTTCTGCCTAATTCGTTTCTCTTTGTCAGCTTATTTCATCAGCTTTTCTTAATTTTTTTCTAAAAATATTATGTCAGCTGTGTAGTAAGGTTTAAAGTCTCTACTAAATATTTTTTTATTGTACTTTTTATCTGACTTTATTTAAGGCTTATTGCCCCAACTCATTTCTCGTCTCTTTGTCAGATTATTTGCAGCTTTTGCTTCATTTTCCTTAACTAATGATTAGGGGAACTCCCTGAAGGCAAGTTCATGCTTTTAATCCCAACAACAATAGGGTTTTTTTTGTCTTCCTTCTTCTTTTCTAGTTGTTGGCTCAAATCTTTAATCTTATTTTTATTGCTGTATGGATGATGGCGTTCAGTGTGATTTGGTCGCTTGTTCCATTTAGTTTTTAATTGTCTCTTGTGTTTGTTAGGAGACAATTTTTGTGGCTCAAGTGGCCCAAAGCACTTGAGCCAGAAACCAAAAAGGGACTTTGGCAACTTCTGTTTGTTGTTGTATTTTATGAGTTGTAGCTGTTTGAGGGAGAGAGAGCAATTGCAATTGTGAAGACGATGGGGCGACGGCTTAAAGCCAATTAAAAACTTGCCAGCAGAAAAGAAACGGCTAACGGTTTAATTCTCACTTAATTGGAATTACGCTGGACTTGCAACACTGGATATGCGACGCACACGTATACACACTGCTATATATGAAGAATGAAGGATGCGGAACACGAATCCGGATAGTCGATGCCAGCATCTCTCGCTCTCCCGCTGATGATGTCATTTTGGTTGCCAAGGCATTTGCGTTGTCCTGAAGCCTGAAGTCGTCGTCGTTGAGGCTGAAGCTGATGCCTGCTTATGCAGGACACGCAGCACACACACACACACAATTTGCATGAACAGAAGAATGAAGTGATGAGAAGAAGGGTGTGGGGGGTAGTGGGGAAGGTGGTGTGGACTCTAGATTGACAGGCAATGCAATTACGCCCCGAAAAGCAGGATAAGCATCAAGAGCAACAAGAGGCGTCAAAATGGCCGCCATAAATCTGCGCTGGCACAGCCCTCCCCAAAAGCAACAACAAAAAAGAAACAAGTAAGAGTGCGACCGACTTATAGATACCCTGCAAACAAGGAATCCAGTTAGAAACAACTTATGTGTACAGGGTATCACAAATACGACCCATTTGCCCCACTCTCTACATCACCACACGCACTTTTGTGTGTGCCTAGCCGCCTACTTACACTCGCCATGATGTCCAGAGACGGAGGAGGGAAGCACTTGATAGCTGTCGCCATCGATGCCAATGGCACTTGTCACATGATATCCATAGCCATTTGGATGCGGCTGCTGGTAGAGTCCTTGTGAGGATTTTGGCTGCATTGGATACTGTTGCTGCTGTTGTTGCTGCTGCTGTTGATGCAACTCACCCTGCTGCATGTTCAGCTGCTCATCGGGATCGTGAAGGGCTGTTAAAGTGAGCTCCATGCCGCCATCAAGCTGCTTGCTGTCCAAACTGCCCGTTGGATAATATGGCGGCGGTGGCGGTGGCAACGTCGTTTGTTGCAACTGCTGCTGCTGTTGTTGTTGTTGCTGCTGCTGTGAGGCATCTCCCGTTGCAGTTGCAGCAATAAGTGTTGCATCCACATCAAAGTCCTTGGTGCCTGACGTTGCTGTCGTTGTTGTGGTTGTTGTTGTTGTCGCTGTTGCCGCTGCTGCCTGCTTCTTGGCGGCATGCGAACGCCTGCAGCGACAGAATGCATAGAGAAGTGCCACAAGCAACAGAAATGAAAGCGCCGCTATAATGATGGCCACCAAAGCGGATGTGGTCAGCGAGGAGTTGTGTGGCATATACGATTTGCCAACTGCGAAAAGGGAGAGAGGGCGAAAGAGAAGGCTTGATGTAGATTTATTGCTTTGTGTAGCACAGTTTTAGGCGCTAATGAGTATTGAGCATTAAAGTTTTCAATGTTCTTCATGGCGTATACTTACTTTCTGCATTGGCATAAGCTCCACAGTGTTCATGATTAGCTAAAAGACATAGCTTTACTCGCACCACTGGCCCAGGTCCAGCCGTCTCCGCGAGAGCCATGGTGCGATCCTCACCCAATTGTCCAAGACTTCTTCCCGACGTCGTGGTCGTTGTGTAGTGAGCCGTTCGTGCAATCTGATTAATCACGGCCTCCTTGAAGGTCGTCTCACTGCCCGAGGGTAACAGCGTTAGAGTCTCCACAATCTCCCACATGGGCACGGTGGCATCGCGAGTAACCAGCGATTCCACCACAGCAATCAGCGACAGACACGTGGCAGCCACATTGATGCCCAGCACATGTGAATTGGGATCGTAGCTAACATGGAGCGGAGGTGGAATTTTGCTGACTTTTGTGGTGGCCAGCACTTCATTGGAGTAGCCGGAGCGACCTTTAGCATTCAGTGCATACACCTTAAACATATAGCTCTGATGCTGATCGAGTGGCGACAGTTTGCAAGGATTCTCCCTAAAGCAATTGAACTCAATCCATTCGTGTGCCGCACTCGACGTCAAACTACTTAGCTGATAGCTACTTGGAGCTGTATAGGACAAGCCGGAGCAATCGGACAGCAGTTGTTCACGTGGCGTTGCCACACGACGATAGGCAACCAAATATTTGGTGCCCATATAACCACCATTGAAGCCGGGTATCCAGTTGAGCACGGCATAGTTGTGAGCAACCTCAAGAACCTATTTGAAAGGGGGAAGAAATTTTAGGGTAAATAAAGACCATGTCTGTTAAATTGCGATTACAATTACTAATCAATTAAATTATTTTTATTTAAATAGTGAATACGATTACAAAAAATCAAATATAATCAAAAATTATCGCAAATTTTCAAAATAATCAAATATAATAAAAAAAATAAAAATAATCAAAAATAATCATGAATTATCAAAATTAATCTAAAATTAATTATTTCCCTTCCCTTCTTGACGAATCACAAAAATAAAATTTAAATTGCACTTTACATATTATACCTCAGCTTTGTTGCTGGAATTAATTTGTTGTTTTTTAGTGAAAAATAGTTACAATTGGTTGCAAATAGTCACAAATAGTCAAAAATAATCAAAAATTAAAAATAATCAAAAATAATTAGATTAATTATTTTTAATTATTTCTGATTATTTTTAATTATTTTGCTAATTTGCGAACGTTTTAGTTTATTTTTGACTTTTTGTAATCGTAATCATTATACAGTTGAGTAAAACCAAAAACAGTCGTAATGTAATGAATAGTTCAACTTTTCAACAAAAATAATTTAACTAATAATGACTACAATTAGTAATCACTGCTTAACAGGAATGATTAAGGCCAAAAGGGTTTTCACCTACCTTCAAAGCATTTGGTTTCTCTGGCGCACCCTTTGGCTGCAAAAGGATCTGAGTGCGAATCGTATCCAATTGATTGACGGCACGACACGTATACTCTCCATAATCGGAATGCTGCAGATGTGCAATGCGTAGAATCGATGTATAAATATCATTGTTCTCGGGTCGTGTGCTGATCTCATAGTGCCCGTCAGAAGACATGGTTAAGGGTGAGGGATTACTGCTGAATTGCCATTGAAACTCGGGCTTGGGATATGCCTGAACCTTGCATATCACCTCCGCCGACTCACGCACATCGTAGGCCACCTTATTATACTGATGCAGGACAATGGGTTCGTGTTCGATGCGCAGATGCATCGATGAGTTAGCCGAATTAACATCGTTCTCGTACAGACAAGTGAAGAGTCCTCGATCGCCGGGCAACAATTGATTGCCGTTAGGTCTTGCCTTACCCCTAAAGCGAAGAACACTTTGCACGGTCACAACTCCACCGCTGCCTTCTGAGGGTGTAGTCCGTATCTCGTAGAGCTTGCGTGTAGGCAATATTTCCGTACCATCCTTGATCCAGCGTATTTGTGGTGTCGGTTTGGCCTTGGCACTACACGTCACAGCATAGTCCACGTCGCCAACGCGGCGTGTCTGGTGCTGTTGCAGCTTGGCCAGAAATTGTGGCGGTTGATGCACCTCCAAAACAATCGTTGCCATCTTGCCAATGCCCAACTCATTGACGGCATGACAATGATAGCGACCCTCGCTACCCAGATGCGCTTTTGGTATGGAATACTGTGGTCCCTGGGCCAGTATCTTCTGGGTATTGCCAATCTCGCCATCCATGTCGCGGAACCAACGATACTGCGGTACCGGCCAGCCCGGTGGATTGGCCGAACAACTAAGTGTGACGCCGTTGCCCACATGAACTACCGGCTTGTTGGGTGTGATGTACGCCTGCCCGGGACGATGACGTACCAGCAGTGCAACGGTAGAGTTGCCAACACCCTCTTTACGCTTCGAGTTGTAGGGTTGCATGAGATTCACGCTGCGACAAATATAATTTCCAGCATGTTCCGCTCGCACAGAGACCAAAGTCAGTAGCTCTCCGGTATATCGGAAGTCCGGAGCACCCTCTTTTAACCACTCGATAGCAATCGGTGGCGGATTGGCTGTCACATTGCAACGCACTAGCACCGTTTCACCCTCCTCGGCTTCGTGGGTCTTCGATTCGATGGTCACAATGGGTGCATACAGCACATCCAATATGATGTCCTTCTCGCCCGTTTTGCCCAAACCATTGTCCGCACTGCACGTATACTTGCCGGCTTGATGGCGACTCAGACGATAGATCGTATGGCTGGGCGTTGCACTCACATATTGTCCGTTCCGTGACCAACGGACATTGGAGACCATCGGTTTGGCATCCACTCGACAATCCAATTTGGCAATATGATCGCGTTCAATGCGCAACGGGTTCTGTGGCCCAACCTCAACACGTGGATAATCTAGAGGGGTTAGAGTGAAATGAACGATGTTAAACTTCTATATAGTTAGTTCATGCTTGTGGGTTAGCATACAAATAGTCAATTAAGGCCGGGCAAAGTCTCGTCTCTCTCGTTGAATGGCGCCCATTAAGTTGCCAATAACCATTTTCAATTACACGACCCGTCATTCAGCTACTGCTCATGCCACTGCTGCCACTGCCACGACGTGACGTTCAGCGTGACCCTTCGACATTTTTAAATAATACCAATTTAAGGTCTAACAGCCGCAACAACTAGCAAAATGGCCTAGACTGCCACTCAACCCCCCCCAAAACCATTACAGTCAAGTGCATTGCCCAAAGGCACAGTGGTTGGATTTAAAAGAATATAATACGAAAATAAATAAATAAGAAATCTTTTCTTTTTGAAAGCAAATTACTGTAAAAAATTTTTTTTTTAATCGCAATCAGTTTTTCATTTTTTAACCAATGTGCAGAGATCATTTAGATCAATATAATACAAAAATATATAGAGAAGAAATCTTTACAATTTACTAAACTTTTTTGGTTGTAAAAAATCTTTTTTTTTAACCCCAATCAATTTTATATATTTTTTAACCAATGTGCAGCAGGTTCATTCAGCTTAAATGTCATCCACTGTGCCGTTAGTTTACGTTCATTATACCCTTAACCCATAAAATGGGTAAATAAGGGTATAATGGTTTTGTGCAAATGTATGTAACAGACAGAAGGAAGCATCTCCGACCCCATAAAGTATATATATTCTTGATCAGCATCAACAGCCGAGTCGATCTAGCCATGTCTGTCTGTCCGTCCGTCCGTCTGTCCGTCTGTCTGTCTGTCCGTCTGTCTGTATGAACGCGCCGATCTCAGAGACTATAAGAGATAGAGACTTCAAACTTGAAACTTAAGCTCTCCTATACCATAGGCAGATCAAGTTTGTTTTAAATTTTCGATAACACTTCTGGTTTTCGATATACACATGTGATCGATAACAACAAAATAATGAATTTCAAAATTCTGAAAATAAGGTTTGAAACTATGGATAAAATAATGAACATTTAAAAAAATTTGATTAAAATCGGTTAAGAAACACCAGAGATATCGCAGTTTGAAGTTTGGTTATATTGGTCACTGGGTAAATACACACAAGTTACTGTAAGCATTACCTATCGGGTTAAGGGTATGTCCTAGTCGGGATTTCTCGACTAGAGCCTTCTTACTTGTTTTTAAATCGGTTTTTGGGTTTAAGCTTTGGGCCACTTGGCCAGTTAGTCAAGCGTAAGGGCATAACAGGTCTTAACTATTGTTGTCGTTGTTTTAATACATGTTGTTGACGTTATTGTTGTTGCTGTTGTTGTTGTTATTTCAGTGCCAATTAACTTTTGAAACACTTTACTTTAATCACCCAGTGACCAAATGCTTAAATGCCCATTGCTCTACACAACAACAACAACAACAACAACAAAATTCCTGTTCTAAACTGCCGCTCCGAATCGGGGGCACAACAGCAGCAACAGAGCAGCACCAAAAAAAAAAAAACGAGCTGCGTTGAAACCGTCCGGAACCCAATTATGAGGCAACCAACGCATTAAAGCCGTTCCAAAAAAAATCATGTTTGTGCGTGTGTGGTACATGTGTGTGTGTGTTTGTGTGTGTGTGCTGGTGTGTGTAATTATAAAATAAAATTTAATGAGCAACGCTTGTCAGGGTGCGCAACAAGAACTGGAGAAAAAAATAATACTAGTAGGAAGCGAAAAATACTCCAGTTTTTGCATTTCAACACATGCTGCCAAACCCCACTGCCTCCCTCGCTCCCCCCCTCTCTCCCTCCACGCCTAACTCGTTTTCTCCCCTATGGCATTTTTATGCCCAGCCAGCCATGCAGTTTCACGCTGACGGGTGTTGCTGCCACACCCATCTAACGCCCATCTAGCTTCACATGCCCCATGCCCCCCGCCCCCCCTACACAACTCCCTAGCCACAAAACTTGCTGACATTCGCCATGAAGTTGGTTGCGCAATTTTTCATGTTTTTTGTTTTTATATTAAATTTACCTTTTTTTATAAATTTTGTTTTTTTTTTTTGGTTGTAGTTGCCCCCATTTAAGGTATCTTGATTTTAACGCTTCCTTAAGTTTTTTGAAAGCTGCTAAAATTGTGTTAAAAATTCCCAAACAGAATCTTAAACACTAGGTGCTAAAAAAAGGATTAAAACTCCTAGGGAGAACTACTTAAATGGAGAATATATACATATTTATTTTTTAAAAATATTTTACTTATCTTATCTGACTCTTTTCTTACCCCAACTAGAGTCAAGTATTTAAAGCACTCCACCACACACTTTAAAAAAATATGCTAAGTCCTTTAATGCAACTCCATCTTATATCTTCTGGAAGCTCTTCATTCATATCATAACAAGCTGAGAGCTTGATGATTTTTTGTGTGTAATTTCTCAGCAAATTGACTTCATTCAGCGCACATAAATCACATATAGTAAAATCAGATGCAACCTTTTTTATGTGTATTTTTAAGAGTGATTTTTTTTCACCATGCTAAATATATAAAAATATTTTTTATGCCTCTGGTTTTTTGTTTTGCTTATTGTATTTTTCTTAACAAGTTGGCAGGGTTGCCACTGCTGCTTCTGCTGCTGTTCACATGCATGTTTGCCACGCCCAACGCCCACTCCCGTTTGCGTCCCTGGGTTGGAACGCAGCGCATTGTGATTTTATGACTGGCTACATTAGTGCCATGAAATATGCGTCGCCTGCACTTGCAACACGAGGCAGCAACGCGAGGCACCTGAACACCACCAAACCCCCACTAGAATCCAGCAGCGCCCTTGTTACTGTAAAGCCAAACGAGGTCCTGGCTTCCGGTTAGGGCGGGCGTTAAATAAAACTGAAGCGAGCAGTCATAGCATTGGAGAGAGAGCGTTGCTCATACGCCGCGTGGTCGTTACTTATGCCCGTTGGCCATTTTGCCAGCCAAATTAAATTATTTAACCCGGAACTGGGAGCCGAGACCCCCAATGCGTTATTCCTGCCCAGGCCCAGGCGCAGGATGTATCACACAACTGCTCGGGAGTTATTTTAATGAGACGAGTTTTGCATTTGCTTTAAGCCCCCCCCCAAACTCGCCCCGCCCTGCCACGTCATGTCTTGGCCAAATTGAAAAGTTGCAGCAAGCGACAACAAACAGAAGCAGATCCTGTCGCAGGAGCAGAAGCAGCTGCTGCTGTTGCTGTTCCTGTAGTTGCTGCTGTCGCGTACGTGTCACACAACACGTCACGTGACTTCCGCTGCGCGTGCTTGCAACACCTACATGCATATATGTATATGTTGCATACAGCAGTCCCTCCTTCAAACCCCCTCCTTTCAATCACTCAACCCTTTCGATTGTGGCGCAGTCAAACATCTGAATAAATATTGAAACAACATTTCGTGGCGTTATCTTAAACGTTTAAATTAAGCATTGCCGATAAGATCAGATTGCACAAAATATTGTTAATTATATGTATTTTAATTAGTGTTTTTAATCATGCGTGTTTGTTTATGTCTTTCTGGCATTTTAAACGAAATTCCATTTGCATGCAATTTTAATTTTTAGAAGCGTTCAACTGTTTCGCTGAGTGTGTTGATTTTTTGCATCCCATTCCAATTGTCAGCGACCTTTTCACTGCCTGGCCCAGTGACAGGCAATCGCACAACGTTACCCATCCTTGCCAATTCACTGTTAACCCCATTTTGCAGTGCCAATGTTTAACGAAAAAAAGTGTTGCCTACTTTTTTGGGCGATGGAAAAAGCGAGCAACTGAGAGCTCAAGCTGCGCTGGCATTGCACTTGTGTGTGCATTGGACCATAGGTGTCATATGTATGGCCATTGAAATTAATTGAATTGGCTTTTGCGCTGTAACAGTCGCAGCTACAACAACAACAACAGTAGTCGACACTTGCGGTTGCACACACAATGCTGATGAAGTCGGTTGGATCTGTGGCTCGTTTTTGTGAGCTGGTTGGTCTGCCTGCAAGTTAATTGAAAGTGGGCAGCAATTAATTTGCTTTGTCACAAAAGCTGTTAAGTTTTCCACGAACTACACCACCCCACCCCCACCCACCCCCACTCCCCTCCTTTTTGATGAGCTTTGTGTGTAAAGAAAAACATTTTACAACTTTTATGTAGATAATTTGCGCTTGCAACGACTTAAGCCGTCATTTTTAAAGCTATAACAGATGAAATTTCATCTAAAGGTGAGAACAATGTTGCATTCATTAAAAATGTGAGCTGAGCTACACTGAGAAAAGCTTTTCGCAGCACTATAAACTTGATTTTAAGTTTTAAGCTAACAAATTGTGTTAGTTTTTGCTTTCTTTCAGTGTAACTGGACAGCCAAAAAGCCAAACAGCTCGCGGCGCAAGCGGCTTCAAACTTCAAATCAGCTTAAGAAAGCTGAGCGTGGAAGAGAGTTTGAGTCCAAAAGCGCTGCCAGGCTCAAATCTTAAAGCATAACAATCAGGATGAAACAGGACGAAATGCCAACAAGGACGCTTGCAACGTTTTTTTTTTTTTGGTTTCTTTTCGGGTTTATTGTTTTTGCTGTTGTTGGCATTTCTTTTGTGGCTGCTGCTGTTGCTGTTGCTGCATCTGCTTGTTGTGTAGCTATGCAAATGTCCTGGCGCCTGACTTGGAGCAGCCGCTGGCAGCTGGCACACAGGATGCCCACACTGACACTAATTGCAATTGTGTGCGGCATTAGCACGTGTCTGTATCGCTCCCTAAGGCTACCTGCTGTTCTCATACTCTCGCTCTCTCTTTCTCTTCGTTCTTTCTTTAACTTTTAGCAAAAAGCTTTTTGTATGCTGTTGCTGCTGTTGCTGCTATTGCTGCTGCTTTGGCAGAGGACATTTGGTCCTTTGGTTTTTTGGCACTTTGCCTTTTGCCTTTGGCAGCAGCATAATCAAAAAGGACAAGCCGCAGACTCGCTCCAGGCTGCTCTTCGACTGCCAGACTCTCACATCTTTCGATATTGGCAAGCAATAACAGTACAGGCAGCCTCCTTGTTGTTGTACTCAGTCTTGCCGTTGTTGTTGTTGTTGTTGCTATATAGTTTAGCTGCCGTCAGGGATGTAAGCCAACGAATTTCGTTTGTCAAGGTGTCGTTACCGTTGATATATACAGTGGCATCAATTATTCAATCAAAGCTAACAAAATTTTCGCCTGTCAGCTGGTTATATTCAAATCACGTACTGCGCATACTATATGCAATCGATAGGCAGCTAATCGATAAGTGTTATTGCTTAAGGGATGGCATTTTTATTTATCTCAATGATGATCTTCTTTAATGTATTATGCCCAACTCCAACTTTTATCAATATTCGTTCGATGATTGAGCGCTTAATGTTGCCTCGTTCGCTGCGCGTTTATAATCAAATCAAAAATGCCTTTAGCATGCAAATATTTGACCAACCGAAACTAAAATTGGGGAAAATGCTATTGCAACTGTTTTTGTTGGCTGCTGGTTGTCGCATTTTGGTTTTGTGCCAAGGAATTTCACGCTAATGCGCATTATTGTCAGAAATGTTTGCCGCTGCACGAAAAATTTGCATGCCACCTGTGTTAGATGTTGCCGCACTCTACCCACTCTCTCTTGCCACACCGACACATCGCTAAAAGCGTGGTATCTGTTCGGTTTTTTTTATTCAAATTGAAATGTCTTTTCAACGGCTTTGCTTTCCACTTCAGCAGGCCACGACACATGAGTCCTGTTTGTCTTCGTCGCCAGCGACTTTTTGGCCAAGGACTCCTCCAATGGCGGCGGCAAGCAAGAGGGCGTGCAAAGGACATCAAATGGAGGCTGGGTTTATTACGTGCGCTGCATGCAACTGCACAAAAGTCACGCGCCATCCACTGACAATCGCACCCACAACACCCACACACACACACGTGAATTTCTAGTGCCTCAACAACTGCAATTCGCGTGGTGGCTGAACTGAAAATATGTGAAAACGTGCCACGCACATATGTGTGCCTGTGTGTGTGTGTGTGTGAGAGTTTGCCAGAAACTATGCCACGCGTCGCTTTTCATTTTGGTTGTTGTTGTTGTTTTGATAGCACTTAGCTATACCCTGCATTTGTTGTGCTAAGTGTGCTACAAGCTTATTTGAAAAGTTTAGTTTAATATGGATTCATAGTTTTTCCACGAAAAAAATTTAAAATATATAAATTGTTTTTAGGCTTTAAGGCTTTTTTAAAGTAGACAAAAAAGGGTATCTATTTACTGAGCTCCAACATTTTAAAAAGCATTGCCTTTCCCATTTCACTTTAGTCTGTGCGTGGCCACGTTGCGTATGCGCAATTAGCCAGCTTGGCTTGCAATGCCGTGAAATTCGCGCTAATTTCAGTCTGTTTATCATATTTGCACCGCGCTCAAAAGTATGTAACACTTTTTGATTGGCATATCCCACACAGACAAGCAGCGAGAAAATTTTTAATAATTTCATTTGATGATTTTCGCACGTTATAAAACACTCAGCACATCCGATGACATTGCCAACATGACGCATTGGGAGTTGACTTTTTTCCAGTGAATATTTCGTTATTTCTTTCTTTTTTTTTGGCAAAAAGAGAGATTTTCGTTTTTTGTCACTTGGTTTCTTTTCATTCTCCATATTTGTGTCTTTTTTTTTTGGCTCTGGGAAAACGCAGCGGCTTTGCTGGCACATAAATCAATCAAATGCAGGCACAACACGCAATGCACACAAAGATCAACAGCAACAGTCGACATTGGTGGGTTGGAACGAGAAATGCTGTGGGCGGAGTGGGGGGGGGGGGTGAGTGTGAGCAGCGGAAGTTGGATGACTGCTAGAAATCACATTGCCAAGAATCCATGCAAACATTTTCAATTAAAAATTGCTCTGCCATTTGTCAGCACATGCACATAGACAGCTGTATCTATGTGTGTGTGTGTGTGTAAATGTTCGTCTTGTCCATTTCTTTTCTTTTTACGCTATCACTGTCTAATATTGCCAATTGCTTATCCATCACCATCACTGTGCAAGAAGCATTAGACATCCCGACAACGTCGTCTTTGCTTGCCAAATGCATTCATATCTATCTCTTGAGCGTCACAGTGCATGTCAAACTATTAGTTGGATGGAATGTGAAAGTGTGATTGAATGAAGGGAATTTGATCTAATTCAAAAGTTTTCTTGAAATAAAAAATATTTCTCACTGTGTAAGAAACTTCCCTTTCATAATTGGATATACCCACATCTTTATCTTTGGCCCACAACTTGTCTAAACCAATTTGCAGTTCAATTCATGCACCGGACAATGACTCTCAAACTGTCTTAATATACTACCCTGACTTACTGGCCTGCCTGCCGGAAGCAGAATAGTAGTTGTTTTGCGATGTTGAAAATGTGCCACGCTCAAAATTCAATTGTTGTTAATCGTCTTGGCCAGGTTAAGGTCCCTGCGAGGCGATGTGGCCGGCAAAACACATTTGGCTTCCAGCTAAATGCACCTTGGAGGCACTTTTGACTTTGGCTGTTGGCCCAAACGTTTGGCCCAAACGTACACACACACACACACACAAATATTACGGCCAATGTTATGTTCTGTCTATGCCTTTAATTGCTGCTTGCTGCTCTGGCTGCTGCTGCTGTGGCCTATGCCTGCTAATGGATTTTAAATGAGCATCATAAATACTAAACCCAAAATTGCTCCAACGCCCACACACAAGCAGAGAGAGAGATAGATAGACAGATACATACACATACGTATAAGTATTTGTGCCTAGAATTCTTTGGGTTGTACTAACTTGGCCTTCAGCTTGAATGTTTTCTTGGTATTGCTGCCTGTTTCGTGTCTTCATATTCAACCAAGCTTTTGCTTGTTGTTGTCATTTATTCTTGTTTTGTGTTTTTGTCTGTTACTTCACTCTAGTCGTGTGTGTGTGTAGATAGAATAAAGGGGTGGGAGAGTGAATTCGAAGGAAGCGAGAGTTTAACCAGCTTTTTGTAATACCTTTTTATGCCGCTTAAGTGTGCTTTGAAATTTGTCATTAAGTTTGTAACATCTCAAAGGCTTCTTTGGCGCTGTTTGTTTCATTTGCATAATTTTTCTTGGAAAAAACAAGAAGAGGACTTAAAGTTTTCACTGTTCTAATTATAGCTAATACGCTTTGAAGACATTAAGTATACGCTGTTGTCTAGTTATAAGTTTTTGTTGCCTTTTCATAAACTATGTTCGTAAACGACACTATAAAATCATCATAGATTTTATTGTTGACTTTTTCATAGAGCATTTAACATTTGGTTGTGACTGCAAAAAGGTTTGTACTTCATTCTTGTTCGACTAGAGCTTCTTGTTTAGTTGTTTTTTTGCTTTTGGTTTGGCTGTTGCCTACTGCTGCTGTTGCTGCCAAACAGCAAGGACTATAAATATTTGTTACGCTGACGTTACCAGCAAGCTGCATGTGACACACACACACACACACATACACACATGTTGTCTAGTACAAATCCGGGCGTGTTGTATAAAAATGACTGCAATTTATGTTTTCCTATGAATATATTTGCGCGCCTCCCTTCGCTTCTCTTCGTACTGTCATGAAAACTGTTTCGCTTTCACATAATATTTTTCTTTTTCATTTTTCCTCTCTCTCTGCCTGTGTTAGGGATATATGTGCATATAGCATGTGCCTAACTGTTACTCTATTTGATTGCATAAATCGTATGCAGATTTCATTTGTTGTCATTTTTAGTGATTTTTATTAAGCGTGCATGTAACGTGACAAGTATATTGCGCATACGCAACGTGTTTTGGTGTCTGGCTGGAAATTTAATATTGGCTAAAATGATAAAACGCTTAATACGGTTGCCATGTGCACACACACACAACATGCCACATCCCCATCCTTCTGCTGCTCTTGCCACTAAAGACTTGTCAGCTAATATAACAGCTTGAGACTTGAGTCGCTTTCAACGATGCCGCAGGAGCAGCTTCTCTCTCTCTCTCTCTGTGTGTGAAAACCAATAACTAACAATCAACTACTGTGTCTGTGGTGGGGGGTGTGCGCGAGGGGGAGGGGTGTGTGTGTGTGTGCGCAGACACTTTATGGGTCTGCGATGCGGTTGAATTTTTGGGTCACGTTGATCATATGGCAAACTGGACACAGCCCAACATTTAATTGCAAAATGTGTGAAAGAAAATAAGAAAAAGAAAAGGAACTTTAAAAGATATTCAATAATATTTATCATCCTTAAAAATTTGCCGCATACGCTTATTGAACAACTACTTGTAAATAATCATTTGCCACATGGCAACATATACATATACATATATCACCTGGCACCGTAAATATTGTACACTTCATAAAAAAACAACAACAGCAACAATTTGTAGAAAGAAAGAGAGACCACTAAAAAGCATAAAACAAACAACCCAACCAAAGTCATAAATTTGCCGTCTATGGCAGGCATTTTCTTTTTACTACTACTTATACACATATATATATATAGTTTTGGCTCTTTGCTCTGTATCATTTGAGGTCTTGAGAGTGTTACCCTTCTCCCCCTGCTTATGGTATACTCACAGTTGACATTTAGAGCAACGCTGGTCTCGAGCGTATGACCCTCGGGCATGGCACGATTCCAAACGACGCATATGTACTTGGCACCATCGTCCGCCCGTCTGGGCAGTATCTGCAGTGTGGCATTTGTGTAGTGGTTCTTGGAGCCGCCCTTTAGCGCATACGACTGCAATGGCACTTTCGAGCCCTCCCGGAACCAGCTGCAAGCGAAGAGAAGCAAAAGACAGCGATTTAGTGCCGAAAAAAAAAGGGAAAAGAATATATGAAAAAACATTTGTGCCGGGTTGGGATTATTAATGAAGGCGACCAGTTAAGTGATTTACTTGCCGCCGGATGTGCTTAAACTGTCGCTGACCACAGCGCCAGCGACGACAGCTGAGCCACCCAAAAAAAAATACATGTTCGAAAAAAAATCCCTCCAAAAAATGTGTTAAAAAATGTTGACTTTTGATTGGCGAATTAACAATACACTGCAAGACCTAGAAAATGCAAATTTTTTTGTAGGTAAAATAATGTTAAAAGCTGAAATGGAAATTTTTTTATAGAACCAAACTTGACAGATTGAGTACCTTTTACTATTATAAAACTAACTGACAGTTTGATAACTTAATATTTTTTATTTAACTGTTTTTTTTTTTAAATTTGAAGGCATAAGATTAGCTGTACAAGCCCAGTCCTTTCTACAAAAAGATTTTTTAACACTAAAATTATTTTAAACAAAAAAATCATTCAAAAATCATTTCCTGATTCATAAATTGTCTTTAAATTTCTTCTCTAAAACTGTCACAAAATTGATATCATAGCGATAACACCCACTGCATGCCCTAACCCTTTTAATAAAACCAAAAGAAAAATAGCAAAACAAAAACATTTCACAGCCCCAAATAAATAATGAAAAAAAAAAAAACAGGCATCATCAATTTGCATTTATGTTATGGATATCTCTCTCTCTCTCTTACGTTATCATTGGATCCGGTGAGCCACCGATGCTGCTGCAGGTCAACTCGAGCGGTTTCTCTTCGGTGGCAACCGCAATGTTGCCGGGCGTTACCATCGGCGGATGTGGTGCCGTCAGCACCGTAACATTGTAAAACTCCTGATGCACATCGGCACCGGTGCCTTTAGCCTTGATGCGGCACTCAAAACGTCCATTGTCCCGATTGTACGAGGTGTTCTTAATTTGCAGATCATAAATGCCGCGACCCGGTCGAAAGTCCAATCTGTGCAGAAAGAAAGAGAGAGAGAGAATAATCAGTAAAAGCAGGCAGTTTTTAAGTGTGAGTTAAAGGTGAGGTGCAGGGGCGAATATTTTCTACTTTATGTAAATTAACTGCGGCCATACTTTGTTGATTTACATAGCTTGCCGTGGCTATATAGTATGTTGTATTAAGTTTCCTGTGAGCTTAATGTGATTTTTTTTAAGGATAGTTTTCTTGTAGAGATATGGCATATGGATTAAATGTATGGTTTGGTGGCGTGAACACAAATTTCGTAAGACTTTTTATCAAGGAAAATAAAAAACATTTTTTTTTCGTTCTTTTTTCTACTATATTAAATATAAAACTTTAATAAAATTCAACTTTTAGTATGCCATTTTTTGCTTTAAGCCCCAGAGAGCATTTTAAAAGTCAACAGTCTAACAAATTTTTTTTCTTCTCTTATTTGCTTTCGAGAAGTTCTTAGTTCAGCGTCCAGTTTTGCCTGCTGTTGTTGTTCATTTCTTGTTTTTTCCTACTTATTATTATTATTATTTTTATGCTTTGGCTTTAGCGGCGCGGACCATTTTGGGTGCTGCAGCAGCAGTTGTTGTTGCTGTGTTGTTGTTTTGTTGCCGTGTGGCTTAAGAGGCCGCGAAATAAAATGAAAAATGCTCATGGCAAATTAAGCGTCGAACTCATTTTAGTGAATTTATTAGCTTAATTCTGTGGCGCTAGCCAACAGCCTCACAGTTGCCATGGGGCGCAACATTACATTTTGATTAATTTAACAACCATTTCTTTACGCTTTCTCTCTTTCTTTTTTCTGGCCAAGGCAGTTGCTACCTGGCAATGAAGGGAGGGAGGGGGGCAGGAAGCTGAGTGTTTTGTGGCTGTTTTTTGAAGCTAAAACTCAATCAAGCGTAATAGCTCGAAAATGTTGAATTTCGAGTCAAAAAGAAATGCTTTTAATGCATTATCCTGACAAAGCACAGAAAGAACAGTGTTGGAAAGTTCAATACAAAGCTTAATGGACGAAAGCTTTGCTCTATATATATTGACATGATACAAAGCCTATATTTTGTTTAAATACGTTTTTTAATGCCAAGCTTTATTGACAAGCAAATAAATTAAAGTCTTTGTCCTTGTCAAAAAGTTGAGCAAACTCTGTTGGCAACCTTCTCTCGTATGTACATGACATAGATGCACTTTTTCTCTTTGCCTACTTCCTGCCGCACTGCTTCCGCACTCTTTGCTCCTCCACATGTATCCAATCATCATTTTCATCAACGTCATCGTCATTTATTTAGCCCAGCCGCCGGAACGCTTTGTGTTTAAGTTTTAATTTCTCTTGATGAGATTTTTTTTCTTTTTTTTTTTTTGTGGCAAAACCACAGAAGTTGCAGAGACACACACACACATACACCATGTGTGTGCGTAGGGGTATAAATCATGCACTCGACATTATTAAAGTAGATCTTATAAAGTTCTTGAGTGCATATGCAAGCAGACGAGGCCAAAGCGAGAAACTTTTTAAATAAAATTTCAATTTTGATAACTTTTATGGCATAGGGGGAGACGTTCCAAGCAGAGGGGGAGCAGCAGGCTGGTTAACCACATAACACACATATGCATTTGCGGTGGAGTAAGTGAGATAGCAACTGAGAGAGAGAAAGGTAAAGAGAGAGAGCCAAATGCGAGGCGCACTTCCGTTTCGTGCAAGCACAAATAGCATTTTTGGGTATGTATGTGTGTGTGTGTTTTTCACATTTGTTGGGCCCAAGGAAATGACTTGCATTTTTACCGTTTGTTACCAGAAAGATTTTTCTTCATTCTTATTTCAAAATGCCCTTCAAGTGGGTATAAGTGTATTGCTATGAAGTATGTAGAGTATTTTTGGCATTTATTTGTGATCAATGTTTGAGTTCTTGTGTGAACTTTTCATTGAATCTTGAGAATATTTTTTAAGGAACGTAAGAAGATAATGTTATTTATAGTAAGTGAATTGAAGTGTTGAAATTTTCAACATCATATCACTTTGTCATCGATTTTTCATTAAAAAAATATAAAATCTTCCATTAAATACAACTTTTTCTTACTCAAACTATAGGGTTAAGCTTCTCTCTCAAAAATCTATCATAAAATGATTTTCCAATCTTTAAACCAGGGACAGCAAATAACTGTTATCGTAATATTTTTAAATTTTTAACATTCAAAATATTATTTTCAGGCTTCATTTAGTAAGGGTATTTAATATTTAACCATATTTTTGGCAAGCCTGCTTTCTTTACCCTTTTTTTTCTTCATTTTTTTAAAGCCGCTGCATTTCCGGCTGTGACTTTTACGAGGCAGCATCTTGAGTTTTTGTATCGCAACAGTATGTATGTATGTGTGTGAGTGTGGGTGTGTGTGTATGCCAAGTGCTGCGAAGCACATAATTGCCTCTGCCTGCTGCCTGCTGCCTGCTGCATGTTGCTTGCCTCTGCCGCTGCCTGCCTTTGCTGCATGTCCTTCGCCCCGTTTGTAAGGACCAACAACAACAAAAAAAAAAAGGGAATTTCTAATGTGAAAATAAGTGCTGCCTGCGTTATTATGTTGCTGCGTCTTGCAAGACTTATGCAAAACAGTCGCAGAATTGTTATGCAAATTGCAGCCAATTACATGGCAAATGCCTAGCCTGGCCAACAAGCATAGCTACCCTTCCCCTCCTTTCTTACATATCTCATAATAAGTTAGTAGTAAAAGTCCAATTGGCTTCTACTCAACAAATGCATTGAACAAATCTACACTGAACAACAAATTGTGTTTGAATTTTTGGCAAAAATGAAACTAATAAAACTTAATTGGGATTCAATCGAACTTAAAACCCAACAACATTAAAGTTTCTTGTTCTTCAATTCCCCCAAAAACTCATCTCTCTCAACCCATTTAACCATTAAATTCTCAATTTTCGCAAATCCAATAGATCAACTTGGCCATAATAATGCTATAAATTGTTGCGAATATGCATAAATATCAATATTTTCGTTAGTTTTGTGGCACAGTGTGTGTGTGTGTGTGTGCTTGGCAGACGACACACATGCCACATGCCACATTGTTTGTCTGGCTTGTCCTCTGCCTCATCTCAAGTGGCAGCCAACCTGAGGCATGCCACGAGCCCCTTGTTAACTGTAACTAAAGCTCGCGTCTGCCTCGTTAGTGCGGCAAGCAACAACAACAACAACAACAATAGCTGCTGCCAGATTATGTTATTATCGGTTTTAGTATCGAGTCTCGAGTTGAGAGCCCCTTTTGCCGCGTCTTCAAGCCACAAGCGCCAGCTTGCCACATGTATTCTTTTTTTTTGCAGTCCCCCAGTTCTTTGCTTTTGGTATATTCTATGGCACATTATTCAATTGGCAAAGAGAGAGGGGCAAGGAGGTTGCTTCGTTGTTCGCATGCCAAGGCGTTGTCCCATAAAAAATAATCAACATTTTATACACTTGCCAAAAGGGTTAGTTGAATTATGTGAAAGAAAAAACTTCAAAAAAGTTTGAAATAAAAGATTTGATATCACATATACAAAGTTTCAGGAATTTATCATTGAATATTGGTATGAACTAATACAAAAGCTTAAGCATCGATAGTATAATCCGTTTTTTTTACAGTGTATTTGCTTCTTCGGCTTTAAGACTAACCCCAAGATAACTTTTTTTCGTTGTGTTTTGGATTATCCTTGTTTTTTCTTCGCTTCAACGCCAAACGGCGAAGAAAGTTTAAAAAGTGCGCGCCAAAATTGACGCGTGGCAAGGACTTTCGTATTCTCCCCTTACACCTCACACCTTACCCCCATACCACTCGTCGCCCCCACTCTCCAGTGGGTCTTCATGTGAACGATGTGCGTTATGTGCGGATAATTGACTTTTAAAATGTGTGTGCGATATCACAACAACAACAACAACAACAACAACAACAACAACAAGCGTGGAGAAAGTAGAAGAAGAAGAAGAAAAAAAGGGTCTCTGTGTATATAATTAAACGGCATATTGTCACGCATCCTTGCAGCAGGACGTTAAAGAGGGGAAGCAAGGGGCAGCAGCAATGTTAAGCGTCAAGGACGAATGGCTAGCAAGGACATTTTTACGAAAGGGGGGAGGGGAGAGAGGAGGTCGACGCTACAAGAATTACGCTTGTTTTTTGTTGTTATTGTCGCCATTATACGTTGCACGTTGCTGTTGCTTGTTGCATGGAGGGTGACGAGAAAAAAAGTGAACAAAAGTTGCTTGAGGAAATGTTTAAAATTAGATTAAAGAAAATGGCGTCTGTAATGAGCATAAAATGGCAAAGATTATGGATTGAATAATTGAAATTTTATGGCGCATATAAATAAAAAAAGTTCTAGCAACAGAAAATAAATATTTCTTGCCTCCGTGAACATATTTTATTATAACAAAATTCCCTCATTCAATTTATTCACTTCCATGCTACATATATTGAGCAGATAGCTTTAATATAATATGATTAAGATATTCCATGACCTTAGACAACAATCGATGTCATTGAATAGAATTAGTGTAGACGAAAGCAAAGGAGGAAGACAACTAAGCAAAGTAAGACTATGGCCAAGAGGCACCCTCAGCACCCTCGGCATTCATCAACTTATTCACACAATTCACCCCCCAAACCCCAACCCAAACCCCACCATTCGGTCTGTCTGATGTTACCAGCTTGGTTTTGGACTGGTCCAAATGCCTTGGCTGGCTGCCTGCCAGGCAGTTGACTTATTTATGCAAATGGCCATAACAAATGAGGCGCAGAGAAGGCCAAGAGTGGCGGGGTGTGTGCGGGGGGGAATGATGACCGCACTGTGAAAACGATTAATTTGGTGCTGGGCGACAGAGAGAGAAAGAGGGAGAGAGAGAGGGAGAGTTCCAGTTACAGTTACGAGTTGTGGAGACACAGACGCGATATCCATTATAAGGGGCTGACCCTGTGGGTGGTTACCAAGAGACAAAGAGAAAGCGAGAGAGGGAGAGAGAGAGCGAGAGAGAGAGGGGGAGCGAGAGCGATATAGTAAGGTTAACGGAGATGTGCAGCGTATTGCTCAATCGTGCCAAGTTAATGCTCATGAATGATGAGAAAAGAGACTGAGACAGAGAGAGAGAGAGAGAGAGAGAGAGAGAGAGAGAGTGAGATAGAGCTAAGCGGTGTGGGTGCAGGCTTCGGACAACTCATTATTGAAACATGTTGCTAACATTTGTTATGCAAAAGGCGACATTCATGCTAAATGTGACAAGCGGCATTGGGGCCAAAGGGATGGAGGAGGGCATACATATATCTGTAACTGTATCTGTATCCATCATGCTTATTGCTATATGTCTGCTGCCATCTCCCGACCTCCGCCCTCCACCTCCTCCCCTTGACCGTATTCATTGCGTTTATTTGACTTGCGCTTGTGCAAAATTTCTATAAATGCCTTTGCTTGTCAGTCAAAATGACGCCCACTCTTTATGTGTGCCTGCCCCCACACCCCCCTTCGCCTACTTATCTCTATTGCCAATTTGCTGCTATGTTCAGCATTATCCACATCTAGAGATGGAAGACGGGATTATAAATTCACAGACGATTAAAAATTTGTTGTAGAATTTTTAATGGTTGAAGAAGTTCTATTTTTAGTAGTTTTTGTAGCTCTGCTATTCATAGATTTAATTAATTTATTTTTTTTTTTCATTATCAAAATGCAACTACATTTTTTTTTATAGTTTTTCTCGCATTCAACTCATTAGCTAATTAGTTTTTTTTTACTCTTCTCTATTTGCATCTTAACATTCATGAAATCTCATTTTCTTTCGTGTTCGTGTCACGAAATCCGCTCAACTTCTAATCTGGACTCATCGTATCGCTCTCTCTCTCTCTCTCAGCTCTCCCGCAGCTGATGCCATCTTCTTTGAGCGCTGTCGTCTTTGTGCCTTTCACAAATTCAATGCAATGCCCCCATATGTATGTGTGTGTGTGTGAGTTTGGCCTTGTCACAGCTAAACTATTTACTGTGTATGGGCTTTGCCTTTGCAACAGTTTTGTATGATGCTGCTGCCTTTTGTATGTGTGTGTGTATAGGTCGCTCTTTAACGGTAAACGTGTGTGTGCAAATGACAGCAATGTGACAGTCCAAGGCGACAGCAACAGCAAAAAAAGAGAGAAAACTACATACGAGTTAACAGCCAAACACGGATGTTATCCTTGGCAGAGGTTTTAGTGTCACTGTCAGCAGGTGTTGATAATAAGGGCAAAAGTAAAAGCAAACGAACGAACGAACAGAGGCAATGGCAAAGGTCAAAGCTGTTGCTGACACTCGCAACATTCACTAATCAAATGTTGCCTGCGCTCGTATTACACACACACACACACACACACACACGAAACGCTAATCAAATTGTTTGCTTTGCATCAGCTAAGTGAAATGCTGCAATAAGGCAGGTGCAACAGCTGCCAACGTGTGATGCAATTGAATGGCAACACCATATAGAAGAAGAGAGTGCGAATTTGCATTTGAATCACAGATTAACATGTATACATATGCAATTACATACTAACATCTGTTTTGTGTGAGCGCACTTAGAAGTCAGGGAGCAACGGCGCTTTCAATTCCACTGAGTACAAAAACCACAATGCCATCTGATCATCTGCGCTTCCAGTTTGGAAATTGAGTTTACGCTCACACGCTTTCCCATTCACAGCACCAGAGTGAGAGAGGAAACTAATCCAGGCTGGCCAAAAATTATGCACAGCCAGCTGCCAAGCACCGTTATGTTGACTTAAAGAGCGCGTTTAAAGCAGCTTCTCTCAATGCTGCGTCATTGCAGCTGTTGTTGCTGTTAAGTGTTTCGCATGCGATGACTTTTCATATCGATACTATTAGTGCTCGTGTGTGAGTTTGAAGTTTGAAGTTTTGCGCAATGCATCAACTTGTCCGTTAGCTAAGAGTTTTACACATACAGAGAAGAGAGTTCATGCATATTTTGCCTGTCACAGATTTCTCAATAGATTTCACAGTGAAAAATATGCATAAATCATATTGTGGCTGCTTCGAGTTCGAAGCGCGTTAAGCAAAAGTCAGACAAACCGACAGTTGCACATAACATAAACACTCTTAGGGACAGCTGGGCTTGCGGTTTGCGTTTTATGCAACACATTTTTTTTTTTCCTGTCAAGTTTTTTATTTGCTGAGCAGCAGCAGGAGCTCCTGTAAAATAAAAAAAATGTTTGTGCTGTGTTGTCGCCGCAGTCAAAATGACTGTGAAAAATAAATGTTAATATGGCAAGACAGAAAGAATCGTGTGGTCTGTGATAAGGTTGCGAGAGACATAACCGTTAACACATGCATAGCTCCTGCATATGCACTGTGGAGCCAAAGAAGTGTTTTTCTGTGAATATCAACTTATTTATTTATACGAAATAGAACTTAAAAAAATATTAAGAATATTTTTTCTGCACTTTAATTATTAATTTTTATTGCAAGAAATATATTTTTACACCACTATGCATGCTGAGTCAAACAAACAACAGTTGCTTTAACCTCACCACAAAAAGGCAAGCACAGCTAGCTCTTCCACTCCCTCTCTCTTCGTATTCACTTTATTCCTTGTCACACGCTTATTTGGCATAATATACATACGTATACGTATTATAAGAGCAAGCGACAAACATAGCAACGGCTACTTACTCCCCTCCCTACTCCGCTTCTTGCTCGCTGCCCAGCAAGTCTCATAAGTTATAATCTGTGCGAGCAGAAATTGCAGCAGGCAGCGACGCGAGCTTCCAAAAATTTACGAGCGCTTTCTTTACGCCTGCCGTCTGCTGTTCCCTAAACTTCCAGTCTATGGCTCTTGCTTATTCACTCTTTCAATATCGTTGCGGCGGCATATTTACGAGTGCTTGGTGTGTGCGTGTGTGTATTTTGATGTACACTCTGCATATTTATAGCAGTTGCAGCTGGGGGGAAATATTATAAATTTCCTAAGACGATTGTTTGGCATTTTTCTATGTGCTATGATTTATTTGGAGTGATTTGTTGATTAATACAAGTTATGTTAGTATTTTAATCCTTCGCAACACTGTTATCTACTCTAAATTCACTTTAAACTGTTTACAGCATTTTTTCCAAGAGCATAAACCTTGTAATAGCTACAAAGAGAGCATTTTTTTACCGTTCGTCACTTTGTATATGTATATGTGTATAATTTTTTTTGCTGTTTTCAGCATTTTTCAGTGTCAGTTCCTGTCTGCTGCTTTTGCATAAATATGATGTTGATTTTTATGATTTTTATAATGTTTCATTATGTTGCGTTTTACGACTCATGTGGGAACGTCCCCCCTCTCTCTCTTTTTGAGTATGGCACACATGCTGGGGGTCATACATATACATATTTATACTATATATAATCTACGGTATGTGTAATGCGGATACACAATGCACTCACTTCGTTTCAGCTCTAATTTATGGCCTTGTTGTTGTTATTGTTGCTGTTGTTATCTACTTTTGGGCCTCTTTGCTTAACAGTTGTAAGAGTCCTCACTGTTGTTGTTTGTTTTGCCCGCTTTACACATTTTATGTGCGCTCAAAAGCCAATTTTGTAGAGATTTTTTGTTGCGAAAATGTCCGCCAATGGCCGTCGAAGCAAGTCTAGCGCCCCTATTATAAGCGCATAATCTTTAGAAAACACACACACATACACAAGGAGTGTGGAATGAGGCTTAGCATAAAAATGGCTAAGACCCCACCGCCACCCCCTCCTGACTAAGCATAGTACTCATGCTGTTACTTTTTTCTAATCTAAGGTTTTTCTATTTTTTTCTTTGGCAATGTTAGATAATTTTGCGCTTGGCTTCCGCTTTACAGTGAAGCATCAATAAATGAAATTGAAAGCTTGAACCAATTACTTAGTTCGCTAGAAGCTTTTAAGTTTGAAGTTTATCACTTTAGCTAGATATTATATCTTAAAGCACTTATCTAAAATCTTTTTAAAAATAAAATAAAAAAATATCTCATAAATTTTTTGACACATTTTTCACAAACTATAAACATTACTATGACCATCAAACGAGCTCTGGACCAACTTTAACTTCCTTCCCCTTCCACTACACTTTGAACACATTTTTTAAAGCGCGCTTTTTGGGGCACATTGGAAGTTTTGAGTCTAATTTCTTTTGGCAATTTTTTTATGATGCTCTGCCGCTTGCTCTACAAATGAGTTTATGCGCACAAGGCACAAGGCCAATGCTGACGTCTCCCTAGGGAGTGGAGTGGGGTGTTGCTGTATGTGTGTCAAGCAGAGCGAGAGAGAGTGAGAGAGGGGAGAGGGGTTTGTTGGTCGTTCAGTTCTATTGCCTGCTTTATGACAGTTTCATAGACTTTTTTATGTTTATGTCCTGGGCGTTTAGTGACGCAGCTGTTGCTCCTATGGACATCACTTTGTTTTGAAGGAGAAGGGGAGTTGGGTTGGGGGTTAAAGTTAAAGTTATTCCATATTTGCGTTTCTTATCTGCACGTAATTAAGGCAATGGACACAAACCGGCTGGTGTTGGCCCCTCGGCGTCCTCTTTCTTTCTGTTTTTTGCATAGTTCTAATCATCGTCGCCATCAACATCATTGCCAGCAAGGGGGCCTTTTCGGCTCGGGTGCGGGGGGAAGGACAGAAGTTGTCATCAGTGCGCTTTAACCCTTGGCACTCAAATATAGACGTAGCCGCCATTTATGCCTCAAGGCGATCATTTGTTGTTGTTGTTGTTGTTATTGTTGTTGCCACCAAAACTATTTGCCTTTTGCACAATGCTCGCGGGAGCAATAATGTCTAACGCCCTCATCGACAACAGCCGCGAACAGTGCGGACAATGCAGAGAGAGAAAAAAGAACTTGTTGCAAGAGTTAATACCTATTTTTGGTATGGAAATTGTGATTGTTGTAGAAAATTAAAAGTTTCCTTTTTTTTTCTTAAGATTTTCTCGATAGAATTTTAGTTAATAGAAGTTTAAAGGTGCTGCAAAGTCTTAAGGTAAGCATTTTTTGTCAGTGTAGCCACAGCTGCTGCTCTTGTTTCACTTCTTGCAGACTCCTTCCCCCCCCTCTATTATCTCTTGGCAGCCCCTCATCATTTGTTTTTGTTGCCTCAACTTGTATTTATTTCACATTGTTTTTGCTTCCCGCCCCCCCATGCAAAAGGCAGCCCTCAACATATATATGTGCACCTGCGGCATTTTCATTTTATAAATCCCCTGCCCCTACCCAGGTCATGCATTCATCCCCCCCTCCTTGTTTCGGCTTTCAGCAGTGTTTCAGTGATTGGTAACAGGTTACAGCTAACAGTTAGCAGTTAACAGATTTTTGCTGTTGATTTTGCGTTGAATTTTTAATTACTCGCTGTTTTATGGCAGGCGTGAGCCTTCCCTTTTAACCCCACTTCCAACCACCCCCTTCACCTTTGCTGTTGTTATTAAACATCTGCCTTTCTCATCTTCTTCTTCGTCGTCTGTTGTCTGAGCTACTTGCGTTTGGGTTGTTCATTTTGACAAGGGGTCGTTGAAGGATTTTGTTGGGAAAAACGGAATAAACATTCGAAAGTTCATTTTCATTACAATAATTGTTTGCGTTGTCGAGTTTTGAGTTAGTTTTCAAACAATTAGAGATTATAGAGCTGGTAAATTATGCTTTTACGGCTAAGATAAATTCGAAAATGTATCAAGTTTCTTTAAACTAGTCTCAAGATATTTTAGTTTGTTTTTTTGTAAAAGTTGTCTTGAATTTTCTTAAAAATATTCCAAGATCATTTTTAATAATATTATTTATCCTATCCCCTAAAATTACTTTTCAGGTCACGAAAAACTCATTTCCTTCAAGATTTGATCGAAAACCCTTAATTAAATGATTATTATGACACAAATCTTTACATTTGAAGCTTTAATGTTGCCTTATTTTTTTTGAGTCAATCGCACAAAAGTGTAATTAAAAGTATGTTAAGTTGAAAGTTGCATTTGGCATATTTAAAGTTCAGGGTTTTTAATTATCACGATTGAAAAGTTTTTAGTTAATATTTCGTTTAATTTCAACTTAACGTCTCTCCCCCTCTCTCCCTTCTCTCCCGCTCGTTCGCAAATCCAATTTTGCCCTTTGCTGTTGCTTTTACTTCATCTCCACTTTCTTCTCCTCTATTTTTTTTCCCTTTTTTTTTTTGCTTTTTCCCTTTTGCTGTATCATATTATCATTCGTATCCATTCGCATCCCCTGCGTCTCTTTGCCCTTTTATTATTATTGTTGTTGTTGCTGTTGTTATTGTTGCTATCAAATTTTTGCGTGCTGCATTTTAATGAGCGCCTGACTGCTTTGCACCCTTCTCCCTTCCCTCTCCCATTCCCTTGACTGCATCCTTTTACTGCTTTACCCACTGTGGCTGGCTTCTAGTTTTGCCATTCGCACTTAATGAGCTAACCCCTTCCACAATCCTTACTCTCTTGCCCCCTGTTAAATGCTGTGCTCCTATAAACTAGTTTACATGCCTTTAAGTCGGAATACCGTTAAACACACATTTCAAAATGGAGACGCATTAAATTTATAGGTCGTAGGGCAGAGAGAGAGAGAGAGAGAGAGAGAGAGAGAGGGAAAGAGAGGCGGAGCTGCTGTCCTGAGTCCTTAAGCCAATTTCGATAAGCGACACGGAAAGTGAAAATTTTTGGTGTGAATATTTTCGGCACACACTGTTGATGTGTGTGAGGGTCAGAATGTGTGTTTGTTGTAGAGCTGAGCTCGTGAGTTCTTGAAAAACTAAATAGTAAAATTTAAAAAAATTGTTAAGGGATTATACAGTCGGAGGAAGTAATATTTAAGCTCTTATTTGATTAGAGTATTGAAAAAAGTGATTGAAAATTTATTATTTTGCCAGTTTATAATGACTTTTTCAGCATCGAATTGTTTTTAGGCTTCTAAAATCTCAAAACCCGATTTTTAATCGATAACCATGGATTATTTTATATCTTCCATTTTGGTTAGTTCTTGTATTATGTTTTGACACATGAGAATATCCGAAAATGTGCGCTCCTCTCTAATGTTTTGACATCACCTTCTCCACCTTCTGCTGCTCCACCTTCCTCTACTCATTGTCTGTCAATGTGAAGAGCAACAACAACAAATAACAACAAAAAACCCAGCAGCAAAATATAAAAAAAGGGAAGAAAAAAATATTTCTACATTAAAGGTGACAGCGGCAGACGTTGACATCGTCTCCTGATCGCTGCTACTAACGTTTCTGCTTCTGCTGCTCCTGCTGCTGCCTCTGTCAGGACAATGTTGGAAGAAGGACGACACAGGAAACAAACAAACAACGTAGCAGCAGCCGCAGCAGCAGCGACAGCAGCGGCAGTGTAAACATTCCGGTTGGGCGGTTGGCAAAGGGGACGAAGGCGTGGTTGTTTCGCAGTGCGTGTGTTTATTTTGTCGTAAATTGATTTTAACGGTGAATGACAAGCAGCGAGAAACACCAGCAACAACAACAACAACAACAATAGCTGGGAACTACAACAACAGGCAGCAAGAAGCACGCGCAGCATTTTTTGCAGCATTTAAAAATGTATTTAAAAAAAAGAAGAGGAAGGCAGCTAAAAGCACAGCGGGTGTAAGGAGGGGTGGTTGGGGCCTTGGTACTAACTGGTATGTATTCATTTTCTGATTAGAAAAATTATTACATAAAATTTATGTTAGTTGCAACATGTGCGACAAGCATAAAGCAGACCGAGAAAAGAAAGAAAGTTGACAGAATCAAGGGAACAATTTACATCCCGACTAAGAGATACCCTCAGCAGATCAACACAATTTCTGATTAAAAATTGACTTTCCGACTGGTATAACTTTGTCAAAATTATTTAGATTTTCAAATGCAATACCTTAATATTCATTGTTTGAGTTCTATAATAAATATACATTTAAATCTGGAAACGTTGTTTTTTACAACATTTTCATGTCAAAATTTTATGACTAAGAATCAACTTGGCAGTGGAACAGAGCTTCCGATTGCCATAACTCTGTAAATATTAGCCAGATTTACATATGCAATACATTAAAAGTCACGTTTAACGCTCTAGATTAATCCTGCATTTAAATATATAGACAATAAAAAAACTTAATTTTTAGTCGATTTTCATACCAATTTTTTCTGACCGATAACCGACTTGGGCGTGAAACGGAACTTCCGATTGCCATAACTTCTTCAAAATAAGTCGGATTTTCAAATGCAATACCTCAAAAGTCTAGTATCGAGCTCTAGAATAAAGCTGCATTTAAAACTAGAAACACATTTTTTACAAGTTTTTTTTGTCAAATTTTGTGACAAAAAATCGAAATGGCAACATTTTCAAAACTTTCGATTGCCATAACTTCGTCAATACTAGCCCGATTTTCTTATGCAATACATCAAAAGTCTTGTATCAAGCTCTAGTATAATACTGCATTTAAATCTGGAATTGCGATTTCTGCTCGATTTTCATGTCAAAAATCTGACAGTATTTTCCCCTTAACTACACCTTTACTTAAGCACAACCAATGGGTATATGTATAAACACATGAAAAAGAGCATCTAACAAGAGCGAACAGAAGCCCCCAAAGGCTGTTAATGGCTTCCTTTCAAGGCTGTCTTGTCGTCCTGATGCGCTTTCTCTACACAGCTCCTACCGTCTTCTTCTTCTGCTTCCAGCCAGGCCTGCTTGCTATTCGTGTGCTCCTAAGTTGGCTCTAAACTGTGTTGCGGCAACCGCAAACAGCACCAGCAACAGCGCCAGCAACAACAACAAGCTTAATAAATGTCGACACAAAAGCGAAGTAACTAAGGCTTGGAGGTGTTGAAGACGTGCTGGTGTGAGTGTTTGTCACTGCCACCCTGCCACCTTGCAACATGTTAAGCAGGTGTTTCAAAATCACTTACGCTAAAACATAACAACAACAAATGCAAACACAGCGTCTTCAGCATAAATACAAAAGTTGTCAAGACGCCTGCCAGCAAATAGCGACAACGACAACAATAACAACAGAAGGCAAGCAAATGACAACAACGACAACTAACAAAACTGAAAACAAGTAAATAATCAAACTAATATCAAGTATACGTCCATCTTTGCAGTGTCCCATATTAAATCCAACCCTCCCAACTCTCATTCCCTTTAACTTTTGCTTCTGATTCGCTTTTAAAGAGCATTGAAAATATGTACTTAATGCACTTAAGCTGTCCTTTAAAGTTGTTGGTAAAACTCAAAACATTTACAAAATGCACTTGCAAAAATTTCAACTGAATAATTTATAAAAGTTGATGACTTGCCTCGAGGCTAAAGACAGTGGAGAAGTGAGGCCAGGGACGAGGAGCGTTCGCTTCCTGTATGCGTGTGTATGTGTGTGTGTGTGTGGATTGGGCCTCTTTTGTGGCTGCGTCTGCGTTGCGGCGAAGCATAGCGGCCGGAAGTACACGTTGACAAGTCGCACTTCGTACAGCGGACAACATCCGGCGTCGCCGTTTGCCGTCGCCGCTTTGCCAACGCTGTTTGCCTGACTGCTGTCTTTTGCGGTTGTTAATACACTCAAAAAAAAAAGTTAAACACGTTTCAATATTTTGTTGTTTAAATTTTGTTTCGAAAAACCTCAAATTTGCATTTTGCGAATCATTTATGGAATTAATTAAGCAAATCTTTATATTTTTGTTCAATATATCAACGAAGTCCTGAAAATTGCAGTGTATAACGTAACACATTTTCTCTTGTTATTTATATTTATACATTTTATTATTTTACCAAGCTAATTTTGTTTATTTGTCTAAGTGAAAACATGCTTCCTTCATATGCGGAAACGAAAAACTTCCAACGAAGGACACTTATCAATAAAATTGTTTTATTGTTGCAAGAAACCACAAAAATCAGCCTAAACAAACTAAACAATAACGACACATAATCGAATTGTAGCACAAGGCAATAACAATACCAAACAAGTAAGAAGGTTCTAGTAAAGAAATCCCGACTAGGACTTACCCTTAACCCCATATGTAACCTAGATGCTTCCTTCTATCTATTACAAACATTTTGGCAAAACCATTATACCCTTTTTTAAATATTATATGGGTTAAGGGTATAAAAATGTATATCTCTAAAGCATAAATAAATAAAAAATATTCTCTTTTTGTGGTCGATTGTTGATTTAGCTCAAGATATTTTCATATCCTTCAGCAGCTTTTCTTAACACTTTTTTTTATTATTTTGTTGTTTTGTTTGAGTGTAGAGCAAAGCATTTTTGGAAACTTTATGAACTTCACATGACGGCGGGTGGCCTAAAACAAGACATGCTGTTGTTATTGTTGTTTGTTTGTTTGTGTATTTGCATAGAAGGTCATTTGTGAGGCAGCTGCCATTGTTGTTGTTGTTGTTGTTACTGCGTGTGTGTTTGGCTTAAGCTAACTTTAAATTAAGCTTAGCGGCTAAAATTAATTTACGCGTCGCCATGCAGCATAACAACGCCACAAAACAATAAACAGAGCAGCAGCAGCAGCAGCGAAATGCCACAAGCAACAACAACAATGCAAATGCCACATGGCGCGACACTGAGCACAGAATTACAGCTTCAGGCTTAACCCAAAATTTTAGCTTCACACGGGCAAATCTGTAGTAAAATCACTGAACCTAAAATCTTTAAGGCCGAAAAGGGTGGCTTAAGCGGGTTTGTCTGGCTGTTTGGCTCTAAGGCTGCACAAGTCGTTTAAGTCGTTGCAGGCAACAAATTGTAAGCGTTTGGTGTCATTAGTTAAAGTCGCTGAAAAGTTTGTACACAAAATGCTTGAGTATTTGTTTAGCAAAGAGTTGAACTTAAAGCTTTGAATATACAACTTTTCCAGCTCATCTCCAATCTTCATTGCTTATTATTCATATTTGTTTTTATCAATTGCAGCTTTTTCTATATTGTGTTGTGACACTTTTATGCGATTGCCTGTTGAACAGCGTTTGAATGCGAGCAATTTATCTATTGTTTCATTTGTTTTTGTTTTTTATTGTCGCTTGGCCATTAACAAGAGTTTAATTGTGCTTTTGGTAGGCTGGCAGCAAACAAAAGGCAACAGTGAGTAGTTGGCAGCGAGGGCGTGTCCTTCGGAGCCAAAGGACTCTATATCTCTTTTGCTAAGGCAAACAAAGCAGCCATAGACCTAAGGACTGTGTTGACTCGATTGTTTCCTTCATTTTTTGCTACGCTTTGTGGCTCACTTTTTTTTGTGTGTCCTTTTTATAGTAGTTGTAGGCCAGCTGCATTGACACCAAACAAAAGGCTAATTGGAATGTTAGCAGGAGTCACATTTTTTATAGCCTACTTCAAGCATCGTTGGCCCAAAGAAAAAACAGTGCCAAAACAAAAGGGGCGCATTCATATATGTATATAAATTTGGAGTAGGCATAATGCTTGTCTTTTTTGCTGCTGCTGATGATGGCAGCCAAAATGAAAAATTGTTTTTTAAATGAATTCAATAAAGCGTGAGAATCAACAAAGAATTCCCCAATTCGTATACGGGCTCTGGTCTGACTTTGTGGCAGGGCATTACAGGCGCAATGTTGGAGCAGATGTATGTGTGTGTGTGTGTGTGTTTCTAACAAACAGCGGGGCGGGGCCAAGGGTAAGAGATGACTGCTAAGCGACAGAGAGACAGTCAGTCGGCTGCCAGGCTTATTTGCATTTCAATTTGCATAAGTGTTGCCATAACCAGACATATTACGTATACGTATTGCCTTTGATATATGTGTATGTGTATGAGTACACAGAAAAGAACAAAATTATGTAAAGTCAGCGTAAAAAAGAGCGAAGAAAATATATCAAAAGTTTTCTTTTTGCCAACTTAAATGATTTATGTCCAAAGCTGATTAAAATTAAGTATACGTTAACTTGAAACAACTTTAAACTGTGTTTCAGTTCACTTACAATAAAGTTAACAATTAATCATTAATGTGCAAATATCTGCTATTTTTTTTCACAGTGTATATACATAAATGTATGAATATACATAATATATGTATGCACACGGCTCTGATAGATGTAACGCCCACGTTGCGACATGTGTGCGCTTTTTGTTTGCACGTTTGTATGTGTGTGTGTGTGTGTGTGTGTGCCTTTTTGGTGTGTGTATGATATATGAGTATGGGTAGCACACAAGTCAAACGAATCGGAACCAACACGTGTTGCCATATACATACATGTATATATTTTTTGATCTATGCATTTGTTCTTTGTGTGTGTGTGTTCACAAGGTAAAGGTTAAATGTTGACCCGCATTCGCATAAAAGAGATATTGCAAATGAGGTATGGGTGGTTCGTCTCTTTGAGGCTTTTTTCCATTCTTTCTTGTTTGAGAACAGCGTCGAGTTTTCTGCATAAATAGCAAAAATTATTACGCACATCCATCACAAAATGGGCAAAATGTGTCAGCTTGAACAGGCATTCAACATAACAACAGCAACAACAATAAAATGTTACACAAAACAAGAAGAAATTGGTTACAACACATCTCATCTACATATTGGCCTTGACTTGGGAGCACTCTATGCAGATGGAAACATGTAGGAGAAGATATTTAACCGAGCATAGATTTTAATATAATATTTTATGTTGTATTTTAAATTTTTGTCCAACCTTTCAAACACAGTTTATTTATTTTGTATTCGCTTTTGGCTATTTTTGCTTTGACAACTGAATTTGTAGTTAAAAGTTAATTACTGCAATTATGGTGCTATTAGTTTAGGCTCTAGGCAATATAACCAAAAATAGGACTATAATATGTCAGAATATATGTATTTAGCTTCTAGCAATATAATGCTTTTTGGACATAAATTGCTTTAATCATGCTTAATTTTAAACTTTATAAGAAATGTTTAGGAATTCCAAATACAAGCAATTTCTTTTCAAACTGATGGAGCCTACCTCACAATCCAATTATCCCCCGCCCAGCACCAACACCCTGGCAAACTGCCAAACACACACACACAGTTTTTGTAGCATTAGATACGAAATTTCATGGGCAAACCACAACAAAGACGCCCCCTGGCGAACGTTCGATTAAATTGAGCGCGCGCGCCCACCGAATACAAAAAAAAATAGCAAATTAAAAATCGATATGTTACAAGACGAAACAACATGAGTTTCATATTAAATTTTCCTCTTAACGCATTTGAAAAGGCCTCTTTGTTGTTGTTGAGAAATTTTATCTGCTGAATGGGAAGAATGAATGGTTTTTTTTTTGTTGCTGTTTCTTTTGATTGTTTCCAAAATTCCAATATCATGGCAGAAACAGGCAGGCAGGCAGGAATTCTCAATGGGATCTGACAGCTGGAGAGAGAGAGTGAGGTGAATAGAATGGATGTGAATGCGTTTGTTGAAGCAAAATTTCATGTCATCTAGATGACAATTTTTCGTCGTCCTGAAGTGGACAAAAGTGCAAAAATGGACACCAAGCAGCAAGAGCAGCAGCAGCAGCAGCAGCTGTTAGCTGTTAGGTGAACCTTTCGAGGTCATCTGCTGGCATCCATCATGCTCTAAAAACCCAGTTTTTGAACAGTTTAGCAGCATTTAACGAGTCTGCTGCCGTTGATTGAATGGGAAAGTGAAAAATGCTTCAGCTACTGCAAAATAATCATGAGAAATTTTTGCATTTCAGTAGCAGCTGAAGCTGTCAAGTGATAATGTTTCAACATAATTGCTTTCAACTGCATCCAAAATGTGCTTTGAGTCCAGCTTAAAGTTCACAAATGTTGTGTAATTTTTGTGTGTGTGTGCAGATGATGTTTGGCACAGTTCAAAGATCAAATCAATTACAGTTTGTTATTGCCAATATTTGACCAATATTTTGTGAGCAAAGCCATACAATATGGAACTTTTTTTTTTTTGAAAAGCCATCAAGGGAAGGTCTTTGTTCAAACTGCTGTCGGGCTGTTTACATGCCCTGTAATATAAAGTGAAGAGCTTGAAAATTTCAAATTTTCTTGTTATTTGTATGAAAATATAGCAAAGGGTATCTCGAGTTCCATACAAACCAAACCACAATCTACACGCTGGCCTTTTGTGTGGCTGTTATTGGCATTTGTTGTGGTGCGTGTCATTGTTGTTGTTGGTTTTTGTGGCAACGCCATTAGAGAGTAACGCGCGCCCCCGTCTCTAAGCTCCCACATAAATCAAGCAAATTGTTTAACGCGCGATTAGCAAAATTTTACAATAATTTTCCTTTTGTTGCAGCGATCTGTTTGCCGCTTTTTGCATGTTTTGTGGCCACCCATATATTACGTATACACATGTATACGTACGTATATCATGCGGCCAATATGGGCGCGTTTTTGTCTCTCTTTCATTTGTCTCCTGCTCTTCTTGTAGTGGAATGAATGCGAACATTTTCCAAACGATTTGCGGCATACGCCGCATTGAATGTTTTTTCACGCTTAAAATGCGCTGCAAAATGATTATTATGATTAATAAATAAGTAGGTAGGGCGGGGCGGGGTGGGCCGCAGGCGTGCAATTGAGCAAACGAATCCAACGAATATTCAGTGGCAACAACAAAAACAACAACAACAACAGCATCAAGAACAACGCCACATTTTCGAAACAGCCATTTAAAGGGCGTCCTGCAACGAGCTTGACGAGCTTTCGGCGCTTTAATCATGTTGCGTATACGCAATGTGTTGCCAATTATAAACAATGGAGCAAAGTGGGCAAATACTTGAGCAGAGTTAAGGGTATTATATAAAATACTTTGAAAAAAAGATAAAAACATTATTAGACATTATAAAATATTCAAATTATTTTTTTAACATCATTATTTAAACAAATCTAATATTGTTTACTTTTTATTAATTTTCAGATTTTTCTTCTGCTATTTTAAGAGTTTTCTCCATTCTTATTCATTTGGTCAAATCGGGGTTTCGCTTATATTTAATCGGTTTTTATTATTCTTTCTGCTGCTGGCCAATGTTTCGTTTGGAACAATTTATTTTGCGTATTTTTCCCATTGTTTTAACAGAATGGTATAATAAAAATAATTTCGCTTTTGCTTGCCACACACACACACAGAAAGAGAGGAAGCGCGTGGCGCACCAGCTGCTTCTGATGGCCACGTTTCGCTGCTGCTGCTGCTGCTGCCAACACTTATCCTTGTACCGCCTCGTCCTCCTCTAGGGTATTAGCAGAGAACCATCGTCTTGTTTACACTACATGCGGCTCTCTGTGCCCCCCGTTTGTTCATGTGTATTGGTGGGCGTGACTGGGCTATGAATTATCGCCTGCCAGATGAACATTTAATGATGTACACAACGATGGCATCGCTGATGGGCGCCATCGATGTTGTCCTTGCTTTCCAGCCAGAGCCATTGGCAATTTTAATAAATTTAACAGATGAACGCATCGCGAAACTTTCGCATCTTTCATCTTTTATCAATAAACATGCGATAAAGATAGATAGACGGGAGAGAGAGAGAGAGACGAAGAGCGTGAGGCTGTTCTGTAATTCTCTCGTTTGTTGCTTGGTCCTTGAGTGTCGATGTCATGCAGGCAATTAAATAAATGTGCAGTTGACTCCACGCCATGCGCCAAGCGTCCCCCCTTTTAACTTTTGCGCCTGCTTATTGACAGGCCATCAGTGTTGAATTTATGAGGCTGACTGTGATTTATCAGACCATTGCACACTGAGGACACGCCGTCCAGACTGACACGCTCCGAACCGAACAACAACGACAACGACAACTTACCGATAATTCGTGTTGAGCTGCACATCGCCAATGGCGACATTCTCGAACAATGTGGGGCAGCAGGTCCATCTCGCCCAGTAGAAGGTGAAATCAGTTGAATCATAATGCTCGGTGAAACGGCACTTGAGCACCAGATCGACGCCTTCGCGTGTATCCAACGATTCATCCGCCTGGATGCCATTGGCGAACAGCAACAGACAAAGCCACAGGCAGGCTGCAAAGCGAAAAGAAAAAATCGGTTAGTTACGTATACTTGATATTGTTTGTTAAATATTGAACCATCTACTATATCGCTAACTATTTATTTGCCTCGAGTGCAAACTAGAGAAAAGAAAAATAAAGATAAGCCCGAAAATGGATATAACATGGCAATGCAATTTGGTTGTGTAAATTTGCAGCGTACATTTAATTAAGAATACGCCGTATTCGCCCGCTCGCTCTCTCGCTCTGTCTCTCTACACATGAACAAACAACAGCGACAACAACAAACTGCCATGCACATAGAAATAACTGCAAGGCAAACACACAAACACACACACACACATCTAAAAGAAAATTGAAAGAGAGTGAGCGAGAGGCGAGCGGGGAAAGAGTTAAATGTATCTGCGGGCAGTTTTTTTGATTTATTTTATTATCAGAAGCAACAGTCGCGGATTCTGGCAATCAATACGAAAAAATATTGTTGAAATTGTAGAAATTGTAAATCACTCGCCACCGAAATGAATAATGCACACACGCACACACATACACACAAGCAATCGTTGGATTCTAGAAATAGCAAGAGATATATCGAATGCATTCGAAATGTTTTGTATGTTCCACAAATGGATATCGACTCAATTACATTGAAATTTGATATGCCCATATTTATGAGGGTGTCTCGCATAAACTAAAGTGCCAAATAAGTTGATTATGGCATGTTTATAGCGACATAAAAGGTTTAAAAAAGGAACTTCAATAATTGTTGAAACTGGTGAGAAATTGATTTTCGGCAAATGGGAAATGAGTTCGTTAAGTTTTTTGTTGCTCAGCTTTTGTGGTTTACAGTTTGAGCAGCATTGTGCTAAATGTTATATGTATGTGTGAGTGTTACTGTATTTGTCTACTGACTAAATGGAGCAAATGGTCGAGTGGATCCCCTCCCCATCTCTTTTGCCACACCCTCTTTTGGAATAGTTGTTTGTACATGAAGCGCTTAGTTTTAATTTGTCTGCTTGCAGTTTTTTAGCTCATCCCCTGCCACCCGCAGCTCTCGTTTACTCTTTCTCTGCCGCCCGCATGCATTTTGTTTCTCGCAAATCTGTTTTTTGTGTGCAATGTGTATATTTATATATATACATATAGTACAATATAGATATATATATATTTTTTACCAGCACTTCATTGTTCAGATACGGGGAAAAAAGCTAAAAAAAAATGAGAGACAAACTAAACGCGCAGTGTGTACACAAAAGCATTTGATATTGTGTTGAGATTTTTCACTCGCTGCCGCAAAAAACAAACAGCTCAATACAGTCAAGGGGAGGAGAGGGTATCTGCGTATTCAATTGCGGGCCGCAAACATTTTTTAGTTTTTTTTTTTTTCAATTGTTTTTTCGTTCATTTGTTAAGGTTCGTTTTTGTTTTTCAACATTGCATGTTCTGATTCAACTTTTGCGTTCGCTCAGTATTCTTGTAATTAACATGGCGATTGTTGCTGTAACATGCCACAAAAAACTGTTGCAACTGAGTTAAATGATGAAAATGTTGAATGAATGAATGCATATACAAAATGTTGCAACATTTGTGTCCATCTAAATGACAGCAGCTTCATTCTGTTTGAAAAGTTGCGACCTCAGCATAATGCAAAAAAAAAATAATGCTAAAGATATCATGTTTAAAATGAAAATGACATTAAAAAAAGTTTGACATGTTGAAATCCAACAATTATTATTATAATATTCAATTTTGATCATATTTTTGTAATAATTTGCAGAAAAAATTGAAACTCTGACTAATTTGTATATATCATATTTAACATTTGTGAAACCCCAAAAAAAAAAATTTAAATTCCCAAAAGCAAAACATTTTTAATTTTTTTTATTACATTCGGACTTCATCGTTGGCTGCTCTTGGCTCTACGATTTGCATATTTTTATGCAAATAATTATAAGCGTGTTTTTTTCTAGCCAGCAGCACTTGTCCCCGCAGTCTCTCCCCCTCTGCCATAAACTCATTTGCGCTTATGCAAACTTCATATGCATTTTAATATAGTTTTCATTTGCTTTATTTAAGTTAATTTATGCGCGTGTTTCCGTAAAAAAACCATACAAGAAAAAGAAAATCGCAGCATTAAAGAGCTAAATAAAGTGCGATTTAAGTATTTTTATTGGTTGTTGGTTAACATGTAAGCAGAAATCTGTGGCACAACAAATGCTGACGGCCAAATGCATTTGCAACAGTTTAACAATCATTTTAAAAATGATTTCCAACTGATGGATTTGTAAATGCAAATCAAATTTTTATGAAAAAATCTAGAAAAAAGAGGAAAACATTTACAATCATATATTCCTGGGCAAATAATTTATTGATGTATTCTATGAAAAATTGAGAAGCTATTTGAAAAATGTTTATTAATTGGAATCAGTTTAATATTAAATGCATTTTTTAGTTGAATGTGTTTATTTTATTTGATTTACTTTTAAAGCATCTGTATGAATAGTTTTCTTTACCTTTCTTTAACTTATATATTCCTTTGGAATCTTTGCTTACATGCAAAGTTTTTGCTGGAATTTTGTTCAAACTTTTGCGGAGAATGTGTCAAATTTTAAGACATTCAGTTTGCTTCTAAGAGTTTATGCACACACACACACATACATATGGAAAAAAGGATAAAACGTCTTTGGGACGAAGGTGTACAACATGCGGTTACACATGAGATTGTGTGCGACTTGTAATAATTAGCCATCATTAGAGTTTTAACACACACACACGCTGAGAAAACTTTGTTGCATCTTTTCGTATCCACCTTCCCCCCTAGCCCTAACCACCCGCCAGCACTCATTTATGTATGTATTACTCTCTGGTGGCTTTATGAATTTTTCAATTGTGCTGCTGCTGCTTCTGCTGCTCCTTTGGTGAAAAGTTTGCTGTAGATTCTCGAGTGCTTAAACATTCATAAATGCAAGTGCACACAGCTCACTAGCACTTCTGTCTCGGTGGCGGCGTTTGTGGGGGCTGGTATGCGGGTAGGTGATTTGACTTTTGAGGTTGTCGTCCTGCTGGTTCATTTGCCTGTGTGTAAGTTAGTGTGTGTGTACCCACAAGAGATGTACAAAACAAGCAGAAGTCAAAAGTCTGGCAAATGCAACCAAAACAAAACAAACAGAAAAAATGTATACACACACATACACACATGCAAACAACAACAAGAGGCAGCAATAAGAAAAACTTTTGCCTTGCATTTCAGTTCCTTGTTTTTTTGTGACTCAATTTTGTGTGTTTGGTGCCTGAGGTTGCTGGCCAAGTTGAAGGAGTGCGGGGGCAGGGGCGGAGCAAGTATATGACGATGAATGTCTTCATAAACCAAACGAAATCAAAACAGAAATGTAAATACCATCATAACGGAAAAGAAAAAATGCACTGAACAAAAAATAGACTTAAATATTTTTGATCAAAACATGCCTGAACTTGACAAATGCTGGCTATTGGCATTTATTTTTGATAAACTAAATTTAAGGAATTTAAATGTTTATATATTTTAAATGTCTGCTGAAATGTGTCAACAATTTATTCACGCATAAATTTGACTTGATAACTAAATGTTGGAAGATTAATATTTTATTTTTATATAACAGCCACAAACGTTTTTACAACAATTTAATCCACAATGTCACAAGAAATTCTGTGGACAAGTTGATTTATTTTTTTGTTTGTATCTATTGATTATTTTTTTTAATGCTTGCAGCGATAAATTGAGTGAAAAGTAACATATATTTTAAACGAAAATAATTCCCAGTTACATTTAAATCGCTTCAAACGCTTCAATGGCGAAATGTGTTTAAATGCTTTCTTTTTTAATAGCTGAAATTAACTCTTTGATAATTTAATCTCCTGTGTAGGCTTCACTGCTTCCTCTGTCCAATCGAGACATCTCAAGATGTGTTCATTACGTCAAGCCGACCAACAAAAACGCAAAGTAAAAACCGCATTTGCCAAACATAACTCAACTCACAAAATACCCTTTAAGCAGCATACTTGAACAAACATACAAACACATAAATACATACGAAAATGTATATATAGAAATATAATTCATATTGCTGGCTGCAGTGTAATGCACTTTTAGCACTGCCGGCGTCGACGTATGTTTCCTGCAACTGACTGTGTTAACCCCTCCCCCCTCTCTCTCCCTGCGACTCTCACATGCCGACACTAAACATCGTTGCGGTTGCTTGCTTGACTTGTTTGTAATTATTTATTTCATACTCGTATAAAGTGTAGCATACTTTTGTGCGTAGACAAGAATTATGGCAATGCTGCCAGTTGTTATTTGTGCATGCCATGTGTGTGTGCGTGCGGGTGTGTGTGAACGAGTGTGTGTACGACTGTGTGTATTTTCTTTTTCTTGCGAAAAGATTTCATGCTAGAACGCCGAGGCCAACAACAAGCGACAGGACAACAACAGGAAGATGTTTGCCAGCAGTCGCCTCCTGCCAACAACAACTAATGTAAGTTGCAAACACACACACACACACACACACACACACATGTCTTGTGTGTACATGTATATAAAATATACTTAAAACAAGCTGCTTGGCTCGTTTACTTGTGGCCTGAACTTGTCTGCGCGCCACACCCCCCGAACCCACTGCGCCCCATCCCTCCCGCCTGTCTGCGTTGCTTTTCTTTCAGCTTAATGCGAATTTCTGCTTTTAACAACAGCTATTGCAATTGTTGTTGTAGTTGTTATTGTTGTTGTTGTGCGAGGCATAACGGCATAAATATAATATGCAGTCTCGCCCTTTGCTGTTGTAAAATATATTACTTTTTAGTATACCCTACCCCCCGCTCTCTGGAGCGTCCCATGTTTGCGCCTTCAGCTGTAATTTCAGCTCATAACAATTACAACAACAACATCAACATCAACAGCAATTGTTGTGCAAAAATCAACTACAACACTCGGCGAGCGAGCGAGCGAGTGTAGAAGAAGTAGTACAAGAAGGCCGTGTAATGTGCTGCTGACATGCCTGGCTTTGTTGTCATACAATACCCTGTACCGATTAAGAAAACTGAGTGTGCAAAAGGGTATAATAAATTTAGGGTGAGAGTTGTCTTAGGTGTGTTGTATTCTTATGATTACAGGGTATCTCCAAGTGTGAGCTGACACCCAAAGAACAAGCTGTTGTTATGGCCAAATGTCATAAGACTTTAAATGTAGGCACAAAGTAATGGCAACAAGCAAAGTTGCCTATTGTATTGCAATACGGTCAGATTGCATATATGGAAAATAAGTTTGTGTGTGTGTGTGAGTGTGTGTGTGTGACAAACATCTGGGTAGCTGATGCGCTTAACAAGATGCAGCAAGTATCTGCAAGCAACGCATTTATTGCTGCAACAAATGATGCAACTGCTACTCGATGAGCTTACACAGTACACAAGAGCTCAAGGGAAACGCTGTGCTGTGACAAATATTTGCGGCACATAAAGCATAATAAGCGATACGACAAGTAGGAAAGAGAGAGAGAGAGAGATGATGATGATGATGCTGATATATATACACATACAAATATATATACCATATGTTTATATACACCGAGAGAATTGCAATTGAAACAATTGCGACGTCAATCGATGGGCAAATAACAACAACAGAAACAGTGGAACGAACGCTTAAAGGCAAATTGAAAACTTAATGAAACCTGTCTTGGGCACACGACACACAACTACGGCCTTGTGGTCCGCTTGGGTTACAGCCGTGGGATGGGGGAGGTTGAGGGCGGCTCGGGTAAATGTGCTGGCCTTTAAAGTGCCGAGACAACTCATTAAAATGCCAGCATGTGAAACATTTTGCAAATTAACTGCAAACGTTGCGTATGCGTAATATACGTAATATAAAATACAGAAGAAGAAGGCAAAAGCCCTGAACAAAGTATTTGCTTAGTTCCTGGCCAACCATTCCATTGCCGCAAACGCACAAGGTAGCAGCTCTGTGTGTGAACTCTGTGTGGCATGTGGCAAGTGGAAGCGGAAATAAAGGCTGACGAGTATGACGACTAAGCTCTGGCAATTATGGCAATTGAGAAAGCCATACTAGGCGCTTTGTGCAGTCAAAACGAACTTTAAATGCGCTGTAAACTAGAAAATAAGATAGTAATAAGTCATTAAATTTATTTTTCGGTACAAAACTATTAAAACAAACGATTTGTAACTTTGCGTAACGACAATAAACTATCAAAATATATAATTGATATTTGTGATATGCCAGAAATAATAAAGCACTTTAGAGATTGCGTACAAATCAATAAAACTGTTCACATAATTTGTAATTGATTTTTTAAACGAATAAAAAACTGTACATAAATATTCATAAATTATAGTTCAAACTTGTTTATTACCAATAAATTACTATCAATAATAAATTATTTTATTTCACATATTTAAATATTTCACTTTTTATCATCATTTAAACTTTTGAAAGCTTCTTTTGCTCAATTCACATTCAAATCTCAACTAAATATTATCAACATCTTAGCAACTGGTATGCTCCATATTCTTATCCAACTGGGCAGAATTCTTTGCATAGCTGTTAGACCTGAAGCGATGCTTGCAGCTCTAGAATTCAAAAGTAGTGGGTGGAGTAGCAAAAGTTTTACGCTGCGTATGCGTAACATCTGGCTAAGGCTAAAGCCAGTTGTTGCCTGCCGCTGGCTGTTGACGCTTTGCCAGCTGAGATTGTGAGTGTGTGTGTGTGTGTGTGTGGATTGGGGATTGTGCCACTCAGAATACCCAATTCCACTTTAATTAAAACATTCACAGTGTGCCATTCTTTTGCTACCCAAACCCCTATTCGCAGCTAGTAATGTTGCAGTAAGTTGCCGAGCCCAGATATATATTCCACATTACACACACACACACACAAACCCTTTTGCTAACATTGTGATAAGGGGGCAGGGGTTTTGGAATGAAGCTGGGCACGTATATTACATAATATGCCATTAATAAAAGTGTTTAAAGTTCACTTAAGTGCCGCATGGAGCTTTAGACAAACGGAAACCGTATCAACAACAGTTAGTGCACACTAAGGAAACTTAAACTCACACACACACACACACTTACACATACTATATGCTCGCGAAGTGGATAGATGGTGGGTGGGTTGGACTTGGGTTTGGGTATTGCAGTTAGCGAAATTGGGTTTGGGTCGGGTTGGGTATTTTGGGGGTGGCTTGGTTGCTTACCTAGCAAAGCGACTGTCTCTCCATTTCTGGTAGTGGATTCCATGACAGACTAACACGCAGTTGGATTTATATGCGGCCAGCGTCAGGGTAAACATGAGTTTAGATTGGCAAGAATGCATAGGGAAGGGGGAGGGGGATAGGGGGAGCGTGAGGAGAGTGGGGCTGGTAGTTGTGGGTAGCGAAAAGCAAGGATGGATGGATAAAGACTGCTAGAGCAAGACAAATGAACAAATAGTGCGGGACTACACTTAGAGAAAACTATGAGGCCAAGGCAGAAAATGATTTCATTAAGTTTAAGGTTCATGAACCTATTTGTATATTTTATGTTAATTTTTATCTTTTTCTTCACATTTTGTTGCTTACTCCAATTTTTTTTTTATTGCTAATTTATTGTTGGTCATCAATTTTTCCCTAAGTGCACCATGAAGTTTTGCGATTGGGGACAATGCTGGCCAACAAAAAAAATGAATGAAGGAAAATGGAACTCCTGCTTGCCTCCCGAGTGAAATGAAAAATCAACTTCACATAGTTCACAGTTCACAGCTGTACGAATCGTTGTGCTTTAGATTTTTCTTCTCTTGCTTTTGATTTTGATTCAGTTGCTGGATCTAATTCTGATGCTGGCTGTGTGCGAGGTGTCCTGCTGCTGCTGGAGAGCGAGACACAAGCTTCAGCTCATTCATTTCCGTTGCGCTAGGAGATGTACTCGCAAACACAATTGACTTTGCGGCTCAGTTTTGTCAAGCTATCAAGCAAGCCAAGTCAATAAGGCACGCACGCACTGAATGCACACACAGAACGAGCGAATATTTACAGTTGTTGCAAGGCAAACAATAGAGAGGGAAACAGACGAAGACGATTCAAATCTAGAAAGCCTATTAACCACAGCTTAAATCTACAAACTGGTTAAAGGATAGATGAAAAGGTAAATTTAATCAAGAAATTAAAATTATATCATACACATTTCCAACACATTAAAGGGTATATTAAGCTCTCGAACACATGCCTGAAATACCATCATCAACATTTAGTAGTGTGTTTTTGCATAAGTTGACACTGTAAAGTGTTTGACATTTCAAGTGCCACGCCCACTCAATTGATGTGCATTTAATTTGTCATAATTTGTGCGACAATTCCAAAATTGTTGGTAAGAGTGGGGGGAGGGAGGTAAGTATCGTAGTTCTGTGACTGCATAAATCATGTGGTTAAACATGAAACGTAATTTGTTGTAAATTAAATAATGCCAACTATTTGTTTGTTGTTCAGTTCGGTTCGGTTCGGTTTTGTTCAGGCTGTGTGTATAGTGTGTGTGTGTTCAGAATTTGGTTGTGCATACTTTTGTGCGACACTTTGCGAAACATGCAACAGCAATGGCAACAGCAGCAACAACAAGTACAGCAAAATGACTGCAGCAACAACAGCAGCAGCCGCACTTGCCACAAAATTTATGACTGCATTAATACACATATAACACGACACACACACACACACACAGATATGCACGCATAACTTGACCATTTTGCTGTGTGTTCTTGTTTTGTGGCATATGCCACACACATACGAGTCGCCTCTCTCTTCCTCTCTCTTTTGCTGCAGTTGTTTTGCTGTTATTGTTGTTGCTCTCAGGCCGGCAGCTGCTGCTGGCTCTTAATTAAATTATGCTTTTAATTAGGCCTTCGTGTTTGGCTCTTCATTTGTTGCAAACATTTTTGCAGCGAGCCTGCAACATTTTTGCCGCTTTTACTGATTGCACTAATTTAATTAAGCGTTTTTCGCCTTTGTTCAATTACTTGGCAAAGTGTGCTCCAAAAAATTAAAACAAAAAACGCAATAACAATAATAGAAAATATACTTTTGACACGACATCTTCAACAACTTATGTGGAATTAAAAATAAATAAATATGCCAAAAGTTAATGGGCGTAAGTGTTGGCAAAAATGTATACAAAATATTTACTATCAATTCATTTATTTAAATGTTTTTTATATTGAATCAATTATTGCCCGAAACTTTCCTAATTTATGCAATTGCTAAGCAAACTTGTTCATCTCTCAAGTCAACACCATTAATAACAAACAAGAAACAAAAGCAAAAACTCGTCTAAAATACTTACATATGCATATTTCAACAGAGTAAGCCCAAAGGAGGATTTTAGACTTTTAGATTTCACTCACTTTTTTTTTACTCTAATAGTTTTTTGCTATTTGTTGTTGCTGTTTTCTGTTTTCTGCATAATTTGGCATCTGGCAAGGGCGGCAACAACAACAACAACAACAACATCAAGAAGTAGAAGGCCAAAAGCTTTTGCATTAAACCATTTGGTCGAAAGGACACGACGCTTATCTCAAAAATGTTGTGGCTAAACGCATATTCAAAAAAACACACACAGAAATTTTTGTCATGTTTTTTGGGTGTTTTTGTGTGTGAATAATTTAAAAACAGGCACCTTTGACACTTGCAACTGACACTTTGCCATGTGGATATGGGGGATATGCGGGCCAAGGGGCAGGCGGCAGGCCAGTCTGTTCGAATGAGGTGATACCCTGAACGCTTTAATTTAATATGCCGTTGAACAGACGGAACAGCAGCAGCAGCATGAGAAAGAGACAGAGCATCCAGGACCAAAAAACCAAATCCCAAAAGTGTACCCAAATCACTTTTGAAACTATCTGACGCCTTGACGCAGTCCAACGGAGACAGACAGACGGACATTCCGATGGAAAGGGCTAGATATCCGTTTAAAATATATAAAAGCGATAGAGACAACGAGGCAGGGAGAGGGGTGAAGAGTTGATCGGTGAACACAGCATGCCAGTGCGCGCTGCTTTGAGGCTGAAGCTAAACATTTTCTGACCACAGCCAAAAAAGGTTTTGGCCAACAAAGCGACGACCCAAAACATACATATTTATGAGGTCCTTGTGGATTTCCATTGAGATAAGCGCCGGCATTTAGGCAACAAGCGATTGCCCAGCGGCTAGCGGCCAAAACACAACCTTTTCGCCCCTCTCGCTTTGTATAAATATATTTTATTTTTTATTTTTTGTTATTCGTATTTAAAATTTTTGCATTTTTATTGACAACAAATTTAATTTAAATTTGAATTTTGGCCCTCTTCCGCTTTAGTTCTCTATTACGCTTTGTAACAAATTGAAAATGGGTCAAAGTTGAGTTGAGAGTTTTTCAGTTTGTTAGAGACTGGCAAAGAAGTCGATTATAGGATGTGTTTAGTCTGTTAAGCTCCCCATAGCTCCTAATTATGTTTTTTGCTGGCCTGGCAACACACAAATCAATTGCCTTCGCCTCAGCCAAGCGTTAACTACGTGCAGCACGCTGCGTATACGTAATGAGCGTTTGCTTTAAGATTCAAGCGCGCAACAACAAACTGGGGGCAAAAACAAGTTAAGCAAATTAAAGCATGAAAGCACAAAACACAGCGTAAAAGCAGCCAAAAACTAACGAGCTGCCGGCCAAGTGGACCAACTCAAGCATCGCGAGCAAACAACAACAAAAACGAAAAGCGAAAAAACGAAACTGACAAGAGCATGAAAAATTGTCACGAGCTGAGAGTTAGCCCAGAACGAAGTGGTGGGGGGGGAGTGATGGAGTGCAGGGCTGGCAAGGAGTAGCGAGGGGTACAATTCATTGCCATCTTATGGAATCTTTGAACAGTGCTGCAAACACTCCAGAGCAACCGGAAATGTTGCTTAATAAAAACGGATATACCAATTTAGTTTTGTTCAAACAGCAACAAAATACAACAAAACAAAACAAAAAGAAACAAAAAAACGTAGCCAAAAACAATGCCAAGGAGCAATGAGTACCGGAATAAAGCAGCGCAACAGACGACAACAACGAAAAGGTAGAGAGCAAAACATAGTGAGAGAGGGTTGGCCACTGCAAAAGCTCAAATAAACACAAAAATAATAGAAATTCATTTAAAGTTAAAGCGCAAATAAAACAAAGAACACAAAAAAACAACACGTAAGAGTGTTACACTTGCCGACTAGGAAATACTCTTAAAAACTTTGTGAAAAAATTTAGTTTAAAGCTGCAAAAAACTTCTGGCTGCCATAACTTTACCAAAACTAAACCGATTTTCTAATGTTATACCTCAAAAATCTTGGTAAAAGCTTTATAATAATACTGCATTTTAATCTAGAAACGAAATTAAATCGATTATCATTAAAATTTCTTATGAATCCAGAATAAATATTTATTATAGGGTTGGAGATGCATCCTTCTGTCTGTAACATTTTTTATTTACCCTTACCATTAAATTAATTCAGGGTATAAAGATGTAAAATTCAGCTGCAAAAAATGCAACAAAAGAAAAAGCCAAAATGATGTCAGTTAAATTGTAGAAATACCCTATTAAAAAACTAAATTGTGAATGCAAAAAATGATTTTAATCAACAAAAACATTTGAAGACAAAACTAACACCATATAAACGTCAGTCGCATTGATGCAAATAAAATGTTTAGAAATGTTTCATAGCCATAAATACTTTTTTAAAATGCAAGAAATTAACTTCACAGCATCCATTAATCCCATACAAATAGCAGGGTATAGAAAAACAAAAAGCTAAATAAAATAAATATAAATAAAATAAAGCAAAGCCGAGCAGAAAGCAGAAAAAGAAATAAACTGTGAAAAACAACTCAGCGTTAAAATGCACAGCGCTGTGATCAGGATCAGAGATGGACAATGAAACGGGACCATTCTGCGGCATGTTGAACATATTTGCAGAGTGGACTCCGGACTTCGGACTCTAACCAAGCAGCAGCAGCAGCAGGCTTAGTGGAAAGAGTTTGGGGCAGAAAGTAGAAACGGGGGTACTTGTAGGGTTTACTGTCGCTAAAGTTTAGCACACAGCTCACAACTCGAGTGGAGAGATTTTTTTATTTGCCTGCTGCAGTTGTTGTTTTTGTTGTTGTTGCTGCTGTTGATGGCCCGGCTGGCCGCAATTTTTGTGTTTTAGGTTTTTAAGCTTTTTAGTTTTGTTGTTGTTGTTTTTTGTGGCTCGCCTTTTTTTTGTGTGTGTTTTGTGTTTTTGCGGCCAATGCAGTTCGCTTACGATTGAATGCATTTTAGCTACACTGAGGAAAATACTTGCAGCTACAATAATATATGTACTATTATATTTGTATCCTTAAAGGCCTAAGAACATTTATTTAATATAACAAGTCAGCAAAATTACCAAAGAAAAATTGATTATTGCTTCTGAATCAGAAGTTCTGATAAAATATTATCTAGTTTCTTTAACGTTAACAGTGTTGCAAAGCGCGGGAAAAAACACAAAAAAGAGGTTAGGCAAAGCGAGAAAGAAGCAAACAGAGAATACTGAGTGTGGATTGTGTGGATTGTGTTTACTGTGAGTTGTAGGCCAGTCCACTAGGGGGTTTTGCTCTAAAACAAATGACCAAAATGACACATGGCCCAGCAAGAGCCCGATGGCCTGCAAATATTTAGGCCATCAGAGCATCTGCCCCACACCACACCACCACCAATCGAAAGGGCAAACACACAAGTTTTTTGCCAATGCAGCAAACGAAGCAAAACGAATTTAAAAATCCAAGAACCATAGAAGCTTTCATGCTTTATAAATCAGCAGTCTTATAATTAGAGCTGCAGCTATTACCAAATCAAATTGTTGCCCCCCACCACCCTCTAAGCCATCTAAAACCCACAACTTCCCCAATAGATTTGTCAATTTTTTGAAAAGGGTTTAACGCGCAAAATCGTGCGGAAAATAGCTCACAAATGTTATTTCTTGTTTTTTATCGGCGAAAGGCTTAGGCTCGGCTGTCTAAGTTTAAGGTGTGTTTTGGAAGGGGGCGCTTTGCGTTCACGCACAGCAGGAAGTGAGTGTGTGTGTTTGTTGTGAAAGAACTGAATTGAGCTGAGCTGAAGCGGAGCGGAGCTAAACTAATGGCTAGGAACAAAATGTTGTTTCAAGCTGTGTGCACGAGCGAAGCTCAATGATATTTTTCTTCTTGTGTTTTTTTCGCTTTCCGGCCAGCCTGCCTAACGCTGTTTTTGTGTGTGTGTGTGTTTGCGTTTTGCCATGGCCAAAAAGAAAAACACACCAGTCAAAAGGAAAAAAAGCGCGTAACCCGGCAAAAGCTGTCATAAAAATTCGCCATAGGAAACAGCCGCCAAATACAAAAACAACATCACAAAAACCCATGCAATGTTTTTCTGAAAATGAGCACACAACAATAGCAACAACAAATAGCTAAAAGAAACAAGCGGAACCAGCTGGAGCATAGTGTATATAGAGGGACGCCTTCAAAGGAGTAAAAGATAAATAATGGCCTCCACTGATGAGAACAGCCAGAGCTCCGCCATACACATATATTTGTGGCATATGGGGTAACCAGAAGCTATTGTTGTTGTTGTTGGAGCAACAGAAGCAGCAAAGCTAATACAATTGAGAGCTCCACATGATTGAGAGCTTTAACATTGCCGGAGGTTGCTCCAAAAGTATTACTCAAGCGTTGAGTTCGAGTTGGGAAAACCTCACGCAACAACAGCTAATACAAAATGATAGATAGGCCATGCGAAACAATTAGAGAAAGACATAATATCACTTAGTTAAGGGGGGTGGAAATCGAAAATCTAATAATAAGCAGAGATGAAGATTAAAGAGCACAATAATAATTTGAGTTCTGGTTTCTGATTAAAAAGATTTAAGTTAGAAAACATTAAGAACTTTTGATTCAAACATTTCTTTTTCCCTTTGATTTCTCCAAACTTTTAACTTAAGCAAAAGCGAAGCAATTTAACTTATGATAATCCTCCACATTCAGCTTAGCTTTCCAACACCCACACACACACACTCCGAGCTAGAGAAAATGCCGTCAATCGCTGATTAGGCAAATTATCTAGTCCTTAGGCAATACAATGAAGCGTATGTTCGTAGTACAGTCATGGCATGTTTTTGTTTAGCAGCTTATCCAACCGCTTCCTACATACATAAACATATGTCTCTGTGTGTGTGTGTGTGTGTGCGATGACTTATACAATCCGCTCAATCAGGCCAAGACAAACAATCAGGATTCGCATCCCTGGAGCAAACATCGGGATTGCAAGCACACACACAAGTCGGGGTGGCAGCCAAGCTGCACTAAGCCGCCAAAACTGGCTAAACTACTTAAGAGTTACGCTCCCCTACCCCTAATCCAATCCGTTATCCGTTAACCCCTCCCCCAACCCCCGCCACACTACCCAAACTTCCAATTTCTTTGTCCACCTTTTGCTGATTAAGGTGCGACTACTGGCGGCATTTTGAGGCGCACACAGCCGTACACACAGGGCGTATGAGCGATGGAGAACATTGTTAACGGCGTTCAACTGTGACAAATGCGTTTGCCGGTTTATACACACACACACACACACACACACACACCCGATATGTATAGAGTTTTGGCCTGCTCATAACATATGTTCTTGTGCATGTTGGCGGCTTAGAAATATTATTTATGAACCAGGCAACGCACACAGACAATGTATGCCTCACTTTGGCCTTACCTCCTGCCTCACCTTTCTCCTCTCTCTCCCTCTAACACTTGTAATTTTTGCTGAGGTTTTTGCACGTTTAGTAAATAAATCAAGCGTTTGTTGTACCCACTGTACTTCCCCTATCGCCCTCCTCTATCTCACTCTCTCTTTATCTCTCACTCTTGCTGCATGTATTGCCACAAAATGCTTTGTGCCATTTTTTATATAAATAATTTGCTGTTGGGCAGCCGTTGCCCCCAAAGAACTTGGTCAGCTTTATTGTTGGCCTTGCGTTGGTCAAGCACTGAGAGAAATCAAGAGCTTTAAATTTGCATTCTTAGTTCAATTAATATAAATGTAAAAAACGTTAATGAAATTAATGTTACTAAAGTTTTTTTAATTCAACATATTTTTTATAAATTTTTAAAATGTTTAAAATACTTTAAATTCTTTATTTCCATTCAATTTATTTTCTCTTTGTGTGCACTTACACAAAAAAATTCTTCTATACACACGAATGGACACGCACACATGCATGCACACCGCACACACAAACACACACACGCACTCGCACACACACGCACGCACTCGCACACCCATAATTCTGACCTGAGCGAGTGACCAAAGCTGTTGTTGTTATTGTTGTGTGTGTGGCATTTTTTGATGATTTATTATGTGTTGCCTATTAACGTCTGCCTTATGATTCATATACACACACGTGTGTGTGTGCGTTGGTGTGTGTGTGTAAATGCCCTCGGGGGCCTTGTTGTAGCATTTGATATCATAAATAAACGCAAATCTATAAACTAAAACAAAACTAAATACATGTGTTATTTATACATACAACTTGCAGAGAGGTCGAAGAAGAAGAGGCAAGAAGCAGAAGGTGGCAAAGTCTAGCTATGAGCGACATTTAACATGACTTTTGGTCATGTTGCAAGTGGTTGTTGTTGTTGTTGTTGCTGTTGTTGCTGTTGTTATTGTTGCCACAGCTAATGAGCACGAAGTTGTCAATGTGTCAATTTAATTAGACAAGAAACGCAACCTACAGAATGACACCAAATTGAATTATTACGATGACAGTCCTCCATGGAGCTTGTGTGTGTGTTTTGCCCATGTTTGTACTTACATGTTGACCACTTCTCCTAATTGTTGTTGTTGTTAACATTGCAACATTTGCGCCACATGATTTGTTGACTCTGGGGAGGGGGAGGGGCCAAAACGCCTCCCAAAAATCACAGCAAGAAATCTTTATTTTCGCATGCTTCATGTGGCACTGAAGTAACTTTGGCGGCTTGGTCGGGGCACCCAAAACTAACTTAAGCAAAGCAAATCAAATCATTTATGCTGCTGCTGCTGCTACTGCTGGCGGCGTCGCCATCAATAAAGCCCATTTGACAGGCCGAGGCACAGGCCCCCGCCCCCGCCCAAGAAGCATTTGGCCAAACAATTAACGCTGCTTTAATGATTTATGTCTCTGTGAGTAGAGAACTTGTGAGATTTGCGTGTGTGTATGAGTGCCGACCATTTTGTGGGTGAGTTAATTATGCCTCAACGGAACTGAATGATGAGCTGCCTGAGAGGTTTATCCTGTTTTGTGTGCAGTATGCGAGCCCAATGCGATTTTCATGGCTTCTTGGCGAAGGTCCGTGGGATTAGTTGTTAAATGCAATTGTACCAATACGATTTTGATTTCGAGATCTATGAATGCACAATTATTCAGTATCTGAGATTTTGTGAGATGTGGCTTCAAAATCTGCCGATTCTGATTGACATCTCATTATCCTATCCCATGCTTCATCTGTATCTCTTTCTTCTCGCTCTGTATATACCTTGCCTCTCACCCTCTCTTCATCTTTTTACCACTTTCTTAAAGCACTCTTTGGTGTCTCATTTATCTCGGCACTGTTTTCTTACGCTACAGTTCTCCCAGTTGACTTTTGTAGTAGCAGCGGTAGTACCGTCGTACAGTAGTACCTCTCTAGTGGGCCATTCTGTGCGCTTGCTTAATATGCAAATTTGATGGCCTCAGTCATAAAATGAGAGAGAGCGCTCAACTCAGAATGCGAGCTGGCAACATTTTCATTTTCAAATTTCACTTGGCAAAATTTTAACTACTTTTCTGAGCCAACTTTTTTGCATGCCACTCGACGTTGGCAAACCCGCCTCAACCCCGTCTATGCCTGCAGCATTTGGTTACTCCCCCCCCAACCCCCCTCCACTCCACCGAAAAAGAAAACCCCTTTTACGTTTTGTTGGCCATTGTTTGTCTATTTACACGAGCTCATTAACATTTGAAATGACTTTCTGCTTTTGCTTTTGCGTTTGTGAACATTTTCTCGTGCGTTGAGTTATTTTAATGTTTTGGCTCAGCAAATACAGACTGCCACCCACTACCACACCCCCTTTTCCCTCTTTTGAGCCTGCTTCAGCACTTGTTTTAATTTCTTTGCGTTTGGCATTAAACAAAAATTTGCAAAAATAATTTTTTTTGGTAGCAACCCAAAAAAAAAAAAATAAGGAAAAGAAGAAGCTTTTTAAACATTTACACAACCTGTTTTTTTTTTTCCATTTCTTCTTCTTCTTGCCATAACCAGTAAAGAGTATATGGAAGTTAGTATTAGATGTGAGTGCGATGGACTCCAGTTTCCAGGCACTCGTTTATGCTAATTTGCGTAATTATGCGCTTCATAAAATCACTCGGCAACTGCAGCAGGCAGCAAGCGGCTCCTAAATATAAAAAAAAACTTCAAGTCTCTCCACTTGCCAACATTTGTTGCTTGGCTCTTCAGTTTGTTCTTGTCGTTGTTGTTGTTGTTGTAACAATTAACAACAGCAGGTGGAGCGAAGGCACAGAGTAGGCCAGAACGCAATACAAATACTACATAAACACATAAAATATTGAAAAAGTTTTTAGAAACCCGAAGACTAAGGGCGAGAGAGAGAGTGGGAGTGGAGGGAGTTGGAAATATGAAATGAAAATGAGGAAAATTTATAAGTGAACGTTTGTTAACCAAAACCATTTCTAAAATGTAACTCCAGACTCCAGTTGCCTTGTTTTGTTTTCTAAATACCCTAACAGCTTGAGTGGGTATGGTAAGGAGTTTGTGTGCCCTTTGCATTGACTCTCGCCATCAAAAGGGTAACCATCTCGTCTAGCATTGCCTGCCTTCACTTCTACTGCATACTGAAAGTTCTTGTAATTGGTTTGTTCGCTTTCAAGTAAAGTTTTGCGAATGAGGTTTACAGCTTGACGCCTGCACTCACCAGCACCAGCCCTGGATTCGTGTATGCTTCATTTGCTTGTTGAATAATTGAACATGGCCTCGCACACATACACACTAACACGCACAAGTACTCTTCACATACATACGTATACGTAACGTTGTGAGAAGTGGGAATTAGCTGCCTTGTCTGGCTTAATTATTTATGACGTTTCACGTACAGTGACTGCCAAACTGTGCTCAGCAGCATAAATTATGCTAAAATTTTCAATTGTTGTTACATCGTTTTGTGCAGTTTTCAATGCAACTAATGAGCAGGCAGTGGCAAGGTGGGTGGCAAGTGGTGGGTGGTGGGAAGGTAAAGCACTATACTGTCCAAATAAAGCCATGGCTAACCACTTTCCGTTATAAACACCTGCCAATCGACGACCATTTGGCTAAATAAAATGCACTGTCGAACGTTCGATGATATTGCATAACACAACAACTACAACAACAACAACATATGTATATTCGATTTGCGAATATATATCCCAATCTATTAATAAACGTATTTTCGGTGTGTGTATCATATGCATATTTTATTAGCTTCAATCTGTATGTGAAAATGGTTTGTGCGTTACGAGAGAGAGATTTTTGGAAATTTGGCTCTTAAATATTTTAGCTCAATTGTGTGCGTTTGAATGTGTGTGAATGTGTTCGGGCTTATATTTGATGAATGGAATTAAAGTTGATTTTACGCAACGCACATTCAAATTTGAAACCAGCAACATGTAAAAGTATTATACAACATTTTGCTTGTTTATGCTAATGATGCTTATATAAATTGCTCCAAAAAAACAGAGTTTAAAATGATTTTTCTAATTGATAAAAGGTTATCCGTGACTGCAATCTAGTGTTAGAATATTCGTCTGGAATATGCTTAGAATAAATGCCCTTTGACCTACAATTCACAGTCGACAAAAATATGCATAGAAAAGAAACCTTTTGACCTGCATGTTACCATAAATAAATTCCACTATGTGCAAACGAGTTTCGCTAAATAAGTTTGCCAGCCATCGAAAAGAAAATTCAATTCACACACACTCACACAGAGATATGTAACATGGTTGTCTGTGTCTGTGACTCTGTGTGCCATTGAAATGCAAATGAAATTGAATTGTTAATTTCAAATAGAAAATCCTTGTGGGCCATTCATTCAATATTGAATGTGTTCGCAATAAATGTAATGACTGGCACAGTTTTCTTTCTCTTTTTTTTTGTAGATTCTCCTCACTATGACGCCACATTTGCCAAGTCAAACATGCCCGCCCCCCCTCACCATTCTCTCCCTACAAAGTGGCGGCAAAATTGGCACGCAAACAAATTTTGTAGGAAACGTGGCCCGTTATTTTTGGCATGACAGTGCGCGAGAGAGTGCAAAGAAAATGCCATTTTATATAGATTTTATATATATGAATACACACACACGCATACGCATGCATAAAGCATATGACGTTTCCGCTTCCGTTTCTGTAACAACCATTGAGAATAAACGCGATGAACAACGACAACTTTTGTGCGTAAACATTTGCCAAAAAAACAAAAAAAAAAAAAAAAATCGGAGTGCAGCAAAAACTGGTAAACTCTGTCAAATAAAAACGCATCTTGCTTATTTGCAATAAACAAAAAAATACTTAACAGCCCTTTTTATAAAACCAATTTTTCATGTAGGGTTAAAAACATATACATATACATATATATTTTTTATTTAAGTAATTATTTAAATTGTTCACCAAAATGTATTCCATTATTGTTTTTAACAAAAGCGTATTCGGCCACAATGAAAGTTTTTTCTGCTCGTCGAATCGTATTTATTCCATTGAATTCAATTTAAGCTCCATTCCATTTAGATCTTGTTAAAGTATTAAAGTCAAGCATAACTATGCTAAGGTCCCCTCCACCCTAAGACCATCGAAGTACTACAGATAGCTATCACACCCATGTACACACACACAAACAAACACAGGAGCACAAAAAAAAATCAAGAACTAAACGTTCTACATTCTGGAAATACGTTGACAAAGGTCGAGACCTCGTTTACCTGCCAAAAGGTTGGCAGTCCGTGCAAAGGGTGTGATTATGCCGCTGACACATGACACCTCCAACTCATGCAATGTGTGTGTGTGTGTGTGTGTGTGTATTGTGTTACTATGAGTATATGTGTGTGTGCTTGTGTGTGCGGTCAAAATGTTGCCCCAAAAAAGTTACAGAAATATTGTAGCATATTTTGTACTGTTGTCGCCCATCCAATGTTGAGCTATACACTAACTGAGTGAGGGGTACTTGAGTTTTTTTTAAGGGTATGTAAGAAAGTATACGAAACGTTATTTTTATGGTCAGGATTGAGGGTGTACTGCATGTAAAAATAAATTTTTGTGCTAAATTATAAATTCATGGTAAAAACTTAGATTATTATAAAAACATTATAAAATATTATCCCCAAAAAAGAAAATTTTTAATTTATTTTATTGAGAGCAACTTTTTAATGGAATATTTATATGTTTTCACTATATTTCATGAAAACCTTCAAAACAAAGAGTATTTCTCATTCAACTTTTGGACAATGAATTTGTTGCTTTAGTGTTCTTTTGCTGTTAGTGTTTTTGTACCCTTTTAGCACATGTCAAAGCATTTTGAACTCGATGGCATTTCGTAACAGCATTTTCACCTTTCTATGACTTCTCTTCACAGAACCCTCAGATTTTGTTGCTTTTCCACCAGTATTGCTACTGTTTGTTGCTACTTCCCTCTCTCCCTCTCTCTCTCTGTCTGTGTGTGTGTGTTTGTTCGATTGTGTATTTTGTTTGGCCGCTGCCCGCTTTCAAAATGCCATTTAGAAAATTCAATAGCGCTTTGATTTTGTTTCGTTTATTTTCACAAAGTGTTTTTCAGTGACCTCTTCCCCACCCCTACCCCCACTCTCACCCCTCCTTGGCACCCTCTTTCAGTGCTTGCATAGCTCTTTGGCCTGGTCATCAGTGAAAAGCAGCGAGTCGACTCAAATCGATTTCGCGTCGTTTGTTGATTTTTCGCTGCGTTTTGTTTAGCGTAAAAATCAAACTGTTAATTTGCGCTTTTGTCTGCAAACGCATTTTCGGTACGGTACGGTTCAGTATACGTACCGTAGGTTTTAACTTAAGAGAAGCCTCCGAAAGGACTCGACTCCAAAAACCAACAATTTTCAAACGCACAAGCTCCAAACCCAAACAACAACAACAACAACAGAGATTTCCACTGAAAAGCACTTTGGGCAGCCATTTTGTTTGTTTGCTTGTGTCTATTTGTTTGTTTTGTTGTGTTTATTCGGTTGTGTTTGTTTGTTAACTTGTTTTTGCGGTTAGTTGAGCGCCTTTGTTTTTGTGGCGGCAAATTAATGTTTGTCTAAAGGATTTAATAAGTAAATGATTTTACATTTTCCTAAATGGTCCTCAGCTAAACCAAAGAATAACAACAACAACAACAACTGCGACGACGAACACTCTTTCAACAGTTTTGAAAAGTTTTTCTCAACGCTCTGCGCTGAAATGAACTTTAACATCATGAAATCATCAATCAACATCAATTCAAATCCAAGTCAAAAGATGAACAGTTGATAGACAATTGTGAAGGAAATTGAATGTGCACCAAGCACCGTACTGAGCGTGTATGTGTGTGTGTGTGTGTGTGCATGTCCACATAATTTATCAACATTGAATGATGTGCTCCTCTAAATATGAATAGAGAGTGAGGGTCTTTGAAGCAAAGTGAATGCGACGAAAAGAGGTAAAAAAGATTGGATAATAAATTAATTAAGTCTTGCTATGCTTTATATGGGATGTGAGATCCTGTGTGTTAAGGAAATATTTGAAACTGCTATGAAATGTTGGTCAAAATAGTTGCAGCACCTGCTAGCTTATCGAATCTCATATTTTCTCATGTCCAATTTTAATCAGAGCTGATTATCTGCTTAAAACTCCAAGCAAGTTACGCTTAAGGGCATAGTTCGAAAGTGGAACAAAGAAAGCTTAGCTTGAATCAAAATGGCAAGAAAGGCGAAAGGGAGAGAGAGAAAGAACTGATTTTGTTGCCATCAATTTTGAGCCATTTGTTTGCTTTTGTATTCGCTGGCTGCCTAGCTAAAAATTAACTTCACGCCAACTATTAAAAAGTCTTATTAGATTGCTTTTATGCCAAAGTTTTTGGCTGCTGCTGTTGCCTAGGGCAATACTCTAGCTTCTCTTCTTCTTACACACACTTTTTGTTCTCTCTATTCGCTCTTTCTTTCTTTATATATATGTATTTCTCTGCATCCTCGCATCTACCACAGACACATCACACGACGCTAGTTACTTTACTTTTAATTACTTTTGTGAAAATTCATTTATCACTTTTATCCCAGCTCAAACCGAAGCACAAAGCGTGGCGACCAACGGACTAGGTGCTCCAAACTCCCCCAACCCTCGAAAGATCTATGCGAAGGGCCATTTTTCAACTGGCAAACTTTTTACACACCCAAACACACACACATACGAGACGACGACAAGAAGGAAAGCGAAGAAGGCAAGGATATAAAATTGAACGCCCTTTGGCCAGTCATCGGCCAGTTTGGCAGCTGAAAAAGTCAAGTGGAAATTCAATGATGCCATTAATTGGCCAAAGTTTTCACTTATGTTCTGATTTTTGGCCCAAACACACACACACACATTCCCTTTGGGGCTAAAACTGGCCTTGGCTAATATTAGGAGTGCTGGAGTCTAACTGTGCCAGCAACTACAAATGTTGCTGCCTGCTAAATTTACAGTTTCCTCCCATAACCCCGCTGCCGCCGTCGCCGCCGCCGACGACGCTCCACAACTTTTGTCCAACTCTCTCTCGCTCTGTGCAGCCAAATTGCATGAAATCAGTTTAGCCAGAAACACGCCCACACACACACACACACACACACATTGCGCCCAGCTGGGCTAGCTGACAAGCTGGTTTGGTTTGGGTTTGGGTTGGTGGCCCATTTATCTTGCGATTGCAACTAGCGCGAAACCCTAAACGTTTCCTGCACGTTCTCTCCACATGCATGCATACATACATGCCACAAGGAATTATACTTGCCTCACTCCCGCCATGAGTTGAGTTTCCTTTCTCATCAGTGGCAGTATCACATGCATGTCAAGCTAATATATGTATATGTTTAGATTAAAGGATCTGTGATGTCTATCTTGTGTCTATGACATAGTACAACATTATTCATAGCTGAACCAATTTTCTAGTATTCATTACCTTAAGCTCTTGGAAATTTGTCAAACTCTAAATTTATTATCGATTTCAACCTTTTACTGATTAAGAAGTTCTACATTTTAACTTTCAGCCCGACTTCCTTTCAATATTGCTAAAAATATGTTAAGATTTTAATTTGACATCGCAAAAGTTGCATACTTGTTCTCCAAAAATGTATTTTTAACTTCTTAATTACCATTTGGCAGCTTGGATGAACCTTGGGAAGAGGCAAGAAGCTTAAAAGAAAAGTTTGCTTTGGCATTGCCTTAATGCATCTATCACGCCGTCGCCGCTGACGTCAATTGCAGTTCTCATTTCTGGCCATTTGTGGCTTGGTGGCTTGGTGGCTGGGGTAGATACAGTTATTACCCTTATGGCCATTTGAGTTGCATGAAAAATGGGCGCGTCATTAGGCGTTGACATGCCATAAACAAACATTTTGCTTCTGCTCCCTTCTTTTTTTTTTGCATTTCAAGCGGAAGCGGAAGTGAGCATGGAAAAAAAATGTGAAAAAAAGAAAACCACTCATAAAACTGAGACAAAACTTTGTGCAGATTGATGACAAGCGAACGAGAGAGAGAGGGGGTGCAAGGGGCAAGGGCCATGGGGACGTCAAGCGGTCAGGGTTGTGTGAGTGAATGTCAATCGATGGCCACGCTTCACTGTAACGAGTGGCACGAAGGGGCGAACAGAGCCAGCCGTCAGGCAATGCAAAAAGACTTGAGCTTGCGTTCGTTCCCCCCTCCAAAAAAAGTTTTGCCTGATGTCGCAAACTTGCAACTATTTTTGCCCCACAATAAAGTTGTTGGTGGAGAGGAGACGACACCCCCGACGGGCATCTCTCACTCACTAATAGTCAAAAGTTTAAATTGTTACGGAGCGCGGCCGTATGAAAAGTCAACGCGACACTGCAGTTGCAACTCCTCAGCTGCTGCAAAAATGGAGCATAAAAAAGAAAGAGAAGAAAATTGTCAGAGAGTCGTTTATCTTCGAGCCCATAATGACAGTTTTGGAATAGAGCTGGGCACCACTCTGACACTTGACAGAAGCAAAGATACTCTACTAGAGTGAAATACACTTTTTTTCCTGTGTGTGTTTTGAAATCGTTGTGTGGGTGCAGAAGGAGTACAATTCTCATTGTTGATTGCTGCAGTTGGTTACCTGTTTTTAAAGTTGAAGAGAAATTGTTTGTTGGCTGGTAAAACTATGCAAAGGAGTTTTTGGTATGCATTGAAGATGAATTTCGGGACGAAAAGAGAATGCAGGAAAACATGAAAAAGGTTAAAACAAACAGTTAGTTTGACAAAGAGTATCTGTTATATCCTTTGACTATACTTAGTTTAAGGATTTCTTAGCTTTCCTTATCGTTTTCCCAAAGAAAAGATTAACTATCATTTAAAAAGTGCTTCAGCTATAACAAAGTTATGGCTTGAGCTCACATCGTTTCATTTTTTAGTTAGCTTCAGCTTTTCTAAGCCATATTTATAATAGCTAAGCCATAATTTAAACTGATACGATCTAATAAAATGTCAGTTTCTTAGTTTTTTAGTTCGCCATAAAAAGAACATTTCAGTCATAAAGTGATTCCATACACACACACACACGCAAGTGTTCCGTTCTCTTTATGGAAAAACCATCTAACTGCAGTTTAAGCATCACTTCCGGCTAATAAGCGTGCAGTTTGAAAGCCACTGTACTATCCAGCTGGCTGTTGACGACGTCGACGACGACGACGCCTCCTGCTAAAGGGCTATAAACGTGGCTCATTTTATTGTGTTTGCTTTGATTACGAGCCACATTTCGCACGCTTAACAACACAGTTTGATGGCCACTGCCGCCGTTTATGGGTTTGACATGCAGTTTGATTACCTCTTGGGTTCGCTCTCATAAATAACATGCAACACTTCAAAAGCAAAACAACAACACAAAAAGGAGCCAAGTTAACGACCAAATCAGACATGCCACCAGCTGCTACACTCTACCTCCACACACCCGTGCCCATCACTTTTGCACCTCTATGGGGGGGTATGTCATAAATTATACGACAAATGCGTTTGTCTTGGGGCGTTGCCATTTCCGAATTGTTGCCTCTGCTGCTGCTGCTGCCAGCTGCAATCATTGCCAATGTTGCACTAGCAATCGTGTTGCATACTTTTCGGCGCACTAGCACCAAGCTCCTAGCTTTTACTGTTGCCTGTTTGTTGTGTATGACGATGACTATGACTACTATGCCAAGGCTGGCTCCACCCTCTCCCCCACACGCTGCCAGGCAAGTATGCAGCTAATATTATTTTATTGCCTGCGACTTAAGAAGCCGCAAAATTTATGCGACAACAACATGGAGCAAGTAGAGTAGCAGCAGGAGCTGCTGCAGTTGGAGCCATAATAATAAAAGGCAGCCAGCAGGTTGCCGTTTGCCATTTTGTGCAGTTGCTTTTTGTTGCAACAACCATTGTTGTTAAATGCCCTAGAGTTATGTGGCAGCAAACTGGGTATATGACTATGCAATAAACTAAGAAACATATTAATTTGCTTTCAGTTTAATAACTTAACTAAGAGTAGAATAATGATTTCGTTTTTCTAACATGTTTAAGGCCATGAAAATGGTTTATTTCTTAATTAAACTACATATTGTTAACATACTTCAATCATGTCGAAAACAATTTAGAGCTACATAAATTATTTTTCTAGATTTAGCACCACATAAATTTTTATTCAACTCATTTAGTTATTTTAAAAAGCAACATGATTGAAAAAACTCAAGGTAAAGCTTCACAAAATAATAATTTAATGTTATTCAATATTTCAACTTGCCAAATATATATCTATTTTCTATATCTATACATAGATATATCAATTGTATTCAAGGGTATCGCATATATCATAATTGTAGATATTGGACAGCTGTCTGCTGACTTGTTTTAGTTGCTATTGTTGCACTCAGAATGCAAACAAATTTGCATGCCGTCAGTTACTATTTTACTGCCAGCTGGGAAATGGTGGTGCTCCCTTGCAACAGCAGCAGCAGCAGCAGCAGCAGTGGAGGTGGTAGATGGTTGTGGGTGCAACTCTACCTTGGCAACAAAAAATAAAAACGAGTAGTAAATCTTTTTGTGCTTCTTTTTTCATTGCGGTTATTTCGTTTTGGTGTAGATGGTGTGTGTGTGTGTGTGTGGGGTATGAAACTTCTTGCCAGCGTTGCCACATGGTGTGAAATATGCATTGAGGAATGGGTGTATGACGCAGGTTGCAAGAAAGGCGCGCGCGTCACATAACCGTCTAAAGCAAGACTGTTAGCTGCCGCACAGTTGGCCACAAAAGTTTCTCGCCACCTGAACGAAAGAAGCTGGTTGCATTGCGTTGCATTTCGTTGCGCTTCGCACGTTGCACACGTGACTTGTTTATGTAGTTGAACTTTTCTGCGGGAGAGTGTGTGTGTGTGTTGCATCTCCTCATATATACACATGTTGTATGCAACTCTTTGCTGCAACCATGCAGACTGCAGCTGCCTTTTGCATTGCATTCATTTTCTGTTTCGTTAGCTGCTCACTGTCCTTGCCACCTGCCACCTGCACACCTTGTTCACCTTGTGCTCTACCCCTCCTCCCCCACTCGCCCTGCTCGAGTCAAGAAACTTGCTTTTATTGATATTTAAACATTTTTTATTGTGCGTTCATAAATTTTTACTCATTTACTTGAACAACTGAGTTTGTGTGTGTGTTCCTTTTTGAGTTATGGCTGCATAAATTGTATCTTGTTGCAACTTGACTATGCAACATATATGATAAAGTTGGAATTTAACAAAGCAATGAAAGTTCTGTTCACATTTTTCTGTAGCTTAAATATGTTTTTGTGTGATTTTTACTATGACAACTATAAAGTGCATACAGAGAGACCCTAACTAAAAAAAACTATTCTCAATTTACTTCACAACAAACTGATTGCAACTGTTTGAAAAGATTTCCCTCATGTATTAACATGATTTTTACACACACACACTTCTTTTTTCGTTTGCTAACTTTTAGTCTGTAGCTGTTATCAGATCCGCCAAAAAAGTAGAAAAAAAAAGTAAAATAAAAGCAGCTTTGCCGAAAGCAAAAGTTTTCTACTCATTACATTTTGCACTTAACAGCTTGCAACAGTTGCGAGTTGCCAGTTGTCAGATTGTTAGTCGCACTTGCAGCTGTTGCAGGCAACTTTTGAGCAAAGACTTTCTTGGCTTTAACTTAAAGCCAAACACGTCTGAGGCTTAAACAAAACAAAAAGCATGAAAGAAACATTCCCAAATAAAGCCCAAGCATAGCTGGCAGCTAATTTGACATTTAAACGTCAAATGTCAATCAGACAAAAGCAGCAGACACGACTAGACTAGACGAGAAGCAAACTAAACGAATGGCTAGCCACAGCGAACAGACAATAACGAACAACGAACAACGAACAATGAGCAGCAACGAAAAAAATACATAATTGGCCACAAAACAAGCTGCGAGTAAAAGTGCAAAAAAAAACCAGAACGAGAGAAATTTTTGCTTAATGCGCCGTATGAATCAAGCAAAAAGCAGCTGTAATTGTTAAAGTATCAGCTGATAGACTAGAACACACTCTATAAACAAATCATAAGCTTTGGGCAGTGCAAAATCTATAGATAAATTGAATAAAAATGTCTTAAACTTATTCAAATATTCAATAAATTTTCTTTTGTCCACAGGGTATAACCCAGATCAAACGTTGAAAATCATATAAAAACTCAATGTGATAGTAAAAAAATTCACCCAGCAATAACAATGATGGGTAGCAAAAAAAAGAAAGAGTTTCTCGTTGTTGTAGTAAAGCTGTAAGCAAAATTTGCTTGGCATGTTGGCTTCTCCCACACCCCTTAAAAACAAGAGCGTAAAAATCTGCATGCGTGTGTTTGTTACGCCAGGGATACCCCTTATATATCATAGAGTAGGGGGTAGAGGTGTGGACTACCCAAACACGGATTGTACGATTCTACAAGAAAATCGCATTTTCAACGCGTTGCAAAATGAGCCAAAAAAAGCAAAGACGGAAGGAAAACAAAAACAAAAACAGGCAAAAAAAAAAAATAAGAATGAAAAAAATGCTTCAAGCTGTAAGGCGACGAAAGATAGCGTGAATGGGCGTCAAGTGGGTGGTGGAGTGTGGGTTGAAGAAGGGGGTTACACGCCTTGCTAACAGCAAATAAAATAAACAGCAGCTAGGAATGCGGGCGTTTCAGAGAGGGGCACACCCGCCTGTCGTTAAGTTGAGAAGCGCGCAAAAGTTCAAGTTTTTTTTTGCAGGCGGCAACTCCTTGTTGTTGCCTCCTTGTTGCACCCTGCCAGCAGCTGTGAGGCACAGCTTCATCTTCATAAATTTCTAGCATACCCTGTACATAGTTTTAAGAAATGGTTGAGAAGGGTATAATGATGTGACGAATAGTGTAAGTAATAGTATAATGATAGCTGCATAAGTTTATCGATAAATATCGATATCTTTTTGATGCAGATAAAGGGTAACGCTTAGTGATCATAACACTTTTTTCGTTACGGTATCGTGAGCAACCTGATGTGCTGCGTCATGTTGCATAAAAGCGCAGTTTTTGGCTTGCATCATGCATGCATTAAACATGCCGCACACCGATCCACACTCCTTGCCACCAGCAGCTGACCTGCTGCATAAGAAACGAAGATAATGGGCATCGGGCTGCATCGCTACTGTCCGAAAGATAGTCAAGAGTTCAACGCTGTTCGCGTCAAAAATTCAATTGCAACTTGTGGAGAGAGGCAAGAAATGCAAATTAGAATGCCAGCAAGGCACACACAAAAACAAAAAAACACAGAAAAAACCATTGCAAATGCAGATTCAGATACAGCACAGCACACAGAAACAGATGCAGATACAGATACAGATACAGATACGGAGAGCCAAAGACACAGATGGAAGATAGTACAAGATGCGGGCGCGGATGCTTTGCTTGCTAATTGTATGCAATCTGTAGGTGTTGCCTTTCCTTTTGTCTCTCTCTATTTCTCTGTTGTTGTTTTCGCTCTACTTCTACCTGTCTACCCTGTCATGGACTGCGGCCATGTGGCTGACAGTTAAACAGACGAGAGTTGAGACCTAAAGCGAGATGCTGGCCAAAACTCTCAAGTGTTTTCCACTGCATCCAAAGTTACTTTTTTCTAGATCCCATTTTAATGAAATTTCTGTGAATCTAGGTTATGGATTTTAAAGTTAGCTTCTGGTGCGCAGCGCAATATTATAATAAAATATTTACGATATAATATTAAAGAAGAAACATCTGTTTTGTACTTTAACTTTACTTAAAATGTTTTGAAGCTCAAGATTTTAATGCAAAACAAGTTTTATATAGATTTTTCAAACTTAAGATTCAAAAACCTTGGAAAAGTTTCTTACCTTAGACTCACTTAAATAAACTCAATGTTAACACAACCTATTTCCACGATAAACACTATGTTGACTGTGTGCATGTGTGTGTTAAGGTGTGTGTGTGTGTTCCTGATTTAATTATTTCTGTCGGTGTTAGATGCTTTAGCATATGGCCACAAGCTTTATGGAAAAAACCAACGCCATGGGTCGCAAATATTTACAAAGGATCTTTTACAATTTTCAACATAAGAAAATAACAAAACGGAAGAAACTTGCCAAGCAGCGCGTGAATAACATAATAATGATGATTAAGCTATGTGAAAATAATTTTTGGCGCTGTTATTTTACACGCTACAATATTTTTGTGTGGAAGACAAAATTTTCTAGCTTGAAAACTTGTTTAAAGTTTCATTTGTGTGGCTTGTTTTGCGTTGTTGTAATTTTAAACGCAATTGAAGAGGCTGTATGCCCCAAGGGACTTGCAACACATATGTGCGTGTGTTAGTTATACAAATCACAAATTGCCAAATTGAAAGGAAATTGAATACAAACAAAAATGTTGTACATGTACGCTTGTGGCGCTGATTAGGCCGAAAGTCAGCTTAAACAATAATAATTATTGATAGCTGCAGTCAGAAAGAATTAACACAATCCCCTAGGGTGGTTGGCCAGGATATCGCTTCCAGCTATATATCTTCAGTTGACAAAATGCCGGAAATTCAAGCAAAACAATGAAAATGAAAATGTAGAAAGAACTGCGACAAGATTTATGAGCTGTTGCACAAATTGCAAATTGAATGACAACAAATATTGTAGTAAGTAGCAACCCTGTCACCCTTCCTGCCACCCCTGCCACACACCCATCCTGCTGTCAGGCAGCCCTTAAGTGTGTCTGAATCACGTTGCCGGCTCAGCGTCTAGACTTCCGTCGAGACATTTTCCAAAATGGAAATTCGAATGTAATGTCCTCGCATTTCGCAAAAGAGAACGGGCGCTGCCACTTAACAGCATCCGGCAGGGGTGTACTTGCCACACTGCGCACGTTGCGCATGCAACGTAAGCAATTGGCCAGCGGCCAGACCATAATGTCAAACGTTAACAAACATTAATTGTGCAAGCACATTTTTACATGGCCAACAAATGTTGTTGCCACACACTTTTGGCTCATTTAACGTTTTTGTGGCTATATTTCAGTGTTATTTGTCAACGCTGCGCTTTCTGTACACGCTCTTACACACAGTTAAAGATAGACGTATCTGAAAGATGATTCATCGAGTTTCTGCAGTAAAAATTTGTTAACAAAACTTCCGATAGTCATAACTTCGTCAAAACTCACACGATTTTTAAAAGTAATAACTCAAAAGTCTTGTTTTGAGCCCTAGAATAAAAATGCATTTAAATCTAAAAACGCATTTTTTACAAGAACTTCATGCCAAAATTTTGTGACCAAATATCGACTTGGTAACAGTTCAAAACTTTCGATAGTCATAACTTCTTCAAAACTCACACGATTTTCAAATGTAATACCTCAAAAGTCTTGTTTTGAGCCCTAGAATAAAAATGCATTTAAATCTAAAGCGCATTTTTTACAAGATTTTCATGTCAAAATTTTGTGACAAAAAATCGACTTGGCAGCAGTTGAAAGCTTTCGATTGTCATAACTTCGTCAAAACTCAAACGATTTTCAAATGTAATACCTCATAAGTCTTGTTTTGAGCCCTAGAATAAAACTGCATTTAAATCTTGAAACGCATTTTTTACAAGATTTTCATGTCAAAATTTTGCAACCAAAAACTGACTTGGCAACAGTTCAAAACTTTCGATAGTCATAACTTCTTCAAAACTCACACGATTTTCAAATGTAATACCTCCAAAGTCTTGTTTTGAGCCCTGGAATAAAACTGCATTTAAATCTAGAAACGCATTTCTTACAAGATTTTGATGCCAAAATTTTGTAACCAAAAATCGACTTGGCAACAGTTTCAAGACTTTCGATAGTCATAACTTCGTCATTTTTCACACGATTTTCAAATGTAATACCTCATAAGTCTTGTTTTGAGCCCTAGAATAAAACTGCATTTAAATCTGAAACGCATTTTTTACAAAATTTTTATGTCAAAATTTTGTGACCAAAAATCGACTTGGCAACAGTTTCAAAACTTTCGATAGTCATAACTTTGTAACTTTTCACCCGATTATCAAATGTAATACCTCAAAAGTCTTGTATTGAGCTCTAAAATAAAACTACATTTAAATCTAGAAACGCATTTTTTACAAGATTTTCATGTCAAAATTTTGCAACCAAAAACTGACTTGGCAACAGTTCAAAACTTTGGCGCTGCGAATTAAGTCCCCAATGAAATAAGTCCCCAAACCAAAAATGAAATAAGTCCCCAAAAATTTACATGGGTCACAACAACAACGATTTTTCATTAAAATTGGGGACTTATTTCCTAAAAAATATTTATTTTTTTGGTTTGGGGACTTATTTCATTGGGGACTTAATTCGCAGCGCCTACTGCCACGCCTAAACTTTCAAACGCCGTAAAGCAGTGGCTCACGCCACTGCTATTGGCACTATTGGTTATGTTCCGGAGCAGATCACACTATCGGGCACATTTTTTTCATGTGTGTTCACCCCCCCCTCTCCCTAGCGTTCTTCAAAATCACGAATATTCATGATAATTTCAAAACCCCATAACTCTGCTTAAAACTGCAAGCAGATACGCTTTCAAATAATTTGCAATATTTCAACTGCCCTTGTTGCAGAAAGAATGTTGAAAGTTCCATGCAGGTTTTTGTATAAAAATAAAAATAAATGCGTTTAAATAAATATGAATTATGAAGGTATGAACCAATAAATTTATTGTAATAAATAGAAGAAAATTTAAAAAAAAAAATTTATTATTTAATTTTTCAATTTGGGGACTTATTTCATTTTTTAAATTGGGGAGTTATTTCATTATGAAATAACTCCCCAAATTTAGGGACTTATTTCATTTTTGGTTTGGGGACTTATTTCATTGGGGACTTATTTCCCGCACCCCAAAACTTTCGATAGTCATAACTTCTTCAAAACTCACACGATTTTCAAATGTAATACCTCCAAAGTCTTGTTTTGAGCCCTGGAATAAAACTGCATTTAAATCTAGAAACGCATTTCTTACAAGATTTTGATGCCAAAATTTTGTAACCAAAAATCGACTTGGCAACAGTTTCAAGACTTTCGATAGTCATAACTTCGTCATTTTTCACACGATTTTCAAATGTAATACCTCATAAGTCTTGTTTTGAGCCCTAGAATAAAACTGCATTTAAATCTGAAACGCATTTTTTACAAAATTTTTATGTCAAAATTTTGTGACTAAAAATCGACTTGGCAACAGTTTCAAAACTTTCGATAGTCATAACTTAGTAACTTTTCACCCGATTATCAAATGTAATACCTCAAAAGTCTTGTATTGAGCTCTAAAATAAAACTACATTTAAATCTAGAAACGCATTTTTAACAAGATTTTCATGTCAAAATTTTGTGACCAAAAATCGACTTGGCAACAGTTCAAAACTTTCGATAGTCATAACTTCGTCATTTTTCACACGATTTTCAAATGTAATACCTCATAAGTCTTGTTTTAAGCCCTAGAATAAAACTGCATTTAAATCTAGAAACGCAATTTTTACAAGATTTTTATCACGAGAATCTGCGACCAAAAACCGACATGGAAGCCGGATGAAACTTTCCATTCGCATAACTGCGGCATTATTTATACGATTTTCAAATGCAATAGCTTCAAAATCTTGGAGTGATTTGTATATTAATGCTGCATTTAAATTTCTAAATGCGTTTAATACTTTTCGTCATTTAGAATCTAAGCACTTAGCACTTAGCACATTAATCTTTTACAAGCATAATCCCATCAATAGTTTTTCTCTCTCATTTAGAGAGCATTTAAGACTCGCTTTATTAAAAAGCCAGGCCACTTGGCCCTTATTTACCCACCTTCACCATCAGCTGCTGCACTTAATTTATATATGTATACATACATATATATATTTTCGGTTCTTGTTCTTTTGTCTTTGTGTTTCACAGTTGAGCGAATTTTCTTTTAATTAATTTTAAATGAATGTCGTTCGCTGGCGCGTCGCAAACTTTTTTGCCCAAGCAGTTTCCGGCTTTTCAATGCAGCAGCGAACGGCGAACGGCGAACGGCGTACGACGAGCGACAGCAGCGGATAGCAAATACGTAAAGGGGTTGGGGATTGGTAAAAATGTGGAGTTTTCATAGCCGTTGTCCAGCCAAAAAGTCATGCAGCACGGTGTGGCGCGTTGACTTTTAGCTTAATTAGCTTTTCGACGAGCACAAATTTTCTTTCTCATGTTTTTTTTTTCTCGTTTTCGTTCTGTGCAACAGCAGCAGGTTGATATCAGCTGTGTCCCTGCCCCTTCTCCTGCAGAAGTGACTGGCATGGAGTCCTATATTACCTGCAAGCAAGCAAACTCGTCGCCTGCAATGTGAACGTGAGCCAATTAAATGGGTTTTGCAATTGCAACAGCCAAGCAGTTGCAGCAATTGCAATGTGAATCAAACAATGATGCTGTTGCAGCTGTTGCTACACGTTTGCTACTACTGTTTGGCTGGTGACGTCATTTCAACTCTGACTCCGACTGTCTGAAAGTCGTCATTTGCCATTTTATACTGATCCAAATGTGTGTTGTCCTTTTTTTTTTTGTAAACATCTTATACCCTTTAAAAGCTTTAATAGAAAAAAGCATTTTCCACAAATGAGCGATAATAATTGTTAAATTTTTGTGATTCTCTTCACATCATAATTTATTAAACACTTTATAGATTTATGATCATATCTTTATTTAAACAGTCACTTGACATCGTATATTTTTACAGGGTATCTTTTTGGCTTAACTGCTTGTTAGTTAAGCTGCCAGACTTGTTGTTCTTGTTGCTGGCTGCGCTGTTGCTGTTGTTATGTGTTGTTGCATGTATTATGTTTAAGCTTCGCAGCATGTGGCATTGCCCCTCTCTCTTTCTCACTCTCTTTCTCTCTTAGTTTGTTGCCGCTTGAAGCAAAATGTGTTGTTGTGTTTTTTTTTTGTATGCTCTTGTGTTTCCGCTTTTGTTGTTGTTGCTTTCTTTGTCGTTGTCGCTCGTTTGTTTCTGTTGCTGTTGCTGCTTCTGTTGCCAGTCACCATTTCAGCATTTGCTTTTGGTATTTAACATTCATTTGAAATTGTCATGCCCGCTGTTGGCTCTTTGGCTTTGCTTGCCGCTGTTGTTTTTATTTGGAGGGTGGCAGGACTGAGGGTGGGGGTTGGGGTTGGAGAGTTGAGAGTCCTTTCCTGCACAGCGATTATGTTGATTGCAGTGCAGTTCCTGTGGACCCGCCGCTGCTTATTGTTTGCCTAACTGAATGACTGAATGGCAAAAGGGACAAGTGAATACAATTGCTTAAAACTGAGGGGTGCGGTTGGCACTTGAGTGGCGGAGGGGGTGGAAGAGGGGTGTCGCGGTTGGTTGGGTTATGCCCTTAAACTGCCGCACGATTTGTGTTTTTATCCACTCATTTAGCGCACGCTTCTGCAGAGCCATCGCCATTACATAATGTTCATTATATCCTGTTGATCTTCTGTCAAATGAAGCCGCCTACTCAACGGAAAGCTCAACAAAGCGGCTGAGGCAACAGGGAAACAGTGCGTCAATTGCATGCAAAGTGGTTAAGGGGTGAGAGAAAGGGCCAGAAGCAAAAACTTACAGTTCAGTTGCCACAAACAGTACATTTTCTTTTTTCATTTTTATTTTTGGGCACTTTGCATTCGTTTCTGCCCCATTAGAAAAACAGTTTTTTTTCAACATTATGGTAATCATTTCTGTTAATTTTCACATTTTTTAACTAACGTTCAGCATCAAAAAAATTAACTTTTGACTGATTTGTTCTCAACACACATCAATAATATTATTTTTTATGAAAACAAATGGTTAAATATCATTCGCGTGGCTTGTGCATCAACCTAAATCATATATTTTTTATGCTTGAACTTTAGACAATAGAGCTGAAAAAATGTATCTGTAAATTGGTTCAGTGCATTTGATATCTGATGTTTCTACAACATTTTAATAAATGAATATTTTTTACAGAAAAAAATGAGACGATTTGTACAATATTATTACATGTCAAAGAAATAAATTTACATATTTTTTAAAATAATTTGTTGAAAACTTTATTAAATAACTGCAAGCCATTTTTATTTTGTATATATTCAGCTTTTCTTTTATATCGAAGTGGCTGTAAATCTAGCTCAAGGCAGTTTTATTTGCTTACACATGTATTTAAATATTTTATTCAAGGAATATTGTCATCGATTAATCTTTAAAATGTTTCACTGGTTTCAAATCTGGCACAAATACCCTTCCATTTACAAAATTCGTCATTGACTTCAAAGCATAAAATTCGACACAAATATATATAGCATACTTTTCAGCACTGCGCACGTACACATATATTTTCGACACGCCTCCACTTTGTTTTTCGCCCCCAACCGCTTTGTACGCTTTGCTATGCTGATTTTTTGGCACTCTTTGCGCTTGTGTTCCTCTTTGCTGCATTTTTGCCTCATTTACATTTCAATTTTGATTTGTTTCTTGTCAATCAGTTAGACAGACTGCCGTGCCACGCCCCACCCACCACAAACGTAACACGCCCACAAGCGCGCGCGTGGCAATAAGTATTGCCCCAATGATGTTACTGCTGTTGTTGTTGCTGCTTTTGTTGTTTGCCTGTCGCTGCGGCTTTTCGGGCAACAAATTTTTCAACGTTAATTGAAAATTTATTGAGACAAATTGTGTTTTATTTACGCATTATTGACGATTTGTATATGAGCATGACTGTCTGTGTGTGTTAGTGTGTGTGTGTGTGTAAGTTGGGTATGAATTATGTGCTTTATAGTTGTATAGATATTCAGATTATGTCCCCCATCTGTGCCCTTAACTCGTTCCATGCCAGTCAGCGGCAGCTTTTATAAATAGCCTTCACTTTGGCAGCCCTCAGTTAATGACAATTTAATGCCTTTTTTGATGCCCCTTTTTTTTAATGCGCAGTAATTATAGGCGTGTAGCAGAGAGCGAAAAAGGGTTATTATAAAGTTGAGACTGTATGAAAATATCAATATTTCTTGGTTGGGGGCTGGAACTTTAAGTGGCAAGAGCTTAAGTTAAACAAGCTTTACCAGTTATATGATTTAACTACAGGATAAGTCTTAGTTCAGTAGTTTGGCATATTTTTGTTATAATATTTATGAATTGCGTGATCAACAAGCCAAAGCGATTACCACAAATGCACTTTGTCCCTTTTCGTTGCTTTATGTGTGCGTAAATCTCAGTCTGTGTGCGCATTTAATTAATGCAAACAGATTTAACTCTGGCTTGTTTTTGTTGTGTGTATGTGTGTGTTTTTTTTTTTTTGTTCGGTATTGTTTATTTGTGTTTCCGATCGCCTCGCTCCGAATATTACATAATGAAATGGTTGTCGGATATTGATATAAATCAATCGTTGACGCACGGCTGCAAAAAGCAAACAAAACAACTGCCAACAACGTCCAAAAGGGGTATAAGTAGGGGTGGGGTAGGTAGGGGGCTCGAACGTTAAGTACGACAATGTGTAAGCAAATAAAAATTAAATGGCATACCATACAAAAAAAAAAATGAAGAATATATATTTATGCATGTGTATGGGTATTTATATGGCACAACAAACACGCTCAGCCCAAAAATGAAACGAATTTCCTGAATGCGGCTTATAACGCCGATTTTAATGTGCTTTTACCATGGCAACATTAAGGGTTTTCCCTGTTTCCATTTTTTTGTTTTGTACATAGGTTTTAAATGTAGAATGAGTAAATAATTGTCGGGATATTAATTCAATTAAATTTTAAATATTTAAATGCATGAATATGCGAGATTTGTTAACGGTTTTTCGTGTTTCTAATTTACTTTAAAGCCGAAATGTTTAAGAGTTTTTTGGTACTGCGCTTGAAGTCTTTTTAATTGCAAACAGTTGCTGGCCAATTAAGTTGTTAGATATACGACCAGCAACAGAGCTTTTCGATTACCCAGCGCACTCAAACAAATTATTTAATTATTTATGTCAATACAAGAACTTTTCCAAAAAAAAAAATATATAACAAAAAATGTTTTTCCAGCGAGCACTTTTAAAATGCGTAGCGCAATAAAAATATAAATGTTAAGAAATTAAAATAATAAATAACTAAAAATATATATATATCTTTAAACGACTTTCAATCACCCTGATCACATTTTAATAATGAAAATCTTTATAAAATGTAATGAAATAAATTTATTTATAATAATAAACTACATAAAAATTTCTACAATCATTTCATACAAGTTTCAAAGTATATTTTTGAAAGATTTTTTTAATGAACTCTTTATAAAAAAAATATATTTTAAATTCTGTATTTTACGTAAAAAAAAACACATATATTTTGGTTGAATTTTGTTAATTTTCTATACTTTATCATGATTAAACCTCTGCAATCCAGGTTCGTAAACTCCTTAATACTCTTTTAAATAATCTCAATTGCACACACCCAAGCTGAAAGTCCCCCAGAACTCTTAGCTCCCAAAATTGTAGTGTATACAAATTCAATTTAATGGCAGCGCCAATAACAAAGGTGTCAAATGGACTTAATTCGCACCGGCGTTATTATCCTTTTTATTTTTTGTGTGACATGTTTTATTTATTAGTTGCCTTTTAATATTTTATGTGCAATTTTCTCGCTGTCTGCTCTTTTTTTTTTGTGTGATATAATACAATTTTTATGTTTGTTTATTGTCTGGATATGTGTCATTTATTCGGATTTAATAATGCGGGGGACAGAGTCAAGGGGGAAAGTGTGTGTTTACATAAGGTAAATTAAGCCAATGATGCTTTGGCAACAACAGCAACAACATGTCCCAAAATGTTGTTTGCAAATCAGTGTGTGTGCAATATTTTTGTTCCACTGTGCACACTGAGCACATAATGAACTTTATGCGCCATTGTTTAATGGCACATTGTGTGCGTTTCGTTGTTCGCCTTGTTGTTGTTGTTGTTGTTGTTGTTGCCTTGTCAATAAAGTGTCAATAATTTATAAAACAAACACAACAACTGCCTGAGCATAAACTGTTATAAACAACGGGCCAAAGCGAACTTCCATTCACAAGGGCCAGCAGCAGAGCAGTGCCGCGGGTAGAAGCGACCAAGTGGGCCATAATAAGTATCGCCATCTAATGCAAATATTTATCTACAGTTTGTGCGAAGCTCTCGAAGCTGCTGCCGTTGCCGTCGTTGTTGTTGCTGCTGCTGTCTGTTTGTCTGTTGTTTATTTAAAATTTATTAAAAACACAGAACCAAACAACAATCACGCGTAATGAATGAATGTGAATGGCAAAATGTGGAATATTATGTGATTGCAATTTATGTTGACATATACTTAAGCTCATCAATTCCATTTGTCTCGCTCTCGCTCTCGGTCTCTTTCTCTTTCTCTTTGGATTTGTTATCGTAGTGTGTGTTTGTTTGTATCTGGTGTAAACATTTGCATTTTAAATAATTAATACACAAGTATTGAATATTAAATGGCCCACATTTTGTTATGTGATAGCTCTTACTCAAGTGTTGGTTAAGTGTGTTGCAAAGTGCAACAATAATTAGTGATGTTATCATCAAACAAAGCACGCATATTAAATGTGAATGCAAGTCAAGATTAATAATGAATGTTAGATGTTGGCTTAGCTATCAGTTCAACAACAACAGCAATGAATAATCGTTTCCGTAGTGATGCCAATCTTCAGATGCTCCATTTGAAAATCATGCACTGAAGCATAAGTGAGAACTTAAACCTCAACACTTATGCTAAGAAGTAAGTTCTGTACCAGACTGCTTCAAAGTTTCTAGCAATTAAACCTCAAATCATTGAATAACCCAAACACAATCTAAACATGCGGCCGTCGCCTGAAGCGAGGTGCAAGCGACTCATGCAACTGATTAAAAAAAAAAGACGAGACGACTTCCAAAACTGTCAAAGGGCAAAGGGGTTAAGCCACACGATTTTATGATGAGCAAAACTTGTGAAGCGAAATTGCAAAGCGTCGGCATCGGCGTCAAAATTAAAACAAAAAGCTGAGGTGAAAGTGCAATGGCGTTAGAGAAGAGATGGCGGGAGAAGGATTCACTGTTTGCAGTTAGAGATAGAAGAATAAAGGGTTATAACACACACACACACGCATTTTGTCTTTTGTAATTAAAGTTTTGCGCGACAATGCAAGACGGCGACGAAATGAATTTCCTTAGAAGCCGCAGACGCCAAAAGGTGCAAAAGCTGACAATGCTTAACAACAACAACAACAACAACAGCAGCGCCTATGAGCAATGTAAAAGTGCCACTCGTGAAGCAGAGGAAGAAGAAAAGAAATGAATGAATGAAAGAAAAAGCCAAGTGGTGTCGGTGTCTCTTGCCTCATTTTAGTTAGTAGAGTAGAAAGAGCAACCAACTTGTCGGCCTGTCTGTCTTGCCCGCAGGCATGTTAGGCACACGGCTCAGCGAGTCGAAACAAAAGTGCCAAGCCCCAGCCCCAGAGTCGTGGGTTAGGTCCAAGAAGTTGTTTGCCACAGCTGCGGCAACAGCAGCATCACCAACAGATTTAGTAACCATTTCTTTTCGTTTTATTGTTGCAGTTGTTGTTGTGCTCTTCGTTTGTAGGAGACAAGTGCAAGAGTGCCTCAAGGCGTCGCAAGCAAGGCTGCAAAAGGAGCCTGGCAAACTGTTGCAACAGTAATGTTGCATCATGCGCCTCTGACTCAGTCTAATTGAAAGCGGAGAGCTCACAACAACACAAAACTCTCCCAACGGAACGGGACGCAATTTGTACAGCCAGAGAAATTATGCACAACCCGACAGGCAGACAGATGGATGGATGGATGGTTGGATGGCAGGAAACGTTGCAAATGAAAAACGGTATGTTGCAAGCAGCAAGAAAATGAGTTGGTGCATAAAATAATAGTTCACTAATGAGACTACAAAATGCTCTAAACATTTACTAAAATGCCATAATGGGTATTGAAAGCAGCAAAGAAAAAGAATATTCAAGCAATTAAAAGTTGTTAAAAGAAGATTTGTTTGGAATTAAAAGATGTAAAAAGCATTTGTTAGTAGTTTAAAGAAATTTTATAAATATTCAACAATTAGAAATCATTTAAAATTATTACAAAGAAATTTATTTAATCCTTTTCTACATCTTAGTTATGCCCATAAAAAATCATACCCTACATTTTCAACTAACAAAAGATGACAATAATTTGAGCGGCAAAACACCTAACAAAAAAAAGGTGGACAAGGTGAAAAACTGTAAGTTGAAAACGTGCGAAATGCTAATAAAAAATGCAGCTCGCCACGTGGCTGCTTAAGCAAAAAGATTGCTCCAGCAAATGTTGTACAACAAAAAAAAAAACACGAACCCTAAACGAAGAAGAAGGAGAAAAAAGTGAGCTGCAGGCAAGTTACAAACTTGCAGGACGAACGAGAGGTCACAGGCTAAACTGGGGTTAAGCTACACCAGCAAAAAAAAGAAGAAGACGCAGCAGAAGGCACACTTCAATGGCGCTTTCTTAGAAGGAGAACTAAATCTAATTTGCAGCCGGGGCAACTTTACCTTGTGGCATTTAGCTTGCTGGTCACGCGCTTAAGAAATTATCTACATACACACTTTTACTTTCGGGGGTGCCAAACCGAATAGAAAAAAGGTCCGAAAAATTTCAATTGCTGTCGCTGCAGTTATGAAAAATTCATAAAGGATAATGAGCAGAGAAGCGCGTGTCAACGCGACGCGACGTTGCCAGGACAACCAAAAAAAAAAAACGTTTTAACAAACGAATGAGCAGGCAAATGCCATGCCAAAGGACATGACTAAAGGAGGTATATATATATATATATATATATATGCTGGACATAAGTGAGCTGCGAAAGAGCGAGATGGAGTGATACTAGCTGAGCGCTAATTAAAATCCCGACTGGTTACCATGACAGATAAGCGCAAGCTGCTTGCAATGAAGTCAAAGGTGTTAGATAAGTGGCTGTGTGGGTGGCTTGAGTGCAGGGAGCAGGAATTGCAGTCAGATTTAGCTGCAGTTGACAGTGTTCATGTTGCTGTTGCTGTTTGTCACCGGCAAGTGGGGCACACAAAAGCAAGTGAGACAAGCGACAAGCGACCCGCATTGCTGGCATTTTGACTTAAAGGTGCCTTGCAGCAGGGGCAGCAACAGCAGCAGTTGCAACAGCTAGAGCCGCGGGGCTGCTTAGTTATTGGGTTAATAAAACAGAACAACAATGTGAACTACAAGCTGCAAACTCACCTAGTTTATCAAAGCCGTATGCGAAATATTTGTATGTGCGGATTAACAAGCAGCAGCAGCAGCAGCTGTAGAATAAGCTTGACAGAAGCGTAGAGAAGGGCAAGAGACAGCCAAGTGCTGCATTTGTATAGCCATAGCTGTACACTGAGCGAATTAGAGTGCCTCTCATTACGAAAAGTGACTTTGATGCTTACATTTTTTTGTACATGCATTCGCAAGCTTATCAAATGCATAATCCAAAAGCTTAACCATGTTGCTGTTCTCACAGTGTATATATGTATAAGTATTTTGTATGTATGCCAAGCTCATATGACATTTCTAAGGTGGGTGGCCATTGGGCGTTGGCAACTGCACAGGGGCACTTTCATAGCAGCCACTTTCTATGGTTTGTCTAGCTGGTGCTGCCGTTACTGCCACTGCCACTGCTGCTGCTGTTGCTGTTGCTGTTGAACCGGACAAAGGTAACCAAGGCAAAACTTGGTTACCATTTTGCTTTAGCTTTCAGTATAACACCAGGGCAAGCCCTCTTCAACCAGCAAAAAACATTTCCAAGTATTCACCTAAATTATTTTACTTATGGTTTTGCTTTTTGCCTTTCATACACATGAACACATACATGTTAGTGGCTGCTGCGTTGACTTGTAATGTGATTTGCTGCAACATCAGCGGAAGCAGCAAGGAAAAAAACGCACACATATTCCTTTGAATAATTCATTAGTGATGGCTTTTGCATAACTTCTGTTTATAGTACTTATTTGGTTAAGACAACATTAAATACACAAATCAAACAATATTAAAATATTTATTTAATGCATATTGAAGATTCTTGCAAGAAACTAATCATTAAATATTTATGAACACACAAAATGGACTAATTAATTAAGATTCATACATAAAGACAGCTAATCGTAATCCCATTGTTGTTGTTCCCATGTTGTCCAGTAGTCATCATATTCGAATCTCGGTCAAACAACAATGCTGACATTTCAACTTAAATCTCAATGTCTTTAAGCTGTTGTAAGACAACAGACAGACAGAGGCAGTCTGGCAGTGCATCTAATTGATATGGCTTTGCAAATGGAGGCGTCAGAGTGTGTTCTGTGTTCTGTGAATTGGTCAGCTTGCTGCATGCCACAAGCAGCTATAATCATCCGAGTGCCAGATACTTCATGTTAAAAGTAGTTGTCGTTCGTCTGTTAATGGCATATACTTCCGATAGAGTATAATGATTCTGGCAGTTGAAAGGTAACATGAAGAAAACTCCGCTGGATAAGTGTATTTAATATTCGACTTGTACAAACTAGCTGTATATGTTTTCGTTATCACATTCTGCGTCTCTCGACTGCCACTTGGCGCAATCAACGCCGTTGACAATGAGGACGTTGACAAGAAACGAGAAACGCGCTTGGCGCTGTAAATGATTCAACACCTACGGGGCCCAACACGCTGGCAATGGAGCGGATAAGATCCGCAATGAGAGTCTCACACAAGGACAGGCGGACAGACAGACATATCAATCAGTGAGCGCATGTATGTGTGTGTGTGAGGCAGTTGTTGCCACGCCCATTTGCGCTTGTGAGAAAAATGGCGCTGCATTATTTACATGGCACCGCCTGAAAGCATGCTTTAATTTATTTTAATTCACTTTTTCCCCTGCTACTTGCTGCTGGCTGTTGCTGCTGTTCTTGCTGCCATGCCGTTGTCAGTGTGCTCGCGACGAGTGATATGTAAATATGCAGTTACGTGCGTACATTTGGCGTGCAATTACAGTAGACACGCCACCCCACCCCACCGCACTTCCCTCCCATACATACATTCCCTAGTGCAAACACACACAACACACTGAGAAAGAGAGAGAGAGTGAAGTGAAGTGAAATTCTTTTGCTAATGCGAAACACATTCTCGTTTGTGGCATTAATGCTGTTTTGTTGCACAGTGGGCGCAAATTGGCGATATGCGGCATCAGCAGCATATCAGCATTAGCATCAATGCCGAACGCTTTAGACGGCTTATTAGGCAGCTCACAAACGCGGCAAGGCACGACATGGCAAAGGATGACAAGGATGATGGCGCCACGAAGCGTCAAGAAGCCCGCTCTCACACACTCACTAACACACACTCTTGCTGGCTCGTTATGTGTAAGCAATCCAAGGCACTCCAAAATACTAATTCCCATGTCAGCATCAGGTGAGAGACGGCATCTTCAGCTTCGTCCCTTTCGTACTTGTCCGGCTGTATTTCGTGTCTGCTGATTGACTTCCGTTTCTGCTCGTTTTGCACTGCCTTTAATCGATTTTGCACCCAAAGGACATTTTTTTCTTCTCTCTGTGTGTGTGATTGTGTGTGGTTTCTTTTCCTTTTTTGGAGGGGAGGCTTGCCTTTTGCTTATTCTCATTTTGATTTGTTTTCTCAGCAGAACACTTCTTTTTTTGTCCTCCTTTTTTTTGTGTGATTTCTTGTAAGCCAACATGTTGTAAGTTTGCTCGAGTGTCTGCTCAAAATTAACTTGGATCCCATTGCATTTGTATTCAATATCGAGTCAAAGTGAATTTTTAACCATCTATTGGTTTAGTTTGATATTGTATTCTCCTTGACAGGGCACTTAAAAAAAGAATCCCTTCTTTTAAAAGCAAACATAACAAAGCGAAAAGTATTCAAGTCGAGCTTAAAGCTCACTTTACAGAGTATTTACTTGATCAGATTCATATTCCTTACAGCCATATATCACTTATAACCTTGTTTAGTTATTGTTATCTTAGGATTTTGCGGTTTGCTGCCTTCCGCTGGTTTCAACTTCAATTAAATATGCGTATGATGTTTGTGTTTTTGCTTTATTTTTGTTTTGTTTTCGCTTTCGGATTTTTTCATTTTGCTTGGCCCAGCCACGTTTTTATTGCCCCCAAAAATGGACGACGTGCTCTGTGTGTGCAACTGAAGCTGGAAAGTTCAACTAAAATGCTGAAACTGAAACTGTTCCCGGACTGTTCTGTTCTGTGCTGTTCTGTCAGTCGCAGGCAGTCGTCGGCAATCTTATAAATTTTGCAGCAACTTTCATATTTTTCAAGCCATGTCGTGTGTCAGACACATGGCGCGGTGGGGCAGAATGAATGGGTAAAGGGCTAAACTGATGCTATTGTCTTTTTACTCTATCTGTTTTGGGCCTGGCATGAATGTCACAAGCGGCGACGTCTGCCATTTGATTTAAGTATATGGCAACGCTTAAAACCAGCAGACAACACACACACACATACACACACACACAAAAACTTTATGGTCTAAAACGGAGGCCACCTGCACAAAAAAGATGCGAGACACTGATATGAAGAGGATTATAATAAGGGTGTGGGATATTTGTTCCGGACTTGCAAAAAGGTAGAAAAAAAAAAGGAAAACTATGCAGTTTACTTGTTTGAATAGCCAGAAAAGTGTTCAACAATGTGTACAGTGTGTGTGTGTGTGTGTGTGTATGTGCAATGTGCTTAAAATGCAGATATCAAAGTGCTTCGGAAGTAAGTTTTGCGGTTGGGCAGAAGACAAATAATACCAAGCAAAAGCTTAAAAAAACTTATGAAACTTCATTTAAATATTTCAACAAATTAATAAAATATTTTTAAGGCAAGTTTCAAGTTTTCTACAGGGTACAAGGCAGCTGTGCTTGTTGCTACATAAGACTGCTTGACGCCTTCGATTAAATATGAATTGAAGTATCAATATTAATTAACATTAATTTAAATGCAATGCAACGTTAGTCAAGCCGATCAGGCTTTACATTTTCAAATATCGTTTGCCTTTTCGATAAATGTTTTTGTTGCTGGCGCAAAACTCACTTGGCTAACAACACACACACACACATGCACACAACACATTCATGTTTAATTAAAAGATAACACACACAAACAAACACCCACACACGTAGACTTATAGTTTCATATGTCAAGTCTTTAAAACACTTGAATTTATCCTTTACGAGTTTATGGTTACGTCTCATATCACATGCCGTTACATATCGCTGCATTTAATGCCTGCATTTAATTTTAAAGCAAATTTTAAGCTTTTTTTTTGTTGTTTTTTTTTGGAATGCAGTCGACTGGCAAATATTTCACAACTTGAGCTGTTCAAACTTTTTGTGTGTGCGCCCTTCGTCCGTCGTCTCTTGTTGTTTGTGTTTGTCAATTGATATTTGGGGATTTTAGTTGCAGGATTTGTGTGCAATGTTTGCAATGTTTCAAACCCACCTCGACACCAAATGCCCCCCCATTGGAAAAATAATTGAAAGCTTTAAAATTTATGAGCAACTTTTCTGGGCTATTTAGCATATCACACGAGAAATCTCGTAAACAAAAAGAACGAAAACTTTGCCGCACGCAGTAAAATTATTCCAATTATATATACCCTACCCTGCCCTGCTCTGCCCTGCCCTTCCCTTGGGCCGCTTGGATTGCTTTGTGTTTTATTGCACTGAGAATTTAGCGGCATCAATTAATGGCATGCCATAAAAGTTTTATTAAGTGATTGACTGTCCACGAAAGTTTACTGACCCACGCGGCAGAGAGTGAGTGAGAGAGAGAGAGAGGTAGACGCCCCTAATTCCCCTCGCACCGCTTGCATCGATAGCAGCGTCTCCATTGAGTTTACTTGGCAAGTTGGCATGTTGAAATATTTAAAGCCGCTTAAATAAATTGTGGTTTGCTTTTGGTTCTGGTTCTGCTTCTGTGTTTTTTTGGTTCGGTTTCGGTTTCGGTTTCTGTTGCTGTGTTGCTATTGCTTGCGGGCTCCGGTTTGACTCTTTTACCCAGACAGCCAAAGAAAATCAATACCAGGGAGTTGTAAAAGAGAGAGGTGGGGTGGAGCGGGGAGCAGCCCGTAATCACACATAAAACTCTCGTTAGTCGCATTAAATTACAAATTCCATTAAAATGATTATTAAGGCAAGTATTTGCTAATTAATTTACTCGTCGTCGCCGCTACGCACAATACGCCCGAACGCAATTAATAAATCCAACAACAGCAACAACAAATGCGCAACGTACATTACGACACAATTCGAGTCAAGTGTCTCGTGACTATTCAAGTGCCCTATAAAAGCACAATTCAGATAACGTAATTCCATAAAAAAGACCAACTCGAATGAATTCAAAATGGCTAAGTGAGCAAACGAGGCGAGACGAGAAGGTGCTAAATGGCATTAACAGCTCGTTAAAAATTGATGCTGGTCGAGGTTTAATCATTTTATAATGGATACTATAATACAAATAAAATTTGCCATTTGGCAGCTTAAAGATAATGCTTACAGCTTTTCAAGAGCTGAAATTTAATCTAAATATATCAAACGTGGTCAAAAAGCTTTGCGTAAATCGATTTGCAAAACTAGAAAAAATGAAAAATCAAACCTTTTAGAATATATCAAGTTCGGAATCAAACTACAAAATTGCCATAATTATATTTATGCAAACATTCCATTTCTATAATTCAATTCGATATGCTGCAGGCACATTTATAGATTTTAGAAATATATATACAGTATATTTGCACTTTTAATTAAGTTATCAGTACGTTTGTGACAAACCTTTTTATGCACTCAATGTACCTTTTGTTTGTGTATGTAACTTGTTCCTCCGTCTGCTTGTAATGAATAACTGGCAAGGGCTGCGACCCCTAGTCCCCTTATGAATAATAAGGCAAATAATCTGTCAGCGTCGCAGCCAGGCAGGCAGGCAGGCAAACGACTCAATTTCGATGGGATGGACAATGCTAACAGAGCCAGGAAGCAGGACTCCAGTTGTACGATATAACGATTTCAACTTCACATTTGGTCAGCGGCAACCATGGCGTGTGAGTGTGGGTGGGGTGGGTTGGCAACTCTGTCGCTAATAACACGAAATCGGATTTGAGCGTTGGGCCAACGTTTGACGCTGCGTGTGATAAAAAGCAACAACAACAACGCAGTTTCTGCGGTTTACGTACGACGCACGCTGCGTATGCGTAACGTGCGTTTTAATGAAATATTGAATTTTATTGCCTGCGTGCCTGTCAACAACTTGGCCAGACCAGGCCAGGCAGACAGCATGCAAGAGGTAGAGAGACGAGTACAAGTCGCACAGAGTCCAACGTTCAACGTTCCAATGTTCATGTTCACGTCCGAGTTTACGTCCTGGTTTGGTTCGTTGTCCTGGTTCACGTCCCACTTCACAACTTGGCCCGGGGGCAAAAACAGGGCGCCACCAACTGGCGTCTGTTTTAATTTGATTTTCAGACAGCTCATGACCAACGACACACCCCCACACGCCCCTCCCACCCACTCACAATTGCTCCCTTTTTTTCTGACCTTGCCCATCTCACCCACAACATAAACACCTCGCGTCTAATCCCCCTCCCGCCTCTACCACATTCCTGCCTTCTCATTCTATCACGCATTTTAACGCTTTTTATTTGCTATGCAAAAAGTTCAAGTGTATTATTACCCAAAAAAAAAAAAAATGAGAAAGGAAAAAGTTGCTTTATATTCTCAGTTCAGTTCTTTTTTTTGTGCCTTTCGCTAATAAAAGCAATTTATGAAGCCCAAAGCGCGGAAATGAATTGTTAACAAATTTTGCGGCGTTGAGTTTTGTGCGGCATTTTCAGCAAAAGATGATGGAAAATGGGAAATTTCGGGTGGAGCACTGGGCAGGCAATAAGGTCTCGTTGATGATGAGTGGCATCGTTGTCGAGTGGACGACATGTCTTGTTTATGGTCATGCCCAGGACGCCAGCCAAAGCACACGCATAAACACATAAGACGGGAGTTTGGGGACTTTTGGCCATAACCACTGAATTCTACCCCGCCTCTCCTCCGCTTCCCTGCTCGATACTTTGCCACACCCATCGACTCGATGGCATTGTGAAATTTCCCAAAGCGCGCATAAAATGAAAACCCCAAAGCAGAAAGCAGCAAGAACCACCACTCAAATGCAATCTGTCGTAAGACAATGGCTTTAAACACTGGCCAAATGTTTAAACTTTACAATCGTTAGAGTTGGCAACAAGATTGCAAGAAAAGTAAAGAATTTTAATCAGATAATATCACAAAAAACATACAAATTTAATCATTTTGGAGATGCATTAAACACTTTAATAGAATGCAAAGCAGTCAAATATATAATTTTATTTGATTTGAAACAAATTGAAATAGATATGTCAAAAATAATTAAACAAATAATATTTTTGAGGTTTTTCTTTTTGTGAACTTTTATAATTAAATTGCAGAAAAACTGTTAAAAACGTACCATAAAAATCTTTGAATAAAATGTATTCCAAGATTGAATTATGTTTTTGTTGACACGTTTTCATACTAAGTTTGTCTTTTATTCAAAAATAAGCAAAAGTTATATATTTTTTAAATAAATGAAAACCAATTTTATCATATATGCCAGCTAGTATCATTTTTATAAGCTTTTTTAATCACACTTTGCTAGCTTTGAAACATTAAATAATCATGTCAAAGACATTTTTATTGTATCATTTCTTTTCCTTGTGGATAGCTTGTTAAGCTTTAAATGGTTATTAGTATGATGTATAATAAAGCTTAGTAAATACTTTTAGCCTAGATTGAAATATTTTGACCACACTTTAGCAAAGAGCTTAACAACTATTTAGTTGAACTGGTATAGAAAACTTTACTTGGTTAGGTTTATCCTTTTTTTTTTTCTAGGAAACACAACTACGTAAAACTCTTATTACAAAATTAAAATGTTCATACACAATCTAAGAGCTGGAGGGCGAAAACTTGTTGTTGTGAACAACAGACAACAGAAAAATAACTAAAGTACTACAACAATAAAAAGATAAACCTCTGCCGCAGCAACGGCAGCAACAGCAGCTGCTTTTGTAGTTGTGATTCCAGCAACTGCTGCTGCTGGTTTAATTGTGAGATAAAACTTACCGATAATGAGCAGCTTTATGGTTGTCATGTTTGGTCTTTGTTGTTCTTGTTGTGGGTGTTTTTCTTTAGTTTGTTTTTCACTTTTGTTGTTGCTGTTGTTGTATTTGTTGTTTGTGGTGCGGCAGCTGTGTGCTGGACTGTTTTCAATTGATATTTACGCAATTTATTAATCCGACTTGGTTCACAGTTTTACAAACACTGCCAAATGGCATTTTAATGTTGCAGCACAAATGCAATTTGATGCATTGGTATTTTTTTTATGTTTGCAAGCATTGATATTCTTTATTTGTATTTTTTTCGCAGCATTTTCATTTCACTGTTAACCACTTTTGTTCACCACTTGGAGCGCGAGTGTCTGTGAATGGGTTTTTAAGTAGCTTTTGGGTTCACAATAATTAAATTGTTTCAATTAAATTGATTAAAATGTGACGTGCCACACACAGGTATGCAACACGGAGGACACTTATTAACTCAATCCGAACACATACACAAAGCGTACGCCCACAAATGAATATTTAAAGCCTTAGACATTTCAATCTCTCAGTTCGCTCTCTGTCTCTGTATGCAGGCTTATACTGTGATATATAATTCCAGATACGCCTAGACATAAAATTAACATATTTTGTTAATAATCATTATTTGTGTCTACACATACACATAGACACACACATATGTTAATATATCTTTCACTGTCTGTTTGTGTGCCTGCAGGATTCTGACTCTCCAACACATGTAAACTGCTGCCTAATGTCTTATTCATGTTTACAGGCTTGTATCCTGACTCTACACCTCTCTCACCTCCACCTCTGTTTGTGTGTGTGTGTGTTTGAGCTAGCTCTAAAATTGCTTGCGTGCTGTGAACTTATTAGCCATGGTCGGCAAAGACCCCGGCAAGCCAAACCTTTTGGCCTCAACTACAATTAGAACAGCATTTGGACTACAATAGGCCAAACGTAAAGCTTAAAAAATCTACAATTTAGTCGTCAAATAACACTTGGCCCCTTTTGTCCTTAACGCACATTAAAAATTAAATCACGAAATCAAAATAAAAATCTACTTTCCAGTAGATGCTACTGCTTCATAATATTTTTATACTTTTGCGAGTACTTCAAATTTAATGGATTATTGACTTGGCAGACAATTTGGAAATCGTATTAAAAGAAACTTTTCAAAGAACACAATTACAAACAATTCTCATTTTGTTTGAAGTTGAAATCCTCTTTTTATATATAATTTTTAGCAGGAAAATATTTGATAGCACACTTTGCAGCGTCGTCAACAATAACCATAATAATAATAAAAGTTAGGGCTTAGAAAAAGCTAAAGTCGATTTTGTGTACCTTTTTATTTTGTGGCCTTAAAGTTGGCCAAATTGTGAAATTAATACCCAACATTTCGGAAATTCATTCGAGAATTTTCTTATTTGTCTTTGACTGTACAAATTGTTATTGCGGCGAAACAGAAAAAAAAATGATTCTGGGCATAAATTGATTGCACAAAAATGACTAAGCAAAATATTTTTGTTGTGTTTTTTTTTTTTTTGTCATGGAAAACTAGAATCGTACGCATTGAATAAATATTTTTTTCTCGTTTGGAAACTTTTGTTTCGTTTATATGGAAACATAATATTAAAAAATATTTTCAGATAATTGATTTTGGCATACTCTGTTTGGACGTTTTATGAAATAGCACAAACTTTTTTTATGGGATTTATTTTTGTTTGAGCTCTCGTGAATATATTTTTTAAAAGCTTTCAACAGTTTGGCAACGACAGATAAAGTACTTATAGATATTCGAAACAACACAATTCTCTGAATTCTAGCACAAACAATTTTTGGCCATTTTCTAAACCAAGTTTGACCAGCGCGCCGAAATGTATGCAGCATAAAATGTAACAATGTGGAGTAGGTCAACGTTGTCGCAGGCAGGTAGAGGTAGCCTTAAACAATGGAGACAGGGAGCACATAAAAAACGCAATGCTATGGCCACATTATGTGCTATATAGGATGCTGTAAGACAGACGCCAAAATCAGCTGTCAGAGTAGAATAATAAAAATGAATTTATTTCCACTTTATATACGACACATTTTTTGGCGACTGTTGCTGCCGCTGCCAAGGACAACAAGTTGTGACAAAAACAACAACAGCAACGCAAACGACAACAGCAATGAAAGGAATGAAAAGAATAAAAGAAATTCAGAAGAAATTATAAGGATTTGACAAATGAGACAACAGAGAACGGGAGGACGACGACGGCAAAATCCTGGCACAGCGCCCAGGTAACAAATAACAAATAACGTATAAAGAAAAAAAAAGCTAACTGGAGCACAACTTTAGCTCTAAAATTGAGCTAAAAATGCTCGTTGCTGCAGCTTGGCCCACTTTCTATATATGCTGTTGTAGCTGCTGTTGCTGCTGCTGTTGTTGGTTGGATAGCTGTTGCCGGCATGAATATGCATGCGGCATGTCGTCGACAAGGTCGGCCTAACAGTTGCACTTGAGTGCCACATTTGCAGCTGCTTTCCACAAACACACACACGAACACACGCTCACACTCTAGCAGAGGTTCTCTTCCTTGTGTCCATTTGTCAGTGAGAATCTGCAAGCGACTCTCAAGCCCCAAAAAGCAATTTGCATAATTGCAACGCACATGAGCAACGCGCTAACCGCTAGCTAGCAATCCTGAGCCTGACTGCAAGTAGGCAACACACGGCTTTTCATTAGCTCCCAAAAAAGGACACTAACGCACACTAACGCACAGACACACATGCACGAGAAAGACGCGCCTTTTGCGACAATCGACAATCACGACGACTCTAGGAGCTTCAAGATAGAACTCTTCGTTCGGCTTATGCATCCGTTTTGCCGCCCGTTGCCGCCGAATGCTTCTTACCAACTAACACAATTTGAGTTTTGTTATAGCTTTAAAAACGAAGCTGCAGCCCAAACGAACAACGTACGAGCGAAGGATTGCCATCGTCTGCACTCGTACACTCAGCCACGAAGTATGCTGACGAGCTTGTCGTGCAGCCTTGGCGCCTGCGCTGCGTTGGCAACATAGAGAGCACAGCATGCTTAGCAACATTGTTGCCCTCTCAAATGTTGACAATTGTGATAGGTTAGTGCTGGCTGGCATAAGAGATATCTTATAATAAGATGAGGCTTATGTTTCTTCATTATGTTTTCCACAGATAACGTAGTTTTTCGAAGATTTTAAGATAAAATATTTTATAAACAAAAATCTTTAAAAAAAAACTGTTTATTTTGCCTTTGTAAAATCATATATACATATCTTTTCTTGGTTTAATTAACAAAAAGTGTAAGAATCTCCAAAGTCTTCTATCTAACTGCCCGTTTATCTCACTTTTTTATTGCCTACTTTTATGGTTTGTTTTGCATTTTGTGGGTCACGATAAACGACGAGCGAGCTTCGTTTTAGACTTGCAGCTTACCTGCTTTACCGAGCCATTTCATTTAAGAGAGCTCGTGTGCGTTTCATTTGCCATTTTGTTCCGCTCTCTGTTGGCAACATGTTGCACGAGCTCTATTGTATGCATTGTGCAGTGTCAACAAAGGCGCAACAGTTGTGCCCAGCTGTCATGAGACTTTCTTAACTGGTTCCTTTACACTAACAGCAATTGCCACTTAACTAAACGTTTTTTTCGGAGAATGGGTGAGATATTTGGGAGTCTCTTAATGTTTAAGTAAGCTTAAACTTAGGCTTTGGCCGCAATCAACAAAAGTGGTCGAAAAGTGCAGCTTGTTGTGGGTAGATTTGAAGGTTTTTCACTAACATCACAATCACAAAAAAGCATCCGTCAGAAACATGTGACCCCAACCCATAGAATATGCACATAAAAAATATTTGCAAACTGTGTGGCAAGTTTTAGCCAACACCCAGCACAACAAAATACAACACATAAAGATACAAATATACAGTTACAGTTACAGGATACACAGATACATTTGGCAACAGCTTCAGCTACAGCAACTGCACATTCACAAAAGTTGTTAAAAAGTCCAAATAAATTTGTTTTTTTCGTCGAGTCTTTGACATAAATTTATGCGTTTTGTGTACCGACAACAACAACAGCTCGGCCTGGTTATAGATCAGGTCATGGATTGCTCTAGGTGCCGGAGTTGAGTTTGCAAGGTGTGAGTTTTCTGTGTGTGTGTGGGTGTGTTTAAGGGTGGCTTGTTGAGGATAAAGCGATTGCTGCTGACAAACTAAAGTATATTTCGAAATTGAGTTGTCATAAAAATAAAAAAATACAAAAAAAAAACCCATAGCTAGCAAGTTGTGCGGTGTGTTTGTGAATAAGAGAGATACAGTAAAGATACTTGAAAACGAATTTGGGTCATGCTTGACAAGTTTGTTAAGTTTTGAGTGAATAATTTGAGGTTGCCAAAGTAGAGCAAGGTCCTTAAGAGTTCTTGAAACAAGCTAAAACCACTCTTACTTATTGTAAGTCATTACAAGAAATATTTAAAAGCCTTGATATTCATTCTTTACCTCATATTTATAAATGCTTTAAAAGTATATATTCTTCTTTACAATCTGCACACAGAAATGTCGCTCCAAGAAAATTGCCTTCAATGTTATTTGTTAAGCTATTTTCACTGTAGTTGTGGATGCTGTTTCAGTGTCCTCGATGCATTACCTTTTTATTTGCCCAACAACCCACATCAGCCTCCCCCCACCCCGCACGTTACAACTGACAAACTCATGACTTTGGCCACTTTGGTGTGGAGAGAGAGCAGAGAGCAACTTTCACTGCGTCTCAGTTCTTGCTACAGACACTTGGCATTACAACTAGCCATAAAATATACACGGCAGCTAAAAGCCGTAGCACCAACGACACACACCAAAACGGGTTGAGATACAAAACTTTTTTCGATTTATATCAAAAAAGGCTAAGCAAAAAAAAAAATATAACGACAGGCAGTTTGAACTTTGATGACGAGCGAGAGCTGTAAAAAATAAAAAATAACCTATAGAACAACACTTTTTGCTGTCAAACTGCTTAAACTTTGCGCAGGGCGGACACGGTGCGTATGAGAAATGTGCTGAAAAACAAAAGCAAATAAAAGTGTACAAAGTTTTGTATCTAAAAGTTGAAGATACCCTGTACAGAACTTACTATAAACAGAATGTCTCTTACATCCATCTTCATAACGTCTTGCATACCCTTCTCTAGACTCTTGTGCAAAAAGCGAACAACATGTAAAAAACATAAAATACAAATCCTCAGCTGTCAACTCGAGTGATGTACATAATATTTTTACGTTGTAGCTGCGATTTTTATATGCAACACCATGCATTAAGCCACCCAACTCTCAACTCGTCTAGCGGTTTAAACAATTTTTAATTAATTTGCACAAGGACAATGCAGGCTTGACAGCAGCTGCTTGGCATTAAATGCACGCACGTTGTAAGTGGTTGGTGGCGGGTGGTGGAGGCGTTGCAACATACATGCAACAACTTTAGTTAATCAAATGACGTGCAACACACACACACACATAAATCACAGCTGGAAAATTTGGCTTTCGCAATCTTCTTTAATTGCTTAAACAAAATGCTGCGAACTATTGAGCAATTATGCAGTCGTAACACACCCTATCAAAGCCAAACCCCCCTCCTATTACTCAACCCTCCTTTCCACGAACTAAGTGTATGCGCAAAACTTGATGTCAAGAAATTAACAGGCCCACCAAAAATGTCTTAATATATTCAACGATTTACAACTTCTTCTTCGTCTTCGTCTTGGAACATATAATTTATGCGCGTTTTAATTTCATTTGGTGCCTAACAACTGTGCCACGCCCATTTTGCCACCATACGCCCAATCATAAAGCAAAATATGTTATTTTGACACCTTCAAGGTTGCGCCACAAATGGGTCTGAAGGAGCTGTAGCGGCAGCAGGAATCAATACGGTAACAGATTGTTGCTCTACCCTTGTTTCAAAGGATATTAACTGATTTTTATCGTTGCAGAGGCCTTATCATTTGGGTAATTTACATGGAATACAACCTGTGACAGGTCGATATTAAATATATTATGTCTTGAGCTTTGCTTGTAAGCTAATAAATTTTAATGAAAATGTGAGAAGCTTTAAGACTTTGTAGTTGGCCATAAAGGTTCGGAAAGTATGGAATATTTGGAATATTGAAGCATTTTTTTGTTAGGGTATTAAACATTCTTTACCATAATCAACACATTTGTTTTCTCGCTGTTGTTTTACTTAACACTAAATCCTTTTTTGCATAACATTGACTAAACTTCCCCCACACCAACCCTGCCACCCTCCTGCACACAACGCCTTCACTCACAGTTGTTCTTGCTGTCGTTGCTGCCGCATTTCAAAATTCACAATTCAAAACGTGTTAATTAGGCACAGGATGTGGGCGTGGCTGTCGGCTCGTATAAATGTATATATATACAATACTACAACTGGGTCGCAAATGTGTTAATGACTTTGCCAGCCAGCTACCGTAAATTGACACCACCCCCAACCCACACACACACATATACACACAGCGCCCTCCAGCCACCGCTAAGCCGCTTTACCTTTCTTCAATTTCCGCGTTCGCTTCTTAAGGAATATGTATTTTTGGATGGGCGATGTCAATAAAATTAGCATTTTCTTTTCTTTTTCGGTTTGTGTTTTCGCTTTTGCGCTTTTGTTTTGTTTAGCTTGTCGCACAAATTAAAGATAAAGCGCCTCTTTTGTACTGAGGATGGGGATTTTGGTTAATAAAGAAAACTGGGTGGTTTGGGGGTGCGATGCGAATTACGCAACTAAATATTCATGCGACTTGGTTTGAAAACTTGAACAAAGCCAAGTACGACGAGAAAGTATTGCAAAGGGGCTGTAAAGGGGGGTAGAGGGTAGGGCTTACATATGTGTATTGCAGCCATAACTATCAAATTACGTTTCGACATGTGCGCCAGGTCGTAAAAAGCAATGTTTTGGTTAACGGCGTTGGCGTTGCGCTTTAAATATTTTATTGTAATTAAGACGCGAATCTCTCCCCAAGCGCCGCCTGCAGCCTTTAAAATCAACGCCAGATGTTAACAAACTGGACCCCCATCTTCTTCTTCTTTCAGTTCTGTTCTGTGTTTCCGCTGATTTACAGCCGCAAGTTTTTGTAGTTGTAACTTTTTGGACTGTGGCAGTTAACATTTGGCTTAATGCACTTCTTAACACTTTGTTAACGTTAATAATAAAATAGCAGCAGTGGCAACATCCTGCTACAACACGCCCCCCTATTCCTTCCACCCCTCGCTTCCTGTCAGTTCAAGACAATGCAACGAAAAAACAAAAAACAGCAGCAGGAAAAAAAAAGAACGACAACCAACTGGAAACTAAAAACTAAATGAAAACTGTCAAATGAACCGCAATTACAATTGTTCGTCTGCTTGTTGCTAAGCAACACATAATGATGCACCTGTATTAGTGTGTGTGTGTGTGTGTGTGTATAGAGTAGCTGCTGAAAACTTTCACCTGTTAATGACATTGAAGCGAGGGGTAAATGGAGGGAGGGGGATGGTAAGCGAAGCCAAGCAAATCGTAAAAGCAACCCAAAAGTAACTTTTGTAAAACAACTTTTTATTTTTTTATTTTTTGTGAACAACTAAAACTTTAATTAAAAGCGGAAATGCATTATTAAAACCAAAAGCTGAGATTGAGAACTGCGAGAATGAGTAGAAAACAGTAAGTCGGCGGGGGGAGTGGGTGTATGCTAAATGCATGAAGCACTTGTAAATAAACAACAATTTTAAATTAAAAATGTTTTCAAAAGTAATTCTAGATGTTGTTTTCAATTGCAAAAATTTGAATTTTGTTTTTTAATCTTATGAAAAAAAATTAAAATTAAATGATGAAAACAAAACAACACTAATTAAATGCAAACAATAAAAAATATTTTCCTAATCCTGACTCCATTTAAATCTAACCACAAAAAAAAAACTGATAAATAAATATTTAGCTAAAAATAATGATTACAAAAAAATAAAATTGATATGCGATTTTTTTTTGGTGTGTAATCAAATCAGTTAAGCTGCTATTTAAACAAAAAATTATTTATGGTAAATATATTAAATTTAATTAGCCAGCATATTGGCAGAAGGAAGCAAGCAGCAGATGCGGCGGGCTCGTGGGCTGGCTTTAAATTGTGTATTTAACTGCAAGGTGTAACTTACGAGCTGTCAATAATAATTAATTCAACGTTTCTTTAGCCAGACATTGCATAATCAATTTAAAAATGATTAATTGAATATTATATACATCACAAAATATATTATTGCATAATAATGCATAACTGTTTAATTTAATCTATAGTAAAAACTCGACTTGGCAGCTACAATGTATGTTGTAAGTGTGAGTGAGAGAGAGAGAAAGACAGATACTGATTGTGCAGCTATGTCCAAGCTGAGAGGATTTGTCATTGATTGCCATAACTTCTTCAAAATAAGCTCGATTTTCATATGCAATACACCAAAAGTTTTGTTTTACGCTCTAGCTTAATACTGCATTTAAAAAAAAAAACAAAATAAAAAAACTTTATTTTTACTTGATTTTCATGTCAATTTTTTATGACCGATAACCGACTTCGGCGTGAAACGGAACTTCCAATTGCCATAACTTTCTCAAAATAAGCTCGATATTTAAATGCAATACATCGAAAGTCTTGTTTGACGCTCTAGATTAATACTGCATTTAAATAAATAAAAAATAAAGAAACTTAATTTTCAGTCGATTTTCATGTCAATTTTTTATGACCGATAATCGACTTGAGAGTAGAACAGAACTTCCAATTGCCATAACTTCGTCAAATTTCGACCGATTTTCATATGCAATATCTCAAAATTCATATTTCAATCTCAAGATTAATACTGCATTTAAATCTAGAAACACGGTTTTTATTAAAAAAATTTTCATAAAAAAAAATGTACTCAAATTTTACTTCTAATCACGCATATATTTATACAATTCATGAGTCCAGAGTTGCTTCCTGTACCATTGTATCCTATTTACAACCAATTCATTCGTTGGTTTGGGACATGAAAAGATTTGTTAAGCGCACTCGCGCTGTGATTTCTAAGCCACACACACACTCGATTATCGAATTGCCGGGCGACAAAAACACCGTTTCACTCGAATTGCACGGATTGAAAAGGTATTAACGGTTGGTTTGAGTGTTATTGTTTTTGGGGGACGGCGCTTAAAATGAATGTCCAAAAATGCAGTGCAGTCGTCGACGACGACGACATTGATGCAATTGAAATTGCATTTGGCAATGTGCATTTATTCAGCTGTAAATCAATAAATTTTAATTAAAATTGCAGCCACATGCAGCGCCAAACGGTCCACGACAATTGACCAGACGCGCTGTCACGCTCGCACTCTACCCGTCTCTCTCACAAACGAAAATATATCAAAATATGAATGGTGATTTTAACTAACATTTTCATCCACCATAAAATACCATTCAGCATTCGATTCCGGAGATTTCACTTCGTTTTCTGTTCTTTTTTTTTCGTTTTTTTTTTGTGTCCAAAGCCAAATCTCATAATGCGCATTTCCGTTGCCGTTAAGCGCTGGCTCAGCATATAATTTGACAAGGTCGCTTGTCTCCACTCTCCCAATAAAATATCCTCCAATTGGCTATTGTTTTTGTGCCCCGGCCCTCTAATAATTGTATTATGCATTTCGATTTTGGCAATTTTGTGTGCCCTTTTTTGCAATTTCGATTTTCATTTTGATTTTGGGTGATTTGCAATGTTTCTAAACTGATTTGCGTGAATGAGAGGTCCTTTCAACGCATTACGCATTCGCCTCGTTGACAGCGTGCAACAATTTCGCGGCATTTCCGCGGCAACTCCGCCGCTTTGACAAACAACTCGCATAGCAAAAATGTTTTGGAAATTGCCCAAAAACGTCGATTGCCAAAAATGGAAAACTGTGACAAAACAACATGAACGTTTTTGTGTGCTCGTATTGCCTTTTTGTTGTCAATCGTTTTGCATAATTTATTGAGGAATTATTGAGCTAATGAAGTGCACGCTTTTTCGGTTCTTTCTCTAGCTCTCTGTCTCTTTCGCACTGCTCTTTGCAAAGGCTCAGATTACGAGGCAATTTATGCAGGCGCGCAACTTGCCAGCCCCATAAATCTAGCCACGAGAATCGCACAGTGCCGCATGCAACAAATCATGCCACCAAAGGCAAAGAGAGAGGGCCATATGAAAAGTCTATCAAATTTCAATTATTACAGTTTGAAAGCTTTGAGAAATGTGAATTTTGCATGGGTTGAAAAGAGATTCATCAAAGAAAAGTCATAAAAAAATATGTTTTACTTTCTAGAACTATTTAATATTATATTTAAGTCATGGTTAACTCTACCAATTGATTAGTTTTCGTTGCTACTCTCGCATATATGAATTTTAAGTGCATTTTCGAGAGAGCGTATAAACTTTTCAAAGCTCGAATACAATCACAAACACACACAGACATACATTAGCACAGTTTGTGACGAATTGTAATACAAATGAGCTGAGGTTAGGCAACGTCATGGGAGAGAGAGAATGGGCAGGGGGTGGCTGGAAACAACCCAGGAACCTGTTTCCCGGCACGTCGTTTAGCGCAACAACTTAATTTGCATATCAGCGCCACCAAATTGCAGGCGGCATGCAACGCAATATAACTTGCAAGATGATGAAGAAGGGAAAGGGGCGGCAAAAGGGTAAATGCAATGGTTAGGTTTCTAAACTGAAAGTGTAGGCAACTTGACTAGAAATTGTTTTGCAGCCTTTGGCACACACACTTGATACATACTGAAGCACTTCATCAATTTGCCAATAAACTTGCGAGTAGTTTTCGCAATAGTTGCCAACATTTCAATCAGGACACAAACACTCAGCATAGCACCCACCTCCCCCCATCCACCCACCCACTCTGCACAAACAGTTACTTTTTCAGGGTAGTCAGCGTAAAATTTTATGCACACGGCACACACAAATCGGCAAAAACACGAGTTTCCACAAAATGGAAAACCAAAAAGTTGTTGCTGATTTGGCGCAAAATTAACAGGCAAAACGCGCACGAGGCAACGACTTGAATAAATCTCAATGTGTGTGTGGGCAATTAATGTGAAGACAGAGAGAGCTCAAGCTCAAGCTCAAGCTCATGCTTGAAGTTGAAGATGTTCGACTGGCCAGTTGGAATGGAGGCTGAAATAGGGGCTGTGAAAGCCACCGTCGCGTCTCAAATTAAATTTGCATTTCAAATTCGTTTTCGGCGCGTTTTGTTGACAGGCAAAGGGCAGACATGGGCGGGGCAGCAGTTGGGAGTGAAGTGTCCAGAACGAATCAAAGCATTTAGTTGGGCCAAATCTATTGACAGTCGACGACAAGCAATAAAAGCAGAAAAAAAAATCGGGAATATGGCAAATTTTGAATGCTCTTCAAGTGTTAAAAAAAAAAATATCAAAAATATTTTAAAATATTTTTAATTAAAATTTTGAACTAAGAAATAATTCTTCTTCCATTAATGAAATCGACACAAATCGCGAGTAAGCTGTAATCCCTTTTGAAAGAGTAACACAAAGAGAAAGAAAAGAAAAAGAAGAAGAAGCTGAAAATGCTGTCAGCAGGAGCCGCACCTGCCATGGGGATAAGAGTACGGATGGGAAAGTCCTCGCCCTGCATATAAATCAAAATAATTTTGTTTGGTTCTGTAATTTGGTGTCTAGGAATGCGGAACTACGCACCAAGGGGTGCGACTCACAAGTCGATGGAGGGAGGGGGATGAAATCATGAAAAGGACAAATGAAGTGAAATTTAAATGATTGCATACTTCGAGGCGTTTGTTAAACCATTTATTTTCACCTAATTGCACACTCGAGTGGACGCCGCCCGCCCCCCGCTGAGGTTAAGCAAGTGTGTTTATGGGGAGTGAGGGGAGTGGGGTTTTTAAGGCACTTTTACACTTGGCTGAATGATGGAAGGTGATGTGAGGTGTTGGTGTGTGTGTGTGTGTGTGTTTTGCGTGTTACACAATATAGTTACAAAATATTTGCTGACGTTTTGACATTTCTTTCACCTCCTTCCCCCTTTTCAGCCACAACTTAATTTTTTTAGGCCATGTCCGCCTTTTTGGTTCATTAGGCCGGCGAACAACTGGACAAAAAAGTTGCCTTTGACATGCTTTAAATGAAGCTTAACTCGTGTGTGTGTTTGTCAGAATAAATGAAAATATTAAAATGAAATTATAAAGCGTCATCAGTAAAAGAAAGATAATAATAGTTGGAGGGGATCAAGAGAAAACTGTGGCAAGGAAAGGAAGAAGTGCAAGAAAATATTGCATTTTAGAAACATGATGATACCTTTGAATCAAATTGATATAATGCGATCTAAACTGACCTTCAAACATACTTTAAAGTACATCAATAAATCACACAGTTACCATCAAACTGTACGAATGTTTTTAAAAATAACATTTCTAGGAAAAAATATATAGAAAAAAATAAAAAATTTAAATAATAAAATGCAAACCAGACGTGCAGTTTGCTGTAGCTGTGTCTGCTTTCAAGCGTTGCTACACTACCTGCCGCACCTCCCTCCCTTCCGAATCTTACCCTTTGTCGTTGCATTTGAGTCGACGCCTTCATGTCATGACATGTGCAGGAAATGCGTTTTCTAGCGCTGCCAATGCCGGCTTCCCCATATCCCGCTGAGACTGCTCAACTTACCTCAACATATTCCCCCTAACTCTTCTATCAGTGGTTTGCCGTTACTGCAGCTCCTGCTTCTGGTGTTAGTGTTAGTGCTTCTGCTGTTGCAGTTTTTTTTTTTTTTTTTTTGGGGTTTGGGGTTTTTACGGTTACGGTTTTTTGGTTATGCCGTGTGCTGAAGGCGCCACTTGCGCAGCTCCATAAATATTTAAATTGTGTGCCGCCTCGCGACTTTTGATTCCTTCCCCTCCTCCCACTTTGTTGGCTGGCTCCTGTCTTGCGTGTGTTGCTCGCCGGCTTATATTTTGACAGTTATCGATTCGCTGCTCCACATGACTCTGAGACGCTGACGCTTTATCTTGCCAAGGCTTGCAATTCATTTCCTAAAATATGCATGCGAAAAAGTATATAGTAGGGGAGTTGGAATGACAGACTAGAAGATGCTCTATTTTTATCGATTAATCTTTCAACAGAAAGAAGACTTTGGCTTAATCAAATCCTACTTTAAAGCTTATAAACTATTATTCATATTATTTTTAAGTAAAGAAAGAAGCTTCCCTACTTTCAAGACAGATAAACTAGTACATTTTCACTCTAACCTTTTTTCCTAACCTATTTTAATAGGTATAGAGCATAAAAAGCCATGCCAAGGCATAGAAAGTAGGAACTGGAGCTGATGGCAGCGAAGCCAAACGGGGCATCATTACATTGGCTACGCGCTGTCAAACTCCCATGCCTAGCCTGCCCTCGTTTCCCCACTTCTTATCCTGCTGATGATGATGATGTTGATGAGAAACAGAACAGTTTGCCTCGAAATGTTCGTAGCACATTTTGTAATATGTACGAGTTATGCCGCATAAGCCGCCGTCTCAGTCTCTACCTCTCTCTCGCTCTCGCATTCATTTCCTTCTTTCTGGGTAAAGTTAAAAAACTTTGCAACTCTGTTTCGCTATTGCTTTGTGCATGTTTAACTTCTGTTGCCTGCCTGCCTGCCAGTCAGAGCCTTCACTACCCCTACCCCCTCTTCACTCTACCTTCAACACTTTTTGCTTTGATCAAAGTGACACTCGAGCGCTGCAAATGCAACATTTGCCCCTCGCACTCATATTTCCACACCTCTCAACCCCTTGCACTCTCCCCACTTACCGCACACTTGACAGCCCAAAACAACAACTCAATTAGCAAATGCCAAAAAACAACTCAACGCTTTGTGCAATATTCAAAATTCGCATGTTAACAATCATCTCAATATGAATTTGTACGAATATGTTTTATTTATGTACTTATGTTTTAACATTTGTACATTTGTTGTAATTAAGAAAACTCTTGAGATTCCTCTTAATATTTTGTCTAGCCATTTAACAATTGTAAATTTTCTTGGCTTTGTTGCTTAGATTTTTAATTGATTTGCAAATTTTAAGCGTTTTTCTACAATGATTTAAATTGTCAAAGTATTCATATGATAGGTTAAGTGTTTTAATTGAACAAAGTAATTAAAATAATATTTAATTTTCAAATGCAATACCTTAAAAGTCTTTCCAAATGAGTCATATGTATGCTTTAACAAAAATAAAAGTCAGGGAACCCCTTAAAATGAGTCAACACATAAATTGAACAAAGTTTGAGGAGAAGCAAAGCTTTATAACATAAGCTATCAAACACTCCAGAAATCGATCGTTATAGATACGTTTGGTAAAAGATACCTTCACATATTTCCAATAACCAACCATAAATATTTCTCACCTATCGCTTTTTCATTCTATATTTATTTTTATTGTCGAAAACTTATCGCAATGCGTATGAGTAATATTGATATGCAATATTTTGAAAGCTTTTATTGGAATTTGCTACGCTTTGGCTTTTATTAAGCTTTCTGTTCAGTAAAGAACGATAAGCGAACGCGTTTGGACGTGTTTTATTTAAAGGAAGATTTAATACATACACAAAAACAAAACACAGTCAATACAAAATGGCGCCCAGTGATCGCTGCGGAGGACCACCACGTCGTGGACCCATTATCAATGTGCAGATTGCACCACGTTGGCCCCGTCGCCATCATCATTCCAATGTTGTTGTGGTGCAGGCACCACCACGTCCCCAACCCGTTGTGGTTGTACAGCAGCAGGCACCACCACCACCACGACCAGCACAAGTTGTTGTGGTACAGCAGCAGCCCCCGCAACCACCACCAGCCTACTATCAGCCACCGCCATCAGATGGACACTATCACAATCCACCAAGCTACTAGAGAAAGGAGAAGGTTAAGGAATTTATGCAGCACAAATTATAAATTTTTCGTAGTTATGTAGACAAAAAATAAATATATACTATATATAATAATTTAACAATATGTGTGTTCATTTTGCTGTGGGTTACGCTCTTATCACAAGGTTTCTTATCGTTTTGATAAGGCTTTTCGGTGTGATAAGCTCAATGGGCCAGCTGTGGATTATGTGTTATGTTTTGCAAAAAGTATTAGTACTAATCAATAACTATTGAGGCATTAATATTTAGCATGGGAATCATAAATCATAATCTAAAAAAAAAATATAAAAATCTAAGGCTGTTTGTTTTTGGTCAACCCCCGCTCTGTTTATCACTCATTCTGCTATCAGTATTCGATTATTGGCCAGTCAAGATGACTAACACCTGTATGTTGTTGAGGTTTTTTCTTTTTTTATGGGAAGTTAGCTTATCTTTCGTACTGGAAATGCGAAATGCCATTAAAGCTCTGCGCTCTGATTGATGGGCCTGCAGTCCACTGGAAGTGGAAGCGTCGAGCGTTAGTTTGTTAGGTGAGGCAAAACATTTTGCCAACGATATGGCGTAGTAGACAAAGTGTTGTGCTCCAGACAGCACAGCCGAAAACGAGTAGAAAGAGTCATGCGGTACTATGAAAATTCATATTGCTATGGCCATCATCATCACCATCATCGCCCAAGTAAGCACGGATGCGGATGAGTTATATTTATATTATCAATATTCTTATATTATTATCTTGCAGATGTCGAGATTGATGTTTTCACCGGCTGGGGTGGTTCTTATTATTCGCCGCCGATTGCTCGGCCCGAAGTCATCGTAGTCAATCAGGCGCCCAACTACATGAATGCTGTGCCGGCAGTTACGGCTGGTCAAGTGATGATGCCACAGCCTCAGCCATATGCCGGTGGCATGTCCATGGGCACTGCGGGCTATTATCAGCAGCAGCAGGGCTATCAGTATCAACAATATCAACAACAATACAACAATCCCCCCTATCCACGGTATTAGAAACGGATTTTTTATCACCAATCTGCCAATCATGAAATCATGTGTAAAACTGTGAAATGTAATGAAATCTGTTTGTATTATGAATAAAAATGTATTTAATAAGTTGCATGCCTCAAACATTTATTGTTTATTTATTGTGTGTTGAAGACTTGAAATTCTTATGATCTTTCTTATGAAATTCGTTGATAAATAATATTTTAATATTATTTCTTGTAATCTATCACAGTTAAAGTTTAAATTTAAGCCAAAGGCATGTCTTTATCTTTGTCTTTTGTTTATAAATAAATATTTTAGCAAAACAAAGTCTTTTTATTATCAGTTTGTTGTAGATACAAAATAATTTTCATTTTCTTGCCACTGATCTATCGATATCTTATCTATTTTTTGTACTTGTTGAATTCTACAACGCCATTTAAAATGTATTGTTGACAAACGCTTTTTTATTGAATATCCTGGAAGGTTGTTTATTTATTTTTATCGATGACATAGTTAGTGTATAGGAACTTAATTAAGCGATGTTTTAAGTTCTTAGATCATACATATGTTTTTCTATATAAAAAATATGAGGAATTCACCAACTTATATGATTCAGTTACCCATTTCCTAACTTTATGCAATTCGTTTCATAAAAAAAAAATTTACAAAACCAAAAATTGACAACGCATTTTGCATGTTTCACTCCTTTCCGCTCCCTTACTGGAAAGTTGTTTATCATTTGTTTATCGAAGACACCTAACACCACCTGACAAGATAATGAACTAAGCCCTGTACAGAAAAAAGTACCGGCCGAAAACTGTCCGCTTAAATATGTCAAGCGGTTGGCAAAGAAACTCAGTTAACGTTTAGCGAAAGCAGCGTCAAGTACTTGCACAATTAATAAGAGGCGCTACAGCGAGACCTAAGGATAAACGAAAAGAGAATGCCATACTACGAGGAAGAACGTCATCATCATCATCACCATCATGGTGGTGGACGTCCCATTGTGGAGGTAGACATTTGTCCACCACGCCTACCACGTCCCTGTGTTGAGATTGATGTTGGCCCACGTTATCCATCGTACCGTCCGGAAGTGGTTGAGGTGGTAACACCAGCTGCTGTCTATCAGCCACCACGTCCCATCGTCGAGGTGGATGTGGTGCGACCCAGTCGACCACTCATCGAGTTCAACATTGGTGGACGTCGTCCACCCCGTGAGGAAGTCATCATTGTTGAGCAACAGAGGCCCAGGTGGTAAACACAACAACAGCACGAACAAAAACAGCATACAGATTGGGGCTTGGCTCTCAATTGAAAAATCATTTCATATGTTCCTTCGACAATAACAGCTTTAAATTGTATTTATTTTTAATTGAAATTATATTATCTGCAAAACACAAAGAACAAAAAAAAAAAACAGAAATTGAAACGAAAAAAAAGTGAATTAAATATTTATTTGTTATTTGTCATTCGCATAAATATGAAATGAAAACCTCTTGTAGTAAATGTTGTCAACTATTTTTATCCATTTGACTGGCTTTTAAATCCTATTTGTCCAGTCGATTATATTGTCCTTCTGTTTTTCTATTTTTTTGCTATAAAGCTTTCAACTAATCGAAATGGTCATTAAAATCTATTTAGTGCAGTTTTAGTTCATCAGCGTTAACCATTTAATATTGAAGTTGATTATTTTTAATGGTTTAATGAAAGTTGTACGCTTGCAGCAGATGTCCTTATGTTCGAAACAGTTTGACTCTGCAATTAATGATGATTTTTTTTTTTTAAGTCGCGAAGCTTAAATGATTTTAGTTCCCTTTATGATATAGAAAATGATTGCAATTTAATTAAGCTGGATTTTCTGCAATGGAACTTAATATAAAAGTGGGAAAGAATGTTTTAATTCTATATTCATTTAATATCTTAACGAATTAATAGATTCTAACTATAGTCACGAAAACCATGTAATACATTTTGGAATAAGTAAGGTACAAATCAAAATATTCCATGTCTCTTAGCTTTGGAAAATTTGTTAGCAAAATATTGCCAAAACAACAATCAAAGAAATGTGTGAAAAATGTGGTAAAAGACACATAATAACATAAACCTTCCTACTGTTAACAACAATAATAATTAAATTAAGTACACAGGTACTGAACACAATAATAAAGGTAGAGATAAGTATATATTTTCAAAGTTATACAATATAAACAATTGAATATGCCTTTGACTTTACCCAGGAGTCACTTTGGCAATAGCATAGGAAAATTAATCTATGGATTTGCATAAAATGACTCAAGCAGGGAATTCTTCAAGCCAATTCTGAGCATGCCTTAAGATCCAAATGAGTCACAATAAGCAGAAACTGCAACTATTCAAAACCACTCACATGAATCACAGCAAACTGCATGCATGGATCCATCATAAAGGCATTATTGTATCGATAAGATATGTCAAGGATTATTATAAACTGATAACTGGCGACGGGCAAACATTTTGCGTTATAAATGTAACTTTTCGTTCTGTTTATAAATCAGTAACGAAACGAACGACAAACTAGAAAAACAACCAAACGAAATGGCCGAAGTTCAACAGATTCAACAAGTTCAAGAAGTTCAACAGGTCAACATTCAATGCGAGTGCCATCATCGTCATGGACCACTATTTCTGCTCAGACCTTGGGCCTGGGGTCGTCCATGTCGTCGCTGCGAGCGCATGATGGATCGCAATGTGGTTGTGGTGCCCACATCGGGACCAGCAACAGCAGTAACAGTTAACGGCCGTCGCCGAGAATCACCAGTTGTGGTGTCAACGACCACCACAACCACCCAAGCGGTGCCTGTGCAACAAACACAAGTGGTCTACCCTGCTCCACCCACCTACACTGAAACGGTGATCGTTAACCAACGATAGGATTGACTTAAAATTTAGAAACTGGACTTGATTAAATTTCATTATGTTTAAAAAATAAATAAAAAACAATTAGATAATTTCTATATTTAAAAGCATTTAAATTATGTGGTTTTTAATGTTGAATAATAATTATAATTATAGTTAAAAAATCCTTTCTAGGAAATTGGAAGTTGTACAAATCTTTGTCATCACTTCGGCAATATTCATCCGATTTTCACACGCAATACCTTAAAAGTCATGGTGTAATCCCTTAAATAAAACTGCATTTAAATCTGGAAACGCATTTTTTGAAAGATTATCATATCCAATTTTTGTAACCAGATATCGACTTGGGAGTGGAACAAAACTTCCGATTATCATAGCTTCCTCAAAATTTACTCGATTTTCTAGTACAATACCTCAAAATTCTTTTTTCAAGCTCTTTAATAAAACTGCATTTAAATCTGGAATCACGATTTTTACTCGATTTCCATCAAAAAAATTTCTGGTAAAAAAATCGAAATGGAAATATTTAAAAAATTCCGATTATCATAACTTCGTCAAAATTTACCCAATTTTTAAGTGCAATACCTCTAAATTCTTGTTTCAAGCTCTAAAATAAATCTGCATTTAAATCTGGAATCGCGATTTTTGCTCGGTTTTCATCAAAAATTTTTTTGGAGAAAATTTTTCTAAATCTGGAAACGCGATTTATACTCAATTTTCATCACAAAAATTTGTGATACAAATTCAACTTGTGATAACATACTCCCACTGTGAATATCTCAGCAATCAATATTTTAAAGACTCCGCTCGCGAAACGACTCTCCCTTGTTTAACTTAAGCACTTCTTACCGAAGCCTTATCAACTTGTTACGCCATGAATCACAGCAAGTGTGAAGATATCGTTAACATACGTGAGGGATTATGATAAACACTGATAACGACCAGTTGGCAAACTTTTGCCCCGCTACCTATAAATGCAACATTCAAGGCGAGGCGAACATTTAGTATTAGCAAATTCAACGACTGGCAAGGAGTACTACAAGCAAAAACAACAAAAACAAATATGACTATTGTGCAACAGGTTAACATTCAATGCGAATGCCATCATCGCCGTGGACTCCTCTATGTGGTGCGTCCCTGGGCTTGGGGTCGTCCCTGTCGTCGCTGCAGGCGCATGATGGAACGCAATGTGGTTGTGGTGCCCACTTCGGGTGGTGCAGCAACAGCTGTAACAGTAAACAACAGACGCCAAGTGTCGCCAGTTGTGGTAGCGACAACCACCACCAGAACCCAAGCGGTGCCTGTGCAACAACAAGTTCACGCAGTGGCACAAGTTCAGACAGCTTCTGAATGGCAGGCATCACAGGAAGCATATCCTTCAACACTTCCACCCAAGTATGCACCATAAGAAGGAAGATTTCTTTCTAATAAAACTATGTACAATCCTTTTCTTACTTACCTTAAGATAGTTTTTAAGAAGAATTTTACCGAATAAATAAACAAATGCTAAATGAAGAAATATAATTATTGACTTTTCCTTTGCTTGAACACTTAAAAAAAAAAAAAATTAAAGAAAAATATTTTTTAACATAAAAAATCAAACATTTCTATGTCTTAGCCTTTTTATAGTATATGTATTTTATCGGGAAAAAAAATGTTACCCAAAATCTTATCAACATTTTTTATCAACAAATAAAAAGTTCGATCAACAAAATATATTTTGAAGCTTAGGGATAGCAAATACATACTTCTATTTATTTAACAAGTAAATAACATTAAAATTCCTAAAACAGAAGATTTTTGATTTTCAAATATAATTGTTTACAGTGTAAACTTTACATGTAATTTATATTTATTCTGTACCTATTTGAACCTGTGTTTCCATTCAGAAATCCCCCACGAGGCATTACAAACGATAAATGTGCGCTATCTAGTTCTTGGCAATGAATCACGACAAGTTCATAGACTATATGTACATATCGTTAACCGAGACATAAGGAATTACCTCAGTACTGATAAGAAAACCTAATGACCAAGCATACCAGTCTATATATAAAACATTCAAAACGCAATTTTCGTTTAGTAACAAAACGAGCGACAAACTAAAAACATGGCTCAGGTTCAAGTGGTCAACGTTAGATGCAATTGTCGACGAGGTCTCGTTGGTGAGATGCTTGGCTGGCTTTGGGGTCCATGTCGAGAGTGCAGAATGCTGAGACGCAATGTGATTTTGGTGCCGGCAAACAATAATCCAGTTATGGTCTCGGGCACCACACACTATATGACAGTGCCACCGCAAGTGGTGCGTGCACCACAACAACAGCAACGGCAACAACAGCAAGTGCAATATGTGACACGAACACAAACAAACAGCAACTGTTATCAGCAACAGCAGCAGCAACAGGCACAACAGCAACAACAACAGCAGCAGCAACAACAACAGCAGCAACAACAACAACAGCAACAGCAGCAACCACCATCGTATTCCTCAACTTTACCTCCACCTTATAGTGAAAAGGTAGCAATTAATTAAAAAAAAAGACAAAATAAATAAAAAAATATAGCAAAAAATGTTTTTATGTTTTAAAAATATATTTAAATATTACTTTAATAAAATTCCCTATCATGACTGATTGCTAATGAGTTTTATGTTTAGTCAAATGCTTTAAAAATTATATAAAATTATTTGTCCATTAAAAATATTCCTTTAAACTTAAAGTCTCATTAGTTTTAATGCTAAATATGAGCTGTATTTAAGGATTTTAATCAAGAAAAATACAAAACTGTTTAATCAATGATAAATGTGAAAGTCAGCAGCAGCAGCAGCAGCAACACCGTTATCCAAGTGTTTTAAATGTCTCAACAAAGCGCACAAAACAACAACGACAACAATGGGGTAAACACAACAACAAGGAGAGAGAGAGAGAGAGAGTGAGAGAAAATGTGAATCCTGCGGGCTGCTTGTTTAATGAAAATTAATTGGCTACACTAATAGTGTTGCCAACTACTTTGCGCAATTAAAACAAATTGTATGTAACAGATACAAGAAAAAAAACAAAATACAAACAACACAAAACGAAAAAGTAAAAAAGGAAGGAAGGCAAACCGCTTCGCAGTTCCAGTTCCAAGCCAACCGGAACATTTTCCGGACTTTCTGTGTGTGTGTTAACCTCTCCTCTCCCTCTGACAATAGCTTTGGTGCTGTCCAGACAACACACAACACTGGCCTGACTTCATACAACTTTTCCGCACATAATAATTCATGTTAAACTTGCCCCTTCTTGGTGCAAGTCTTGCACTTGGTATGTTCGCGCTGTTTGTTTCATTCGCTCATTCACTCATTCATGCATTCAACCATTCCAGCCGACGCGTCGGTCATTCGTTCATTCATTATTTAACAAAGCAGCTAACACGCCGACTTTCACACACACAGAGAAGAACTTATCTAACGTGTCGGAGTCGGAGGCTAAAGATGGTTTTAACTTCGCTTGTTGGTCCATACGTTCCAAAGTTAAGCCTGACGTGTTAAGTTTTTGCGAGAGCTGCTTGATAGGGTTGTTAAATATTCAAGGGAGTTAATGATTTAAGTTATCTGTAGTGTTGGATGGATTTTCTGATATTCTTCTTTATCAAACGTATATTTCTTGATCTTTTGCATACAAGTTTTTTTATTTCCTAAAAATATTTCCTTATTTTCCACACTTCTTGATCAACCTGTTTTTTTGCCTTAGGGTTGCTTTCACATTTTACTTTCTCGCTTAATTTCTCGCTGTTTTTTCTCAGCCATTGTCTCTCTCTCTTTCCCCCTCTCTCTTGGCAATATTCTTGCCTCATCAGACAGCCTGTTTTAAAACCTGTTGTTTTTAAAACAATGAACATAATGTGTACAACACACACACAAACAACACCATAAACGTTGTGGAACAGCGACTGCTCCAATGAATAAAACTCTGAGAAAGAGAGAGAGAGTGAGTGTTTGGGGTCGCCGAAAACAAGCTGCTTCCGCCGTCAAAAGAAAGGCAGCTGAAAAGAGCGCTTCATACAAGTAAAAATTTCCAACCTGCCCCAACAACACCAGTACCAACAGCCAAATGTCCCTTCAAACCCTTGGGACTCGCTCCATTTTCTGGATGATTTGAGAACAGTCCGTATGTGTGTGTAAGTGTGTGTGTGTGGTGCCCTTTCAGCCTTTGCATTTCTTTTGTTTTTATACGCTCCTTTGTCCGGGATTTGTGCAGCTTTCACAACTGCCACCTGCTGTGAGCCCAAATGCCGTATTTCATTTGCTTTTATGAACCATTCTTACCTTTTTTTTTGCCTTCATGGCAAGCCCTAGTTTTAATTGTGTTTCCGGTAATTTTCACTCTATTAAAAAATTTAGTTTTTACCTAAACGGCAGCTACTAAGGGCATAGAAACACAGAGACATATTGTCAACTCTACATCAAGAACGTATTTCACTCCACCATGCACATCATCAACTTCATCATGCTGCTCTTATTCTTATCATCATGATAATCGACATTGTCTGTTGGTAAACCAAATTACATTAATAACTCGATGCGAACACAACACAAATCTGAAAGATGAGCGAGAAGAGAAGAGAACAAAACTGTCATGTCTCAATCAAAGCAGCCTCCTCTTCCCTTCTCTCTCTTAGACGCTTTTCATCTCAAGTTTGTGTTTGCATTTGGATTTTGTTGTGGATAACAAAATTTACAACAAAATACGTAGACACATTTTTGGCAAACTGGCAAATTTTTAAACAACAGGCGAAGGTAGCTTGAATCTTGCCGAATATTAAATACACTTACCATACAATTTATAGAGTGATGATAACTAATAAGTTAATAATAAGTTTTCATCATGTTTTCATCGTAATCATTTATAAACTTTTTGCCTTTAAAAAATTCTTAAACGCCTTTTATATAGTGTACTCCAAAAAAATCAACAAAAGCAATTTTTGGGTATCCTGGACCTATTGGACCACACCCAAAAAACCCAAAACTCAATACTCATAATGCTGTTGTTGTAGTTGAAGCTCTTGTTGTTGTTGTAATTGCCCATTGAGGCGTGGAGGCAAACGAACGGCTGAGACCAAATTGTAGGCAAAAGCGAAGGCAAAGCTGTGCCCATAGTTTAGTTTAGCCCCACAAAATGCATGAGATGTCTGTACTAATCCGGAAATTAAATTCCGTTTAGAAATTTTCGTATACAAAATGGTTGTCGCAAGAGCCGAATGCAAGCATGTGTGTGTGTGTGTGTGTGTTGGGCATATATATTTAATTTATAGAGAGAGAGAAAAAGCTAGCCAAAAGGTCTTTGCCTGCTGGCTGAGCCAAAGTGAGGCAGAGTTTAACCCGTTAGTTAATGATTGCAGATGCAATTTTAAGGCATTAAGGTAAGTTTCATTGGGAATTGAAAACATTTTCTACATGAATATATTTAATAAGAACTTAAATGTGTTCTAACATGCTAAAACAGTTAAGTTTTATAAAGGAAAATTTAAAAAAAAAATTTTAAAAGATAATAAATTCTAAGCTTTAAGGTTAAATTTTGAAGTTTATAGAAAAAATCATTGAGTTAAACAATTGTGTTAAAAACAAACATTCCAAAAAAATCCCTAAGAAAATATTATCAAAATTTCTGTTGTCCATTTTTAGTCCCCCGAGGGTTAATTTAAAAGCTTACAGAATAAAATTGATTTGCATTTTGCACAATTAAACGAAAAATCTACAAAAAATCAGAGCAATGGAAACAAAAACCTAAACATTTTGTGACAGGTGCACAAAAAAATCTACAAATAAAAAAGACAAAGTAGCAAATCAGCAGCAGTTTTTTTGTTGTTTTTGTGAAGCTATCTAATAGAGTGGCACGAACGGCTGGGAGTGCAGGTTAAAAAGGGTGTAGGGGGCCATGTTATACAATCACTTTGGAGTACTTTTGGGCATAAAAAGTGTCAACTAATCAAATGTTATACAATACGAATATAAAGAAGACAAAGGGCAACGCATAAAAGAGCTGAAGAGGCGGCAATCAAAATACATATACTAAAAGTGCCAAAGCAATTTGTGTGCTAGATGACGCCCCTATAGCCAATATGGCAAATGTCTGCCTGTCTCTGTGTTCGTTGGCTTTCTAATGCGCCAAAGCCATTTAGTTCATTTGTTTTGCGTGCGCAATAAAATTTTTATCATTTTTTATTTGTTTGTGTGAGATTTTGTTTTATTTTTTTTTTGCGTACGCGCGCGTTTTAAAACGCGTGCAAACAGCGCGAAAATGTTTATGGCTTGTTATTTGAGCATAAAAGCATTTTGCCACCCCACACCAACCCATTATATGTGAAAAGAACGTGACACTCTCCATATGAAGAGCTTGAAAGACAACAACAACAACGGAAAAATTATCATTTGAAAGAAAAAACCTAAAACAAAAGACAATGAAATTGTCAAAATATGTGAAACGCGACACGCATCAAATTCTAGTGAAAGGGTTAGGGTTGCCAGCCCCAACAAATAAATTTATGTGCGCCATTTACAAATGAGTGAGAGAGGGCAAGAGAAAGAGATCGAGTGCAGTATTCAGAGCCAATAAAAATTACAAAGAAAGTTGCAAGAAAAAAGTGTCGACACTTGGCCCACAAAATAGAAGCAAACGCTAACCCTTAAGCCAGGCGCCACGACACGTACGCAACGGGGGAGCATAGAGGGGTTCCCAAAAGAGTGAGAGAGCGTGACGCAAATTGCTAACAAGTAATGGCAAATGAAAAGCAAATGAAAACCAAAGCGAACATAATAAGAAACTGTTGCAAGCACTGAGGTAAGAGAGTGCGAAGGGAGAGGAGAGGGGTTGAGGTTAAGCAGCTGAGCTCCGTGAGGTTAGCGCCATTGACCGGAAATGTAAAATGCACTTAGCCGCCTTGCCTCAAACTGGAGAGAGCTTAGTGCCCGAAAAATATATCGCTATCAATAAATTCGCACGTAGCCTTCTGCCAAGCAAGTGTTGAAAGCATTGAGCATTGAGCATGGACGCCCGGGGGGGTGGCGATGTGGTGGCTACATTTTCGTGGATAATTGCAAAAGCCAAAAGCGTAAAGCAAAAGCGTACTCCAAGCCAAGCCAAGTCGGTTGCAATTTCGAAACGCTGACTGCCTGCTGCAATTTGAGCTTTGAAACAAACACGCGCCGTATTTTTTTTTTGTGAGAAGAGGGAGAGAGAGTGAGGGGTAAGGGGGAGGTTGGCTCTGTGGGTAACAGCTTTTAACGAAAATTGCTTCATTAGAAGCTGCGGCAACAGCGAAAAATCTCACATCTTCTTCGTCGACTTCGACTCGTTTTCGATTCTTCGATTCAATGAGAAGCGAAAGCTGTTAACTGATTGAGTTGCAACAACAAATTGTTAAAGAATGTGTATGTGTGTGTGTGTGTGTGTTTGTGTGCTCAAGGTAATTTATATTAATAGCTCAATTAGAATGGCATTAAGGTTAAGTTTAAAGTGTGGGCAGTTTGAAGAGCTTAAATACTTAACTAAGAAACTTTAAGAAAGAAACTTTTTTTTAACTAACTAATAACTTCATCATACTTCAACCAAAACTCTTTCAAGAGCTCACTTAACAGATCGTTCGCTGCTGCTGCTCCAGCTAATGAAATTTAAGGTAGAGCACACTTTTAGGCTAATTGCCACACACACAAAAAAGCCGCTGCGTGAGAGGAACAACAGGAACAAAAACATCAACAACATAGAGTTGCCAGGCTGACTAAACAAGTTGTTTGTTGTAGTTGTTGCTTGGCTCGTTTGCATTCATAAATCAAAGAAGCATGTGTCTGTCTGTCTATCAGCTGAATGAAAATGGCCAAACAATGGAGACGAGCTGCCCAAAAGATTATAGGCAAAATGGCCGCACACAATAAATATAGAAAATATTTATATATATAGAAAATGTGTATAGAAAAAGGAAAGAAAAGAACTTTGATTGTGAGTGAACGACTAGATGATATCCTGTACAAGGATGTCCCAATTTTTGGAACAAGTTTGTTAAAGTTTGGTACAAGCATGTCCCAAGTGTGTACCACATATGTCCCAAATATGTCCGAAATATTCCAAACTTTCAATTTAAATGTTTAAATGTTTAATTTATGTTTGTAATCTATAGTTTCAAACCTAATTTTTACACTTTTTAACATATTTTTGTAAATAAAAAATAAATTATATTCTGTAATTCTTAAAAACTTTATTTGTATATTTATTTTAAGCTCTTTCAAATCTTTTTATACGAAAAAAAAATATTGTTGGCAACAAAAAGATATTAAAAATATAAAACATTTTTTTTTAGATATAGTTCGATCAGTATTTTACAAACACTTCCAAAACTTCATGATGCCCATTTGACTCTTTTGATAACTGTTACAGGGTATCCATAAAAATACAAAGGCAACAATCAACAGTAGCAGCAATAACAACAACAGCAAAAACAAACAGTAAATGGGGCATAAATTACACATGGCCATAGAAAAATGATACGCCGACAACATAAAACAGATGCTGAACTGCAGTCAGTGGAGGATGGAGGTGTAGTTGAGTTTTGCTGGTTGCAAAACGCGCGTTCTCATCATTTATAAATGCTCGCGGGAGTCCCGAAATATATACATATATATGTGAGGGGGGTGGATTCCTTTTGGAAGCTGTAGGTCAAAATGATGTTAGGCACGAATCCGGGTTTTGCTGGTCAAGTTCCGGAGGGCTCCTAATCGCGTTACAATGAAAATTGATGATGATGCTACATGTGGCAAGTACACACACACACACAAAATAACATAAACAGACACACACAGAGAGAAATAAAGAAAATATGCAGCATATTTTGTTGTTGCTGCTGCCCACAAAGTGGCCAAAAAAAGCGAATGCGAATGTGAAATGCGGAGTTTTGTGTCATTGACTTTGTTGCTGCTGCTGCTGCTCCTGCTGTTGCAGCCACTTAAATTCAATTGCGAAGCCAACAAGCAGCTGCAACAAAAACAACAAAATGCAGCGCAAATATTGTCAACCAACTGAGTCGAGTGCCGTCGTCGTCGGCGTCCTCGGCGTCGACGTTGGCGGTCGACAGTTAACAAAGTTTTGCCATCCCAAAACCAAACTCAGCCAGAAAACAGCAACAACAACAACAAGCTAACAACATCAACAAACTAAACAACAACAAATAGCGGGCAATAGGAGAAACTGAATGCAGCCCTTTGGCTACTTAACTGCCAACCAGGCCAAAACTGTATGCTATAAAAATACGCAGCAAACTGATTCTCTCTCTCTCTCTCTCTCTCTCTCTCTCTCTCTCTCTCGCTACAACAATTGAGCCGAAAATGTGGAACGCATTTAATTGAATTGAAAAACTAAAACAGCAAAAAGCGAAAACAATACAATAAAGTTGATGCTTAAATGCTCTAACAACACAAATTACAAACAATTAGCAAAGAAAAACATTACATTTTATATGTATGTATGTGTGTTAATGAAGTTAATGTTGTGAAAGTCATATACGATATTAGTAAGCTTTTTGAAACTGATTATTTTGAAGCTTGGTTAATTTAAAAATATGTATTAAATGTGTTTAAAAAAATGTGTGTTCATTTTTAAACAAGAGTTTTCTACTTGAGAAAGAACTCTAAAAAAAATTGAGAAAGATTTGATGAAATTTTTTTTTTTTTTTTTAATTTTTAAAGAGAAATAATTCTAAATAACAATTTATTTTAAAACCAGAGCAGCACAGGCCTTCAGGCAGTTCGATGAAATAAAAACTTTCTTCCAAGAAATCTTCTACAAAAAGTAAATATTTTTAACATAAATTTTTCAATATTCGTCTTGGAAAACCTTTCCACTAAACAAGCAATGACAATTTTCATCAAAATTCCATACAACTCAACACTTGCAAAGGGCATCTAAAAGTTCTTTGGCAATTGGATCGCTATACACGCTGAATAGCAGCGTTTCCAATTACATACTTGATGTTTGAGGTGTATAGGTGTGCGATTGTGTGTTTTGCTCTCTGTGTATGTGTGTGTGTGTTTGTTGGCATGTTAAGTAATATGATGACGCTTAAACCTGGCCAAAAAGGTATTATGCGCGCAAAGTCAATTAGAGCAGCGCCAACGCCAACGTTGCCCATTTTGGCCACCCATTCGTTGCCAATTGAATGCAGGCCCCAAAATAGGACTACTGTTAACGGTATACAATGCTGCCTCCAGCTGGCTGCGGCGGAGGTGGCCAACAGTGCGTATTTGTTTGGAGGGTTTGGAGGAGCAAGCAAATTGTGTTTGGCTTTGGCATTTGGCGAAAGGCTTTAAAACGCGCAGCTTCTCATATAATGAGCTTTATTTTTTTATCATACATCCAAAAACGCATTGTTAATGTGTGTGGAAGGGTGTTAAGGTGAGGTATATATATTTGCTGCAGAAATCACGCAGTAGCCGGCTGGCCGGTTAACTTGCAGGAAAGAGTGTAATAAGACGACTGAAGCGCAGGACGTTCAGGAATCTTCTACAGTAGCCCTCCATCCAATCGACTTAAACAAGTCCAAAGACGATAAAGCCTGGTAATTTCAGGCTTAGTGATTTTTAACAGTACGAATAACATGTTATAAAAATAATTGTATTTTTGATCCTACATGTAAAAATGAATTAAAAAAAAAAAAGAAATCCTCAAAAAAAAACTGTTAAAGAGTATCTTAAAGTCAAGTTAACCATGAATAAGATTTGTTTTTCCTGTTCATCAGTTTGCCCGAATTGAAATATGCCCAGCTCGCCGTTATCCTTCTAATGCCAAGCTTGACTACCTTACTGATTCCTGGCAGACTGCATAAAAGCCCACCCAAAAAAAAATATGCTAAAAGCGTAAAGCTTGAAATATTTAGAGCGCATTATGGAAGGCTCAAACTAGCGTTGAGCATTCGAAGGCATTTATCGCAAACTTCAACTGCCTGTGACGCGTCAAGGATTTGCCAAACATTTAGCCAACATGACACTTTAACCCCCGTCTTGCACACACACACACAACCTCACTTCATCTGTGTGCTTTTATCGATGGCAACTATATCAATATGAGGCATAAAAAACAATGACAACTCTGTTAAAAAAAGGCAGACTGCCTGCCTGCTTGCCTGCCTGGAAGTCGGCTCTAACAACAATGCGAAATGCTAATCCAATTGTGAGACCTAACTGGGGATCCACATTTGCACAGGGCCCGGGAGCAGCTGTAGCCAAATTAGGATATCAATGCCAATGCACTGTAACAAAAAGTAGGGGAGATTTAGGATAACTCTATCAAAACTGAAAGGATTTTTTTGATATCATAATTTGAGCTCTAAAATAATCCTATTTTGAGGAAAGAAAGTACAGAAGTTGCATCATTCATGCATGAGTAAGGTATGATGTAATTGCTTACGGTGTAGATGGCAATGGTGGAGGGGGGGATGGGAAGGAAATCGCCAGCAGCTATGAGTGTAATAAACATAAATAGGCATTATTTATTTATGGTGACCGTCTGGAACTTTGGGTTGGATGAAGGAAGGGGCTTACTTCTATTTGATGATGTATTAATTTCTCTCGATATGATTCCATTCCAAATATTCGCCTTTGTGTGTGTGTGTGTGTGTTGTCCAGAACCTCTACAAATTTGCTTGCACATTTCGAGCAGGCATTAGTTTAATTGGCCAGGGCTTTGTGAAATTGGCCAACTCGAATGCTATTGCTGTGGATGTGGATGTGGATGCTGCCGTCGTTCCGTTGTTCCATGTTCCTTGTTCCTTGGCCTAATTGCACTTTGCGCTTGAGGAGCTTTCGCTTTTCCTAATGGCACGAAACGAGTTCAAAGCTAGTTGAATTTTGCGATAGGAAGGGGAAGGGAGAGGGGTAAGAGGCAACGCTTAGTTTTTCATTAGCCACGGGGCTAAGCCTTTTGACGACCGCCTTTTAAGTCTAATTAACTGCTAATAGGCAATAAATCATTATTACTCAAATTTCGGTCTCCATTCTGCTGAAACAATAAAACGGAGACTCGTTACACACACAAACACACACACACACACACACACACACATACACTTGTCATGCTTACACACATACATGCATAGATATAAATTCATTAATATGTTAGGCGACTCTGGGTTAGGCGACGAGTGAAGTACTCTACTTTACTTAGTATGTTTCAATCTCACTATGTTCCAGAAGCATAAAGTACTTTTCTCTAGCGTTTCAATTCCATTTTGTTCCACAAAATAGCTTAATTTTGTCATTGTAAAAAAAGGAATTAAGTACTTAACTAAATGTTCCAATACCATAACGTTCCACTTCACATATTTCAATTCCATTTTGTTCCAGTGACAATAACTGCCAATTTAGCTTTGAAACATGCAATTCTACATATTAAACGATAGTGTTCCAATTCCATTTCGTTCCACTTTCAATAATATTCCATATTTCATCGTTTTTTGACAGCCAATGAGATTCAATTTCATTTTGGTCGAATCTCAACCTTTTTTAACACATTTCATTTCAAATCCTTTCAATTCAAGTGTCTCAAAAGCTTTAACATAGCTCATATGACCATTTAACCCATTTGCAGGGCCTAAAGTGTATCATAATTCATAAATAAAGTGTGACTAATGCCAATGGCGACGACAATGACAACAACGACAACAAAAAAACAACTTGAACAATAAAAACAAAGACGAGAACGAAGACGACGACGCCGACGCCGACGACAACATTGAGGAGAAAATGTAACTGCAATCCATTAAACAATAAAATTTATTTATTATTTATTATGATTACACTTTGCCCATTGTTTTAGTGTGTGTGTGTGTACGCGTGTGTGGTTAACACGGGGGGCGGGCTGGGGGAGGCGTGTCACGATTTAAGTGGTAATTACAGTGAACCGCCGCCCAACGCCCACAATTACAGCCACGCCCTCATACACATATGTATGAGTATGACGAAAGCCGTCCACAAAATACAAAAGCCAAATGGAAATCATAAACATGAAGAGCTAAAAGCGCACGGCAAATGAGGCCGAACCGTGAAGGGAGTGGGGTAGGGGGGGAGTCAAGGGGGTAGGCAGATCATAAGCATAAAGTGCTCAGGGCCGGACTTTCGTCTCCAGCTCGACTCGAGCGTAACAAATGCAATAAATGCCAAGCAAGAAAAGAACACAAAAAAAGGACGAAGCACAAAAGTAGGCAACAAATGGCGACAACAACTTGAGAGCAGCGAAGGGATAGGCAGGGGGGGTGGGTGTGTGCAGGCGATGGAGGATAAGGCATAATAATAATTCGTAAATTGATTGTGTTTAGTGAAGTTTGAATAAATTCACTCAAAACGAGCAGCCAACAAGCCGAGCAGCAGCAGCAACTAGATGGCAAATGCCGAGAGCAGGATAATCCACTAAAATTTACAACAAACGGAAACAGCAACAGGAAAGCAACAATAAATGCCCCAAGAAGTCAAAGAGAGAGAGAGAGAGTGGGAGTGGGAGACTGGGAGCAAAATGTAGCAAATAAAAATAAATTTAGCTGGCAACAACGATGGACACAACAACAGTTGTAGAAGACCATAAGCCAAGGCAACCAGAGCAACAGCCAACATATGCGCGTTGATGAGTTACGAGCGGAGGGGTGTGGGGGAGGGGAGGGGTGATAGTGTGAGCTGAAGTGGCAGAAGGATAACGCGCATTGAGATTGGCGACGGCGCTTATAAATGAAATAAAAATGGAAAGCAAAGCAAAACTTATGACTGTCAGCAGATAAAGCAAAAGCTACCAGTTCCACCACACACAGCTAAGGCAAACGATAAAGAAATGGTGGGTGGGAAGGGGGAGGAGATAGAGTAGTAGTAGTGAAGAAAAAGAACAACAACAGCGTTGTTGATGCTGTGGCATTTCTATTCTTTTTCAAATACTCTGCCTTTTGCCCAAAAATCCAAAATGGGAAAAGCAATGGGGAAGTATGTTTTCAGATGGAAAAAAAAGTTGAGAGCCTAGATAAATATTCTAGCAGTAAAACTTGCTTATCTACAATCATTGGATTTTTTTTTTTTTTTTTTTTTATTAGTTAATTAACCTATAACTCATATTATAAGCTAACTTATTCTTATGCAGCAATAGCAACTAGGCCTTCAGCTATTATTGCATTACTTTCATCTATATAAAGATTTTTTGGTTTAAAGAAATTTTTTCCTCATGTTTTTCTTAAAAAAAAGATTTTGTCTATCTCTACAATTTCAAGCATTAAATTCCTGAATTTTATAATAGATGTTCTCTAAGCTTTTCATTTATATATTCTTCATAGCTTTAAAAACTTGTAAATCAATTTCCAGAACATTTTGATAAAGATCTTGAAACTTATAGGATGAATTCATCTTAAAATTGGACTCAACTAAACAAAGAGTATTCAACAGTCTACACACTACAACTACAACACATTCACTTGTCTTTTCATTCATTCTTTCATTCTTTTTTTTTTTGGTTTGTTGGTCTATGGTCGAGTCGGCGAACTCCTCGCTCGCAGGACTATCAAAGTGAAATGCTAAAGCAGCCAAAAATCCACGAAATAATGGCAACATAACATGTAACAACTGTGACAACAACAACAGCAAGCTAGCAGGAGGAGTGGGAAAGGGGTGAATGTAGGAGAAGCAGCTGGAGTCATGGAAGTGATAGCAAAAATCCTTGCTGGATGCCACGGTGTTGCCATTGCCATTTGGTGTCATTTGGCATCATCATCAATATGGCTAAAAGGACAATGCGTTAAATGCGATCCACACTCGGGCAGGAGGCACTCAACACAGCTCCCCCCTCCACCCCCTACCCCACACACTAGTGCTTGACAGCTGGGCCAGTGAGTGCGCATATTTTGAAGCCAGCTACAATTGTGGGACCAACAAGAAAAAACAAAACCAGCTAGAAAAAAATGGCTAAAACTCCATTAAAGGACTTTTTTGTGTGTGCACGCTCACTTTTCATTGTTCGCCAATAATTTTGCGCCTATTTTGTGGGGCTAAGAGATAAGACGAAAAAGCGTTAGCCAGCTACTGCGGCTCAAGCTGTTTTTGATTTATGTGAGCGTGCAAAGAGGAATTTTCATTTTCATTCGTTGCAAGCATATAAAACATATGCTTTTTAATACTGGTTTCCTCGTATTCCTTAATAATAAATAGAGAAAAAAAAAAAAAAAAAAATAGAAAATAAAAAAATAAAATAAATATCTTTCTCGAAAAAAGAGGGGAAATATTAATCACTGCGCACAAAAGTATGCAATGCGTTTTTCCTTCTCTTTTGATTTATTCTGCAAATATTATAGCCAAGACACATACCTTGCGAACGCGTTCGAAACATCGACATCCCATAAATATGCATTGTGTCACATTAGTTGTGTGTCTGTGTGTGTGTGTATGCTAGCAAGAGTTGTAGTTGTTACATGTCACTGGAGGTTAATACATTTTCTTTAGCAAAAGCACTTGCAAACTGCATGTCATGATGTCAGTGGCAAAACATAAAGGACTGCCAGCTTGCGGCTTTGGGGAAAGAACTAGAGCGTGGGTTAGCAAAGGGGTTTTTTGCGGCATAAGGCTGTAGTAGTAGTAGTTCCTGGAGCTGGAGTCTTACCAAACAGCCAGACAGTCGCTTCCGGCCAGCCTAACACATTGATAAAGTACACTTAAGCGAAACTTTGATACACTTGCAAAGTGATTTAAACGTTCGCATTTTTTTCCTGCCTTTTTTTTTTGGGTATACATATATTCCTTCACTTGGCCTAGATATTGCTCAAGATATGTGTAGATTGTATGAATTCTTGGAGAATAAATGTTTAAAGCTATATTTTTATTATTAAAGTCTTTGGCTTTATACACAAGCATAAATGCTCAAAATTTCCCTCAGCAAACTAATTTTTGATGCATACTTTTAAGCGCTTAACTAAAATGCGAATTCAATAAAACCATAAAATCTAGTTTAAATGCATAAAAACCAATTTTGTTTGTTCTTTTTGGCCAAATCTGATGAGTTTAATTGCCAAAAATCCACTTTAAGAATGAAAGGGCCACGTTCGAGGGGAGGTTTGTTTGGGATATTGCGTGAGCATTGAACGCGTTTCTTTCACTTTTTTTCTCGTTGTTAGCCTGGCCAACTGGTTGCTCTACGCCTTTTACTTTTACCAGGGCCGCCACACACAAGGCTGGCACAATCTTTATTACAAGCAACAACAACAACAACAACAATACAAAACCACCTACACAACAACGAATAGAAAAAGAAAAGGCAACAACTTTTGCCGGCAACAGCTAATGGATTCTATTTAACTTCCACTGACTGCTAATGGATTTTTCTTGACCCCAAATGAAAATGCGCATCGAAATGCGATTGAAAAATGCTTATATAAAAAAAAGCAGGAGAAAAATGCTAAAGTATAATGGAGCAATGAAATCAAAAAAAAAAAAAAAACTAAAAAGAAATCCAGCAACAACAACAACAATAACAATATCAACAAGAGCTCTAAATGAATTTCCGAATGCCAAGCAATGTGCATTGTGGATGCTGCCCAGCACTCAGGTGCGGGTGGAAGGAAGGGGGTTGGAGGGGCAAATTACTTCAAGTGTTGCGCTAACTCTGGCAGCATTACTTTTGGCCCAATCAACAGATTTTAACCAATTGCAAGTTCAAGTTGTTTTTTCTACTTCTGCTTTGATTTGTGAATACCCTAGGAATTTAAGAGGATTAAGATGTGAGATGAACTATTTAAGAATGCTTATTAACGAATAGAAAGAAAGAGTGGATGGAATAAGACATTTCCTAAATGGAAAACATATCAAAAATATTAAACTTAAGCTTAATCCTAGCTTCACTAATTTTTTTAGGGTTTTTAAAATTAAAAAAAATGTTTTAATATTTTTAGATGTTTTTTAAGAACTTTTTCTTATAAAATATGTTACTCAAAACCTTACTAACGTAGCATGAAATATTTATTTAAAGGTATAACAATATTTTCAGCATAAAATTTATGTGAAATTCATTTTAATATATGACCTTCATTTTTAATAGCGACTTTCCTAGAATAAAAAAAAAAAAAAACAGGATAATCCCAAGTCAAGCAAACATTTATATATATTTTCTTCTAATTTGATTGCCATTGCCAATACGCAGAATTTTGTTCAGTTAAATGACAAAGGAAACCCAAACAAATAAGCGTTGAAAATATATATATACAAAATTTTTTAGTTTAATAATTTCTTGACTTGTTCAACTACCTTTTGCGGTGTTTTTTTATGGCGACCCTTTGTTGCACACGGCGGCGACTGGAATTGAAATTGAAATTAAAATGAAAATGAAAATTGCCAAGGCAACGGCGCCTAATAAAACATTCGCAAAAGAATGGAAGGCAAAAGCTAGCTACAGCTAATTATTACAAATATTTCTTAATTTTTACGAGTCCCAAAACGTAAAAAAAGCAAAAAAGTTCTGCTTGAACAATTTTCTTTACGACTCGGAAGGCCTCGAATTATGTTAAATATAGAGAGGGCGAGAGAAAGAAGTTACCAACTGGTTTCTTTAGCCATTTCTTACCTTTTTTTTTAATATTATTTTCTTGTCCTCTAGTTCATTTTCTTTATGTAGCTGTTGTAGGTGGAAACAATGCAACACTTTTGTTGGAAAAATTCTCTCACCGCCGTGCGCGTAGCGAGAGAGAAATAAATCAACTTCCGCTTGGATGAAGAAGCCGCAGAGCAGAAGACCCAGAGCAGAGCAGCAAACACTGACATAACTGCGAGGCGCTCAGCCCAGTCATCACAAAATTGAAAACTGCCCACCTGAGCGACCAAAACCGAACCGAAACCCCGAGACATGACATAGGAGATGACATGGTGCACTGTGAGAAGAGAATCGGAAATAATTGGAGGAAGTATTTAAAATGTTTAAAAATGTTTCAAAGCAATATTTTTAACATTTTTGATAAGAAAAATTATTTTAAAAAATTATATAAATATTAAATTATATATATTATATAAAATATATAAAAAGTTAAAACATTTTTCTAATATTCAGAAAAACCTAAAAGATTAGCCAAGATATTAATCAGCTTCAGTTTAGAATGGGAAAAAATTTGAGGAAACATTACAAAAACTTATAAGTGTATAAAAACAGAAATTAAACATATTTAATATGAAAAATAATTTTAAAAAATTTACGAACAAGTAAAAATATTTTTTTAATATTTTAAAAAACCTAAAAAAAATTAGCCAAGATATACTTTAGCTCCAGTTTAATATTTTTTATTTAATTTTTATATTTTTTCCATACCAGAAATGTCTTATTTCATCCATATTATGAACTAAATTTGTTATAAAAAAAAATATCTGAAAATATAAATAATTTTCTAAACTTAAAGAAACTAGCAAATTAATCATCAAAGTAATCATCTTTGGTTTTATGAACTCCAATTATTTTATTAATATTTTACCCATTGATTATTAACGTTTAAGCATTAAAAAAATTCATTTTTACCTTCATGTCATAACACAATTTCGTTTAAATTATCTTTTATGACTTAAGTTATTCCTTCTCCAATTTTTTTTCTAGTGCATTTTGGAGGCGGAGGCATTTGGAATATTGCAACCACCAGCTGTGGCAACTAAAGCAACTGCCGCAACTTGAGGCAACTGGAAACCGTTTCAAAGTCAGCGTCACTCGTTCCGCGCCGTCGACCAAAGCCCGGAGTCAAAGCAGACGCCAACGCTTTGCATATAAGACCGAGACGCAGAGAGGCCACTGGCACTGACCTATCCCTAACAATTACAGCGACCACCTCTATAAAAGAAGTGGAAAACCCACCCCCCTCACTCTCTTGCACTCCGTTGAGGCCATCAACAAATGGCATTTCGATGCGCGTTAAAGTCGCATCGAGTTCAAGTTGAAAACTCTTCCATTGTCTTTGCTTCACACACTACGTCACACACACACACACACACACACACGCGATAATCATTTCACATTACGGTAAGATAATAATTTCATTATGTATTTTTCATGTTATTAATTATATTGTATGGCAAACAAGTTCCTGCCTCAACCTCAACAAAAATAGTGGGAAAATAATTATTGGTCTACAAATTTTTTTTTTTTTTTTCGCTATCATGCTGATAATTATGAGCTGCCATCCATAGCTCATCTCTCTCTTACACTCCCTCTTTTGCTATCTCTCTCTCTCTGTGTGTTATTATCAAAAGGAAGTTTGTCGTTTGCTGTAAGTGGCAGAAGATGTTGTTGTTGTTGCTTTTGTTGTTTGGGTGTAAGAACAAAAAAAGACAGCGGGATAGAAGGCGTCTCTCATTTGTTTGCTAATGGCAATTGCGTGTGTGTGTATTCTGATGCCTTGATTCTTATGGTGTGTTTTTTGGGAAATTCTTTTACTCGTACTTGTTGCCCTAAGAAAGAAAACAAATGCCCCACTTGATGGTTTTTTAATGACAACACAATCAGAATTTTTGGAGATCTAACTGATAGAAGAGTTTTTTTCTTTGATTTGCTTGGTTTCATGTGATATTTTTATGAATTTCAAATAGGTTTTTTAGTTTTTTCATTTTTTAGTTATTTTTCCTATTATTTATTAACAACTTTTAATCATATTGTGACAATTTTAAGTTAGAGATCAAAAAAGAATTTTCATCTTGGTTTCATGTGATATTTTCATAAATTTTGGATACATTTTTTAGATTTCAACATTTTTTCTATTATTTTTATCATTTCTTAACAAATTTTAATCATAATTTGACAATTTAATGTTATTTTTTATTATTATTATTATTTCTGGACTAAAACTTTTTACAAATGTCTTTTAGTCATATTTTTTGTACATTTGTAGTGCTTCATACTTCCGGTTCTGCATGTTTAATAGCAAATCACACGAATTTAAAACACACAAACTAGACACAATTTAAAAATTCTACAAATTCTCTAGAGAACATGTCAAATTTATTTTTTATTTTTGAAGCAATATTGTGTCAAAACTTCATTGATTTGTGTTGGAGTTTTAAAAAAATGGATAAAACAAATATTTTGACAAGAGATTTATCCGATAAAAAATGTAAAAAAATTATTAAAAATATATATAACTCTTTAATAAAGTTTCTCTTCCTAATAAACGTTAACAAAATCAACTAATTTATACTTTTGATTAACTAACATGTAAAACATACAATAATCTATGCACTAAGAAACCCCCGCACCCCATCGATAATGGCTTTATAATTGCAATTAGCCACACCCTATAGATCAGATTACGGATCTATAATTAGAGAATGCGCCAGATCAATCGATTGGTTTTGACCCTTTTAGGCAACTAACAGTTGGTTTTAGCTTGTGGCACACTCACATCTTGCCTCTTGATGTTTGCCGCAGCAGCTGTGTGGCGCCGCCACCGAAACGCTTTAAATAACTTTTCTTGGGTTCATCATAACGTACACAGGTAGCTCTCGAAGTTTGTTTGGTTTAGATGTGGCATGCAACCGCAGACAGCAATTAATCAAAGTATTGGGGGGGAGGGTAGGGGGAGTGTGGCAGCAACAGCATACATTTAAAGTCAGTATTCATAGCTGTAAATTTCAAAAGGGAAGCAAAGGGCGTATGAGAAACGTGTCTCAAGTCACAACAACAACAACAACAAGTGCCTTGCCTCAAAATTCAAAATGCACTTTGGCACTTTGCTACATGCTGCATGTTGCATGCTGCTTCTGCTGTTGCTTGTTGATTGTTAGCTGTTGCTCTGCTTATTTACAATATAGCCGCAAATGAAGTCGCACACACAGAGCATATAACAAGTTACGCACAATTGCGCAGACACCCCCGCTACCACTCCCCGCCTCCCCCCCTGCGTCCCTGCCGCCCTCGTGGAAACCGGAGCCGGAGGTGAAGAAGCCAACAATAGCAATTATTAACCATCCAGCAATTGAGAAATTCCCACAGTCGACGAGCGTTCAACCCTCCACACATCGCCCTTCCCCTTCCCCCTCCGCCCTGCATGTCCCTCATCAACAACGCCTCTGGTAAAACAATAACAACAGCTGTATAAGCATGAAGTGAGACGGTGGGGGGGGAGGGAAACTTGTTGAGCTGGACGACGTGCTGCTTCGCTGAACTTCTTCTTTGGCCAGCCAGCCCTAAAGGGTCTGAGGTTTTTCCAAGGGTGAAGACTTTCACAGCTCTCAAGGGTTTTCAGGTACACTCATATATCGAAAGGGGGGTGAAGAGAGACGAGACATTTGTAGTCATCATCACTTTAGCTGAAGAAAGCTCGTCAGGCAAAACAACAACAACAACCTGTTAACCAAATAACAATAACATCTGCTGCTAAGCAGGGGGCGGGAAGGGGGTCGCAATTGACGCCCTGAGATTTGGCAACAAGAAAATCAAATTTTGTTATCAACAACAACAGGGGGAAAGGAAGAAGGGTGAGAAAAAAAAGGGGGTCATCAGGTGTATAAACAGTTGGAACTTGGGAAACCCTTTTGGCGTTTCTCAACATAAACTAAAACAGGGTTGTTTCGGCAATTAATTGAAGCTTCCCCCTTCACAATGGGAAGCCCTCATGTTATTGAGTTATTTAGTTGGCCAAAAGGTGTTTTTTTTTTGTATGCTTTTGATGATCGATTTCCCAAATGAGAAGCGTCACGCTTGATGATGATAGCCTTTTTTGTATATTTTAAATGAGATTTTTCATGCCTGCTTTGATGTTTTGCATAGTTTTAGAAGCTTTACACTTCTCATTTGAGTTAAAGGAAAGCGAATAAAAATTTGAATATTTTTTATGTTTGCGATTTTTTTTTTCCTTAAAGAGTTCCTAACTGTATTACGCTCCTTTCTTTCTTAAAAGTAGTTCCTGGCCTTTTATACTTGGAAAACTGATTATACTACATACCCTTATACTTATAGCATTTAGTTTATATTCAGCTTTCAATCAAACTTTGTATATTTTAGCACGAGATTTTCATACCTGCTTTGATGTTTTGCATAGTTTTAGAAGCTTTAAAGTTTATGTTTAAGTTAAGAATAACTGAATAAAAATCTAAATATATTTTGTAGCTTTCCAATTTTCATTCCTTGAAGGGATTCTATTTTTTTTATGCTCCTTTCTGAAAAGTAGTTTCTAGACTTTTATGCTCGGAAAACTTATTATACTTCAGACTCTTGTGCTAATTAATGACTATTTTACCATCTTTTCATTAAAAATTGTAATTTTTAGTCATGTTTAGCAATTTTAAAAAAATCTTTAAAAAATGCATGCGACGAAATTTTTTAACAAATTTTTTTTCAGTCACTATTAAAATTGTTTGAAGTAACTTTTTGCATTAAAACATTTTTTTTTTTTTTTTTTTTTTTTTAAGCCCGGGAAAAAAAGTTTTGAAAATAGATCTTTGCAAGAATTGAAAACTTTCAATGTGTACTTAATGGGTTAAGAAGAGTATTGTATCATTAAAACGGAATTTAAATGACCTATCCATTGATACCAATCTTTTGATAAAGTATGTATTTATTCACTTTCAAAGTCGCACAATAAGCCTGTACGAATAATTGTTGGGCTCACTGTATATCATGTAGTTTACATAAAGTTTTCCATCAAACTATAACCAAAAAAAAAAAACAAATATTGTTGAAAGAAATGTAGTATAGAAAAAGTTTAAAAAAATCCATAAAAATTATTTTATTCTTTATTCTTATGTTCCACTTAAAATCTTAGCTTGTCGAAGCACAACTTTTACATAATTTGCAAGGTCTTATCAAAAATCTTTCTTTAGTTTCCTTGAGACCTTTTTCCTACACTTTTTCTTTACCCTATTAACCTCTTCCCTACCCAAAACCTTTTTTCCCATGTTTCATTGCAGCTTGCCTTTGCCAGATTGCGACAGTAGCTGCCACTGTTTAAGCCCAGCCCTACTACCCCGCACACCCCCTCTGTCCCTCTCTGTCTGGGCACAATCCGCACAATCTTTGAAGGCTCGTGTCCACTTTCACGGTAAGCAGAGAGAAAAGTTGCTCAATTTGTGTGGCGATCGGTATCGCGTCTGGGCAATTTGGCAAACCAAAGTCTTTAGGTATCAATGGCAGACAGACTCCACTTGCCTCCCCTTACTACACTCCCCTCCCTCTCTCCACATACGGGCTTCATAAGTGGCTTGCCCACATATGAGGTCATATAACGGCGCATTTTTGTTGCAGTTGCAGTCAACCAAAATGTTGCCACTGGCCAAAAACAAGTCCTGCATGCACACACACACAAACAAACACACACACACACACACATACATACACACTTTTAGCCGGCATCTGCAAAACTTGAATTGGCGACGTTCGTCGTTGACGAAGTTTTTTTTTTTTTAGCTGCCTCGTTTCGGACTCGAGTCGACTCCGAGTTGAGTTGAGACGAGTTGCGTTGAGTTGAGTCAAGGCTTATAACGGTAAATGCTCATTGGCATTGCCTGGCTGCTTATACCTTCTTATATCTCCCCCCCCAACCCTTCCCCTTCTCTGTTCAGCAGTTAATTAATTTGGCTTAGGCGTGCCAAAAATTGTATTGGCCGCAGACAAATGTGGACAAGTCGAGAAACAATTTGCTCAAATGCAGTTAAGTTGTTTTGAAGCTGCAGTTGGCAGCCTAAGACGAAGTGTGAATGCTCTTACTGAAGGCTATGGGAGTATGGAATATACTTTTTGACTTCCATGTAATTAATAAGAATGGGACAAAAAAGCGTTGTTATAGGGAAAATCGAAGCGCAGGAATGGAAATGATATCGTTGTATAAAAAACTTAGGTTTATGGATGTTAGTTATATGGAAGTTCCACTTTAGAAGGTTTAAGGTTTGGTATTTTAACTTATCCTCTGCAAAAAACAGTTTAAGAAAATGTTTTTCAAAGTCTTTAAGGGTTTTGGTTGACAAAAATCTGAAATTAAATTAAATAAAAAAAATATAAAAAAAATAATAATAAAAATTTTTAAATTTTTTTAACATTTCTCAACTTTTCTCCCGCATTCTCATCATTTTAAGCTCAAACTCCTTGAAATAGCTAAAGGAACCCGACTTTAAAGCAAACTTTCAGCTTGTGGAAAAGCGATTTGGGCGCACACAAAGATTCTGTATTGGAGAAATGGGCAAACAAAAAACAAAAAAGGCGAGCTGTGTGGTAGACGAAGATTTGGATCCGGTTAGAGATAGCCGATAGCCGTTAGCTTCAAACTGCATGTAGCCGACTCTGCTGCTTATTATGCTGCTTCTTCAGTTACTGCTGCAACTGCTGCCATTGCTGCTGCTGCTACAGTGTTGCAACAATGCATTGAGGCGAAAAGGGGAAGCAGCACGAGCAGAAGTTTGCACAAAAATTAGACGCGTTTTGGCCAGAACTTTGACTAATGTGTTGCCTGCCTCGTTGAAGCCCTAAACTTCCCACAGATACTGAGTGGGGCATGTTGCATGATGCTACTGTTACTCTTACTGTTGCGACGATTCAATCAGTTTTCCACTCGTTCTAATTGAGCGCCAGCTTTCCTGTTTTCCCTGGCTTTTTCCTCAATTCTTCGAGCAGGCGGGGGGGAGGTTTTTTTTTGGGTGGTTTTGGTAGTTGCCTGAGATCCAATTATGCAGTCCATGTGCATAGTTCGAGTGGTTCGCATTGGCATTTCCTCAATTTCCGACACACACACACACAAACACACACACACTTATACATCTAATACAAACGCGCGCATTACTAAACTGCAGAGTTCAGCATTTTCACAATTTCGCATTTCCATTTCACTTGGATATTTGTATACCCTGTTGATACAAGATATGATCTAGAATGGAGGTTAGGAGCTTTAAAGAACTTTGCTATTTGGTAGGAAGATTTTGGGAAATATTTGCTTAAAGGTTTGAATACGGAAAGTATTTTTGAGATTCTTTTAGTTAAGCTCTACAAAACTGATCAAGATGGCACTGAGAAAGTCCGACGAAGATTTTTTGAACATTTTTATTCTATTTTTCAGGAAATTTAGCATAAAAAACTCTATGAGTAGTAACATTACCCCAAAAATACAAAAAAAAAAACCCGAAAGCCATAAATACCGAATATTTTGGAAGCTTTACTAGAATTTTACAGGAGTTGTAGCATAAGAAGTTGTCTAAGAAGTAACATAACCTCAAAAATACCAAAAGATATCTCAAAAACCGTGAATACTGATTGTTTGTGAAGCTTTACTGGAATTTTAAGGGACTTTTAGCATCAGACGCTCTATAAGATGTACCAAGAACCAACAAAATAACACGAAATCCTTTAATTCCAATTATTTTCAAAGCTTTATTGAAATTTAACAGGGATTGCAGAGTAAGAAGTTGTATAAGATATAACATAACCTTTAAATACAGTTTTTTTTTTCCGAACTTTACTTTAATTTTAAATCAAAAGAAGCTCTATAAGAATTAACATAAACTCAAAAATACCAAAAAAAATCCCCAAACCTTTAAATATTGATTATTTTCGAAGCTTTAGGATCAATTTCCGCAGTTCAAAAACTCGAAATCTTCTTTCCTTTATAAAGTTGTCGACATCTGTAACTTTTCCAGGTCATTTCTCTGTCCAGCATCCGTTCAACTAGAACACTTTCATTCTCATACATATTTTTTTGGCTATTTCCACGCTAGTTTTTTGGTTTCTCTTTCTTTTCGAGGTTGTTGTTGTTGTTGTTGTTGCAGTTGGTTGTGGTATGTTTTATATATTTGTTAGTATTTCGCACACGTAAAATGTCTGAAATTAAACCACCGAAAATTATTAATTTCTATCTCTCTCTCTATCTTTCTCTCTCTTTCTGTTAACCCATTGTTGGCCCTTAACACCTCGCCAAGTTGGCAATTAGGTAAAATGTGCTTGTTGGCCATAATTGTTGATGGGCTTGGGCCAATATGGTCCAAAAAGGCAACTTGGCGCAAAAGAATCTGGCCAATTTTTACCGCTGTTAACGTTTTGGCTTCCTTACATTTGGCTAATTGTGGACTCGACGCCGCATATGTGTGTGTGTGTGTGTGGGTTTGGCTTTTCCGGCGGTTTTGGGCCCGCAATTAGCAGCAAACAGCGAACTGCGAGCTGGCCAATTTGCACAAGGCCAACAACAATTGGCTAACACACACACACACACACAGGCAAACAATTTACATGTGCCTTGAGACTTGGGCGTTGAACTTAAACGTGGAAAAGTTTTTTTTTGCATTTTATATAATGCATGGCCATCAAAAATGTTCATCAGACAGCTTTATGAGCTCGAGGGGGGGGGGGGGGGGGGGTTGGGTCTGTCATCTAACTTTGCTCTTTGCCATGTACTTAACGTAAACTGTTTTGCCTAACTTCTCGCCTTCCCCCCTTTTACGTATACTTAATGAGCGCGATTCGTGGGCAGTTTTCATACTTTTTCTTAACTACTTTGAAGAGTCGAGAAGGCAACTAAACGACTTTGGCTAAGAGTTGTTTGGCCTAAGACGTGTTCTTATATATTTAAAACCCCAATCAAAAACTCAGCTATTATTATTTGAACTCAATCAACTATCAAAATATGAAACGAGAAACGTTTTCGATTGGCCAAAAAAAAACCCTCAAATGTCGCATGAATTATTCAATGCGTTGTTATATTAACCCCCAAACCCCCCCCCCGTTACCAACTTCCCTTGTCAATTGTGGATGCAAATGCGCCATCTAGCGGCGTGTAGTTGATGCATATTCCCCAATGACTTCGCTGGAAAATTACAACGTACCTCGCTTATTTAATATTTCAACTATTTTGGGGCTAAAAACAAAACCTCAAAATGACAAAAAGAAGTCTTCAATCGATTCGTGTGTTGTAAATGTCAAATTAAAAATGCAATGCCAAAAACTAAATGGATTAACATGAAAGCTTGAAGCTTGAAGCGCGTCGATGCATCAAACAGAGGCAAGTAAGTAGCCAAAGGGCAAGGGCAAGGGATAAAGTAGGGGGCATAAATAAGTTTAAGACTCCTCGAAAGCTTTCTTCTCTCCCTTTCGCTAATGCAACTTGACTCAACTCTTTGAATAAACAATTTCTTAATCGAATTTAACAAGCATGAAAAGACAGAAACGCTTTAAAATTTTTACATAAAATAGTTTGCAGAAACTTGAAAATAAAAAGAAAAATATAAAATGATGCATTTTAAGTGTTTCCAAACTTATTTCTATTAAACTTGATAAGAAATATTAAACAAAAATAATAAAACTATTTTTTTAAAGCAAAAATTTATTTCAAAAATTAAATAGTTAGCAGAAACTTTAAAATATAAATAAAAATATGAAATGATGCATTTAAGGTGTTCACAAACTTATTTCAATTAAACTTGATAGGAAATATTAAGCAAAAAAAAATTAAAAATAATTTTTAAACACTTTTTGCTTTACAAAAATTAATTCAAAAATCAAAAACTAACATTTTTAACGGCAAACAAATATTAAATAATATTTATTTGTATAGAAGAAAATCAAAGTACCTTCAATTAAAGCTAAACACCTTGCTTTATTAAGCAAGCAAATAAATTGTATTTATTCTTTTTACCAACAAAAAACACAATTTTCTTTGCAACTTTTCACATTTGGCTCTTGGCTAAATTGTTGCTTTTATTCTATAAAGTATTTTTTCTATTGCTGGTTTTTGTGTTCAAGCTTTAGAAATGTTTTCGAGAGAGGGAGGGTGCTATTTGTTATAAACCGCAGTCTATACAAATTGTCATTTGAAGTTTATTCCCAATGTTCAGCTAACTGTAACTGCCACTGACAAACAATTTTATTATTATTTTTTGCACTGTTTGTTATGGCCAACAAATAATGAAACATGAAAATCGTACAACAAGACGTTGTTGTTTCGATTGTTGTTGTTTCGGTTGCTGTTGTTGCCACATGTAGGTGTCGCCTACAGTTCCCTAAGCCCTCTGGGCAATTACAAGCATCTCGAACAATTTATTTCATTTCATTTCATTTCACTTTATATGTACACCCTGTTGAATGTGTGTTATTGGTGGGTTGTTTTAGCTTAAGGTTGTCGTGTTTAAGGTCAAGACAAAGACGAAGATAGCTTAGATTGAAGATTGCCATAAGGCAATCGAAAGTTTTGTTCAACTCTCAAGTAGATTTTTTTTTAGAAATCTTTGAGATGAAAATCGAGTAAAAATTACGTTTCCAGATTTAAATGCAGTATTAATCTACAGCTCAAACCAAGACTTTTGATGTATTACATTTGAAAATAGGTTTAGTTTTGAACTCTTGAGTCGATTTTTTCTGACGGATTTTTGGTATGAAAGTCGAGTAAAAAATGCGTTTCTTGATTTGAATGCAGTTTTATTCTATAGTTCAATACAAGACTTTGAAGGTATAACATTTAAAAATCGGGTGAAAAGTGACAAAGTTATGTCTATCGAAAGTTATGTTGAACTCACAAGTACATTTTTCGGTCACAAAAATTTGACATGAAAATCTTGTAAAAATTAAGTTTCCAGATTTAAATGCAGTTTTAATTAAGAGCGCTTAACAAGAGTTTCGATGTATTACATTTATAAATCGGTTGAGTTTTGATGAAGTTATGGCAATCGGAAGTTTTGATATTTTTCCAAGTCAATTTATCTTTTACAAATTTTTTTAGTAAAAATCGAGTAAAAATTTTATTTTTAGATTTAAATACAGTTTTATTTAAGAGCTGAAACTATGATTTTTAAGGTATTGCATTTGAAAATCAGTCGAATTTTGACAAAGTTATCGCAATCCCAAAATTGGTTCAAGTTGATTTTTCCTCAGAAATTTTTGGAATGCATTTAGGGTATCTGCTAGTCAGGAAATCTTACTTATGTATGTGTTTTTTTATTTTTTTTTGGTATTATTTTTCCTTTTTATTTACGCATCAAATTTTATGTCAAAATACTCGAAACGCAAAAAGAAATAAAAAAAAATAGAAAACGGATTATGTGCAATTGGAAATTAAATTAGAGACCAGAAAACGCACAAAAGAACTTTATGAAAATGTTCAATCCACCCCTCACCTTTTTCAAAGTGCTTACTTTCCCTCTCCACTCACTTTGGGCGGTCTCAAGTGTCTTTTGTTGTTGTAACATGTTGCATTGGTGTTGTTGTTGTTTGTTGTTGTTTGTTGTAGGCACAAACGCAAACATTTTAATTCCCATTGAGTTCCTTATGGGCAGCCAAAGCAGCAGCATGGCTCAAAAGGGAATCAAATGCCTAAGAACCTAAGAAAATTACGTCGTAATCGTGTCGAGGCGATGCGAGGCGAGGCGCTGGCTAATGGATCAAATCCAGAGCACGAGCACGAGCACTACGGGGCACAAATCTCCAACTCTCTTTGATATCGTAAACAAAGAACAACAAAAGATAATGATATATATGAACACGGAAAAAAATTAATACTTAAAAAATAATACAAAAATATACAGAATACTTTATAATATAAAGTTTATACGACAAAAATGTATACAAAATTAATTTTTGTAAAATTCTTTTAGTTAGGGGCTTAACCTTTAGTTAATCTTAAACCTTTAACAAAGAAATTTTTATCAAAAATGAAGCTAAAAATTAAATGAATGAAATACAGCCCTTTTTAAGCAAGAACAATTTTTTCAAAGACTTTTTTGAACACAAAACCTCTTCAAGTTAGAATTTTAACCTTATGATAAGGTCTTGAATCTCAAATAAAGAATGTGTTGATAAAAATGAAAGTAAAAATTATATAAATAAAGAATATAATCAAAGATCTCTCAAAAAACCCTCAAAAATCACACGAAACTTTTTTAAAAACTTCAATCAGGCAAAAAATCTTCAAGTTAAAATTTAAATCTGTGGTCAAGATCTTAAATCTTTAGCTAAACGAAATTTAAAACGAATAAAGAAAGAAAATATTCAAAAATCTCTCAAAAACCATTAGGCACAAGAAACTTTTTTCAAATTCTTTAGTCTTAACTAAATATTTTTTAAATATTTTCCTAACATTTTTTTTTGTTAATCTAATTTTTTCGATTTTTTTCATGCTTTTTTCTTTTAGTGCACACATTAAAATGATGCCCAGCCCCTGAAGTGTTTGCGTGCGTTTTTCAAAGAAGAGTTCTTCAAAGTTTTCTTCTTCTTCTTTTTTAATCACAACTGCAACAACAACAACAGAAACAACAACAACAGCATGTGGCAAATGCGTGAGTTGCGTTTTATTTTTTTCTACCTCTTCTCTCTTTTGCGCTTTTATAAAATCGAAACCGCAGGCTGTTCCAATTTTCATAGAGCCTGCAATTTGTGGCAATTGCATCCTTGTTGCATGTTGCAAGTTGCACAAACACCACTCTGACAACAGTCTGCAGCTGCTCCAACTAACTGAGAGCTGAGCTGAGCTGACAGAGTTGAGCAGAGCTGTTCGGGCTGTTTGGCGGGTTCGTAAACCTCAACCTATAATTAACTTGGCCAACAGCAGACGACGACGACGGCGACAACGACAACAACAACAACAACACGACCAAGAGGCAACTTTGCAACTTGCAACATTCAACATTGAACATTCAACGCACAACACACACACACACACACGCACACACACAACGACAACAGTCAACAGTCAGCATTAAAAAAAAAACTCTGCGCAGACATTTGGTCAGTTTAAGTACTTTGTACATTGGTTGTTGTCTTTGTTTGTTGTTGTTGTACGAAGAAGGAGGAGAAAAGCAAATGGAAAAGCAATAAAAAAACAAACACTGAACAACAAGTCTTAAATTTCAGTAGATATACTTAATGCAGTACTTGCATATAACGAACTTTCATCAAACAAAGTTTACAATAAAACGAATTCATTTTAAGAATTTTAGTGAAAACCTAGGAATCCTGAGAAGCCTTAGGGATTCGATATAGTATAGTATAGGGAGGTTTAAATAAACTTGAGGTTTGTTATTGTTTCAAGTATTTGGTGCTGAAATTTTTAAGTTTTTCAAGTATGATATTTGAAGATTAAACCGATTTTCATACTTTTTTTTTAATTTAATATTAAAACCTTACAAGAAAAATATTGAATAATATAATAAACTCTCAAGCCTGCATTAAATTCAAAATTAAGCTTTAGATTTAATTTGTTAAAATAAAATTAAATAAAAAAATATTTACAACCTTAAAGACTTCAAAATTTAAGCTTTAAGAAACTTCTTCATTAAATTTTGGTTATAAAAACTTGGAAAATATTTTACTGCAATTTCTACAAGAATAAATAAGAGGACTTTAATCAAGAGATCTCGACTAGGACATGACCTCAAATCTTCAGATCTCTTAGATCTAGCCGTTCATACTATATGGCTATATGGCATCGTCAGTTGATGCTGATCATAAATAAATATACTTAATAGGGTTGAAGATGCTTTCTTCTGTCCTATACCAAAAAAGTTTTTAACCATTTTAACCTTTTTTTTACCCCATATGTACATTTATATGTTCTAATCTCTTGTAGTCTTCACTTTATAAACATAGTTTTTGAGCAATATATCATTATTATTATTGGATGTGGATGTATATGATTAATTATTATTTTATATAATTTTTTCTAGAATCCATAAGTTTTATTTTCCAAAATTCCTTTGAACTTTATGTTTTATTTTGAAGATTCTTTCTTTCATTTTGAAGTTTTCTCAACAGATTTAACCTAAACTATCTTATCTTATTCCCTCCTAAACCTCAACCCCGTTGCTTAGTGTTCAAATCGTTAAAAGCTTTAAATTGCGATTTCTTATCATACATATCTATACTTTATATATATACCATATACATTTTGTCTGCTGACCAACAACAAGTTTGTCGTTAAGTGAGGATCTATCCATGTTTTCTTCTTCTCCTTTTTGTCTTGTTGGCCATATGGCGAACTTGGCCAAGAGAGTTGAACTTGATGGACAGGCCAAATGCAATGTTATGTTGATTGTTGCTTGCGCTTTCTGTCTTGCCTCTCACTCACTTCTTCTCCCTCTTTCTCTCTCTCTCTCCCTCTCTCTCTGCACACCTGCAGCTCTTAACTCTTTTTTTCTTGGTTCCTTTTTTTCTCGACTCGTTTTCAACTGCGGTTTTCGTCTCTCCTTTAATGTTCCACTTCATTTCTTTTGTTCTTTTACCTGTCTACTCACCCTCTCTCCTCTCTCCCCTCTCTCCCTTCCACTCTTTCCCTTTTGTTTCTTTGGGTATTGTTGTTGGCTTAATCTATGTGTAATTCAAGCCCCCGAGTCCAAACAAAAACATCATCAACAAGAAAAAGGGCCAAAAGATCATGCGATCACGAAATATGCTTTAATTTTAACTTCACCTTCTCCTTTATCTCCTCCACCTCCTCTCTTCTTGTTTTTTCTTTCTAATTGAGAGTCAAGATCAAAGATTTTAAAGTTGGGGGAGAAAGAAAATAAAACAATTTCATTGGAAATTCGATACGTAAATCCAATTTTTTCAATATTTATGCACCGAACCGAACCGAACTGAAATTCAGTTTGACTTTGGCCTTTGGCTTTCCACACTGTGTTTCTTTGCTTGATTGACTTTCATTTCTGATGAGTTGAAGGCATTAAGAAAGATCAGAATGTTGAAAGGTTTGGAGATTGTAACAAGTGCTACTATGATGGATAGCAAGAGGGGGGAGAGGAGTAGATAAGAAAGAGGAGTAGGGAGGGGGAGGGGTAACAAGTAGCTATACGAAACTGATAAGATTACTAGCTTTAAGGATTTTATAACGAAAGGAAAAAGTAACGAATTCATCGATGATTTCTTCCTTTCCTAAGCTGTTCTTTTCTCAGAGGGAAGAAGGATAGATAGGAGAGGAGTGAGGGGGGCTGGGAGGGGTAACAGATACCTAAACTTAACTGATAAGATTACTTGCTTTAGGGTTTTTACAACGAAAGAATTAAAAATCAAGGAAAAAGTAACGAATTCATCGATGATTTCTTCCCTTTCTTCACTGTCCCCATTTCAATGGGAAGAGGGGTAAATAGGAGAGGACTGAGGGGAGGGGGTAACAGGTAGCTATAACATATAAAAATGTCAACTTGTAAAAGAATTAAAAAATTAAGGAAAAAGTAATGAATTCATCCATGATTTCTTTTATTACTATGCTGTCCCCATTTCATGCATTCCTTTATCCTTTTCCCCTTTTACCTTAAACGTTTTACTGACACCGCTAATTAACTAGATTTATTTGCATAATTATTCAATCTCAGCTTTAACCTTGACTAACTTGAACTAATTGAACATTCTTATTATAGTAATAAATCCAAAGCGAGACGAAAACTTTGATTAAACACAATCCAATTATTGAGATCAAAGGGAAAAACTAAAGACAACAACAACAACGATTTATACTCTCAAGAGAATACGCGAAAATTCTCAAAAACGAAATCAATACACAAATAAAACTTAAATAGAGGGGGTGAGGGGAGGGAAGGGGTGAGTGTAAGGTGTTTTAATTAGCCCATTACAAAATTCCCATTATTATTATGATTATTATAATAATATTTTGTCTGCGTGTCTGAAGCGATTTAAGCTGATATATAATAAGAAGGGGTATGCGATAGGGGGGGAGGAGAAGTAAGTGGTAAGAAGAAGCAGACGAATCTTCTCAGCATTTTTTCCCTATTAATATTCATGGGGCGCAAAAAATCGTTGTTGTTGTTGTGCGATTTTCCAAATTTATGCGTAAAAAACTGTAAAATTTCAATGTAAAATGTTGTGATGGATGGTGTCAGAGGTGAGTAGTGGTGCAAGGGGAAAGGGGGTGTAGGGCAAACAGAAGCTGCCAAGACTTTTGCAAAGGGGATAGGGAGAAGGGGGAAGGATTACCTGAGAGTCGGAAAATCCATTTACAGCATATTTTCTTTTACTAACACTCTATCTCTCTCTTTCTAACCCACTCTCTGGCTCTCACTCTTTTTGCAAAACTTAATATATTAATTAATAAAAAAAAAATTAAATAATTTTTCCAAATCCGCCAACACCTTTGGCCATTTAATCCAAACACAAAAAAATGTGCGTAAATATTTACAAAAGTTCTTTTTTTATATTCAATTTTTTTTTAGTCATTTTTTTCGATTTATCATTCCAAGCGCGTGCTGCTGAGTTGAGTTTTATAGTTTTTAGCATTCTGTCAACGTCATTGAACAAGTTGCCAAACTGGTTAAAGAGCTGTTGAAGGGGGTGGGGGATCGGGGGAGCAACATTCAACGGCAGCTTAAGCAAACATGAACTCTGGCGACAGCCAAAGAACAACTCAAGACGAAGAAGAAGAAGAAGCAGAAGCAGAGACATGCAAGCAATCAAGACAGAAGGCAACAAAAAAAATACCAACAACAACAACAATTGAGACACGCGAAACTGGTTAAAAGTGGAGCTTGTGAAGAGAGTGAGCGAGAGAGAGAGAGAGCGAGAGAGAGCGAGAGCGAGTGCGATCGGTTAAACTGAACGAAACATGTATATGCCATCTCTGTCTAAGACGTTGCCCCTGCAGACGGCGCGAACTGCTTGAATATTTTGATCGTAAGCTAACGTTTTTTTTAGCTGCGGCGACAAACTCAACTCAAGTCAAGCCGAGCCAAGCAGACAAGTTAACCAACTGGTTTTTCCATCAAGTCGATTTTCCAACATCAAAATAACTTGTTGTTGCGGCCAAACAGCGAAAACAAGTTTTGCTGGAAACGCGCGCAAAACGCGCACAAAACGCTACGTGTTGCTATGTTTTTTAACATGGGGCTGTTATTAGTTAAGAGCGCGCACTGTTAAGTGCGTTTCGTTCAGTTTTATGTGTTTCGTTGAGTTGCTAACAGTGTGCTCTCTTTCACAGCGCGCTCTCTCGTTTGTACCTCGGCTTAAAAGCAGGCAATACAATTCGCATTGACAGCGCGTTTTGTTAACATTCATACGAGTTGGCTTAAAACAAATAAGCCAAATAAAAATTATTAAAAAATTAAGTTCATTTTAATAATAAACTTTAAATATTGTTAATTATATTTAATATTATAATTTGTAACTTTTTTTAATATTTAATTGCATTTTCCTGTTGGCCATGTTGATCACGCTCTTTTTAATGCCTGTTGCTGCTTAATATCTGGCTTAAAAGCAAAACAAGTTTTTTGCTAAGAGAAAACGTCGTGTTAACATTGCCAGCTGCTGTTAGGCATCAAAGAGAACCATAACATTTCAAAGTTTCTGCTCTTGTGCGCTCGTAACATGGCGTTAACAGTGAGCGGTTCGTCAATTCGTTTTCGTTCGCGTTCTGCATTCTCTTTTCGTTTGCCGCTACGAACGGACGTGTGTCGCGCTCTCGCTCGCCCGTTTATTCAGCTGCAACCCAGCAAACAATAACAGCACGAATTTTTTGCGTCGCGTCGTCTCGTTTTGTTTACAGTTCGATTACGTTCCAAACAAATACAAATAAAGTGTTAATATTATTAATATAAAAGCCATAGCAAATGCGTTTTGCAAAATCAGCAATAACTAAAACAACAACAACGAAAAGTACAAAACAATTAACGCAAGCAAACTAAACGAAACCAAAACCCAACAACAACAACAACAGCAACAACGTTTGTGTACGCCTCAGTCGCTGTCGCAGCTGCGTCATCTGAAACGTCGACGCCGGCTTTGGCATCATTAGTTTTACTTGATCTCAACGTCGACGGTCGGACGGTCGCCTTCCAAGAGCGGCTCTCTTTTACCTGTCAAACAGGTTTCCAGACAGCAACAACAGCAACTGCACAAGCAGAATAAGAAGCAGCATTACGAGCCGCGCGCGTCGCTCAACAAAATAAAGGTTTTATACGTGCGTGTTCGTGTGTGTGTGTGTAAGTGTTTGCTTCTTGGAAACCTTTCAAGCGTCTTCTGACGTTGCCTGCATTGCCTACAACAACAACATTAGTGATTTCTGATTAACAACAACAACATACGCGCAAGAGCCAAAGCAAACGGCCGATTATAACAGTGAAAAAGTGTGCGTTGCGTTGCGCGCGTAAATGTATGCGTGCGTATATGTGTATGTGTGAAGTGCAGGCAGAAAAGCAAAAGCAAAAGCAAAGAAAATGCTTGAGGTTTAAGACCTGGCCAGAAGCAGAAGCCAAAGCATAAGGAAGGGCCAACAAACCACAAGTGACGCCATATTGAATTTTGAGTTTTGTGTTTGTGTTATTGTTCATTTTCGTTGCCCAACTCTTTCGTTACGTTACGTTATTTTCAAAAAAACATAAAACGAAAAACAACACTTTTTGGCCGCTATGTGGCGCTGCTGTGAAGCAGGCTGCTAATGCTGGAAGAGGCAACGGGAGGGGAGTAGCAGCATCCAAACTTTAACCGTAACAATTCGCACACACAAAAAACCCAGTGGAAAGAGTGAAGCAAAAGTTTTTGTTGTTGTGTGTGTGAGACAAAACGTCAACTGCAGCGATAGTAACAAAAATAATAATAATAATAGAAGCAACAAACAACGACAAGATGAAAACTACGAAAACAACAACAACAATGGCAGCAACCGCAGCGCTTGCGAGAAGGAGCAGCAGCAAAAGCAGCAACAACAACAACAGAAGGCGCAGCCTATGGAACATATTTTTGATCGGTAAGTTTAATCTGCAAAAAACTCAATCAGGTGTGAATGTGAAGAGCGCTGGAATTGCACTATGCATAAGCGCGAGAGAGAGGGAGAGAGAGATAGTCAAATGTCATACAGAGCAAGCCAAGTGTTATACCAGTCAGCTTATCTTTGCTAAAAGATCAAATTGCTAGGAAACACACATACACACCCATACGCAAACACATTCCAGTCGTTCTCTCTCATAATTTATGACGCGACTGTAGAATATTAATATCATATTTATGTTAAAATGTGTCTTGTGCTAAGCATTTTTGCTGATGCAAACGAGTTTTGTATATGATTGAAAAATGCAAATAACACAAATATGAATAATTTATGGTAAATCTTAAGTGAATAACTGAAAAAAAAAATAGTTAAATATGCCCTTAAGAGATTTAACATCTCTTGTTATTATTATCTTATCGATTTTTTAGCTCAACTTGCCTTTATCCAACATTAACTCACTTGAGTTTTGCCTTAGTATTCAATTTGCCTTTACTTTTTTTGTTTATGACAGCTTTTGAGTCCCCCACCCTGTCGTTCTCATTCCTTCCAGTCAAACTCTCTCTCAGTGTGCAGCTTCCTGCTTGCACCTGTTGTTGTTATTCTGCTTCTTCGTCTTAGTCTAGCTCTTCTTACATCTTGTAGTTGTTGTTGTTGCTGTTGTCGTCACGTTACGTTAAGTCAAGTTTTTAGCTGCTGCTTTGACGTTAGCTGTAAGTTTGTTTTTACTTTGGATTTTTAGTCGTTCATTGACAGTTTTTACCGTTGGCTTTTAGGTAGTTAAGTTCTCTCTCTCTCTTTCTCACTCTGTCGTTCGCACTGTGTGTGCGTGTCAATGTACTTTTTGATCATTTTGATTGCAAATAAAAACTTTGTTTCTTCAATTGGTCAATCAATCAGTCAATCAACACACACTATTTCAATTTGTTAACAAGCCAATTCCAGCCCCTCCTCCCCCCCTGAAAATACTAAACAACATTTATGTTGACACTTGACAAAATATGCAGCGCCCTCTGTCGCTTGTCGTTTTGCCCACGCACAAAAATTGTGTGTTTTGATTTTTTATAGCGTTTAGAACTTTTATGTTTATGTTTTTAGAGTAGTGTGTAATCATTTAATAAATACAAACGTCTTGATTTGACATATTAATTGGACCTCTGACACAAACACACACACACTAACACACACACATGTGCGTAAGCAGTGTCAACCCACTTCCGTTATCCCCACTCTCCCACTCTCTCTCGCTCTTTCTCTTGTCAAGTTGTGTTTTTGTCGCCCGACGTCGCGTCACAAAATCAATGAACTCTCTGCGGAACTCTAACGGTAAACGATCTCTCGGGTGGAATTATTACGTATGTGTGTGTTTGTATTTGATTTCTGACTGCTAAAGTCAAAGTGCGACAACAACAACAACAAAGTATAAGAAATTATTATGTGTGAACTTTTCATATGAACTTTTAAATGCCCTTTAATAAACTTGGCGAAAACTATTTTGAACAAGTTTCTTAAGCCATATTGTTTGTTGTTAGGCATATTAAATAGAGAATCAAAGCAAATTTGCATTATTTTAATGCGATTATAACTTAATTTATGTTAAATACACTTTTTATGTTGGACTTGAATATATTTTTTTATGTTTTGTCACATCGTAACTAATTTTTAATACCTCTCATAAAACTTCAAATAACATAAGAAGCCATAATGACAACAAGAACAACCGTAAACAATGACAAAACAAATAATTAAAAAGTCATTAGAGAAGAGCTTTAAAGAAATAAAGAAAGAATAAAAAATCATGCATAGAAGAAGCGAGGAATTGTAATGGGTTCTGTTCTACTTCGTCGTTCAAACATTTTGTCTGTTAAATATCCTTAATGAATATTATTCTTCGTTCAGTTTATCTCTGTCTCTCTGCTTGTTTCTTGGATCTCATTTTTATTCTTTTCTTCGTTTTCTGTTTATTCTCATTCTTGTGTTGTATTTTTTAAGTGTCTTTCAATTTTCAACTTGAACACAAAACAGGATACTTAAGAACACGGACGCCTTTCTCTCTCCCCCGCTCTCTTGCGTGCCATCTCCTTCTCCCTCTCGCTCGATCCCTACCCTTGCATTGTGTTTTTCTTTTTGGGTTTTGTCTACCTGCTTTTCTTTTTTGAGTTTTCCTCACATTCATTTCATTTCCTGCCACCTCTCCCTCTCTCTATCTCTCCCCGTCTCCTTCACACCCTTGCGCGTGAATTATGATTGTGGCTCGTTTTACACCGAAAAAAACTCTCTATTTTTGGTTTTTATAGCATCTCGCATCCTTATTCCCAGATATATTTTTGTATTCACGCCTGCATTGCACGTTTTTCTGGCTAAAAAAACTAGTTAAAACAACGGCAACGGCTGCAACTTTGAAATTAAAATAAATTAAACAAATACATTTTGTTTGTTTGTTTGTTTGTTGGCCCAAAAATTTACGTGCAAAAGCAACATTTTTTGCCATCCATTGCGGAAATGCCACGAAAAAACTAAAATCCAACAAACGAGAACGATTCAGGCAAATGCAATGCAGCAGCTGCTGAAAAAGCGCTCCCCTCTTCAGCCTCGCTTCCCCCCCTACCCAGTTCAGCTTATCTCCACTCTTCATACTCCTGTTTTTGTGCTCCATCTCTTTCCTTCACTTTTTGTGAAACATTTTGCGCATTCGAAATAGTGAATCAAAATTGGGTTATGCAAATAGAGAATTGTGTTACGTGTCACATAAATATAGTATATAGAAACAAGTAAGAAGGTTCGAGCCGGCAGAGAGATCTCGACTAGAATATACCCTTAACCCGTTACATAATGCCTAAATGTGAGATGATCGATAACTGGTCCAAATATAAAGTCTCTAGCTCTTATAGTCCCTGAGATCGACCCTCCTATCGATACTTTATGGGGTCGAAGATGCTTCCTTTTGTCTATTACATACATTTGCACAAAACCATTATACCCTTTTTTTTAACCATTTTATGGGTTAAGGATATAAAAAGCTAAACTATATACTAAAATCTTTATCCTGAAAAACAGCTCAAACTCATCAATCAAAGTCAAAACATCTTTTTTGATATATTTTTTATTCCAAATTTATTTGTTTTTAGCTAAAAAAAAATAATAAATAATATTTTTTAACAAAAAAGATTCAAAAAAATAAATTCCTTGAAAAAAAAAAATGTTTAAAATGTAAAAATATTCTTAAGTCTTCAACATGGCAATATCTTTAAGCTAGTATTTTTTTTAAGCGATTTTTTAGTGCTTTTTTTCGTAGTTCCCACATATATCTTAAGTCTGAAAAGGCATAAATAGTTTTCATTGATGCTCTTCAATCTTAATTTTCTCACATTTATTTTACACGTTTTTGTGTAAATCTCGCTTTATTGTCTAAATTTAACTTCTAAATTTAGTTTATTTCGTCGATTTTCCCAATTTTATGTTGAAAACCCATAAAAAATGGTTTTTTGTTTTGATTTCGTCTACTCAACCGCCAGATGGCGCCAAACACTTTGAAGTAGAAATCGTCTCTAACTCCTTGTTCCTCTCTCTCTTGTAATCTCCAGAGATTTGCTATTCGCTTTTTTATTGCAGTTAGCTTGAAAGTTTATATATTTTATTTAGGGGGGCAAACTGATAATACTTTGAGCCAAAAGTCTCTGCAGCGCCCCTCTGCCCCCCAAAAAAGTTTTGACTTCTTTTGGCATATGGAATTTATGTGCACATTTGTATACCGTTATTTGTATCTATGTTTATTATGCATGCGACACCAGGCACACGTTCCTCCATCTCTCGCTTTTTTTCAGTATCTTTTTTGCTTTTGCAACTCGTTGGCCTGCTGGCAGCTGTTTAAACAAACGACGAACAACAACAAACAACAACGGCAAAAAACGCGGCAAAAACAACAACAATAATAACAATAATAATAATAATAATTGCAAACTTTTGTGAACAAGAACACAGAAAAAAACCATTCGGTTTCTGCCCATAAAAATTCAATAACATTTTCAACAACTTATTTTTTGTTGTATTTGTTTTTGTTCTTTTGACCTCGGCATTGGTTTTTCACTCGCATTTTTATTGCAATTTTTGTGCATTTGTTGGCAATATTTTTCTAAAACTTTACAATCTGAAGTTGTTTTTTGTTTGGGCGCGTTTTTAGTTGCTTGCTTTTCTCTTTTTTGTGTTTTGCTGACTCATTTTCATAATTTTTTATTGCATTGCATATCTAGCACACAATATTCTATATGTTTAATAATTTTTCTATCTTTCGAATTCTGTTTTTTTTTACTGTTTTATTGCATTTGGCGATTTGCATGCGCGCGACAATCGTGACGCGTTTTTAAACGCTAGCGAAACGTGCAGGCATTCCATATACAGTAGTTGAACTATTGCTGCACTCTTCGCTCTTGTGTCTGGTCACACCTTAGCTGCTGCTAACTTCACGTCGTCCATTTTGATTGAATTGCGTTTTTGTATTGGAATGTTTGTTTCTGCTTCTGCTTCTTCTTCTTCTTCTTCTGTTTATTGCTGCTCCCGTTTTACGCTTTTGGCTACCGTTTGAACATTCTCTTTGTTTTTGTTTTTTTGCTCGATTAGCATTTGAGGTTTGCGCGTGTGTGTGTGTGCGAATACTTATGAGGAGTATTGTATCTTGAAGTTTTTTTGGCAACAATTTCATCTTCGAACAGAAGAAGATATCGGAGTATAACATCATTATCAACGCACAGCTGGAGAGTTTTCTTACTTCGAAAGGGTTTCTTAGCTATGTTAATGATTTTGTTGGATTAGAATCAGTAAGATATATCTAAAGAGTTAAGATCAATGTAAATAGCTATCTAAATATTTATTGAAACTTTCTTTCTTTTGTTAATGTTAATGATTTTGTAAGATTAGAATTAGTAAGATATTTCCAAAGAGATATATATCCAAAGATCAAAGTGAATATCAATCGAAATATTTTTTAAAACTTTCATTCTTTTGTCAATTTTAATAATATTGTAAGATTAGAATTAGTATAATACATCTAAAGAGATATTCTTCATATTTATTGAAACTTTCTTTTTTTCTTGTTCTTTGTGTTGCAAGCACTTTTTGTTCGGTGTCTGTTGCAACAATCAGTGCAACGTTTAACATTTTGGCTCTTGCCGAAAGCAAGTAAACACTTTTAATTAAAGTGTATCCATTGTCGTCTGCGCTTTTTGTGTTGTAGAACTTGATTTTTTTTTCTTTTTTTGTGCTCCTTTATGGTCAACACTTTTTGCACTCTTTTTTCCAGTGCTGCCCACTCTGCATTGTGTATGTATGTATGTATGTGTATGTATATTTGTGGCTCATCGCTTGTCGCTTTTGCGGCTTCTGTTTGCCCGTTTTCTGTCTTCTTTTCTTCTTTGGTTCTCTTCTGCTTCGTTTCGTCTGTGTGGCCCTCGAGGGGGCTTTCGGCTACTTTCAGCTGCGTCTCCTCTTTCCATCGGACTCCCCTTTTGCTGCTTCTGTTAGCAGCCGTTCTAATTTGTATGCGCAACATGTCAAAATTGTTGTGGTCAATACACTGATTGCTTTTCATGTTCCTTCTCTCTTTCTGATTCTGATCTGGGGCAAATCCTTTAGATGCTGCCTCTTCAACTCTTCATTGACTTCAAAAAAAAAAAAAACGTTTTTAAGGTCGCGATGCGATGTTTTTCTGTTGTTTTCTATCTTTCTATATTCTATCTGCAATCCTTGCTGCATAGCTAAAAGCGTTCTTTCCTTCTCCCTTGACATTTTCTGAACTAGACATTGATTTGGGGAACATTTGGGCTTAAAGATTAGTCAACGCTGAGCATTTATTAGCTGTTATGATACTTTATGTCTTTGATTCTTAGCCTTGATTAAGTTAAGCTTAACTAATTTAAAGTTTTTCTTGAGAGCATTTCTAACCCCATTATCATCTCGTTAATTCTCTAGCTCGTTGATCTCTTTCAACTCTGCCAAGATCATAAACATAATCCAAATGCCATCCTACATATATCATAATTAATTCACATTACGAAATTCTCTGTTCTTAAATAATTTAACCCCCGGCTTGAACTCACGAAAAACAAAAGAGATGAAGAAGAACAATATTAATCAAAAATTGAAAAAAATTTCCTAGGCTTTAACCCGTGATCTCTCCCCCGTTTTTGCATCTGCTGCCTTAAAGTTTTTAATTAAACGCATATTGGACATTAATTTCCATTCATAATTCAACAAATGTTGAATGTTGTTTAACCGTTTTTTTTTTTTGGGGGTGGTAGAAAAGTGCGATGCGGAAGACAGGGCGTATGCTGCTGTGCATCCAAGTGCAGGGTTAAAGGGGGGCGGGGTTTTCTCCATGAATAGACTTTTATTGCAATTTCCATGCGCTTCAATGAAACTCAATAAAAATGAACAATTTTTGCGAACGAAAAAAAAAACGTAAATAAAATAAATATTTTATATAATACAAACGGCCAAACAATGCTTGATATCCGCAACAACAACCACATAAAGGGGGGGGCGTGGCATTCCGAAAGAGAAACGAAAAAAAATTTGATATAAAATCGCATAAATTTAAATCATTTTCCTCGTTGAAAAAAACGTTGATGTCTGTTAATTTCACTGTGCAAAGTGAAATCAATTACATCAAAAAATGTTTCAAGTGCACTTTGTGAATTTTTATATACCACTTTAATGGAGAGGGGGTGGTGTGTGGAGGGTGTGGTTTTGGCAAAAGTGAGGGTAGTTTTTTGTGTGTGATTTATTAAGGTATTTTTCATCAATTGATTCGGACTAAATGCGCATTAGTAAACCATAAAAACTGCCAGCGGGAGAAGAACTGGTTGATTAAGGGTGGTCTATGCAGCAAGGGGTGCTGCAAAGGGGGGGGGGGGTGGGGGAGGTCTTGTGGCAGGCGACAATCCGAGTGACGAATGTGAATGCAAATGAATTTTACTTTAACACTTGAGACAAAATGCGAGGAAAAACAATATTCACAGCAGGGGGAGACTCCATCCCCCAACCCCTCTTGCCACACCCACCCCTTTGGGAGTTTGGACATTTCAACAAATGAAATGTGGAATGTTTGATTAGAAAAATGTTTTGCATAGCGTAAAATTTTATATTTCTTTCTCTTTACAATCAGGGGGCGTGTATTGGGAAGAAGAAGCAGAAGTTTATACCTGCGGCAAGGGGGATGTTCTACGATTTTGTTGCAACCCTCGCTTTTTGTTTAGGGCAGGTTTGTTCCCTGTTTGTGATTTAACACTCAGACAATGCGTGCCAAAAAGGTTTACAGTTCATTTTGTGTAATTTTCATTTTCGTTTTTTTGTTGTTTTACATTTTACAAATGTTGCTTTACAACCCAACTGACAGACAGAAAGACAGACAGATGAAGAAGAATACGAAGCAGAAGACTAACAGGCAGCTAAATGCACACCACCGAACCCCCCTCAATCCCCGTGCAACAATCCTTGAGGGGGTGCAAAAGTGAATTGATATGCTTGAGAAACCAAGCAAAAGTAACAAAAACGACGAAAATTGCGGATTGCATTTTGCGAAAGAGAAAGACAGAGCTGCGTGAAGAGAGAGGTGGGAGGGAGGGTGTGTTGCACTGATTTCTTTGCTTTGTGGCAAGGGTTGTATTTGTTGTATTTTCTGTTGTGCTTTTCACAATTTCCCTTTCTGGTTTTTTTATTTTCGTTACAAATCCGAAATGCTAAATGCTCATTTTGTTGGTTTAATGCCAAAGGCAGCGAAGGGGGTGGACGCGCGGGCGGGTAGGGGGGTTGTTGTGCTGGGAAAGCGGAAAAATAAAGGAAAATGTTGCCAAGAAAGGGAGATTGGAGATTGTCTTCCGGCGCGAATGCAATTAATTGCGTTACAAATTTATACAAATTAAATGATGAAAAAAAAAAACTGAAAAGAATCTTAGGGAAAAAGGGATTTTAGGTAGTTTTGTTTTTGTTTTTTAATATACGGAGTGAGTACTCGCGGACAGCTAGTTTTCATACCAAATCCGTTCCCGCAGGCAGACAAAAATACTAAAAGCCTGGCTGATCGTCCACGGGAGCTTTCAATGTATAAGGATCTTAAGTGTTTCTTCGGAATATTCCAGCATATTCAATAGATAACTTCAGCAAAATTGGGTTTTCTTTATGTTTTGAATATATTTTACTTAAACTAACCCAAAATCATGAGAAATATTTAAGTCTCCTTTGAAAAATCTACTTCAAAGTCGAGAAATAATAAAAAAAAAAAAAAAAAAAATATATATATATGATCTCTTGCAGAAATGTTCAACATAAGTCATAAAGTCTGTCATCAAAAAATTCATAAACACACAAAAAATTATTAACTTTTTGGCTTAAAGCCTTGAAGCGTTTTCATAAATTTCAATCCGCTTTTGCCAGCAGCAGCAGCAGCCTTACAGTGCGCTGTAAAAATGTTTGTCTCGCTAATCACCTGTCAAATTTCGAACACGCTGACAAATGATGCTGTCTAAAAGGGAGTTTTTTTTCGAAACTGAAAGTAAAAGCAAATAAAACGCAATCATTCAATTGACAACTGAGCCGCATCGCGCAGTCAAAGCCAAAGCCAAAAGAAAGTAAAGCGCAGCTGAGGGAGAAAAAAAAAAATCAATTTGGGTTTTGCTGCCTACAAAAAAACATACTCAAAGCGAACAAATTTTGGCATTGGTGGCGCCACCCCCCGCCACTCGTTAAGCACTGCGCCACGTCGGCAATGAAAATGTGCTTGTAATAATAACTGAATGCTTAAAAGGAGGAAGTGGTTGCTGTGGCGTCTGCGTTTTCGTTTTCGTTTTCCTCGTTTCAAAAGGCAAAATTCAAGGACAAACAAACACAAGTCAAACAGTCGTGAGGTTTATGCTCCATCTGCTGCTGCTTCTTCTTCTTCCCGAAGAAGCTTTTGCGGAACAAACATTTTGTTGGAGCCCCTGGAAAACTGCTTCTGCTGCTGCTGCTTAGAAGTTTTCAACAGCCTTTGGCCTGCGGCGCATGTAATTTTCATTACGCACTAGCCCTAGCCAAAGCGACAACCCTAAACAACCCTAGGAGAGCCCTAGTACCCCTGCGCATTTATATAAGGAACAAGTCTCCCTCTCTTGATAAAGACTCTCCCTCTATTTACAATGACTAACACGCGCTCCGACTACCAATACGAGGGATCTCTACACAATTACTATAATATTCAAAAACATTTGTAAGGAAAAAAGTGAATTTCCCAGGAATTTGAGAAACATTTGCTTTTAAAAACTATTTACAGTCCAGGAAAACCTATTGAATGGAAAGGGTTTCCTAGAAAAATAAGTTAGAAATGTAGAAAACTTAAAGGAAAAATATTTAACATAAACTTTTAGACAAAGTTAAATGAGAGTTTATTAAGAAATTCTATATTCATCAGAGTTTAATCACTTTTGCTTAGAAAACTTAACTCAAACTTATCAAACTCACCTCGCTGTGGCTTTATTTCGCATAGGATATAATATCCTGCTCAACATTTTTGGGGCCCAAAATGTGTGTGTGTTGAGCAATAAATTTTAAAGTCATTGCCAGCGGCATGCTTAAAGTCTTTGACGACTAGGGGGATGCCGCCACCCCCCTCCCCCTTTTCTCTGCCTCACTCGCATTCGCTTTCTCTATGTTCTCTGTGCTTGGCACTGTTAAGTGTATTAACTGTAAGGCGTTTGCGGTAATAAGTTTAAAAACTTTTTCTGCGCGTTCTGCGCGACTTTTTGTGCCTTGACTTTGGCAAAACCAACACTGTCAATACATATGTGTGTGTGTGTGTGTGTGTGAGTGTCTTCTATATCTCTGATGGCACCTTTCGCCTTTGGAACCTCTCTATTTCGTGTTTGCCACAAAACTACTTTGCGTAATTATGTCAATTGCCATTAGGGAGAGAGAGAAATGTAATGCAAGGAGATGAAGTGGTTGGAGTCGTCTTCGCCTCCAAGTCATCGATATCCCATGCCTCTTGCCTCTTACCTCTCCTCCATTCCGAATGCCCTTTGATTACAATCTTGTCCCATTCTGCCATTCGACTTTTGGACATTGGCTCTTGGCTTTGGCTCTCAGATATCTATCTATATATCGAAGCAGCCATCCATCTATGCTCTATCTATAGTCATTATCTGCTAACCAGCATAATCCCTGCTCTTCCTCCCCTCCCTCGCGCATGTGTCAAGGACACAGTTGAGTTCGCGTTAATGCTGCTTGCGTGCTTGTTGGGCATTCAGCAATGTGACGCTTAATAGTGTGCCACAAAATCAATGTATTTTAGCGTTTTTACCACGCTTGATTGGCCAACAACAAACAGCCCTTCGCCCCCTTTTTCTGCGGTTAAAAGGTTAAAGTCTTTCTCTCTCTCTTATCGTCTCTCTCTGTTCCTTGAAGAACGCTCTTGATTAACACATTGTGAATTGGATTTGGCTTCTGGCTGTCACTTTGCGAAGTCGTGTGACAAATCATTTCATTAATTTTGCACATACTTAATGGCAAATTAATTAAGCAGCAAAATAATGCGACGGAGAGAGCGAGAGTGTGATGTGGCGCCATCTAGTGTGAAGTAGCTACAAATTGTGCAATGCAGCATATTAAATATTAATTAATTTCAATTATTATTTGTATGTATTACGCATCGTTACATACATACACATATAAAAAATCACATTTTCATATTAAAATGAAATGCATTTTAATTAATTTTACACGCTCTTACTAAAAGTTCATATACCTATACTATCTCTCCATTGTGGCTGTTGTTGTTCAGCACTTTTGCTTGTCATGTTTACATGAATATTTGATATAAAGCATATAAATTTCAATCGTTTTTACTAGCCAGCTCACCTGATTACCATTTTCAGCCCCGTACAATAAACAATATTAATTTATTTATTTATGCTCAGACAAAAAGTGCAATAAAAACAACTTTTTGCTGTTGCAATAATAATTGTTTTTGACCTTTTCATTCGTCTTCCGATTATTTATTTAGAATTTAAGGCATTTTATTCCTGTTTGTTTAATTGTCTACGATTGAAATTGTAAATTTAATAAAAAATTAGTTGAAGCAAGAGTTGGAAAAAAAAATAAAAAAATTCTAACCTTGCTATAAAGCTTTATTTTATTAAATCTTCATTCTTCAAGCATTATTGTTTGCTTTTTGAATTTCATAAATGATTCTTCAAACATTTCATAGGTAGAAAAATCATTTTCACGTAAATCTTTAGGTATCTTACCATATAAAAACGATCTCTCTATCCAGTCAAGAAAATTATACATAAAAATTCACATTCTTCGTCTTCTCTCGCACTTTATCTAACCAAAAATAGCTTAAAAACAAATGTTTCAGAACATTTCCTTCAAAGATTAACTATCTGGAACTGAAATACTTAACGCCTGAGCCAAAGCTCTTAAATATATAATAACCAACTTCATAAAAACAAGACCGCAATTGGCAACATTTGGGCACTTAACAAATGAAGCTACTTTTTTTTACGTTCCATGATAAATCGTAAAAAAAATAATATTAAAAATATATATTTTGCACTACACTGCTAATTAATTCATCGTTGAAATATTTTTCTACGCTCTCTCCCTTCTCGTCTCCCTCTCTCGCTCCATTTTTTGCAGTGTGTTGCACGCACTAATAAAATATTTATGCATATAAAAACAACAGAAAAAAATATATATGAACAACAATTGTTGGGCATAGTTTGAAGGGAGAGAGAAAGGGCGAGAGAGAGAGAGAGAGAGAGAGAGAAAGAGAGAGAGAGAGAGAAGAGTTATTGTTGTTTTATTTTTTTTCTTTGTGGCACATTGAAATTGAAATATTTTTTATGTAAATATTTAAGATCATTTGGACAAGGCGTGTGCTGTTTGCCTCTAGCTGAGTGATGGCTTTCAACGACTTTACTGCTATCTCTTTCGCACTCTTGCTGTTTAAGTACCGCACCTGTGTACCCTGCTTAATTATCATGTGGCAACAGCAACTTTGTTGTTTGTTGCTCCACTTTAAGTGTCTTTTCCTCCTCTCTGCTTTATGCGCTTTATTTTGCGGCTAGTTACAAATTTCAAATGAACTCGAAAAAATTACAACCTGGAAGTCGCTAGAGAAAGCCACAACAACAACAGCTATAAACGTTTTGTTGCACTCACGTACTTATAAAATCTGAAATTGGGTTTATTACCCAACACAAACACACACACACACAAACACCTAAATACACACACAGATAAGCAGCGCGAAAGAGAACTCCATTTGTTGCAACAGCTGCTGTCGCTGTCGCTGCTGCTGCTGTCGTAGGCAAAGCCAAAAAGGTGCACACAATAAATAAAAGGTGAAGTCGAGTAAAAGCAGCTGAGTTTTGCTGCATTTTTATTATTCAAAACTATTTTTATCACCTGCTTAACAGCAATAACAAACAAGAACAACAACAACAGCAGCAGCAGCGTGGAAAATGCATATTTTTATACCCTTAACCCATAAAATTGGGTAAATAAGGGTATAATGGTTTTGTGCAAATGTATGTATGTATTGTATAGAAAAAGGCAATCACAGAAATCAAAGAAAAATACTTTTAATTGTTAAGCGATTTTGGTCAAAAAAGATATTTTCATTAAAGAAAAGAAGAAATAATGATTCATATAATAATTCTCAATCTTTTATTGTTTTTCCCCTTTACTAAATATCGTTTTGTCTTGAAATCATTTTTACTTCCCCAAATAAATAAACTTTTTGTTCCACATGAGCATTGTTTATTGTCTTTAGCTTCGATTCACTTATTGTTTACTCTATATATATCTTGATATTCTTACTTAATCTTTTGCTCTATCTGCATAAAACGCTTCAAAACGTGGAACCTCATTTATTGCTTTGTGGTTATCTAAACAAAACTCTTTTAAAAATGCTGAGATGACAGCTTCAAAGAGCTAAAAGCTTAGTAATGATTACATGATTTCCACATTCTTTGCTTTCTTGAAGATTAATATTATAATAGAACCAAAAACTATATCAATCAATCTTTCATCATAACAAGATTTTTAGTTTTTATTGCTTGTAACATCTTATTTAAAGTATATATATTATATTTTTTTGGGGAACTTTTAGCTGCCGTTAATTCTTAGCAATTCATTAAGTTTGGAACAAGATCAAGCTTCAAGAAACTTCAAAGTGCCGCAGTTTTTCATTAGCAAGTTTTTCCTTCATCTTTCATGCCATTCCCTCCCCTCCCCCCAGTTCATTCTTGTCACTGACAATTTAATTTCAATGTCGCATTGTGGTTGGGGAACGGAGGGGGAAATAAATAGTTTTGTTGTGACACTCATAAGTCGACAACAGTTGATGGACGTTGAACGTTGCGGCTGGCGTCGTCTCCTACTTGAACGCTTCGCTGGCGATTCTGCGGCATCCCGCTGTTGCGCCCCCCTACGCTGCCCCTCTTCTCTACAATCTTCTGCCTGCATTTGACAAGTGGATTTTGGATCAAGCATGACAAACTGCCAAGCGGGAGGGGGGTGGAGCAAAAGAGTTGCCCAACAGTTGAGCAGCTGGCTTTTGTGGTTTAGGGGGTCGGTGGATGGGGTAGGGGCGTGGTCGTTGTGTCCAAATGGACGCGCAACAAGTTGCAGTCAACTCTTGCGTCTTCTTTTCATTTTTTATACCCTTAACCCATAAAATGGGTAAATAAGGGTATAATGGTTTTGTGCAAATGTATGTAACAGACAGAAGGAAACATCTCCGACCCCATAAAGTATATATATTCTTGATCAGCATCAACAGCCGAGTCGATCTAGCCATGTCTGTCTGTCCGTCTGTCTGTCTGTCCGTCTTTTCGTCTGTCTGTCTGTCTGTATGAACGCGCCGATCTCAGAGACTATAAGAGCTAGAGACTTCAAATTTGAAACTTAAGCTCTCCTAAACCATGAGAAGATCAAGTTTGTTTTGAATTTTCGATAACACTTCTGGTTTCCGATATACACATGTAATCGATAACAAACAAATTTTCAATTTCAAAATTGTGAAAATGAGGTTTAAAACTATTGATAAAATAATGAACATTTAAAAAAATTTGGTCAAAATCGGTTAAGAAACACCGGAGATATCGCAGTTTGAAGTTTGGTCATATTGGTCACTGATTTAACACACATAAGTAACTGTAAGCGTTAAGTATCGGGTTAAGGGTATGTCCTTGTCGGGATTTCTCGACTAGAGCCTCTTACTTGTTTGTGTGTGTGCGTGTGGGTGTGGGTGGGGGGGAATCGGGGGTTGTATTAGGGTGTGTGCAGACTGTTGCTAATGAGTTTTTAAGTGTGGCACAGTGGGGTTAAGCTCTTGTTGTTGTTGTTGTTGTCGGTTGGTGGCGATAAACTGGCAAACAATTTATGCCGCACTTTTTGCGCTTTCTTTTCTTCCTTTATTATTGTTATTTAGTGTACAACATAAATTTTATGTATATTTTTGTTATTTATTTATTTATGAAATTCCTTTTTTTTTTGTGCACGGTTTTGTGATGATAAATCAAGCGCAAAAGTCACGTAGCGCACAGTCAACGCTTTTGCTTCTCTTTGCTGTATCTTTTGCTGCCTGATGATTGCAAAACAGCGAACAGTGAACTGTTGCAAAGACCGCATGCAGCGTGAATGTTGCAGGCAGTACTAGCTGTCGCTTGCTCGCTCTCTTTCTTTTTGTGCAACATTAAGATATAAGTAAAGTTTAAACATAAATGTTTTCGGTTGAAAATGTTTTCCTTCATCGAAAACCTCTAAAGTATCTGAGATTAAGTTTTAGCAAAGATTTCCAGAGACCGTAAATAATGATTATTTTTTTATTTTTAAGTAAAAAAATAAAACACCTGGAAGAGACATTGAACAAAATTAACTGCATCGAAATTATTCATTATGGCCGAACTATTCATTTCCGCCAAGATTTTTATATTTTGAATTTTTATTTTTTATATTAATGATAATCATTATTTTTAAGTGATTTTTTGAAATTTAGACAATAATTATTATTTTTGATAAAAAAAATAAAAATCATTTATAATGATTATTAATGATTTTTATTTGTTTCGCTCAAAATAAAACTCAACTATGAATTTCTCATACTGTGATTAACTTTTCGCCGATATTATCTCAGATCCTTGAAAAGGGATCTAAGGGCAACATCATTCGCTAGGTTTCTTGATTATCCTAAACCAGTTCTCATCAGCTTCTCAGCTTAATTAGTTCATAATACAGCCCTCTTCATTGATTCTTCTTGCAACTTTCAACAAGTGTCTTCACAGTTTCAAACCCCAACACACAAGTACTGTCCAGGTAATCCCCCAACAAGTGCCAGATAATTATGAAGAACGAAAAGGAAAAACTCAACAACTGCTTCATGAAGTGGCTGAGAATTTTCCTCTTAATATAAAATGAAGAAGACGAAGGAAAAAGATAGATGGAATAGATGTCAAGAGAGAATGGTGTGATATAGCCTACGGTTAGAGTAGATATATAGAGAGTAGAGTGTGCCATTAGTCGATGTCGCAATGTTGGACAAACCTTAGCCACACCACCCCCCCTACCCCCGCAGGGGATTGCTACTGCCACAGCATCCAAAACAACAACAACAGCAACAACAACAGCGAAATTGACAAGCGCAACATTGAAATTGCTACAATGACAAACTGTGGCAGGAACTGAAGCGGGTAGTTGGCGTGGGGGTAACAGCGGAGGGTCACAGCTGATGCACTACGCCACTTGACAGAGACGAATGCGAACAGAGAGGGGAGGGGAGGGGTGTGGCAGTGGCAGTGGCAACTGCTGCACGTGCGTCAGCCGACAGACATTTAAATATAAAACGAAGATTGTTGCAGATGTTGCTGCCGCTGCTGCCACTGCTGCTGCTGCCGAATGAAAAATCTACACTTCAAGTAAAAAAAGGGGGCAGCAGGGAGGGGGAGGGGTTGGGATAAGGGGCATGTTTAATTAATGCAAAGTAAATAAGAAGCAGCAGCAAAAACAGAAAAGCAAAAGCTGCAACAGCAACAGCAGCCAACAAAATTGATTGAGGAATGTGCCGCAAAAGCGGGTGGCACTTGCAACATGCAAGATGTGGGAGGTTGGGGGGTGGCGTGTTGGTGTGGTAGGTGCAGTTTGGTTGCATTGTTGCAAGCCTCAAGTTGATGCTGCTACAGCTTCCGTCAGAGAGGCTATTTATAAGCTCTATCGGCCCTGTGTGTGTTTGTTGTTGTTGTTGTTGTTTTGTGCCTCCACGTTTTTTGATTGGGAAAATTGCTGGTAAATTGCTTTTTTGTGTACTATGGACAAAGGAGGCAAGGAGGGCTGGGCGAGGAAATGTTACTCTCTGAGGTGCTGCTGCTGCTGCTGTGTTAAGGCCAAGGAATTTAAAGTAGAGAAAGAAAAGGAAAACATAAAAATAAAGCAGAAATTGATGAAATATGTAGGAACTAAGTATGTGTGTGCGTGTAGGTGTGTGTGTGTAAAACACGTGACTTGAACTATTTAAAAAAAAAATGCTTTTGATCTGTAAATTAATAGCAGCAACAACAAAAATGCAATTAAAATTTTGAGACAAATTGATTTGATTTTTGGAAATTTTTAATGTAAAAGAAAAATTTCAAATTCATAAAACAATATAAAAATGCTTAATTGAAAGCTTTGGAAACAAATAAAATGTTGCAAACAATTAATTATCTTTCAAAAAATAGTTTAAAAACTAATTTAATATATTTGATATTCATATTTAGGTTTCCACATTGATTGATTAATGATTCAAAACGATTTTGATTTCCTTCAAAAACTTTAAATATGCTTTTAATTACTTCCACACAGCAATTAACTAATGATACGATTTATTTCTTAAAATTTCCTCTCTTTAAATCAATTAATTACTAAATATTTCTTTTCTTTCTCATTTTAGGTAAGTCTCCCAGCAGCAGACCTTTCACTTGACTCTTTGCGAACCGCTTAAAGTAAGTCCAAAAACTAAAACTTAAGCTCGCGGACTTATGAAATCCAGTTAATAACTCTTGAAGTTTGTGTGACAATTTTTTAGTTAGTTAGATTTATGTTTGAACGCTCACTTTTGCGCCCCTATATCTCTTCACATCATGAAAGTAAAATAGAAAGTGCAACGACTGCAAACAACAACAACGACAACAACAACTAAATGTGGCCAACATCAAAAAGCGCTTTAACTAACAACAAAACTTCAACAATTACACCAAAAATATAAAAATAAAAATAATACAAAAGTGAGAAAGTGAAAATCGTCGTTTTTTGTCGTCACTAAGCAGTTGAAGCTGAAGTTGAAACAGCTCCAAGCTTCCACTTGCTCCAAATGTAATTGTAATTGGCTAAAAATCCTAATCAACTGTAAACATGAGATGCTTTCGCGGGCGTAGCGCGGGGGGAGTATGGTGGGGGAGAGAGGGGGAACAAATCTCATTACTTGTTACTGCTTGTGTGTGTGAATGTAACTTTTTTGTTTTGTACTCTAAGCTGTTGGGGGTATGTTCGCTGGGTGTTTGAGTGTGCAAAGTAAAAGCAAATAATGCGAAAAATATATATATATAATAAGATATTTGAACCTTAGAAAATAATTTTTTAATAATGTTAAATGTATGATAAGTACAAAAAATACTTAGACAAAAGATTTTTAAATTATTTTTTTTTTTAAATTTTTGTCTCAATTTTCCTATTAATGTCATAATTTGTACTTGAAATGTGTAAATCATCTTTTTTGTTGCTTTTATCACACGAAAAATCCTTGAATGCCCTTTGTTTCAATCAATTGATATAGCTTCTTGCCTAACAAATCTAGAATTATTCATCTTTATCACACTAAAGAGTATTCCCACTTCGTTTTACTATAAAAAACATTTGTTCTTCCCTCACTTCGCATGTGTTTTGTATCTGTGTATTGTTACTTTTGTGTGTGTTGTTAACGTGTGTTTGTGTACATAAAACTTGGCGACTCATCATCATCGAGAGAGAGAGAGAGGAGAAAAGCTCATTTCATTCATGACAAACGAATGAGCTGCCTTTGCGCCACAGAGATCCCTCTCTCATCCCCTTTCCTCATCCCCCCATCCCCTACTCTGCACTTTACATGGTTTGTATTTCGAAATTGAAACACAGTAAAAAGAAGACGGAAAAAAAGTAACAACAACAAAAACTCGCACACACACGCACTTTGACTGTCATTGATAGCTCAAGCTCCCACTTCTGCACTCTCATACTCTTCCCTTCCCCCTCTGATTTATAGCTCCTGTTTCCCCCCACGTCAACGCTGAAAATCAATGATGCGCAATAATTAGCGCAACGTTTGTCCGGTTTCCAACTCTTTCTCTCTCGCTCTCACACTCACACACTCTGTCACGCAATTTCTCTTCCCATGGTAAACAGTTATCATCTATGCATTTGGTTGTGTGCATGTGTGCGTGTGTGTGTGTGCGTGCGTGTGTGTCCGTTTCACTTTGTCCATTTGTCCACTTCTGCTCGCATTGCATTCCGCACTTTGACGTCTTTCAAATCAAAACCAGACGCTGCATGCAACTCTGACTCTGGGCCCCATACACACTCTTCTCCTCCCCCCTCCTACATATATACATATTCAGAGTATTCCAATTGCGAACTGAACTTTTGCCATTAAGTGCTCCAGTTCCGCAGGCAACAACCCAACATCAGCAACATCATCAGAATCATCATCAGGCCAACCCGGAGAATGATCCCCGCCTCTCTCTCCCTGGTCACCGTAAACACGTCTATTGGTCAGAGGAATATTCAATTTTTCATGTCATTTCGCATGGAGTTGAAACTGTTTATGGTTTCTAGTTGTAGGAACGTTGTTTTGTCCCATTTTTCTATGTTTTCCCCATCTTTTTTTTATATTTTTAAACAACTAAGCTTATCAATATTTGAAAACCCAAACATTTTTTGGTGTCACAAACTCCTGCATAAACAATAGTCCTGCGGCTTGTTAGCCACCAAATCCCAACAACCCTCACAAACATGGCCAAAACACACACACACACTCACACACACACATACACGCACAGCAATAAAATGGTTCATCTGCTGCGTTTGTAGCCAACATATTTCTGTTCTCTCTGTTCGTGTGCCCCGCCCCCCCGCTTCGTCTGTTGCATGTTCATGCCCAAACGCCAAGCATCATCATAATAATTATGGAAAAATTGTCCTTGTCAACGCACACACACTCACACACTTACACACATATGCGCAATTTGCATATTTGCGGCTATTTTTCGCTGTGGCACAAAAATGGCGCCCAACGTGCAAAAAAGGATCTCGCTTTCGAGCCTGGTTTTGGTTGCATGCTGCACAACCGCAATTTAACACAACAAAAAAAAAAAACGAGCCTGCCACTCCCCGCCCTCACCCACTCATAAATGCATTTTTCGAATGCGTGTCGCGTTTTCCAATGGGCCTGCCCCTCGCTCTCTCCTTCCCTTCAGCCCATAAAAAATTGTTCGCTTGCCAATTTGGCGGCAAATATTTGTTGCTGTTGTTGTTGTTGGGGGCTGGCAACAAACAAACAAATGTCACATGCAGCAATGGTATCATATAGGCTTTCGAGATGTGGTTGGTGGGGGAGGGGAGGGGAGGGGGTCGTTGCACATTTGATGAGCCTTTTGCAATATTGTTGTTGCCTTTTTTTGTTGCTTGTCGTTTTTGCCACACAAAAACTCGATAATTTACAAGAAGGAGGGAGGCCTGCTGCGGGGCATTGTGCCCTTTTGTTGCAAGCTTCATCCACTATACACAGAGAGAAAATGGCAGACACTTTATAACCAATCTACGTTTTATGGCCTTGAAGCAACATTTTCTCGTTTAATGCATAAATGCAAATTTTGTTGACGTTGTTGTTGCTGTTGCTGTTGCACCATTGGATTAACATTAGAAAAGGCTTTTCAAACTGTTTTTTCTCACACCCCGAACATAATGAAAAATCTGTTGACTCTGTTCACTGCTGCTGATGTTGTTGTTGTTGTTGTTTATCAACTCACATGGCTGATGCTGTTTCCTCTGCTTCTGCTTCTGCTTCTGCTTCTTCTTCTACCAGTGTGTGTGTACAAATGTCATTAGGCAGAAGGCAGACTACGATGAACTCCCCAAACACACACACACACACATGTGATGAGAAATTCGTTTCCTTCGAACCACTCCGAACTTCTCTACACAAAACTCAAACTCAAACCGAAAATTTCTCTGGTCATGGTTGTGGCAACTGCATTATGGTGCATTCAGTTCAGTGTCTGTGTGTGTGTGTGTGTGTGTGTGAATCGCATAACTGCCAACAGTTTGACACACAAACACAATTACTATGATAACAACAACAACAACAACAACACAAAAATCCACTCGAGGGAAACCCGTTTAGAAGCATTTGTAGATCCGATGCGAAAATTGAGTTTTTTGCGAGTTTCGTCAATCGTTGCAGCAACAGCAACTGGCAACTTGCAACTTGTGATAAGTGACAACAGCAACGACAACATCAGCAATCGAATCGTCTTCAATATAACCTCAAAAAAAGAAAAAGAAAACTGAGCTTAATTTTTTTTGTTTTTGTGTCTTTTGCCGTTGTCAAAAGTAGCTATAGAAGTCAAGTTTAAAGTCAATATAGTAAGAGATTAAAAACATTTTTTTGGCTTAACATATTTCTGCAAAATTTACTTAAATAATGCTGTGCATTTTGCTTGAAAACTTAAAAATGATTCAAACCCCCAACTTTCATTTAAATATTGTGAAATATTTTCTTTAGAAAATATTTATGCAAGCTTCAAATTTGTTTATCTTCATCCTCATCACTTCTGTGCTAATCTTAAAAACCACACATAAACATACCCAAAATAATTCTTAAGCAATTTTATTTTTGAAGAATTAAACTCGTATATGTGGTGTGTGTTTGACCTGCTTTTAATATTAAACCTGCATCTGTTGGCTTTTTCACATGACCAGGCTTAGTCAGACGAATTTCAACAAGTTTTTTAATGTTTGGCCAGCGTTAAAACGAGAGAGAGATTTTTGAGGCCAAGCAAACACATTTCCGTCTTCTTCGGATGAATCACACACAAAATTACGAAATGTACATTCGTCAAATGTGAAAAGTTTCTTAACAGCGCACTGTTATCACACTGTTAACTTCGGCTCTGTTAATGACTCAGTTTGTAGATCTTGAGAATTTATATTTTACACTAAGAAGAGCATTAAAAAAGTGTTGAGTTTCCAAAGTTGATTCATTTTCATTTGTCTTTTGTGCTAGTTCTTCCTCTCTTTTTAATTAAGGCAAAAAACTAAAATTGCCAACTGAAATTTAATGCGAATGAAGCAGCTTGATATAACAAAAGTTTTGCTACCTGTGAGACGAATGTGTGTCGGCCCAAAAAAAAAGAGAAGAAGAAGGAAACCATGTCAAGTCATAAGTAGAATTATTGCAATGTGGGTGTGTTTAGAGGAACACCTGAAGTGCCTCACACAAAAGAACGGGAACTGGCTGGAAAAATGAAAATGTGGCTATTGGGAGTGTGTGTGTAGGTGTGTGTGTGTGTGTGTGGCAGGCAGTTAAAACTAACTACAAAAGTTACTCAGTTCTCTCCCTATCTATGCCTGTTTTGTGTCGAAAGTGCATGCAAATAATATAACAAAAGATAAGAAAACGAGGTGCACTTGATGTGCACAAAATATCTAGGGTAACTAAAACTAGTGCTAGATGGACCAAAAGTGACTACAAAAAATTATCAGGCATTAGAAAAAATTTCTAATACATGAAAATTGGTTGAGATTAAATTTTTCTGTAATAAAAAAAAAAAAAAAAAAAAAAAAAAAAAAAAAAAAAAAAAAAAAAATAAAATAAATAAAAAAAAAAAAAAAAAAAATAAAAAAAAAAAAAAAAAAATAGAAAAATCGTTGCAAGGAATTGTTAAACATTCTCAATCTTCATACACATACATCTATCTATAAAACGACACTAAATGCAACCCTGTTGGCCATAAAACCTCTCCGCAACATAAATCCCTTTCTCGTCGTCGTCATCATCTATGCTAAGGGGTATAAACGAGAGACAACGCAACTAAAGTGCCAACTGCAATTTGCACCAACAGTAAACATCAGTTGATGCTTCTGGGTGGGCCATAAGAGGCATGCCACACACACCCCCCACCCACCCACACATACAGCTAGGAAGTCGGTGAAATTAACTCTTCTGAAAAGTTGCGCTTTGCAGCTGATGACAGTTTTTCAGCGGAAAACAAAAAGTGTGAAACGAAACGAACCGAAATGAAATGAAATGAAACAGTTGATGCCGCTGGACACACACAAATGCACCGCAGGAGGTGCTGACTGAATGAAGTATAAGCCTCTCAAGCCCCCCTCTCCCTGTCCCCCCCTCTCACAAAAAACGGATTTTCGGCATTTTCATTTGTAAATGGAGAACTGAAAGGCTAAAAAGACACATAAAAAAACCGAGAGTGCAACAAAAATAATTAAAAGGCGTTAAAATTGCGGCTAAGCAAAGGACAACAAAACGCTTTTCATTCTAATGACACAGGGGGGGAGGGGGGGGTGTAGAAGGGGGCTAAACGATGGAGGTGGACAGCTGTTGCAAGCAAAGAATGGTGAAGGCGGGGCGTTGACTGCGTTGACACTTTAATAATTTGCACGCTGCGGTGGCGTTTTAATTATTAAATGTAAACGCGCCAGCAACAGAGGGCGAGAGAGGAGAGAGAGAGAGAGATCAGGATGCGCCTGGGAAAGCGGACGCGACACGCGTGGAAATTGCGGAGAAGCCTGCGGCTGTGTGCTGGTGCTGCTGCTGTCCTGCTGTCCTCGTTGTGCCCGCCTGCTAAAGGAAGCGCAAAATTAGAGCAGACGCAGGTGCAAGGACCAAAAAGGTAAACGAAGCTGCGAGTGGGGATGCCGACTCTAGCCTCTAGCCTTGTTTGCCAAGGACTAACCAGGAAATATTTAGAGCACAAATGCAAAGCGCAAAAAAAAGGAAAGGAAAAACAGGAAAAGCGACGACAAAATCAACGCAAATGAAGCGCAACGATTTCAACTGAGAAAGAGAGAGAGAAAACGTATATAATGTCCTGTGTGTGAACCTGGTCAGGTGCTCAACGCTAAACCAAGGTCTTTGCGAGGGTGCGAAAAATAGCCAAGATAAACAATTGACTTAAGCACAACAAGCGAAGCCGCAACCTAAATAAAACGTAGGAAATTAAGGACAGAAATATATAAATGTAAAGCGATTCTCATTGTTTTCCAATTTGTAATCAATATACACAGTAGGAATTCCATTCCAGGTAGAGAAAGATGCTTAACTTCTTGGCATAAATTATAAGAAAAGAACAGGTAATTAGCATAACTTTTTTTTTTGAGGGTTTTAACTAAGATCCAGGCTATCAAATGCCTATCAGCATCAACATTTACATAATTCTATACAAATCCCATTAGAGACAAAAAGCGAGAGAGAGAGAGAGAGCTTTATCTAGACCAAAAATAACCTAAATAAAGCAGCTGTAAAATCTTAAATATGACTAATTAACTTTAAGCAGCTTTTTTTGGGAAGGTTTTTTCTTTTAATGATCATTGTGGAACGAACGGTCTCTCTCTTCCAATAATAATAATAATAATCAAAACACCTGCTCGCAGTCTTCTTCATCTTCGTTTCTTTCGTGTATATATTATAATAATAATAAGTCTACGATTTCATAATCACTTTAACAAAAAAGCCCAAAAAGAAAACCGGTTCGTTGCCCCAAACACCAGCAACAACAACAACAATCATCTCCATATGAATGCGCCACATACATTTCAATATGTCATATCGCATCGTATTGATTCCATTTTTCGTTCTTTGTCGTAACATGAAACGTCATAAAAATTGTTACAAGACGCAGCATCCGAAGGTGGGGCGAAAACTTTGAGATGTTGGTTTTTATTTTTGGGTCTTTTTAGCTGTTGGCAGGTTGATTGCTTGTTGCTTGAGAGAGGGAAGAAACCGCCAAAACATAACAACTTCGCTTCGTTTGGAAACATTTTTTGACAAGCGGACAGCAAACAAACGATTTTGATTAAAGAAAAAACGAAAAATACACCACAAAACCTCACGCAAACATTAAATAAATAAAAGAAAAATATATAAAAAATTGTCTACGAAAACCAAACAATTAGCGAAATTGGAGTAGTTGTGGCTGGAAGTTGGCTCTTAGGCTACCTACATCAGCTGTCAATAGCTTGAGGTAACAATTAATTGACGCTAGATGGCGTGTTGTGGCATTTTTTTTTTTAATAATAGTTTAAGTGCTTTGTCTTTAAACTTAAAGATGGCTTGTAAAAGCAGAATTTTAAGTTTTAAACTTGGTTTTTAAGCACTTTTTCTGGATTTCTAAGTAATTTCAATGAAGTTACCTAACTTAAAGTCTAAGCGATTGGCTATTTTTATCATAAAATTCTTAAAATAGCTTTTGTTAAAAAAATATTCTTTACATTTAAAGTTTCATATTACACTTTATTGAAATTGATCTTAACTTTGTTGCCTTTTAAAAATCATTTCAATGACTTGCAGCATCTTTATTGACTTTATATTTTTTTTTTTCTTTCCAATTTCCCAATTGCAGCATTGTTGCTTCTGAACGCTAGATGGCGTCTTCTTTACAGCCTGTTTTGTCTAATTTGTTGACCAATTTTTAACGTATCCCTTTTCAATTTTTCTGTTCTGAACCCAAACCCAACTCCTTACGCTCTTTTTTTGTTGCCTTATTTATAAATTCTTAGCCTGGTTTTTTTCGTCTTCTTCTCTGCTTTTTTCTGGCCTTTTGTTTTACATTTCTAATTTGATTTCGAAAGGTTATCGCAGTTGCAGATGGCCACTGCTCCATCTCCTCTCTATCACATTGTTATATGGCATATCTATAGCTGCCTCTCTCTATCTCTCTCTTCCTCTATCGCTTTGCTTAGCTTTGTGTTGTAGGTGTGATGCGGTTTGTTCTGCTTTGCTGTTGTTGTTTTTTGGTATTGCTTTGTTTTTTGTGGCTATCAAAAGAACTATGCAAATGACTTTATCGCTGCTGCTGCTCCCAGTCCCTCTTCCCCTTCCTCTCTCTCTATCTCTACACATAGTTGAGCATAAAAAATGGCCGTCGCTTTAGCTTTTGTTTACCTGTCTTCCACCTACCACATGCGGCACTCACCCCCTCAGCCTCTTCGGTTCGCCTTATATTTATGTTTGCTCGCATCATCTTCTCGCTGTGTGTTTGTCTCTCGTTCTCGCTCTCTTCACGTTTCTGTTGGCATTTCGTTGACCTAAAAAACGTTCAACAACGCGCCGCTAACCAAAAAAAAAAAAAAAAAACAACTAAAAGAAGAAGTCAAGCTAACAAAATGCCAGCAGATGCCATAAATTGTTGTTGTTGTTGTTGTTGCCGGCGTTTAAACAGCTTGAAGTTGCAGTTGCATTTAGCGACAGCAACAGCAGCTTTCTTACCTGTATGCAACATCAGCAGCAGCTGCCGCTAAAAACCATTTAAAAATGTATCTTTTTTTTTGCGCAAACTTTAAGTTGCGTTGCGTTTTTTTTTTTTCTTCATCATCATCAACCTTCAATCTCAGCGAGTGTGTAATTAAGTTTCTCGCGCAAAACATCTGCCGTTTTATACAACTTGTTGTTGCTGTTGTTGTTGCCTCATTTTGCTCCGCTTCCTTTTGTCCATGCCACAGCTTTAAGTGGTGCGTCTGCTGCTGCTTCTTCATTTTTTTTCCATCTCGTTCTCGTTTTTTTATGCTTTATTTATTTCGCGGCACGCCCTTCCTGGAACTCGTCAATGCCGCAAAAATATTTGCCGCATGCCTCTTATAATGCCTTGTCCTGTTTTCAGCCATACCCCAAGTTTCTTTCTTTTATTTGTTGTTGGCCCTATCAATGGCATAAAAAACCTTTTCGTCCTCGTCTTTATGCAAATTAGCCCCAAAGCGAGACTTTTTCAAATTGAGACGGCAAAAAAAGATAGAAATGAATTGTATTGAGTAACATTTAGGAATTGACATGGAAAGCCCCAAGAATTGAGTAGCCTTTAAATAATCATTTCATTTTGTGTAAAAAATATTCTTGAAATATGTTTTTTGAGACTAGAGAAAAATATGTTTGGCATTGCATTTCACTTGTTAAACTGAAATTTTGTTAAATTTTAACATTTTTTGTTTGTAAATTATCAAGAAAATGTTTTTTAAATATAATTTTATTATTCTGTGAATTTTTCAATGAGTATTTAAATCATTTTTATGGTTTGTCATCAAATTTCTATGTTAAATTTTAAATAACAACCAAAAATAATACTTGGAAAAATAAATATTCAAATTAAATTTTTTTACTCCTTTTTTAATACATTTTTTGAATGCATTTTCTTGGTTTCAACAGTTTTGTTAAAGCATTTATATGGTTTGTCATCAAATTTCTATGTAAAATTTTAAATAACAACCAAAAATAATACTTGGAAAAATAAATATTCAAATTAAATTTTTTTACTCTTTTTTAATACATTTACAAAGCATTTTCTTGGTTTCAACAATTTTCCAGTTAAAGTTTTTAATAAAAATGTAATAAAATATTACGATAAATAACAAAAATATTTCTTCGAAGGCTTTGTGTTGAAGATAGTTAATAAAACTGCGGCTTAGCTTTTCTGCTAATTCTTATTTCTATTCAAAGTTGTTATTTCCGCTTTTGAACGTTTGATTTTTATCTGAGTTTATGGTGTAATCAACAAAATAGTACTTACAAAACCCATTACAATTGTAACTTTTGGTAAGCTCATTTTTTCTTATCTCTTTTTTGTTTTCTCTATCTTCTTGCTCTTTGTTAGCTTACCTGCTCTCGATTTTAATTTGATTTTGATTTAGCTTCATAATATTTTTTTCTTTTTTCGTTCTTCTTTCGAGTAAAGTTTTATTGAATTTTGGCTTCTGTTCGGTTAGTTTTTGGGCTCGCACCGGAAATTGGGCATTTTAATTGTGAAAACGACTTTAGAAATGGAATACTTTGTTATTGTTGTTGTAGCCATCATCATCATTTGTTGCATCAATATTTATGCATCATAGTCATCATCATCATCTTCTACTTCTTGGTCTTCATCTATGCTTAAGATTATCAGATTACCAAGCTGTATTTCAGCTTCATTTGCCTTTTTTGTTCTTCTTTTCCCTTCCCTGCTGTCTGTCTCTTTCCTACTGCTGACATTGCAGCTGCTCGCTTGTTGTTTGTGTTGTTTTCATTGTTGTTTGCTTTTGGCATGCCGCATACACTTGTTTACTCCATTCTCTCCCCCTGTCTCCCTCTGTCTCTCTTCACTCATATGCACATTTATATATATTTTTCTTTCCCCATATCTTTTGCGCTCTGTGCAAATTTCCGGGCCCTTATCATTTTGTCATCAGGCGGCGGCATTTTTTTTTTTCTTCTCTCTTCTCCAATGCAAAATTCTGCCGCTAGGCAATACTTCAGCTGTGGTGCTCTCTCCCTTTCTGGCACCCGCATTTAATCGAACCCTTCACATTGACAAGTGCGCCCGCAGCAGACATGTGTGCCTGTCCCCCCCACTCTCGCTCTCTCCCTCTCTCGATCTCTAGAGTTGTGACAACAATGCCGCTGCCGCCTTGGAAGTCAGCGTTGTCCATTTGCTTTGTTTGCAAAAAAAAACAACAGAAAAAAAATCTGCATAGCCTCAGGTGGTTTATGTCTCCTTCTCTCTCTCTCTGTCTTTATTAAACTTTTTCTTGTGTTTTTCTTTGGCTCTGGGTGTGAATTATATTGCCATGCATTCTTCTCCTTTTACTGTGCTTTGTCTTGCATTTCAGCCTTGCATTTGAGTTAAGTTTGTTCGTGTTTTTCTTACTTCTCTCATTTCATCTGCATGCATATTCATATTTCCCTTGCGCTTTTTTGCTGCTGCTGCTGCTGATGTTTGCTCTCTGCTTGTCTCTCATGTAAACGTCATTATTAAGCAACCACATATACATAAATGCTCCCCTCTCACGCTCTCTATTGTCTTGGTCTTCATCATCTTTGGCCTGTCTCCCATTACAATTTTTGTGCGAATTTTGTTTTTTGATTCTCTGTAGCTGTAGCTGGGCTGCATGTGAAATGTGAAATCTGAGCTTCCTGTTCAATGTCAACACACACAGCACACATTCGCATACATGTACCTCTCGCTCTCTCTCTCTACCTCCGCCCTCTATCTCTGTCTTTGCATTAGCTGTTAAGCACTTTGCGTATTTTATGTAATTAAATGAAATTTTACACTCGCTATCAACGCATCGTAACGTAACGTTGAACTACTTACTTTGTCCTTGCTTATTACGTTTGCGTCTCGTCGCGTTTCATTTCATCGCATCGCATCTCGTTGCGTTTTATTTCATTTGAGCTTCATTCTATTTGTGGCTCAAACACATTCACATACATATTACACAGTGGCTAATCTTTTAATGAAATGCAAATGTAAAACATTTTTTTTTTTTTTTTTTTTGGTGTTTGTAGCGTGAGAAAGAAGTAAATTTTATCTCTAAATGTTGAAGCTTTTAGAAAAAACACTTTATTGGATTAAAATAAATTTGACTTGAAAATTACAATTTTTAAACTATTTTTAACATTATTGGATGATTTTGTATTCTTAAGCTCATAAATAAAATATATTCTAGACTTAATCAACACTGATTTACGTTCATATACTCATGTCTCTTTCTTTGCTTTGTCTTTGCAGGTAAGCAACTTTAACGGTTTATGCTCCAGAGTCGAGACAGGGTTTGCAACATCACTATAAAAAACTTAAGACGATGCTCGCTCAAGTGTGTGTGTGTAAGTTTAATGTGTGTGTGTGTGTGGCTTAAGCTTAAATCAATTTTGTTATTATTACTTTGAGCCGGGTTTTGTTGCAGAAACTTTGCAAAGAATTAAATCAAATCCAAAAAACCATGGCGCCACGGAGCTGCCAGAGTTGCCACACACACAGAGAGGATGAAGCCTTTTTTGTTTTCATATTATAATATTCGTGCGAAACTCTGTTTAATGTTTAATATTAAAGTACTCCATCTGCCCCCTTCCCCCCACTCTTCGCTGCTTCTTCTTGTCACGCATCACTCATATGCATTCGCTTTGGCACGCCCGCAACTGCACCACCCCCATTCCCTTGCTGTAGTTGCAGAGTTGCACGTCGCAGCCATTTTCAATTTTGCATTTTAATAATAAAATTTTGCTCGAAAGAGCAGAACAGAAAAGAAAAAGAAACACAAGGCGAAGGCGGCAGTGGCACAACTTGTGGCACAGATGGGCAACAAAAAAAAAACTTTCTGTTCGGGCAACGCATGATTACTTTGTTGATGATGACAACCCTGGCAGCGCAGCAGCATGTCGTCGTCCATTTCACCTAGCTAACTTTGTCTGCCATTTCTCCAGATACATTTCCTTTCCTTTTTTTCCTTTCCTCTCACTGCGCCTTATCAGCCATGTTGTTGTTGCTGTTGTTGTTGTCTTCCTCTTCGCGCAACACAAAGTATGCAATAGATTCTGTTTATCATTTTTGCGGACGTGCCAGCCTGCAATTTGTTGCATATGTGTGTGGGGGTGGGAGAGTGTGTGGGGGTGGTGCAACTGGTCATGACTCAACCCACTGGATGCATGCACAGCACGTTTCACAAACAACAAAAAACGTTTACAAAATAAAGAGAAGATTTCTTTTCGGTTTTTTTTACAACGCTTTTAATTGCGCTTGAAACATGATTTCGTACCTTGTGGAGAAGCCAGCTGAGAGTGCTTAAAGTAAAGGGTATTTTTTTGTTAAAGAACCATTCTGGGACCTGAACAAAGAATCAACCAAGAATCTTTAGTCAAAAACTTGAACTTCATATAAGTTCACATGGATTTCTTTAAGCTTAAAAATCTTAAGTCGCAAACTGGTATAAAACTATGTTTTTTCTTACATCTTAATTCAAAAATCCATATACAGGGTATTGTATTCGTGTAATCTCTTCAAAACTTGTTCATTTTTTGTGAAGGTTTCAGCAAAAATTTGTGCGCGACTTTGATTCGATGTTGTTTACATTCTGCGGTTCTTCATTCTTCATATCAAGCACTTTTTTGCACATTTTTTTCTCCACTTGTTTACTTGCCAATTTCTGTTGTTTTCGTGGGTTGGCTTTTTTTTGTCATGTCTTAAGTTTACTTTTTCTTAATTTTTAGTCGTTTTTCCAAAATTTCTTTACAACTTTTTTGCTTTTTTAAATGTCATCCGCAAAAGTTAAACGTTGCCAACTCATTTTGAAGCTGTAAAACGCATGTTTAAAGTCTTTCACACACAGTGTGTCCCAACTGAATTATTATCCTTTTGTCCTTGACCAGGTTTGTGCCACAAAAAAACAGCAAAAAAAAACTCAATTCATATCAAATTTTACACTAAATTGACTTTGTGTGTGTGTGTGTGTGCTTAGTGTGCACGCACAATTAAATGTGGCAGCACTCTCAAGGGGCACAGAGAGAGAAAGAGGAGAAAAAAAGTTAATTCGCCAGTGAAATTTGCCAACAGTAATTTTATTGCGTATGCTTTTGGCTGGCAAATATTTGCACACAAAACTGAATTCTGATGTTTGCCTAAACGAAAAGCAAAAAAAAACATTTTTCAGCAATTGGAATCATATATTTAGAAGTTTTTTTTGTTTGGGTTTTGTAATCTGAGAACCTTGATGCTTTGCATTTTGCAACATTGCAATGATTTTGGAAATTTTTTTGTTTAGTTTTGCTTTATGATATTTGAGTTTTTGGAATATTTTATATTTTGCCATCATTCAAGAGGAAATTCAATTGTTTTGCCTTGCAACATTTCAACTCTCTTTCGAAGCACGTGTTTTGTGTTTTGTTTGTTTGTTTTCTTTCCGCACTGCGAGCATTGTTCATCATGTAATCAACGAAGCATCCACGCCCTCCAATCTCACTTTCCATTTCACATTCAAACATCTTTCGTTACACTTTGCAACATGTGTGTGCTGTGCTTATGTTATGTTATGTTGTGTGTGTGTTGCAACAACAATGGGCAACAAACCGGGGCAAAACGATTTAAAGCAAAAATTTCATGTAAACTTCATGCACAATGAGCAGCTGACCAAAGCACACACACACAGCCAGACATACTAAAGGCCATTGCCATTATTGGTAAGGCGTTGTAGCTGCCACAACATCTCCCTTTCTAAGCTCTCCCCTCTTTAGCCTCCACATCTCATCTGTATCTGTGCTTTAGCTATCGCATGCATAATGCGCTTAACAAAGTTTTTGATTGTATTACACAGATATAGGGGGGAGGGAAACTGTTTGTGTGTGTGTTGTGTGTGTGTTGTGTGTGTGTTGTGTGTGTGTTATGCAATTTGTTTAGTTATACTCATATATAAATTGCATCGATTATGAGATTATACAGCACAGCACACAGCACAGCATGCTACAAAACATTTGAAACTCCTCTAAACTAAACGATTTTGCATGCAAAAAAAGAAATGTTTTCTAGCAAGGAGCAGCTGTCGTTGTACTTCTAATGCATAGTGTAGATAAACCATATATATATATATTTCGTTTACATCTTTATATTCATTGTCAGGCGTTTTTGTTGCGTATTTGGAATATATGTAGATTTTTTCGTACGTTTTCGGCTGTTGTTATCTTTTATCATCATCATTCACAAATTGTTTTTTGTCAGCCTGGGAAATGCGCATAATTGTTGGCTTTAAATGTAAATGTATTTCAATTAAAATTAAATACACTTGCACACACGCACACAAAGATCGTAGATACAGATACAAAAATGTATCTGTGGCTGAACATATGCTAATTGCCTTGTCGACTGTTTTATTTGTGAATTTATTATACCCTGTAGCCATAGATGCTAATTGGAAACGTGTGTGAAATAATTGTTTGTAACTGGAATCTAAAGAAAGCATAGCAAAAAAAAAGGAATAAAATATTCCTAGAAATCCCCTTCAGGTCTCCTGTAGCGCATCTCACAGTCCATTATACTCTAATCAACTCCTTTTGTCTTTTATTTTGGCATTTTGTTTATTTATATATATTTTGTTGCTGCTTCAGCTTTGTCGTTGAGATTTCTCAAGCATTTTATGCCAATTTCCCTCAGAAAAAAGTTTCGTCTGCGGTTGCCGCAAGACACGAATTAATTTGAAAACTTCTTCTAAAAGTTCTCAACATATTTGTTGTTGTTGTTGCCGTTGTCGTCGTCTCTTCTATTTCTTTTCTTTTGTGGTTTCACACATAATTTTTAAGTAATCAATCGACAGTCGTTTGTTATGTGGCCAGCCACGCCTCCCCTCTCCGCCCCGCACGTCCATTAGGTTTAGTCTTAGCCGCCCACAAATCGATTAAGTTAATTGTTTCGGTTTTAATCTTATGAATATTTATATACACAAAAATTCTCACACTCTCACATCCATCGTCTTGTTCATAAATTCCATTTGTTAACATAAATCACTTGAAAGACACAGTTGAAACTTTGTTCTCAGTACAAAATTAACTTCTCAACATAGTTTTGTTTTTTTGTCTGTGTTGTCAAATACGCAAACTGAAATGGAAATAAAGTTGTTGCTCAACACTCACACACTTACACAGTTGCGTGTTTTTTAAGCGTAAAAGCAATTAAAAAAAAAACTTGTACAATATTTTCTCATAAAACAAAAGTTAAGCGCACTTTCAGTAAAAAACTGTGTACGTTAACCAACACTTGCATGAGCAAAAAAAAAAAAAGGGAAGATAAACAACTCTGCCGCTGGCCAGAAGCTGACTGTAGTTGGTTTCCCCATTCAGCTGTATTCTGGGCAAAAAAGCTGCAAGAGGAAAGAGAATTCAACATGCAACAGGGGGGAGGGGGAAGTTTTGTGGATTAGCTGCAACTGTTGCCTCAGCCTCATTTCATATTGATTAGCAGCAGCAAATCCATCAGTGTCATTGTGGCAAGAACTAGCAAGGAGGGTGTCAGGGGGGCAGGGGCAACCCTATAATGCCAACTCAATTCAGCTCATCAGAGAACTTGCTCATTTGCACATTTTCATACACACACAATGGAAGCACAGCAAAAAGGTGGCGGTAGAGAGATTGGGGGAAGACAAAGGATTGCAACAGAAGTTAACATTAACAGGCAGTAGACTACTGCCAAAAGGGGGAGGGGAGAATGTGTGTGGGAAAACAAAAGCATTAGAAGCTGAAGCAGAAGTAGATTGGCTGGAGATGGAGTTGAAAGCAGAGGGGCCATGGCCAGGTGCAAACGTGCGAAAATGAAGCGTAGAGTGAAACCCTTTTGCATAAACTTGACTTAATTAGCTCGGTGTGTGTATGTGTGTGTGTGCAACAAACTTGGCTATTTAAACAGGTGCTGAAGTGTATAAATACAGGATGCAAAAAAAAAAGAGGAGAGCGATGCTGCATGTGATAAAGGGAAGAGTTAAGGGTAAGGGAGAAAAAGAATCTTGTTGTTTAAGCAATGGCAACAGAAAGTTACTCAATGGCTAATTCAGTTGCCATGGAAAGCAGGGCAAAAATAAACAAGTAAAAAGGCTCCTATCGAAAAACCCGGACTAGGAGATACCCTGGCAGTTGGACAGAACTTTCGAATGCCATAACTTCATCGAAACTCAACTGATTTTCATATGTAATACATCAAAGGTCTTGTTTTGAGCTCAAGTTAAAAACTGCATTTAAATCTAAAAACGCATTTTTTGAAAGATTTTCATGTTAAAATTTTGGTGATCAATAATCAATTCGGGAGTGGAACAGAACTTCCGATTGTCATAACTTTGTCAAAACTAATCCGATTTTCGAATGTAATGCATCAAAAGTCATGGTTTCAGCTCTTAAACAAAACTTCATTAAAATCTCAGAACGTAATTTTTACTCGATTTTCATGCCAAAAACTTGTGACCTGAAATCAACATGGGCCGAGGACACAACTTTCGAATGCCATAACTTCGTCAAAACTGTACCGATTTTGAAATGTAATACATCAAAAGTCATGCAATCAGCTCTTAAATAATACTGCATTCAAATCTAGAAACGCAACTTTTATTCGATTTTCAAGTTATATTTTTGTGACCAAAAATCGATTGGCAACACTATCAAAACTTTCGAATGCCATAACTTCCTTAAAACTTACCCGATTTTAAAATGTAATGCATCAAAAGTCTTGGTTTAAGCTGTAAAATATAACTGCATTTAAATCTAGAAACGCAATTTTTACTCAATTTTCAGACAAAAAATACGTCAGGTTAAATCGACTTGAGAGTTGGACAGAACTTCCGATTTCCATAACTTCATCAAAACTTACCCGATTTTCAAATGTAATACCTCAAAAGTCTTGTATTAAGCTCTAGAATCAATCTGCATTTAAATCTAGAAACGCAGTTTTTTACTCGATTTTCATAAAGCCGACTTGCAATACATAACAAAAAGCATTCTTAGCACAACGACTCTACAGCGTCCCCAAACAACGAACATGTTTCTTAACTTCGCTGGCAACTATTTTATTTATAAACATACACGTAATACATTACGTAAGAGAGTCACACGCTGCACACAAACCGTAAATCCTTATTTAGGGCAACTTCTTAAGTATGAAACTCTCAACATGCAGCATTGAACTTTGCAACAACTCATGCGCTGTATTATTTAGAGTCGTAAATGTGCCACTGACGCCCAATTTGTGCAACATTTCGAATGTTTCGCGACCCCATTCATAGTCAACCACATCATCATCGGTGCCATGGAACATGCACAGTTCGGGTGGCATTGCATTCGAATTATTCCTCAAAGTATCATACACTATCGACTGGGGATCCAGCGTCGAAGAGTGTGCAAAAACGCCAGCTAGATTCATATTCAAGTGATAGCCGGTGTGCATGGCCAAAGCACCACCCTGTGAAAAGCCGCCAACAATGATGCGATTTTCGGCAATGCCCTGTTCAATTTGCTCTTCGATTAGTGCATTTGCTATATCATAGCTTCTGGACATGCCTTTATATTCCTCATCGTCCGCTTTGTCCGTCGCATGACGATCGAACCACACTGTTGACATCTCATCATCGAATTTTGTATACCTTTGCATTGGTGCCGTTGGATAAACATATCGTATATGCGATCCTTTCAAATCTCTGCCCAACAAACCTTGTATCCATTCACGTATTCCGCTGCCCGTATCACCCGCACCATGAAAGATTATCACACTTGCCGTGGAGTAGAAATTTTTACCCAATTTGTTTGCTCCAAACAAATTTGATCCTAAAATCATAGAAGATTTTTTGTAATACATTAATGCCATATTGAATTTTAAATCAAATGATTTGAAAAGTTTAAAGCTTCTGAGATCAAAGGGCTAGCTAGTTTTTTATTTCAAAAAATTAAGAAAGATTGTTGCACTTTAGTTCGAATATAAACGTAAATCTCAACTTTAACCATTTGTCAGCCTCATTTTATTGGGCATTATTTTTTTCGGGCGATTCGAAGGGTCTTGCTATCTCGCTATCGCGTTCGGCCTAATGGTTCAATAAACAAAGTTTATGGCGTGACATCTTTCACGCAAATGCTTTTTTAGGGGCCTATATCGTTTGCCAGAGGGAGGTGTGTGTGTGTGCACACCTTTTTCGCTCTCTCTTTGTTTTTGACCACCACTTGAGGCTATTAATATTATCTATATAGCCGGTCAAACATTGTCGAGCGAGCGCGCGCGAGTTTATTTTTTTCGAAAAGTGCTTCAATAAATTAAAACCAAATAGAAAATTTTGGGCTGGCGGAATCATCGCTCCTAAAAATTGTCAAACGATATAAACCCATAACACCACACTTTGGCTATTCTATCCCAAAACACAGACACTCAATAAAACAGAAGGGTGGGGGGGGGGGGTGGGCTTTGGTTGAAAGTGGAGCAAAATGCATGACAACATCAACATTGTACGTTGTTGGGTTTTTGGCTTCTTGTTTTAGTTGTTGTCCATCGTTTTTTTGGCAGCCAAAGCTCTCTGACCAAAAACTAAAAACTGGCGGCGACAACGACGCACAATAAATTTTATAGCTCTCCTGTTCTTGTACTTGTTGTTGTTGTTGTTTTTGTTGTTGCTGTGCGTCAAGTGACCCACATTTTTTTTTTTTTTTTTTTTTGGGGCCACTGCGCGACTTGACAAGGGTTAAATAACAACAACAACAAATAAAGGGCGATGGCTAGAAAAACATGACCAACGACACAAGAACAACATCAGCAGGGAGAGCGAAAGTGAAGGGCGAGGGAGAGTCGCTTACAAATTTAACAAAATAAAAGTTGCAATTCTCCTACTGCCTTGCCGAGATGACCCACACACACACACACAAATACCCCCAAAGCACATTGGACACTGCACGTAGCCGCTGCTGACCTAAAACACACACACACACACACCACACCCCCTTCTACACACATGTTGACCAGTTGAAAAGTCGTCAGGCGTTGAACTAGTTTAAAGTTTAAAGGTGCGCTAAACTGTGTAACCGAATCAAAAAAAAGCTCAACTCGAATTGTGTTGAGCGATTTATGTACGTTGTAAATTGTTAAGGAAGTGTGTGGAAGAGATATAAGTGTGGGGAATTGTATGATAAAAGTGAGTAAGAGAGTGTTAAAGAAGGGCTGCCAAAATGTTTATTTATTTTTTTAAATATAATACATAAAAAAAATTATAATATTATAGCTAAATATAAAGGGTTTGAGTGCTAGCAACTACGGCCATCGACTAATGAAGCTTAAATTAAGTAATTTCTTGAGTTAAGTAAACATTGGAACCTTGAAATATTCCAAAACCCTTGCTACAGACTTTCTCAAGATCGTACTGTGAAAACACTTAAACTCAGCTCTCACACGTCTTGAGTAGTAGGCAAAAGGCCAAAGCTTGAATGCTTCACTGAGGCGCTGCCATAGGCTAAGCTCTTGATGGCAGGCAGCAGCCAACATCTGGCAGGCTTAAGCCGTTGCTGTTGCCGTTGTCCATTTTGTGCTGGCCCGGGGCAGAATTACGCATGAAATGCGCTCGGCAGCGTCTTAGGCATCACTGCATCCTGCAGTCCATCACAACAGCACACAGGCCTTGGCCGTTGGGAGCAGCAATCTGAGCAAGTTGATTATTTTTTAAAGCATATTTTTCAGCAACAACTATAACAAGCTACCCTCCCACCCATAACCGCCCTCCCTGCCATTTTTCTTCCAGTTGCTTTGCGTTTGTAAGTCGCAGCGCTAAGTTGGCGCTAAATTAAAAACTTTTGCATTGCATATATTGCACAAGAGAGCGAGAGAGAAGCAACAATAGCGGGTGAGCGGGGGGGACAGTCCCAGCTGAACGCTGTAATGCTGCAGGGATAAGCAGCTAAAGGCAGGAGGAAGGCGGGCAGGGAGTGCAAGCGTAAGGATACTGTTGCATTTTTCACTTGCTGCTGAAAAGGAAACGAGAAGGAAAAAACTTCTGTTTTTTTCTGGCTCCCAAAAGTTTTTTAACTTGGCTTTTGCTGCTTGTAAAAACCAATTCCGACGAAAATGAAAGTAATTTTTTGCATTTTGCATTAAAAAATATACTTATATACATGCATATTATAAAAGTCGAGTAAGAGAGAGAAGGAAACAGAAGCTAAAGAACAAGAGAAATGGAGTAATCGTCATAGCTGACAGAAAACAGAATGTTTTGCCATTTAAAATTATGCAATGCAATAATACTAAAAATCTTAATATAAATGTGAAAGAAGGAGAGATGAGGGTAGAGACAGATGACGAAAAGTGTGCAACGTTGCGTATACGCAATGTTTATGAAAACATTTTTGAATCATTTTGAGCTTTACTTTTAGCTTTTTTCATAGGTTTAAAAACGTTTTCCAACTTCTTTAACGCTCCAATTTAATGCTTACTCCATTTTTGGTTTTGCGGCTAGACATGACCACGCCCAAGGCACCCCTTTCTGCTCCCCCCCTCGGGACCACTTACATGACTACGCCTCAGTTGAAAGTGTGCTCAAAAGTGGATTTTGGTATTTTTTTTTCTTTTCCAACTGGCAACTGGCGAATTGTTATGCAATTTGCAAATCGAAAGGCCTGCAAACGAGTGACTGCAACAGTCCCCCCCCCCAGCTAGCCCCTCGTGCAGTTCTTTGTTAGGTTCCAGTTGTTGTTTTTTTTTTTTGCCGTTGAGACTGTGCAATTGTTAGCCCAGAATCGCGAGGTGAACACGAAGCTGCTGCAAAAGCAAAGCCAACAACAACAACAACAGCAACACATGGCAATGAGTAACAAGCGTGTAATTCCAAACTTGAAGGGGGGAGGGGGGGGGGGGTTGAGGGGCGCGCTCTCAGGTCCAGCCATGACACATGAGTAACCCACGCCGCTTGCATGTTTCGCTTTGTGGTCGTCAGAGTCAGAGATCTGTGAGCTTAGAGCCGTTCGCAAGAGCTGTGAAAATTTATGAAAATGCTAACAAAACATGAAGGCAGGCAACGTTGCTGCGCTGTGTGGCATGTGTGTGTGGGCGTGGCAGCAACACTAAAAATTAAAATCGCGTTACACAAAAAACAGCAATTTATATATACATATACAAAAACGAGTTGGGGACAAAACGAAAAAAAAAAAAAGGAAACGGAAAAGTGGATAAAGGAAAAGTGCAGCGCTTGTTGTAAGCTGCAACAAAACCGCAAAACAAATGAATGAAATGTTCAGCGACAAGCGCTTACAGCAACAACAACAACAATGGACATACAGTTTATAAAAGCTGCAGCAAAAGCATATTTCACAACAGAGAGAGACAGCCAGAGCAGACGCGAAAGAGACAGAGAGAGAGAGAGAGTGGGTTGTGAGTTGTGCAAGACAAACACCAGATGGACAGTAGTCAAAGTTTTTCTTTTTTTTTTTTTTGTTGACGGAGAGGGGATGGAGAGGAGAGTGGAAACTGAGTGCTGGACGATGGCTGGCTGACATATTTTTACTGTCATTTTGCTTGCCAAGATTCCACAGCAGCTGGACAATAATGGCAACAACAACAAATGTACAACTAAGCTTTGCTAAGTCCTTGCCACGACCCAAATCAACAAGCAACCAACACACCAAACAAACTAAAAAATTTCAACGAGTTTCTATCTCTCTCTCGACACTCAAACTCTTCCCTGTGTTCAACGCAGCTTAACATTATTGTAGATTTACTTACTATATCTGTTCATGCATAAGATATTTCAGAATTTACGACTCTTAGAAAAAGTATTCAAATTGAATCTTTAAGCATTCCTTTCATTAGTTTTAACGTTAAGCTAGCGAAACTTTCTTTTTAAAACCAAATTACGAAGCATCTCTTAACCTTTCCTCCAAACAGCTGTAAAAATTCTCGTTGTATATTTTATCATTGCATACTTTGCGGCATTTTGTTTGTGTATGTAACTGATTTTTTCTTCTGTTGCGGTTTGCTCGCAATTGTCGGCCTTTTTTCCCTCCCTCCCCACCAAAATATATACAAATACATACTTATTTTTGTTGGATGGGTCACAAATTTGAATGCAAACATTTGGTGTATGTGTTTGTGTGTGTGTGTGGATGCCACATGAAATATGATAATTCATTACACGAGCAACGCACAAAGGGAAAAATAATGCGCACAGGAAAATAAAAGAAGGCAAACCGAAGTACCAAAAAAGAAAAAGAAAAAATGCCGACGACACTCACTCAATTGTATCTTATGCAAATTGCCAGTGATTTTTCCTTTTTCCGGTTTCCTGTGCGAGAAGCTGATGCTGCCGCTGCCACTGCGGCTGCTGCTTAGCACACGATGCTGCTGCCGCTTGTGTCCTTTGTGGCCGTCAAGGCATAAAGAGAAAAGCTTGAAAAGAACGAAACGCACAAAGCATCATGCCACACAAACGTTGTGGAAACGCCTCCTGTAACCATACCCGAAAAACCAAACTCAAACTCAAACTGAAAAGAAAGCACAGCAAAATCGTGAGACATGCGTTTTCTAAGCTGTTTCTTTTATTTATATATATTTTTCTGTCTGTTTGTCTGTCGGGGCGGGGTTTGTTGTTGATTTTACGTTTGGCAGAAAACGAGGAAAAAAAAATTGGGAAAATGTATATTAACAGCTGCGAAAATTCGGGGCAAACATTTTAATTAAAGCGAAAGAAAAAATTCTTTTGTGTGTTACATGCATAAATTATCCAAAAAAATATTATGCTCATAATTTATTTGCACAACATTTTAACCAAAACAAAAAAATATATATATATTTATGCGCTTCGCAAAACAGATGTAAAGCACATAATAAATGCATAAATAATTCTTATGCTCATCGCCGTCGCTGCCGCCGCCCCATCATCATCATAATCATCATCAGCATTATTTTTGTTGTCATTTATGCAAAAATACAATTTAACAGATTTTTTTGGGGTATAATAGAAAACGCTCTGCAATGCTTTAACTATTATTAAAAGATTCATTAATATTGGCAAATTTCATTGAAAACTTTTTGTTATGTCATTGAATCCTTGTTGATTATTATTAAGAATTGTTGGTTGTACCGTCTTTAAAGTTCTTTGTCCTAGTTGGTCTTCAGTCCTCGGTCCTGAGATCCACTGTCTTGGGATCCTCAGTCTTAGGGTCCCCAGTCTTGAGATCCTAGGTCTTGGGTTACTTAATCTTGTTCTCCCCAGTCTTCGCGTCCTTGGTCTTAAGTGTTGTTGAGAGCATTCTTTAACGATTCTAGTTACTTAATATTATAAATGTCATTCGCTCTAACGCTGCAGCGCTCATTAAGCTTCACTGACTTTGCTTTTGCTGCTTTTTGCTGTTTGCTATTTTGCTTCATTTGCTTTGGCTTCCAGCTCAGCTACACTTAAGCAACGCCCCCTGCCGCTCCAATCCTCCTCTCGCGTTCATCACTTTAGCTGCCAATTAACAGCATGCCCCATTGAGCATATGAAAAATGAAGTTTGCGGATGACTGAAGGGGGTATGGGGGAGGTGGGTGAGAGAGTGTTGGCGACAGCCAATGACGCTGTGCTGAGTATTGGCAAATTATTTTGTTCGAAACAAATTGCAAAATTGCCAACTGAAGTGTCCACTTCAACGAGAATTGCAAACGCTGTATTTCTATTTTTTTTTTGTTTTTTTTTTTTTTTTTTGTTTTTCTTGGTATTTTTCGCAGTGTTTGTTATCAATCAAATCGCTGTTGCATGTATTTTAATTAGCCGCTTGTCAACATTTTGTTAGATTTTGCAATTGGAGATTCACTGGAAAACAAAAATTAAACGTTAAAGCATTAAATTTTCAAGTTTTTAATAAAATATTAACACTAGAAAATCATGTTTTTTTACACATCACCAAAATTCTACATATATTTTTTCTAATAAGTTTTTTTTGCTTTGACCGCATGTCAAGTTCTCAGCTGTCGTCTTGCCAGTTTGCTAATGAGAAAATTGCCGATGATGCCGCCCACACTTAATACTTACTCAACTGCAACTGCTGTCAACAAATATAGAGAAGTGTGTTAGTGTGTGTGTGTGTGTGTGTGTGTGTTTGGCTATTGAACGTAAACTTGGCCTGGTCAAGCCAACGAGCCAACGAGTTTTGCAGTGGCTCAAGCAACGTTTCGTGCTGTGGCTTTTTATCGCTTTGCTCGCTGCACTTGGGCAAACAAAAGTTTTTTGCGTCAGAAGTAGGGCGAGGGGAAGGGAGGTCAGTAGTGTGGTTTATTTGTTTGGCCAAGCCAAAGTTTGCTACCTTGTGGAAACGCGCACTCGTTCTCCAGATCTCTGGCAGATACTTTACAAGCTATATGTTACTTGGGTTTGCTTTCTATTTCTCTCTCTGTCTTTCTATCTGTTATTTCCTTGGCTTCGACTGTAGAACTTCTTCTTGTTCTTCTTCTTTTTGGGTTGGCAATCGATGAAGCGTAAATGTTCAAATGCTCAGATATTTCCTCTTCAAGTGGCCAGCGGGCGTAAAAAGCAACAGCAAAACTTGTTTTATTTGTTATTTTGTTGTTGTTGGTAGTAGCTCGTGCTGTGGTCATTACTTTAGCTAGGCCACCAATGCGTCGCCGCAGCTGGCAAGCAAGCAAAAGATACTTTTGTATCTTACAGATTGCCTTTGGGTGTTTTCACTGAGTAAATTTGTCTACACTTCTTTGCGCCACATGCATCTTGGGGGATTTGCACAGCATGGCAACATTGTAATAAACTCTCTCTCCCTCTCTCTTCACCCCCTCCGCCCTTTTCGAGTACTTTTTGGTTAATTTTGTCAAGTGGCAAAAAAAAAATATTGTATTTTATAGATGAAATTTTACGTACGCGATTTACTTCGGTCTTAAAGTCCAAAGTTTAGTTGCAGCCAAAAAGTTTTGCGACACCTGTGCGGAAGGGGGTAGACGGGTGGGGGGTAGGGATGGTTTCTAGCAATTGGAATATGATAAGTGATGTGGCGGCCCCCCAACACCCCAAACACAACCCAACGTAAAGCGCCAAAAAGTCAAAAGTTTTTTTTTTGCCAAAAGTGAAATTGAATTTTGCACTGTTGATAAAGCGATACAGAAAGCCGAAGAAGAGAGTGGCGGCAGGAAGGAGGAGGGGGCGTGGCATATGAGCTGGGCAAGTCTTCTGACCAAAAAAAAGATAGAGAGAGACAGATATAGAGCCAAAAAGGGGAAGCAGTGAAAAGTCAACAGCGTAAAGCGTTTGAAAAAGTTCTGCGTTTTTAGCTCATTTTTTTTTTTGGCGGCGGCTCGCCGTTGAGTGCCAAAAGTTTGGACGTTTGGGAGTCGTTTTTGTTGGAGAGAGGGGAGGGGGGGGTGGTAATAGTGGTTGGCGGTGTTTGTGGCATTATGGTGATGCTGTGCGGCTGACTGATGCGGTTGCAAGCATATAAGCATGCATGTGCATGTCTGTGCAACTGGAATTCCGTGGCAAACTCTGGGATAAACGTGAAAAACTCGACAGTTGATTGAGTGTGGGGTAGCGTGAGGGAGATAGAGAGAGAGAGAGACTATGGGATGCTCTTGGAAAACCTTGTTTATTTTTTTTTTTGTTACGAAAAAGTTATTGTTGAAATTTTTAATATTTTGGTATACAAAAAGGAAATGAAGTTAATAATATAAATTTTTTAAAAAAATATAGATTTTTACTACAATTATTTTTAATTTGTTAAAAATTCAATAAAATAAAAAATGAATAAATATAATACAATATAAATGAATCAATATATCCATTAAATTTTTTATAAATTAATATAAATAATGAATTCGCTTTAACAATGATTCGTATTACACTTTGTTAGGGTATATAAAATGACCTGATTACTGAATTTTTTCATCCCTTTTTCGTTGTTAAACTCGCGCCATTGAGCTTATGGGCTTATCTGCATGCAAAAATGGCTAACGAAAAGTACCTTAAAACTGAAAATGAATGCTCTTAAGTTATGATAATTTTTTTTCAGCGATCTATGTTAACGTGGTTCACAGCACCACTCAACAAGTGGTGTTAGCTTTTTTTTACACACAGAAAATTGCACTAAAAATTGCATTGGCATTGTTGCTGTTTTTTTTTCTTGTAAACATGACGCACATGTAAAGAAACAAAAATAATTCGTAAATGTAAAGAAAACAGCAAAACATTTTTTGGGGGCAAGTTTTGAAAGTTGCAACTTATCTGTTGTTGCACAGCATAAAGCAAAGAAAGAGAAGCAGAAGCAGAAGAAAAAAAAAATACACAAAACTTTAGCCACAAAAGTTTCTTAAGCCATGTTAACCGCACACATTCGCACTATCAACAACAGTGGGTGGTGCTGGTGGTGGTGGTGGGGAGTTGAGGGAGAAATGGGAGCATGCGGGTTTTTTTTTGGGTGCTTGAAATCATATGTGTTTGTGTGTGTATCTTTGGCTTGCTTGCAACCAACTTTTCGACCGGTTTTTCCACTTTTGCCAAAGCAATTTGGGCCCGTTTCAGCGCGGGGCAAAGCTGCATAAAAAGCGCTGTGGCTGCCACTGCCACAGCCACAGCCATTGCTGCACTGTGTAATGTTGCAAAAAAGTTTTTCAAGACTCGACTCTTGACTCTCAACACACACGAGTCTTAAGTGTGTGTGTGTGTTGTTGTTGGTGTTGTTGTTGGCTCCCCCCAGAGCAATGCACATCATTGCACAGTTCGACGGGGGGATCTACTCTTCTGCCCTCTTGCCCTTCTTGCACACTATCTCCATCTGTTTTTTCTGCATTGTCATGCAAAAGTGGTAATGAAATAACGGTATCCAAAACCATTCATGCCACAGAACCCAAAAACCAACAACCAACCAACACCCATGCAACCATAAGAAAAGATCTTCTCTCTTTCTCTGTTTGTGTATTGCAATCTGAGCAGATTTTGCTTTCGCTCTCTCTCTGTCTCTGTCTGTCTCTCGCGTGCCATGCCATTTTAACCCATTGAATGCTAGCAAATTTTGCGCCCAGATGCAAAACTTTTATTTGTTTACACTTGCGAAATAGTTTTGATAATGCTGTGCAAGAGATGAGAGAAATTTCTCAGCTGTGTTGCACTTTGGCTTTATCTTCTTCTTCGTCTTCTGCTTCTGCCTTTGTCAGCTAAAAATCTGACTAAAAGTTCAGTTCCCTTTCGTTCTACAAAAATATAGCTGCAGTTGTTGTTGTTGTTCTACCGCATTAATTAAAGTTTTAAAGTTTTTGGCCTTAAATTAACAAACCGAAAAACCAATTTTATATGTTGTTCTTGTTGTGTGGTTTTTTAATATTCAAGTTGTTTCAATCAAAACTTTAGATTTGCGGTTTTTTTTCTTGGGAAATTTTGAAAATATTTCGTAAGCTTGTTTAAAAAAATATTGCAATATTAAAATTTCTGTCTTTTTGCCCAAGCATTTTTTTCATATTTATTATTAAAATTTCTTTCTTGACATTGCTCTCATATTTTATCTCGCTTTGACACTGTCACCTAATGGGTTAAAATGTGTTCTTTACGCCTTAAACGTTGTCAGTTTGCCATCTGGACAACTTCTTTTGAGCTGCTTTCTCTCAAGTTGGTTGCACCTTTAACGTGCACAGCTTCTTGGCTTGTTTCTTTGGGCCCAAAACGAATCTTACAACCATGGCCATCAATTTTTTTTGCTGCTGCCAGACACCAGAAGAAGAAAAAAAACCCGTTTTGCTGCACCCCAAGAATCTCTCTGCTTTTGTCTTCGCTTCTCCTTTTAAATTGCAATCTTCTTCCGTTTCGTTGACTTTTGCTGCCTCGGCAGACAGCTTTTGCTGCTGCAATGGTTGGCTGCTATTGCTGCTGTTTGCCAGGATAAACGGGCACAGCTTAAACAGATAACATTCATTGTTACACCCCCGTTGAAGCATGCCTCTTTGCCTCTGCTACCTTTTGTCGTCGTTGTCCCTGCTCCTGCTCTGAGTCATAAGAAAATTATGTTGCATTTTATGTGCGCGCCATTGCAGTGCAGTTTTTATCGACTCTGATTCTCTGACTGTGACTCTGATTCGACTCCTGACTCTAGACTCCTTGCTTTGCAATTTGGCTACCATTTTATCTACACACACACACATATCCTATATAAAGACATTAAAGACACCCCAAATAACACACACACACACAATGCAAACAGATTTGAATTAGAGCTGGAGACAAAGTTTTTGGTGCATTGCCAGCGAACAAAACGAAATATAGATAGATAGAGAGTGGGAGAGAGACGAAGAGTTTTAGAGATTGGTTGCCGCTGGCTAAATAATAAGACATAATCCCATTTTGCATGTGTGTGTGTGTGTGGCTCCAAAAATTTGCTCAGGGTATTTTCTGGCATTTTATGCACAAATGTGTAGAGCATTAAAGCAGACTTATCTAAGAAGTTTTGCAAGCTATCTTTGGGATGTATTATAAACACACTAACTAGCAGAACGCTTAAATGTGTTTTAAAGAACAGTTTTGTGTGTGTAATAATTTGTGTATAATTTGCAAATCTGCAAAATCTTTGGTATTTCACTTATTTGCAAACATATATTCGAAATATTGTATTTAGGGTATTTAATCTTTAGCACCCATGCAAATAACTCTGCATGAGTCTCTCTTCAACCAGACAGACAGATACAGATTGATTGGACGGGCATTCAACCCAAGGATACTCCAATTTGGGGGGTTTTTTTGTTCGCAATAGATAGATCAAAGACAATGGCATCTGACTCTCTCTCTCTTGACCATTAAAAGCAAAAATCTATGCCAAATTACATTGTAATCGAGTACAGCTCAAATATACATACACACACACATGCACACACACTCGCACACACACACAATAACTGTTTGGTGTGTTCTTACGTTTTACGGGCAAATTCAATGCTGGTAATTAACTTTGAAAATCCAATTATGGCTAAAAACTTTTACCAGAGAGAGATTGTGTGAGTTTGAGTGTTCGTTTGTATGTGTGTGTGTGTGTGTATAAACTTGCAAGTGTAAAATTTTTGCTCATGTGTGGGAGTTTCAATATGTGCGTGTGTGTGTGTGTAGGTGCATTTATAAGTGATATGCAGAACATGCAATTAACAAGAGCAAATTCACTCGACTCTGCCTTTGTTGTTGTGCGAGTGTGTGTGTGTGTGTCAGTGGGTGTGTGTGCCTGCAGCACTACACTATCAGCCCCCTCCTGAGCTTAGTGCCCTCTCTCTCTCTCTCTCTCTCACACAGTGCCTGCTGCGTGTCGTGTTGCCTTTTGCTCTTTTCGGTGCAAAGTACACTTAGAAAAATAAATTATTAACATTTCTTCAAAGCTAAATGCAACAATTACTGAATACTCATTTAAAAACAGTTTTTTTTTTTATTAAAAAATTATTCTAATTTTTTTTTTTTTTTTTGACCTTTTTATGACAATTTATTTTCAGAAATTTTATTTTTTAAACTTATTCATTCGCCTTGAAGGAACGTTATTTTGTGTACATAAAAAGGACTTTATTTTTTTCTAAGTGTAGCTTTTAATTCACACACACACACTCACACACATATGGCTGCAGTCTTCGAGCACAGCACGAGTAAAAGAGACGCCCACTTTTGAAGCTGCTGCTGCTGGCAGTCTTGGCAGCTGCAATTTGGTTAGCCCCGCATCCGCAACCCGCCTCCGCAACCTAAACCTCAACTCTATCCCGTTTCTCTATCGAACCCTGACCGACCCCCTGCGTGGCATTGTTTCCATTTTAATATAATTCTCACGTAATAATTGCGTTTGAGCAGTGTCAAACTATGCCAACAATGGAAGACGTGTGAAAGGAAGAAGAATCTCAGTTTCCTCTCCCTCTCTCACTCTCTGAATGTCTCAATGCTAGACAATGTCCGTCTCTTCTTATAGTTGACCGACTTTTCTGCACACACAATATGCAGATATAGATATATGTATATATTTTCATGCTATTGAGCAAATTGAAGAGACCTCCCTACTCCCTACTGTTTGTGTGTGCATGTGTGTTTGCCCACAATGTGTTCATTAATTTCATGTGGAGCGATATACATATATAAAGGAATTTGTTGATATTAGACCAACACTCTCTCTCGAGAAACACACAATCGACTTTCCTTTCTTCGTCGCATAATGTCATTTTGCATATTGGCAAAGTACATGCTAGTTTTTCAAGGGAGAAGAAATTGGAAATAAAAATCATAATGCAGTTGCAAAAAACTCCATTAAACCATGCTAGCACCTAAAAGTATGCCACAATTTTCAGTTCATAAGCTGGGCTTTCAAAGACAGCTTCTGAGTTGTTTGATGAACTTGAGTTTAAAATTAATCTCAGCGTTTAAAACCTTTCTTTAACTTAAGGAATCCTATGTAAACTCAAACCGTCCTATACCCAGCTTTCTGCTTGTTTAATATGTACAAAGGGAAATAACCTTTTACTTTTCTATTCAATGCCTTCCATTAGCGTTCAGTTATGAGGGAATTTTTTGTATTTGAAAAATTTTGCACCGGAAATTGAATTTTTTTCATTTCTGCATCCTGTAAACGGGCGAGAAAACCATTTGTCAGCATTTCTCTGTCCTATTCTGTCTTGTCGTTTTTTCTTCACAGCCAACAATTAAAAGAAATTTTGATGATGCGTAATGCGTAATGATAATTTAATTAGTTGCAAGTGGCTGTTGGCCTTTTTACCGTTTTGCCAGCTCATTAACTGCACTTAACTGGCGCCCCAAAGAAGCCAACGACGACGACAATGTCAACTTTTCCTGAATTCTTAATGATAGGCGAAGGCATATACAGAGAATCTATCCCTTTTCCTCTCCCAACTACCAGCTCCCGCCCATTCTGCCCTCCAGAGGGCCATACACCTCGAGCCTTTTGTGCCTCGGGGAGATCTGTGTGTGCGGCTGTATTTCTGACATTTTGTATCGCTTTTATATATGCACATGTCAATTAATGTGAAATTGATAGCATTCGGGGAATTTTCCTTTTATTTTTGCATATGCCAATATTTACATGCCAAACTGCACTGAGCCGCGAAATTTATGCGCAAACAGTAATATGCGTGTGCGAGTGTTGGTGTGTGTGTGTGTGTGCGTGTAGGTTGCTCCTATTATATTTCGGTGTAAATATTTGCACACGCATGTGTGTAATGTTACACATGGCGTATGCGTAATCAGTCAGCTGAGCAATCAAATGCATTAGCTATGTATACAGTTAAAGCACGACGCGTTGTAGCGAGTATTAAGCGGCGAGTATGTAAAAGTAGCGAGTAACGAGAAGAACAGAAAGTAACGAGTATAAAAAACGAGTTTTTGGCAACGATGCGATTGGTTTTAAAATAACGAGTAAAAAACAACGAATGCCAAGTAACGATTAACAAACAATGAGCTCTAGCGATTCATAACCAACACGAAACAAATAAAATTCAGCGACAATTTGTCAGTTTGCAACGCAGCAAATGTCAAAACCCAACAACCAAAAAGTGCAAAAGAATAATATATATCGCCACTCTCGAAATTCGTTAACGTTGTAATTCTGGCAATTTGCCTAAGTGCAACGAAATGAACGGACGCCTGGACGCCGCCGTTGCTGTCGACTTCAAAGTTTTAATTAGAAACGCAACTGCACAAAATGGAGGACAGCAGGACAGCAGCGAGCAAAAGCAAGGTGGGGGAATAGGACAAGTGCAAAAGGCAAGAGGCAGTGGCAGTCAAGCGAAATGAGCAGACAAAATGCGTTGACAGACGATGTGAAAAGGCAGAAAGGAAAACGCGACCAAACGCGACGCGCAGCTCTATCTCAACGAGGCCAGTGCCCAAAAAGTAACTTTAATGGCAGTAAGAACAAATGAATAGGCCGAAAAAAAAACAACAAAATACCAAAAAGCGCAGAATTTTATGTGGCACACAAAACTTTTGACATAAATTCGCAGTAGCACGCACCAAAAAAAAAAACAAAATGAAAATGAGAACTGATGCGTTTCAGCTGGCCAGAGTTGCCACCTTTATATTATTTCTTAAGCCTAAAACCTAAGATGACTGCCAGACGAGTGTCAAATTAATTTTAATGCGATTTTCATGACTGCATAACTTACTGTGCGGATTTTTAACGATTATTGGCGCTAATGCATTGGCAAAGGGTAAAGATTCCAGCTAGCTTTTTTGCGCCACCAAATTTGAAACAATCTTTAAATTTAGCACATGGCACGTCGACAGTACTTGGCAGCAGCAAATGCACAAATTTATTGCCACGACTCCCGCTCTCTCTTTCTCGCTCACTTGAAACTGGCTTAAACGCTGCCTCATGCATATTTGATGCCAAATATAAAGCGGCCATAAATTTTACTCCAAATTTACGCAGCAAAGTAAAAGTAATGCCCAACGAGGAAAAAACGCGTCAGCCTAAAAGCAACACACACGCACCTATATGTCTGCCTCTGTCTGTCTGTCCCAAAAAGTTCTTAGGACTTTGGAGAACTTTGTCGTTTGATTTCTCGTTTATTTTTTTACGGTGAAGGACAACGGTGTGTTATGTGGGTGGCGCTTAGCCGTCACACACACATTGAATAAGGAAGAAAAACTTGCACTGAAAATTGTTTATTTTATTTCACTTATATTTTCTTTCGGTTTGTTGTACCTTGACGGCATTGACAAGTTTAAGGCGACTGCGTTTGAGGCTTACCTATAATGGTTTATTAAAAATTAAATAAATATTGTGGTGGTAATAACAAGCTCTCCAAGCTTCGGGGTGTGTAGAGAGTTTTTGTGGAAAGCTTCTTATGTTTTTTTTTTTTTTTGGTTGAAATTAAAAAGTTGTCAATTTCAATTTCTTGTGGAGCGCAAACGCGCACATCAAATAAAAACTTTCAAATTATGCATAATAAATTAAGCGCGCAATTTTGTGTGAAACAACAAAATAAATAAGTTTTTGCATTTTCGAATATTATAGTTTTGTGCAGTGCTTAAAAATAAATTCATAAAATATGAATAAAGTTGAAAACGTGTTGGCAAAATGTTTAAAAATAAGCAAAAGCACTAAAAACTATTGATAAATTATTTATTCCTAACTTTTAGACGACTTTAAACTTATTCTTATGTCTTTTGCTTAAACATATTTTTAATGGATTTTTTTCTCCTTATTTTGCAGTTGTGTTAACCACGTTAATGAGCAGCTGCTGTCTGGGCGATGAATCAATTGATACGCGTGAAAATGCGGATTTGGTGCTCAAGTGTCGCTTCACCGATAAATACGAAGCAAATGATTTCTCATTCTTTTGGACGCGCTCCATATCGAATCCAGCGCAATTTGACAACGTTGCCATTGGTGAAGTGCAATTGAGTTCGGGCTATAGGTAAGTTAAAGAGTTTCAACTACATCTGTTGTTTATAACAGTCAGAGTTAATTAAATAAGTCTTCAATGCCAAATGCAACTGGCAACTTAATTAAAAACAAGTTCTTTGGCAATTTAAACGATTCGACTGTGGCTAAAGCTAAAGCTATATACTTAATCCTTAATGTCAATGGCGACGCGTGTTAAACATTCACACAATTATGAGGCAAACACACACATATACATATGTACTTCTCTCTCCCTCTCTCTGTTTAATTTTCTTTCGTTTTTGCCATTTGCAATTGTATTTTTATTTGCTTCGTGCCACGATTTCCGCTTCCGGGCAGTTTCGCTTTGCCAGTTCTCTTCTCTTGGCCTCCGTTTTTAATGTTTCGCTCGGTTTGACTCGTTTGCCTGCTCCTTGCTACTGCTACTGCTACTGCCACATGCCACGGTTTCTTTATGTGGCAACGCATAAATTTTAAGTGCCCAGTCGAGGCCACAAAATGCATCGCACAAGCCAAATGAAATGCCCAACAACAAGTCTCAACTGTCCAACATATGTACGACTTTGTAAGTGTGTGTGTGTGTGTGTGTACTTGTGCAATAAAAGCAAATCAACACAAAAACACCAAATGGAAAAATAACAAAAACAAAAAAAAAATGCGCAAGCAAAGCTTACGTGGCAGTTACAGGAAAACCAAGAACAAGACGGCGGCTTCGTTCTCCCTGGCAAATTGTAAAATATATTTTTACTGCAATTTTGTGCCGAAAGCAGCTAACAAGCAACAACAACAACAACAACAACAAAGTGGCATTCCCCATATACCGCTAAATCTATATCTATCTGGCATCTATGTATCTTTATCTTTATCTGTATCTCTCTGTCGCTGCAAAAGTGAAATTACTGCTCATTCTTTATTTTGCCTTGTTTTTGGCTACCGCGATTTTTCCGCTTTGGTTTTGGTTTTTTTTTGGGGTCATCGGAATTTCAGCAACAAAATAAGGCACCCCAAGGGAGGAACAACAAACTAGAGCGACTACAGAGAGAGGCCTGCAGCTAATATATCGTTAAACATTTCATTTAACGAGGCAGACGCAAACGCAGACAGCAATTTTAAGCGCAAAGCATTTAGGAATGCAAGTCATGCTGCCGAAATTCGTTGATTTTGTGCCAAAACGCGCAAATCTCCTTAAAAACGCCCTAAGGAAGAAATGCTATATACTCGGGATGATATTGATAGTAAAGTTGTAGTTCGACTTAGGAGGTTTTATACCTCAGAACATCACATTTCGTTGAAACGCCGCAAACATGTGCGGGAATGTCCCAATGCCAAATAATTGGCTGCGGCATCGGACGTTTAACGTTTAACGTCAAGCAGCAAATCAGAGCGAGACAGAGAGATACTTGGAGATTGATAAAGAGAATCTGCATTGGAATGCGACTTCAACGAATTGGAAACCAAAATGTGCACAGGCCAAACACACAATTCGCGCATAGACAGAACTAGGACCAAGACCAAGACCAAAAGCTAGAATTTGCCTCTCGGCAATGGCATACTTGTGAAATTGCAGGCGGCAGAAGGCTGTGTGGGGGGAGGGCAAATAGAACATGGACTAGTACAAATCCCGCAGGAGAGCATTTTGGAGCTCAAGGACGTGCGACACGCGCGCCCCTCCCGCCCGCTTTCTCCTGCTTTTGTTGTTGTTTAATGCTTAAAGCGAAACCGTTTGCTGTGCTGCATTCACTAAAAAGAATTTCTTTTCCCGCCTGCCCGGCCCCCCTCCCTGCTGTTTATCCCTAGTGGCAGGCGATGAGTGGCGAACTGCGCTTTGCCAGCAATTTTTATAATTTGCACCGTTTTTTTTTTCATTTTCTGTTTTGCCTCGTTGTCGTCCTGTGTTTGGTCCTGTGTCCCCGAGCCCAGGCTGCAAATGAGCAGCTACAGCGGCGGCCGCTGGAGACATGGAAAAATAATAATACAGACGAAGCACGAGAGGGAGAGAGAGGGGGCGAAAGAAAGAGCCTGCAGAGAATTGAGTCAATTTGCCTGGACTATCATTTTTTTCTCTATTTTTTTCAAGTACAAATTTTACTTTTCTATTTTTTTTTTTTTTTTTTTTTGTGGGTCAACAACGTCGTTGTCTGCCGCGGTTTTACAGCTTTTATGCGTTCTATTTTTAGAAATTCTATGCTGTAGTTAAAATGTTCGCTTCTGCGGTTTTACTGTACTACGTTCGTCTAGCAAATTAAACTCGTTGTGCTGACGCTTGGTTTTTTGCGGCCTGCAGCAATTAGTTAGCAGCACGAAAACGCGAAAAGGAGGCGATGTAACCAGCTGTTGGCATTTATTTTTTTTTGTTTGATGGCTATTGAGTGAATTGTCAATTAAAGCCATAAAATGCGTCTAGACGTCTAAAATGAATTGTTGTCCCGTGTTCAGGAGTCGTCTTTGGGCTCACACACAAGTGGCTCCCTCTCAAATGGACAGTCACGCCTTGACATTTCTCATCTCAATGCTCTCGCTCCTTCAATTCAATTTGACAAATGAACTTTCAGTCACCAAGGAGAGAGAGAGAGAGTAGTTGGTATTGGTTTGAGGGGTATATCCATGTCTTGTTTGCCAATTTAATAAACTCTTACTGACTCTTACTGGCTGTTGCGTAGTTTCGCTGTCTCATCCATCCCATGCCATGCCATCATCCATCGATTCATTTATTGACCAGCCAAGTGGACAACAGGCCAAAGTCCCGAGTTGCGCATCAATTTTCACTACTCTTAGTTCAGTTCAGTTGTCCAGGACAACCAACAAACAACAAACGACAACAACAATCGAGTAAAATGAAATAAAATAAAAATCAAATAATCAACGTTCAGCGAAAATTGTGATAAATTGACAAAAATCCAAAGAGCGAAAAAATTTGTAAAATAAAATTTAAATTCAAAGTAAAGTTGTGTAAAATTTTCGTATACGACAAAAATTGCTTTAGCCAAAACGCTTTTAAAACCATAATTTAAATATAAACTAGATTTTCCTGATTTTATCATAGCCAAACCGTTGGAAAAATGATATTTTTGGACGTGATTTGAAATTTATAATCATATAAAAAATTCTTGTTTAGTTTTTGTTACATTAAACTGTTTCGCCGCCTTTATCCTTTTAATGCAACGCAATTTTCTTTAAATAAATTCCTTTCTGCTAAAGCTAAGTTGTTTTGAGAGACGCAAACATTGAATTGCATTTATCTACTTTGAGGCGTTGGAAATTTGATTTGATTTTGTTTATTGATTATCTCCGAAGCAACAAGCAATTGAAATTGATTTATTTCAAGCGCTTGTCAAACATACAAAATTCAATTAAGGCAGCTGCCAAAATTTTACAATTAAAATGCGGACTTAAATTTCTGCCTTGGCAACTAAATTGCCCAAAAACGAAAAATTTGTGAAAGAAGCTTAACAACAGCCACAGCAAAAATTGTTGACATTTTGTTTACCAATCGGTTGCTAACGTCTGGCAAAACCAATTCCACAAGCCTCATACCTTGCTCCTCTTTGCTGGTATTTCTTTGCCGCTCGGCGTTGTCATCGTTATCGTCAATCGAAGTCATCGTCTAGGAAAATATGCAAACATTTATTGAACGTTGATTTTATTTATGTTGCTGTCACACTTCCCCTGCCCCTCTTTCTCTCTCTCCCTCTCTGTGTTCAAATATTAACATTTGCTATTTATTTATATTGCGAATCGTTTAAAGTTGAACCACCTGCAGGGACAGGTAGTAGTCGGGCATTCAGGCATCCTGGCACATCCATCAGCACCCGCAGCAGGAAGCAAAACTCAATATTAGCACAATTAGTGTTTGGCATTCTGAATGGATGGGGGCAGGAGGCCCACCCATTGCGTATTGGCATAAAAAGTTTTTAAATAAAATAAATTGAATTTTCAAATTAAATTGCAAAATAAAATTGCGTTTGGGGGGTCCTACAAAAAAAAGTTTAAAGTATCCATTTAAAACTGTTAAACAATTTATTAACTTTTGTTTGTTGTACTCTTTTGCCATTTGCAGACTCGACTTTCAACCGGAGCGCGGCATTTACGATCTACAGATTAAGAATGTCTCCTATAATCGTGACAATGGCCGTTTCGAGTGCCGCATCAAGGCCAAGGGCACCGGTGCCGATGTGCATCAGGAGTTCCATAATCTAACCGTGCTAACGCCACCACACCCGCCCGTCATATCACCCGGCAGCATTGCCGTGGCCACCGAAGATAAACCCATGGAGTTGACATGCAGCAGCATTGGCGGCTCACCAGATCCAACAATAACGTGAGTAGAAAAGTTTCTTAGGACTATATATTAACCATACCTGTTAAGTTGCCATTAGAATTACTAATCAATTAAATTATTTTTGGAAAATAGTCGTAGTGATTATATAGTTGGCTGGTGAAAAATTTATGATTAATTAATGATTACGATTAAAAATAATCAAAAATAATGGAAAATTACAATAAATTGTTGAAAATAATTGAAAATAATGGAAAATAGTCGAAATAATGGAAAATAATGGAAAATAATTGAAAATAATGGAAATTAATGGAAAATATTAAAACGATTATTTTCCATTATTTTCAATAATTTATGGAATTTTCCATTATTTTTGATTATTTTTAATCGTAATCATTAAATAATTGTGTGAAACCGAAAATAATCGTAATTCAATCATTAGTTCAACTTTTAAACAAAACTAATCTAATTAATAATGACTACAATTAATAATCATTACTTAACAGGTATGATATTAAATTACCTTTTACTCTCTCTCTTTCAATCTTCTCTCTTAGTTGGTATCGCGAGGGCTCCAATTCACCGTTGCCGGCAACTGTGTTGCGCGGCGGCACCAAGGATCAACCGACAAATGCAACCCTGTCGATAACACCGCGACGCGAAGACGATGGCGCCAAATACAAGTGTGTGGTGCGCAATCGTGCAATGAACGAAGGCAAACGCCTAGAAGCAACAACAACATTAAACGTAAACTGTAAGTAAAGCATTTTAAACGCAACTAATGCGCCTTAGTTAAACACACATTGACAGTCCCACTTTTCAATTACTGTCATTAGCATAAACTAGTCTGCTGACAAATTGCCTTTGACATTATTACAACTAACTTGAACTCGGTTTTCAATTGTGTTTCTGTTTTCTAAATATAGCTAATGGTTAACTTGCATTTTACCCTTTATTATAGAGGAGGGGGGAGGAGTAGTTGGGGCGTTTCACATAAGTTGACCTCAGTGGCGAATGTTGGGTAACGTCTAATTAGCATGCCTCGGGCAACAACTAAATAAATACATGGCAAGCTGCATAATGAAGTGACCAGACAGACAGAGAGACAGACATGACCACTGACATTGCACCCTATTACCCCGCCTGTCGCCACTCACTCTCCTCCATACTCATTTGTTATGCTTGCAACGAGTTGAACGACAAATGCTGACACATTTGTTAAAATTGCAAGCAAACAACAACAACTATTTAGTTGAATCCCATGTTCGTTCGAGCATTATCTGTATTTTTCTGTACATAAATTAACGCTGCCTGCTGTTGACGTTTTGTTTCGACTCAGACAACATTGCAGCAAGTAATTAGAGAATAGAAATTTATGTGTGCCAAAAACAATGTGTTCTGTTCTGTTGTGTGTTGCAACAAGTGGCAGTTAAATGCTGCATTAAGCGACACACACACTTACACACACCACGCCCATTTTGGGGCATTAGCGTGTGCGGCTATTAGAGCTAATCAAAGGGCCAAATAAAAGCCAGAAACCTGAAATATTGCTCCGGCAATTGCAGTCAGAGCAACACCAACTGCAACAACAGCAACAACTGAGGTCAACCATCAAATGCGTAATTAATTCAAATACAAAACCACAAGAACATCGCACATGGTAATTAGTAGTTAGCTGGAGCTAGAACTCTCCTCTCTCGCTCTCTCTCTCCCTCTCTCTCTACTTCCAACTGCACAGTTAGAGCAATAGGTGTTGCTGCTATTGTTGTTGTTGTCGTTGTGTGTGGTTTGTGTCCACGCTAATTGCGTTTTGCATGGCAGTTTAGTTTCCAACGAAGCGAGAGAGAGAGTTTAAGAGACAACTGCCTAAACAGGCAAGTTAAGCCTACTGATTGATTAAGTGTCTAATTACAGATTATTGACTAAAGACCCAAAAAATAAAAGCGTGAAATGATGCATTAAAAGTTTTGAAGCTTCAAATTAACAAAGCGTCATAAAAAGCATTAGTTAGTCATTATCTAGATTCTATCTTTTGATAATAAATATTTTCACCTCAAATATTACGCTTTGTTCTAATTTGAAATGTCATGAAAATGTACATTTAAATCCAAAGCAATTAATTGCCAGTTGCCATATCAAAAAGCGTATTAATAACAGCCATAATTTTTTTTTGCCGATTATTGTGCTACGCTTCATAAAATCTTCAATTAAAAAAGTTTGACAAACATAAAGCGTTGTAATACGATTCATTCACTCACACATTGCCTTTGTGAACATGTTTGCCAGATCTTTGTGCTGCCCACGTGCTATAAAAAAAAAGCATCTATGTGTCTGGTATTTGTCGCATAAATGTCGCTAATTAGCCGCCTTAACGTGCATAACTCTTTTTATTTTTGGTGTGTGCTGACCACGCCCACCATGACGCCAACGCCCACACGCCTACATCCCACATTGATTGAGCTTATTAAAGCATATGAAATGAATTCGAAAATACAATGGGGCAGGCAGCATATTCAAGCTGCGGTTTAATTAAACGACGGCCCACACTACAGATCACGCCCACTACTAAATGGGTCAGCTGATTTGCATATGTTTCAGTTTAGTTCAGAGTTTGTTAAACACAAATGTTTAATTAGAAATACATTTTGCAATAAGTCAAAACCGCAAAGTGTAAACGCGATTTGAAATTTTGCAATGTTTATTAATTGGCATTTTTCGGAGAAGCGAGAGAATAGAATGCAGAAAAAAAACATAGCCAAGAACTCTCACAAAGGTAACCGCAAACGTAAGGCGTTACAAGTAATTGTAGGAGTGGCTGAGAGGGGTTGAGGGAGAGAGAGGAGCCCATGTTCGATATGTGGTAATGTAGGGATTGCGGCCATTGGAATTTTCCAGTTGCGGTCTTTGTGCCTGTGCTTCGGGCGTATGGGTTAATGCGTTTTTAAGCAAGCCCCAGAAGAAGTTGATCAAAAGCAAAAGTTGCCTTATCCCCCCGAGGGCACAAACAGGACGATGACCCAAGCACACACAGGCTCCGAACACAGGACATTGAACATTTGCGGTTAGTCTGTTTGTTTGTCAGTCTGTCTGCCTGCCTCTCTGGTTGCCTGCGGGCGTTCGATTCTAGTGAAAACCCTTCTGATGTTTGCTCAGTCAACAGGCATTTAGTCAAGCATTTGCCTCTGACACAAATTAAATCAAGCAACAATTTAATTGTTTTGTGCATCCACAAATAAAATCGTTTCGTTCGATTCTCCATTTAACAATTTTCTCTTTTTTTTACTGATTTACGAGCAACAATAAAAATTCACTTAGGTCCTGACTCCCGCCCACATTGACACCTGCAAATTAATCAGTTTGAAGGGCCTCAACTAAAATCTGCTTTCACCTAAACCACAGTGCCCTGACAGAGTCCTTTCACGTCCTTCACGTCTAATCGCCTTCAATAAGTCATTGCAAAAGTGCGGGCAATAAATTTCGGGGCCAAGCAGTGCCCATCATCAAAAATTTCGTCTGCCTAATAAACACTTAATGATGAAATGGGCCCACTTGAACATTTAACTAAGCTTTGCTGTTGATGTTTTGAAGAAAAATTGCTTGAATATAGATAGATTGTGAATCCTTGGTTTAAATTTAAAAGCAATTCTTTAAATATAATAACCTACTCTCTCTCGGGCCCTTTGTGTACTCAATGTACTTTGCGCTTAGGCTTAACTTTTGTTGCTGCTACTTCGTCTTTATCCGCTGGTTAAGTACTATATCTGCAATCAGACTACATTTTCAATTGCTTACAGGGCAATCCTTGACGCTCTGAATAGCTTATTTCACATTTATTTGCGCTCTGAGGCCGTCCAAAAAGGACTTAACTCGAAAATATAGAGGGTTGGGTTGCTTACGTGCTTGCCTTTGGGGCATACACAGAACGAGAGTTTAAGCTGCTACGCTAATTTATTGTCCTGCCCTCGCGTTGCGTCGCGAGTTTTGATGAGCCTAATCGGATCACACTCCCTCTCTCTCTCTCCCGATCCTTCGCAAGCGGGCAGGCAACAGACAAGACAGCTACGACTTTTCAGGTGAGAATTGTTGCAAGGATTGCGGATTTTGTCTTGATTTTCTCGATTTGATGCTAAGCTGACACTGGAGGTGCCTAAGTCGCACAACAAATTTTACAATAATATTGACAATGTGTGTGTGTGTGGCAAAAAACAAGGACATGCATGTGTCCTGGCGCCTATCATTTTCATAGTTTAATGTCAGGCAATTAACTTTTGTCTGCCCCCAAAGAAAGCCCCCAAAAAAACCAAAACGATAAAACAGATACCAGAAGTAAGCAACAGAGAGGGAACTGAACGCTCTGTCGCATCCTGCCTCTGCCTGCCATTCAGCGATGAGATCATGCATAAAAAGGCAACCCGGGCACGTTCCGGACAGGGAGTGAAGGGCACTGAGAGAAATGGCAGATGGGTGTAGATGGGAAATGTAAATGTAAATGTTGCCCGCTTCGGTTGGCTGAAACGACCTTGCGCCATGTTTGAACCTTAACACCAGGATGAGACACAGACAGAGGCAGAGATAGAAGGACAGGCCAACTAGGCAAATAGGCACAGCATGTTGTGGAAAATCAACGAAGCAAATGCCAATACACATGTGCCAATATAGCAAAGGGGGAAGGGAAGAGAGAGAAGGGTGGCAGTGAGTGGTTTGGCGATGTCCTCTGGCATTAGGGATTCCAAGGCTTAACATGGCGTAAACACAAAAGCCTCTAAAGGCATCAACTGCGGCATATAAAGTGGCATTACATAGAGTACAAAACAAAGCAGAAAAAAAAGGAAGGAAGAAGACAGCAACAGCGCCACAAAACCAACTGGCAAATGGCAGGAAGTGACTGCCAGGACACATGAAGCCGCAAAAACAAAGCGTTGCAGCAAAAAAAAAACACGAGAAGTAAGCAACAAAAACAAGAAAATTGTCGAGTGTCCTCTCGTCGTCTGCCACGCATTAAATTGAAGATGATGATGATAATGCGAGCAGATAAGAACCCCAGCGACCAGCGACGTCTCTCCCCCCCCCGCACTCATCTTGCCCCTCAGCTGTAAGGTTCATAGGTAACAGGCAACTTAACGCCAATAATACGGCAAAAATAGTCGGCAACAAGCCATGAAATGAGCCCTGGGTTAACAGCAAGACAAGAGAGACCCTCTCACAAAACACAGAAAAAAACGACTCTCACATATGTATATGTGTGTGTATGTGTGCGTCTAGCATTTGTGGTTTTGTGTTGGGTTTGGTGGGTGGGTGGCTTCTAAAATGAAACAATGCAACGAGCAACGAGACCCCAAACTCCTATACCAATTTCAGCTTCCTTTATCTGCTAACATCTGCCTTTTTTCCTTGCCCCCTCTTATATGGTATGTGGCTACTATTTACTTGGCATTAAGCAAACTTCAAATAAAAAGGATAACGACGCACACGCAAGCAACTCAAAATGTGAAAGTTGCTCAACGGCAAAACAACAATGAAAGCTCTCAATAGAGATAAAGTTGGGTGACCGAAAAGATATCCAGCAAAGCAGAAATTCTCAGGAAACTTGTAAGAGTCGGTTCTGTTTTCCAACTAATATCCTTCTTTCCATGCAACCTATTAGTACAGGGTATATTTAAACAAAAAACCAACTTGACTAACAGGCAGACAACCACACACACACACACTCACACACACATGAAATGAGCATCAGACGAAGAAGAAGAACAACAATGACAACAACTTGGATCGTGAAAGTACTTTGAGAGTTGGTTTTTTTCGTCCTTGTTGTTGGCCATTCGCTTGGGCTAAGGGCACGACAATTGCACACAATTTTCATTTATTGTTTGGCTACACATTTTGGCCACATTATGTGAGCCAAGCACAGACAGACGGCAGGGCATGTTAAATCCCCGGACTTTGAAACAAAAGGATGCTGGCTTCTTCCGTCAACCTTTTCGTTTCCGCTACGCATAATCGTGCATTGGCCTTGGGGGGCTCAATGTGGAAATGCTATGTATTAGTGGGGCGTTGGTATGTCTCAACATTCTTTCCGGGCGGCTGCTGCTGCCACATTCTAAAGATTTAACTTGTAAAAACCCCCAAAAGGCAAGAAAAGATACGCCCACACTTGTTGTCCGACTGTTTTTGGTAGGCAGTGTTGCGTGCTGAGGTCAGTTTTGGGTCAAATTGCGATTCGCATGTTCCGTTCAAACCATTCGTCATTAGCCATTCAAGCAAGTAACAGAAACCTTCAGAAGGCAATGGCTAAATGGATATGTCGATAACAGTTCGCAAATTGCGCCCAACTGAGAAAGTCTTTTGTGCTAAGCAAATTAATTGAAATATAATAATTATACGCATTAGACACATTAACCATTTACCATAAAGCAAAACCCTGTAGGGGCGGACGTTCGAAGGTGCGATTATAGGAATGCTTTTGCTTGATTGTTGCCGAAAGGCATCAGATTGCAATAGGTCAAGACCTAATTTTAGTTGCCTAATGAATTCAATTCAAGCAAGTATTGGTGAGAAAGTTTGATAAGTTATCACATATCTTGGGGAATGTTGAGTAACAGGAGAAACAGGAAACTTTTCAGGTTGTCCAAGAAGAAGTTGGTATATAATTAAACTATAAATAAAATTAAAGGAAAAGTTGCATAAAATCATCTAAATTCTTGGTAAAATTCTCTCTCTAATATCTCTGTCAATGGCACATACATTTATGCAGCCAAACAATGACAAACTTTGCATTGTTAGTCATGGCCTTAGTTTGTGCTTTAGTTTCGTCTTCGTCTCGTCGACCATTGTTTGTTGACAGTAATGATAATGATCACGATGCTAACGATGGCCATTGTTGCTACTGATGATGATGTCAATATACTGTAAACAGGCACGCGTTCGGTTCTCTACATGCTGCATGCTACATGCCACTCACAATGACGCGTCATTGTTTCAATAGAAACTAAACAAACACAGTGAGTGAAGGAGAGATCTGTGTCCAGTTTTCAATATATTTATGTTTGTGTGACGTGCGTTTTGCCAGCTTGCTAATTAAAGTAAATTCGATGAATCAATGAATTCGCAAACGGCTACAAATTGAACAAATAACCAAGAGTATTTCCCCAATTCCCAATGCAAATCCCCCTTACAAATCTCTCTCGACGATGCCGCACCGCATAAACATGTCAATAATATTCAAAATTGAAATGTCAAAATGCTAATTTTGCACATTTGTTTGACTTTAGCAAAGCGCCTGGCTGTGTGTGCTCTCTCTCTGTGTGTGTGTGTGTTGGGTTAGGTGTGTGTTGCATATTCGGATGTTGTTGCAATGCAATTTGCACAATCTGCAGCCAGAGAACAAAAATTTGCACAAGAGCCCGGCTGCCTGCCTGCCTGCCACACCGAAAAATTTCCTTTTATTTACAAAAATTTTCTGCCACATTGGAGCAGCGCGGGCGTGCAAATTGCAAGTGTGTGTGTGTGTGTGCCACATACATATAAAGGGGCGCCTTTTATTTTTTGTTTTGGGGACTTTAGCACAGCTGCAACAAAAATTTGTACGTGCAACTTGAGGGCGTTCTGAAGAGTGACCGCAAATTCGCGTGACGTCAAAAAAAAAGGAACCAAAGCTGCTCTAATTGAGCTGCATGCCGCTCAGCTGTGCAGCTGTGCAACCGAGTCCAATTGCCTTCATTTGCAGTTTGGAGTTTGAAGTTAGAAGTTCAAGCTTCATTTCAGCTTTGGGGTAGGAATTTAGCACACTTTTGATTGCTATCTAAATATTGAATATAAGCTGTTAAATAAATTTTAAAGAATCAACAATGCATCAAATGACAAAATAACAATTTGAAGCTGTCTGTTTTGGATTTTGAAATGTTTTCACAACACATTTGTTGCATGTTGTTGCCTTCAGGTCAATTCAAGCATTCAAGCAAGCAAAGCAAAATCAACACGAAGCAACTCTTCATGCATATACTATTTTTCACACGAACAGCCAGAAAAATATTGTTAAATTAATTTTGTGCTATGCCACTTGCAATATTTATGCAATTTTCTACACTTACAACAAATTCCTAGTAGCTGAAAATCCTATCAACATTTTGAACAATTCAATTTTAAATTGTCTGCAACAGAATTTTTTTAGCTTGACAAAAACTTGTGGTTTAACATAACGAAAATGCAATCAAAGGCGTTTTAAGATTAAGAAAATGTCAATGCAATAAGCTCTAAGACTCATAATTCTTGCTGCATTGTGCGGTTGCCTTAGCCCCCAACAACAATGAATGTTCTTGGAACAGTGTAAACAATAAACAAACAACGAAATTGAGTCGATAAATTTGTAAAAAGTCTACAATTCGTTTGATTCTCTCTCTGTACATTTTTCTACACGTATTTCTATTTATTTTAGTTGATTTACTTGTGTATTTTTTTTCCCTTGTTGCAGTTCATTTCACGCTGTTGTATTTTTGATACTATTTGTTTTTTCTGTGCGGGTGTTGATATATTTTTTTTTTTATGTTTTGCAAAAAGTAAACTTTATATTCTAGCAATTGCGCTTTTGCTTTTTATTATTATTACATTTTTTTTTTTTTTTTTGTATGCAACTGACAGGTTTTCCCAACTAAAAAAACTCCTTGCTTCAACCATAAATGTTAAATGGATTTTTTGTTTTTTTCATGTAAAACAGTTTTGCATTAAACATTTATAATGCTTTCACCTCCCACTATTTTGTTAATTGCATAATTATAATTGCATTCGAAATTGCCTGGCTAATTAAAAGTTGTACAACTATTTATAAAACTCATTTTTCAACAACACAACATATTTAAATGCAAATTTGTGAAATATGTTTTTAGCAGAAAAAAAAAAATACAAAACACATGAACTGTATATCAAAAAGAATAATTTACACATCTGCTTGGATATTTTTCTGTACATTTCTGGCATTGTTGTTAGCCAACGGGCAATAGCGTAAAAATATTTACAACATATCAACGTCTACATATAAATTTATTATGCTTTGAACAGCGGGAAACTCGTGAGCATACAAAAACACAAACATAGAACAAATATCTTTACTTGGCTGCATTCTTTTTTTTTTGGCGTTGTAAAGTTTTACGGCACACATGTTGCATGCTACGAGGAGTATATATATCTGCCTCCTAAGCATAGCGCACAGTACATTGTACAAATGAACTGCATTGCTTTTAAACCGTGCTTCCTCTATGACTGGACTTTATAGATACTTCTAGCACCATAAAAAACCCTATATAAATTCCGTATAAAATGTGTTGGAAGTTAACGTTTTCGATATACTCTGTGAAATGTTAGAAGCCTATAACATGTTTTTAAACATTATTAATGCATAGTTAAACCTTTTCTGATTATGCCTTTTAAAGTTTCACCTCTCCCAACTCATACTCCACTCAATCAAAACCACTCCCCTATGGAGCTTATGTTATCATCTGTATGACAATTGACAGCCAGTCAAAGTAGTAGAAGTAACTGTGAAGCAGACTGTATAGAGTACTATTCTAGTTGGTTGGTTGGTTGCGTTTTGCTTTTTCGCATTGCAATTCGCATTTGGCATTCGAATAAGTACACGTTTGGAAAGAGAGAAAAAGATGCAGCCACTATAGTTCTCAACTCATGCGAGTGGATGCTGCCGATGCTGCTGCTGTTGCTGTTGCAAGTGCAAATAAAAAGGCGGCAAATGTTGCAGAACGAAACGAGGCAACAGCAGGCAAGCAAAACTATTGACGAGAGAGCAAACCAACACAGAAAAAAAAGAAAGCAAAAATGCTGTGAAAACTACGGCAAGAGTGCAGAACAAATGAAACAAGTTACAAAAGCTAAAATGCCAACCAAACAGCAACAGCAGCAACAACAACATCAATAAAAGCTGAAAAAAAAACGTAGAAAGAAAAAAAAGTGAACGAGAGTTCTGCTGTTCTCCCTGGCAGCAATATGAACAACAATCTTGAATATTGTACGGTTACATATGTAGATACATTTCCTGCAGCTGCAACAGCAGCAATCGCATGTGTGTGTGGCAGAGTTGGGTGGTGTGGGGGGCGCCTCGTATGTTGTAACAGCGCCACGTGCCTGGCAGTTAATTTAAAAAAATAAAATTTATTTACATTTCGCCTGCTGGCGAGCGGCTTTTGCTTGTTGTTGTTGCTGCTGTTGCTGCAGCATTGTTTACATTTGCAACAGCTTCTACTTGACTTACAGCAACTACAACTATAACTACATAGACTATAAAGCAGCAGCTGACGCCGCTTTGGGGCATTCACAGTGTGGGTGGGTGTGGGGGAGAGTAGGGAGCTTTTGCTTGAGTGCCGCTGGGGGGCAGCCACTGTTGCTGTTGCCACTGCCACATCGACTGTTGCTGCCATAACAAAAACATCAGCAGCAGCAGCAGCCGAAGGCAGCAAGCGAACGGTGCAACCTGGCGATGTGTTTTTATTGTTGCCCCCAGGCACTGCCACACATGACGCTTGACGATGATGATGGTCTCATGATCATGATGACGTCAGGTTTGATGTTGCTGTTGCCAAGTTGCCTCCCAAAGGCAAGGTAGCAATGATAACTAACCCCAAAAATTGTTATTTTTTGCCCCATCATCTGCATATGAAAATTTTAATTCAACATTGATATGAATACAAAATATATACATATGCACTTGAAAAAGTTGGTTTTCTATTCTCAAATATGAGGAAGGTACAGCTAGGATATAAATATACTTGTGTTTTGTAGTATCTAGATAGTTGTTGTTGTTGTTATACCAAAGTTGTGCTCAAAATTCAATTAGAAAAGTTACGAAAATTAAATAGTTTTTGCTGTGCCGAAATAATTTGAAAAGTTTTTCTTTTTTTTTTTTAACAATTTTTTGGACAAGTTGCTTAGAAACTCATTAGCTGCCAGAGATTTGTTTTGCGGTTGAGCAAAAGATTTTTTCCAAAACTATTGTTTGAATTTAACCCGCTTTAATGTCACATTGAGAAACACAAGTTGCTTTAAACTTGAGCAGAAATCTGAGCAAATTAACTAAATATTTACAAAAGGCAATGAAATCTGCATAAAGTGCTTCGGTTGTTTCGCTTTGCTGCGACTTCTACTTTTTCGTCGTCGTTGTAGTTGTAGTAGTTGTAGCTGCTTTCAAGCTGCAATGGAGCAAATTAATTTAACATTAAATTAAATGAAATGCACTGCTGGAAGGAAGCAAGCAAGCAGCAGCAGCAGCAGCTGCACTAACTGGGGGCACGCACAACTTTGGCTGCTGGCTCCAAGGACTCCAAGGACAAACGCCGCGCAACTTCATCTTGTGAGCGCTAAAAGCAAAGTTGTTCGTTTGGGTTTTTTCCTCTCCTCTTTTTATTTTTGTGTATTTTGCTTGCCCTCCTCTCTACTGAATTTAATTATTTAGGTCAAAGGACGCTGTCGCGCCGCCAGTTGCCAGCTGCCAAGAGACAATGCCACTTACTGCTTTTTGGTCATGACCATGCCCCCCCCCCTGCAACACTCCACCCCCTCGCAGCACCATGTCGCCCACTTGACACAGGACAAAAGAAATCGTAAAATGTGAAGCAAAATGTTCGCGATTTAAGTTTATTGTTGAGCGAAATAGGCATAGAAAAGAGCGTGTTCTCTCTCCCTCTCTCCTCTCTTTCTCCCTTTGTTGCTTATCAGGGCTTTTCTTCTCTTTAGGCGTACTCTCTGGGGCGCACGTCGACAAAACTTTTACTTGTTTTATATTTGTTTTATTTTCTCTGCAAGTAATTCCGTTTTGCGCCTAATTCTGTTCTATATCCATCTATGCTCTCGCTCCCTCTCACACACACAACACGAAAGTTAAACAAAGCATCAAAAATTTTGCTAGCAGTTGTTGGCTGCAATTGCTCAAAAAAAAAACTGAAACTCAACTCAACTGAACTGTTTCAACCGTTTCTAGCTATTGCGAACAGCTGTGTGTGTGCGTTTGTGTGTGTGTGTTGACTGCTGAACTGCTTTGTCCCTTAGAGCCCCCTCACAAACCTCCCAACCCCCCGCGGTTCGAAGTGCCTTCAAGCTGCCACAAAAAATCTACACGTCTCGTTTCGCTGGAAAATTACGCCATTCAAAAATTTTTGCTTTACGTGTTGCCAGAGTTTTTTTTTTGTTGTTGTTTTCTAGTTGAGGCTTGGCAAAATTCGCTTGGCCCATTTTTGGTGTTTTAGACTAGATTCGATGGCAGTGGGGCAAAGCATGCTGAATATGTTATGAGCATTGGCTGCCAAAGATTGAATTTAGATTAACTTCGTTTAACTTTGGATAATGTATATTTGTATAATATATTTTTTGTCAAAACTGTTTGCTGATAGCTGTATTATGGCGTTTGCTTCTAGGATGAAGAATATCCATAAAACTATCCAACTAGCTTTTAATTCGCAACTAGTTCTTGATACATGGTAACTTTTTTGTTAGTTTGTTACTGTTACTCTTAAACATCTGCTTAGGGCATCAAGCGATTCGACTTTGCCTTTAATTGTTTTTCTCGCTCTTCCTTTTTTTATTTTACGTTGTTTTTTGTTTTTGGCGCACACGCGGGGCAAGTAAATAAATAAAAGCAAAAGTTTTACGCCCTGCACGGGCTGTTACTTTTTTTTGCGCTCTCTCTCTCTCTCGCCCTCCCATGCCCTGTACAAATAGTACCAAAAGCAACAACAACGAGAGCTACAAAAAGCAAATGCCAACACTAATGACATCGTTTGTGGCCTGCATGTTGCCCAGGCAGGCAAAACTCGGCAACTTCTATTCTCCAGCATCCCACAATATGCCATATGTGTGTGCCTGTGTGTGTGTGTGTGTGTGTGTGCCTAGAAGTAGCAGCAACAAAACTTTGTCAATAATTTGGCTGCCTATTTAAAAGCAGCCTCTGCCAAATGGGCAAAGTTGATGCCCTACTCATACACAATTTCCTTCCATTTGATTCTTTTTTTTTTCATTTCTTGTTTACCATTAAAATTCCAGCCAGACAATTTACAAAAATTTGTGTTGTTTAAATAGCGCGCAACAGCAGCAACAACAACAACAACAACAACAACGAAAACGGTTTGTTCATGGTGTTTTGTTGCCTTCTTTTTAAATTAATTTGGGGCAGCTTTGATTGCAACGAACTGTTGTTAGACTTCTCTGCTTCTACTTTTTTTTTTCAGGAAATTTTGTAAATTGTTTATGCTTTTAACATGTCCGAAAAGGAAAAGATGTGTGTGTGTAGAGCACATAAAATTAGTTTTGTAGAAAAGTTTTGTTTCATTGATTTTGGGCCGCAAATTGTGCCATAAAAATAAACTTCATTTGTATCTTACAGATACATCAAGTACCATTTTGTTTACATCATGCCACCAGTATAGTTGATCAATACACACACACACACACACCCAGACACCCATATGTGAGTGTGGCTTCCTTTTTTCTAGTCGAAACTCATATGCAAAAACATTTCATAAATCATTTTTAGCTAAATATTTGCTGTGTTTTGTGGCCAGCACAAACAATTTTTTGATTTCATTTTTATGACCATTGTGCCCATTGTCGCCTGTATCTCTAGCCACACATCTATATACACATGTGTGTGTGTGTGTGTGGCTAATAACAATTTGTAGTACAATAAACATTTTGGGCGTTTATCAGTTTTGACTGCTTTTTATTTTTTTGGTCTACATTTCATTTGCATATGTGTGCCGCCGTGCAAATCTAATTGAACTCGCTTTTATTTTAGTTTTATTTCTATGTATATATACTTTTTTCTGTACTGTGCTACATAAAAGCACTTTAAAAACTGTTTAAAACTGAATTGAAATTGGCATCTCTCCTCTCGTTTGGCCGCAGATAAATATCTCTCTTGATAGCTTTAGTTTGTTTATTTGGCAAGCTGTTTGCTTTGTAGTTTTCAAAATATTCTTTTCTCTTGTGTGCTTTTGAGTGCCTTTTAAAAAACAAATACTTTGCCTTTGTGCCACAAAATGTTCATTTAGCTTAGCAATATTAATATGTTCCATTCAGAGATCAACGCGATACTTTGTGTCTTTGATGAGATATTTGGTTTGTAATGCTTGAAAACATATGCAATACTCTGCAGCTGCCTACTTGTGTCACTTTTTTATCACTACAGTTCACAATTTACTTGAACTTCCATTTGAAAATCGAATTGGATTTAAAAAAGTTATGGATATTGAAAGTTTTGTTCTCCAAAGTCGATTTTTTTAGTCAAATTTAAGTGATAAAAATCAAGTAAAAATCGCGTTTCGAGATATAAATGCAGTTTTATTTAAGAGCTCAATCCACGACTTTTGATGTATTGCATTTGAAAATCGGTTGAGTTTTGATGAAGTTATGGCAATCGGAAGTTCCGTTCCACGCCCAAGTCGATTATCGGTCATAAAAAATTACCATGAAAATCGAGTAAAATTAAACTTTTTCTTTTCCGTATTTATTTAAATGCAGTACTAATCTAGAGCGTTAAACAAGACTTTCGATGTATTGCATAAGAAAATCGGGCCAATATTGACAAAGTTATGGCAATCGGAAATTCCGTTCCACTCCAAAACCGATAATTGGTCGCAAAAATTTGACATGGAAAAATTAAGTTTCTATATTTAAATGCAGTATTATTTTAGAGCTTTAACCAAGACTTTTTTAGTTATTGCATTTGAAAATCTGATCATTTCTGTCTACCGAAAGTTTTCTATCAACTTTATTGAGAATCTGTCTATGTGACAATAACTTTAATGTAATTTGCAAAGTTTAAAAAAAATAAAGTATTCATAAAGATTTCTTGGAAAATGTATTTTATCACTCTAATCCACAACTTGTTTCTATTTTTATGCTGCATTAAGCTCTTCGCAACATTTATTGTTTGGCTAGTAGTAGTTTAGGTAGCTTTAAGTGTAATGTCTTCGTGATCCATGTTGTTTGTTGGCTTCTTTTGTACGTTAATGTGCGTGCTAAACACTATCAGAGAATGTCGACTCACTTAGTCAAACAGTCATTCTTTGGCATAGGTTTGTTTATTTGTAAAGGAATCTGTCTTCCTGTAATTTATGAGCTGCAAAGAAAGAAAGAAAGAAGGAAAAAAACAGCCACAACCAGTTTCTCTTTAACATGAACATGTTTCTTTTAGATTTTTTGCGTCGTAGTTGTTTTAGTTTGTGCGCTCAATTTAGTAACTAGTTAGCCTGAAAAGGGAAGATTGGGGGGGAGGTGGAGGGGTGGAGGGGCAAACACATGGTCAGTTGTGCTGGTCAGCGCAGGCCTAGAGGGAGACAGAGAGTATGGTTTGTAAACCACTTTCGACATGCCAAGAAAAAGAATGAAAGAAAGAAACTAATAAAAAGCCAAAGCAAAAAACCACAAGAGCTCATAGCTCAAATACGCTGACAGCAGGCACGAGTTATGCGTACACACACACACATACATATCTCTTTCTTTCTTCAAATGGCCATAAGAGTGCGATATGAGAGGACAGTGTGGAGGGATGGGGGGAGGAAAGAAAAAAATATGTTGAAGCTTTTCCAACTAAATGCTATAAAAATTCTTGACTTAATAGGAAAACAAGACAAGAACATGAAGCTGCTGCTGCCAACGGTGAGACGACGACGTCGTCGACGACAACTTGAGTGGGTGAAGAGAGGGGGGGAAGAACTTGAACAGAACTTGTAGAGGGCACTAAAGAAAACTAACAAGTTACAGCCAAAAGCCAAAGAGCATAGAGGGGGGGCAAAGACAAGACTTTCAGCAGCTGGCCAACAGAAAAGAACAGAAGACGAACACAACTTGAAAAAGCCAAGAAAAACATTTAGTTTGATGATGAAAATCATGGCAATGGCAACAACTATAAAAGCAACAACCAGTAGCAAAAGTCCAAAAAGGAGCGAAGTGCGATGCTGATTTTGGTGATGATACAAAAAGGAATCTCTTCTGCTCTGCCCGCTCTTGAGCGTAAAAAGCCCAACTAAGGAACTAACCAAAACAAGCCAACAGTCAGGCAGCAGGCAACTGCTTGCCACAACAAGCCAAAAGCAGGTCAATAACATTTTAGACGCAAGCAGCAACAGAAGCAGCTGCCACGCAAACGAATTAAAGCATTAATTGTATAAGTTGCTGTTGCAAAAGTTTCTCAAGTGGCTTTCCATATATACAATATACCCTTTAGCCAATTAAAATGATGAGCAGACATTAAGATTGTTACTCAATGCGATCGATAATCTTTTTTTTTTTTTTTTTTTTATAATAAAGAAATATTTATTAATTAGCTCTCTACTACCTAGATTGGCAGCTTAATCTAATTAGATTAACAAAAAATATTTACAAATATTTATATTTACAAGAAAAGAGACATAGGATTAATATCTTAGGGGATGGGTGAATTTGATAGTAATTTACAAATTTTTACAGAAAGTTTTAGGTCAAGACCCGATCCAGCAGGTCTTGAGAGTGGAAGCGTTTCAGTCTTCTTCTTACTCCAGTTCGGGGGCTAGCAGCTCTTTGGGCTGCAATACCTAGTCGTCTGGCCAGGCTGTTTGGGTGATTGGTCAATCTCGCATAATCGCATAATCTCGATAATCACGAGTACAACCCTTCTGTCTAGAGTATCTACTTATTCGATCATCTTGACTCCCAACAAAATTTCTATTTGTTTAAGGGTTTTTTTTTTGGGGGGGGGACGTTAGGTGTGGTTAACGCTTATATTGGATTGTGCGGTTCCTATAATTTATTGTATTTCCGTTACGTTTTCCCGGCTTAGTTGAGAGTACTTTTTTTAATTTCGCATTCATTAGTTACAACTGGATGCGAGAAAGAAGAAGCATTTCGCCTTATCATTTATCTTAGTTGGCCAAAAGTGCGCAAGGTTTGGTTTAAGTTTAATGCCGTTTCTGCTGCCAATTTCGCTTTTAACTTGGCTTTGACTTTGGCATTTTGTGGGCTGATGCCCTTGGCCTCCTCCCCCTAAATTGGTTTTCACGCGTGCAGCTGTTTAAGCCATGGCTTTAAACTTTATTGCATTTGGCGTATTTTCTTTTTTTTTGCTTTTGCACTTTTCTAATTAAAATTAGCGCTAATTTTTATTGCACTTTTCATTGTTGCTATACTTCACCTTTTCGGGTCTTAGTCAACCTGGCTGTATTAAATTAATTGCCCAAAATCAACTGAAGCTGGCCTTGTTAAGCCGCGTCTGGGCTTAAACCGTTAGCTCGTTGCCCGTTTTGCCCTTTTTCACTTGGCCTTTTGTGTATTGTGTGCCACGCGCTGCGCGTGGCCATAACGAAATTAGAACCCCCCCCCCGCCCCGCAAACACCCCCTTTCAAAAAAGTAACTGGCCTAATAACTAATTGTTGCTTAGCAGCAACGGCAACGGCAGCAGCAGCAGCATCAGTTCAGTTTGTAAATTGCGTTAGTATTAAGTGGCCAGAACTGAGTAGAAAATTGAGTTAAGGGCCAAGAGATGGCGAAAAATTTCACAATTTCATTTTCATTTTGGGCTCAAAACGTGCGAGGATTAAACATAAACTGTTTATAATGCAACAGCGATGACTGAAAAACTGTTAAAATATCAGAGCACAGCGCCATCTATGGGACATTAGCGACAGCTTTGCCTAAACATTTATTGTAGCAGACTTTAATACCACTATGTCTGCCTGCCTTTAGGAGTCGTAGATTTCAATTGATTGGAAAAAATGTTTGCAACACAATTTAACGGTAAATGGGAAAATTGTAGTAGTATATTTATTTTTCTTCTTCTTGTGTAAATAGAACACCCTGAATGTAAAAACTAATTCAATTATTTGTGCGCATAATTTAAGGTTTGGTCCGAAAAAGAGCATGAAATTTATATGCAAAACACGCATAAAATTGTTTTCGCTTTTTCCAGCTTGTATTTTGTTTTTTTTTTTGCTCTCTTTCGTATTGCTTTGTGTTCATTATTTATGAACACGAAGAGTGCCTACAAAATAATTGAAGGCAACAATTTTTCGCTGCCCATTTTAAAGTAATCAACAGTTGACGTTGTTGGGTCCAAAGGAAGGAAGGAGGAAGGAGGAAGGAAAAGAACCTACAGCTTGGGTGGCGTTTGGGGTTCTTTCTACAATATTAGGTTAATTTGCTGTTTGGGTGTAATGTTTGCACAACATGAGCACTCTCTGGTTCTGGTTCTGGTGTGGAATGCAGTGGCCCAAATGTGTAAAACATGTTCGTAAAGTGACAATTAAGCCAATTTCGAATGGGCCCCGCACCATTTACCGCAAGCAAAAACGCAGAACGCGCTTCAATTTCTAAACAACAACAACAATTTCTTAATGGCCTCGGATGAGGTTCTTCAAACAGAGAGAGAGAGAAAGAGCGAGAGAGCGAGAAAAGGTAGACAATCAAATGTAATTACACGCACATAAACACGCGAACAAAAAAAAATAAACCAACCAGAAACCCAACCCAATCCAATCCGAAACCAAAACCAAACTCAACCCTAACCCGACCCTTAACACTACCTTGCAGCTGTGGGCAAACCTGGCAAAAGGTAGTCTCAGGAATCACGCAATTTACTATAATTTCACAGAGCTGAAGGGGCATTAAGATCGAGAGAGGAGTAAGGGGGGGGCGGGGCATTAGTGCTCCACTTTCTTGAGATTGCGGACTGTCAATGCGACGACAACTTGGCGACTTTATGGACAGTCATTAGGCAACCGGCAGCCGACACTTAGCCGGCTCAGTTAATTACAAAGCGTACCAGCTAAGTGAGGTTAAATCACAAGTTACAAAGGTAGAGGGAGGGGAGGGAGTTGCGGTTATATACCACATAATTTTACAGCATTTGCGGTGCATAAGAGCCACTAATGCCAAAAAGGGACAAGACGTAGTCGTCTGCTGCACTTAAATGCAGCTGCAAAGATATTTAACTGGTGAGGAATGCAATGTGAAACGAGGCGGAGGTATGAAGAAAATTATAAATTCTCTGCAAATTGCAAATATATAAAGTCATTAAGAGCACTTACAAAAAGCAAGTCCAAGCAAGATTTGTGGCTTATAGTAATAAAGCAACTATCAAAAAGGATTTTAGCTTTAAAACTTTGCCTTAGCCAAAGAGTCCTCCCTTCAAGTACTTATCGAATTGAGCCCATAAAAAGCTTTTTTAATGTTCACCATTTAATCAGTTGTTGGGCTGGAAGGTCAAATGTAAGTAGGCCCATAAGTTCTGTTAAGGGCCAGCGATAATCTAAGGTTATTTATGCAACAATTAATGTTCGACTTACAGACTTATTGAAATCCTTTTGCTAATGATTTTTGTGGCGGGGCGGGGAGGGAGTGAACATTAAGGGCCAGAAAGTACAATGCTTTCGAGCCACTTGATTAGCTTAATTAATAATTGACAAATATTTTTGGCTGTGGCCTAATCAGCCCAATAGGCGGTCACCCTAATCCCTTCAAGAGCCAAGAGCTAATTCAATTACAAGTTTTAGTACGCCGCTGATTAGACGGCAATGCTTTGTGTTTATTAATTTTTATTATTATTTCGGAGTCGTCGACTCCAGCCATCTCCGGCGTAACTGTGATTTATGCCACAGTAGCAGAAAAAATATTCTTTGCTAATTTCACGTGTTTTTTCGTTTCTTACAGACTATGCTCGCGTTGAGGTTGGACCGGAGAATCCGCTACGCGTCGAACGTGACCGCACTGCCAAATTGGAGTGTAATGTGGACGCAAAGCCAAAGGTGCCGAATGTCCGTTGGACACGCAACGGCAGCTTCATTAGCTCCTCCCTGGTGCACACCATCCACCGTGTGAGCGTGCAGGATGCGGGCAAATATACGTGCAGTGCCGATAATGGACTAGGCAAAGCGGGCGAACAGGAGCTCATACTCGATATACTCTATCCGCCCACGGTGGTCATTGAGTCCAAGACCCGCGAGGCCGAAGAGGGTGAAACCGTTAATATACGCTGTAATGTCACAGCAAATCCGGCACCGGTCACCATTGAATGGCTCAAAGAGGGTGCTCCCGATTTTCGTTATAACGGGGATATCCTAACGCTGGCTTCGGTGCGAGCGGAACACGCGGGAAATTACATTTGTCGTGCAGTCAACATTATGCAGAGTCAAGGACAGGAGCGTAGCGAACGTATTGGCAACTCCACGGTGGCACTCCTGGTGCGTCATCGTCCCGGCCAGGCGTACATTACGCCCAACAAGCCGGTGGTGCATGTGGGCAATGGCGTAACTCTAACCTGTTCGGCGAATCCGCCGGGCTGGCCAGTGCCACAATATCGTTGGTTCCGTGACATGGACGGAGAGTTCTCTAGTCGTCAGAAGATTTTAGCTCAAGGACCACAGTACTCCATACCCAAGGCACATCTGGGCAATGAGGGCAAATATCATTGTCATGCCGTCAATGAGTTGGGCATTGGCAAGATGGCGACCATTGTGCTGGAGATACATCAGCCTCCCCAGTTCCTGGCCAAACTGCAACAGCATATGACACGTCGTGTGGCGGATAATGATTATGCCGTGACGTGTAGTGCCAAGGGCAAGCCTGCACCCAGCATTAAATGGCTTAAGGATGGCGTTGAAATCCTGCCCGAACTTAATCTGTATGAGGTCAAAACGAATCCCGATCAGGGTCCCAATGGCATGGTCACCGTACAGAGCATGCTCAAATTTAGAGGCACTGCCAGACCTGGTGGCAATCAATTGGTACCTGGAGACCGTGGCCTATACACGTGTCTCTATCAGAATGAGGTGAACTCGGCCAATTCCTCGATGCAGTTGCGCATTGAACACGAACCGATTGTCCTGCATCAGTATAACAAGGTCGCCTTCGATATTAGGGAAACGGCTGAGGTTGTTTGCAAAGTTCAGGCATATCCCAAACCCGAATTCCAATGGCAATTTGGCAATAATCCTTCACCTCTGACAATGTCCTCGGATGGCCATTATGAGATTAGCACCACAACGGATAACAATGATATCTACACCTCAGTGCTGCGCATCAATTCATTGACACACTCGGACTATGGAGAATACACTTGTCGTGTGGTCAACTCTTTGAATACCATTCGTGCACCAATTCGACTGCAGCAAAAGGGTCCGCCGGAGAAACCTACAAACTTACGTACCGTTGATGTGGGTCATAATTATGTAACGCTTAGCTGGGATCCGGGTTTCGACGGGGGTTTAAGCAAAACCAAGTTCTTTGTCAGCTATCGACGTGTCGCAATGCCCAGGGAGGAACAACTTATACCCGATTGTGCCAATCTAGCGAATGCCAACTCCGATTGGGTTGAGGTCGATTGTCAGAGGGATATACCCTGTAAGGTCACTTCACTGGAACAGCATCAGAGCTATGCCTTTAAGGTGAAGGCTTTGAATCCCAAGAACGGTTCGCCCTACTCCAATGAGATAACGACCACAACGAAAGTCAGTCGCATTCCGCCACCGCTTCAAGTCACCTATGAGCCAAAAACACGCACCCTGGGCATCGATGTGGGCGCCACATGCCTCAATCTCGTTGCAGTTGTGGAAAGCATGTCGCATGCCGATACACCCATGGCCTCGTGGGATCTCGTTGATATACTGGAGAACTTGCAGCTCTCAGGCAATGGACCAACGCACAAGGAGAAGGTCATTGATCCTCTGAATGCGCTACGTCGCAGTGGAGGTGGTCGTGCCTTGGGTCACACCATCAACGATCAAGACGAGGATCATGATGCAAGTCTTAATAATCTGGCTGCCGAACAGGAAGACGAAAATCCCGTAGTGCGAGTTAAACTCTGCTTGCGCAACAATCGCGAACATTGTGGCGATTACACAGATGCTGAAAGTAAGTATTATCTAGGGAGTTTCTATCGGGTTTGAATGGGGAATGAGATGAGCTTCAATCAACTACTGTTTGGCCAAAATGTGTCATTCAGTTCACTTGAGCCATTCACGATCAGCACAACGAATAATAATGATGCAAGAGGTTGAAGCTGAAGCTGAAGAAGAACGCACTGATTTCCATTATGTATATGCAAAGCCATTACGAGCAATTGCGCCACTTGAATAGCCCGGGACAATCAATCAATCACTCATCCATCCATCGACCTTCCAGGCAGGCAACCTGGGTGGTCTGGCAAGCAGGCAACCAACCATCAATCCATCCATCCATCCATTCGTTGAGCCAACCAAACATTCATCCATTCACTTGAGTGGCGTTGCATTTTTCATGGCTTCATTTCATTCAACATTCTCTCTTCCCTCCTCCTTGCAGTTGGACGCCCTTTTATCATGGAGTCAAGTTTGGCCACGCCCACACTGATTGCGATAATCGTGTCGTGCATTGTATTCGCCCTATTTGCGGGACTTCTGCTCATGTTCTGCCGCTGCAAGCGCAATCAGTCGAAGAAGAGCGCCGCCGCCAAGGACTATGAGATGGACTCGGTCCGACCATCGATTGTTGCCGCCCAACAGAATCAGGCACCGCCACCATATTATCCCGCTAGCGGCCTGGACAACAAGGCCCTCGAGCATTCGATGGACCTCGCACTCAATATGGAGGACCAGAAGACGGCACTCTATGCCACACAAAATGGCTATAGTTATCATCCGGGCAGCGGTGTCGTTGGCATCGGTGGCGTTGGCCTCGGCACGGGCATGGGTGGCGGTGTTGTTGGCATCGGCAGCGGTGGCATTGGCGGCAATGGTGTTGGCAGTCTCAATGGTGTTGGTGGCAATGGCGGCGTCGTCGGTGTGACCGGCATACCCGGTTTGACAGGACACACGTTGCCAGGAAATGAATGTAAGTACACACACACACATACATACATATATTGTTCAATACTTTTGTGTGGAATGGAATGTTGAGCGAGAGATTGCAGCATTGTATTGATGGATAACCCTTAAGAGAGACAGTTGGTCCAAGCCAAAGAGTTGAGACTCTTTCCTTTTTAAAGTGTAAAAATCTTTATAATGAAAAGGAATTCTTTTTTATTTCAACCTATATAAAACCTTGTGTGGAATTAAAAGTTGTTCAACTTCAACGTATACGTAATATCACATTTTCCACATAACTTTAGCAAACCAAATGGTTGACAAATTTTCAATACCCTTACACAAAAAAGCTCCAAAAAGAAAGAGATAGAAATAGAGAGGGGGGGGGGCGGTGGGTTAACTAAACCCAAACCTAAACCACTGGCAAGCGTGCGAAATACTTCCGGATGGATCCTTGTGCTCGGACACTCCGGGGCGCCCAAAAATGTTTTGGGTGATTTTTCATTGTCCACCGCAAAACACATCAGAAAACAAAATGAAATCCATGCTGACGTGCAGTCGGTGTATGTGTGTGTGGTATAGGCAAGTGGCATGTTGTGGTGGCGCCCCAACTCTCCACACTCTTTGGGGTGGTTGAGCTTCTGCTCTCACAAATTATGTAGCCCATGAAATGTGAAAAGTGCAAAATGGAGTTGAGTGCAAATCGATGGCGATGCGCATTCATCACGCGCCTCGGCGGGCACAAACACACACACATACATACACCTGCCAAACACACACATAAATATACAGTTGCCGGGCCAAAACACTTCAACTTCCGTTGTAAATTTGTTGAAACAGCAATTTTTTGCCCTAAACGTTTTACGTTTCTCGCTGCAAACATTTTTTTTTTTTTTTTGTAATATACTTGCCATTTTGTTGTTGTTGTTGTTGTTGTTGTTGTTGCTTGACGCTCACGTCCATTCATCCTAGCAATGCGTCCTTGTCGTCGTTATACAAGTGACGCCACCAATTTCCCCAAACTCCCCCTCCCAACCCCGCTTTGCTCAACAAATGAAAATTGCGCACAAAATGAATGCGTAAAACTGGACCCACAACAACAACAACTGCCCTTTGTCCGTGTGCCCCTCTGCGGTTTCACACAATACGCAATACAATTCATTATTAATTGTTGTTCTGGTTTACATTTTTTTTTCCACCCGTTGGAAACCCCTGGTTGTCGTCATGCTGCGGCTTATTTGGTGTGGGTGGAAGGAAGGGTGTGTTAGCTTCATGCCCCATAAGAGGTATTAACCTTTAACATGTTGAGCACACAAATTGGTTAGAGAATTCTTCACTGCTTTTTAATGGCCTTGAGGCTTTGGAGGGATTTTAGGCCAACCTTAAGGGTATTTGTTTGTTTTCAAGCTATTGAATTTTAAAGTGTATTCACTCTTCGACAATCTCGAGTTAGAAAGTTCCTTTCCCATTTTTTGCTTCCTTATCGCTTGTATTTTGTAATGACGTGCAAATTAAAAATTCCTTTTTTTATGTATGTGTGTTCAAAGTTGTTGCTGTTGTTGTTTTCGGCTAAAAAGCAATAGAATTTTAAGCTGCTGGACACCAAATTTAAATGCAATATTTTTCCCCAGAATTTTGGCCAAAAGTTCTGATGATGATGATAGTAAGCAATTGGTAACAAGGAGGGGAGGGCGAGTTGCCTATTCTGCAAATGGCAGCCATTGTATTGTGAATGTATGTGTGTTTGTGGGTTAGGGTTTTTGGGTGCTGCCTGCGCCCTCATTCAAAAAGTTGCCGAGTTTCAAGTGCTTTGGCAAATGCCAATTAAAATTGTTCAAGTGCCGCCCTCGCACACAAAAAAAAAAAAGTATTCAAGGGGCAGAAGAGTGAAAGAAAATCTTTTTGTTGTTTCTTTCGTGTTTGTCTGCTAGCAAACATTGGCACTTAATTGCATTTTAAAAGAAATGCGCAAGCGGCTAATTTGGCTAGTGAAAGTGGCAAAAAAACAGGTGGCATGAATAATAAAACGCGCAGACAGCCAGCTGCAACACAGCTGTGCTGTGCAACACACACACATACTAATACAGATTTCCAGGTATTTTTCGCTGCTGTTGATTGTAAGCGCTAATTGCTGCATAAGAAGCTGCCTTTGGCATCGCGCATACACACCACCCCCTTTTTCAGCCCCCCTCTTTTACGTCTTTTTCCCTAATGTGCTTTGTTGTTGTTTTGTTTGGTATTCCTCTTTGCCATTGTTGTTGTTTTTGTTGTTGCTGGTGGTGCACTTTGGACTCGTTAAGAGCTCAACCGAAAATTGCCGCAATCGTCGCATAGGCCAAAAACCTAATGAACTTTGCATGTCGACGACGACAACGACAATAAAAACAATGGTAAAAAAAAGTGGGTGGTGGTTGGGTTTTTGAGGGTTTGAGGCAAGCAAATTGCAGCCAATTGCAAAAATGGCACACAAAAATTGTTCATTCTTTCGCTCTTAATAATCCCCACAGAACGTTTTAATTATTTTTGAATATTCAAAAAAAAACCGATGTGTAAAAGCTTTAGTACAGGTTTAACTGTTAATTGTTATTGCATTAACAGCTGGTTTGGTTTCGTTTTTTTGTGCACTTAAAAAATAATTAAAAGTGCTGCAAAGTGTTTTTGCTCTTGGGTGGAAATCGTTTCAACTACAAAATGAAATAAAAGTGTTGAAACTTAAAGCAAATATTATGCGATAATAAGTAGCTTAGTGGTCTAAAAATCTTTTAGATACTTTCGTTGCACATAATAGAGATTTGCTTTGAACCCAACAGTTTATTATATTGGCTTTTGTGTGTTAAGGCTTTTCATATACAATATGGTCAACGTTTGTCATCGTTTTTCGATGAACTGCAATCTGTGCCATGTCAGCAGCTGTGTTTAGATTTTAAAGCCAATTAGTTGTTCTACGCAACACAAACAACAACAACAGTAGCAGCAGCAGCAAATTGTGAAGCCGGCAAATGTAGCTCATAGATTCTCATGTCATTGAATTGTGCGGTCAGCTGGCCAAGGCTGGCCAACAACGACAACGAGCTCAACAATTACAAGACAAACATGTTAAAAACGCGCCTAAAAGGCTGCTGCACAAAATGTTGTTCGAATCGTGGCATCGTTTGTGTGGTTTGAGTTCTCGTTGTGGGTCGGGGGCAAAACTATTTTTGCGGCTGTTTGCTTTGCGGCCCCATAGCTGCATTTTAAACAAGACCAGAAAAGCAGACACACACACACACACACCAACAAACACACACACACATAAACATAGACAAACAAGCGCAGACAACATTTGTAGCATCGAGCAGAGTTCATGGCTTTATTTATTTAGCGCATAAATTTTCAGCGCGCTAAAGATTTTTTCTGCAACCCAATTTGGGGTTTTTTTTTTTGGCTTTGTTGGCTTGGTTTGTTTTGTGTGTTGTTTGCTTGGCTGCCTTTTTTAGTATGCAGGGAGAGGTTTCAGCCGACGACAGCGACATTTGTTTACATTTATTTGGGTTTTTTCCTTATTTTTTTTGGAGTACATGTCCTCTAGACAACGTTGTCGTCGTCGTCGTTGTTTGTTGTTTGCTGCTTGTCTAGCCGTAGGCGTAACTAAAAATCCTGCTCACGCCCCCCATCCTCCCCTGTTTACAACTGACCAGTTTCAGCATAAAAATTTCGAGTTGTTACAACAAACTTTCGCTTGGTTTGGCTCACATTTTGCTTTAAGCCATGAACATTTTAAAGGCTTGTTTTTCTGTATGCTGTCATTGAATCTAAAGGTTGCGTTGTGTGTTGTTTTTTTGGTCTTCTCAGAATTTGGGATTTGCTGTTTTGCTAGCAGCATTGATTTGTCCTCTTTTAAAATGTATTTATTTCTCTCATCATCTAATTTACATTTTTAATCGGTCGTTTTTCTGGGCTGCTTAACTTAACCCAAATGCCAAAAAGGGGAGGCTGGCTAAACAAATCTGACAAAGTTCGAATAAACAAACTATTTATGAGATGGGTTAACAAGTCACAAACGATAATCAGAGATACTATATAATGAATATGTTTCATTTTCATCACTTTTCAAGTAATTTTCAAGCTGCATTTAAACCTTTTTTGCCTGCCTTCAACTTTAAGAACTCTTCAAAAGCTACACAGCTTCTACTTGACTTTTCGAACATAAATATTTTTTCTTAAAAAACTAGCAGTAGTTGTAATAATTTCTTGTTGTGTTTATTATTCTTGAAGCAAGTTTGATATTAAAGCCCAAAGCCAACTTGATTACAAGTGCATTTGATAATCTTTTATAATGAATTTTTTTTTGGGGTGCGCGCGCGAGCGCTTACAAAGATTCTATGCGAAAGTTTCGGCTCAACTTGACCTCGTTACGTGTTTGTGTGTGTGTGTGTGTGTGTGTGTGTGTGAATGGGCGTATACTTAATATTATGTATACTGCTTTGGCTTGAAGACTGGACCAAATAGCGAAAGTTGCGCTCGCGAAAACACACACAAAAAATTGTAGCTTTTGCCTGAAAACTTTGCCACAAAAACTGGCAATAACAAAAAAGGCCCGCCAGCAACAGAAACTGGAGCGAATGAACAGGAATCTCAACAGAATGGCAAGCGATGGGGGGTTGGTAGTCTGCCTCTGCGCCGTGTATGCGCCCCTCTCTCTCTGCCTTTCTGCCATTTAACATTTAAGCGCATTTGGGGCAAATGCCGTGCAGGCAGGCTGTGCGTCGCGACGCGACGCTAATTAAAAGTGCAACAAGAAGCTAAAGCAAAGGTCGTCAGAGAGTAGAAGAAGAGGCAGATGCTGAAGCTGAAGCGTGCCTAAAGTTGGGTCGCAGGTTAGTTGCGGCGCGTGTGGCGCCATTAACACCGTGTGCTGTGCTGTGCGCTGCTGCTTCAGGTGCCAGTCAACCAACTTTGGACAACTCTAAACCAGCTGCCGCTGACTGACTCTCTCCCTTTTCGCATCTAAGTTTTTGTGTGCTGCTGCCGTTTAGTTAACCGTTAATGGCATTTGAAACTGTTTTTATTGTGTGGCTGTTGCTGCTGCTGCTGCACAAAAATGTTGCATAATTATAAGCGCTTCCGGTTGAGAAACTTTTTGCGCCCCGAGAGTGAATTAGAGCCAAGAGTTTTTGAGAGTTTGATGGCTTGCAACTTTGCCACTTTGGCCCAAAGAGTCGTTAACAACGTGCATAGCATTTTAGCCCAAAAGACACTTGAGCAGCTTCTGTGCAGAAATTAATAAGCCCACCATTGCCTGCCACCAACCCCCCTGCCTATTTATGGTTCGTGCTTGGGCCCAAACTATGCCACCGAGAAACAGTTATTTGCACAAATCAATGTGAAAAGTTTTTGAGCCCCCGAAAACTTTAATTGCGCGTCGCGTAACAAACAAAAAGTAGGCAAAACACAAATTGTCCCCAGCATAACAATGGAAATGCATTAAAATTCCAAACGGTTTTCCATTTTTTTTTTTTGGGAATTTCTGTTATTATTTTGTATATTATTTGTCCACGATTTTTGGTTGCCGCCCCATTTTCCAAAGAAACTTGCGCAATCAAAAGTTGAGCTCGAACAGATTTGATGCTTATCAAATTGAAAAGTTTATTATTTTTCCTTACTTTTTTATGCTGTTGCCTCTTACTGTAACTGTTACTGTTTTCTTGCCTGTTTCATGAAGTTTTCTCGTCCACCAACAACAAAATATATATCGCATAAAATTACAATTGGAAATATGCAAAAGGCAGAAACGTTGACTGGTCGTTCAAGTAGAAGAATGAAAATGAAAATGGGAATGAAAATGAAGTTAATATTATTACTGTTTTTTAGTTTTATGGCTAATCATAAAAATTATCACGCCCACAACCATGTCGAGCATAAAAGCGAACACGCAATGGTGGGGAGGAAACAGCTGGCAATGGAGCAGAGAGTTGAGAACTCAATTGCTTGCATATTCCGCTTGTTTTGGATTAGCACAAATTGTCATAAATTTGTGGAGCACACGACACGACATGAAACATGAAACAATTTCGTTGGCATTTCAACAACTCGTGGGTAGATGAAAGAAATGAGAAGGTTTAAGCGCGATTGCTGTAAAGAATTCAGATCTCAATGCAAAATCTATCTTTAAGATAAAAGACTTGCTTACAACTCTTTGGCTTAACTAGGCGAATCGCTGGCGAAAGCGTTTTGCAGACACAACACCAATTATACGCCTTTACGACTCAAAATTCAAAAAAAAAAAAAAAAAAAAAAAAAAAAACTTTGTAGTTGTCGTCGTTCTTCTCTTCTCCTTTTTTTTTGGCAAGCGTGCGTTTAATATTTATGAGTGATTTATCACGATATAAAAATAATAATAAATGCGAGTAACAAAGGCTGCGTGCACGCACAGCACAGCACAGCGATGAAAGGAAAAGAAAAGAAAGGCTGTGGCAGTGGCAGTGGCAAAGCCAAGTAGCAAGTAACGAGCAGGATGAAAGGACCAAAAATGGCAAGTCCTGTAACAAGGCGCATTGCTTGTCAACGCCTTTGTTCTGGCGCGTAACAAGCACCGCAAGGACACAATGTGACATACCCTTACCCATCATTTCTCTGCCTGCCCTGCCCTGCCCTGCCTTCAACCCGCTTTCATGCTTCGTTTCGCGTAGCTCGTAAAAAAATTTGTCAACAAAACTTTCACTAGCATGAAAGGCAACTCGTGAGAGAAAGTTGTCAAAAGACAGAGAGAGAGAGAAAGAGAATGACATAGATTTGTAAGATTTACGATGATGACGTTCCTTGGCGTAAGTTATAAGTGGCGTATACGCAATTTATGCATTGTATGCCCTGCGCTTCAACTATTAATTATGTCTCCAGTTAATAAAATCATTTTTCTCGCCCTTTCTACCGTCATTTTTATGCGCTAATCAATGAAACGCTATAAAAACGATGAAACCTTTTTTTTCGACATTTAGTTTGGTTTTGCTTTGCATATTATTTATTAAACGAAGTTTTTGTTTGTTTGTTTGTTGGCCAGGCGCCATATATCTGTCTGTCAGCCAGAACAAAAAATGTCCACATGTGAATTATGTGCGTTCGCTGTGGCGGATTTATGCGACACTTGTTCGAGTTCAGTTACAGCTCGATGCTCTCTTTTTTCTACAATACTATTTCACATTTCAATTACTCATATCGTGTTTTTTTTGTAATTTTTTGTTGCAGGGGTCAACATGGGCTACATGGAAAACAATTATTCGAATTCGAACAATGGCGGCAGCGTCAACTCACAGGATTCGCTCTGGCAAGTGAAAATGTCCGCAGCAGCGGTGGGTAATCAACAGACAATGGTCCAAGCGCCACATAATCAGTATGTGGAACAGCAGCCCACCTATGGCTATGATCCGCTTACACATGGCGGCTATGGCGCCGTCGATGATTATGCCCCGTATCCACATTTGACGGCCACGCCCAGCCAAGTGGGCGATGAATATCACAATTTGCGTAACAGTCAAAATCCGTCCCGGCAGGATTACTGCAGTGATCCCTATGCATCTGTACAGAAGCCCAAGAAGCGTGTCGATCAGCATTTAGGTAAGTTCAATAACAAATATCTAGCTACTAAGTAAAGTTAGGTTATGAAAAAATTTTAATTAACCTCAGAAAACTTTTCTAGAAGCATTAACAGAATAGAACAGAACATTATTAATCCCTTAGCTGGATTCTAGCTATAACTACGAAACAAATCTACTCTTAAGCCAAACAAGACTTAGTGATGAGAATAAGGCAACGTTATACTATGCAAAAACTGTCAAAACGAAGTAAGCTACATGGAAAAGAAAAACAAGAAGTTGCGCAGCAAATCTGACAACTTTCATCGCAGCGAGGAGTTCGTTTCTATACTTATGACACATTAAGCACCCGGGTCTCGTGGCTATCTACCAACTGTTTTTCAAAAGTTCACAACTTTAAGGCCAAAACAGAAACACACACAGAGAGAGAGAGATGGGACAGAAAAAAAGGGGTGCCGTAGGGGTAAAGTAGGGTACGGTAGGGAGTGTAAGTGGCTAAGGGTCGCCTGTCAAAACTTACACACTCTGTGTGTGTGTGTGTGTTTGGACTCGGACTTTCAGTTATGACAAGTTAAGCAGTTGGATATCAGCTAACGTCGACCCCAAACACAGACAGAGCAGCCTTATGCTAATTATATATATACGTAATATGTAGATATGAATGTCTGACCAAGCCTGACACCCCTTTCCTTCCCCCTTTGTTCCCCCCTGTGGACATGTCACTAGTGCGCCAGTGCGATAGGCATTTTGCGATAGGTTGTTGTTGCTTAAAGGTTGCCTCTGTTACTGTCTGCTGCACATTTATCCTAAACAGTCGCCATCCCTGTCTGACTCGGCTTAAAGTCTTTGGCAAAACTTTTTTTTTTGCTTAAAGCTCAACGAAGCACAGAAACACATCAACAACAAAAATGTGAGAAGCTCCCTTTGGCAGTTTTTGCTTGTGCGTGCGTGTTTGTGTGTGTTTTTGCTGTTTGTTGTAATGCCAATAACACCGCAAGTGTTTTAAAATATTAAATAATAAAAGGAAAAAACGAAAAGCTTGCAAGAAACCGAAAAAAAAAACAAGTAAATAAATCATAAATGTTGACCAGCGAACAGATGGCCTATAAAATGTTGGCTCAAAGACAATAAGGATTTATAGACTGGTTAAGATTTTATGAGCACTTTCTGTACGTAACTCAAGTCCAGCTAACCCTTTTTAGAAGAAGTAGTACAGGGTATTAAATATAGAGCGTAGCACAACTGACTGCAATCAGACGGCCACGGGGCGTATGCGTGATGATGTTGCTCTGGCCAAATGTAGCTACTGCTACGTATGTGTGAGTGTGTTGTTGTGTGTGTGTGCTGCGTATTTGTGTTATCTTTACGGTTTATGAGCGAGCACACCCGAAAGAAAACAAAAATATACTAAATAAATGTATATAAAAATGTTGCTGTTGGTGTTTCTGTGTTTTGTTACGTTGCGGCTTTTTATTGCCCAGCTTCGTTGCGGCAGGACGACGAAACAGGACTCAAAATATAGTATTGTTGTTGTTTCGTCCACGCTTGAAATTGTGTTATTTGTAATGCGTATGTGTGTGTGTGTGCGGTCGTGCGTGTGTATAAAATGCAAAAGCGTAACACAAATACAACAAATTTTGCGGTTGCTGCCTTTGCGTCGGCTGCATAACAAAACACACATTGACCACGCCCCCACCTCTCGCCCCCTTGCCGCACCAGCTGCCAGTCGACAGCACCATTTGGCGGTCAAACGCAACAAAAAAAATAAATCGAGTTGTGTGCCAAAAACTAAGAAGAAATGCGCAACCAGCAACAACAACGCAAAATAATAACAAAAATTCGCAAATGTCAAACTGCCATAGAAGCATTCCCAGTTGTGAACAGATATATATAAACATATGTATATGACATGCAGATATTTGTGTGTATACACTCTTTGCTAAAACACATGCGTGTCAATAAAATGCAGTTGCATATGGCTGAACGAATGAAAGATACTCTTTAATGTTCACTTCTGATTGTTCAACATATTCCCTTATCAAACTTATAATACCCCAAATGCAAGTGCATTTCAAATGTGCCCCACGAGTGCCGTCAAAAGCAAAGCAACTAAAAACTGCAAAAGCATACAGTTCAAATGGTGTGTGGCAAGTGCGGGTGGCAAGAGCGGGTGGCTGCTGTTGCAGACATTGACAGTGCAACAATATGCAAATACATCTTCATTACATTGATGCGTCAGCTTATGCACAGCAATGTGTGTGTGCGTGACTATCTATACATATGTGTGAGTGTGTGGCAACATGTTTAAAAGCTTTTACACTTGCCAAAGCTGCAGCTGTAGCTGACTTTAGTGCCACTGCACAAGCAGCTGCTGCAGCAGAGAGTGAGGCACAGCTAGGTTAGCCGGAAGGAAGGAAGTCTACGTGGGGTGTTGGGGCAACAAATGCTGCGTAAGCAACATAAAAATAAAAACCATTTTTTTGGTTTTCCCTTTTTCCTTCTTGTGGTTATACGTTAAAGAGGGAGGAGAGGCGTGGCGTGTGCTGATTGATTATGCAGACTTTTGTGTCAGTTGCTGGCGCATTTTCGCACATGGAGCTTAATTCATCATTAAATCAGCGAAGCACAGGCGAGAAAGTAAGAAAGAGAAACAGGGAGAAAGAGAAAGCAAGGGTTAAAAAGAGAGATAAATAACAGTTGTGAAGTGTGGGGTGATGAAAGATGATTTTGCACACGGATAATGCGTATATTTTGGTGTTTAAATTTTGAAGTGAAAGGTAAAAATGCAGCATGAATACAAAACTGCAACAAAAATAAATTCTTAAAAAAAAATAACCAAAGAATTCAACTTCTCATGCAAATCTTTCAAAAATGCTGTTATGATTGGATGTAAGCCAACACTGTAAGCCAAATTATCAACACATAAGTTGAACGAATAATACACAGATTTGACTATAAAAACACACACTTGCAGCTTATATAACACAGCAACCAGATACACAAACACTTTAGTGCAAGAAGCTGATGCAAAATGCAGTAATAATAATCTCTAAAAGCTAGAAAAACAACCGGATTTTTATAGACGAGTGTACTTAGCAGCAAAACGATCTGTTTGTGGATGAGAAGCTTACTTTTCAGATAAGGTTTAAAGAATTCTAAGATCTCTTCAAGTTTACTAACTCGAAGCCCATTTAAAGTTTTCAAGCAAATAGATACCTTTAATCAAGTCAATCGACACTTGTAATAACTTTCTCTCATAAAGTTGGAACTTGTGCAACATTTGTCGGGCTTAGAAAGTGCAGTTATGCTCTTAGACCCGGCCAATAACTGCCGTCGTTGAATGACGCGCAACTTATTCAAAGCGCCATAAAATCAGCACCTATCCCCAACATCCAACATCCTCCACACCCTTGCCTTGCCGACCATACATACATACGATTATCCTGTGCAAGTCAAGTCGCATAAATCATGAGTCGGCAAAGCGAGTCGAGTTGAGACTTTAACAAGTAGAGAAAAGTAGAGGATTCCAACTCGCAGGCAGGCAGGCAAAAAAAACGAGCTCTACTAAACACACACTAAGTGGATTTGTGAGGCTGTGCAGCAGCAAAAAAAGAGTATGTAAAGTGCGCGGTGGCAAGGCGGAAGGGGCAACAATGATAAGCGACTGCGCTTGCTTCTACTTTTTCTATGTGTATGTGTGTGTGTGTGTGTTTTTGTGTATGTTTGTTTGTTTTGTGGATAAACTCGACTGCAATTTGTTTACTTTCGACAGTTTTTGGTGAAATTTACTAACTAAAAGAAGGCAAAAAACTGTGGGTTATTACGAGCTTAGCACCCAAACAGAAACAGAGCCAACAGCAGCAGCAACAACATAGAAACATGGCCTGTGTGCCCCTTTGGGCCAACAAATTTGCATGAAAGGGCTAACAGGAAAAAAAACAGCACAAAAACGATGAGAAATAACACACATTTGCTTATACAGCAAGTAACAGTAAGGATGCTTTGAGTACGTAAATGATGAACTAAAAGGATATGCTGTAGTTAAACTAGAGTTAGATACGTTATCCTTGCCCTTAAGGTCCTTGACAACACCTCTATGCTACGCTAGTTACAGGGTATATGAAAAAGTAGACACAACCCGTTCAACGGTGCGTATGCTTAACGCAAAAACGATTAAGTTGTTTCAAGTCGATTCGATTGCAGAAAGCGAAGAAACACTGTGCAAATTGAAAGATAGCAAAAGTGTAGTGGACAACCCGACCCGGAAAAAAAGGAAAACAGCTAAAAGAAAAATACGTTAAATACCCACCTCAATGGGAGTGTGTGCGAGTGTTTGTGTGTGTGTGTGTAGGCGTGGCATGCATAAAGTTATGCGCATAATACGCACAGCTCACGTATTGGCCATAAAATACGATAGAAAAAGCGACAGCGAGACAGACTGAGAAAAAGCGAAGGAAATCCTTTAAAAAAAAAGAGTTAAAAAAGGAGTAAAAGAGAAATAAAAACATTGAAACGAAAAGCGGATTCACAGTTCTTGCTGCTGCTGTTGTTGTTGTTGCTGTGTGCTCTGACTTTTTAGCTTGGCAGAGCATTCCTTTGCCCAGGCAACGGCAACAGCAGCAGCAGCTTTTTGTTGTTGCTGCCTTCTATTTTGGGTCAAGTTTATGCAGATGCCAAAAGCTGTAGAATGGGCGACAAACGCGCTTTGAAATTTTCGCACGCCGCACATGCCTCTATGCTAAGGAGAGAGAGGCGCCAAGAGAATCGGAGTGGGGGGGGCATGTTAAAGAGCAGTTGTTAAAAAGGATTTACCGTTTTCTATATATATATTTTGTATGCGAGCCATGTGAGAGTGTTCGAGCCAAAAGCGGCGGCGGTTGGAGGCGAGCCGAACATTGGTATTTGGCCAGAATAGAATAGAAAACGAAGAGAAAGTGTTAAACATTTTTCACTCGAATGCGGCGATTTCGATTTTGAAATTCAAATTCCAATAAATTTTCCAACGATTTGGCACACACACAAACCAAACCAAACCAAGAATGCAAACGGGCGCAAATCCTTCACTTTCTTCTTTGGCGGCATTTGCATTTTTTTTTGCAATGCCAAAGAATTTTAAACAGCTCTGCGCCGTTAAATATGCAGCAATTTGTAGACAAAGATGTGATTCAAAATTAATGCGCTGTTTACACATGTGCCAGATTGCGCTGGCGCCGATGCTGATCCTTTATCCTGCGGATGGTTAATAGCCTGCAGGATAGCAGCTGCCCACGTTTTGCCCTAGGGGGCGGTCGAAGCTGCGGCAGGCAACTGTACAACAATTGCTGCTTGCTGCAATGTTGACATTCGAATGCAATTTGCAACAACTTCTCGAAATGTAATTAATTTTTTAACGACCACGGCTCGTTAGTGACAAAAAACAAGCCAACGTTTGTCACAAGGATTCACTCAACTGGCAAATTAAAAGAATTGCATCCGCAACTAGTACGAAAAAAAAAACATGCAACAACAGCAAACTGTTAAAGGCAACCAACTGACAATTTTAAGCTGCGTTTCCACATGGGGAGGGGCGAAAAAAAAAATGGTCAAAGTGTTAAAGCTGCTTATGCAAAATCAACGCGCCAGCGAATAAACTTTAAAAGTCGCAACCAGCGAAAAAAAAATAAAAAAAAAACGTTGAATAAACTTTCATCAGAATTGAAGTCAATTAATTTGCATTTTTCCAGGAATTTTCTTTTCTATGAAAGTGAATAGTTGGAAAAAAAAAGAATCTAATATGTGAATACTGATGAATTGAACGCTAAACAGAATAAAACAGAATTTATGTTCATCATTTAAGCACAATGTTATGCAAACCATATCAAATCTTAAGTACGTTTCAGTATGCGTGTGTGTTTGAGCTCATTTTAGGCCAAATAATAAAACTCATAGCTCGTAAGCACACTCATATGCATTCTAGCAGCCTTTTTTCTTAGACAATAATAATGTAAGCTATGCAAAATCGAACGAATTTTCGCTAACCATATTCTTGGCTTTTTTTCTATCTCTCTTCTTACACATTCTAAACACACACACATTTATGCCTCTCACAAATCACAAAAATATGAAAAAATCATTTGAAAAATATATATGTATCAACCATGCACAGCGGACATCATTCAGGATGTTACGCTCTAACGGAGCGCTCAGGCTGAAGTAAGTTAATGCCAAGCCAAGGACATCATCAGAATCCTTGCGCAATGATGCCTATGATGATGGTTAAGAATTTTTGAGTTGCCTTTTTTTTTCATTTTATACCTTCATTTTGTTTATGCTTGTTGCAGCTTTTTTTCGCTTTGCTAGAAACACACACATACTACACACAGAGACACGCCCACACACATACACACACGCACACACAAATTCAGTTCATCGTGTGTTTGATTAAAAATAGAAAACAGTTTTTGATTAGCATTTTCTTCTTCTATTTTTTGAAACTTGTTTGGTTCGTGTTTTTAATTGTTTGAGCATGATTTTCAAGATTTTTGCGTGGTTGTTGGAAAAACTAATTTCGAACTTAATTTTCATTTTACAGATTCACCATATCACGACGTAAGCGGTCTGCCCAATCCCTACAACATGGAGCACATGGAACAGGACGAGGTCCTGCCGCCACAACAGCATATGTCCCTCAGCTACGATGACAGTTTCGAGGGTGAATATTCGACAACGCCGAATGCCCGAAATCGTCGTGTCATACGCGAAATTATTGTCTAAAAAACAACTTTAAAAAGTAAACAACAAGAACAAGCACTCTTAAACTCTACAAACACTTTCACACACACATACAACCTGCTCATCATGCATCATACATCATCATCATACAAAAAGAAAAGAAGAACTCCCATTCAACATTACAACGAAATCTCAAGTTTTTCTTTCTAAGTTTTGTTTGTTTTTTTATTTGTGAAAAACTCAATTTGAGAAGTGGCCATTTTGAACTTTATTTTATATACAATAATATATAATTTTTTGTTGTTATATAAGCAAGTATGATATCGATAAGTTGAGGGTACGTGTGTTGAGTTTTATTGGCAACGAATTGATTTAAGGCATCGAATTCTCATTATCAAGAAAGAAGGCAAAAACAACCGCTCTAGTTAAGGTCGTGGCAGCACTTTGTTGACACTAACACACACACACACACACACAGACACAACATACACCATGCACTAAATGTTAAATACGAGCTACTTACTTATACATATATAGGAGCAGTTAAGTACGAGTACAGTAATACCTATGCTATGAGGTCCCAGTCGCATGCATTCGCAAAAAAAAAAAAGAAAAAGAAAATAACTTAAAAGTTAAGTTAAGCATCAAATGTTGAAATGAGCAAATTTCAAAAAAGAAGGAAATAAGAAAAGAATATATCTCACACGTGTTTTTCGTAAGGCAAATGCAAACCGTTCACCATAGCGTCTAAGAATTTAATCCGTTAAGAAATGTGGTCGCGAATTGTTTGACTTTGACTTTCGAGCGCTCATAAGTAGGCAAAAGAAATATTAAAACAAATTAAGTAATTTTTGTTGTCTACTTAACAGCTTCGAAGGGCATGTTCAAGACGTCTTAGTTAAAAATGAAAACAAAAAATTAAGTTAAATATATTATATACAAAAAAAAAAAAAAAAACAGTACGACCTGCCACAAAAAAGCAACTAAATTTATTTACTTTACGAATAATTTTAAATTTTTTAATAAAAAAAATAGAAAAAAAAAAAAAAAAATATTTAAACTAAAGTGAAAACAAAATGTTGCTTTAAGTAAATTATAAAAAAAAAAAAACTTTACAAAAATTATTACAAATAATTCAAAAAAATCATATAGAAAAACAAAAACAACTGTGTAGCTTGACAACTTTAAATTGATTTCAAAAATTACATATTTAAAAACTTATTTTGTTTCGTTCTGTGAGCATTCTGTTAAAATTCAAAATTTTCTTATATAATTTTTTAAAAAAAGCTATTAACATATGATTAAGTTATCAATATATATATTTTTATACGTACTCAAATATTAGTGTTTGTATTTTTTTAATAACTGTTTTTAATCGCGTGTTGTTCGATAATATTTCTGTTTGTTTTTGCAACTTATTGACGTTGGCACACAAAATGCAAAAGGGAATAAATGATGAAAGAGGGAGAAAAGTAAAAAGTTTTTGTAGCTAAGAATTAATTGTAAATACATGTGTAATTTGTATATATTTACTTGATATACAAAGTAAATAAGCGACAGCGAAAAACTTAAATATAAATTGTAGTTAATTTTAAACAATTTCAACATGAATTTAACTAGTAAGCTAATTCATTAAGCAACAAACCATGTTTAAAAGCAAATGCCACAACAAAACTAAAAAAAATAAAGAAAATTATAATAAAAACTGCATCACAAGTGAAAAAAACATCTCGTTAAAGAACAAAAAGCAACTGCGACAAGAATCTTTATTATACATAAATTATACACTTTAAAGCGATGATATACATATACATTATATATATACAACAAACATAACATATACATCTACATCTACTTATTATTTGTAAATAAGTAAAAAACAAACACATATTTTAATTTCAACAAACAAAACAAAAATCCATTAAAAATATATTTCCAAAAAAAAAAATATATATTCTTTTTATTTGGCTAACGGGAATTAGTTTCTAAAATTTAAAGAACTTTCAATTCGATCGCTTTTTTGTTGGACTTTAAACCAGTTTTTTTTTTTTAATGCAGTTAAATAATTTGTGTGTTTCGTGACATTAATATAGCCAGTCAGCAAGAAGAGCGAGCAACAAGAACAACATGAAGCTCTTGCCTGGTTGCATAATGTGGCAGGGTTCTCATTTGATTGGCACCAAATTTATTGCATGCAATTTGACTCGGCAAAGTGGCAGCGCTGGCAGCAGGACTGGCAACACTGGCGTCGGCGGCGTCCGGAAGTAACACGACACTTGACATTTTAATTTAATGCCGTGCGCAGCCGTCGCTGACAAACGCTGCAGTTTGCATAAGCAGCAACAACAACAACAAACTGTCAGAGGCAAGCAGAGTGTGAGGTGCAAGGACAAGTGTCCTTTCTCCTAACATAAAATCGATGATGTTGATGATTATTATTGTTATTATTATTACTAAGGTACGCAATTTAAGTTACTTACATTATGTTCCTGGGCGCATTAATTAGTAATGCACAGCAATTTGCTTAGTTACTATCTTAAATGTTTCGGTAGTGGCAGGTGCTTAATAATGCTAATATTAATAAGAATTCATAATTACTACAGCTGGCACACAAAATTGCCTTGTCAGAGGAGGAGGAGAGCCCAAGTACATTGTTCAAGCTTGGCATTTCATTACTAAATAATGCCACAATTTAAGCATCTCTTTACTAAGCTTTACTCAAGCAGCAGCAGCAGGAGGCACACACACACATACACATGGTAAAACAATATGCCAATCAGGCAGAGCAATAGTTATTTACTTGACAGCAGCAACCTATTGTTTTTTTATTGTCAGTTACAAAATACGAAGAATTTCTGAAGGCATACAGCAATATGCGAGGGCTGAAAGGTAAGTAGTTGCAATGACAGCAACACTAAGAAGTTTGGTTTAAGTTAGGAATGTTTTCTGAGAATTTTAACATAGAATTCTGTCCTCGGGCAAATGAATTTCCTATCAACATTCGTTTCAGCCACAAAGCGATGAAGATTTAATACATTTCAGGCGCATACTTTAAATATTTGATAAATTGTTTCACTTTAGATAGTTTTTGACAAGATATTTTACTTGCATTCTCGTCATTGTTGGTTTTACTATAAAGCAAATTAAATAAATAAATGTCATAAATATGATGTTAAATATTAATGGAACTCTAACACGTAAAGACAGAGGAAAACAAATTGAAATAATTATTTACAATGCAAACGCAAGAATTTAGGCAATGCTAAGCATGAAATCAAGTGCCAACGAAAAATGCAAAGTTGAAGCCAGCTAAACGACTAACTAATACTCTGCAATACAGATGAAAATTGGTTTGTATAAACGATGTGTTAAATAAATTAAGTCAAAAGTCCGCATACTCTTTTCCCATGAGTCAAAATATCACATTTAGATTTTTTAGCAAGGAGTAAATAAAAATACGTGATGGCAATTTGAAATGTGCAACAGCTGCAACGCGTTGCTGCACTGAATAACATATGTTGTCGAACTAGGCCACTGGCCACTATAAATATATGTATCTACATATGCATATATGCGTGCAAATCTACTGAACCTGCTGACCTGCTGACGACCTGTCGTCCTGTCGTCCTGTCGACCCCGCCCATCAGTACAGCATTCATTCTTTCAAATGTCAGCGAGTGAGTCGAAATAAAAGCGTGTACCCATATATATATGCAATTCATTTACTTCCATTTCAGAAGATGTGCCACGCCCACACACACACGGGGGCTGAGGTGAAGTACGATGTGGTGGTGTGGTATACGTCAATTAAAGTGCTGCCGGTGCTGCCTAATTGGATTTATGCCACATTTATGTGTGTGTAGGTGCAAATTCGTAGAAATGCGAGGCAAGCGAGGCTTGTGCTAAAAATCACCAGCATAATGAGCTACCCCAAAAAGCGAAGAGGGGAAGAGAGAGGGGGCGTAGCGTAGACCATTAGTCGTGCCACAAAACTCTCGACGCGAAGCCAGGCCAGAAACAATTGCAAGTTGTTGCCGTTGTTGTTGTTGTTGTTGTTGTTATTGTTGCCAGCAACAACTTTCGAGGACTTTAAATGAAATTACGCGAAAACTTTCGGACGGCAGCAAACATTTGCCAACTTTTTTGAAGAGATCAGCCAACCACTAGTGGTTAGCACTGGGTCGAGTGGGTGGGAAAGTTTGGGGTGTGCTTGACTGCCAGCCTGCAGGGCACAGGCGCACATTTCTATTGCGGTTTGCGGCACGATTGTGGCACGCACAACAACTTGCAACTTGGCCCGTGGCGCACACACGGACACACATAATGAGTTTCATAAATTAACACAAATTAAAGATACGAGCAAGTAATTTACCTATGCGAAAACTAAATAACTGCCTCAGTAGTCAGCCATTATGTAACACACACACACACACAATCACACAATCACACTTGAGCACACACACACGAACACACAGCAAACCATGCCGAAGTCAAACGCGTCTTTTGTGCAAGTTTTGCGGCCATTGGTTTGTAATTAATGCGACCAGCGAAGCTGACCACAACACCAAAAGACCAAAAGGCAACCTTGACTCAAACGCTTTGCGGTCGCCTAATGTGGTCCAAAAGCCGTCCAATAGTGTTGCCTATTTAGCCAAAACCAAATGTGGGCTGATTTGCGATTGTGATTGGTTTGAAGGCAGTCAGAAATCCAAAAATTCTTAAATTTTTTTAGTACTTTTTGAAGCTTTAATACCTGGAACTACTCTGTACAACTCCCCAAAACAAGTGACTCATACCTCCATCCTGTCACTGTGACTCTTAAACAGTGACTTGCGTACAAACTGAGGCTGTACTGTGTGGTCATGTGCTTGAGGCATGCGTTGAGTGCTTTTCTGTTTAATTTTATTAATTATCTGTGTAATCTTTGAAGTTGCCAGTCTGTCTGCCAATATGTCTGTCTGTATGTGTGTGTGTGTGGTTACATATGTGCTTGGCTGAAAGTTTTTGGTTTTGGGGCCTGTTGCCAACACTGTAACGCATTCATTCATTAATCGCATTCAGGCCGAAAGACGTGTGTCTGTCTCTGCAGAAATTAACTGCCTGAAAGTTTGAGAAACTTTCGACAGATAAAATACTTAACAAAAACGAATTAGAAAGGGGGCCAGAAAACTGTTAACACATTCAGCCAACAATTAAAAATTAAACAAAGTCAGAGAACAACAGAAAACAACAAATATTACGCATTGAAGTAGGAATCTAAAATCTGGCAACTAGTCAAAAACATATATCTCTAACAGTCTGTGCAATTTGTTGAAAAGAAGTTGGGGCCATGGTAACAGCGCGGCCAATTAGGCCAACACTCGACCTGGAGTCGGCATGTTTTTTGGGGATGCTGCTGGCAGCAGCAGCTGTTCATTTTGTGTGTGGTGCCGCGACTAATCCCAACCCGCTGATTGGGCAAAGTGCAACCAAACTAGGTTGGGAGAGGGGGGTGATGAAGTGTGGGAAACTGTGTGCCACACGCGTTGCCATTATCAGCGTTGAGGCGCGGCTATTGCAAAGATATTTTTTTCCCAGCAGCGCAAATATTGAAGTTTGAAAACCGACAGCCGAGATAATAAATGTTATAATCATAATGAGCAAATGTTTAAACAGTAGCCAAGGGAGTGGAGGGAAAGGGTGTGAGGCAGACACACGCCCTCAGACCAGAGTGCATAAAGCTGCAAAAGCAACCCTCGCAATCGCGATTGTAATTATGAATGAAAATTTGAATTGCAAGCGTGGCAAAATGAACAAAACGAATACAGTTTCAAGTTGGCTGCCTCAAACTGTAAATTGCAAATGCCACGTGGCCCGGAACTTTGGTTGGAGCAAATAATTACACTAAGAAAAACCTAACAAGATTTCTATTCATTTTGTTTTATACAAATACAATCACAAATAAAGTTTTCTTTCAGTGTATTGTGGCTGGACCAGCTGTGTGCTGGTCACGTGTCGCCATGGGGAAGGCGTATCGCGGGCGGAAGTGCCAATAAGTAGTTGTCAATATTGACTGATTATCTCAACACAGCGCAAAGTGAACGCCCGGGACACGAGCAGGGATACCCGGGAGGGTTGCTTGACAGTCATGATTGCGATTAGTTGCGACAGAGAGAGAGAGAGAGAGAGAGAGAGAGCAAGCGCGAGCCCAACTCCAAGCGGAAGTAAACATAAATCACAGCAGCAATGCTGCAGGGGAGGGTTATGGCTTCTCCCGGGCAATGCAATTATTTCGCAGGAGATGGCAATAATTTAAGACGACAGGAAGAAGCTGCTGCCATTTAGTTGCACTTACAGGAGATGCGCATAATTGCATCTGATATCAAATAGACCAACAAAAGTTGAAGTGAAAAGGCGTAGTCAGACGGAAGACTCGGCTGTTGATGCTGATCAAGAATTTATATAGTTTATATGGTCGGAGATGGTTCCTTCTGGTTGTTTTTATACATTTAATGAGAACAGTGTATCAAAAAATAAAAATAAAAATAAAAATAAAAATAAAAAAATAAAAGTCAAAAAAATTAAAAATCAAAAAAAAAAAAAAAATAAAAAACAAAAAATAAATAAAAAAATTAAAAAATATAGAGGCGAAGGTCACGTTACTAGCTTCAATTAACATGTTTTAGATTTAATATTAAATATTAAGTCTAAAATTAAAAATAAATAAATACAAAAAAAGATTAAGACTTTTGCCTAAATTGTGTATAAATGAATCAACAAAATGATGCACAAAAATAAACGAATGTTTTAATTAAAGCGTGCGTAAACTGCAATGAGTAACTGTGCTTTAAATAATCAAACTTTTGAAGAGAGTCAAATTTAAATTTACAACTAACTACTTTAGTAACTATTAAAACTAAATATAAACCTGTTCTTTGTGCATAACAAGTATAAATATCTTTGATTTGAGTCACTTTCTGCTTAGGAGAACACTTGTTAATGCTTATAAATATACTCAATCGGCAATTGTTTGAGTGAGTTACAATGAAGCTGAGGATCACAAGTGAGTGAAACTCGCCTTATCAGTCGGAGAGACTTACTAACGGCGAGTGGGAGAGTTAAGGCAACGAAAAGATGAAGACTTGTAACGATTACTTTCCCATTCAGTCTTCGTTTGCATTCAGAATGTCGCACAACAGTCATAAATATGTCGCATTGGCTCTATGCCTGCTCTCCATACTTCAACTGCGTTTGGCGGAAGCGCGTTGCAATAAACCAGATGATCTGGCCAATGGAAGTATAATGCAGAGACGTAGCTTTCTACGTTTTCGATGTTCGCCCAGCTATACGCTGGTGGGCAGAATGACAATTAGCTGTGGTCTCAATGGACGTTTGAATGGCGAGCGGCCATTCTGTGCCAGTAAGTACCAGGCGCGCGCTCTACAATCTATCTTCTCTACAAAATGAATCATCTATCGGCTCTTTTCTCTCGCTCAGGGTCAGGCTGCACGCAGCCACCCGATCCGGAGAATGGTGAAATCGAAATGCAACGTGGCCTTGCCGCAATTGTAATGTGCAAGGATGAATACGTTGTGGCGGGCAATGCGCTGGCCTATTGCAATGGCAACAGTTGGGACCGCACCTTAGGCGTCTGTCGTCATCGCAATCATTCGCAGACGCATGCCTGTGATTTCGAGAGCGATGATCTATGCGGCTGGGTGCCACAATTGGCGCTGATACAACCCTGGCGTCGTGTTGCCACCGCAAGCCACTTTCTCTCGTATCGCACAGGCCCGCGGCACGATCACACTATACAGAGTGCCTACGGTGGACACTACATGTTGATGGAGACTACGAACTTTGCCGTTGGCGCTCATCATTTCCTGTCGCCCATCTATCCGCGTGATTTGAGTTTGAAGACTGCTTGTTGTTTTCGATTTCATTATTTCATGTACGGTTCGGGTGTAGGGGATCTGGTGGTGTCTGTTAAGCCGCATCATATGCGTGTAGAGCAAATGTTTCAGCAATATCGCAAGAAGTGAGTATGAGAAATGAACAGCGGATGTTCATGATAAGAAGCGCTATGAGCTCAACTTAGCGGAAAGATTTTGTTCAAAACAAAATATTTTTTTAGTACTTTAAATCTCAGACTTACCCCTTTCTCTCCTCCTCAGCTCGACGAAATTCCAAGCGAGTGGCAATCAGGGTAATCAATGGTTGGAGCACACGTTCAGCATCGATGAAATGCCCGATGATTTTCAAGTGGTTTTCACGGCCACTGATGCTAGCGCACATTTTGGTGATATTGCCATCGATGATGTGCGATTGATGACGGGCAGCGATTGTGGTGGTCCTGGCCATGTAACCACAACAGAGGTGCCCGCCGGTGACACCCTGGAGCCGGTTGTCTTCGACACGATGAACTGCAGTCAGCGTTGTGGTGAGGCTGCCCCAACAACGGATGTGATACGCTCCGATGGCAAACTGATCAAGGCCTGTGGATGTGATGAGCAGTGTGTGGATTCAGAGAATTGTTGTCCGGATTATTCGAGTACATGCGATGAGGATACAACAACAATACGATACAATACGACGACAAAAAGAACGACAACAACGACAACAACCACAGCAAAGCCAACAACAAGAAGAACAACAACAACAACGACTACAACCAGACAGCCGCCAACAACCAGAAGCACAACAAAGGCAACAACTACAAGAACAACAACAAGGCGAACAACTACACCAACAACAACAACAACGCGCAAATTGGTGGTGCCAACAACAACAAAGAGAACAACGCCTACAACAACTACAACTACAACAACAACAACTACAACAACAACACCACAACCCAATACAACAACAACAATGCGTTCCACATCAAGCACAGCCCGAATGCATGATATAACTGGTGAGTAGTGCATGAAAATTCACTAGTTCCTTTTGGAAACTCATCAAATTACTTTTCATAGCACCACCAACAAAACATCGTGGTCGCATCACATGGCCAGTGCATCCCGATGATATCAAGGGCGACATCGATAGGCAGAATGCCACAAATCCGGCACGTTTCATGTGGATGCTAATGCTGGCCATAATGCTGATCGTGATTGTGGCCAGTGTTGTATATCGTTGGAGGCGACCCCAAGGCGCCAGCAACGAGAAGGCCGTTAGCTTTCAAAAGACTTTCGCAAAGCTGAAGAATGCAGCAGCATTAGCGAGAAGTGGACATCGTCGGGGCAGAAGCGATGCGACTGCACCGTTAGTCACCGATCTTGATAACGATAACGATAACGATGATAACGGTGATGTGCAATTTGAAGAGATGGGCGTGGACATACGCAATGTGTCGGAACTTTAAGCAATCGACAACAAAAGCAAACAAATGTGTAAATACACCCAGAGATACCTCTATACTATATATTATGATATAAGTAATAAAACCTTTGATGAGATTTTGAAATAAACCCCGAACAGCTTTTGCTACTTATCCCAACAATTTGATCTTCCCTTTTGCCCAAAACTTTGTTAGCCGTTATCGATTAAGTATCAGATGCAGATTAAGATTAAGTAATGAATGAGCTGGAATGGAGGATGAGGAGTGTTTTGGTTAACGAGCGCTTTCCTTTTCAGACTTCTTGCCTTTCATCTCGATCCCTATATCAGTTGTCATAGCTTCAGGGCCAATGTATCCTGTACATCCTGCTGTTAACTTGCGACCGGCACGTGCGGCATACTGCAACCACCAGCTGGCAAACCCACACCCACCCCCACTCCACCTCCACTTGGTTGGTTTTTCCTCTCAACCACCCATTAAGTGGGACTGGGCTCATGTTTTAACAGCGGCTTTTGGTTGTGATTTAGTGGCTGGCCGTTGCGACAGCAGCCGGCTTAGCGTCTGGCCAGACACACAGCCCGAGCACAGCACAGACCTGCAACCACTGATTTTCCTCCCCTCCCTCCCGCACACGGCTATAAACGTTTTGTGCGGCGTTCAGCACATTTTTGGGCATTTCATGCAATTATTGTCGGGCAGCAGCAGCAGGAAAACCTCTAAAAATCCCAACCAGCATCGTCGTTTGCATGCTCAACAAATTTTCACAAAGATTTTGGTGCGACTAAAGCGTTTTGTGCCCAATTGCGCGCTTTTTGGCTTTCTTCTTACAGCTATGTATGTATGTATGTACTTGTTTTGCATTTCAGCTTTTTCCTATTGCTGCTAGCTCGTTTTTTAATCCCAGACACCCTTAGCCAAAAGCAATTGCCACCACCCAACCACCCTTGTGTGTTTTTTATTTTTATCCTGTTTGGCTTTGTGATTTAGCACCCGCTGCTCTATCGACTTCTCACACATCATTTGACGAAACTTTTTTTTTCCGTTTTCTCTTCTTTTTTTTAATTAAAATGGCATTTTAATGCGCCAAAAAAGAGAGAGAGAGAAAGAGGAAAGCGTGCTTTGAGACGCTTTTGGAGCATTTTCTTAATGCGCATTGAAGTCCTAATTAAATGTGAAGTACGCAGCTGCTTATCTGAATGGGGGGCGTGGTCTCGGCAAACACACACACACCCAGAACACTTTTGACATTTTTGCATGCTATCGTTATCTTTTTTGGGACTAGACCAAACACACGAAGAGAGAAAAGACGCACCCCTTTTGTATGTGTGTGTGCAACAGCCCTTAAGGGGCAAACCTGGCTCTCACTCCCTTTCTCCCCCAACCGCACAATCCCAATTCCACAGTTACAGTTTCATTCGCGCTTATCGCTGCAATAAATCGCATTAATTTATTGTCCTCGCCTCGCATATTTTGTGTCCACTGAGCTTCTCCCCCCAGCTCCCACAATTTAATGGGCTTGTCCATATGGATGTCCACGTAGACCAAAAAAACTATGCCCCCTCGCCCCGTTCACCCATTCGTTGCGCGCTTGTGGTGTTATTATTGTTTTCCATTTAACACTTTTTAGTTAGTTGTTGTTGTTGGCTACCTGAAAGTATGCAACATGCCGCAAGCGAAAAAGCCGCAACAGAATTGGAGCGAAACATAATGAAAAAGAGAGAAAGGGCGAGGGGGCAGAGTTGGGGCAAAAGCTTTACACACAAGTTGCAGCTGAGCGAGCATAAAAGTTATTTCACAAGGCTTGTTACGAAAATGATATAACGAACCCTTGGGAACCAATGCTATTTGTGTATAAAGGTGTGTAGACAGTGATAGAGGGAACAAAAGAGAGAGAAAGAGAGGGAGAGAGTATGTGAAAGTGAGAGGTAGCTTTCTTAACACAATCTCATCTTTAGTGTATAACAACTTCGACCATTTCGTTTCAAATATTTTCCTATAATATTCTTTATACTATTTTTAATGGTTTGCGAAAGGGAGAAAGGGTTTCCATTTTTATCTGTGTCAGCATTTGAGTTTAGTCGTTGTAATCTTGCATGCATTGGTCATGTGCGAAATTGTTGCCCAGATGCTTATCAGCAGACGCCAACGAGCTGCGTCAGTCTTGAGGGGGCGGGGGGACTCTGACTCTGGGCAGTTGGAATATTTATAACGCCAAGGCTGCAATTTATTATGCAGTGCAGTGTGTGTGTGTGTGCTGCAGGGCCTGTCTGGTATCTGGACATGAACATTTCTTCACTCTCTCTACACTATAAAAAAAAGGGGGGGAACGACCGAAAACCAACCAGTCACCAAAGATGTCACCTAGGCAAAACTGCAGTTGCCTAACCAAAAAAAAAAAAAGAAAACCTTTTAAGATTTATGCACCGGAGTTATGGCGCTAGCTGAAGGGGCAACTTTATCGTTCGACATGGTTTTTCTTCTTCTTCTACACACACTCTACTATATATATGTCTGCCTGCAGTTGCTTGTTGCTTGTTGCTGTTTCTGTTCTTCGGAGTATTCTTAGTTGGGTGTTTTCTTTTTTTTTGGGGGGGTTTTTGTACTGGACATTTCCTGTTGCCGTTGCACGTTATCAGCTTGAAAAGTTCTTGTCGTTGCGGCGATTTTAGAATTTTGTGTTTTGTTTTTGTTTTCTGAAGTTTTGTTGTTTTTGTTGGTCATATGTGTGAAAATATTTGGCTGCCTTTGCATGAGCTAAAAGCTGTGGCTAAAGTTCTTTGAAATTCGCAAAAAGTCAACAATAAACAAGATAGCGTTGCAAAAGAAAACATGAGATGAAGAAAGAGAGAGACTAGTGAATACTCTTTCTACTTCTTATTAATATTTTATGGCAGATTAATATTAAATCGCTTGACCCTTGTTTCTCCCTGTTTACATGTTTTCTACCCACAAAATATTAGGCACATCTGTAAACATTCAGGCAGACATGCTCAACCCCTAGCCAAAAAAAAAAAAAAACTATTCAATTGTATGGAATACAGATTAGTTTGCTAAAAACCGCTTATCATACACACAAATACACACGCACACATGTTTATCACTTAAGCTGACAAAGCGTCTGACAAAACAGAGAGGCTTTGTTGAAGAGCGAAAAAACACAGCAGCAGTTATATTGAAATTGCGTTAAATTTAAGTGATAAGAACCCGCTTAACCAAGAAACCAAACAGTAACGACTGCTACATCTATCTCTAAGCTTGTTTCTCTCCACTCCTCCTTCGGGGTGATAAGTCCCAAATGTTGTGTTTTAAGGGCGGGAGGAAGGCCGAGCGAGCTAAGCAAAAGTCATCGTCTGTTCGTCTGCGTCATCATTATAATCATTGGGATTGGATTCAGTAGCGCAAAACTAATTAAGCATCGCATTTCATTTCCAATTCGGTTGCTCTGGGGAGCACGAACGGAAAATTCGAAAAGACTGGCAGGACTGGCAGGGCTGGCAAGACAAGAGAAACAAACCCAAATCGAAATCGAAATATAAGCCAAATAAATTTTCCGTTGCCAAAGCGCTTTCATAATTAATATGAACCAATTACTAGACCAACAACAACAATAAAAGCTAAAATCTTGTAATGGATAAGCAAAAAAAAAAAAAAAGAAAAGACAGGGAAAATCGGAGGAAACCTGCAAGTGGAAATTCGACTACTGATGTTTTTGCTGTGCAGCTGCCGCATTTTTGGATTGATGTGTGCATTACATAAGCACTAATCCGCATTCACTTCCGCAATATGCCCTTTACCCCACCTTCCCCTCGCCAACCTAAATCTAGAATGCAAGACAAACAGCAAAATGAATGAAATGAATGAATGAAAAGTGCAGCGACAGCAAAAATGCTCAAACTTCCTTTACTCAAAGACTCTCTCCTCTTGACTCAACCCAACAATAATCATCACAATCATCATCATCATCCTCATCATCATCATCATCGTCTCTAGTCCAGTCCCTCACACAACGCAAAAACATATCGAAAATCAAACAATTGTCTTTAGCACAATGAAGAGCAGAGAATTCATTGTAGTGCAACACCCAGCATTCAATTGAACAGAGAACTGGGCTTAGCCTGCATTCAGCTTTTGCTTGGTTTAATCAGCAGCTTACAAGGGTAAACAATGAAGCGAGAGAGACAGCATTGGAGTGGGCAAGGCACGGAGCACTCTGACTCCGGGTCCAGTTCGATTTGCGAACACACGCTCCACCCATTTGGAACAAAGTCAGAAAGTAAAAGCATTGCTGTGATGAACAATGCACGAATATAATATATCCTGACATCGAATTCGTAGGAAAATCATGTAAAAAGAAATCAAATCCTTTGATCAAAATAAAGGAACTTTAATTTTCTAAAAAACAATATTATTTAAGAATTTTCTAGGGTAACTTTAAGTGCATCTACACCCAACGAAACCTTTTTTCAATAAGCCAAAACGCAAAAGGCGATCTATCAAAATGAAATTGAAATCTTTTGCTCATTTTTGAGCTGAACTGAAAAAACATTTGGGGATTGGTTTAAGGATTGGCGTACGTATTGCCATTGGCATTGCAGTTTGTCTTTGCCTTGACTTGTCGAGGTGGCCAACCCAACCCATCCCCCCTTTCTACCACACAAACCTGAAACTCCTTGTCTCCAATTTCTGCTGCCTTTCAGTTACAGCCTCCCTGGTTCCCCGTGCCATGTCAATCAATGTCAATAAAACAATTACTGTCACTTGCAGCTGGCGAACGATGCCTGGGACGAACTGGAAAAAGGTAGAGATGGAGACAGTAGCTGCTGCTGCAGGAGAGCTGGCTGGTTAGTGGACGGTGTCATGTTCTCGATGAGATGCTTGCTGCTGCTGGGCTGTGCTGCTCTGTAGCTGCTGCAATTGGCAATGGAGATGAACTGTCTGGTTCCATTATGGGAAGTAGCTCAAAAGTTAAGGTTGCCGTTGAGCCTGCAATGAATAATGTTTATTCGATTAGTAAGGGTATAAAATCAACATTGAAATTAGTTCACACTAGTGAACCATTTGTTTCACATTGGAACCAGTCTGCAGTTCAATTGAACTGATTCAACTAACTAACGCAACTCTAATTGCTATTACTGAAGTTGAAGTTGGAAATCGAAGGCGACTACAATACACACGCCCTCTAACAGACAGACAGACAGACACACACAACAGTTGCACACAGCTCACGCCTTCTTATGCCCTTCTCTCTTTCTCTTTCTTTGTCTCTCCATTTCACACACACACTCAAATGCCTTGTCCTTCTTGCCGCCCGCATTTTGGGCAAATGTTTGCGGTTCGAAGCAAATACCCTTCGCTGGCAATAAAACTCGACTCGACTCGACTCGATTGTTGTTGTTGCTGCTGGTGCTGTGACAAATCGTTTGTTTTAGACATCGCTGCCATTGGCATAATCGCACAGTCATTGCAGTTTGCAACAAAACCCCGCCCCCCATTTGCCACCCGCAATGTTGCACAACTGGAGGCCATTTGCTGTTGCTGCTCTCGTTGCTGCTGCTGCTGGTTTTGGTAAAGTTACAATGTATCTACTTTTGAGTTACATTGTCTCGGCATCGAAGTTGCGTTGACAGCCATCGTTCGTGGCAATGCTACTCTCTCCCTGCCTCTTCCCATTCCTTGATCGTCCTTTTGGCAGTCGTCAGTGCATTTGCGGGTTTTTGGCCACAATTTCGAGGACATGCATTATGCATGGCCAAGAGCTCAAAACCTACCCACGCGGGCACTCGGCAGAGAGAGACGTCATCGTTGCCCCTTTTCAGCAAATTGCAACACATGACAAAGTTTGTGTTTAGCCAACAGTGGAAATTACAACGAGTATCGAGTTGAGTTGTTAGCGAGCTAAGTGGATGGTGGGTGGTGCGGTGGGGCAGCATACGATTATTAGAGAAGAAGTGGGGAAAAGCAGCGAGGTTTAATAAACTCAAACTAAAAATGATTGTGCAACTGTCAAAGCCTGCAATCTGATTCAAAGTTTCGAGCTGATTGTGATTTGTGAACCCATTAACAATGCTAATGTGTGCACCGATTAAGGTAAGGTAGGATAAGTAAGGAACGATACACTCATTACATAGTTTATGATACAGATTATTAACTGCCACAAAGTGTAGTCTTACTTTCCCATAAACAAAATATACCGCACAATGGTTATTTGAACTCTCTCTCTCTCTCTCTTTTGTACGCGACGAGATTCTATTTGCCACAAAATGCTGCATTATTCATGGCTGCATTCAGTAGCGCGCGCGATGAGCAAGCTGCAAGCTGCAGACACAAATACAAAAAAATTTCCACAAAATTCATGAAATATGCACGATATTGATATAGAAATTGTCGAAGGAAACTGCAAATGAATTATAAATTGGGCATGGCACAAGGCGAAAGCACTGACAATGTGAACGACGACAACAGCAAAAGCAAACAATAATAAATCATCGAGCAATTCAATGATTGTTATTACAAAATCGGGTTGAAGTAAAGAACAAACTATGAAGTCTATGAAAAAGAATCTAATATTTTAATCCAATGCTTTTTTTATGATGATAAAAAAATATGAATGCAAAAACGCTATAAGAATATTTAAAAAATAGCAAAAATATATGTATATGGCTCAAAGCAAATTAGTAAACAAAACAAGTTTTGGGTTTATTTCACACCTAGCATAAGCCAATTAAGCAACTGCAGCAAAAACTTGTTTTTTAGTGTGCATAAAGTTTTATGTTGTACGAAAACACTGATGAACTTTGTTAAACAAAACAGTACACAGCAAAAAATATAGGTATAGAATAAATATATGTTTGGAACAAAGGATTTTAAAACTTATTTCTAGTGTCTTTAGGCTGGAAATAATTTTTTTACTTTTGCAAAATTCTGAAAACTAATTTTGGCTTAAATCAAGCATCATTTTGATTTGTGTATTTATGTTTTGGCCCACCCCAAAAGCAAGTTTCCAAAATTTCGTCAACTGACTACAAATTGCCGCTTGTTGATTAGACAAAATACAAGCCATAATGCCAAGAGACTCTCTTCTCTGCAACTTGCTTTATTTGTTAGGCAACAGTGTTGAAAATCGAATATTTCGATGACAAAGTCGTTGGCAATGAAGCAACAACAATGTCTTCAACGTTGCCGTTGGGTTTCGGTATTCTAAGGCAAAAGCTTGCAATCTAAAATGTGGACAATACAAAAGCAGTCAGCAGCAGCCAACAAACATTGCCATAAAGTAGAAGTCTGTGGCGCCTCCTGACACGTAAACCATTTGGCACGCAATGCACTTGCTGACTGTGACTCCAACTCCAACTACAAAACTTCACGAGTCCTTGCTGTTGATACTTGATGGTTGACGCACATAAAATGCGAATTGCTGAACACAAAATTTTGCAGGCAAGCAGCAGCAGCAGCAAACAGCAATTTGCCAGCAGCAGCTAAAGCTGACTCTGTCTTTGGCAGCATAATGCGATTTGGGAATTGATTGTGCCACAGGCCACTAGACTCAGTGTGTTCCTCTCTCTCTCTCTCTCTCTCTCTCTCTCTCTCTCTCTCCCTCTCTCTCTCTCTACTCTGTTTGCTACTTAAATGCATGATGCAATTGCCGTTGCCATACTAAATACAAAACGATTCTACTCCACTCCGACTATAAGTATTGTTGGTTCGTCTTCGTGCTTTCATCGCATAATAAAATTATTTCTCAAGATATAGTTGTAGTTAATATTGTATTTGATTCTGTTTAGTATAGCTAGGAATTATATTTAAAATTTAATTTCAGTCACAAATCAAAGATATAATTGATATATATTTCTTCATGGCAACAATTTAGATACGCCATTGTTATTAGACACCCTGTCAAACACACACACACACACACACACACACACACACACACACACACACACACACACACACTAAACCACACACTGATAAATACACCCCATTCCATCCACTCCAAGCTATTTCACGCAAATTACATTTTTACTTTTGGTCAACCCTCAAATAAAACATTTTGTTACACTTTTTAATATGGGCCATTCATCATGAAACGTTGCAAGAGAGAGATGAGTTCGAGATGATGCCACTTGTGCTGCCTCCTGTTTGTAAGCCTGTCATTCATTTTGACTTTATTGACATGGCAGCAGACCCAGTCAGTCAGTCAGTCATTCAGAGTCAGTCAGTTGGCCAACTCCCAAAACCCAACTCCCTTTGGTCACGTGTTTCGCACAATTCAATTTGAAACATACCACGTCTGCGAAGGGGGTGAAACCCAAAAGGTACGGGCGGTAGGGGGCAGGCACTGGGCACAAACATATTTACATGCTCTGTTCACAATGTTCTCCCTGCTTTTTCAACTCTCCCTCTCCCTGTCTGTTGTGCGTATTGCCCACTTGTGCTGCCACTAACAACAACAACAACAACAAGTTACAAGTATGAGTATGATTAAGTTTCGGGATGGAACAACGAGAAGATATTACGTAGAAGAAATCGAAAGGACTTTAGTACTATGAGTTTCTGTAGGATATGGTTATCGATATTTATCGATATTTCTTCTTTAAATAGACAAGGTAAAGTAAGAACTAAGTATATATACTAGTATATCCTTAAAATCTTTTCACATTACATTCTCGCAACATCATCATACCTTCTTTTGGCCACAACTTTGCAGGGGCAAACAGCAACAACAACAACAAAAAAACAACAAAAGACTCGCATGGTAGAACTGTCGCTGATTGCGTTGACAACATTTTGCCATTGTGCGTCATATCCTTGCCCCTCTCTTCTCCCCCTTGTTGTGCCTATATGTAAGAGACGACAGCTCGTAAATCTCGTAAATGTATGCACCCCATCTGGACGTTTGGCACGCCCTCATTTGCCACCCCCAACCCCTACCCCCCGCCATCCTCCCCCCGAACGTACGGTTCGACAAGTCTCGTCGCTTACCGTACGCACAACAACTGACAAACGGGCACTTTTCAGCCGCCGCTGCCTTTGACAGCCGCCATTGCCTGAATACTAGTTGCGAAAAACCCTTCACTACCCCCCTGAACTCATCCACTCTCTCGCTTGCTTCCAATCCGGGGCATCATTTGGCATTGTGCTTATGGAATTTTCCCGGCGCCAGTCATTGTCCCTTTGCTTAGTGTGGCCGTAATTGCAACAATTTTGGGTGCCCGGCAACCGCCTTCTGCTCCTCCTCCCCGCCCCCCCCTGTTTGCATCCTGTCGCTTCGGTTTCAGCTGATTTACTTGTTTGGGGTTTTGATTTCCCCCGTTTGATTTGAGCCTCTACTATCCGTGTGTTCAGTCTGTCTAATGATTTAATGTATGCGTTGTGTCTGCACGTTGACAAAGACCAAAATGGAGACCAGACAACTAATATGTATATGTATAGGTGGCTGGGATAGATATAGTTGGATTTTACAGTTACCCTATATATATATTTTGCAACCCGCCTTAATTATGTTCAAGCGCTGACACGCCCTTAATTTCTGTGTTCGAAATGAAAAACACATTTACAAGTGTTCAACATTCAAAGAATTGTTAACTGAAAAACTGAAAGCCAAGAGCAAAAGCAACTGCCAATAACAATGCCAGTCATAATTAAGTAAAAGGCAAACTGAATTGTGAGTGACTTTTGGTTGCTCTTTTGTATGATAAAAGGATGAAAAAGATATGATGATGCATATGATAGCCTTTATTAAGTATACGTACACCTTTGGCTTCACTTTCAGATTTAAATTGAATTTGTTCTGTATTTAGAATCTTTTTAAAAATCAATGTACCCAACGCTGCCAATCAAACATTAGAGTATGTGTGTGTGGATTGAACAAATTATTGAAGGGGTTGTTAGTAACAAGCAACACGCTCTGCCATTGTATTCAGGACCCCATGCTCAACATCTCCTCCACCCCACTTCCATCTATTCCATTCAATACAAAATGAAGCTGAAGCCGTGAAGCTGATGTCCCTGGCTAGTAGCTAGAAATAGTACTCATGTAGTCCAGTAGTCATCCGGTAGATTTTTCACTCTATTCTTTCTCTCTCTCTCTCTGTTCGTTTTGGTCCTGCTCTGGCATCGTTGGCGTTTTCCATAAGGACTTTATTACTTTTTCATTTCGTTTCATTTCGTTTTAATTTTATTATGAGCCAAAAGTGGCATAGCGACTGCCACTGGACCAAAGGAGAACTGAAACAGCAACAGCAACGGCAACCAGAAACAGGACAAGCAAGGACTTGAGGGCGGGTTATACACAAAGAGATACAACACAGTGGGGGTAACAGCTACGGCAACAGCAACAACAATAATAATCATAGTAGTCATGGTATAGGGCATGCCAAGGGTTTCCTTCAACTGCTCGGAGTTGAGTGTCTGTTTTCTGTATTTTCCCCTCTCTCCTGACGCTGTCTCACTTTCGGATGCTGTCTGTTCGCTGGGCGAAACAATTTTTAATTAAATTCTGTGTGTATTTTATACAAATATGAATAATTATTTATGGCAGCAGCAACGGCAACGGCAGCAGCACGCACAACAAACACAAACAGCCAAATATGCGTTGGCAGTTAATGCCAGCTCTTTTCTTTTGTTTTACGTTTCCGTTGGAGTGGTATAATATGATATTATCTCAGGGACTTAAAATAGAAAATGAGCATAAGGCGCCAAACATTTGGCATATTTCCACAGGCGCAACGATTAATTGTCGAGGCTTTGCCGAAAGTGTTGCTCTCTGCATTTAAATTGCAGATGATTATTTAAATTTCGCATACAATTTACATAATGAAGGTCGTCCAACTCCCATAGATGCCGCTGCTGCTGCTGCTGCTTCTGCTGCTCAAATTAATCAAACAAATTGCTTGGCAATGGCCAACAGAGTCGAAAAGTCTACTTGAAAACTGGCCGACTAGCGAAACTAACCGTTGGGCCTTAAGAGCAGTTTGGCAATCTTTTTGGCTTCAACCATCAAATGTAATTTGCAAAAATATTTACTTTCAATTGGGGTGAAGAGAGCGAAGGGGAGGGGTGCTGGGAAGCTAAAGTCGTAGGGTCTTACTTGGTTTTTATTTTTTTAAACTTTATTTACATGCATGCATAGTTTAGTGCATAGCTCAGCGTGACCCAAGCAGTTCCATCCAAGGATTAGAGTATTTATTTGGAGATGATTCCTTGAAACGCTTTCGATTGGATTTTAACGAGAAGCTTTATATAATTGTGTAATGTATAATGTATTAGAACACAGAATAAACTAAGCATTTGCAAAGTTCATTGATGAAAAAACCTAACTTTTTTTGATAAAATGTTTATTCAGAAAAAAAACCTCACTATACAAATAAAAGGACAATGATTCATTTACAATGCAACATTGGATTTAAGCATGACTTTAACTGGTTTTTTATTGTAATAAAAAAAAACACATTGACCTAATTTGCCATACATTTGCGAAAGTCTTTGTTAACCTTTATGAATTTTTAAGCTTCTGCTTTAGTCGTTGCAATTTTTAAAATTCTTTAAAATATTATTCAATGCATTATATTTAATTTTATTGTTAAAAACAAACTGCATTGACTTTTAAAACATGTAACTCGACTTTATGTAATTGTAAACATTTTAAAAATATTTTATATGCGCTTTTAATGAGTTGAATGTTCAAAAATTTTACCGAAAATGCAGTTGATATCAATTTGTGGAACATGAAACTCTCCACAGTTTGAGTTTAATTTATATGTATAAGTATGAACATTAGCATTGCAATTTCAATCAGTTTTCAATCAGTTTGCAGTTGGGAGCTCGGAACAAACTGCCTGACTGATAGCATGGCATTTTCTGGCTGCTTTTAGCCGCTTTTCATATGGCAATTAGCTTAATTCGATTAAAATGCGCTGCGCTGCGGCTGCAACTGCGGCTGCCCTCAGTAGAAAAAATAAAGCAGAAAGCATAAATTTAAATTGCCAATTGCCAGACAGCCATTTAAAATGTGAGAGAGTACTTGTTGTTGTTGTTGTTGGTTTTATGCATTTACCGTTGTTATTTTGTGCTTATATAGAATGTGTTCAAGTATATATTTTATTCATGCGCTTTTGGTCGTCGTCCATTGTACGATTACAAAACATTATGTAATATATGGCGAATAATGTGAATTCAATGAATGCAAATATCAATTTACTTTTAGCATATTAATTGAATTTTTGCTGTATTTGTCCTCTTGTCTATTTTCGGGCTGTCGCATGCTGTCTTTGTTGCACACACACACATATGCTTTCTCTCTCTCTCTCACTCTGTGTGTGTTTGCTCGGTAATTGAAATATTTATTTTTCATCTCAATTGCAATAATAAAACCGCATACAGGACATTGCTGAACTCGCGATAACCGCCAGGCAAACACCACAACAGACCTTTTACATACCCTTCCCCACTCCCCGCACACTTTATACTTCATGTAATATGCCACAGGCATACACACACACACGAACACGAACACACAAAGGTAATTGTCTGTCTGTTGTATCTGTGTGTTCATTTTGTCATTTTATCATTTGATCATTTTATATGTCTCTGTGTTCGCCAATTTGCCAAAACTTGTGCGTTAATTATGAACCCAAAATCAACGCGTTTTCCAAAACTCCTTTTGTTACCATAATAATGCGCTGTATGTGTGTGTGTGTACAATGCTTTTTGTACATTTGTTTTCGATTAGCTGCGAGCCCTAAAGTCAACAAATCAATGCAACTCAAATAGAAACCATGTCATTATATTCACAAAAGCGGGCAATGCGAGAGAGAGAGACGGCGAGGGAGGGGAAGTATAGTTGTGCTTTGTTTGTTAACTACAACTACAACAATCACAATAATATGATTTCGCGTTTAGTACAAGGTTTTGCCTGAAAGCGATGCCAAAAATTTGCAATTTGCGTACAAATCGACAATTTTAGCAATTAATTGCAAAATGTTGAAGAATTGTTATTTGTGGGTGCAAAAATGCAGCAGAGATAGCATAAACAACCGAAATGTTCATCTAGATAAACAATTTATGACTCTTGGAAACTGCACAAAGCTACAACCACAAATAAATAGTTAAAGGTTATCTTAAACTACTCGAAAACAAATAACATCAAACATAAACAACTTCAACATAAATTCCCACTTAAGCGATTATATCATTTTAATTCAATAAAATGCATTTGAATCGTTTTCACTTGAAGTCAAAAACAAAACAAGCCCAAAAATATATGTTTGTCACAAAAGTTTAAAGTCCTTCTTGCTGTGCAATTCATGTGATTTCCCCAGTTGATGTCTAGAGAAAACCCGTAAATAAATAAAAGCCCAAAACATTTAAAAGTGAGAGTTTTTGTGTCATGAAAAGCATTTAAAAAACATAATTCAATTTAACTGAAGACACAAGTCGATAAGTATGCTTAACTCACAAGACCCCTGGGGCGAAGCCACGATTATAATGTAGAGTATTCCCTTAGCGGAGATTCTTTTTGCTTCACGATTAGATTATTACGCATTCTTGACGATTTATGCGATTAGACACAAGCCACAAAAGTGCATCTTAGGGGTTGGAATGCTTAAATTGTTATTGTTGTTGGAAACATCAAAGCAATGAACAAATGTGCGATGCGATGCGATGAGCTCAGCTGCCACAGTTCCATTTCTTTCTTTCATTTTCATTTTTTTACGAGCTTTATAACCCAATAGAATATAACCGGAAAAGCAGCACAAATACCAAAGTCATACGATATTAAAAAATGCCAAGCCAAATGCGCTGAGGCAACCGTCAAATCATCTACGGAATTGTCATCAAATTGAATGAATGTTTCATCTTTATGCTGGTCTCCTTGGTTCTAAGCTGCAACGCGTGGCTGACTCTCATTTTCTTTTCACGTTTTTTTTTTTTTTTCTACTTTATTTTATTATCCGTCTTTATGGCATCCAAAAATGCTACGAAACTGTTAAGTGGGTTGGCAACCCTTTTTTACTTCTGGTAGGGAAAATCAATTGGAATTGGGTTAGCAGCAGCGGATAGTAGCGGCTATAAAGAATGGGGTCAAATTTTGTGCTGAGCTCTATATAATTAGCACAAGCTTTAAATTGAAATGCGCGCTAAATCGGATTGTAAAGCTTTAAATTTGTTGATTTAAGTTTGAACTCTTGATTTCCAACAATTGAAAATGTTTCCTAACAACTTTGTAGACAATAATTCGTACTTAAAAAGTTTAAAGTTATGTTGATAGCTGAACAAAAATTAAGGTCAATGCCATCAAATTAAGCGAGTCATTTAGAATATCAAGAAAGTTTCAAATAACAAACACAAAAACACGCAAAAGTTATCAAGTTCAAAACATTTAAGTAAATTGTCCATTGTGTGGCTTCTGTTTCAAATCGGTCAACGACTATTTAACTTTCTGTTATGCCAATGACTTTTGGGCTTTTTACTTAAGTAGCCAAGTCTATGGTACACTGAGAGATAGAAAAGTTTGATTTTAAATTCTAGTTTGATAAAAATCGTGTGCTTTTCACAGTGTATTGATATACATTAACTGCCACCACCAGGCCCTTACGACATTTGTTTGCATTTCTTTGGCCGCTTTATGTCGCGACTTGAATTCATGTTAAACGTCTGGCCGCATGTCCTGCCTTCTGCGTCCTGTGCTCAGGCACTTTTGTGGTCTTTTGTTATTGCGTTTGTATTTAAATTACAAGAAAATTGCATATATAAAAAAATGTTGTCAGCTCACGTGCAACAAGGCGGCGCATTGTTGTTGGGCCAACGCTGTGGGCGGTGTTAATAAATCGAGTGACTCTCGATATGGCGATAATTATGCCATTGATTGCTTAATTACAATGCATATGCATTGCATGCTGTATGCCGCACGTTGCACGCCCTTAAAGCACTCAGCGGGCAAACAGTGAAAAAAGAAAGACAGAGACAGCGTAGGAGCGAGCGAGAGCGCAAGTGTGTGTGTGTGTGGCACTTTGCACATGCATTTCGTTTTAATTTAATTTCAGAAGCCTTTTTGCTCTTTCATGTTGCGCCTGCCAAGGACACTTTATGTTGGCACAAACCAGGACGAGTCGCCGGCTCGAGTGTCATTTGCGGCATGTGCAACAACTTGAATTATGTACATGAGGAGAAGACTCTCCTCCGCCCCTGGCGAAACCAAGCGAGTACTGACAAGAACTGCGAAACTGAGACGACTCTGTGAACCACAAGTGCCTGAAAGTATGCAATGCTTTTCGCGACCTTCAACAATTTGCCCAAAAATGAAGACGAATACAACAACACTTGGCTGAAATATCTGAAATTTAAGCTGCTTTTAGCATCAAGCATCAGAATTTCAGTTACATTTCAACACTTTTAGCCTACATACATGTATACCACTTGAATGCAATTGCTCACATATATGTCATTAGCTTTTATTTGTGCCATTTGAACCAATTTCAATGCATGCTCATTTTGTCTATTGCTCTGCATTTGTCAGCCAAACCCACAACATATCAATTTGTGTTGTCATAACCGGTTGTTTGGCTAAAAACAAAACCGTATCGTGTTGTGTGTGTGTATGCGTGTGTGCCATCAACGTCATACTTATTAACCTAAACATCAACGTCATACACAACAACAACAACAACATCATCATCGTTATCGTCATATCATTATTGGCATAATCATTTGCCATTTGCCTGGCAGCGTTACACTGTGCAACATTTACAGAATTTAATTAGGCAAACAGCGCGAATGCGTTCACTAACTAACCCAATACATGCTAATGCATCACTAAACTTATGTGTGTATGTGTGCATGTGTGTGTGTGTGTGTAGCAGTATGCAAATGGCAGCCATTTTGAGTTCAGCTTACGGGCAGGTGCTTTGTCATTTAGTTTCAAACGCGATGGCTGTTCAATAATATTGACTTCTCGCTCTCACTCTTAACACCCTCTCTCTCCTCTCTCTCTGCCCCTCCTAGCTCATTCATTCTATTGACTTTTCGACACTCACACACACACGAACACACATGTGCAACATATTTGGTTTATTAAATAATTACGCTCTAATTGCAAAAGTGTCTGCGGTTGCCAGTCAGCAACAGCTACAACAACAAAAACACAATCCAAATTAATGTCAGATGATGTTGAGAAATGAGGTTTTGCTAGGCCCGCTGAGTGCTGGCTTCTCTGCCACACACACAAGATAGAGTGCAGAAAGAGAGAGGGGGAGATAGTGAAAGGGGTTTTCGCTTGGACCTCGACTGATTTTGGCTGCAACCAATCAACTTGATTGAGTGTGCCCCAAAAAAAAGGAAGGCAACAACAACAAACGCTACGCAGCTGGCCAAAAGGGCAAAGTGCAATAAAATAAAAAACAGTAGAGCTTAGCTAAGAAGAACAAGCTATAAGCGGAATTTTTTAAAAGTGAAATGTGAAACGATTAAAAAATATTTTTTGATGGTTTTTCCGAAAGTTTTTACAAAACCTGATCAACATTCATTGACAATTCAAGGAATTCAAACGATGTTCATCAAAGAGAGATATTTAACAAAAAAATTACAATAAAATAAAAAACATAATAATAAACACCATGGGTTAACATACAAAGCGGCAACTGCTGTTTTAAGAACTAAATGAAAACATTTTTGAAAGCGAACACATTTGAATGGAATTGAATATTTATTCATGTGCTGCATTTTGTTGTTGTTGTTGTTCCACGTAATGGTAGCGCAAAAGAAACGTATTAATATTTAAGAACACATTGTAACGGTGGGTTTTGGCCAAATGCCAATTGAATGAGTTGAAAATACTGAAAACAATAATTTTATCGAATTCGCCCTTAAAGGCAAAGCCATCATCAAAAGCAAAATGCACATTTGAAATGCGAGTATTTAGTTGAAAATATGCACAAAATTTTACAAAATAAATGTGAAATAAATGTGAAAAAAAATTGTTGTTAATGAGAAGTAGTCGCGAAAAAGTTGCTCTGTTACAAGAATATGATATCTGTTCAAAATTCCAATTTAAATTAGTTGTACAGGGTATTGAAATTGGCATTAAAATAGCATATTTTTTGTGTAATTAAATAAATATTTACATTTAGCATGCGCGTTCACAGTTAATACTCGGTATTCATTCAATATTTGTTTAATATTAATTCGCTAATTTTATGCATAAACAATTCAATAATTGCAATTTATATGCACACAATGTACACAAATAATTATGCACACATATATATATGAATATATTTTTTTTGAGTTCATTTTTTCATAATATTCACTGTATTTTTTGTGCATCCCGCAGCTCTTTAGCACCCATCGAGAACACACTATCCATCCCTGTTGGGCACTTGGCGGACAGTTACGTGGCCATAATTAAATGTCGACATGCAACGAGTGCTGCAAGGTCTGCTACTGTAGTAGTTGTAGTAGTAGTGGCAGCAGTGGCAACAGTGGTTACTGTGATTTGTGGGGGGCAAGGTTTGTACTGTACTGTGTGTGTTTTCTCCTCCTCTTCTACTTCTGCCTCTTTTTTTTGGCGCCTCTGCACGTAATGATGTAATAAAATCATTTCACACCTCATGAAATGTCGGCAATTTCCGTTGAAATTCGATTGAACTTCCGCTGGCGACGGCTTGCATATAACACAGATAGGGTACCGAAGGGCGAAGGTGGCGGGGGAGGTGTTGGTGCTGGCTGGACTCTAGTCACGACCCTGGGATGATGCATGTACGTGGCGTGTATATCATTATATACATACATAGTATAGTATATATCGCAGCTGCATGGCAACTCAACAGCTTTCACACACACACAACACACACACAAACTAACACTTTAGCAGCGCAAATGTGGCACACATGCTGACGTTTTAATTTTATTCCAAAGCCAACGGCTGGTCGAAAGAGGGGCCGAGGGGCCTGAGCGTAAAAATCCTTGACTTGAAATTGATTGAAATGATATTGCAAAGGCGTGTGTCTGTATGTGTGTGTTGTGTGTGTGTTGGCAATGGGCAGCGCGTGCGTGGGCGATCTCAAAAGCAGCTAGAAGCTAACCAGGCTTAACCACCTACTGAAGCCATCTCGTAAAAACACAGGAAATCATTTCGTCATTCCATAAATTGTTATGTCGTAAATCTTTTGCAATCAAAATGGGCGCTGACACAGACACAGACACAAACATAAATACAAGATACAGGGACACGTGTTCATACTGCATACAAAAATCAGAACATCGAAACGAACATCATCATCTAAAGCAGGTCGTCCTTGAGTTTGCCGCCTTTGAGCCTTTTGTGTGACGATACAAATTGTTGCCATGACAGCGGCTCAAGTTCATTGTATCACACACACACATGCTTTCTCTCGACGTGTGTGCAGTGATTTGGCCAACTAACCAGAAAAGTTGTCAAAGCTAAAATCGCTTTGCCTTAACCCCAATGGCCAACAAGTGTGCGAACTTTTGACCCACAGCAAAACTAAGGATTTCGTTAATGAAGTAAATTCTTTCACTTTAACTTTGAATACTTCAAGTTAAAGTCTTTAATGTGATTGTTTCTTACATTTTCGCCACCAAGGGTTAACGATGAGAACAATAAACTAAACCGTATAGTGTAGTCAACCTTAACAGGACAGGTGTCAACGGGCGCCAACAACAGTTTGGTTTTTGGCATTTGTAGCACGTTCGGGCCTAACCTCAAAATGTGGCTCCTCCTGTCGATGATGGCGCGACGACCAGAAACGCCAGCAATGCCAGTAAGCAAGTTGTTAGAAGCCAGCCCCAAAAACCAGAAAGCCAGAAACCAAAAAACCAGCATCCAGCCGCCGGAAGCCTGTAGCCAAGTAAACAGAAAGGCGGCAAAACGGATGTGTAGTTCATAAATTTCGTCAACTGCCATAATAACAAACTTCAAGCAGAACCAAAACACAACAACAGCAGCAGCAGTAGCAAGAAGTAGGAAAAATTGACTTGTCGCATGTCCCATAGATTACACAACATATCATTTTGGACGAAGGCCAAGGGAATGAAAAGATCTCTTGCTTTTGCCGACTTGCTTCAGAGGTGTGAAGACCAAAAAATCGATGCTGCAAAGGTTGGGAAATATTGAAACTTATTGACTTTATGATGCTCTGCTTGCAATGTCTGAACTGAAAATATTTTTCAAAAATATTCAAACACTTCAAAAAAAATTGCAATAAAAAATCATGCACGAAAGTTTTTCTAAGCCGCATATATTTATAGTTTTATAAGGCAACATCATTTTCTACTCTTCTTTTATGACCAAACCGTCTCATTGCAAGTCGAGAGCCATCATCTGTTGGCAAAAAATCATAAATATTGACGGCTTGGCAAACGAGATGCGTTGCGACGTACACTTTGGCAGGTGAATTTGTCACGCAGTGGACAAGGCACATGGCACGAGAAACCAGGCGCCAGTGCTGCCTGTTGGCCATTAGTCAAATATGGTGACGAACGGGAGAGAGGCGAAGAGTGAAAAGAAGAAGCAATATGTGTAGAGAGTGTGTTAAGACTGAATGTCTTGTTCGTTTCATTTCGTATCGTTTGTTTCCCTTTCTCCCCATTAGTAGTTGGCTGCACAATTTATTGACCTTTTTGTACAATTTTCAATATAACGGAACTATTAAGCAGTTAACTGATAAATTATGCGCCACAATAAGCGAAAAGGCAAAAGACGGTCAAAAGACGGCAACAGTCCGGCCACCGTGAAAGCTTTTATGATGACGCACTTCCGCACTTTGGGCCACCCCACACAAAAAACCCATTTCTCAGACATATACCCTGGAAGCATTGAGTCAAACGGGTACCATCAGTTGTCGCAGAGAATTTGAGATAAGAAAAGTTAACTTAAATAAAGAAAAAAACCTAACGATTAATATCGATATACAATCATGAGCTTTTCAGATTATGAAAATCAGTTTCTAACAGGAAATCTTCTAGTCGCATCGAGATTAATTTAGGTCTTTTTTGCTGTGGTTATCTCTGTCCCTAGTCCACATGGCTATAGCAGTTCACAGTTCTGATTCTGAGCCCAGCGGGAGGCGTGCGCTTCAATTGCGACTTTTATGGCACATCAATCGTGTCGTGGCGTCCTGCTCGTCTCGTCCGTGTCGTCGTCTCCTGGTGTCCTCATCGACTCAGGCCGTTAACTTTTATTGATTTCAATGGCCGGGATTTGCACAGTGATTGCCCAGGCTGACCAACCCGAACGGCCGGCAGACAGCCAAGGAAGCCAACCGGCTCATAAAGTGCCCTCAACGCCTTTGACTTAACAATTCGCTTTGTCTTTTTTTGGCCACACTATCCTTATATCCTGTGTGGGGTTGAAAATGGATCCTATTGTTTGACGGTGTGGAGATATCATTAAGTCAAGCTTGGCCCATAAATAAAATAAACTTTTTGCCGCTTTAAGGTTTGAGACAAATAAGCGAGTCAGGTGAGCAACTATGTTGCCGAAGCCTTTTACTACTTTGAGAAAATCTATTTTATGTAGTTTGGCAAAGTGTTTGAATATGACATAATTATGATGGGCAAAGCTTAGCACAAAGCTGTTATTAACTGGCATGGATATGGATATTAAATATTGCTTACTTTGCCAAGGAGACGAAGCAATCAGCTGTGATATGAATATATCAATTATTTAGTTTATGTTGACGATGAAAAAGTTGAAATGGGCTTGAAATGTGTTTTAGGTAATAAAGAGAAGTTTGTTAATACTGCAACTATTATTATTTTGATAAGTGTAATAGAAATTCGAAGAACTTGAACACAATACAAAATGATTAAAGTGTCATTTAAGACATACTGCAAACAACGTTTTTCACCTTTAACTACTTTTAGCTTATGTCAGCTATAAAAATTGCCAACTGCCTTCGTGCATTAACATCAAGACCATAAGAAATGTGAGAGATGTCAAAGCGTTTTACTTATTTATAAATCTGGGATGAACACTGACAAATGCCAACAAACAAACATTTTATAGTTATGAGATTAAAAACCAGGATTCACAACAATTCAACTAGCAATTTGCCATTGTCGGTAGAGCTAAGCTCACATTCCTTACGACCGAACTGACTGATGGACTGATAGACTGGCTGCCGCTGTCTTTTGATAACTGTTGATGTTGTAGAATCGAGTCGAGTCGAGTCGAGTGGAGGAGCACACTTGAGCTTTTCCAGAAACCAGCATCCTGCAGTGGTTTTAAAACGTATAAACATTATTGCGAGTGGCTCAGTTCTCAGAACTGTGAATGCCAACACACACACACACGGACGAAGGAATGGATAAGTGTTTGAGGAAAGGGATAAGCGGAGTGAATGGTGCACTAAGTGTTGCATGGCTGCAGTCGCATTCGCTTCGTGGCCGACTAATGCCACAGCTTACTGCAGCTCCTTCAGCAGCGGCAGCAACTAGCAGCAGCAGTAACGGCAACAGCATCAACATATCCTACGTCTCCAATCTCTCTGTCTCTGTGTGTGTGTGTATGTGTGTGTCTGTAATTAACATGGCATTCAAAGCCAAATCTCTGTTAGATTTTCCACATGTACTTTACTTGACTGCCTGCTCGGCTCTGCTTGTTCTGCATTGAGTGGCAAATGCCTTTGCAGTCAGCCCAACCAGCCAGCCTGACTGACTGTTGATTCTTGAGTGTTGCAAGTCGAGCGGCATTGAGTGAGCGAGCAAGCGCGCGAGCAAGTGTGTTGCAAATGCTTTAAATGCTTAAACACAAACATTTTAATAGCTGTAAACTTGCAGAGCCATTTCAAATACACTTGGCAAAAAGAGAGTGTATTTCATTGAACGTGATACAGGTAAGGGCAAGTATGAGTACTTTGGAACCCTTTCACCCCAGTCGGAACCTTGATCAAATCCCTAAAATTTATGATTACGATTTCCATAACTTCGACAAAACGCAACCGATTTTCAAATGCAATACATCAAAAGTCATGGTTTGAGCTCTAAAATAAAACTGCATTAAAATTTAGAAACGAAATTTTTACTCGATTTTCATGCCAAATTTTTGTGACCTGCAATCGACATGGGCCTGGGACAAAACTTCTGATTGCCATTTCTTCGTCATTATTCAACCGATTTTCAAATGTATTACATCAATAGTCATGGTTTGAGCTCTGAAATAAAAGAACATTTAAATCTCGAAACAAAATTTTTACTCGATTTTCATGCCACAAACTTGTAACCTGAAATTGACATGGGCCTAGGACAAAACTTTCGAATGCCATACCTTCATCAAAACTCAACCGATTTTTAAATGCAATACATCAAAAGTCATGGTTTTAACTCTTTAATAAAACTACATTTAAATCTTAAAACAAAATTTTTTCTCGATTTTCATCCCAAAAATGTTATCCAGAGTATAAAAAGACGCTTTGGAATCAATTTTATGCACTCATTTTATTCCTCTTCATTGACCCATACAGTATTCAACTGTCTGTTTGTTTAGAGTCGGCAGCAACAGGACACACACACACACATGCGGCACATGCAGCAGCACATGTCAATTAGTCAATGTTGTTGCACAACAAAAATGGCAGTCAGCTGCCAAATTTAATTTAACTCAACAACCCAAACAGCACCTACATACATATAAGCCAAAAAAATACGCCCACCTACTACCCCTTAGCCCTTACCCCTTAAGCTCGCCGCTCACTCTATGTAGAATTTGAAGGCGTCTCGAGTTGCCCGTCTCGTTGAATGGATTCAAAGCATTTTCATGTCACAAAAACGAAGCGAAAACTTTTCAACATGTGTTGGCAGCTTTCGGGCTGCCCCAAAAGCAAAAAAAAAAAAAACAAAAAATAAAAAATTGCAGAGAAAATCGTGAAAAACTCGTGCAAAGTTGTAGGAGCACAAGAAAAAAAAAATGAAAAGGTAAAAGGAAAAAAAGAAAAAAGCAGGTGCCAAGTGGCAAGTGGCAGGTAATAATCTATGCATGTATATCTCGGCTCTGTGTGGGTGTCGGAATCCATGTGTATCTGTATGTGTGCAACACTTGGCAGCACTTTACATTTATTGTGGCAGTTGTATTTGTTGGCTGGGTGGCAGAGTGTAGAAGGGGTTTACTGCTGCATTCAAAAGTGCCCTGTCATGGCTGGCAAAACTCTGCGAAAAGCTAACTGTGTGCAAACAGTTTGGGCGACTTGGCCACAACTTCTAAGCTGTCTTAGTTGCTTATTATGCAGCAACACCCATGGCTAACAGAACACAGCAATACCTCCGCACACACACCCCCCTCCCCTCATGCCAACAGCTTCACATTTCTGTCCCCACAAGCAGTTCCTGTCATGTCATTGCCAGCCAGGAGGGCCCGTGCGGAAATGAGCAGCTGTCTTGAGCTGTGACTTCTACATCTGCTAACCCCTACACAGCCTACACCCCCCCTCCTCTTCCTTTACTTAACTCTCTTCAAGTTTAAGCCACGTCGCCTCGCCTCTTACATCTGGCATGGCTTCGTTGCCTTTGGGGGCCACTTGTGCTAAGTAGTCGCTGCAGCTGAGTGCAATGAAATTTTAGCCTTGCCTCTAGCGCCAGCTACTAAGTCAAACTCATACACACACACACACATGTAACACTTGCACACAGTGAAAAAAAAAGGGTTCTGATTCTTTCCAGCATTTAACACTTGGCTAATTACAATATTCCAGGAATTTCTTTATGATTTTCATAAAAATATGAAACAAAATTGAAAAATATATAAAATTCACATCCACAAGTGCGAAAAAGCTTTTAAAATACGACAATAAAAAATCAAATCATAAAAGCTATAATTTGTAATGTTTTTCGAACAGACATAAAATAAATATTTTTAAAATATTTTTATAAATTTTCTTTAACGAGTATTTGCTTTCATTTAAGTTCTACAAAGTGCTCTTACATATAACACACAGTTTTCTTGCTGTACTTACACGTACAAAGTACTTACACACACACACACACTCACATTAAAATACATGCCAATACACATAAGTGAAGCAGCAGTAGCAGCAGCAGCTGCAGCAGATGTGGCAGCCATTTTTTATCATCATTTCCGTAACTCGTTGACAAACGGAAGCGTCGAGCCGTTCACAGGCAATGCCAACTGAAAAGAACCAACACATAACACACACAACACCACACACACACTCACACACACTCACATACATACATACATGCATACTCATCTAGAGATATAGTCGAATCGTCGAGCCGCTGAAAGGAAATGACCGTAATGGCCCGCCATTGCTATTGCTTATGATGGTTTCTCGTTCACAAACTACACTTGAAACTACTTTTCCACTTTCCTTCAACCTCTCCATCATCATTATTCTTTTTCTTTTTTTTTTCAATGGCTTTTCATGTATGGCAACTTTGCTGAAGCTGTTTTCACAGTGTTCGCAAAAAAAGAAAAAAAAATGAGGCTACAGGTAATACGTTGTTGTTCGAATAAAAACTAAAGTGTCTAAAGATAGTCAACTTGTTTACCTTAACGGTTTTAGTTATTAAAGTGATTTGATGGGGGTTTTGGGAGGAAAAGATTTTTTCTAAAAGCTTCTAAGGATACTTTAACCAAGAACTCGAAGCGTTTTATTGATTATCTCCAACTATAAATTAGTTATTTCCATTATTATTCTATCCTTAAAATTCTTTCTTTGTCTCTTTTGCTTTTTCTGCTATTAAATTGAAATTATTAATTTTGTATTCTTTTGCGCTTTTTGCACTTGTCACTCAAAAGGAACGTATTTTTATTAAATTTTCTTGCGTTTTTATTTTCACTTATATTGGCATTTACTTTTTTGCAGCGTCACACACAGAGTCCTTGGAGTCATTTCACACATTTATACTACAGCCACTTGGTGTCCCATTCACCAACTCCTCGTTTCGCTCTCTCTCTGTGTTTCTGTGCATTCTCCTCCTCCATTACTTTTGGCCAGGCTCTTTGGGTTGGCATCGGCATTTCCCCGATTTTCGTTTCTTTTTTTTTTGCATTGACAGCAAAATTCGAAATATATTTGCCCAGCATTTACACCACAATCTCTCTACCAGAGTATCAAATGGTGGAGTGGGAAGCTTTCAACAGTCTTTTCCCTTCTCGCTTTGCGCTCTTGGCTAAGTGTTGTCCTGGTGGCTAACTTGTGGTCCTGTTTGCTTTACAGCTTGGCACGTTGTGAGGCCCTTGGAATGTTTTTACTGCTGAATGGGTAATTTAGTATTTGGCAATTAGCTTTTGCTTTCGGCCCAGTTAGCCACTTGGCCAATGTGTATGTGTGTGTGTTTTTGTTTGTTTGTGTTTTCTCTTTCATACTCTCTCGCTTCTCTCTCTTTCTCTCTCGACGTATGCAATTGCCGGCTCGTTTGTTTGTTTATCTGTTAAATTATGCAGTCCGCCTATTAAGTGGATGAGATTTATAGTGAACCGAACCAGGAAAGGACATTTGAAAAATCCTTTCTTTTTTTCTATGATGGCCACATAGAAAACTATTGTTTGTGCCCCACATTTTGTGGCGCGTATTTTGTAACTATTTGTCATGTGCTTTGGCTTTGTCCTTGTCCTTGTTGTGTTGTTGTCATTTCATTCTGTTTGCGCTTCATTAAATATTATTGAAATGCTGCAATTAATTGCGTAATTGTTATTTTATGTCAGAGCACAGCAACAACAACTGCTTCTGGCCGCACTTTAAGCACTTGACACAACAACAACAACAATTGCAGTTGAAGTGCAATCAGAAAATGTTGCTGCGGCCTGCGGCACATTTTTTTTTGTTTTTTGGTTTCCTGCGGCCATTTGGCAACCTGCAATTTACACATTAAATTAAACACAAATAACTGATGCAAGTGCCACAAACACTTACATATATATTTTATATGTATAAAATGCAACTAGGCAATTAGCTGCCAAATCAACAAGGCCCACAAAATTATCATCTGTGATAACAACAACAACTAGACAACAGCACAAAAATAATAACCTAGTTTTTACTTGTGGCATTTTCGAGCATGTACAGATTTTAATTATATTTTTGATATGAAATAACAATTATTCGACATTATATATTAATAACTACATTGCAAGCATTAATTTTCTGAACATTATTTTTGTGCTATTTTCCAAATAAAATATTTCAATATGTTTAAAGTAGCTAAAAGTTGTAAAATGCCAAAATAATTAAAGTAAAATCTGTACTCAAAAAATAAATAAATTATAATTATTATAAATGTAAAAATGGAAATGAAGAGGAATGTCTAATAAAATGTAAATTCAGGAAAAAAAATTATAATATCTAAAATATTTTTAGCAAACATATAAGGTTTGTAAAATTCAACATTTCTTATATCCCATAGATTCAAATACTCCTACAACACACATACGCCCCGTTAGCCAACTGCATTTTGTAGTTCTTATCTTGGGCTATAAATTTTCTACCAAGTCTTTAAGCAATTGCATGACAATTACGCTCAGTCAGCCTGAAAACACAATACACTTTTCACTATCGTTTTGTTATGTTTCCTGACTCTTCAGTTCGCCCTCTCTTCCCCCCTCTCTTTCAAAACAAACAATAAGTACGCGGAGTAAAGTACTCGCAATGTACTATAAATACAAAATGTGGCTCATTGCATTGTCGGCACAGTAAATCAAATGCCAAAAGCTGTTGAAGAAGGCGCCATTTGTCAAAAGTCAACAAGCGCGTTGACAACTGAGCAGGGACGGAAAGCAAGCGGTACGGCGGGAAGGGGGGGTGTACTAGGGAGTGACGAGAAAAGTGTGCGCCTGGGCCATTTAATTTCATTATTAAACAATGGGCGACAAAGTGGCAGCAGATTTTCATTTAGAGGCCAAAAACGTCAGCCAAGCCACACGCGATGTCCAGTAACAGTTGGCTAATAACACACACACGATGCTAAAGCTGGTTGAAGTGAAAGTACAAGTGCACTGAGAGAAAGTGTATAGACATTAATTGTAAAGGTTTTTGTTACAAAAGGAAAGTTTATCCTTAAACTTTTTTCGACTAAGGATTTTTGTTGGTTTCTGATATTTTTCTAGTTTCATAACTTTAACTAGCTATTTTTCGCAGTGTAGTTGTGTGTTAGAACTCATTGTCAGCTACTTTCATCACATGTAAAGCGAAAGAGAGGGAGAAAAAAGTTATGATGTTGATGCATTGCCCAGGAATCCTGGTAATTAAACAATATGACAGAAATATTGCAGCACTTCTCTCGCCTTGATTGATGTGGGACTCGTAAGGATCAGAAAATGTGGGCATTACCACAAAGTCAATTAACAAATTTTTAGCTGGCAAAAATCTAATTGTGCCGTGTTTAATGCACTCGCATAATTCGTGCAAATGAAGTCACGCCCGCTGATTTATGAACCTGAACCTGAACCGAAGGAATATTATTATAAAATTGTCCGGCGGCTTAAGCCGTTTACATAATTTATTGGCCAGGTGGGCGTAGAGGGCGTGACCCTTTACGCGTGTGCCTCCCCCAAAGCCTTTTTGCACTGAGCCGTAAAATAAATAATAATCCAAATAAATGTGGCAGGTAGGGGGTTGGTTTGAACGGTATTTTTACCGCTCTTTTGCATTAATTGACAGTAATTTTATTAGGTGAATTGTGGCCGCAAAAACGGACGCTAGATGGCGCACCAGATTTAACAGCATCGTAAATATTTAACAAATTATACGTTTTTAATGAGCTGAAAAAGTGCAAATCACTGGCGGCTTTTCTGGTTTTTTTTTTTTCAACCTTTTCTGTTCTGTTCTGTTCTGGTCAACTGCCTGACGCTACTGTCTGTCTGCTTTACAATTGCTTTTTGTTTTTGGTTTGAAGCGTGACAAATACAATAATTAAAAGGCGGTTTTGTTAAAGTACAACGCACACAACAACACAACATGCAATTAACCCAGAAACCCAGTTAAAGGGCTTTGCCTTGATCCTTAAAAGATCCGCTGCGATTTTACATACAAATTGCAATTTAAATATATATATATGACATAATCGAAATGAATTGTAAAGCGAATAAGTTTACATTAATGAATGGAGACTGAATACAAAAATTAAACTCTTTAAAAAAATCATTGCAATATCTTTAAAAAAAAATAAGCAATAAAAACAATACAAGATAAATAATAAAAAAAATAATTTGCATTAATTTAACCCATTTTCTTATACTTTTCAAAGTTCTTTCAACTATAAACTCAATATTTTTTAAAGCAATGTAAACAAGTTCTTAATGAATTTTATTGTTCGACTGTTAAACTCTTAACTGCTACTGCTCCATGTCTTTAATGCTGTTGACGCTGTTTATGCTTAGTTGATTTTACTGCTGCTTTTATTGCCACCAACTATCAACTGTCAACAGTCTTAACTGTTCTATAATGTCCCTGTTAGCAATTGCAACTGCAATTTCAACGGCTTAAAGACTTCCGACTTAAAGAAAATGCGATTTTCCTTGTTGCCTGATTTTGCTATTCAATGACCCAAAAAAATATAAAAAGGCTTGCTTTACACTAATATACACTCTCAGCATTTTATCATGTTTATCTCGCTCCCCCTTTGGATTATTGGGGCCAAAATGCTTGGCAACAACTTGGGCTGCTGCCATTTACAATTGTTGTCAGACATTTTCATGCGAGCTCATAACATTTTATGCAGCAAATAAATTTGCATGTTGCACTTTTGAATAATCGTCGCCGTTGACAAACAACTGGCAGCCAAGTCTGCTCGCCTGGAAATCTATCCGATCCTTTATCCTACTTCTATCCTGCTCACATCCGAATGCATCGCTCCAATAGCAAAAACTCGCAAAAAACGTACGCGACAATCTCAAATCGTTGGAACGTTGCGTTTTACAACTTACACAACACTGGAAGAAAAATTTTCCTGAACTTAATACTCAAAACAAACCAAAATTTAAGTTTTCATTGTCTTTGCCATTAATTTTTCTTAGTGTACTTGCTCCTATTGCTTTTTACCCGAGTGTCATGGCTCAACGCCAGCTGGCATTTGGTCCAAAAGCATGGCAGTGAGTTGGGGCGTGGCACTTGTACGCCCACAGCTGCCGCCCAGTTGATGCCCCTCCCTTCCCTTTATCAACTTCAAGCTCCACTTCAGCATGCAAATTGCTTGCCCGCCTCAAGCGGCCACACAGACACGTAAATTTTGGCGGGCGCACGCAGACATCCCGTCGTCGTCGTCGTCGTCATCCAATGAGGATGACTAGGAGAAGGACAACGACGACGACGATGACGACATCCTTGCATGAATGAAGCGCCCAAATGAAATGCCATTAATTTGGCAAATGAATGCGGTTGCTCGTCGCTCGTCTCGTCTCCAGTGAGAGAGTCACTGGCCACAACCATGCAGATTGCTCAAGTTGCTCTGCTTCGCTCCTCAGTTCGACCGACAGGCAACCATACTCTTGGTATTGCCACTTGGCAGCAATTACCCGACAAGTGTAAGCAAAATTTCAACTCAGGCCGCCTATTTTAATCATCTCGCCCAGACCATGTTAAAACAAAATACTTGAGTTACCGCAATGTTCATAAGACCACAGCATGCTGCAGATCTATTTAAAATTCAGCTGAGCCTTAGTTATGTGGTTTATTGGCCAGAATGAAATCTTGGCAAACATATAGAATACAATGTACAGTAGTCAATTTAAACAAAAAGAAAACATATTTGAAGGCAACTATTGATAATTATCGATAAAAAGTCAAATTTTTTTCTATTACGATGATTAAACCTTACCAAACCATTTAAAAATCAATAAAACCATTTAAAAATCAATAAAACCGAATTCAAAACATTTTTGTAACATTTTTTGAAGCAACTATTGATAATTATCGAGTTATATTTATCTTCGGCGATTAAAAGTTAGGTTTCACAAGGTTTTCTTTAAGTTTTACCTATATAAAATTAGTACTTAATAACTTTTATTTCCATTACGATGATTAAACTCTACCAAACCATTCAAACATCAATAAAAACCAGATAAAATTATCATTAATTTCACTTAACCTTCCTTAAAACTTCTCAACGCAACTTTAATAATAAAAAAAAAAAAAACCCTGTTCGCTAAATCCTTGCTTAATGCACGATTTTCATTAAACAACCATTACGACAGCGAAAACATCAAATTAATTTTAATGCTGAGTTGATTTTTCCCAAACGAAAATTGCAGCGTTGTCAGAGTAGAATTCTTAACCAAGCTCCCACCCAAAACTTTCAACCCGATGGCCATAAAATTTCAACAGAAGAGGGAGAAGGAGAAAGCGAACAAACCGAAGAATAACATAAAACTGATGGATTTACGAACTCCGAAAATGAAAGAGACGCAAAAGCAGAGAAGTGGGCTAAAAAACACTCACTTCAAGCGCCAGCCAAAGTAGGTAGAAATACTAGCTGAGTGGTTGAGTGTATGTGAGTGGTTTTTTTTGGTTGTTGTTGGCGGCGTCAATGGCGACGTCGGGTGCCAAATAATAATAGTTTTTCACTTGTTCCGTTTGACCGCCGTCAGCCGAGCGTTGTGGAGTTTATGTGACAAACGTGACTCTGGCGACAATTGCTCGGCTTTACGCAGCACCCGACCTCCCCCTACCTCTCATCCGACCTCTCTCTCTCTCGCTCGTGGCATTTTATGGCCGCACAATAAAGCGAGCAATTGAGCGTCTTAAAGTGTCGCACAAGTGCATTTAAATCACACACTTTGCGACCATTTGCCGTAATTTGACTTTAAATGTTATGGCCTCTGGTTCCTTTTGGACATTGTCGAGACGTTTCTCAAGGCCCCCACTTACGACATTTAGTTCGTTTGCCTAGTTGGTAAGCCATTTTATGGCCATGTCTGCTGCTTACAACGTTTACAACGAAATGCTACACATAAATTTTGATGGACATGTCGATTATGTGCTAAAAACCCCAAGCCAAGTCAGCAATATAACTGTTTCGACGACCTTGCGACGCATTTCTCCAAGAAATGAGGCCATCATAAAATGCAAAAATATTTTTGCCACTTTCACATTTATAATATTTCACAATTTATATACTTTTATTTTTTTACATTTAAATTGCCAGTGCAATTGATTTTTGCTTGCCAACCAACAACAAAAAAAAAAAAAAAACGCAAGCCACAGCAACGGTCATAAAAAACAAGAGAAACCAGTACACTTTCATTACACTTCAACGATTTATATATTTACAAATACCTCATAGTTCAGGGCAGGAGACACAAGGTTATTTATCTGATCTAATAAAAGCAAACATTGTGAAAGCAAAAAGCATTTTCCTTAAACTAAAATATTTTAGTTAATAATACTTTTTTTTCTAACATGCTTCAAATACTCTTTATAAATTCTTTTATACAGCATCTTTTAGTCGTTCATTTGTGTTGTTGACTGTGTTGTTTTATTGCAGCATGTGCTGCAGCATATTTTCCAGCATTACGCATTGAAATCGCTGGCTTAATATGCTAGTTATAAAATTCAACACACACACACACACATGCCAGCATCACTAGGGATACGCAAGGGACAAAGCAATGCGGACAAAAAAACCAATTGTAAAAATACTATACACAAATATACATATATATTATATACCCAAGGCAAATGGATTGGGACGGAGATGCAAAAGTATGGCAAACAATAAACACAAGTGTGGTAAAAAATATATATAAACCATATATTTAAAAATTGCCCACGAACATGATAAAACAAGATTGTTGAGCTTGAACGTGGAGCTTTGACAACGACAATTCAAATACGCTTACGAATAAATAATATTTTAAATATTTAAAAAGGAAAAAGATGAAATAATAAATGTTAAAAAAAATATATTTATGTAAGAAAGTAAATAAAAACTTTTTTTAAAATCTATAAACTTGTTATCCCATCAACACCATAAACGTATCGAAAGGTTCTTTAAAAAACGTAAGCCACGTAACGTGGCAGTTAAGCCCTTACGAAAGTGCATAAAAAACTATATGCATAAAAAGCAAATTATTAAAATTAAAATAAATATACTTTATTGCCTGGCGGATACATTCAAATAAAAACCATTGACCATGGGATATATATAGAATATCGCGCAGAGCATTCATTACACCATATGTATGGGAATTTATATAAAAAAAAATTGTTGTTGTTGGATGAGAAAAAAATCATTAACTACAGAAAAACTTTCATATATTTAAAGTGCTTTAAGAAACGTGAAAGCTTTAATGCAACACATCTTTAAAGAAGCTAACAAGCCGAATGCCTTCAGGCTATCAATCAGCTTGACGGAAATTTACATATCTATATATAGAAAAGAGAGGCAGACTACTTGTATGATATATGTATGGACGGCTGTAGCTAATTTGGCAGCCTTTAAAATGAGGCTATAAGCTATAAGCTGACCAAAAATCCTGAGCCTGAACAGCAGCAGCTACTCAAAGGCGAGCAAGAAAACCAAGAGCGCCGGCTGCTTTCTGATGCTAGTGGTTGCTGCGATGCGGATGCGGCCGCTTAAGTGCCTGACATGGCTATAACAATATACCAACAACAACAACAAGCAGTCAACAATAACAACAACAACAGCAACAACAACAACAAAAGCCGCTGCTGATATGCCGCTTATTATTTATGTATTTTAATAACAAGCAGACGTACGCCATTTTGCCTGACCATCGCCCATTGCCACACAGACAATGGTGGCCAGGCAACAAAATGGCCGACAGTTAATGCGACAGCTGCTGCGGCCAGCGACAGCGACAGACCATAGCCAGACCAGATCAGACCAGAGACTCCGAGCAAGTGGAAGACTACAGCAGCTGTTGAGGACAGATAGCATTCTTGCCTTGTAAACAACATGAACAACAACAAGAAATACGATTTTCATAATAATAAGGTGTCAAATCAAAAGTTTAAGGTTTATTCATTGCAAACTTTAAAAACTTTATCAACTTTAACTCTCAACAACCCTAATTTCCATCATTTAAAGCAAATTATTCCCCTCCTGCTAGACGTACAACAACATGACGCATACTTAATACGCGTATAAGTTATTTCAAGCGTGAGTCAGATTTGCGCTGGCATTTAAAGTTCAAGTTGTTTGTGGCAGCAACTTAATACTGCAGCTGCACACACACACACACAGGCAGACGAGTTATCCAGTTAAGAGCCAACAACTGGTGTAATCGCAGCCATCATGGCACACACAGAGTAAAGAGAAAAAAGCCATTTAAAAGTATTTAATATACATAAATGTTGAGATACTCTCTCGGTGCTTATATGAGCTCAAGCACTCATTGCATAATTAATGCGTCGAGTTTTACATTTACATTTACAATGCACCACGCAGCTGAAGCAGCAACAGCAGCAGTAGCAGCAGTTACCGATGCTGATGATGCGCATTAAGTGGGCGTGGCCTGGCCAACAAACAACAACAACAGCAACGTAGTCGTTGCAGTCAAGTAGAGCAGGTAAAATTGACGGCATCATATCAGTTTTTTGGGGGGCCAAAAGAAATGTATATACATACTATATATATATATCATTGTTCGTTTACTCAAGTGGGCCAAGTGCATGTGGAAGTACGTGAGCCACTGATGATGCTGCCAGCTTAATGAAATTATCATTTTCATTTCAGTTTCATTGTCTTGCGGCCAACTGCAAAGAATTTTTACCAACGAATATTAACAAGCAGCTGAAAAGCAGCTAAAGACATTTCCTTTCACTTGTTTTATGTTTTAACGACGCTGAAAATGCGCTGCAATCAATCAAGCATCTTTAAGCTATATTTAAAAAAATAAAAATAAATGCTTAACAAATGTTTTCGCTTAAAAAATCATTTTTAAAGCCAATATTCTGCCATAATAAGGTACTTATAAATTCCTTGCAGTATTTCTTAATTGTTTCATGAGCTCCTCAGCAACATGTTAATTAATAAATATTTAATATTTATTTACATTTATGGCATGTAGCCTTTCCCATAAGTCAAGCCACATAGCGTTATAAACATGCTGCCAAAAATGCTCTCTACTCGAAACACACACAAGTCCTAGACACGTTTCCTCATTAAATGTTGCGCACAAATGTAGGCAACGAATTTTTATTCACTTCAACATTGCTGTTTAACTAAAAATAAATGAGCAACACCGTCGACGATGACGACGACGATGTCGATGGCAATGACGATTCACGCACATTGCTTTTGGCATTGGGTTTTTTAAGCCACCCCCGCGCCCCCTCACCGCCCTTGTAACCACCTGCAGCAGCTAGCCGAAAAAAAAAATAGCATAAAATTGCATAGAAATTAAGCATACGCAATGTGTGACGATGACGACAAATGCTGCGAGGCTACAGTTGGCAGTTGCAGCTGCAGTTGTTGCAATTTGTGTTGTTTTAATACCCTAACAGTTGAGTAGTACAACTATGTCATGAAGTGTGTAACGTTTCTAGGGAAGAATAAGTTTACAAATCTTGAGATTGGTGAATGAAAGGTTCAAAAAAGGGTTACAAAATGTATCCAACAATGGTTTTACTGCTTCATGCCTTTTACTGCCCTTCACTCTTACTTTTCCTGAAGATCGCATAGTGTATTTTGTCTACGGCATCTTTAAGAAAATTTGCTTTTCTTTTCTGCTTTTGCGTTACAAAGTTGCGTTTTTAATGAGCGGCAATGCAACAAGAACAACGCGAATATAAACAAGAAATATGCTCATGCATAAACATCGACGAACGTGGGTGGGGTTGTGGGCGTGGCTCATATATATATTTTTAGTAACCAGCTGCAAGCTGCCTGATTGCAGATACATGTGTACGTATGTAGGTGTATTTTTCGCGGCAAACGTTGCCATAACATTAATTTTGTTAATTAAAAGTTTGGCACAGCTTTAAACTTTACTGTAGTACGATGTTGGCCTTGTACTTGTTGTTGGCATATACACTATTCATGCATATGTGTCAACCAGTCACCTTTCGTGTACAGACAGTTAGTTAGTCAACTGCACCTTTGGAGGACAACCCCAACCCCTACCCCGCCTCGTTCCGTTTCGTTTCAAGTTTCGCAACAAAATGCTGAAAAACAACTTTTGCCAAACAGCCCAAAGGCGTCTGCATAAAACTTTTGCCAACGGCGTTCAATGTTGTTATTGTTATTGTTATTTTTGTTGTCGGTTATGCCCACAAATCTGTAAAATGTTTTGTGCAAATTTCAAGTGTTTACATAGCCGCAAGTTTGTGGCTTTTTCCAAAAAAGCAAACTGTTGATCATACCAGATGAAAACTTCAACATACATATATTAAAAATGCATGCATTCATTAAATTGCATAAATAATAAAATGCTTTGCTATGCTTTTATAGCTTTGGGCTCAAGTTGTTTTCTAAACGGCTTAAGCTCTTTACCCATGCATGCTATTGTTAAACTAAACTGACAGCTTAAACGTGCAAAAGAATGTTGTAGAAAAATGTAAAGAATTAAAATAAAATTGTATATTTTAAATGGCTTGAAAAATTATTAAATTAGTTTTTTTTTAAATTTGTTACAAATCTATTCCAAGAAAAAATTGACTTGTGACCTGGACTAAACTTTGAGTTTTTATTTCTTCTTCAAAACTGATTCGATTTTCAAATGTAATGCATCTTAGGTCTTAGGCTGAGCTCTAGATTAAATCTACATTTATATCTAGAAACGCGATTTTTACTCGATTTCCGTCCTAAAAATGTTTGAAAAAGGCGATTTGGGACTTGTTCAAAACTATCGATTGCCATAACTTCGTCGAAATTCTACCGATTTTGAAGTGCAATACCTTAAAAGTCTTGGTTTGAGCTTAAGAATAATGCTGCATTTAAATCTAGAAACGCGATTTTTACACGATTTTCATTCCAGAAACTTGGAACTCGAACAAACCTTTTGATTACTATAACTTCGTCAAAATTCAACCGATTTTCAAATTTAATACCTCAAAAGTCTTGGTTTGAGCTCTAGATTAAATCTACATTTAAATCTAGAAACTTTATTTTTACAAGATTTTCATGTCAAATTTTTGTGACCAGAAATCGACTTGCGAGCAAGATAGAACTTCCGATTGCCTTAACTTTGTCAATATTAGCTCGATTTTTAAATGCAATACACCAAATGTTTTGTTTTACGCTCTATATTAATACTGCATTTAAATAAATACAAATTAAAGAAACTTTATTTTTACTCAATTTTTATCCCCAAAAAAACCGATCTGGGAGTTGGACAAACAAAGAGTTTAATAGTTATCCAAAGCCTTTGCATGTGCATAAAAATAAATGTATATATTTTGCAGTATTTATTATTATTGCTAGTTTTTGTTGTTTTTGTTGTTACTTTAAGTGTTTATTGCCTTTGAAATCGTTACAACGCCATTGACAGCTTCCGTTACTTCGACTACATTCTGAGGCTTTTACAGTTTTTTTGGCAAACTTGCCAAACTCGCTTTGTTGTCTAAGTTACTTGATGTATGAATATGTACACTTAAAAAAGTTATAGAACGGTATAAATAAAGTGTATATAAATAGGCAAAGATCTTTTCCCTCAGTGCATATTTTGGTACTTTATGTAGTGTCTGGTATATGTATGTATGTGAGCGTATGTGTTTTTCAAGGATGTTTTATGAGCTCCTTTGGCACTGTGATGGCCCAGTCATTTGCACAAGTCGTGACACACTGGCGCAAGCTCGTGGGGCAAGGGGGGATGTTAGAGTGTGATGTAAGCTACTCCATGTGAACGTTTTTAAGTATTGAAAGAGAGAGTGAGAGAGAGAGAGAGAGAGCTCTCGATTTTATACTGTGGGCCATGTTTATATGCAAAGCGGCCATAAAATTTGCAAAACTTTTAATGGTTCATAAAATATTTAACGTAATGGCGGGCGGCAAACGGCGGATGGCGGATGGCTGATGCCTCATGGCTGATGGCGGCGCCGTTGGCCAAAAAACCGGTTAAAGACAGGCCAAAAAGAGCAAACGAGAGATTTGTTGGCTGGCAACAAGCCGCAAACGAGCCAACCAAACGATAAAGTCACACAATGCAAGTGAGAGAGAGGGAGAGAGAGAGGGAAAGTGTGAAAGGATAACGATGGGGCCAGAGTCCAGTCCTTCTAGTTGCAGTTGCCATATCCTTTTTATCCTGTTGCTGACTGCAATTTATATTTGTTGTTGTTGCTGTTGTTGTTGCTGTTGTTGCTTTTACCCACATAATTGCAAATTATCGCCTCAGCCATTTGAGTTAAGCCCAACAACCTCTGACCACAGCAGCAACATTCCATGCCTGAATCCTGCCGCTGCTAACTAGGGATTTATGGAAATGTATAGGGGGAGGGCCAAAGGTGTCGCTAAATTATGCCATGTGCAGCATTTTTAATTGCCAACGATGATTTTTAGCCAATAATTTTGCATAATACGCTGCTGGATAGAGAGAGAACTTCAATTCGATTAACGCGCAGTGCATTTGAGAGATGATAGGGATGGGAGGGGTAAGAAGAATGTAAAGAGATTGAATGTGTGGTTGCTGATTATGATGCTGCTGATGCTGTTGATGCCATCAATTTATGAGCTGCAGTTGCTATTGAAAGCGTTTCAATTGAAAGCAATTTCAAAGCGATTTGGGCGGATTGTAAAGTTGAGAAAGTCAAAGTTGTGATAAAAATAAAAAAATATAAAAGAAAACTTAAAAATATGCCAGAATGAGGATTAAAAAAATCTCAAATTTAACATTTGTTTAAGAAATTTGGCATTTGAAATTGCAAGACTTAAATAAATAAAATTAAGTTTTTTGTAAATTTTTTCTTCCCAATTTATGCAAGTTGTTCAATAATTATAACAGAATAATTAAATTTAAATAAAAAATAAAAAAAAATCATTTAAAATGGCTTTAAGTTCGATTAAAAGCTTTTTTTTGCTACAATTTCCCTTTTGCCAACTGTTGAGCAAGCCCTCGCATTGACACATAAAATAGTAATTACCGACTCTCGACTCGCCGCTATAATTTGCGCGACAACAACAACAACAAAGCAACAAATCGTCGCCAAAGGAGACAAAAGCAAGCAACAGCTAAAGCTAAGCCGAGACAGCAGCAGCAATGACAGCAAATTCAGAGCGGAAGTCAGCGACAACAGCAAGAGAGAGGGAGAGTGAATGAGCAAGCGAGCGGAAACGGAAATGCGCAAATGTTAGGGGCAGCAAATGAAAATGGCTCCCCAAGCGTCGTTTATCAGAACACATATCGATAGAAAGAGACAGACAGAGAGAGAGAGCGAAGTGACAGCATACAAAGAATTTCAAACTAACCAAAAGAAGAGGGAAAAATACAAATTCAAAAGGGATACTTGATCTTTTGTGTGTGTTGAAAAGTAATTGTTGGGGGAAGAGGGAGGAAGCGGGGGTAGTGTAGACAGAGAGTCGACTGCAAAACGCACGTGCCACAAACATATCGAAGACATTGACAATATGTCTGCGTCTATATCATTAAAAAGAGTTATGCGAGGGGCGAAAAAAAAGCACACAAAAAATCGAGCACAAGTTTGATTTTATGGAAGGGGTCTGTTATAATAAGTTTTTGATTATGTATAAAAGTATAAAAATAATTGTCTGGGAATTCCTATAAACGGTTCTTTTCAGGGTTGCCAGCTGTTAAGCAAACTCTCTACTTAAAGCATTGCCAACTGTAAGTTAATAAAACTGTTTACAGAGCATCTTTAGCTACAGCATTGCCATCTGTATTTAACTGTTATGAAAATGTCATGGAAAACATTTTCATGCAAATGCAAAACATTGTCGAACATACAATTCACATGCCCCCCCTACTCCCCCAACACCCTTCGTCACTCTCGCTCTCTTAACATTCTGTGTGGCACGTACACTTCATGCTGCTTCAATGTTGGCCTGGCAGGCAGGCAGGCAACGCCTTTCGTCTTTCACGAGTCGCGTCGTTTGCCAGCTTTTAATTTTAATGCGTGTTGCACGCTCGCTTCCAAAAATTAAACGCCGGCTTATTTTCCGTTTCTCTGCTTCTCTCCACACCCGACTCTTACTCCATTTTGATAATTTCACATCTAAACATGAGGCAAAAGTTTTCGCTGGCGCGTTTTTGGACCGTACAAATAGGCGTCGATTAGGCAAATCAACGCATTTGTATGCAGATTATGTGCCAGCGGGCAAGCACACTGAAAGAAATGAACGTTGGGTTAAAAGAGCGAAGCGGTGGGAGGGGTAGCTGGTAGCTGTTGCTGTTGCTGTTTTTATTGTCTCTAATTGCGCATAGTCTGTCAGTTTCCCGCAACTAGGCGTATACATAATATGTGCAAAACAAACTTGAGCAAACACTTAAGTTGAATTCACGAGAGACTTCAGGCATTTTAAAAAAATGTTGCTTTAATTTTTGTAGTAAAAATATATTTAATATGAGCTTAAGTTTGTTTTTGCAGAGTTTAAAGTGAAAGTTCTAGATTTTTTAATTTAGAAATTTTTTTCTCTCTTTTTATTTACAATCTGTTTGTTTAAACAATAAGAAAATTGTATAATTGATATTAAATTAACAGAAATAGCAGTTATTCAATGAGCTCTGCTATTAATTGCTAAGAAATGTGCCAAAACTCTAGGCTACATTATTAACACAATCTCATTAGGACTAAAAACGCCTTTACCAACACCAATGCTTACCCAATTGTCAAGCTCATTGCTAGGCTTTAAGATCATGCTTAGACCATTCATCAAACGGCAAATTATGTTTAAGCTTTTAAATGACACAAATAAAAGCATCAATTGCTTTTGTCACATCACGAATGCTTCTATACATCAGACAGACATACATTTTTTTTTCTCTTTAGACATTTTTGTTATTCATGGGCTTCGCTGTATCTCGCGTGTGTGTGCTTTAAACAGTCAAAGATCTTACGCTAATTTTAAGCGGCTCTTAGAGCTCACACCACAAAAACGCAAATACCAACACCAGCACACCACCACCCACAAGCTGACAATCTCACACTCGCACACTCACTGTCAACATTTCTCCCACGCTGCGTGTTGAATTTCAATGCATACTTTTAGGCCCAAAACATCAGAGGAACCCAACAACAACAAAAAAAAAACATACATTCGTTTGCCATTTCGCAGCAGCAAAAAAAAAAACGTGGTGGAGTGAGGGGGGCGGGTTGTAGGGGGACTGCTTGTGTTGGTAACTAGGAATCACATGCGATTGGCATTTGACGCCAAAATGCTGACGATGACGAGTTTTTCTTCTCCTCTTTTTTTTGAGTTTTTGTTTCTATTTCGGTTTTTGCTTTTTTTCTCTGCGCCACTTGCAAGTGGATTTATTTTGCAATGGCCCCAACGGAATTTTAATGGATCGTTTTCCAACTCCTACGCCCTACCCCCTACCTCCTACCTCCTGGCCCCTTTACCAATTTACGCGACGCACGTGTCTTTTTGGCAACCAACAACAAGACACAACAACAAAAAATTGGCCAAAACTCTCCCGCTACTAGGCAACGTTCCATTTTCCACTTGTTCCACGGCAATGCCTGCGTCTCTTCTCATTACATTTCGCCCATTTTTACAGCTGCTCGTGTTTGTTTTCGTTAATTCGTCGTCGTCGCTTGCTTCCTGTTTGTATTTACCTTTTCACTTGGGACTATAACAAACAGCCTCCCTCTCCCCCCCCTTCCTCCCTTAGGTTCGTGCTCATAAAATGCAAAAATTTAATTAGCTTTGTGTGTAGCTAAAAATGACATTTAAAATGATTTTCTACTTCATCCAACGTTAAGCAGCGTACTTTACGTTACGTTACGTTGCGTTACGTTACGTTAGGCTCTCGGTTCTTTGATTTTTATGGCGTTCTTGCAACTTTTGTACACATTTTTAATGGCCTTTGGCATAAAATTCTTTATATTCTGCGCACCATTAAAACCAGTTATCATAAAATTATTTATAGTTAACAATTAGACATTTGGGAAATTAAAATTTTGGGGCCGTAAACGAAAAATTTAGAGTTTGGAATAGCTCAAAAAAGTTTTGAGAACAATGAGAAAGTGTTTTCGTTGGGATAAGGTTCCTCGATTTATTTATATATTTTTTTTTATTTTTTTTTTTTCTACATGTATGATCAAAATATGTACACCCAACTCTTTTTTTACACGGTAGATACGTTCCTCAGAAATCCGTGTAAAAAAAAACCGTGTAAAAAAAGATGCGTTTTCTATAGTAAAAGGGGGGATACGTTCCATGTGATTTGAAAACCGTGTAAGATGAAATAAAAAACTAAATTTTCTTCGAAAAACCGTGTAAAAAAAAAGTTGAAAACTATAAAATTTCAGATATGCATACAAATTGTATGTTCATATGGCATTTTAATGAGCACTTAAACTTAAAATACATAATTCATACTGGTAAAAGGCAAAAAACAAAAGAAATATGTTAATCCAGAATTCAGAACAGAAAAATTAGAATAGATATATTGTAAACGCGCCTTAAGAGCTATCGAATAAGGGGATTTCCCCAGTTACGACTATGTATGTTCATTTCAGCAATGGTGCCAAGTGTTGTAAAATCGAACATAATTACAAATTCGTACTAGATAAAAAAAAAAAAAAAAAAAAAAAGGAAATTTTTCAACCGTGTAACTTCAAAACCGTGTAAAAAAAATCCGTGTAAAAAAAGAGTTGGGTGTACATACATTTTTATAACAACATGTTATTCGTGCAGTTAGAAAAATCACCAAGCCTGAATTTAACAGCCGTTTTCCTCGATTTATCAAAAAAAAAATTCTTTCAACATTAATCGAATGCCATTTTGAGTATTTATTCAACGTATTTATACAATGCTATATTTAGGGTCTGAAATTGTCACTCCAAAGGAAGTTGGGGCAACGATGGACTTAAGAGTTAACCCTAACCTATATTCTACTAACTCTCAAACACATACTTACAAAACACATACATATATACATACATGTAGTTAAGCGCACCTAAATACATTTTTGCTAGAATAAACAAGCAACCTTGGGATGTTTACCATAAAAAGTAGGTAAACTTGAGTGCAAAAAAATGCGTATGGAGTGTGTGTATATGTGTGTGTGTGTGTGTGTAAGAGTTCAGCAATACAGCATACAAAATGGCAAAATAAATGCACATAAAATGTGAAAAACAAGAAAAAGAAGCAGAAGCAGAAGCCGTCCAAGAGCTCAACTGAATGAAACGAAATAAAAATAACAAGCAACAAGAACGTAAAAATGAACAGAAACAGAAACAGAAACCAAACACTAAAGGGCTGTTGCTGCAGCAAACTGGGGTGAGGTGGGGTGTGTGGTGGGGGGCAGCCAGTTTTTGTGGTCCAATGTCGAACACATTACAAGCAAAAGCACTTTTGACAAAAGGAGGCGCCAAACGCAAAATAAACAAACAAACAAATGCCAAAGCGAAACAAAGACAGAGGCAGCACACAGACAAATGATAAAGACGCAGAAAGGGGGGGTGAGCGAAAGGGTGGGGTACTAGAGATTGCGTGGCAGATAGGCGTACGCGCGCTTTCTTATGCGTATGGGCAGGCTAAAGGATTTCAAGGACCTGAACAACATTAAGAATTTCTTATGTGTGCATGAACAATGAATGTTAACAAGACGTAGTTACTACTTAGCCAGGGCATAACGAATATTAAATACCCTAACTTCAACTAATAAGCGTTAGTGAATGCTATCTATGTGAAGGCTAACGTTTAGGGCAGGTTATGATGATCTTCAGTAAGGGTTTTTACTTAGTTATTGTGAAAATTAAAGTTTAGTCAAGTTTTAAACCTTAGAAAACTTAGAGAAAGCATTTTTACATTATTGGTTTTAAGCCTTTAAAACAAACGTTAGGACCTTTATAGGGTATAAAGACATAAAGCCGTTAAGCCCCAGCAAAGGAAAAAGGCAGTAATATGTATAAGGGGTACGTTATCTTTAAGAGGGGCCAACAAGAATCAGAGATACAACAGCAACAACAACAACAGGTGCAGCAACTTATACGGATATGAAGAGGGACAAACAAGTACCGAAACGGATGTCATTAAGGTGTGTGCGTGTGTGTCTGTGTGTGTGTTTGCATGGAAATGAACTGCAGCAGCAATGCGTTGCACTTGCACCAGCTGCAACTGAAAAGTATGCAACACAAAACGCACAGTTCGATGCGCTTAAAAAGCAGGTAAGTAAGACGAACAGGGGGGGGGGCAAAGGTGGTGCCATGATGAGTTCCGGCGTAAAACAGAAACCAATTTGCCAGTAAAATCTTTGAGCCAAGAACAACAACAACAGCAACAACAACAAGAGGAAGGTCAGGATAAGCTGAACAAAGCGAAAGTACAAGAAGAAGGATTTTTGTGCAAGTGCAATTAACGAAACATCAGAGAATTAAAGAAAAATTCTTAATGCAGTGCAGATAACAAAGATAAAAATTGAAACTATATATTATAAATACAATATTAATGCAAATGCTTTCAAACATTTCATTTATTAAGTCATAAAAATGAGCAAAACTTTTGTTTATATAACCGATTTAGCCAATGCAATAAGCGAGCCCGTAAAGCGTAAAATCTTTTAAAGAAATAAAAGAAAAACCTTGAAAAAGAATCAAAAATTTAAGTAGAGTACAAAATTTACCGATGTAAGCGTCTCGAGTGAAGGCGAAAAGAAAGGTATCTTAATGAAGAGAACACGTTGAGCTCTAATAATCATGAGCAGCGTCATCTTCTGTACACGAACACTATGGCCATACCAATGACTGGCAAAAGTGCTACGAGCCAAATCCGAACACTAAACGAAGTGAAAAGGTGAAAAGGAGAAAGAATAGAGGGAAAAAGTAATTTTTAAAATTTTTTTTAGCCTTAGCAGTAAATCTGTTTAATAAATTAAAAATATTATTACCAAAAAAAAAAAAAAAAAAAAAAAAAAAATAATAATTTATGTTAAAATGAAAGTTTTGAGTACTCACCGCCTCCATAATATAGGTTCCTCCCAAGCAATACAAAGAGATTTCTGTAGTTACCGCCAAGGTATAGACGACATAAACAATAATTCCAACACCCGAAAACTAAACCAATAAGAAAACATATAAGTATAAGAGCATTCGGGTATAAGAGCAATAACTCACCATTAACATATCCACCACACTTGTGCCTATAATCAGACTTGAGGTGACAAAGTGTGCGAGAGTTATTTCCACCATAACACCGGAGAGACGCTCTGTCAAATTGGCAATCTCATTGTGACGATCGATCAGTTTTTCCATTTCACGCACAATACGATGCTCTTCTTGAGGTGTTGGTTCCTTATCAACGCCCTTAACATTCAACAAATCACCAACATCGTCTCGCAACGATTGCAGAAGCACCGTTAGATACAAACAGAAGCCGAGAAAAAATCCATCAGCGCCCACAAAGCAAGCGACTGTGATGTAACCATGCCAATGTACCAATGCATATATCCATGGATATAGAGGTAAACGCAACAGCGAATCGGGAAAGATCATTTTGAAGGGCGTCTCATAGATCCAATCCTTGCCATGCGAATATCTCAAAATATTCTCAAATATATGACGCACAGTATACGAAGTGCTTGTGGAGAAACCACAGATCAAGAGCAGGGTTGTCAACCTAGTTGCCAGAGTGTAGCAACTCTTTTTATAGCTCAACTTTCGATCCGAGTGCTGATCTTCTGTAAGTTTTCGAACGCGTTCGATCAACGATTTGAATTCATCACGATACCACCAAATCGATAACATTTTAATCAACGATAAAATGCTCGAAGCAACCGGACACAGTGCATCCAGCGCCAAACCAATATTAATGGGTATCTGTTTGATGCCATAGGCTGCCTCTGCATAGCAGCCATAGGTGAGAATGAAGAAATTAATGAAACTCCAAATGCGTACGGGCAACGAGCGCTTCTGCTCCGGATAGAAACCAATTACGGTTAATGCAAACTTGGGCACCAGAAAATAATGCCGTTCCATGGGATAGGAGCTGCTCAGAAAGCGTGGCCACATCTTGAGTATGCGCTGATTATTGAATTTGTATGCTTGAACAGGATTCGAATCCTTTCGCTTTTATAGTCGTTCGGTCACATAATTAATGAGTGGGGCGTTGTCCTCGCTGCTCGATGTTCAATAAGTTTTGTCCAACCGCAGACCGCAACCGACAAAGTTAGTAAACCAGCAATTAGGCAGCATTTAACAGTGGGCGTAGATTATAATTAAATTTCGGATTTTAAAGAGTTTTTTGTGTTACGGCAGAATAGTTTTTGTTTGGTCAGGGCATATTAAACATGAGACTTTGCATGATTAAACGCGCATTAAAAGCTTTAATAGCATGTTTGTTGTTGTTGTTCGGCATTGAGCTTTCACTTCTGATCGGGTGAGCAGCGCACCCACCCTACACGTTGCCACCTCACAACACAACTGGCATGGGCCTGCAGTGAGCAGCCCTTTATATACACATTGTGTTCTTCTTCTTTCAATCGTGTCGAATTTCGGACTGCGCTCAGCAGCGTCACTCATGATCTTTAACTCATTCATAATCACTCATAATGCTCAGCTCTCTATGCACCTGGCACACTATGCAGCTTTTCTTTCTCCCTCACACTTGCATGTTTGTCTACGCACATAAAAAGCACAGTTATACATTGCACTACGTCTTTGATCGCTTGGTTTTAGCTTTGTTAGTGTATTTTAATGCGCAAATATGTTAAACATGTATTGTTTTATTATTAAACATGAATGAATTGTCTTTTTATTTATTTTATTTTCACACTTTTCACACGCGAATCGATTAGTGGCGTTTGATCACGCGCGAACGCCGCAAAGAACTAACTTCCCATTGCAGTTCAATGACTTCTCTTCCAATGGAAGTATTGTAGTTGCAGTGAGAGCATTTAAAGCTCACTAAGCATAAATAAACGTAAGTATGTATGTATTTATGTTTGTAAGTGTCTGTACTGCAGCTCTAAGCTTATTATTTCCAAAGTAAATGCTTTTTAAGGCAACTAGTAGTAATGTTAATTAAAAATCGAATATTTATTGAGAATTCTGCTGCAGTTGCTACTGAAATTATCAATAATGATAATTATATGTATATGAATATTTGCTAATCATACATACACCTGTTCAATATTAATTTGGCCTGCTTTGCTCGCTTGATTTACTCCATTGCGTATATTTGAAATCCTCTTTCTAACACTTCCACTCACTCTGCCGAATACGGACTCTCCCTTGCCTTTGTGTAAGAGTGAGAGAGGCTGCAAGTGTTTCCAACCAACTTGCAGTTTAAATAAATATTTTATAAGCTGTGCAGCTCTGTGTGTGTGTGTGTTTGCTTATGTGTTGGCTGGCTGCTGATTATGCAAACTGCAGTTATTTGGTGTATGCGAGAAGGCCAATAAATTAATTTAGCCGCCTGCCCGTCTAGAGCTAGCTAGCTCAATGACTCGCATAGACCCAATGGCAACGCCGTTGACGGCCGGCACAGGGAGAGTCCAGACTGGAAGACTGGGGGAGCTGCTCTTTGCATAATTGATGGCTGCAGGTGTATTTGCGCTCAAATGAGGCATGCTAAACACATGCCTTTGACACTTACACACACACATTCGCTCACTCTCTCACATATATATATATGTTCATATGTGCTGGCACACACGTGGTCAAACCCACTCATTGAGCAATAAAAGCTCAAGCTTTTTTTCCGCACAAAAAAAAAACTGTTGTGTGAGGGTGTGTGAAAGTGTGTGTGTGCTCGTTGACGTTTGGCATCCAAGCAATAAATATAAATAAAAGCGAATAGACGACAAAAACAGAGAAGAAGAAAAGCAAACTACACTATATGCGAATCATTTTCCAACACTGTTTTAAATAAATATTAGGTGTGTTCGATAGCTACACTAGTACTACGTTTATGCCGGCTGTATCATGATTTTTAAAAATCACGCTTTTAAAAATACGCCTGTTAATGCATTTTTATAAATATCATAAAAAAATTGAAATAAAATATTAAAAAATAAATATACTTGTTCACAAAAAAGTGTTCGTTAGCTGCACTTTTTTACACTTAACTGTTCTGCCCTGTGTTTTTAAGTGTGCCCTGCAAGGGCGTAGCCAGAATCTGAGGAAGGGGGGGGCCAAAAAAAATTTTTTTTAGAAAGCAAAAAAACGAAGGCTTGTAAGGTACTGGTAGTGTGGTTTTATGTTTATTTAAAACTTTTGTGTTACTTTTGGAATGTTATAATAACATTTCATCGATAAATATGACATGCCTAATACATATTTATAGAATTATCAGACGCAAGTTTCGATGTGAATGTCGATAACAAGCAATGAGCAAACACTGCGAAAAATTTTATTATTTTTGCTTATGAATAATGAATTTTAACAAAAAAATTTAATTTAATTTTTGTAAAGGGGGGCAGCTGCCCCCCTGCCCCCCCTGGCGACGCCCTTGGTGCCCTGACTTACACTTTTCTACACCTCCAAAAATCAAGAGCAGAAAAGTGTAGAACAACAAAAAAGCTGTTATGTGTCAGTTTTGTTCTGTATGTGACTGAACAGCTGCTTTTTTGTCAGTTAAATTTTTGAGCACTTTAATTGAATTACAAACGTTGCATTTGATAATCAATAATGATTCAATAATCATTTGCTCGAACTCACACCTATTTTGTTCGATAATAGGTCTGCACTTTTTTGCACTTAAAATATTCAGGGATGTATTTTTCGTCTTCTGTTCTGCACTACACTAGCCTACACTTTTAACTAACGAACAGACTTATTAAGAGAATATGAAATATTATGGTTAAGTCTCGAATAATAAATGCAAATAAAAATAATTATTGCAGCTGTATTAAAAAAAAATGTTTTTCAACACTGTTTTGAATATTTCGAAACTTTCTATACTTCGTTTTTCTGTTTCCTCACTGATAAACAACTTACGATACCTTTTCTGACTGTTAATACCCTATCTGAAACGTAGAGTCCCCAACACATAGGGCAAGGACCTATGTCCTGTGTCCATCGTGCATGTTTTTTAACGTGGGCTTCAACGAATACGCGCCTTCGTCCATTCAAATTGAAAAATTTACGTGGAAAACATGCAAATTTATGCCATAAACACAATGAACTTAATGTGCCTAAAGCTAGGGACAACAAAAAATGGAAAACATGGGTCGAAAAAAACAAGAAATGCAAACTGGGCCTGAACCAAACTTATGGGCCAACAGGCACATTGATGACTCGATTTGTGGGTGGGCCCAAAACGAACAAAAGAAAAACTAACTATAAACCAGAAGGCGTCAATTTTTTTCTTTTTTTTTTTTGTTGTTGTGGGGCGTGATCAAAAATTATTGACAAAATTATTGAACACGTTTCGGCCGTGCCAACAACACAAAGGGGAAACTCTTTTGTTATTAAAAAAAAATAGTGGGCGTGAGCTCTTTTACATAAGCGTTAAGGTATGGTTAATGCATAACTGTATATAAATTTATAATAGAATATTTAAGCATATTTGCTTGCCTAAGGGGTTTGAACTGTAATAAATCAATAAAAATACTTGACAATTATAAACATAATTATAAGTTTGTTTAAAAATCATAAAAAAGATGGGAATGGTGTATAGTATTTGTTAAAGTGAAAAAGAAAAATATGTTTAAGAATTGTAAGTGTTTAAAGTGTTTTGCATTACTTTGTTTACCAAAAAAAGTAAGAAGACTATAGTCGAGAAATCCCGACTAGAACATAACCTCAAAGCGTTACGCAACGAAACTAAACTTCAATCAGAGATATTTACGGTGATTTTTAAAAATTTTAATATATTTTTGGTTCAAGTGTTTATTATTTTATCCATAGTTTCAAACCTAATTTTTTAAATATTGAAATTCAATGTTTTTTTGTTATCGATTACATGTGTATTTCGGAAATCAGAAGTGTTATCGATTATTGTAAGCAAACTTCTACTATAAGAGAGCCGAAGTTCCAAATCTGAAGTCTTTAGCTCTTATAGACTCTACGATGGCAGGATTATACAGACAGAAAGACCGACATGACTTTATCGACTCGTCTGTTGATGCTGATTAAGAATATATATACTTTATAAGGTCGAAGATGGTTTCTTCTAACTGTTACATACTTTTGCACAAAAGCTTTATACCTTTATTTACCCATTTTATGGGTTAAGGGTATAAAAATATACAACAAATTGAAACCGATTTGATGACTGAAATTTAAAATTGTTAAATGCAATTTTAAAAACATGCAAGGTGTGTTTTTGTATATGTGTTTAGCTAATTTAGTTATGCATTACGCTAAGTGATATGTCATTCACACACACACACACGCACACACACACTCGCAACCATCAATAAAACAAATAGAGAGACAGAGAGAGAGAGAGCCCGCACCTCTTCATTGGCATTGTGAATGCATTTGAAATTCGCCTTTGTTTCGGTGATAAACGTAATTTGAATAATAAATTACGTTGATATTTAATCAGCGCCGGGCACAGCGATAAAATGCAATGGCCTCTCGAGAGAGAGACAGGCATACATATATATACCGATATATATAATGTGACATGCAGCATGGATAATGGATAAGCTGTTGAGGTTGTTGCCATCACGTTGTTGCAAACGGTTTTCATCGTTTTCTCGGCGCTTTGTGTACAGTCAGCTTTTATGAAGAGATGGTAGGGGAGGGAGGGGAAGGAGGTTGAATAGTTCTCGGCACGCGCTACCCATAAAGCTGCATAAAGTCATTATCGTTAAGCGGAATTTGTGTTAATCAGATAACAAAATTATGAACAATTAAGTCATTGCATGCGAATTGAAAATTTAAACGTTCAGCGAGGTCCAAGCACCATTAATGACATGTATATATACGTCGAACATTATGACAGGATATTAATCTATATATACATATATACACTCAGATGCCGAGCTGATATAAGGGTCAGAGAGGAAAGTCTCGCATGCAAATTAAGCTCATAAACAATCAATGCATTGAAAGGCAAGGGAGACGTTTGTATTGATTTCAAATTAATATTCCCATTAATATCGTACAACAACAACGAAAATAATAATAATGATCATCTTATGCTTATTTAAAGTGCAACGTGAAAGGCTTAAACACAAGAATTATATACAATTGATATAATGAAGAAAAATACATAAAAGAAAAAAACCGTTTTAAGCTTAATTTTCTCAAAGTTTGTTTGAAAAATTATGATTTTTATATGTTTTTGGCTTAAAAACTGAATTATTTTCTTAAGAAGAGTTTTGTTAACGATTAAAACATAATTGTTTCTAATAAACACTAGAAGAATTCAACGAATGAGGTAAAGATAGTTTAACTTTCGTTCATTAGCTTTTAACTTAACTTTTATATTATTTAAGCAATATCAACTTTTGACTTTTGCATACAGTTAACAAACTTTAATTAACAACTGCAAATTTAAACACTTAAAAACAACACACAGACAACAACGAAAGTCAAGTGCAATAACCCAAAACACAAACTCTTGCACATTGCCCAAATAAGTATGCAACTATTTTTTGGGTTGGGCCATGTTGCTGGAAACATATGTTTAATATGCATTTCATTAAATAAACACAGCAACGAAATGCCAAATGGCAGCCAGAAAACATTGCGCCCAGCTTGTTAGACAGTTCAACCAAAACGAGGGGGGGGGTGGTCGCTCGAGGGGATAGGAGGAGGAGTTGTGACACATTTAAAACGCGTTTTGCGGTTACTGAACTGTGAGTGTGTTTGTGTGTGTGTGTGTCTGTGCCACACTGTTTCCGGCGGAAATCGAGCAAAGTTGTCACTTGCCACACGGCCAGAAACATAAACCGAAAAAAAAATTGAAAATAATTAAGAGCAACAACAACAACAAACCAAAATAAAAGTGAACAAAATCGTAACCAAAAACCATTAAAAACTAATGAGATTTAAATGCAAATGCAAGTTGAAGTGGCAGCCATAGCAGACCAACAGTGTGGCAAAGAGGCGTGACTGCCACACACTTTTAAATCTCTATTTCTCTCTCTCTCTCTTTCTCTATTTCTGTGCGTAGATTTTGTGGTATGAATTTTCAACAGCGGGTAATATGAAGAAGGAAGAAGACATCAGTCAAAAAGTCCCAAAAAGTTTAAATATAAAATCGATTTGTGAGTTCACAAAAACTTTCGATTGCCATAACTTCGCCAAATTTCAACCGATTTTCTAATGCAACACACCAAAAGTCATGTTTTACGCTCTAGATTAATACTGCATTTAAATAAATACAAAATAAAGAAACTTAATTTTTAGTCGATTTTCATGTCAATTTTTTATGACCGATAATCGACTTGGGCGTGGAACAGAACTTCCGGTTGCCATAACTTCGTCAATATTAGCCCGATTTTAAAATGTAATACATTAAAAGTCTTGTTTTACACTTTTTATTAATTCTGCATTTAAATCTAGAAACGCGATTTTTTCAAGATTTTAATGCCAAAAATTTGTGGAAAAAAATCGACTTGTAAGTTGGAGGAAACTTTCAACTGCCATAACTTCGACAAAACTTTCCCGATTTTCAAATGTTATACATCACAAGTCATGGTTTCAGCTCTTAAACAAATCTACATTTAAATATTAGAATGAAATTTTTACTCGATTTTCATGCCAAAAACTTGTAAACTAAAATCGACATGGGCCTTGGATAAAACTTTCGAACGCCATAACTTCATCAAAATTCAACCGATTTTCAAATGCAATACACCAAAAGTCATGGTTTAATGTCTTTATTAAAACTGCATTTAAATCTAGAAACTTTATTTGTACTCGATTTGCATCCCAAAAAGTCGTTGTTTAACCTTAAATCTTTTCACAGTTTAATTTGCATTTTGTTCACTGAATTCAATTTTTGTTTACAAATTTTCCAACATCATCATCTAACTGTAATTGTATATTTACTTTTGTAAAAGTTTGATTTACTTTGCCAGCATTTTTATGGCAACACAAAGCAAATAAACATTTTGAGCTTTAATCAAAGTTTTTCTAAAGCGAAAGTAGAAAGAAGAATATTAAATTTCTTTTTTTTTTGCCCATGTTGTCTAGTTTCTGATGATTGTTGGCCATTTGGTAAATGTTTGTTAACATCAAGTGCTCATTGCCATTGTTAGCCATTTGTTGTTGTTGTTTAAACAATTTTTAATTTAAAGGCAATCAAATTTGCATTTGCTGTAAATAAGTAATTTAAATAAATGGCCGCAGCAAGTAGGCCAGCCAGGCAGTCATTTGAGCCCAGTTAACAACAGATAGCCAGCAACTAATTGCGTCTAATGAGCAACAAAGAAATGGAGGGAAGAGAGTTTGTCTCATGTTAACAATGAAAATGATTATGACTGACTGCATGCCTCAAGGGGCAAGAGGAGGGTTTGGCTATGACTAGATAGGGTATCAAGGTAAACGATGTCGTCTGCTGTTTGAAATTGCTGCGACGTGTAAATGTCGCTAATGTGCCACAACGGAAGAGAGAGAGGGAAGCGGGGGGCTTTGCTGATGCTGACAACGTATGTGGACATCCTGGCCAGGTGTTGTTGTGTGTCCTTGTGCCAAAGCCAATGCCAAAAGGCACATACACATATTATGGCACACATCGTTGGCCATAAGGTTAAGCTGTTTTCATAACACTCAGTGCTGCACACACACACACACACACTCTCACACACTCACACACATTTGAAAGTGCTGCAAATTAGATTTTTATGTTAATTAAAAAGGCACGCACAACATGTTGCAAATGCCCCGGTTTCTGTTTTTGTGTTTTTTGGCCTGCAGCCGATTTAATGTTGCGCCCTTGCTGTGCCACACACACAATGCGACGCTTGGCCCAGTTACTGATATACTCTCACTAAGGGTATTATAAACTTCTTGCGAAATGTGTATTGAAGTCAATCATTATATGGAAAGCAAACTACATGCATTATACAATTTCCTGTTAAGCATTTAGTCGATGATTTCTTGGAATTTTACACCATAGATTCGTGGAAAGTAAAAGAAAGGATATGGAATAGTTTTTCTCTTTAGAAGAAATCATTCCATTAAGCATACAAACATAAGCGCTATCGATTAATCGATAACTGCTAAAGAGGTTACATTCGCAAAGAAAATCCTGTCATAATTATGAACTAAAACTTTGCGTTTGAAGAACTTCGCCTTAGGGTATCCTCTGGTCGAACTCTTTATCTCTTTCTACCTCTCTTTCGAAAACGCAATCTCTCCCTAGACACGTGGAAAGCGAAAGAAAGGGTATGAAAAAGTTGTTCTCTTATGTAAGGCAAACAGAAGAAATCATTTATGATTCCGTAAAGTATTTATAATCTTGATAAGCATCAAATAAGAGCATTTATGATATCGATTAATCGATAACTTTGTTAAATCCTGATATAATTCCCTTCAAATCGTTTACATAACGACTATTGATGCCTTAGGGTATCCTCCAGTCAAACTCTCTCTATCTTACTCCCTCTCTCGCTCTCTCTCTATCTCCCTCCCTCTCAAATAAGGCAATCTTTTTCTTATATTGTAATTTATTTTCGTTTGCATTTTTTACATTGACATTGCAGCTGCAAGTAAATCAATTTGTCACACACAGAAAGGACAAAAGAGAGAGAAAGCGGATTTAAGAAGCTTATATTATCTGGCATAGAGAACTTGAACAAAAGAAGACTACAAATTGGAGCAGCTGTTGAGATTTACAACTATTGAATATCCTCAAAGCTCTTTAGAACTGGCACAAGACATAGAAATACTTACATGTGTCTGAAGAAAGAAAGAAAAACTTGAATAAAATCTTAAATTTTAAATCTTATGCACTTTATTTACATAAAAAGTTTAAAGTCGTTTCCATTACAATCAGCAAACAACAAATAGGGGAAAAAAAAACAATTCTCAGCGCATATCACGAAAAACTGTAAAAATTGCAGACAATTGCGATAAATGCAACTTGAAATCATTGAAAACTTTCAATGTGCGCTGTCTGCATACACATTTTGGCGACCAACAACGAAGGAAAAAACAAGTAAGAGGCTCTAGTCGAGAAATCCCGACTAGGACATACCCTTAACCCGATACTTAACGCTTACAGTTACTTATGTGTATAAAATCAGTGACCAAACTTCAAACTGCGATATCTCCGGTGTTTCTTAACCGATTTTGACCAAATTTTTTTAAATGTTCATTATTTTATCAATAGTTTTAAGCCTCATTTTCACAATTTTGAAATTGAAGATTTTTTTGTTATCGATCACATGTGTATATCGGAAACCAGAAGTGTTATCGAAAATTCAAAACAAACTTGATCTTCTCATGGTATAGGAGAGTTTAAGTTTTAAGTTTGAAGTCTCTAGCTCTTATGGTCTCTGAGATCGGCGCGTTCATACAGACGGACAGACGGACAGACAGACGGACAGACAGACATGGCTAGATCGACTCGGCTGTTGATGCTGATCAAGAATATATATACTTTATGGGGTCGGAGATGTTTCCTTCTGTCTGTTACATACATTTGCACAAAACCATTATACCCTTATTTACCCATTTTATGGGTTAAGGGTATAAATAGCACGTACCATGGAAAAATAGCACAAAATGTCAGAATTTTAGATACCCTACAAGTATAACTTCTTAACATGTTTTTGTGGTGATTTCTCAACGTTAAACTTTAAAAAAAACTGGAAAAAATGGATTTTTGATACCTTTCACATTCTATATGCCCCCTTTGCCCTTATAAACAGGGTATATATGCTTTTTGGCAATTCACACACACTCAGCCAACACACACACACATGGACACATATGTAAAGTATACATATAAGATAGATGGCAAGCATTGCGAACATTTTGCATGATAAATAAAATGTTTAAGCACACACATTTCAAGCCATTTCCAGCTATTGTGTAGATTTGACTTTGAACGGCACTTTGCTGCTGTCCCCGCTTGCCCCCTGCACCCCCTATTTGTAGTTGCCCCTCTTTGCTACGTGACAACGACGCCAGATGAAGTTGAAGTTTGAATTTTTGCAAGCTGATGTTGCCGTTGATGTTGCAGTTGCAACACTTAGCACAGTTGTTGCTGCTACAACGTTGCAATTTACGCTACGCTGATAGATACTTAAGTAAAGAGTGCCAGAGATAGAGATGGAGAAAGTGAAGGTCGATGTTTATGTGTATCCCTCCTTTTTGTCAGCGCAATCTTTTAGCAAACATTTTTTGCAGCATTTGCTGCTTTTGACACGCGCTACTCCAGATGCGCATTCAAAATATTTTTGTAATAGCTCTTTATGCCATCTATCAATAATGTGAGATGGGTATATGAGGTTCTGTTGGAAGACAAAAGGCAAAGGAAGTCTTCCTGAAGTAAGACTTTGCATATGTGCATTTTTTGTTGCATACTTTTTTGGGCAAAGCAATTTGAATAACTTTTTTATGGCATAATCGCAATCTTATGTCCTCAGCGGCACTTCAAAACATAAGTCACGTACAATTAGTTAAAATTTTCAAATAGCTTTATCCAGTTGGTTAACATAGTATACATAATAGTCGGAACGGCATTAACTTTGATTTATTTTGATCACATGGCACACTTATTTGAAGGCAGCTGTTGTATGTGTTGCTTGCGGCAAACTCTTTGTCTTATACACATTTCTAGTTACACACATACATATTCAAGCGCTAATGAGGAAAATAATTAATGATGCCTGGATTCTCTCTCTCTCGCTCTTTCGGTCTTTCTTGATGCTCGCGAAACATTTTCCATGCCATTTGGCAAAACTTTTACTTGACGAGACTTGAAGTAGTCGCCATTTTTACACGCAAAAGGAACCAAAATCCCAAAACCACACATGCTCTCTCTTTCTCTCTCTCTCTGCCTTAATAAGCAGTTAATTTCATAGTTGTGCAAACAGTTCCTACAGCATCCTGCCTCACTGCATAAAAAGTTGCAAAACAACATTGCAAACAACAACAACATGAGGCTCCTACTTTGCGGATATGTATGTGGGGAGGGGTGTGGGAGGAGTGGGGCGCCTCGGTGGTTTATATGCTGCCTGCCAACTCTTCATTCGTTCATTCGTTCAACTTAATTTACGTTTTATAACTTTTGCAATCATTACATGTTACATTTATTCTGCATTCCCTCCTCTGCCCTCCCCCCGCCACTTTATCGTTGTATATGAGTTTTTGTTGTTGTTGTTGCTTGTTTCTTCTTTTCTGCATAAAAACTGATTTTGCTTCTATTTTTTTTTTTTTTTAATTTTTCATGTGTGCATAAACCATTTAGCAACAGTTTTGCTTTGGTAAAGTTTATATAGGAAACAGGAAAGGTGCATTTGCTTGGACATTCAACTAGATGAACTATTGAATACTCTGCTTTTAGTTGGTTAATGAGATAAAGCATGAGTAATAATCAGAGATAAGCCATCAAGTCGAGAGTGCTTGCAGTTTATTCACATCCAAATCTCATTCCTCTGACAACATGAAGCCAATTTGAATACCATACTCGAAACATGCAACCATCCATTTATTCGTTTTTCACTTTGGCAGGGCAACATTTTATGCAAAAACGTTTTAATTAAGCAGCAATTGTTAAACAAACCCATTGGAAAACTCTCGCTGACTGCCTTCGCATAACATATTACATGGCGAAAAATTTCATTTAACAAGTTTAAAGGCAGGGAAACAGCTAAACGATACCCTGTAAAGCTTGATCTTAATAATAAAAATAGTTGAGTTATACCAAAAAAAAACATATTTAATGACTTTTTCTTTGAGATATATTGATAAAGTTCTTATTATTAATTTTTTTCGTTTATTGTTAACTAATGGCAGTCGACATAAAATTAAAATTAAATCAAATTGAGCTTAAGCTATAAAAATGTTTAAGATTAATGAACAATATTTAAATGAAATGAAAAAAAAAAAATTTGTTAAATTAAAATTTTAAAATATTCTGGGAAATTCAACAAAAACTTAATGATCGAACATTTGTTGCAAGGATTGGGAAAAGCCCAGAAAAACCCAATCAGATCGTAGGAAAAGTATAAAAATCGAAACTTCAACCAACCCCTATATATATTCCCCTAAAGGGTATCAAATATGTACAACTACACATGTATATACATTAGCACAGCTTGAAGTGACTATGTTGGTATGTGGATTAAAATTGGTGCAGAGAGTGCGAGAGCGAGACGGGGGCAACAGTAGTGAAGAGAGAGAGAGAGAGAGAGAAAGAGCTTTCATATGGCAAGTGTAAGTAAGTCAGTTGGTAAACGCGTCGCTTGTTAGCCGAGCTTATCGCACACACACACACATAAAAATGACAGTCATACATCACACACACACACACACAGAGAGAGAGAATATCCTTGGAGACTTGAAGTGTAGTAAAGAGATTTGCTTAAAGACAACCAATCTGCCGTCGAGACAAGGCACTTGATAATGAGACGCTCTTACGTTGCGCTTTTTACGTAACGTAACGTAAGGATGGCAACGTAATCGCAATATGACAACAAGTAATGAGCACAAACTGCAAACTCTTCTCACCTCACTCTCCATATCTCTCTCTCTCTCTCGGTGTGTGTGTGTGTAAATGTGCTGGCATTTGTCATTTTTTGACACCTGCCTTGGAAGGACATCGAGGAAGAAGAAGAAGAAGACGAAGCAGTAGGTGTCGCTTCAATCAGTGTAAGGCAAGTTATACCAAGGAGTATGCTCCACCCCACCCCTTTACCCCAACAGCTCCTGGGAATAGTTGCTGATAAGCATCTGCACTTCATTTCTTGCACTTTTGCGAAACTCTTCCTCTCCCCCTCGCCCGCTCTCTCACTCTGTGAAGTCCTGTGGATGCAATTTTATTACACGAAGAAACTTAAAACTCATCCGTATACCTTGCCCCCCCTCTGCACCCCTCCGCACCCCTTTGGCAACTTTGTTCAACGTTGTCCTTGTCGTTGGCATCATCCTTGTTGGCGCTTTTCTTATTCTTATTTATTTGCAATTGGAATGGAGAGAGCGAAACGCCGTCGTCATCATCATCCGGATCCAGCTCCTTCGCTCTTCATCCTGCTGGTATTTATTCAAGTGTAAGCATCAGGCGCTGCTGCCTCTGCTGTGTGTAGTTCTGTCCTGGCGTTGTCCTGGCGAATGCGATTTAAACTACTTACACACACATTTTCAATGGCTAAGTTGCAAAGTGCCAAGTCCATTACGACAGTCCGGGCCCAAGGATAACACCCGCACCCTGTCCCCCTCTACTTCATCTTCATCTTCAATCTGGCATTCTCCGTTCTCGTTTCACTCATACTTGTCCTGGGGCATTATGCAGCACTGTCTGCCAATCGGCATTAAAATCACAAAACATCTACCCCCAAAAGGACCAGGTGTGAGCAGGGGAGTGGAGCAGGGGCGAGGGAGGGGTTGGTGGTTACACCCACAAAATGCCCATCTGGCTTTATCTGCGCAATCCTTTCTCTAATACCGAGTGGCAATTAAGTAGTTAGCGGCATTAGTGGGCTTAGAAAGGGAAACGAAGGATTCGACTTAACCTAGAAATTGAATAATCTTTAAGGAATTAGGTTGTTATGTTTGTTTCATAGTGGGTTTCAGGAAAAAGGATACTTTTTCTCAAGGATAATCAAAGTTCATTATCGATAACCTTGACAGCCGCTAGAAAGACTTATTCGATTCGGACTCTTCTTAACCTAAAATTAAATAATCTTTAAGGAATTAGATTAGGTTATGTTTGTAGAATAGAAAGTTTTAGGGAAAAGGATACTTTCCTCTTCAGGATTGTATTCAAAGGAGATTAATATTCTCCATCGATAACCTTGGCAGCCAATAGAATCGATTATTCAATAAGTATTTCTAAAAAAATTTCAAGAACCTACAATCCTAATGATACGATCAGATAGCCTCCTTAAGTTAAATGATTAAACTGATTTTAGTTGAAGCTCTATCTTTTCTTTAAAAGACTCTACTTAACCTACAAATTTAATAATCTTTAAGGAATTAAATTGTTATGTTTTTATAGTAGTAGGTTTCTAGGGAAAAGGATACTTTTTCTCAAGGATGATTATACTTCATTATCGTTAACCCTGACAGCCGATGAAAAGACTTATTTGATATGGATTTTTTACAAGTTTTCAGGAAACGAATATCTTATTGGAACTATCAGATAATCTCCTAAGGGAAAATGGTTATCCCTTATGTAACTTGAAGCTTAATCTTTTCAAAATGTTTACGGATATTTACGGATTTTTTACGACTTTTAAGAAACGAACATCTTCATGAAACTATCAGATAATCTTCTAAAGAATAATAATTATCCCTTATGTAACTTGAAGCTTTATCTTTTCTAGATTTAAACTTAAGAAAACCTAATGAAAACAGCAGACATCATCTCACTTCAAGCTCTATCTTTTCGAGACTTAAGCCTATAGTACCTTTAATTTTCCTTGGCAACCCTCGCAACGGCATAAAAAGTTGAAGTGGCCAGCGGCGCTCAAAGAAAAATTGTTACAAAATTGCAATAGCTCAACGGACTGAATGATTTGAGTCAGCGACTAACTGACTAACTGACTGAATGACTGAATGACTGACAGCCAAAGTGAATGACGAGAGTCTGTCTGTTGGGTGGACTTAAATGATAAATAGCAGAGCCCTGAACAGGTCGACACAGCCACTCACATACTTGAAGATTTATGTGCCGCATCAATTGAGCAAAACACAGAGAAGGAGAGGCAGGAAGAGGGGCAGGGAGGTAAAGGGCGGGCTCACCTAACATTGAAAGGTTCTATCTGCGTAATTTATAAATGAAGTATTATATGGCCCCGTTGCGGTAGCATTTGTTAACTCGACTTCAACTCAAGTATTTTGCTAAATCCAAAAGTTATTTTGCAGCGGAAAGAGTATGAGCAATGTCTGTGTGCTTGCACTTAAACAGATTTATCGTCGTTGAAGAACTTACACTTGACATTTGACAGTTGAAATCAGAGGACTTAAGCGACCTATGAACCGTTAAATCATCATCAGACATCATTACAATCATCATTTACGGCCACTTTAATTGACGTAGGGGGCGTCTGACATTTATCTTAGATTAAGCTAATTCGTATTAATGATGAAATTTATGTTGTCTGACATTTGTATTTATAGATTTTGAGTTGATTTATATGTTTTAAATTTTGTAAATATTTTTGGTGATGATAAGATGATATTTTAGATAGTTTTCAAACAATTTCAGCTAGTATTTTGATGTTGTATTATTTTTTAAGCTTAGTTTTTTACAGAATATATATATATATATTATATATATATATATATATATATTGGTGAGGTTTATTAATTTTTTATAAACATTCATAAAGTATTTCTATGAAAAAACCTTTCGAAAATTACAAAAAAGTTTTTTTTTAAGCAATTTAGTCAAAGCTTCCCCTCAATATTCCCACTAATCTTGAAAAATATTCTACGAGGAACTTTTTTGATTTATTTGTTAAAAATTTAGAAATATTTTTGATGATAAGAGATGAGGTAAAAGATGATTCTTAAGATGGTTTTACAATTTTTCAGCTATGATTTTGATGTCTTGACGCTTTTGAAGCTTAGTTTTGAATATATTTATAGACTTTCGAAATTAATTCTAAGAAAAAACCCTTAGAAAATCACAAAAATGTTCCTTTCTAAGCTTCCCCTCAATATTCCCACTAATCTCGATAAATATTCCACGTGGAACTTTTTTTAAGCTATTAAATCTGTTGCCGTCTGTTACTAAAAAAATTAAATTAAATGCATTGAACCATTAAAAGGCGTATAATCATTGATCTTTTAATCAATTTGCTGGGACGCCAATAAAACGGGCAAAAGCGAAGAAGAAGAAGCAGCGAACCAAAGCGGTTAAGGCCATAAAACATTAAACCAAAGTTTTTGCCAAACGGTTAGCCAACTTTTAAATGCTTTTAATGTGGTTTTTATGGCTGCCAACCTAACGGTTTACCTGAACGTTGAGGGCGAAGGACGAATCCTTCTTCGTTTCATATGAGTAATGAGAGTTTAGTGTGCCGCATTGATTTTTAAGTTCTCCAAATGCTCTGCTCTCTCTCTCTTTCTCTCTCGCTCTCTCTCTCTTCCTGTCTCTCTTGCACGCTGTCAGTCTGTTGCTTGGGACCTTAATTACAGCGGCCGTCTACTTAGGTGCCTGTCAAGATTAGAGCGCAAAGTTTTTTCGTAACTTCCTCGATATTATTACCCCGCCTCCCCCAACCCCCCTTCACTCTCTCTGTTATGACATGTCCGCGCGATAAGCAGTGAATGTTAAGCGGCAAGGGTCAAAAGCAGCTGTTAGCTTTGCTTTCTTCTCTTCCCTCTCCCTCTCTCGTTTTGTCTGACAATTGCAAGCAAGGCGTCGGCTCCATTTGTCATTTAAATTTTTGAAAGGGCAAACGGTGACGATGAAGAAGAAGAAGCAGAAGAAGACGAAGTTGCACAGAAAAATAAAACAGCAAACACTTTATGACCCGTACGTCCGGCCTCCAACCCAGGCATATTTGCATGGTTTTCTCCTTTTCCAACGGTTATTTCTTTTTCTTCTTCTTTGTGTTTGTGCATACCCTGTTATGAAAGAGGAGTAAGAATTGTACTCGTCCTCAATAAAGATTCTACATTAATATATTTCTCCTTGCAGGGTATTCAAGCATCGTGAAAGTCCGAGGGAACTCTTTGGTTTTTATCTTTTGCACCCCCCTCACCGCTCCACCCCCTCTCGCTGCACATCGCACAGCCTCGACGCCTTTCACGGACAACGTTTCGGTTTCTGTTTCTGTTTCTTCTTGGCCCCAAAAACGAAAACGAGAGAAAAAAAAAAGTTGAAGTGAAAAAGTTAAGCAATTAACAGGCTGATAACTTTCGGGGCCAGTTTGCAGTACTTGCCTTCTTCTTCTCCTCAACCCACCCAACCACCCCACCACCCACTCGGACTCAGTGAGGCAAGCGCATCTCATGCCGCCAACTGATGGCATCAATGGGGCCTTGCCTTAAATCCCCAGCTAAGAGTTTTATGGCCAAAAGGTTTCGTTCATAAAAGGCAGACCCTACACTCCGCTACTCTACGGGGGGGGAGGGGTGGTCGCCGGTGGCAGCTCTTTGCTTTTATGTGCTCATATGACATAATTGTGGCACGTAATTGGCCTGACAATTGCTGCAAGTGCTTCAAAAACGCCTGACTGCCCGCTAAAGTATGCTATGAAAATGGTCGCCGCCGTCTGTGCAACGCATTGTTTGTGGCTGACAGGCCAAAGGGACCTTGTGGCAGCAACATCCACCAAAAAACCTTGCACAGCTTCAAGCTTTAAATGACAAAATAACCACTGTCACATAACTGTAAATGGAATTAGCTGTGAGCATAAGACTCTCCAAAGCTGAGCTTTAATTTCGCTTACAATTTTACATACATATATTTGTGGATAAGCTTCTTTAGTTTTGCTTTCCAATTTCGAATAAATAATAATAGTGCATTTTGAAGAGCTTGTTACAAGCGCAATATCTCAACAATTCATCCAATTTCAATTAATTTCGCAGCTGCTGTAATCCATAGACAGATTATTGACACATTTCTGCTTTTTGTTGTTGTTGTCAATATATAACTATCGTCATTTACAGCAACTACGACAACAGCTGAACTGAACCCATAATTGTGCCAGAGATTATGTACAGCTTATCTGGCTTTTTTGCGCATTTTTTTTTTATGTTGGCAATGATGGCTATAACAATAACAACAACAACAACAACGGCAGCGCACAAATTGTCGCTGCATATCTTGGGGGACGACAGGAATAAAGTTGAGAGTTGGTCATAAATTTCGGTCGCGTTACGCCAAGATGACTTCATAAAGCGACAATACGCAAAGCATAATGCCAAATGCACTGAATATCGTTGGCGGGGGCGGGGGGCAGATAATGGCAGACGGAAGGCTCTGGCAGGATGGGCGCCGCAATGCAGAACAGACTATCCATAAAGAAAGTAACGGCAAAAAAAAATATTATGTTGTGTTTTGTGTCGTCTGCTTGGCATTGTCCTTCCAGACGACGCTGATTTATGCATGACAGCGCGAGCGAGAGAGGGAGAGAGATAAGAAACATTGCGGCCAGAGCGGTACCAAAAGTGGGCGTACTCCAGTGTCTGGCGTTGTATTTTCGATTTTGCATTTGCAATATTTTTGGCTGAACGCTTCCTTGGGTGGCGGCGACTTGCCTTTGCAGCTTGTGTTCTTATTTTGTGCACACAAATATTGAACGTTTACATTACGCTACCGCTCTCACTTCCACATTTCCAGTCTCTCTCTCAGTCCAACTCCATTGCACGCATGAAAAGCATTGCAAGTCAGCAGCGCGCACCAAACGAAAGCAACGAAGAAAAATTGCCAAAAAACAAGCAAAGCAAAACCGAAACGAAACGAAAACGCCAAGGCAGCAGCGGCAGCAGCGGCATCAGCGGGAACAACAACAAAGCGTTCATGCAAAAAGATAGCAGCGGAAGAGCGAACAAAATGAGTAAAAAGGCAGCTGTAATATTTTAGTGCGTGAGAACGACTTGGCAAACACCCTGTAAAGCAGAAATTAGAATTTTATATGGCAGTTATGCTTAAAGAGTTTTTATTTTTTACCCATTAATGACTTCAACTAGTCAAAAAATTATTACTTTAATATTTTTATAATAAAAACTCTTTTTTTGCTATTCACAACACTTTTCACATTTCAGTTTGAAGCAGGGTATACGAAAAAATGAATGCGAAAGAAAACAAACAAATTCCAAGAACGGCCAGAGAAGCCAAGGAGAGAGAGAGCGCAGCTTACAAGCGCATTTCGATTATTGTTGATGTAATCATAATTTTTCATTTCCAAAGTAAACGATACCCACACACACACCCTGCATGTCCTTGTGCCGCCCACCTCGCCTCGCCGAGAATTAAACGAACTTTTCATTTATTTACGCGAAACGCACAAGCCGCGGTATAACGGTTTTCGCTTTTCGCTTTTGCTTTTTTAAACGCGCGACGCGTCGATGATTAAGGCAAACAAACAGAGAGCAACAACAATGCTGTTGTTACTTCCCGCTCTCCCCCCGCGACTCAGTTACAAAAGCTCGGAAGTTCAGGCCATGAGATTTCAGTAGCTCTGGCTGGTTGGATCCCCGACTGCGGTTGAAAGCCCAGGCTCCGACGTCTGTCTTGCATCATTAATTACAATTTGAGCTGCGCAAACACACACACACACACACATACACCCAACGACAATAACAAGAGCAATTTGGAACAACAATATCGTGGACACAGGAGCAAAAGGCGTTACATGACCAAAAAAAAATATGCATTGGACGGCAGCGCTGACATTTTAATTGCGCTGCATGATTGTGTAATACGCTTAATTAATCAACACTTGCTGTTTGTTATTTATCAATATATGGAAAACTTTTTTTAAAGTGCATTTGCCTCTCTTCTATTCTGATTGGTCAATGTACTAAATCTTAGCACATACACATACCAACATAAATATCAGCAATCTCTTTACACACACATACATACGTTCATACATAGATTGTCCATCATTGCGCTCAACCATAAAATCTGAACACAAGAGCGTTAAACAAGCGAGCGAGGGTGGAGAAACTGGAAGCCAACGGGGCAGTTGTACAGTAATTGAAACCGTTAAAGCTTAGCTTAATGTAATTTGTGTGTGCGAATCGAATGTGGGTGAGTGAGCAGCAAGATGAATAGCTGCTTCCAAGAACCCATACACACACACACACACACATGAACAAACGTTAATATTAATGCATGTGCTGGTCAAGCAGTCGGCTCTGTCTTATCGCAAATGCTGCGAATATTATCTGCGATAATGAGAAAACATAATTGTTAGGTATGCAAATGTGCGGACATACCTGCTTAGCATGTGTGTGTGTATGTGTGTGTAAGGCATTACGAAACCTGGCTAAGTGTTAAAGCAATTAAATTTGATAGTTTATCGAGGTTAATTTGAATAAACGGAAATTAGACACCTGAACACTCCGTTTGCTACTAAATACATACATACATAGTTGTCATATTCCCTTTGCCACTATTTTTTTTTCTGCAGCTCAGTTGGCAGCTCGATACAAGCAGACCGGATAATTAACGGTACACACATACAAAGATACTTAATGAAATTGCAGCTGCAAATGGAAAATGGAAATTTCTTGCTTGTCGCCTGTTATCTACTCACTTGCATTGCATTTATGCAGTTGCCAGGGCGCCATGGCAAACAGCAATCTTCTGGACTCATATATGCCCTCTAATTGGTTTCAGATGATTTTTCAAAGGTTCTTTAAGCTTTAATAGCCGCTTAACTTTGTGTTTTCTTTTTTTTTGCCAAAAAAATATATATGTGTACACACTGGACATTGTTGTAATGATGACAACTGTTGTAGCAGTGACAGCTTATTACATAACCTCACATGTGTCTAGGATGATGTGTAATTTAACTGCAAATTACCTAGCTAATACGATAGCCCACAGAGCCACAGCGGTGTTCCACCCTGTTCTACTCACACTCTTATCATTTAGCTCCCCATACCACCCTGTTCTTCTCATACTCTGGTCATTTTAGCTCTCTATACCACCCTGTTCTTCTCAAACTCTTGTCATTTAGCTGCCCATACCACCCTGTTCTACTCATACTCTTGTCATTTAGCTGCCCATACCACCCTGTTCTTCTCATACTTGTCATGTAACTCGAATTCGTTAATTATTTTGACAGTCTGGCTACGCTGTTGACAGCAACAACGAAAACAACATACAAATGGATGTATACAAAAGTCATCAGCTGCCAAAGTCGACCACTTAAATACCCTTTCCTGTTGTGTGCTTACATGTTTGTTGTGTTTATTGGCATAGCGAATGTACCGCAATGTAGTGTAGCTAATATATGCCCAAGGATGAGGCTAGACCAATTTTGACCAACATGAAACTTGCATGAGTCGTCTTTGCTTGTAACTGTAATTTGTGTGACAGTCGCCAGATAGCCATTTTGGCCAACCACTGATTAGGGCCCAAAATGTCAAAAATTGCGACAGACAAGTTTGTGGAGGGTTCACCAACCGCTGAATTGGGGGGGGAGGGGGGACATAGTAGTAGTAATACATATCAACATATTAACATGGATTATTTATTTGAGGGCTAGTATAAGACTTATGAGTTATTTACACAGTGCACATTATATTGCTGGACAGCTCCATGAGCATTGAGCCCAGTGGAAAGGCATAGACGAGAAGCATAAGGAATAGAATAAGGAGGAGGAGGAGCAGCCTCCGTTCCGGCCAATACTATATTATTGAGGGAACGCTGTTAGCTGTACTCTCAGTGAGAAAATCACGCCGCACAGCACTCCAATTGGGTGCCGCATGATCCTTGAGCAGTGTCCAGTTGGGTGAATGGACATCCGGCGAAAGCCAATTGAAATCCGCAATATCTGTATAGTTATTTTGGGATTTATTCAAACCCGACTGTTCGTAATCCGATTCCAGCTGTTCGTAATCATAGTTGTAGACATCAATCTCGATTTGCTGGCAATCCTCAATGATGGCCCGGCATGTGACATGTAGGTAAATCCTTGTTGCTTGGGAGGAATGCAAACGTAGCTGTTGACAGGCAATCGCAATGGTGCACTTTTCCAGCTGCTCGGCAAAGAAGGAACGTGCAACGGGGCCGCAAAGGAACGTACACTGACTCGCATTGGAGACTTGCACCGAACCGGGATGACCTTGCAGCTCGACCAGACATTTGTGCACATTCGATATGGTTATATCCAAGCCATTGACTTCTTCGGCACGCAGGACTATATGTTGATTCCGTTGATTTTCTATTGTCCAACTGAATGTGGTCTTTGGTGTCTTCTCCGGGCCATCCAGTTTGGATAAGGCCAGCGGCAATTTTTGTTTAACAGCCGATTTTTTGCCACTGAAACCAAACTTCTTTTTGGGCATCAAACGTTGTCGGGCCTCATCGGTGGCATTGGTCAACGCATTCAGCATATTTTGACAGGATTTAATCTTGAAGTCGGACAAAAACATTGTCGACGAGGTTAGATAACGCTGCAGCTCCTGAATACCCAACGTTATATCCCCAAAATGCTTGGCGAGATCGGGTAATGGGGCATCTCCACTGTCCAATGCATTGATGTGCTCCTCTAAGTCGTAGGCCCGTTGATTGAATGACGTTGCAAAAAAGTCGACACCTTCATTTTGTACACTTTCCTTGGTACGTTGCTCTAATTTTACATCCAAGTAATTTTGTCGATCTTTGTTGCGTTTGTTTAAACGTTCCAGCATATAATCTTTGCGCACGACGGCATCCACAATATCCTCATCTTGTTTTTGTTCCATTTTATGTTTTTGTAAAAATTTATTTATATAAACTGCAAAAGAAAAAGTGTTAAAAATCAATGCATGCTAAAGATGACAATTTTGTATTTGTTTGTGTTTGTGTGTTTGTGAGTGTCTCCGTTATTTTTCTCTCTTTCTACCTCTCTGTACTCCGCCGATCACCTACCGCTTGTAATGAGACTTTTCTGCGCGCAGCTGCACCAAAATTTGTTACAAACGTTGCAATCTAGCCAGCCTTTGTGTCGCCACTCAATTCTATTTGTTGCAACTATTGCCAAATTATGCAAATTGCGTTGAATTGAGCGTATTTTGCTTTCTGTTTCACAGCTGTAAAAATTCAATAAACAAAAAGCAGTTCACTGACTCAACAACACTTCACTCAATGTGGGGCTGCCAACCTGAACCAAAGTTGTCAGTCAGCTGTCGCTGCATTCGCTGTGAATGACAATAATTATAAAGAAGCAGAAGATGCGAATAGAATTAAAAAATTTGTTTAAGTTTTGGTTTATCTAAAATCAATTCACATCAATTTAATATTTAAGTTTTTAAAAAGTAAATAGCTGACATTTCTCGCAAAAGGATACAAATTTACATCGTCGCAGATTGCTACTACTAAAACAGTGTTGCAGTGCGTCGTGCATGTTTACAGTCAGCTGTTTTTTGTTTATACTGATTTGGTGAAATTTAATTTGGATTAACATCTATTTATATCTTACAGCAGACTATTTATTTTTTATCTTTGTACTTGAGATGCAGCTCAAACCTGTGCATACGCTCCTTGCTTGCGAGCTCCTCAAGCTTCAGTTTAAAGTCATTTTTTATTCGCATTTCTTCCAAATTCAGCTTCCTTTCCTCAATTTTCAACTTGCGCTGCTCCATTTCCTTTGACCACAAAAACTGCGCGTTCTTTAGCTCCAGCATCTCCGACTCCAGCAACAGTCTACGCTTGTCGTGAAGCTCCGCCTTGCCGTCTGACACAATTGATACAATCTGCGGCAAAGGATTGTCCGTCGGCTCTTGCTTCACGTTATCCACAAACGATTCATCTGTAGAGAAACCGTTAAAATCGTCTACCTCTGTTTGCAGTAAGTCGTCCATCAACGAGTCCTCCTCGCTTTCCTCTTTAGGAATGTCATTGGAATCTTCCTCCCGCGATGGCAACAAAACCACTTCAATGGCCGTGCTGTCCCCATAAACACGACTTATCTGATCATAATGCGGACACATATTAAAAACTCTTTCTATAAATGTAAAATTGATTAATTTACGATACAAGAAGTTACTTTTAAGATACAATTAATACGGTAGAGCCATGGGAGAGAGCGCTCCCTTTGTTTTTGTACCAAGCGTCAATCGCACTAACAAAACAACCCCTTCACCGAGTCAAGAGAGTAAAATCAAGAGAGCAACATGGCTGTCTCCCTCGCACTCACATGTTTATATCAGTAGGTACTGGCTCTCGCGGATGACTCTACCTTATTAATTGTATCATGGTTTATTTTATGAACTTTACCTCGTATCGCTGCTGCACTTTGTGCATCTTGCGCTTCAGCAAGTGCCGATGTTCTGTACGCTTTAGCCTTTTGCCAGACAAGCCGCATATGTCGCACCTTGTGACGCACTATATTCCACTCTGCTTTAAGGTTGGTTTCAGCAATCAGCTTATTGTAATATATCCGGGCAGTCGGTTTCTGTTGGAGTTATAAAATATATGTCAAGTAAAATAAAACCTAATGAAATATGTGTGTATTTACTTACCTCTAAAATTGTATGCACTTGCATGTAGTTTAAAATAACGTCCTCTTCGTGAGATGTCCACCTTTTCATCTCAGTTGTCCGCGGGAGTCGCTTAATTTTCTTTCTTTTTTTGGTTTCCACTGTTATAAAACGAAATAAAAATTGATTTATGTTGTAAAATAAAACAAATTTAACTTACTTTTGCAATTCGTTGCAACAGTGCGTTGCCCAAGAGTCTCTGACATCTGCGCAAACTAAAGATGGCAAATGCGCGATAACGAAATCGATAACGTCTATCGGCGATAGTTACATTTTAGTATGTTGGTAAACAGCTGAATACAATTCTAGAAACGCAAACATTTTTTAAAACTGTTAATAGGCTTTTTTAATTTAATTTAATTAATAAAGGCCTGTTTACTCAAAATTTAATTTAATTTAATTTAGTTAAGTTCTGAACCTGCAGGTCGCAGATTCTTACATTTTTTGGTGTTGATAAATGTGTTTAAATAACAATTCAAATTTTAACAGATGGTTAACAACACTATTAACATAATTTTAAACGCTGTACACACTGTTTCCTTAAATTAAATTAAATTTTGAGGAAACGCATACATTTTCTTAATTTAAGTTAAATCTGGAGTAAACAGGCCTTCAAAAGCCGTTTTTATATTTGGTAATCAGTCAGAACAAACGCACTCACCGTAATTACAAAAATGAAAATAAACAAAAAAAACAGCTGACGGTGCATGCGACGTTGTTGGTATCGCAAAATTACTACATGCGACGCTGCAATGCTGAACACCCTTATTTTTTATGGAAGACATCTGATTACATTTTCGATTGTATATTTCTTTTTAAAAAAAAAAACTGATGGCAATCATTTAAATTTAAGCATGTTTTGTTCTTAAATTCGAATACTAGAAAATGGTATGCGTTTTGTATTTGTATGAACGTGTTATACGACTTTTATCCGCATGCAAGCTCATGTGTTTCTTAAGGTTCTGCAGTCGCGTGAAGTTCTTGGTACAATAATTACACCTGTATAGCCGTGTCACAACATTCTTTTCGCAGCTGAAAAACAAAAATTATTATAAAATACATTTTTGTTATGATATGATTAACTTACATTTTCTGCTTAGGTTTTGGAGATTTTTTAGGTTTACTTTGAACTGGTTCTTCTTCTTTCATAGACTTGGGACTGGACGAATCCTCTTCTTTTAGGAATTTTATTAAGGCGCTGACCTTTTTTGGTTCATTCAATGCCTTCTTCTCATACGGCTTTTCATTTTTGTCGCTTAATGAGGTCGAAACCATGGTTAACGGATCAACATTTATTGGTTCCTCAACGGTAGATATTTCAACATTAGGTTCGCATAGAAACTCTATATCCTCCTCCCCCTCTTGAATGCTAATAGCATTTGCGGAATGTGTATCGATGTGTCTGTCTAACGCGAGTCTGGAGTCAAATTCCTCATAGCAATAGTCACAGACATGACGTTGTTTAATCTCAGTTGAATTCTGTGGATGCTCGTCTTGCGCATGTTGAACTAAATCCTCACGTTTCGTAAATTCTTTTGAACAATGAATGCATTCGTATAGCATATCCTCTGCGTCATCATCTTCTTGTTGGTTGTTATCCGTCGGCAAGTTCGAGTACTCCGAGTGTCTATCGCTCACATGATTAAATAGATGTTGTCGATACCGAAATTCCTCCGCACAATAGATGCATTTGTGCATTATATGTTTTTGTACATCGGCATGTTTATCATCCACATGTTTAAATAGATCCCGACGATACCAAAATTCTTTTGGGCAATAACTGCATCGGTGCATAGTTGCGTTATCCTTTGTGTCTTTGTGTTTTGGAGCTCCTGGATGTTTATCATTCACATGTTTAAATAGATGATATTGGTAACGAAATTCCAGCGGACAATAAATGCATTTGTGAGTAGGCTTTGAAGGCTTTGATGTCGTCTGTGGAGCATGATCACATACGTCTCTCAATAGATCGGAACGATGAGTATATTCCTTACGGCAATAGATGCATTTATGCAATATATGAACTTCACTCACGTGCTGAAATAGTTGATCTTTTTGTGTAAATGTTTTCTTACAATATAGACAGATGTTAGGTAAAGGGAGAGGATTCTCTGTTCTTGCAGGGGGAGAGGGTTTCTCTTGATCCTCTATGACGATTGGAATTGCCTGAGGCTTTAGTCTAGCTAGTGGTGTAGTTTCCATCTGTTTACTTGCCGCCAGGTTTGAGATGAGCATGTGATGCTTTTCACGCATATGTTGAACTAGTTCACCCTTGTACTTATACGATCTCCAACATTTATGGCACTTGTAACGATAGTATTTTGTATGCTCGTACATGTGCGAAATGATGTTGGGCTTGTGGGCAAAGCTAACGGGGCAATACGGGCACTTGTATGCCAGCTGATTGGTGTGAATTTGCATGTGTATATTGAGATCGAAGGCGCTTGCAAAGACGCGTGGACAATGCGCACATTGTAATGGCGTTTTGCTTTCAATTTTGGAACAATTGCATTCATCCAATCCGGGACACACAAGACATGAGTAGAAGGGCTTTGGCACTTTGCTCCTTTGAACGTTAGCAATGATATGCACTTCGAAATGCTTCTTCAATTCGCTTTCTTTCAGGTAACGCTTCGGACATTGAGTGCATTTAAAGGGAAATTCGCCAGTGTGTACATACAAATGTGCCGTGTATTGGGATTTATCGGCAAAACTGCTGGGACAGTAGCTGCAATGGTAACTGAGCTCTGTGTGTGTTTGTAGATGTTTTTGACGTTCATTGTATGTTTCGAATACTCGCGGACAGTAGGCGCACCTAATGACTGACTTTATGTACGTTCGAGGCCTGTGAGTGAGTAATATAACATCATTATTATCAATATTATCAAGAAATTATATACTTACTTTATATTTCGCTTAAGCTGCGTTTCTTCAGGCTCATAAAACACTTTTATGTCCGTCCCTGCACTCATATTTTTAAAATTACGCATGAAATGCATTTGTTAGCTAAAACAACTTTAAGCGACTTTTTTCATGGATGAAAAAAAAGAAATGCAGGGACAGCTGTTTAAGGGCTGCCAACTTGCTCAAAGTTAAGAAAACAATGTGACCAAATGTGGAAGCCATAGTTGCGCGCCTTGAAAATTAATTCAAATATGGCTGAACTCGACGAGATTAAAAATTCTGTTAAATAATTTTAATTAATAAAAACAATCATTTTTTTAGAAGCGCTCTTTTAATAAACGTGTTTTGTGTGAGAGTGAGTGTATTGTGTTTATGTGTATTGCTTTAATGGCTTACATTTTACAAAGTTTGAACGTATTTACATTTGATTATTATTAATTACACATATATTAAGCATTTTAGTAAGTGTGTGTGTGTGTGTGCATCAATATGTGCCGCCTATACATTTAACTGTACTAATAAGCAAAACATTTGTACTTTAAAACGCATTTGTTTTTGTTTTTTGTGTGCTTAAATTTTTTGTTTTTTGTTAGCAACATACAACACTTAACGACTAAAAATATTAAATACAATCCAGCTCTTTTCGTCCACTTTCCACTTAAGTATTTGGTTAAAGTTTACAATATAAGTATATATGTATTTTTTGTGTGATAAGGCACGTGACACATTCCTGAATATGATGTGCGTATATATATAGATAGATAGTTAAGTTAACATTTACTATGTATCAGCTACATACATATACATATATATTATGATATATATTTAAATGTAGTTTTGCGCCCAGAAAACATACATACACATAATTAGTTTTAAATGTCACGCTACGAAGAATTCTATTGTTGCAATATAGTTAATAATGCATATGACCAGCAATATGACTAAGATCAAAAAAAGTAACATTTTGGGCGTCGAAGTTATGCGGAATTTTTGTCTGCCAAATAAGGCTGCTTATATAGATCATGAGAGTTCACCAATTGGAGCATTCTGCAGCCACAGATCATGTATAAAGTTGTACAGATTATCGCTGACAGCAACCTGAAAGGAAAGAGAATTAAAATCAGTATAAGAAATTTAAGGAATAGTTAATCTTAAGTCACCTTATATGGCGTTGGGTTGAGCGTACGCTTGTGATCATTGCGCAGTGTCTTCAGCGAGATTTGTACCTTCTCGCGCACCTGCTCCAGCGTGGGCAACATTTGACATATCTTGCCCGCCTTCCAGTAGATCTTGTACAGTGACTCGACGTGCGAGGGAATGACATAGGCGCGTTTGGATTCCTGGAAGGGATGACGACACAACACCTTTTGGCCCACTGCGGGCGGATGTTCGGAATCCTTTTGCAGCAAATCAATCAGGGCATGCCCATCGGCACTATATAGCCTATAGGCATTCTTGTTGCCCGGCATCGTCACCTTCTCCACATCCTGACTCAGCTTAATGCGTGCCTGTCCATTGATCTCGACCAGTTTGTAGACACAGCCCAAAGCTGGCTGACGTTGGCAAGTGACTGCGGATAAGAAAAAGATTTTAGGTTAAAGTTGTCTTTAGTTATATTGGGGACTCTACGGTTTCTACGGCGCCAAAATCTGAAAATTGATTTTTGTAGAACTCATCAAAATAAGACGAAAACTAAAAAAAAAAATTTTCGATAACTCGCTCGGTTATCGATATATAGTTCATTTAAATTTGGAAAAATAGTTCAAAATTAATTTTTTATGTGAAGTTAAATGTATTTCCGAAAAAAATCGAAAATACTTAATGCAAATTTAGATGAACTATACCTCGATAACCGAGCGAGCTATCGATAAATTTTATTTCAGTTTTTCGTCTTATTTTGATGAATTCTAAAATAATCAATTTTCCGATTTTGGCGCCGTAGAAACCGTAGACGTGCCGTTATATTTCCTTGAAAAACTCACCCAAGTGCGTGCCAATGCCAAAGCAATCAATCTTGTGACCCTGCTCGTTCAGGCTGAGTATGGTATCCTCGTTGATATCATTGGAGGCTACAATGGTCAGCTTATTGAACCATGGCACCTTGAAGCGATCCGCTACCTTCTCGAAAGCCTCGCGAGCCAAACACGACAAATACGCCAAATCTCCCGAATCAATGCGTATGCCCAGAGCATGATATCCCAAATCGTTTAAGGCCAATGCCACAGCGCTAAAATTCAGCAAACCCGACCTAAAGGGAACGAGAAAGGGGGAGAGACAAGAAGAGAACCAAAAGTGAGCGTGCATTAAAAACAAATTGTGCAAAGTTTAAGCTCTAAAAAAACCGTGCTTAAGTTTTAGTCTTCAATTTCTTTTCATAATTGCAAACTAAGCACATTCAAAAGTAGGGCGGGTGTTTTAATTGAGTGTGACCAGGTGTTATGGACATTGTGTGCACAGTGCATAAAAAGTCGGGTGTACTAAAGTTGTTTTTTTTTTATAAATTTTTTGGGAGACACAACTCAAGCTTCAATTACTGAAAGCCATGCAGTGTGCTCTCTCGGACGTTTTTAAATATGTTTGGAAATATATAATATATATTTATATGTAACGTATACAAAAACAAACGCACACAATTACATAACAAACCAAAAGGAAAACATAACAAAAGTTGAAGGGAAAAAATGTTTTGGAAAATTGTAAAAAAAAGTTTATACATATATTAAGTATGTAGTAGATGTATGGGATAACATTAGGGTGATTCAGTATGTTTATTTTCTTCTTCTTCTGCTCGCATTTTGCAACATTCTGTTAAAAGTTTCATTGAGTTTTTATCAGTGTGTGAGTATTATGTATTTATCGTGGGTATTGTGTGCGATATTATATTTAATGTTCTCTTCAGTATAAAATACAACACGTTGTGTTTAAGTTAAATTAAGTTTTTATTTGGTGTGCTCTGAGCGCCATCTCACACGATACTCTCTACGATACTGACGCTTAGCTTCCGATCTATCTAATACTATCGGTGATCATATCGATAGCTTAACTCATAGTCATCGATATCTACACTTTCCGAGTTGCCAGTCCGCCACAGGGCTCCGCCGCTAGATAGAGTCCTACTCTATCGATAGCGAGAGGGAAAATGGACACTTCGTCCTGACCTGGTTGTAGATGTGGCAGTTGTTGCTGGCGCCTGGAATTCGTCTGGAATCGGCTGCTGAAATGCCGGTGATGATTCGCTGTCCAGAAAGGCGGGTTTAAGCCGATCAATGGAAACATTGACTTCTCGGTGCGTCATCTGGATCTTGTAGAATTTATCATGTTTGATTAAAACCTTATAAGGACCCTCATATGGTGGTTCGAGTGGTGACCGAACGCGGTCTACACGAACAAATACATGGGTCGCCGTTTTCAGCGCTGTTTGTTGAAACGTAGCTTTCGATCCATGCCTTGATGTGTCGGTGCTTCTGACTTTGCGCATATTGCTGCGTAGGAGTTTAAGGAATTCGGTCTCGTTAGGCTGAGATTCGTTGAGTGTTACAAACTCGCCCGGAATACGAAGCGGAGAACCAAAAAGCATTTCTGCAGGGCTCCCCTCTAAGTCGTCTTTCCAGGTTGCACGAAGACCCAACAGTACCAAAGGAAGAACATCGCTCCAGTCGCTAGAGTTGTAGCATTTGATTGCGGTCTTCAATGTTCGATGCCAGCGCTCGATCAATCCATTCGATTGTGGATGATAAGCGGTGGTTCGCAAGTGTTTGACACCTAGGATGCGCATGACATCTGTGAAAATGGCCGATTCGAACTGTCGTCCAAGGTCACTCGTAATGCGCAAGGGAACTCCAAAAGATGAAATCCAACCATTTATGAGTGCTGTGGCTACAGTTTCTGCTGACATATCTGGAATCGGAATTGCAGTGGGCCATCGTGAGAATCTGTCGATGCAGGTCAAACAATACCGATTGCCACGTGATATAGGCAGCGGGCCGATGAGATCTATGTTTATGTGATCAAAACGATGGTTGACTGGGCCATAGCTCCCCGGTGGAGATTTATTGTGGCGATGGACTTTACAGCGTTGGCATTGGGTACATGTGCGTACAAAGTGGCCAATGTCCTTTGCCATTGATGGCCAAACAAATCGGTCTGAAATCAGTTTAAATGTTGCTCTGCGTCCAGGATGTGCTAGGTCATGTATTTTATTTATAACTTGCTTGCGTAGCGGCGTCGGAATGAATGGTCTAATCCTGTCATTGTTGACATCACAATAGAGAGCTGTTGGAGAGTTGAGCAGACTAATCTTTTTTAACTGAAGAGAAGTGTCTTTCTCCTTGAAAAGCTTCTGAAGCTCGGCATCATGTTGCTGAGCTGCGGCAATCGTCTCAAAATCAATTTCGGCTATGCTGTTGATTCGCGAGAGAAAATCTGCTACCTCGTTTTCTTTGCCGGGCACATAACGTATGTCCGTGGTGAATTGGCTGATGAATTCCAGCTGTGTGCCTCTCCTGGGTGGTGTTTTATCGAGTTTTTGAGAAAACGCATAAATCAGCGGCTTGTGATCCGTGAAAACCGTAAATTGTCTTCCCTCCAAGAGAAACTGAAAATGTTTAATTGCCAGATAGATAGCAAGGAGTTCACGATCATATGTAGCATATTTGTATTGTGCTGAGTTAAGTTTCTTTGAGAAGAAACCTAGAGGTTGTAGCTTGCCGTCCACGAATTGATGAGCTACTGCACCAACTGCACTGTCAGAGGCATCAGTCGTAAGTGACAATGATGAGTTGGGTGCTAAAAAGGTCAACAAAGTAGCGTTAGCCAGTTGATCTTTGCATGTTTCGAATGCCTGAAGCGCATCGTTTGTCCACAATACCGATGTTGTATCGTTTTTCTTATTGCCTTTTATGAGCAACTGCAATTTGACCTGATTTGAAGCAGCGCCTGGGATAAAAGGCCGATAGAAGTTAATCATGCCCAGAAACCTTTTTAGTTGGCTTGCCGTAGTCGGTTGAGGGAAATCTCGAATAGCTGAAACTCTCGATTCCATTGGCAACAGACCATTGGCGCTGATCGTGTGTCCCAGGAAATTTACTTCAGATTTTGCGAATTGACATTTGCTTGCATTAATCGTAAGTTTGTTATCTCTAAGTCGCTCAAAAAGTGTCCGCAAGTGCTGCATGTGCTGATCGAAACTGGACGACGCAATGAGAATATCATCGATGTAGACAAAAACAAAATCCAAGTCACGCAATATATCGTGCATAAATCTTTGGAAAGTCTGCGACGCGTTGCGCAAACCGAATGTCATGTAACAGAACTCAAACAATCCGAACGGAGTAGTGATTGCCGTTTTTGGAATATCAGATTCTTCTATCGCAATGTGATGATATGCTCGTTGCAAATCGACGATTGAAAAAATTCTTTTTCCGAAAAGAATTTGTGTAACGTCATGAATAAAAGGTAGAGGGTATCTATCAGGCACTGTTTTTGCATTTAATGCTCTGAAATCCCCACATGGTCTCCATTCGCCGTTGCTTTTTTGCACCAAGTGTAGTGGACTGGCCCAGCTGCTGCGTGAGGGACGGCAGATGCCTCGTTCGAGCATGTAAGCAAACTCTTTTTTTGCAACAGCGAGCTTTTCTCCTGACAGCCTCCGTGGCCGTGCAACGGATGCAGATCCCGTCGTCTCGATGACGTGTTTTACATTTGATGGTGATGGCTGTATATTGTGGTTGTGCATCGTCAGCTGTTTGAAATCCGCTAGTAATTTGGCAACATCGTTGTTTAGAATATGTGCTACAATTGTTGTCTCACATATCTTCGATGCGGCTCCTTGAACATGAAGTAATGTCTTGCGGTCAATTAATGTGCGTCGTTTGCTATCGACTAACAAATCATAGTGGCTCAAGAAATCTGAACCTATGATTGGCGTGGCCACGTCGGCCAAAATGAATGTCCAACTGAAATCGCGGCGCAGACCCAGAGAAAGCTTGAGGCGCTTCTCACCGAATGTTTTGATGGGCGTGCCGTTCGCTGCAAATAAGTTGTAAGAGTTGATTTTGCCGTACTTATCCTTTTGTAGTGCTGGAAGTACTGATACATCCGCTCCAGTGTCGATTAGAAATTGTTTTTGGGTGCCCATGTCGTAAAGTTGAATGCGGGCCACGTGGCCTATGTCTTCTGATTTGGTGGGCGACAAATCAGAAGAGTGTTTTAGTTTTTTGAATTGTCGTTGTACGAACATGGCGGCTTGCATTTAGTGGCCTTGTTACCAAATTTCGCATGATACCAACATGTAGATTGAGTTGTGTCGCGGCTCTTGTTGCCTGAAGAGCGATTCTTGTCGTCCGAAGAGCGGTTCCGTGAGCGAGAACGTGATTGAATAGATTTTTCTAAGCGCTCCAGTCGGTTTATAAACTCGTTCATTGCGTTTGGTGGCTGTACAGCTGCTGATGCAACGACGTTTCGATTAAATCCTCCTACCTCCAGTATCTTATCAGCCAGTTTAGCTAAGCCGACTAGATCATCATTCGAGGCTTGCAGGATTGCTCGAGCGTGTGGCGGCAGGCGTTGCATCCAAAGAGACTTTAGAAACTCGTCGTTGACGCGGCCTTTGGCCAAGCCACGTAACTCGTTCAGCAGTTGCGTTGGGCGACGATCACCCAGTTCGACGTCAGATAAGAGCTTTTGCATTCTCTTTTGTTCACTGTCGGAGAATCTCTCTATGATGCAGCGTTTGAGATTGCCATACATGTCTGTCTCCGGTGGAGAAAGAACCGCGTCTGTAATTTGCGCTACGACGTGCGATTCCATAGCTGCCACAACTGTATGAAATTTGGTCTGGTCTGCAGTGATTCCAGCAATGCAAAATTGCGACTCGATTTGAGCGAACCAAATGTCTGGTCGCTCGGCCCAAAATGGTGGCACCTTGACTGCTACACGGCTGATTCCAGTTTGTGAATCCATGGTGACGGGAGTTGTATGTGGTGCCTGTACGACAACTGTATCGTCTAATGCGTCCTGATTTTCTTCCATTTGAGATATTCACCAAATTGTGAAATTAAATTCGCAACGCGTGAGTGTGTGTGTACATGAGACACGCTAAACGTTGCGACGCAATCTCTTGTGCAAACCTTGCCGTGGTAATATTTTATTTTTTGAAGAATTCACGTCGGGGTCACCAGTTATCGTGGGTATTGTGTGCGATATTATATTTAATGTTCTCTTCAGTATAAAATACAACACGTTGTGTTTAAGTTAAATTAAGTTTTTATTTGGTGTGCTCTGAGCGCCATCTCACACGATACTCTCTACGATACTGACGCTTAGCTTCCGATCTATCTAATACTATCGGTGATCATATCGATAGCTTAACTCATAGTCATCGATATCTACACTTTCCGAGTTGCCAGTCCGCCACATATTTTTGTGTTTTTTTTCGAATCTTTTTTTTGGTTTATGTTTTTAAGACGTGTGTTTTACATACCTCTGCCAAAATAGTGCCGGGAAGTCATTTTTACTATGGTTAGATGGGATAATTTTCTTTGTTTGGGGCAATTTATCAATTATCGGAATCCAAAGAATTCAAATGAAATAATGATAAGGTTACAGAAAAAACTAAAGTGAGAAAATTTTGTAGGAAATGAAAATGTAAATGAATCACTTGGGTTAGTTTAAAATGAAAGCATTGATAGATAAAGACATAGAGAAAAACAACTAAGAAGGCTGTAGTCGGGGAGTTCCGACCAGGATATACCCTTTACACGTTATATATCGCGGCTAAACTTCAATTCTGAGTTATCTTCGTTGTTTCGTAATCGATTTTGATTAATTTGACTGCAAAAGTTCATTATTTTATCCATAGTTTCGAACCTCGTTTTTACAATTTTGAAATTTAAGAATTTGTCTGTTATCGATTACATGTGTATATCGAAAACTGGAAAAGTTATCGATTTTTCAAAAATAACTTGTACTACCTAGGGCTTAGGCGAGCTTAAGTTTAAAATCTGAAGTCTACATCTCTTAAAAACTTTGAGATCGGCGTGTTCATATAGACGGAAAGACAAACGGACAGACAGACATGGCTAGATCGAATCGGCTGTCGATGCTGATTAAGAATATATATACTTTATAGGGTCTGAGATGCTTCCTTCTGTCTGTTAAATACTTTTGCACAAAAATTGTATACCCTTTTTTACCCATTTCATGGGTAAGGGTTTTAAAGGCCCTGCAAAATGCCCCTCGAAAAAAAAAAATATAAATTAGAAAAAAAGTTTTAAAATCAAATGAAATAATTGGGTTAAAAATTATAGTAATTTTGAAATAGACATCACCTGTTCTGCATATTGAGCGGGCCAAAATGAGTTAGCAAATACCGTTAGCCTGAATTTGGACCAATATATATATGAAGCACATACATAATAACATACAATTTATATGTATATGCATAGAATTTAGAATTTAGAGAGGAAATTTTTGTATTTAGCGCACATGAGATGAAGATGTTGATGTGGATTAGGCTATAGGGACACTCATGCTGGGCCCACGAACAAAACATTAGACAAAAACAATAAAAAGTTAAATGATAATGAGTTTTGGATAGAGAGGATTTTGGGAGTTGAAAGAGTTTATTTGCTAACCGATTGCAAAATTATTTTACCTGAATGACTTCTCGACATATTTTGGTAGGTACGCCGTCCCATTGGACGTTGAAGTGTTGATTGTTGTAGTTGGAGTTGTTTCTGTTAACGTTGTTAGCTCTGTGAAGAGCTGTTCACCATTTGTTTGGTGTCCATTGAGCTGACCGTGACCGTTAGTGCCCCCCGGTGTGGCAGGTGGCGTTGGTGGGGCGGCGGCATTGCTGTTGCCATTTGTTAGCTGACTAGATCTTGATTTGTTATCAGTTTGTACGAGTGAGACTTGTGTAAGTTGTTCTGTATCTCGGCTGTTGGGGAATACTTTTCATTACAAAATATATAACGATCTAGTTTTGGGGGGTTAGAAAGGGAGGCGAGACGAGACGAGACGCGACTAGGAATGTTGTAAAAAAAACTCACAAGAAAAAACTCAACTGAATAAAAAAAAAAAACTTAAAACATATAACCGTTCCGAGAGAATCTGCCTAAAAGCGAAATACCTCTTAACATCGTACGTATCGACAAGGGCCATAAAGCCATCCGGAAATGCAATGGCATATGATACCATGGCTGCCAATTCACCCTCACTTGACTCCTCCGTCGAAACATCCAAGACATGCGATAACATTTGACGATGTCGCACCGCATGCTCCAACAAATCCTCCATGATGCCTGGGAATATTTGAGAATTTATTTATTATGAGTTTTGTATTGTATGCAGGGCCGGATTAAGAATGGGGGGGCTCTTTAGCGGTCAGAAATTATTTACATTATGCAATAAGATTGAGTGCACAGTTTTTATTCCAAAGAATAATTAATTAATCAACATTCACAATAGCTACGAATTATAATATAAAAATTCTCAAATAAATAACATGAAATTAAAAACCTGAGACTACATATAATAAATTTTTTAGGAAATTATCAAACGAAACTCCAGCAGTTTTATTCTAAAAGTAGAGCATTTAAAATCACTTTTACGTAAATTTAATTTAGCAAACTTAAATTCTTAAAAAATTGAAAAACCTATTTGTCCGCATTTTTTGTGGGGGCCCCGGGCCTCGGCCCCGTCGGCCCTGCCCTTAATCCGGCCCTGATTGTATGATTTTTACTTACCCGTTTGCTTGTGCTTTAGTAGACGCGTCTTCAGCTCACCTATGCTGCTAAAGCTTGTGATATAAGCATGTGCATGAGTGCCCTTAACGGGTATATTAAACAGTTTGCCAGCCAAAACATTCGAGGTGCCATCAAAGCCGCCTGCAAAGTGAACGAAAAAAACATGTTATTTATTTATTTATTTATTTGTTTATTGTCAACTAATATCAGTCGACATAAAATTAAAATTAAATCAAATTAAAAAATAGAGCTTAAGCTACAAAAATGTTTAAAATGAATTAAAAAAATGTAAATTTAAATCAGAAGGCAAACTGAAATAAAATGAAAAGTTTAAAAAATTAAAATATTCTGGGGAATCCAGATTGGGATTATCAACACCACTGTGCCCAGAAGACCTTGGGATGCCAGTTGGACGCCGCGTGAGTCACGCGGCAGCACGCGATTCTATCGATTTAGAATCTAAGTTTTTCATACATATATGTATACTATATAATGAAACGCATTACAAAGTTTAAGCGCGTTTTTTTTTTTTTTTGAGGCAGTGTATGGCAGTGGAAGGGTAACCAAAGTAACGATGTGTGAGCGCCAATTGAAAATGGGTGCCAGTTGGCGCCGGGTACCAATCCGACCCACACACATATGTGCCAATTGCGTGTGCCACCCACTTTTTAACACATACCCAAAAAAAAAGCAAAAGAAAAGTTCTTGAACTTTACAGCCAGAGAGATGCAGCGGGGAAAGGGGTATGTGTTGGCGTAACAAGGCATGGAGCCACATCGAGTGACAGTGACACGTGCTTTGCATGCAAGCACATCATAAAAATAAAAAAAAAGCAGCGGAGAGAACTCAGACACAAAACAATATGAAATTGACGACTACCATTATAATAATAATAATAATAATATTTGCCACTGCATATCGATCAATGCGACGCTATTTTCACGGCGCTTTTTTGTTTTTTAATTGATTATGGCCCAGGTGCATGCAATTTGGCAATGCCACACACACACACACACACACATTTGACCTTAGCTGTCAGAGAGAGCCTTCCGAACACCTACCCGTATAGGAATACTTCGATGCGGATAGTCCGCCATCGGGTCCTTGGGCACGTCGCAAGCCAAACTCCAAAAGTTTAACGTGTTTGCCAGCGACCATGCGATAACGCGCCGCATTTGTCGCCATTAAGCTGCAAAAAAGGCAATAAAAAAGAACATGTTTAATATTTGTTTTAGAGATGTGCGCGGGTCCCGAAAAAATTTTAGGGATCGGGCGGGATGGGAACGATTTTAAAAAAATCCGTTAAAGTCGGGATAAGTGGGCGATCCCGAAATTTCCACGAAAGGGATTTTTCTACTTCCAGTAGAATTTTGGAAGAGAGAAGAACTCGATTAATTGGAAAAAATTTTGAGAGAATATTGTTTTTAAACAAAAATTTAAATTAAAAATAAGATTATATTTGAAAAAAAAAAAAAATTTGAAAAATAAAATTTCGGAAAAATGACAGGACCCGTGGGATAGAAACAAAATTTTTCGGGACATTCGGGATGGGTAAAGCGAATTAGATTTCGGGACGGGATGGGATGGGAAGCAATTTCTTTCCCATCTTTTTAATCCCATCTCTAATTTTGTTTAATACTCTATCTTTGTCTCTCACCTGGCATAGTTGACGAGCGTCAGTAATGTTGTCTCCAGCAACTGTACAATAATCAAAGGTCCTTCAAGCTTAATGATGGGCACACTGGAAAAAAAAAAATGTTAGAAAAAAGTCTCACAAATACTTAAATGATCAACAAAAAGTATCAAAACAACATGATCATATATCGAATACAACTGTTTTTCTGTTATCATCAAGCAAACTGTCAACAACAACAGATCGTATTACCGTGGAAATGCAACTGTGCCCTCATCAATGGCATATAGTGTAACATCATGTGCTGTCAAATTGCCCAAATACTCAAAAAATTCATTCTCAATGCCCTCGGGTAGCGTTTGCCTCAAGTATTCAATATCTGTAAACAAAAACAAATTGACAATAACATAAACAATAACAAAAAGTTTTGCCTTCAAAAACTTACCGCTTTGTGAGTAATGAAAGCTATCGAGAAACTTGAGACACTCCTCCAGTCCAGCAAATATGGTAAATTCACCATGGAATGGATTGTTGCGAAAGAACAAGTCAAAGACCGCTTGATCATCTGTTTTGGCCGATTTCCAGTAGGCATAGGCCATCGTTATTTGATACAAATCTGCGAAACAGATAAATACCGATAAGAATTATACAATCTAAACGATTAGCAAATAACAAATGATATGAATGCTACTCCTACCTTGTATACGTGTAGTATACTTAATCATTATATGGACAACCAAATGAACTCAAGCGATAAGATACGAGAACAAAGTTCATGTCGTGTGCATAATTACAAGGCCTCAAACACTTAATGCAAAATTCTTATCTAAATTTGTCAAAGTACAACAATAAAATAAACCCCTCAAAGATCATCTATTTACATATATGTCTGTATTTGCTTCTCGCCTAGACAAAAATAGATAAAAAAAAAAAAAAACCCAACCAAACATCTAAGAAAGTGAAAATGTCAAACAGGAGTTTTATTTTTAAGGAATATTTTTAATTTTGGTTTCCTTTCCAAAAATAACCTTTAGGTCAGACAGACCAACACATTTTAGTGAGTGTTAAGTATTTGTAGTTTGGGATAGATTAATTTTCCAAAGCACAAAGAAAATTAAATCATTGCGGTCGTTCATTAAGAAATAATCATCGTTGTTCGTTTATATTTTTATATTAACTACAAGTCATATGCTATTTTTATAAATAAGGAGCAATTCTTTCCAGGAATTGAGTTGTTTTAATATTTATAAGACTTAACAAGGATTTGGTCTATAAATATGTCTTAGAGGAAATATTTAACTTCCGATTGACATAACTTCGTCAAAACTCAACCGATTTTCAAATGTAATACCTTAAAAATCTCAGTTTGAGATCTAAATCAATACTGCATTTAAATCTAGAAACCGGATTTTTACTAAATTTTTATTCCTTAATTTTTTGTCTAGAAGTCGATTTGGGAGTTGGAAAAATCTTCCGATTGCCATAACTTCATCAAAACTAAACCGATTTTCAAATGTAATACATCAAAAGTCTTGTTTTAAGCTGTTAAATAATACTGCATTAAAAACTACAAAACCAATTTTTAGTCGAATTTCATCCCAAAAACTTGTGACCTTAAATCGATATGTCCCTAGGACAAAACTCTCGAATGCTATAAATTCCTCAAAACTCAACCGAATTTCAAATGTAATACACCAAAAGTCTTGTTTTCTGCTCTTAAATAATACTGCATTTAAATGTAAAACGTTAATTTTTACTCGATTTTCATGTTGAATTTTTATGACCAAAAATCGATTTGGGAGTTGAACAGAACTTCCGATTGCCATAACTTCGTCAATATTAACCCGATTTTCATATGTAATACATCAAAAGTCATGGATTAAGCTCTAAAATAAAACTACACTAAACTCTCAGAACGAAATTTTTACACGATTTTCATGCCAAAAACTTGTGACCTTAAATCGTCATGAGTCTAGGACAAAACTTTCGAATGTCATAACTCAAATGTAATACACCAAAAGTCTTGGTTTGAGCTCTAAAATATTACTGCATTTAAATCTACAAACCCAATTTTTACTCGAATTTCATCCCAAAAACATTGTAACTAAAAATCAACTTGCGAGTTGGACAAAATCTCTTTTCAGAGTATGTGAACAACCAATACAATTCTTATGACTACAACTTACCCGTAAGCAAAGGCTGGACAACGCCATTCTGATTCATGCGTCCACGATCCATAAATTGTCCGCCCGAATTGCAGCTCATTTCACGGTCATTCATGTTAACAATATGTATCAGTAGATGTTTGTTGTTGTTGTTTGTTTGGTTTGTTTGAATATATTTGGGGAGAAGCTTCAGTTAGTGACACGTTCAACGGTCATTCACATGCAGGAACGTGCCAAAAATAATTCCGATTATAAATTAATATTCTTGCAAATTCGATGAACTTTTGCTTGTTTTTGTTTTGTGTGTGTATCTGTAAGATTGAAATTAGATTATTATCATTGAGAGCAGCTTTAAATGACGTAAGCTCTGATGAAATACTGGGTTAATTGAATGTAAAAACAAACAATATGTTAACACATTTAAATTGAATTGAAAACTTTGCATACGTCTGTGTTATCAGTTCGTTTTATCACCAAGAGCAGAGCGAGATGGAGAGTTACGACAGAGGCACTGGGTCAAAACGCGTATGATAATGATAAAGTCGTCGTCGTCGTTGACTTTAAAACTAGGCGCGACGCGTTTCTGGACTCTGTCGACACTTTTAGAAATTTTTATTATATATTTGTGTATGTGTGTGTGTGTGTTTTTTGTTTTTATCGCGCGAGCAGTCAAAACTTTTTCGCTAAGCGTTTCAAGCTCAACTGAATTGAACTGTGGCGAGCGAGTTAACCCAGAGCGAAATCAAGTGCTGAGTGCTCAATGCGTTTTCTTTGGATGCAGCTCTAACAGCTATGTAATCACAAAAAAAATTGCTTGCTGGGAGAATTTGTTGATTGTTGTTACTTAGCAGCCGGCCAGAGTGTGGGTAAGAAGAAGGATGTGGGGGGTTGCGAGCGCGCGTTCACAAAGAGAAAGAACAACGCGAAAGAGAGAGTGATAGCGAGAGATTGAGTTTTCGCGGGCTGTGCAATCGGTTTTAGAGATGAGCACGTATGCACGAAGCACAGCTTGAATATACGGCACGATCTTGTGTTATGCGATAGCGTTTTTAAAAACAATATGCACTTTATTTTTTTTAGATGGATTTTTAACACATTTCGTAGCTGTGTTTTATAAAATCCTTTCAGGATCACCATTGCACTCCTATTACGTACTCTAAACCGATCACGATAGAAATCACGACACGTTACCAACACTAATTTGGCGGGCGCTGCTTTTTAGGTTTGTTTATTCCGCGTTTGCTGTGCGATAGTTTTTTTGTTTTTTGTCTGCTGCTGATGATTTCTATTGATTACACACGTGAGGCGTAGACGTTGGCCCCAACGTGTTGCACACAGTCAGCAGCGCAGCATTAAGCCAGTGAAGGTTGCCTGAAGGTCGGCGGGGCGTATTCACTGAGACAGATAGAGACACAAACTCACACACGCACACATATGTACACACTGTTAGGCGGGCAAGTCAGGAGACGTACTCAAAGGGAAAAAAAAGTTTCAAGTGCAGTCACTGTATTTGTGTGCAGTATATATACATATTGATAATGGTGCAATGTGCAACTGCTGCAACCCAACTCACTTTCACTTTTAGCGCACGTTTCTATTCATAATTTATTACTTTCGGGAACGATGCTGCTTTTATTTTTATATATTTCTATGACTGTTTGCAGCAGCAGCAGATGTGCAAAGCAGCTCTTCAATTCACTACATATATACACTTAATAATGTAAGTAGCATTGGAAAAATGCTGTTGCACGCGCGACAACTCGTTGTTTTTATAGAATAAACGTAAATAACGTTTATTGAAAATGTTAAAACAACGCAACTAAACAAATCGGTATGCGACTTGCAAGTGCTCTCAGCTGATAAGAGAGTGGTGCTGCCAACTCGCTGGCACGCGCGCAACTATAGGTCATGGTATGAAGTGCGCGCGCACTAACTATGCGCATGACGTCACAAACTACAAGGTTGATTTCAATTTCAATTGTTTATTCATTTTTAATGTCTGCTTCTGCATTATTTACATCAGCTGGCCAATCCAAATCAATGCCAACAACATCTAAAGCTAATATATCAATGGGTTTACCAATTATGGAAGATATGGAAGGTGAGGTGCGTCCAAATTCGCCATGGACCAGCTCTTTAATGTATGTGCCCGCCTGGCTGACCACATCGATGATCAGCAAACGATGATTATCACGTTGAACCCTCGTTTTCACACTGAATATGGTGCGTGGTCGGGTATGAAGCGGACGGCGATGGAGCACTCGTATGGGCGTCTTCTGATGTATATCAAAGCTCTCAGAGATTTGCAACTTTTGCAGTATATCCACGGTGACCGGTTCCTTAAGCACACAAAGAGCTCGATAGTATTTTCGCTTTGACTCCTCGCCCGTCTTAATGTGTACGAGTTCCTCGCGTGGCACCACCTGAAGATTATGTATAGATACCTTGCCCGTACTATTCACTGCTTGCTCCATTTCCAGCGCCTGCTGACGACTCATGCTACTCCTCTTGGCGTTGGCTATTTCCAGCACAAAGGGTCGGCCCTTGCCCAGACAACGCACATCGACATCCTCGCGACCACTCGACATAAAGGTGATCTTCTCCGGCGTCTCACTGAAATGGGATGACACATGGCGCACAATGATCTCTTCAATGCTATCCTCCATGATCCGCTGTCCATGCAGCACCCAAGGTGTATGTGACAGCTCCCGGTTCAGTTTGCGATAGCGTCCAGCTACACAGACTATTGGACCCAAGAGATCGATGGCCTGCAGCTGCAGTGATTCCGTTACTGCTGGCGGTGGTATGGGAAAATGCTTTTCAAAGAGATCAGCTTTAATGCGTGACGGTTGATACTGTTTCTCCAGCAGTCCTCGCGAGATTTCCACACGCTTGTGGTTCTTGGCAGGAAATGCAGCACGATGCAGCTCGGTGAGTTTCGCCACATCCTCCAGCTCCGAGCTGTGTCTTACATCGATATTTATGATCAGTCCATTTGCATCGTATTCTCTGTTCAGCTTAGCGCATACAATGGGATGAAGGATCAGTTTTACGGCCTCTTTTATTGGCACATCCGGAGCACAATGATCATCGACTGAAGCCCGTCCGAATTTGCGCTGTAATGCGAACCACATGGATAGCTGTCGTAACTGTAGCGTCATGGGCATACTAAATGCCAGAACAATGCCCTCGCTATCATATTTAGCAAAATCCGAATCCAGAATCCCTTGAATCAGCTGATTTTGGAAGTCTTCCGAGAAGAGTCCCATGCATATGGAACAAATGCTCAATCGTGGCTTCTTCAATGGTTGCTCATCTGTTGTGTTCTCCTCCGACACTTTAACATCCAGCTAGAATTGAGAGGCAACTTTTGTAATGTGGAAGTGAAGTTTGAAATTGATTTAAATGGTTTGCCCACGCGTTTGAATGTTTGCTGCATATCTCGATATTCGTTGCCACGTGCTTTCAAATAACGCAGCTGGCATTTGCGACAGACGCCACATTCCTCTAAGTAATCAATTAGTTCCTGGTTTTTCATATTATTTCAATAGTTAACTAAATACAAAGAACGAAAGATTAAAGCCTGCAAAATGTAAACAAAACGTGCAACCAAACACAAGTTTCTCAACACTGATCATATTTTTGCGCGAATGTGGTGGTTCGTCGATTTCATGCTGAACATATGTTGTATACCGCAGCGCAAGCCGTATATAGCAAGGTGACAGCGACGTCGCCCTCTTTGCTGTTGCTTTACGCAAGGCAATGCATATGTGCGTCTCATTTTTCGTAAGGCAACGCGACGTCGACGCTGCTGCCACCTTGTTAAATACGCCTTGCCGCAGCGAAACACTTTATATAAAAAACTCGTAAATTTCGTCTTCTGCAGCAGGCTTTGATTTAAAATATTTTTAATTTTGTTTCATTTACACTTTCAAACTCGTTTATCAACACTGACAGCTACACCAAAAAGTCGACAGCTGCTGCTTAAGTGTGACCAGTTGCAGTTACAGCCTATCGCTGGTCTATTGTCAAATATTCTTATATTTCTTTTAATTGGAAATTAAGGTGCGTTTCTGGTGTATATCAAGGTGTAATAGTGCGTAGCTCTGTTTAAGGAACAAAGCTAGCAGCCCCAAGTTATATTTGTGGGTTTAGAACAGCAGCAAAATCCATTGTTATTGTTACGTCACAGAACGCAGGCTCCAATTGGAAAACACAAATAATAAAATCAACGTTTTTCAGCAGCTGCCATCGCCATGTCGCTGACGCCCTTCCTGCGCCTGCCACTCACGGATTTGACCGGTTGCCTGATCAATCACCAGACCTATGACAAATGCGGCAATTTCGAAATGAAAATGATGGACTGCCTAGAGGCCTACGGTCTGGAGCGTGGCAAGAAAATGTGTGCAGATTTAATTGGTGACTTCCAGGAGTGCGTGGGCATGCAAAAGCAGATTCTTCGCTTCCATGTTAGTTGAAACTACAATAACCATACAAAAAAAAAACTTGCATAAATTTCGCATTGCTATTTTCAGGCCATGCGAAACGAGCGCTACAGGCAGTGGTTAACCGGTGAACGTAAACGTGAGGATCTTTTCGCAGACCCACCACGCGTGGATGCTTATTAAGGTGCTTGCAATCGTGAAATAATAGCTTATGTATAGCCCAAATATGTTTTAAATAAAAAAATATTATGTACAATAAATCAAAAGTTTTTCTTGTTTATCGTTAAGTGTTGGATAACTCGTTGCTAGTTGTTCAAAGCAACTCTGAAAAGCCGCGAAAATGTTTTTAAAATATGTAAAATGTAAAAATATGTGACTAAAAACCCTTGAAATGGCAATTTTTTTTTAATAAAAAACATTTTTTCACAATCAAAGTCTTATAATTCACAACTGGTTCTGGCTTCATGGAAGGCACCTTAAGCCTGCCGGTGCCAATTCTAGCCCTCAGTGTTAGTGTTTTTTTTTAATCAGTGTCTCTATCTTTCTCTTGAATTTTGTCACACTCAGAATCTCTCTCTCACTCAGAATCTCTCTCTCTCTCACTGAGAATCTCTCTCACTCAGAATTTCTCTCTCACTCAGAATCTCTCTCTCACTTAGAAATTTTCCCTCTCACTCAGAATTTCTCTCTCACTGAGAATCTCTCTCACTCAGAATTTCTCTCTCACTCAGAATCTCTCTCTCACTCAGAAATTCTCCCTCTCTCACTCAGGAACTCTCTCTCTCTCTCTCTCTCTCACTGAGAATCTCTCTCACTCGGAATCTCTCTCTCACTCAGAAATTCTCCCTCTCTCACTCAGGATCTCTCTCGCTATCTGTTCCGTTTAATAAATTTAACATATTTTTACCAGAAAAAAACCATTAAAAAATTGCGGGAGAACAAAACCCGAATTTAATCACAAATTGCTTACAATTGTTCAATAATTCAAATGTTTTTCTTGTTTATCGTTAAGTGTTGGGTAATGTTCGCTACAAATACTTTGCCAGCACACTAACCACAAACGAGTTGGCAGCGCTGGCATTTGTTTTTACGGCTGAAAATCTGCACGCATTCGTTGATTACAACTTTTAACAATTAAAATGGGCACAAAGCGACCCAATACTAGTATGGTGCTCGCCCAGGAGCCAAAGCGTAGCAAAAGCGAACTTCTAGCATATACAAATCGGGATAAGGCGCTGCTGGAATCGGTAAGCAATGATGAAGAAGAAGAAGCACAATGGAAAACTGCATTTTTATGAAGATTTTCACTAAAATACAAACTTTTTAATGATTGCAGGGCGTGCGTCGTACTTCAAATCTGGAAGCGCCGATAATGCAATTGGAGGGACATGAGGGCGAAATATTTACCACAGAATTTCATCCCGAAGGCGAGATGCTGCTCTCCTCCGGCTTCGACAGGCAATTGTGTATGTAAAAATAATAATTTGCTAAAGATTCCATATTCAAGTTTCTATCATTTAGATATATGGAGAGTGTACGGCGACTGTGAGAACATAATGGCCATGTCCGGCCATACGGGCGCAGTGATGGAGGCACATTTTACGCCGGATGGTTCACACTTATTCACCTGCTCCACGGACAAAACGCTGGCCATTTGGGACATTATGACCGGGCAGCGTGTGCGCCGGCTCAAGGGCCATACGAACTTTGTGAACAGTGTGCAGGGTTCGCGCCGAGGACAGCAGATGTTATGCTCCGGCAGCGATGATCGCACCATACGCATTTGGGATGCACGCAAAAAGCAGGCAGCCCATGTCCTTGAAGCGCCATATCAGTTAACTGCGGTGTGTTTTGGTGATACCAGCGAACAGGTCATCACCGGCGGCATTGACAACGAGCTCAAGATCTGGGACATACGCAAACAGCAAGTGTTGCATCATTTGCGTGGACACACGGACACCATAACAGGGATGTCGCTATCGCCCGAAGGTGATTTTGTGCTCACCAATGCCATGGACAATACACTTCGGGTATGGGATGTGCGTCCCTATGCCCCAGGCGAACGTTGCGTCAAAGTCTTTCAGGGACATCAGCATAATTTTGAGAAGAATCTTTTACGTTGTGCCTGGTCACCAGGTGGTGATAAGATTAGCTCTGGCTCCGCGGATCGTCATGTCTACATTTGGGATGTGAACACCAGGCGTATACTTTATAAGCTCCCTGGCCATAATGGCAGTGTCAATGATGTTGATTTCAGTCCACGCGAACCTCTAATACTCTCTGCTTCCAGCGATAAGACTTTGTATCTGGGCGAGATTGAGGATTAGACTCTAATTTTAAGTGCAAAATAAACTCTGCTGACAATTCTTTATACTTTATCACAAATGTAAGTTTTATTTAACGATTAATAAATAATTTTATGTGAAAAAATGTTAAACGGGCAGCGCACTGGAGCTGGAGACGCTGCTCCGGAACAGCTGACCAAAGAACTTCAGACCCGTCGCCCCGCCCGGCACCATGCCCAGCAGCATGAACAGCAATGTAATGATTTGGCCAACGGCAAACAGAACCGTAAAAGCTGTACTTTTCGCGACAAGAGCAAAATACAGGGTCAACGTTAGACAGGCACTGTACGAGATGGATGTGAGAAGGCGTGGCCTGGAGAAGATTTGCTTAAAGAATGCCTGGAAGCCGACAAGGAAGCAAAAGCTTAAAATGAAGAACAGGCTGCCCAGTGTGAAGAGCAGCGCAAACTTTGGCTTCAGCAGCAGCACCGGAATGTACAGAGTCGATAGCGTCATGCAGAGACATCCCATGCCCAGACAGGCAACAAAGCCCACAATGCGCTGCAGTCGTGACTGCAAAAGGCAAAGATATACTATGATTCAATTACAGTTAAGTTGTTTACTTACCAGCTTGGGACAGCATGTGTCCTGTGTTTCCTTTAGCCAACTGTTCGCCTCGGGCTGTTCGGTTGTGCGCGAAAATATGTTTGTTAGTCCGGGCACTTTAATCTGTGGCAATTTCACATTGAAGTTCTTCTTTTGATCGCTTTGCAGTAGCAGATACTCGTCCAAGTCCTGTTTGAGATTACTCATCCTGTCTGCAGTGTGTCAATTGACACCCCATCAATATTTCTAATAATCGTAATTGTTTTTTTGTGTTTTATTTGTTTACTGCCAACCCGACAATGAATAGTATTATTTGATTAAGTTGGCAGCACGAAAAGTGCTATAAATTTATTTACAGGCGCTGCCAAGCATGCGCGGGAATTTTAAATTTTATCGCAGCATATTTATATATTTTTAACATTTATATATAAATTCAAGAGCTTCATAGTTATATATTGTTAATCGAAAAGAAATTCATTAACACATTTTTAAAAAATTGAAGCTTGTCAAAATCAAAGAAGTCTATTTTTATTATATTTTTTTACCATATATAAAGTAAAACGCCCTACGTCACAAATTAAAATACTTAACAGCCTTTCGCGTTTTACAGCACTAAAGGAAGCTGCCAACCTCTGTCATTAAAAAAAAAAATACCAAACTTCTACCCCTCCAAAAGCGACAGCGCTGCCACATTTCGCAAAATGCCCGCCGCCACGATTCAAATCTGGCAACTCGCTGATTCTCTCAGTTTCAGTTGAATTTTTGTCGTGGTCGGTTCGTTGTCGCTGCGCGCGCGGCACAAATGTTATTAAACTGAATTAAATTACAAAGTATAAATTGATAATATTTAAGAAGCCGAACACACGCAAAAATAACAAAAAAAAAATATAAAATATTAATATTTATTAAGTAAAGTAACGGAAATTAAAATACCCCCCCACATATAGTTGTTCCCCTTCGCGGTTCCATGCTAACGGCTCTGGCTCTTCTATTTATGCAAATTGTATAAATGCATATGTGAGAGAGTGTCGCGGTGTCGTCGGAGCGAACGCGCGCTTATGTGTATGCGAGTGAGTGAGAGTGTATGTGTGTCGCGTACATGTGTGCGTGTGGGCGATTCGTGTTTATGTTGAAAACGCATTAATTACAAAAATACAAATGCAAATACAACAACAAATGTAAATACAAAATAACAAATACAATCAAACACAAACAAAAACAATACGTAAAAAGCCAAATAAAAAGTATTTCAAATTTAATAATACAAAAAAAGCAAATAATTGTTATTAATACAAATTGAAAAAGCTAGTTTTTTAATTGTTTTTTGCGCAAAATAATTCGAAGAAAATAATATATAATTTGATTTGTGTTGTTGGTTTTTTGAAAAAATTTGCAGCAAAATTCCAAGTGAAAAAAAATTAAGAGAAAAAATCAAATTTTTGACTCCGGCTCGCGCGATCGTATCCGAACTTAACCGGGAAATCGTTGCTTTGGAGGTTTTTCGAAAAATTCGAATACAGTCCAAAACGGTTTTGGAATTAAGCTACGATCGCAACTGGAATGACAACAAACTTCTCTTCAATGGTGTAAGTTTTTAAAAACTTATTTATGGAAAATTCTAACAAACCAGAAAAAAAAATCTTATATTTCTTCATATTTTATTTTCAAGAATCTTAACTTTTTTCGGTTAAAAAATATCAGAAATAGTTTTTTCTTCATTTCAGTTTCTATAAAATTGCATTAAATATGTTTTTTATGCCAAAAAATTAACTAGAATATTTTTCATTTTATTTTTATTATTTGGAATTTAATGCAACTTTTTTTCTAACTAACTTTCCTGGATTTTTTCGATTTAATTCTATAAAAGCAGAAAAAACAATATTATTTTCCAGAATCTTAACTTTGTCGGTAAAAAAATTTTTTTCCCAGAATCATAACTTTTTTGGTATAAAAAAAGTATCAGAAAATTTTTTTTACTTTTCGATTTCTAAAAACTTGGATTTCTTTTAACTAAACTAACTAGAATATTTTTCGTTAATTATTTTTTATCGAAAATTTCATTAAAATATTTCTAAAAATTTCTTTTTTGTGCAACTTTTTGTTTTAAATTAAATTTCTTTAAGAAAATATCACTAAATTGAAATTTTTCGATTTTTCTTTGCAGCTCTCAACTCAATTGGTAAGGAAATAAATCAACAACTGGAAATGTTTATAAAACAACTACAAAAAAGTGCCATAAAAAAAAAATATCCATAAAAATTTGTGGTACAAATTGGCAGCTTTTAAAAGCAAGTGTTGTTGCAAGTGTTTCAAACAAGAATATAAAAAAATATAAAGTGCAACGAAGAAAAATGAAGTAAAAACTAAAATTAAAGCAAAAATGCACAAAGCTTATGCCAATTATTTCAACTATATATATAAAAAAAAACACCAATATATATATATATATGTGTATATGTGTGTGTGTGTGTGTATACGCCCAGGACTCGATTCGTTGATTTTATTTCGAGCCCCGATCTACAAAGCTGCGCAGCACAAAGAAAAATGGCACAACGATTCAGATAGAGGCGAAGAAGAGGCAGCGCTCCAGTGCTTTTTTTTGGGGCTGGGGGCGCTGTCGCAGCGAACGTCGCAGTCGACAGAGCAACAGCAGCAATTAACTCGAAAGCAAAGAATTTCATCAGAAATTCAAAGCACATAAGGCGAACGGATGACGTGCAAAGCAGCATTAGCAGCAGAACGACGCTAGCAGTGGCTACAGCAGCGACGTCGACAGCGACGTTTGAAATTTGTGTAGCAAAAATCCAGGCTGACAGCTCCCCCTCAACAACAACGAAAAGTAACATGGCGCTGCCATGTACAACTTGTCTGTATGCATGTGACTGTATCTGTATGTGTGTGTGCGTGTTTGTTCGAACAACGCAAATACAGCGGTGTGAGCGAGCGCGCAACATATTCGTATGCATTGATGGAAGCGAGATGACGCTTTGAGCATGGAGAGAAAATTGTCGTGTCGCGTTGTCGTTGTCGTTCCGTTGCCGTTGCCGTTGTCGACGTCGTTTGTCGCTCGTTGAAAAATCGATTCAGCTGCACGAAACGAGAACGCGCGCGTGCAAGCGAGAGGCCAAATAATTTTGAGCTATGCGTGCGAGCGAGCTGCCGGCTGCAGTAAAACAGACGTGTTTGTTGTTTTTTTTTTTTTTTTCTTATTTAACCCGTTTCGTGTGCGTGCGCTTGCGCCTGTATGTGTGTGTGTGTGCGCTGCTAGAAACTACGTTGTACAGACAAAAACTACAAAGTCGTTTCGTTAGCTGTTGTTGTCGTCGTCGTCGTCGCGGCGTGTGGTGGCATCCCTGTTCCCCCCCTACCGCAAGCCTCTGACCGCTCTTGAAGCTTTATTGCAAATGCGGTCGTCGCACGACTTGTATGTTTGTGTTAGTGTATATGTGTGTGGTCACGTAGCAGCGCTACAAAAATGACTGCATAGTTCGCTGACTACAAAAGGCGCAAGACGAAGAAGAAGAACAAGCAGAAAACTGGTTTGGTTTCTTCTGCTGCTGCTCTAGCAGCTGCTGGCATATTAATGAATTCGAATTCTAGCCAAAGCCAACAAAGCCGCCTCTTTTAATGGGATTTTGTTTTTTTTTTTTCTTTTGCAAAATGCTGCTATCTATAAATGGTCAGAGCGTTTTAGCCATAAATGTCGCAGTTTTGCTGTAATATTTAATCCAAATACGGTCCCAACAAAATGGCCGCCAACAAAGAGACGAAGAAAAAAACTCAAAAATGAGAAGATAGACAGAGAGAGGTGTAAGGAAGACAGACGAACGTGTTAGACGCACAAAACGGAACAGAATTAAGTAATTAAGTGTATTTTGTTTACAGTAAAATACATTTGAAATTAGATTTTTATATTTTGCACACGTCGACAAGTGAGGCGAAAAAGAAGCAGAAACAGAAAAAATGTATATCAAGCGTTTTTCAACCGCACCCCAGCAGTCATACAAAGCGACTGATGCGCAGCAGCAGCAACATTTTAGTACAGCCAGGCAGGCAGCGCCACCACCACAAAAACTTTCACGATCGATTGGCAGTCCCCCCAAATACAACAACGACAACGACGACTACAACAGCAGCAGCAGCAGCTACAACAAGCAATGGCTGCCGCAATAAGCTCTTCTCACCTCTCCTTCTCTTTTGGTTAGTGTGTAGGTGCGAATGTAAGAGCAATAGTGCCTGTTGTGTTAGCGAGTGTGCAAGCGAGATAAAAAGCATTTAACGCCCGCTAGCGTCTGCGCACACACACACACGTGCACATATAGTTATGTACACACATAGGTTTTAGTATTTTTTTATGGGCTTCGTTTTACGTGTAGTTGTGATTTCCTGCTGCGCCCCAAACACACACAAAAAAGGGCCCCCAAAAATAAAAACGTAGCGAACAACAACATAATGATGGCTACAAAACTACATTTTAGGCAAGCTGAAAAAAAAGCTGAAAAACTGAAAAAACGTGAAATAACAACGCGCGTTCCCAAAGCACCCCTCTCAACAAAAACACATACAAACACACATGCACATGACTACATAACCATTTATAAATACACAGCAGCAGCGAACGAACGAACGAACAACAACAACAATGACAAACGGCAATAACAAACTCGTCGTAGCAAATACTCGTTTTTCCATGCCTTGCCTTGCCCAGGCAGAGGCAGCAGGCAGGCAGCAGCAGCAGCACAAAAAGTACCAGCTATAAATTCTTTATGTACATAAAAGTACATAACACACACACAGACACGTACATCCAAATGCCATGTATGTATGTATGTGCGCTGAAGCAGCAACAAAACGAGCGAACATTAAAACCTCTGTCGCTCTATCTCGCTTACTCAACAGACACCCCACTTTGTGCTGTGCTATGTGTATGTGTGTGTATGAGTAGCTATAACAACCACGTCAGACAGCAGGCAGCGGCAGCAACGACAGCAGCGCAGCAGTTCAGTGCAAACGTCAATTATAAGCAAACACAACGTTGCCAAATTTCACTTAACGCTCTACACACAAACACACACAGCGTGCATAAGACAGAGATAGTGTGCCATGAGCAAGAGCGTGTGCGAATGAGTGAGGACAAGCAGCCCGCAACGGCCAGCGACGTTGCCAAACTTCACACCATCAACAAAAGGCAACAGCAAGCAGCAGCAGCGAACGAACGAGCAGCAGGCATGAATTGTTGTTCTTGTATTTCCATGTTGCCTGCTTTTTGTGGAATTTTTAACATGCGCCCCGCTTGGCTTGGCTCGACTCGACTCGATTCGACTTTAGCTTCAGCTCTGGCCTGGCTGGATTTCTTTTTCTCTGCTTGTTGTTGTTGTATTTGGCCGGTTCATGGATTGATGGCAATGGTTTGGGTTCTTATGGACCTGGGTCTCAGTCCCGGCTGCCTGCCAGCCTGTTTTTGTTACTGGATTATATTATAACGTGTTGTCGACTGCGCTGCTCGCATTTTTCCACCTTATGGTTGTTGTTGTTCTTGTTCTTGTTGTTGAGGAAATGCGCTGCTGCAGTACAGAGAATACCCAGACCCAGGCCCTATTACTTGTATATATATATGTAACAAGAAATACACACGCGAGATAGTATTATGTACATATATGCAGCCCCTGTTGTCGTCCAGCCGCAGCTCAAAGATCTTCTGGCGTATCTCATAGATACAATGTATATATATATATTGTAGTTGTTGTTGATTTCAATAAATTTAAATTGCTCTCGAGTTGAATTAAATTAAAACACACTTTTTATGTGTATTTTTAGTGCTAAATTAACATAAATTGGCATAAGCTTTCTGCCTCTCAACTAAAATAAATAAGTAAATAAAAGAAAAAATTCTCGTGTCTAAAGTTGAAAGTTGAAAATATAGTGTGTGTCTTCGTCCAACAATATGCTAATGCAAATCTCCAACCCTTATGTTCTTCCCCCTTCTAAAAAAAAAATTAATCTATTTACAGCCCATAACAAAAAAAAAAGAAGCAAATAAATCAATTGCCTGTGTGTGTGTGTTTAAAGCATATATAAAAAATGCAGCAATCAATTGAAATTGAAAAAAAAGTAAAATAAATTCAAGAGATCCTAGTGCAACAAATATATAAAAGTATCTCGAAAAATGTGCGAGTGAACAACAACAAAGCAACCAAACAAAATAAAAAAGATATTTATATAAAGAAATATCGAAGAAAAAGTCAACAAAAACGTGTGTTAAATCTCAACAACGGGATATTCATCGTTCAATGGGTGGAGCGCGCCCATTTAAAATTATGCGCCTCCACCAGGCACAGGCACAGTGGCATGCGACGAGAAGTTATGCTCCTCCATCATTATAGATCGTGATTTGTGTGTTGTACGCGAAACATGGTACGCGACAGCAGCCGTAATATTTGTTTTGGAAAATTAGCCGAAACTACGCAGCAACAACAACAACAAATCGCCGTCGATAGTAGCAGCAGCAATAACAACAATAACAACAATCAGAAACAACTTCGGGATACATTAAAAAGGTAAGTTTTTGAGGAAAATGTAAAAATCTTGTAAAAGAGAATTTTTAGTAAAAGCTTTAAATGATTTTTTTTTGGAATATTTATGAAGCTGAGAAATGTTAAAATGAAGGTAGAAATTGTCTACAAGAAAATATATTTGAATATGCTAAGTGAATGGACAAAAAAGGTTGAAGAAAAATTCGTTCTGGAAAATTTCTGACTTTAGAAAGTAGAGAAACTTAAAAGCAAGACTAGTTTTTAAGATAATTTCTATGCAACTGCTTGAAGAAAAAACATTTGAATTTCAAGAAAATAAAGAACAGGGAAAAGAAAGTAGAAAAAAGAATTTTTCAATAATGAATAATAACCTAAAAGAACGTTAGAAAAGTGTTATAAGGGAAAAGCTCACAAAAAACTTTTGAAAAAATCAATAATAATAAATAAACTAGAACGTTCGAAAAAACTAATCATCATCAACCCTTTAAAATAATTTAATAATAATAAATTAACTATAAAACTTATTTAAAAACTCCAAAAGAGACTTCCTAAATCATTTTAAACTGATAAAAAAATAAAGTTAATAAATATTTTGAAGCATATATTTCTGATTTTCATAATAATGGAAACTAAATACAGTAGAAACTCACAATTCGTAAGCTTTAAAACTCTTTATATTCAAGAAAACCGATTTATTTGAAAATGTATAGTTCTAAAACCTTATATTTTAACTAAAATTTTTGAATCGGATTTTTAGTATTATTTATAGTATTAGCCAACTACTCAAGAATCCCGCTTGAAAAATCGTTACATATTTCTTAAATTCTGTCAGGTTTTTCGAAAAATGCAATCTTATGCCATAGGAACATAGTTTATCACCCAAGCATAGAGTTTCTTTGAGTTTTTGTTTTCCAGGGAAATGCATTTCACGGCTACCTGGAACTTACCATACGTGGAAAAGACTGGATATCTACACTAAATGTATCTCAATGCTAGCTAACGCTGCTGCTGCGTAGGCCCTAAATTCAAATTCAACTAACGGTTGATACCCTTTCCCCTTAAATAAAACGTATGCAAAGTAGTTGCAGCTTGACAAGGTTCGAGTGGCAACGTGTGGGTCTCTAGCCTCGCGCCCACTGACCAGCAGAGAGTAGCTTCTCTTATCTCCATGGATCTTCAGATCTGTGACACGTCTACAACAGAAATGTATCTTAAGCAGATGCAACTGCAGCTTAGCCTTAGTGTGAGATACTTTTTGTGATTCTTAAGTGGCCTAAAAGAATAAGAGAAAGAAAATACGCGTTACTTTTTACCTTGACTTGTCGTCGCATCTTTTCTTTGCTACCTGTCGGACCCCCCTCCGCCTCCCCTCCCGCCTTGCCCATAGTGAGAGACGTGTTGTGGACGGACATGTGGCACTGTCGTCGCCGTCGTCGTCGTCGTTGCCGTCTTTCCGCTGTCGACGTCTATTTTGCGTTATTACGTAATTTCGTACACACACCAAAATTTCGTCCCCCCCCCACCATCAGCCAAAGAATAGAGAGAGAGCTGTGTGTGTGTGTGTGTGTGTTCGTGTTGTGCCTCTGTCTGCCTCTTTTTTTTTCTTTTTGTATATTTATTTATTTCGTGTGTGTTGTGTTGTGTATTCTCTTGGCCAAACAAGTTTCTTGTGGTCGTTTCTATTGTTGTTGATTTTTTTTATTTTTTTTGGGTTATTTTGAGTGTATATATGTGTGTGTATGTATGTGCTTTATTTATTTTTCCTTTATTATACCCTGTAACCTTTAAGAAATTGGTATTCAAATGGGTTTTCATAAGCATAAGCAAGAGAAAGAGGCAATAAGGTATTAAATCTTTAAAGAAAGTTTGAAGAATATTAGAAAAAACTCCCGTAAAATCTTTATATGCAATGAAAGTATTCTTAAAACTTAAGAATCTTGTAATAAGTTGTAACAAAATCATAAAAATAATATAAAAATTGTAGATCAATGGGAAGTCAGCTTTTTTCCAATCTATTAACGTTTAGAAAAGTTTGAAGAATATTAGGAAAAACTCCCGTAAAATCTTTGTATACAAAGAAAGTGTCCTTAAGACTATAAAATCTTTCAATTAGTTGTAACAAAATCATAAAATAATATAAAAATCTTAGATTATTGCGATGTAAGCCGTTTTCCTTTCCTTTTTTTCTCTAAAAAAAACGGGAAAAACTCCCGTAAAATCTTTATATAAAAAAAGTATTTTTAATACTTAAAAATCTTTTGATTAGTTGGAAACAAATCATAAAATAATATAAAAATCGTAGGTCAGCGAAGTCAGCTTTTTTTCTGCCTCTGAAAAACTCTTAAAATATTTTTCGTTTAGTTTTTCTCATTGTTTTCGTTTTTTTGGGTGCAAAATGTCTTCGACTAATTGCTTCATTAGCCCGGCTCTCTTCTTAACAATAACAATACAATGTAACCAAAATGTTTTGTGCTGTCATTAAAATGGCCCAAAAGACAGCTCGTCGATGCTTGGGCGATGGGGGCTTTGCTTTGTGGCATAGTGCATTAAACCCGCATCAATGTCAGCGGCAAAAAGCAACAACAACAACATCATAAACCGCAGTTGTTGGTTAATTACAAGACAATCGTCAAAAATACAAAAAAAGCACAGCTCATAGCTCAAACAGCATCGTAAAACGTTAAAATAAAAAAAAACCAGTCAACAGCTTTTTGACATTGACAATGAACCGCAACCGAATGAGAGAGTGTGTGTTGTTCGACAACAACCACAACAACAACAATTATAGTTTTCTGGCCAACAATTACGCACCCGAAAAAACCAAACTTTACTATCTGGCTGTGTATCTTTGCATCTTTGTATCTGCTGGATACAATTCCAGCTGTGAATGACGCATGAAGCTTCTCATCTTTTTTCTGTTTTGTATTTTGTGGCTAAACAATTTGTTTATACAACACAAAGTTAAAAACATTTTTGGTTGGAAAATAATATATAATTGCAAAAATGTTCTAATTGAAATAAACTATAACAAAAAATATATAATTGCCAAAATTTTCTAATTGAAATAAACAATAAAAATAAAGCAGTAAAAATATTAAAAATCATGGACTTTAATGTGGAAAAGATAGAATTTTTCCAACCTTGATTTCCACTTTTAATATTTTTTTTAATTTTCAACATATATTTACTCTTTTATGAAATATAACTTTATTTGAAACATTTTTACATTTTCCTTTTTTTTATTGAAGTTTTCTTATGCAAAAGATCAATGACGTAGAGTTTTTTCCCCTCTCTGCTTTTAGCCTGGTTTTTTTCTTTCTATTTTTATAGCCGTTGTATAAATTGCTTGCTCGCTTGGAGTACACAAAAATAATATAAATTTAACCTTTTTGGTATCTCAGTTCGCTCTCAAACTGGTTATTATTAAAGCTCCCCTCCTCTCTGTGTAATTAGAGACCGAGTTAACTAGTTTTTTATTTAACGTGGCGCCATATAATTAGATTATCTAATCTATGTTCCTGAGGAAGTGTAGAATACGTTAAAGTTAGAGGAAGTTAAGTAATACATTTGGGTTTAAAATAGAAACTATTTGGGTTGATTTCAGTTGATTTTTATTGGATTTTCTGTTTTTAAAGGGAAGTTTATAAAAGTTTTAATATTTTTATGGCCTAAGAAAATTTTAGACAAACTAAGGTCTATATTATCTAAAAATGGAATTTTCTTGAGTTGTTGAAAGGTTGTTCTAAAGATTTTCAGCCCTTATACTAAATCAACAAATTTTAAAAATTTTTTCTGGCAATGTTTTGTTTCAAGTTCTTTCATCACAGTCATGCTTACATTTTAAACAAAAACCATGTGCTATAAATCTTTATCCAAAGCTTATTCTTTGACTTATTGATTAATGATTTCTATTTCTTTTTCGTCACAACATAAACTTTGTATGCTTCCCCCTAAAAAAATATTGTTTCGTGGCAAAACTTTAAACAAAAAAAAAAAGTTGTTTAAGGGTATCAAATGTTGTATTTTGAAAGCATTTGACTTGTTTTCAATGTCATGTTACAATTTCTATGTTTATTTGTTGTTCGAAAACTTATACACACACACACTTTATTGTTATTGTTGTTCTTTTTGGCATTGACAGCGTTCGCTGTTCTGTGGGGCAAAGCCAAAAAAAAAAAGATTAGATAGAGAATAGAATAGAATCGAATAGAGCAGAGAGCATTGCGCCCCAAAACACAGCAGCACACACAAAAAATTGTAATTGTACTCAAAATACATACATACACACACACATACATACATTCTTACATATATAGATACTTTTCCATTTTTATTCTATACAAACAACAACACATTGTGCCTGCTTTGTGGGCAAAAAATAAAAGCTATTTTCAACGACAAATTACAAAAATTAAAAACTCTTGTTATCTTCTTACACCCCCACCCATACGCCGCCCCAGCCCCGCTTGCCCTTATTTTCTACGCAAGTTATATAAAGAGAGAGAAAAAAACAATATCTTGAGATTGAAATAGTTTTGTTTTTTTTTTCTTTTCTAATGCATTTATTTCTTTGATTCTTGATTATTATAGGGGCACATTTTGCTGAATCACTTCACTAAGCACATTATTTGGTTAAAGTAATGTGTTTTGAAGACGCTAAGAATAATTTTTTTGCTTGGGAAAAACCTTGAAATTTTTTTTAAAATAAAGCTTAAAAAATTAGTCGGAATCTTATCGCTTTTTGATTTTTTCGAGGATTGATTCTTAAGAAAAAAGAATGTTTTTGACATGTTTTGAATTCTTTGAATCCATAAATCATTTGATTGGGATAGGTTAAGTTTCAGGTTAAGTACAGCGGAATCATAAAAAATAAGAATTTCCAGCTAAAAGTCGCAGTTTTTGCATGGAAAATGGAATAAAAATACATTCTTTTAACAGTTTTGAAAGTTTTTAAGCTATTATCGATGTTATTTTCGGGAGTTTGTAACAAAAATCCATTTTTATATGCAAAAAACATGGTTTATATTCAAAAATTTGTGTTAAATTATATAAAAAAATTTCTTCACAATTTTTTTTAATCCTTACATATCGAATTTGGATTACAAATACAGTTTTTCTTCAGGTTTACCTATTTTCAATAATATTTGAAGAAATTTGTGATAACAAATCCAATATTTATATTCAAAAAACATAGTTTTCAATTTGTTATTATTTCTACATTAAATATTTCTCCACATTTATTATTTTTTTTTGTTAAATATTAGAAACCCTTAAACCACCAGCAAAACTCATTAAAAAAATCTATTAATAGTCAAACATTGTTAATTATATTATTACAAATGAGTTTACTCATAACATTTTGTTGTTTGTTATTTTTAACTGTTATTTCACGCTCCTGGGAGCAAGAGTTTCAAAGCTTACTCATTCAACTCAATGTGTGTATGGCCATAACTTTGTTGTTTCATTCCGTTTGTTATTGTTGTTGCTGTTATTCCTTGTCGCGGTCAAATTCGCATACAGCTGATAAGCTAAACAAGAAGAAGAAGACAACAACAGCAGCAGCAGCAGCGAAAAAAAATGCGCAAAAATATTTCCGACTCTTTTTACAAATTGAATTTTTGTACGTTTCTATGTATGTGTGTTTGTTTTTGTTGTGTATCTATGAGTTACGTTCAGGAACGTAGCCATCGTAGCGGTTGTTGTTGTATTTACTGTGTAGTATTTCTCTGTACGTTTTGAGTACAGCTTTTTGGTTTTGCAAGTCGTGCAATTATTTGATTATTATTTGCATTGTTATTGTTTTCAGCATGTTGTGTCTCTCTCTCGCACACACGAGCTTTGTTTTTGCATTGCACATTTTGCCATTGTTATTTGTTGTTGGTGTGTTTCGTAATTCCATACGCGATCCATACATAGTATTCAAAGAGGGGAAGAGGTGGGGGGAACGTGACAACGGCATCGTTGCTGTTTTTTTTTCCCGTTGTTATCGTTGTCGTTGTTGTCTGGCAGCGATGCGATAACTCAATTTCTGTATAGGGAAATTAGAGAATTTCCCAAATAATTTCACACTCGACTTGAGGCTGTCAAAAAAAGTGCACGAGAGCGAGTAAGTGAGAATGATGATAGTAGGGAGGGTTTTTTTTTTTTTTTTGCGCAACGTTGCCACATTTCACGTTGACAAAAGGTGCTAAGAAGCAGAGACAAAAGATTATCATGGGAGACAAAGACACAAGCGAGATAGACAGAGATAGAGGCAGCAACAGCAACAAAATCGATTATTATGACCAAAAGAGCTGCTGGCTCTTGATGTGTTATTACCTGTTACCGATGAAACCAGTTAACAATGTGTGTGTGTGTTGTTGTTGCTGCTGCTCACTGAACCGGTTTCTTGTTTTCTTGTCGCTATCATTAAGCATCGATCAGGTGCATACATACATACATATACATGGGTACATCTTTACAAAGTTGTCTTTAAAATAGGCATAAATTAGCCATGGATGAAGAGACTCTTTGTATGTCCTGTAAATTAACGCACTATGTATGGCTTCAAATACATACATACAAACACACATCTGAAAGATAAACGAGTATATGAAAACGTTCATGGCAAATGCACAGGCCAGACAGACGACACATACACACATGCACGTACATACAAATATAGTCAGCGCTGAAACTACAACAACTATTTGTTGTCTCTGGTGCTGCTGCTGCTCTGCTGCAAAGCTACAGCGACAAATTGTGCTGCTTGAAGTTTGGCAACGCTGGCAACGCTTTGCTATACAATTTCGCATCTAACCGCAGCTAACAGCGACAGCAGCAGCGGCAGCGGCAGTGCCAGCTGTAGACGCTGTTTGTTTCTTTCTGTTTCTTTTTATTTTGCAAAAACACACACAACACACACATATACACATACACATTCGCATACAGTCGGTACGTCTTTGCTTGTTTTCAATTAGAGTCGACTATGGAGCTAACAAAAAAAAAAAAAAAAGAAAAAAATATACAGAAATATAAGCAAACGCAAAAATATCAAGCGGCATAAGAAAAATATAAAGCAGCAGCGCGGTCGTCATCGTCGTCGTCGTTATTGTTGTTCTTGCAAATACGCCGCACGTTGTGTAAACATCAGCCGAAGTTGACGTCGCAGTCGACGCTGACGTTGACGCTAGCCTGAACCAATTTGAATTTTGCAGCGCGCTCTCTCTCGCTCTCGCTTTGGTTTTTGTGGTCGCTGCCTTCAGTTGCTGCCGCTGCTGCTGCTGTGCTGCTTTTGTAGGTTTTCTTCGTTTTGCTCAGCAGCAGCAGCAGCGCTTACTTTATTTTTATGCTGGCATTTTTTGCGGCACTTGAATGCTGCTTTACATGCATGTGTATGTGTGTGCGTGAGTGAGTTTTGCTGTTTGTTGCTGCTGCTGCTGCTGTTTGCCTGCCTTTTGTCGCTTAATTGCAAATGAGTCATGCACACGCAAACGCATACACACACACACATAGAATACAAAGTCCGCTTGGGCTTCAGCAGCCTGGCCAGCAAAATGTTATATCTCTCCCTCTCTCTTTTGCTCCTTTTGCGCGCGCGTTTCTGTTGTTGTTACTTTAATCAATTGAGCAGAGCACCATTTCCTCCCTCCCTTCTTCCACCCTGCTTTGCTTATTCACTCGCTCGCTCGCTCGCACGCACGTTCGGATGTGCAGGAAGCAACCGCTTAATGGCGAGCTCCTCGTGATAATAAATAAATAAAATAGCTGTACCCCAAGTAAATCTCGTCAATGGCGTCTGCTGCTTTTAGCCAGATTAGCCCCCAACGATAAAATTTGTTTTTCTTTTTTTTTTTTTTTTTTTGTGTTATTTATTTTGATGTTTTTCTGTTGTTTTGTTTTTTTGACCCATGCGAAACAAACCCGCTCAAGTGGAGAGATCAAAGCAGCACAGAATTTCGTTTCGGGGCCAAGTATTCGCTAAATGTCAAGTTGCCGTTGTTGTTGTTGTTGGCATAGTTTAGCTGAAGTGCAAAAGAGAAAACCTTTGTCTGCTACTGGAAGGGGAAAATGGCAGCAGAAAACAACAATGTTATGAGATGTGTTAGATAAACGGGAAATGTATTGGAGAGTAGAACTGTTTAGTAAATAAGAGTTGCCAGAGCATTGAAATATTTTATTTTTAATGCTAAGATCTTAATCTTGTAGTTTATATATTATATTTAAGTTTTTACCAAACTTTTTTAAAAATTCTATTAAACCTTTGACTCATATTTGCTTCTATATGGATATTTCCCAAATTATCTCATTCCCATTTACATATAAAGCACATTTTACGTGTATCTACCCACTCTTTCTTCTTCCATCTCTCTCCTACTCACACACTTTATTGCAGCTTTTTCTCAATGTAATTTTCGATGCGTGTAATTAATTTGCATGTTTCATTGCATTTTTCTGTTATTTGTTTCCACACTTGCAATTAACACTTGCAATTAACAATAATAATTAAATATTAATTTCTTTTCACGCTTCCCTCCAACCATTTTATACTTTTTAATAGGGCTACCAAAAAAAGTATAGAAAAAAAAACAGCTGACAAGTGCACAGACATTAAATAAAGAATCGAGTGCTCTGTGTGTTTATATATAAATAATAATAAAATTATTGTTACGTAAAGCGTATAAAAAAAATAAAGCACGCGTCAGTCTCGCTTTTAAGTATTGTTATTATAGACAGATATATATATTCTGTTCAATTATAAAATTGACGTTGAGTAACAAAATTTGCAACAATCAATGGCAGTAAAATAAAGGTATGCGAATATTTAAATACACTATAGATATAATGAAAGAATTTTATGTTGGCTTAAATATTTTTTAAACATTTTTTCTCCACAGTTTAAGCTTGAAAAAAAGCTTAACATTAATTTTCCTCTATTTTTATTTAAAATCATTTGTAATTGTACTAACAAATTGATTTTATCCGACTATTAAACTAATCAATATCGTATATATACAGACTTACTGTACGAAAAAAATACGTATACGTCTATTGTGACGCCCCCGTAACTGCAATTGCAATAATTGACAATAATTTAAGTAATTATTGTGTGATTTTTTTTTCATTTCCATTTTCATTTTCATTTTTGAGTTTTGCTATAACTGCCACACCAAACCTCCCCCCCGCCCCCCTCACATTGTCGCCGCACTTCCGTTGCAATCAACAACTTCGATAGACAATCAGAGACTCTGTAATAATTTAATGAACATCGAGTATAGACGTATGTATTTGTAATGATTCTCAGAATATTGTTATGGAATAGATAATATGGGAACAGTATAGGGGTTTTGTGGGTTCGGATTTGATTTACAAAAGAAAGTTGGAAAAATAAATTTAAATAAAAATTAAATATTAATTAAAATTATAAAAATTTAAATAATTTTTTTTTGTTTTGGTAATAAAACTGTAATATTTTTATTGCCAAATATTTTTTATTATCATTATTTTAAAGCTTACCCTTATCAAATTGTAGAACGCACCCACTGTAGTACCTGCACATAACTCAATTATTATTTTATTAATTCGAAAAAAATTCCCCGCTATTAATATTGAACATAAAAAAATACTTTTATATATACACAAAGTCGCCAGCGACGAATTCGTACAAAAATATAACTAGCTTTGTTCAATGACAATTTCTCTACAAACAAACACACACACACATATATAACATATATACAATTGTCGAGTCAGATCACGTGCCCTTTGGCAACATTGTACGTGAACATTATTATTATATATGTATGTTCGTTTCATATGTTAGCGCGCGTCATCATCATCTAACTGAACATCAGTAGCATTCGTTGCCTCTCTTTCTTTCGCGCCCAATTGCTAATTGGCTTTGATTAGTTGAGGGCGTACAGCTATGACCGACACCACCCGCAATGTCCGAACTCCCTTCCAACTAGCCCTCTCACTCTTACCTAGGCGTCTTTTTGTTTTGTTGTTTCTGTTGCACTCGGCGGGGCGAGTTCAATGCACTCTTCAAGTTGCTACTTTTTTTTTTTTTGGGGGCACCCACACACACACATACATATGCACGCTTTCGAATATTGAATATTGTGCAAAAAGGCGCTTTGGGGGCCAAAAGCGCCATCAAAATGCCAAATGTGGCCGCAAACTCGTGCTTGTATTTGATTTGTTGTTGTTGTTGTTGGTTGGGCAATCGTTGCGGGCGAGTAGGCACAGTTTCTGCCAGTGTTGCCACCCTTCTTGAACGGTCTATCTAACTTACATTGGGACAGGATGCACGCTGTTGGCTCTGAACGTTTGACTTAGGTGAAAAAATTAAACTGCTTTAATCTGGTTCTCCTCACTAACATTAATACTATTTTACCTGCAATAAAAGTTTAATTTTCGCTCATTGTTACATTTGCACTCATCTCTAATACTGTATCAGGTGATTGCTGCTGACTCAGCTAGTTCAATATGTCAATTGCGCCGCTCTCAGTGTTCACGCTCTCACTGTCTCCCTCTCTGTCGCTCACGCCACCCAATTCCTGCACAACGGTGCTTGATCCCGTGCTGCTTTGTCTGGCATTCATCTTGCGCTTTGGAGAGTGTAGAGTCCAAGACTCTCTCTCGCAAGTTCATAGACCAATAAGCGGGAGATAGAGCGAGAGAGAGAGGTGAAGGGCTAACATACAGCCTTTCGCTTTCATGAGCACAACAGAGCGCAGAACAATGCCGCTGACTTTAGTCTTTATAATGATGCAAAAAGCAAAACAACAAAAGTTGTCCAGCAAAAGATACAATATCTGTGCATATATGCAATGCAATGCAACTTTTCAACTGTTTTTTTTGTTGTTGTCTGTTGCGGCTTCCTGCTGCGGCGCATGAATCACAAAATCTGAATATGTGCTGGATGATGATGAGCTTTTGGATAATGTTAATGACGATGATGATGTTGGAGACAAAAGCGCCGCTAAATTTTTTTTGTGTAGACCTTGAGCCCAAACTGTTTCTCTCGCTCTCTCTGCCTTCTTTGTGCATCCTTTAAGCATGCAAAAATCTTGACATTCAAATATGCTTTTTATTCTAACTTTGAGGCGTTTTTTTTTTTTTTCGTTTTTTGTGTGTTATTTGTATGTCTGCCGCAACATTTTTTAAAACATGCCACAACGGAAACGCAGGGTGTTAAGGGGCGAGAGAAGGCATGAGAATAAACGTGGCCAGACTCTTGACAAGGGCAAAAGCAGCTGTGTGCATTATACAAATACAAATAGTACACACATACATATGCATATGCACAACGTACATATGTGCATAGTAATCTCCTATATAAAAAAAAACATTTGCATATGTATATAGATTTCTCACCATATCCCCCCACCCTTTCGCTCTCCCTCTTTTCCCAGCATATTTTGCATTCAATGAATGAAACGTAATCGTTTCTTCTTCTTTTCATTTATTTTTTTCCGCCTCAACAGCAGCGAGTATTTGTTTTGCAACCCTTCTTGTTTTCTTGTTGTTGTTCCTTGATTTATGCGCCCTAGGAATACATTAAATCCAAATACCTAGGTTAAGTTATGCAAATGGAGTTCAACATTTTTGTTTTTTTTGAACATTTTTTTTAGTTGTGTTCTAACTTTTGTTGCTGTTGCCATTTTGACTTACGCTAATTGCCGTCAAATGAGCAAATGATTCACATGTTTAACAGCAGCAAAAACAGCAACAAAATCCTATTAACTGTGGGTGGGCTTGAACTGAACTCTCTGACGCCTCCGACCGATTTAGACACCCGGAAATTGTCGCCACGACAACCTCGTAAACAACTTCTCAACACATACATATGTGTATATCCATATGTGCTGTGCTGTGCACATGTTTGCAAGTACAGTGAACACTCGGTTAAGGAACACAAAAAGTCACACTCAACAACACTGTAATGTGTCATCGGGTTTTCCCCTGTTTGGAGAGAAATTTAATAGCAATTAGGGTTGCCATCTGTCTTTAAACGAAACTAAGTCTCCCCAAAAAACATATGTTCGTTAACCGAAGCTTCACTGTATATCCATAATCGGTGTTGTGCACATTTTTCAAATTTATATATATTTTCAGCTTGATATATTTTTTTCCTTCGTTCTTGGCGCCTGTCTAGACGCCTTTTGCCGCCTTCCAAACAGCCCTTGACAATTTGCATGCATTTTGCATATATTTTTTTTCATTTCGTAATTCGATTAAATGCTCAAATGCATGGCCAAAAATATATATAATTGTCCCCCAATTGGCATAACTTTTTTATTAAAAAAGGCTGCCCAAATGGTTTGCCATTTTTGATGATAATTATTTTTATTTATATGCCATTAAAACAATAAAAAAAACGTTTTGATTTTAATGATGAAGTGATAAAATTGGTGTAAAATATTTTTTAATTTTTTTTTTTTTTTTTTTTTTTTTTTATTTGTTTTTAAATTTGATTTTTTAATTTTTAAAGTCGATAAAAAGCAATTTTTGAATATTTTGATATAAGTTGTTAGAGATTTTTCTTCTCAAATATTTTTGAAACTTATTTTTAGATATTTAAAGCTTAACAATTTGTTTGTCAAACAAAAAAAAAAATTTCTCAACTGCATTTCAACCGAAGTTTATTCCAACTCTTTGTACTCTTCCTTGGAGATCGTATATCAAGTGGAAAGAAATTCTTTGAAAACGATTTCAAAGCATTATTGTGAAGTTTTTCTTCAGCATTGCATATACATATATCACATAATCAGAAATCTGAGGCAGTTGCGCCACATAAAGCAGCCTTAAGAAGGGGCATGCAGCGCAGCGCAGCCAGCAGTCAATCAATTTAATGAGCTTTGTGTGCTGTGTGTGTGTGCGGCTTATGCGGGCGATCAAAATAATAATAAGAAGAAGAAAAGAAAAAGTATCTATCAGATACTATTTACGAGTCTTGTTTGTGTTGTTGTTGTGGCAAGCAACAGCTGCCTGCCGCCATCATCAGCTTAAAGGCCGCTCTTTGCTGGCATTCTTTTCTCACAGCAGCAACAACTTTTTTCACCCACACATAGGCACCGCTTTTGTTGCACATACTACACCCACTGTGCAGCTTAGGCGCTTTTTTTTGTTTGTGGCGGCAACGCCCGCCTTCCCAGGCAAAAACGAGTTCGCTTTGCTGCTGCTGCTGCACTAGTTGCAACTAGTTTCTCATTGTTGCAGCCATTGCAGCTGGCCAAACGCCGTATCGCCGTATCTTTGCTGCTGTATCTGTATCTCAAGAATGAGCTCAGCAGCACAAACGACGATGGTTGTGTGCTGTTGTTGTTGTTGTTGTGCGAGTTGAGTTCGTGAACTGTCAACGACGACGACGACGACAACGACGTTCGCCTCCATCTTCATTGCAATTTTAAGATACTCTTACTAGCTGAAAGGGTATGTCTATTATGTTGTGAGTGTGAGTAACATATTTTTTTTTAATAAAGGCTTTAAAAATCAACATTATGGGATATTCTTAACTTATTATTATTTTATTAATCTTTTTGGCTGAAGAAATTAGTTCATCTATAGATAATTCCCCAGATCTACTGAACCAATTTACATGACATTTGGTGTGAGAACTCTTTATTCTTTATCATTGTAGCATAGTTGGGAAATTAATTTGTATGCTAGTTTTATTAAAGTCTTAAAATTTCTCAAAATTGTTTATATGATTTGATTTTTAGATTTTTGTTTTAAGGTCTTAAGCTATTTTTCAATGGATTTTTCCTGTATACTCTCACAATTTATTTATTTTCAAAATAAGTATACATATTATATTATTTTTAGAAACCTTTCTTTTAAGAAAAATTCCAAAAATATTTAATATAAATATGTATTAGAAACAATATTAACAATATTAAGAGAAATTCTCCAAAATATTTTAGCAACTTTTTTAAAGCCATTTTTAAGAGAAAAATTCAAAAAATGGGTAATATTATTAGGATTATTATTATTAAGATTTTTCTTCAAGGTTTTCTAACGATTAATTCGATATTTTTCTATGGATTATTTCCTCAGTTTTCTCATATTTTATATAGCTCTGAAAAATATTTTATATTATTTTTGAAAACTTTTTTTGTCTTAAAAATGTCAGTATTTTCATACTTGTGTTCTGAAAGGGTATTCAATATTTCTCTACTTTAAAAACATAACTGTTATTCTGCTTGTGTGTTTTTGTCTCTTGCTTTTTTAACTCAATTTGGTTTGTATTTTTTCTTTGCTTTATTTATTTTTTTTTTTGCTCTTTAAGTGCAGCTGTCACTCAAAGCGTCTAAATGTCTCCCAAGTTGTTGTTGTTGTGGTTGTTGTTGTTGTTATGGTTGCATGTGGTTTTGCTCTCCGCAAATGAGGTCGCTTAATTGTTTGCCGTGTGTGTGAGTGTGTGTGTGTTTGCCGACGTGGCGTATGCGCAACGTGTATTATGTACAAAGTACACAAAACGTATATAACCCCTATGTACACATATGTGAGCCTCTTTTCCAACTATATGTGATGTGCATATGTATATTCCTTTTATTATTAGGTTCATCCTGTGCCTGGCTTTGGAAATTTGATATTTTTTTTATTTTTGCAACCTTGTCCCTCGCGGTTTTATAACTTGCAACCGCAAAAGCGAGACGCTTGAAAGGCTTGCCTGCCCCCTAAACTATATATAAGTATATAGTAAATGCTATATATATACCTTATATATCTTGTTCAAAGACACAATGCACAAGCATTCAACTTTTTTTTGCTTAGGGATTGAAGTAAAGAGTTCTTTGTGAGAGGGGAGGGAAGGGGCATCGCTTGGCTGTTGTCAAATGTTGCGTGAAGATAACGCGTTTCAGTTCTCAAACCTTTTGTATAAGCCATACACAATGTAATGAGCGTGAAAAAGAAAAAAAACTCATTGTATAATGCTGATATAATATGTCAAGATGATGATTAATACCTGTACAAAGTCTGTACAAAACTTAGTTAGATAATTAGATATTTGTTTTTGTCGAATGAGTAATAATTTATTCTAAAGTCTAAAAATGATCTATCAATTTCCATATATACTAATTTTTCTCTCTCTTTCTCTATCTTTACAGGTACGTTTCGTAATGCGGTCAAAGAAATAAAAAATCCATTTTAATATTGAGCTGGGTAAATAGAACTAGAAACTAGTACACACAAACACACACACATATGTATATTTTTCATTAATATAGAAACATTTGTATCTTTTTGCTTCTTATTTATTTTGGTTTTGGCTGCGGCCATGTGTGCCATAATTCATGACTTTTGCAATGGCCCAAAACGTATTTTTACAATCATTTTCAATAATGTTTACGCTTGCCAAAAAGACTTCCTCCCTTCGTTTTCCTTTGCTTGAAAATAAGATTTTTGGATTGCCAAAAGCAAAAATTCATTTTACGATCAAGATTTTTATTTGCCAGACTAAACATAAATCCACAATGACATAAACTTTTTCGCAAAAGGTAACAGTTTAATGGTTCCATTAGCTTTTGGACGGAAGTCCGTCTCTGAACTATAAAAATCTGTATATGTGGGGGAAACAAAACGATTCCGAATTGCATTATAAGAAGTTTTAAGTATTTCCTCTGCTTAAATATTTAAAAAATTAAAGGAAATATCAAGCATGGGCATAAAATAAGATTTTTGAGCTAAAACTTTATTGTTTTAGATACTTTTATAACTTTTTTAAACAATATCAAGTTTTTGAGATTTTTCTTCCTGCATTTTTCTTTAAATACTATCAGGAAATATCAGGTTTGGCCATAAAAAATGATATTTAAGCCAAAATTTAATGGTTTTATTTAGATATGTTCGAATACTTTTCATATTTTTTTTTTGAGTAATATCGATTTTTAGAAATTTTTCTGCCTGCATTTTCCTTAAAATACTTTTAGGAAATCTTGAGTATGATTTTCGAGCCCAAATTTTACTTTTGAATGGTTTTCATAACTTTTTTAAGCAATATCAAACTATAAGATTTTTCTTCCTGCGTTCTCCTTAAAATACTTTCAGGTACATGATTTTTTAGCCAAAATTTAATGGTTTTAGATACTTTTGAATACTTTTCATAACTTTTTCCAGCAAAATCGATTTTTGGAGAATTTTTCCCTGCATTTTCCTTAAAATACTTTTAGGAAATATAATGTCTTGGCATAAAATATGATTTTTGATTTTTTCATAACTTGTTCTTAACAATATCGATTTTTAGATATTTTTCCCTCGATAGTTTCCTAAAAATACTTTCACTAAGCTGCACTTAGTTAAGAAAACTTGTTTGTTTATTGTCAAAAAATTTGCTAATCATTGCTTATAGAGAGAGAGATATAGTACATCTCTGATATTGTTTCAAGTGTTTTCGACTTGATAAGCTAACGATTTTCAGGTGCGTTGTTATAGGAAACGATACAATAGATTGTACATTTGTATTAAAAACTGATTGAATAATTGAAACACTCATTAACCCAAATCGAATGTAGTCTGTATATAATTATAAACCTTTGCGATGTATACAAACATATAGTACAGCTTCTAAACGTTTCATTTCCATACGTTCCAATCTCTGTGCATCTTTGCGTTGTTGTATTTATTGATTTTTTTGTTTCGTGCGGGAGGGCGTCTCTACCCTCATACGAGGGGGTCTAGATGTATCTAGATCTATAATTATATATGTATGTTTATGCCTTGTGTGTGTGTGTGTTTTGAGATTTTTTGCCGTATATGCGTTAATTTTCATTTCTTTGACGTCAATTAAAAACGCTTTTGAACAGCAGCAGAGCTCACTCTTACCAATTTATATTAGCCAAATGTTGCGCATATGGTCCGAAAGCAGATATCTATATATATATATAGGGTGGTTCGAGTACGCTCATTAGTGTTATTGTCTGAGTAGGCCAGATAAACGCATATATACTTTTTTTTTTTGTTGTTTTTTCCACGTGGCCTCCTCTCCCTATCAGCTTTATTAGACTCTCTTGCATATGTTTTTATCTCCAGTTTGTTGTTGTTTTCCTACTTTGGTTCGTTGTTGTCTAATTGCGTATAGCGCACGTAACCGTATTGTTGCAGCCAGTGTGCTGGAATTCTCAAAAAAATCATAAATCGTAGTTATGTATATACTATATATTTTTGTAGTTACACGTACCGTACTGTAATATGTGTGCCATTTCGATAAGGAACAAATTGTGGGGAAGGTATTATTCGACTTGAAGATGCCCTAGGACAAGGTCTTGGGGGTCTTAAGATCGTAAAAATTACTCTGAATGTAATTTCTGTATTTATTTGAGCTTGGGAATTATTATGGGGAAGGTAGTTTTCGACTTGAAGATCTATCTCCTAGGACAGGAAAAAGGAAAAGAAAAGTGAATAAAAATGAAGTAAAAATCAGGAAAATGTTTTATTTTGTTTAAGAAATTTTCTAAAAATACTAAAGATATTGTTTATTTTGTACTTGCATTTTTCCCTTTAGTTTATTTTAGTGTACATCAGAAAAAATTTTTTTATTGCGATATTTTTGTAAAATATTTTTTAACTTGGAAAAACATATTTCATCTTAAATATTTATATATGTACAAATTTACAGATATTTTTCATCTTATACTTTTAGTTGAATTTAGTTTCCTTAAAAATTATTCCTTTCCCAGCTCCAAAAATTGTATAGGGTACAAAACCCACAAAAAAGACCTTATAATAACGACAAAAACAATGCGCCCACAATGTCTGATAAGCCGTCAATAATATGACTAACTGGTATTGATGATTGCCAAGTGCGCTTTGTGCCTTACACAAAAAAACCCATACATACATCTGGCCAGATAACAATATATATACGTATATAGTATTTTCGTAAAAATGTACGCTTTAAAATTGCCTCATGGGTATTTTGGTTTTTGTTTTTTCTCGACACATTTTTATGTGTTTTTCCTTTGTGACGACGGCCCTAAAATGGAATCTATTGTCCTATGCGTTTGTGCGGGCTCTAATATATAAACTATAGATGTTATATATATTTTTTGGGTTATCTTATCGACAGCAGCAAGCAACCAACCACGTTCAAAATCCAATACAATTCGAATGATTAGACTTTTCCGCCGCCTGCCTCTCTTTTGTCCGCCGCATTCATTCAATTTGATTACACATTGACTTAGTCTATAGGTTGGTCATAATATGATACCCTATATGCGTTTCGTTTTTTTTTTTTTTGTTGTTATTTTGTTGTTGATAAGATAACATTATCTCTGCCTTCTTGGTCCTATCTTTGAAGGGTAGGCATGCGGATTCACTGCGGCATATGTTTGCATATCAGACAGAAAGTGATCCCATATTATACGCTAAGCATGTAGTACTTAGAAGCATTTTATGCCGACTGTTTTTATATTTTTTTTTTTTAGTCAGTTGACAGTTGGTTGTCAGGCGTTTTAGTTGCATGAAAGAGCGAGATAAAAGTATTTAAGGTTGTTTCGTGCACTCTGAATGTGGGACAAATTTTGAAGACTTGAGATTGTTAATCTTTTTCTGAGTTTGACTCATCGTAAGAATGAATTTTGCTCCTATGATGTTAAGAGTTTCTCAAAGAACCATTGTAGCAATGTGTTTATAGGGGCTAAGAAACCCCTATTCAATTTACATTGCTTAGAAACAAATATGTGGGCTTATAGGTTTCCTATGCAGAAGCTATTTATGTTGAAGGTCTTGATAGTGTACAGAAAGAACAAAAATCTAGTAAAAATTGCATTTCTAAATTAAATACAGTATTAATTAAGAGCTCACACCATGACTTTTGATGTATAATATTTGAAAATCGGTTGAGTTTTAATGAAGTTATGGCAATCGAAAATTTTTTTCCGCTCTAAAATCAATTTCTGGTCACAAAAATATGACATGAAAATCTGAAAAAAATTAAGTTTCTGGATTTAATTGCAGTATTAATCTAGAGCTTAAAAGAAGACTTTTGATGTATAACATTCTGGCGGTTATTAACGAAGCTATAACAATCAGAAGTTCTATCAAACTTCCAAATCGATTTTCAGTCGCAAGTTTTTGACATGAAAATCTGATAAAAATTAAGTTTCTAGATTTAAATGCAGAATTGTTTTAGAGCTCAAATCATGACTTTTGTGGTATTACATTTGAAAATCGGTTGAGTTTTGATAAACTTATGGCCTTCGAAAGTTTTGTCCTAGGCCCATGTCGATTTCAGGTCACAAGTTTTTGCCATGAAAATCTTGTAAAAATTAAGTTTATAGATTTAAATGCAGAATTGTTTTAGAGCTCAAATCATGACTTTTGAGGTATTAGATTTGAAAATCGGATGAGTTTTGATAAAGTTATGGCCTTCGAAAGTTTTGTCCTAGGCCCATTTCGTTTTCTGGTCCCAAAAATTTGACATAAAATCTGAAAAAATTAGGGTTTTAGATTTAAATGAGGATTTATTTAACTGATCAAACGAAGACTTTTGATGTATTACATTTGATAATCAGTTCAATTTTGAAAAAGTTTGGTTAAAGTTTTATCCAACTCTCAATTCGAATTTGTTATCATAAGTTTTTAGGATGGATGGATTCGGGGTATCTCCTAGTTGCAATTTCTTTAATCTGTCGATCGATGATATTTGTTTTCGTTCCAAGTGAAGGCATTATCGCCTACTGCCCAAAAAAAACCTCAACTCGAGGTCGATTTAATGTGTAAACTTTAGCTTAGTCTATTCTACATTCTATTTGTGTTTGCCATTTATCTCGTTCTGTTCTTCCCCCTTAAATTTTTGGCTGGTTTGTGAGCATGAAAACTGGTAACAGTTGGTGCCTAGTACCGGCTATATCTAGAATTGAGGAATACTCTTTTTTTTTTTGGTTATTTTTTGTTTGAATATAATATCTTTAATTGAACATAGAGAGTGTGCCGCGTGTTCGTTCGTTCTATTAATGGTAATTAATCAAATTATTGCCACTAATTAAGTGAGATGATGGCAGGCGCTCCTCCCAATCAGAGGGAGAGAGAGATAGGTTTTTAGGCATTCTGTTGACCTTTGATTTCTTGGTACGCCCAACGAAATAATATCTTAATTAATGTTATTTGTTAAATGGAATAATGTGTGCGAAAAATATTTTTACATTAGTGAAATTTGTACAAAAGAAAAAACATTAAATAAAATATGATAAAAGGGATCTTTGGAAATACATTTAGTTTGTTTTATGGAAGAAATCTTATTGAATGTTTTTTTTTTTGTGAATTTTACATTGATTTTAGTCAAAAGCAACACATTAATCAAGTTTTTAAATTTATATGCGTTAAAACTAACTATTGTAGTGTTTTTTAAAGATAAATTACGTACTTTTGTCTTAGATTGTTTATAATTTTTTTTAACTTGAAACAAGAATTTTGAACAAAAACTTTTTTTGCCTCTTTAAAACTTGTTGTTAAAGCATATTAGCATAAAGTTAAGCACAAGCCCTTTCTTTATGAAGCCATAAGTTGACAAGAGTCTATAGGGGAGGGCAGAAGAGTGTTATATAGTGAATTATAGAGTATACAAAGGCAGCATTGTGTGTGTCTGTGTTCTGTTCTTCTTCTGCGTCTGTTCATAAAAGGCACAAATCAGCATAACAAACAAGCATTATGCGCGCCTCATAACCTTATATGATAGAAGATGTATGTATATATAACACATAAAAGATATATAAGGCGATATATATAGTGTATGAGAACAGAATAGTTGTGCTAAGGCTAAGGCACATGACAAAGCAAAAATTCTCAAATGCTGTTTTGCCTGAATTATTTCTTTTGGCTTTCTACCAACACACAGAACCTAACGTTTGACGCGAGAGAGAGAGGGGAAGAGTGCAAGAAACGACCAAGGCAGACAGAAAGACTAAAAAGACTTCAAAGACAGATCAGAGGAGAACTCTCATATAACAGCAGCAGCAGCAGCCGCAGCAGAGACACGACCCCCACATGCACACACATAAATATATACATAATGTATGTACATATACATATGTATATGCATATCATGTTGTATACAGCAACAACAACAACAAAATGTACCTGTTGTGCGGCAGCAACATGAAAATGTTATTCAAGTTATAGAGTTGCCTTCTGAGCAGCAACAACAAAATAATAAATAAAGAAACCGGTCTCAGAAACAAACAACAACAACAACAAAAAAAACTGCTCACACGTAGGAGCTGCCAACAACAACAGCAACAAAAGAGTCTGGGAGTCGCTTTTGTTGTTGTTCATAAGAAGAAGTAGAAAAATAAACCCGTTTCTCGCCGCTTAAGCGACATTTATGTGCCTCGTCGTCGTCGTAGTTGAGTTTTGTTGTTCAGTCTCAGAGCCTCATTAAATTTGTAGCAAGCAGCAGCAGCGGCAGCATCAACAACAACAACGCAGTGATCTGCTTACCCACAGCAACAAAAGCAACAACAACCACATACAGCTTCTTCAAGGAAGCATTGTGCTTCAAGGTTTCGGTTTTTAATACCCTTGCCTCTGCCTCTGTTTCTGTGTTGGGGGTAGTCTCAATTTGTCATTATAAAAGTGAAATGTTTATTAATGTGTAAGGGAATTTAAACAAATCAAATAAATTTTGTTCTTCTAAAATTCTTTAAAAAATTGAGTTTTTGAAAGAAACTTTTCCGAAAAAATATTTTATGATAAGATTCCACAAAATTTACATTAATCCAAAAAAAAAGTTTATTCTCAACTTTTTTAAACCAAAATATTAAATGCTTCATATTTTTATTGGTTTCGAAACTTGATTTTTAAAATAAATCTTAAAAAAAACCACAAAAAAAAGTAGGAAATTTAAACTTTAAATATTTGTAAGCTTATCTTTACCTTAACCCAAAAACTCTTAAGGTTTCAAGATGATCTTCTTTATATAAATTTACAAAAAAAAAAAAAAAATGTAAGAGAATTTTTACAATTGGGATAAATCTTTTTTACTAAAATTCTTTGAAAAATTGAGTTTTAATTGAAACTATTATTATTATCTTGAAAAAAAAAACCAATAAAATTATTATGAAATTAAAAATTTAAATATCTTTACCTAAACCCAAAAATCCGTAAGGTCTAAGACATGCTTCTTTATAAAAATTTAGAAAAAGAAGATATTAAACCTCAAATCTCTTTAAGCTTATCTTTACCTAAACCCCAAAATCCTAAATGGCTTCTAAATGCTTTCTTGGTGTAGTTCTCTTCCTCAAGCTGATCCTGATACCTGCTTTCTTGGTTAAATAATCATATTTAACCTTGAGCATATCTTAATGTTGTTGTTCTTTATGAATTTCTATGGCACAAGCACTTGAGAGGAGTCGTCCCGAACAAACTTTAAAGCGAATCATCTTGAGTGTTCCCAAGGTTCTTTTTGTTGTCTACCTACTTATGAGAGTCGGAGTCTGAAGTTGTCTCTACTCTTAAGTGCCGATGTTGCACGAGTTGTTGTTGTTGTTTAGTTCCTGCCAGCATAATTTATGCATCGTCAGTTTTTTTTTTTATCAACGTCTCGCGACCCTTTTAAAATATTTTGAAGGGCAGAAAACACTTAAAATTTTTCTTTTTATTTTTATTTGCGTTCATCAACTTTAATTGTTGTTGATTGCTGGGCAGACTCCCCCTTTTTTTATGTGCCTGGCATTTCCGCTTTTGCCAAAAAGTATAAAAAAAAAACAATTTTCAACATTTTTGCAGTAAATGCAATCATTATTTCAACTCCTCTTCCTTTGTATATGTTTAAAATGCATGATATGCAACAATGTTGTTGTTGTTGTTGCTGTTGTTGCGGTGTTCTTTTTCTTTTAACCAATTTACATAACCGGTTGGCAAGTCATCAAGCAACGAAGCAACACATCAAACTCCTACTCATGGCTAACATTAAGTGCGGCCATTGCCCAGCTTTGCCACCTGCTGCTGCAAGTTAGTGATTGTTGCAACAACGTTGTCATCAACAACAGCAACATTAAACCGGTTTGCAACAGCAACAACAACTGTATAACTTATGACTTATTCAATTGATTTGTATGCTCGTTGTTGTTGCTGCTGTTGCTGTTGTGTTTTGGCCAAAAAGGGTGGCCATAGCAATCAATGGACAGCGTGGAGCTTTTTTTTCGCCAATTCCCACAATAAATCTTGGCCATTTTGCTGTCATGTTTATTGTTTTTTCTTCCCCCTGCAACATTCAATTGATTCTGTTGAGGTTTTTTATTGTTTTCAGTTTGTCAAAAATTCAATTAAAAATTGGAAAGGATTTGGGGAATAAAGTGAGGGTAAGGAACTGGGCTTAAACTGGTTTAGCTTAAGGTATATAAGCCTGGAAGTTTTTTAGATTACAAAAATAAAAATAAAATAAAATAAAAAATAAAATAAAAATAAAATAAAAATAAAATAAAAATAAAAAAAAAAAAAAAAAAAAAAAAAAATAAAAAAAAAAAATAAAACAAAATAAAACAAAATAAAAAAAAATAAAATAAAATAAAAAAAAAAAAAAAAAAAAAAAAAAAAAAATAATAAAAAAAAAAAAAAAAAAATAAAAAAAAAAAAAAATACGTTAATATGAAAAATAAGTCTGCTTGAAGGCCTTTGTTGCTCTGGCTTTAAAATAAATTGTTATTTAGAATTAATTCTTTTTAACAATTAAAAAAATAAATTTTTTTTTAGATTATCTTATATAGAAGCTAAACTAAACATTCAAGCTTCAAACTCACTTAAGCTTGGGAAAACTTGAACCTTAAAGCTTTCTTCTAACCCTTTAATGATCATTGTTTTGCTTGTTTACTAATCAAACAATCAGTCTTTCAATCAGTTTTAATAGATCTCACAAACAAACAAGCAGGATTTGTTTTGGGGTTTTCACCATTTAACTGGCAAATTCAAAGTGGCATACTTAAAACTGTCTGATTTTGTGACCCATTCACCTAGCTTACACCTCCAAGGGGCAACTCCATCTCTTCAATGCTGATCACAGTATTCAGTTAATGAAATTGCAACTGAGACGAAAAAAAACTTATACTTAATTGCATTCAAGTGTTTATTTTGGTTTTTTGCCGGTCGCTTTCACCCCATTGAGATGAGAGTAGCAGTTGCGGGAAAGCCTCGCCACCCGCCTGGCGTTATCCCTCGCTAGACAAGCGTGCCACAAACACACACACACACTTGGACATTTTGAGTGCGTTGCACCCGCCTACGATATAAAAAAAAGATGAACAAAATATTGTGTATTTTTATTGTCCAATAATAATAATTATCATCATGACTCGCGTATACCAAGAGTGTAGCATAAAAGAAAATAACAACAATAATAATAATAGAAGGCATAATAAATATGATAAATTGTATATGTGTGTGTGTGTGTGTGCAAATTGTTATGACTGCTGTTGTTGTTGTTGCTGTTGTTGCTGTTGCTGCTGCTTAGCGGAGATGAGCATTGAACTAATTGTGCGCTCAACGGAGAAGCGCGAAATCAGCCAACGGATTTCAATAACAAACATAGCAAAACTGCACAGAAAGAATAATTATGAAGCTTTTAAATACACCATAGAAACTGATGTGTAGAAAACTTAGATGCTTAACAATATTATTGAAAGGTTTTTTGAATGATTTTACTAATATACCCTGAACCCATGAATTGGGTAAAAAAGGATAAAATGATTTTGTGCAGAAGTATGTAACAGTTAGAAGGAAGCATATCCGACACCTTAAAGTATGATCATGATCAGCCATTGATAGCTGAATCGATATAGGCATAGCCATCTGTCTGTCTGTCGGATCTCATCGATCGCAGAGACTATACGAGCCAGAAACTTTAAACTTGAAACTTAATTCCTCCGTTACCATAAACGTAACAAGTTACCCTCAAAGTATCGAAAGCACCTCTGGTATTCGATATAATACCCATGTGATCGATAGCAAAAAAAAGCCTGAATTTTGAAATTGTGAAAACGAGGTTCGAAACTGAATCAAATAAAGAACTTTTGATATCAAATGGATCAAAATCAGTTAAGATACACCTAAGATATCTCAGATTTATTTCATTTATTCATTTCGCGAGTTTCACAAAAAGGATTGTTCACGTTACCTAACGGGCTAAAAGTATGTCCTAGTTGAGATCTGTCGCTTAGAGCATTCTTACTCGTTTTGTTTTTCAAATTTAATTTTAGGTAAAAAACCTACAAATAAATCAAAATACAATTTCGACACAACACAAAAAAATCACTCAACCAATGCAACAACAGCAACAGCAGCAACAACCAACAAAATAATAATAATAATAATAACAATAAAATGCAAATAAAAAACGGCGTCGTTGACCTGACCCTAAAAGTCATTTAACCAATGTTCAAGTGTCTGGGCTTGGGTCCGCGCCTTTTGTCTTTCTTTGCTTTATTTTTTAAGTTTTTTTTTTTTTTTTTGTGGAATCTCCTGCAACAACAACAGCAGCAGCCCAACCCACCTGGCTGGCTCTGGCTTGTTGTTGTTAATTATGCATGTTGTCTGGGACCCAAGATGTTGGTTGGGGCTATTATATGTCTATAAAACCAATCTGTGCAACATATTTATGTTAATTTCAAAAAAATGATGTGGGCTCTTGAAATGCTTCAATGATCTTAAGACGGAAATGAAGGGAAATTATTGTTGCTGTTGTTGTTGTCTGCGACATATGCCCAAAATTGGTTTATCAATCAATTAATGAAAAGCAATCAAAAAGAAAAAAGAAAAGAGATTAAAGCCAAAGTTGTTTATTTCATTGGGGGCGTTGTCGTTGCTGCTGCTGCTGTTGTTGTTGTTGTTGTTGTTTGTAACGGTGAAGAACACAGAGAACGAATCCAATGTGGAATGCATAATTAAACATGATTGCAATGGTTGCAGTTGCTGCTGTTGCTGCAGCTGCGACAGCAACTGTTGTTGTTGTTGTTGCAACCAAAAACACAACGAAGCAGCAACAATAATTGCGCTTTTTTTGTGTTTGTTGTTGTTGGGGCCAACAAACTGAAACTAGAACGTGGGTGTTAAATTGAACACTAAACCCAATTTCACCTATACTCGTATTGTTGTACAAGGCAAAATGTTGTTGTTGCTGTTGCTTTTGGCTGCACGCGACATGGCGCTGCAATGCCGCACACACAAACACACACACTAACACAAATTGCATAAGCAAAAGCAGCCCAAAACAAACATAAATAACAATTTATTTAACTTGAACAAAGTTTATTTTGTGCTGCGAGAATGATGAATATTGTATACTCTTTCCAGGATGTTTTATTTTTTACTTAAAACTGTTATGAATAAGACAACTTAACATTTTTAAATTTTTTTTTGTGCACAATTTTTTTTTTCACCATTTTCCTGCTGGCAACTCTTTCAGCAGTTCTTTTTGAGTATTAACAGCATGCCCAATGTTATGTTAATAACATGCAAATCATCGATCACCGTAACATAAACGATTATTAATGTTTATGTTAAATTACCAGGGACTCATCATAAAGGTGGTTGCCATCTATCATGCAGACTCTTGTGGGATACCGTAACAAACAAGCGTATGAAAATAATGTTGCGCTGTGCCAAATTATAGAGCCTGCATTTCTCTATTGTTGCTGTTGTGCTGCTTTCTTTCTTAAACCAAAAGGCGGCAGTTTTTTGTCAACAACAACAACTGGCAAATGCCAATGCATGCGACAACAACAAAAACAGCAACAACATTACATTTAATATGCTTGCAATTTGTGTGCGTGGGCGTGGCTAGCCAAAAAATTCAACGAAACAAAATGTGCGCGCAATTAACAAGTTTAAACAATTGCGGTAAACGAAAAAAAAACACCGAAAAAATACAAACAACTTTTTCAACTGGTCACGAAACTTTGCAATAAGAACAGCAACAGCAACCACAACAGTTGCTAACTGCAACGACAGGTGGCGCTCTAGCTTAATTGCATATTGCGGACTGCAATTCTATGCGGAAATTGATATTTTGAAACCAGCGAGTAGTGTGTGTGTGTGTGCAAGCGAGATGGCGCATTACTTCAAAGTCATTTGCATCTCTCTTAGAGTTTATTGTTGTTGTTGCTGTTGCTCTCACTTCATCTTCATTTGTTTTATTCGTTGTGGTTTTTTTTTTGTGTTTTTTGCTGTCAATGACTTTGTTTGGTTGGTCTCTTGCAAGTTTCTTTTTGGGGCGGCCGGTGGCCGTCACCGCTCTCTTTTTTTATGTTTTCATTTCTTGCTGACTAATGCAGCAGCAGCTGATGGTGGTGGGACGGCGACGACGACGTTAACAGCGACTGCGACTGCAAATGGTGTGCATTTAAATGTTTTTTTATTGTTTGGGTATTAAAAATGTGCAAAATTTTGGGAAAAATGCTTAAAAAATGCAGATGATAAAGTTCTTAAAGCGAAAATATTGAGAAATATTAAGATCTTGAGAAAGTCTGAGATATAATGGATATCTTTTAGTTTCCAACATTCTTGTAAATGAGTATTCTAAGAGATGTTGTTTAGTACTGATCTTTATTATTTTGAGCCAGAGTATTTATACCCTGACTCATGTATGAATTCATCCCTTAAATCTAACTTATCTATTGCTGAGGTTGTAAGGCTCAGCGTTGGTCTTAAATTATTCTTATCCTATCGCTGAGTGTGTAAGGTTCAGCGTGGCTATTTAAAGATTACAAACATGTGCGTTGCACTTACAGATAGCCTAGCTGCTACCTGCTAGTGTGTTAATTACCATGTTAATTACCTTGTCAATATATTTTTCATATGTGCGTTATGTTAGTATTTATGTTTGTACCTGAGCACATATGTGCAGCCTTGTTTAAGTATTTTAATATTTTATGTTCATGCCTGAACATTCTGCCGGGGCCAGAAAATGTGACGGCAAGTAATTGCTGCCTTTAGTTTTTTCTTTTGTACAGGAATATAAAACTAGTGTAATTATTATTAATCCTAGCGAAATGTGTCATTTTGTTCGCTGTTGCTGTGACGCTAAGTTTCATCTACCCATTTCCTCCAGAATTTTCTTCTAATACGCTGCATGTGTCTCCATCTGTTTGGAGACCCAAGTTGCCAAGTTGGAGACCAAAGTGTTCTGGAGCTCCAATGAGTGAGTTTCCCAAAATATAATGACCTGGTGTCAAAATGTCGTCCCCATCCGTGTCACTATTCAAGGTGATTAAGGGGCGTTAGTTTAACACTGCTTCAATTTGGCAGAGAAGTGCTGTAAATTCTTCGAATGTGAAGCTGTTTTCGCCGATGACCCGCTTTAGATGATGCTTCACCGACTTCACTTCAGCTTCCTAAATTCCTCCCATGTGGGGGCTTGCCGGCGGAATAAAGTGCCACTTGATGCCTTTCTTATCAACTGGTTTCCACCATGTAGTGTTGTTTTATATTACTTGTTGTATTTGCGTCTGTTGCTATTGTTTTTTGATGCTGCTTGATGTTCTTGATGTTGTTAAAACTGAATTGTGTATTCGTTTTTCTCTATGCGGTGCTTCCTGTTGTTGTATTTTGCAGCTCTTGAGCGCCATTTTGTTGTGGTTGATCCATACCACCGCCAGGGCCATTTGGTTTGCGATTCTGACGACGTGGATTGTAGTTGTTGTAGCGACGCTGTCCAGGTCCACCGGGTGGACCGCCTGAACCACTACGTGGGGCACTACTGCGTGGACCACCAGGGCCGCCACCACCGGGTACGCGACGATACTTCTGACGTGGCTGGCGTGTATCCGACTGCATCTGCTGTCCATATAGCTTCTGTTTCTGTTGCTTCTGCTGCTGGGGTGATACCATATCATAACCCTCATCGCCCTTTTGCATGCGGCCGTTCTTCTTTATCCAATATCGGAAATTGCGACGCTTTTCAGCGGCATATTGACTGCCGCGTACTGGCTTACCGGACAGTCCGGTCACATTGGCCGCTTGGTTGCCCTTTTTACCAACAACGATATCAAACTCAACAAGCTCCCCATCGCCTACCGAGCGCACCGTTTTGTTAGGATTGTTGCGCGCTATGGCACTCTGGTGCACAAAGACATCCTCTTTGGTGTCGTTGCGATTGATAAAGCCGTATGCGCTCTTAACATTGAACCATTTGACGGTGCCTGTAACTTTGGTGGCAATACGTTCCTTTGGTAGCGGCGCTGGCTTGTCCTGCGCCTGCTGTTGGTTTTCAGGGTCTGCCATCTTTCCAGCTACGTTTGTTGTTGCTGCGCTGACTACCTTGTTGCTTGGGGATCTCGCTATGTTGCCAGAAACAATCCATCCAAGTTCAGTCTTTTGCCCCAGAGTTTTGTTGATTTTCTTTACATTTCCAAGCATTATTAGGGGAAGTAAATCAACGCCAATGACAACATCAATTAGGCTGGGTTCGTTGAAATGTGGATCTGCTAGCTCGCAGCCTATCCAATCCTTTTTGATATTCATTTCGATTTTCTTGCTCGGCAGAGCTCTTTGAAGTTTTGGCAACACAAGTGCCTGCGTTGTGGTTATGAATTTGCTTGAAAACCTCGGCTTTATTGTTAAGCAAACGCTGTTTTTCAGGACTTCGACGGATTGTGATACTCCTTGAACTTCAACATTTCTTTTTGTTCGTCGAAGTTTCAGTTGTTGTGCAGCTTCTTCCGAGATTAGCGTTTTTTGCGAGCCTCCATCGATCAGGGCTCTTAGCTGCTCATAATTTCCAGACTTATTTTTGATCCGGATGAGCGCAGTTGCCAATAACGTATCTTGTCCTTTAATTTGTTTAAGACAATTGCTACTGATGGCTTCATTTTTGTATGTTTCCTCATGAAGTAAACTGTTGTGACCTTTAGAGCATTGATTGCAATTCCAATTCTTTTGGCAATCTTTAATGTTGTGAGTGCCCAAGCATTTGAAGCATAGTGAGTTTTTAGACACAAATTCCTTGCGCTTTATAACTGGCTCTGCTCTAAACTTCTGGCATCTAGTTATTTCGTGGCCATCCAGATGGCAAAAACGGCATTTTTTGTAGCTCGTTTCCTTTGCTTCTATAATTGTATGGACGACACTTTTTTGTACTGAGTCTATTGAGTTGTATAGTTGCTCAATAAACTCTAGCACATTGTCCAAGGACTGGATTTCTCTTGCCTTCTTTACATGCTGCTCGTAGAGTAGAAGGACTTCCGGAGAAAATCGTCGCAGCAGCATCTGTGCAAACATAACATCAGCATCACTTGAAATTTGGCCTTTTTCTTTGATGATGTAGATGCACTCCGTCGCTGTGTCCAAAAATGTTCGGATACTGCCTTCATCATTGTTCTTCAGCAGATCCAAGTCCAGCAGCTGATTTACGCAGTTAGCAAATATTTTGCGCGTATTTTCGTAGCGCTTGCATATTAGCTCCCACGCTGCGTTGTAGCTGGCTGCTGATCCTATTAATAAATGGCCGACGACCATTTTTGCTTCTCCTTCGAGGCATGATTTTAGGTAGTTCAGCTTCCTTGTGTCGCTGATATCCTTCCTGTTGTGAATCACCTCGGAGAACAGCTCGAAGAACGTTGGCCACTCTTTGGGACTTCCATTGAAATGAGGAAGATCCACTTTAGGTAGCTCAGGAACGTCTTCTTTGGTTTGCTGCATGTCACTTATTCTTTTGTTTAATTTAATCAAAAGAACATTCACACTGCACTCTAAATCATCGATCTCGTCGACGTTAAATACAAACTTTTCGTAACGTTCCTCTAATTCGGTAATCGTTGACTGTACCTTGTTCCAAAGGAAGTTAAGTTTGCTTTTCAGATCAGTTTTATCTTCTTGATTGCTGATTTCTAGGCAGGCATTCACTTTTTTGATGTGCTGCCTTACCTTCTGTGCTCTTTTGTTCAAAATGTCTACCAATGTGTCCATTGGGCTTGGGCTCCGATGAAAAAACATTTCAACTTGCTCGTGAACATGTTTTGCTTTGGACGTCCCAGGAAGCATTTCCTCATCAGTTTCATTTACTGATGTTTGTTGTCCGCTTGTTTTGGCTTGGTCGGCAACTTCGACCTTCATCAGGGACTCTTTATAGGTCCTGATGTTTGCCATTGTCACATCATATATGTTCTCCATGAAATATTGATGTTTGAAGACTCCAATTTTTATCAGGCTATTATGATTGGCAGTGAATTCTGCTGCCAAATTGTCAATAGCTGACTCAGCTTCCTTGTTTTCAATTGCCCGGTTGATTTCCTCATATATCTCCGCTTGCTTTTTTAACAGCTGAAGATCTTGGTTTGACATCTTGTAATTTTCTTTTTATTTTTTGTTATATTTATACTTTGGTTTTTTGGTTGTTGGAGGTGTTTTTGTTTTGATCGCCAAGTTGATCGTGCTGTGCCTCTACTCACAGCTGTATTACCAAAGATAACAAAAAAATTTTAACAAAAGACACAGATACTCGAAGGACCAAATGTAAATGAGTATTCTAAGAGTTGTTGTTTAGTACTGATCTTTATTATTTTGAGCCAGAGTATTTATACCCTGACTCATGTATGAATTCATCCCTTAAATCTAACTTATCTATTGCTGAGGTTGTAAGGCTCAGCGTTGGTCTTAAATTATTCTTATCCTATCGCTGAGTGTGTAAGGTTCAGCGTGGCTATTTAAAGATTACAAACATGTGCGTTGCACTTACAGATAGCCTAGCTGCTACCTGCTAGTGTGTTAATTACCATGTTAATTACCTTGTCAATATATTTTTCATATGTGCGTTATGTTAGTATTTATGTTTGTACCTGAGCACATATGTGCAGCCTTGTTTAAGTATTTTAATATTTTATGTTCATGCCTGAACAATTCTTCATCAAACTTTGTTTACCTTTCAAAAGTTTCATTTTGTTTTTCTTTAAGATTTCACCTTTCATTTAAACTCTTTCATTTGCATATTTGTCGCATTTTGTTTATTGTTATTCATGATAATTATTATACTGATTTCTGGGTCAAAATTATCAAAACACTTTCCAACACAGCCTTTTCTTGATTTTCCACCTGTCTTGTTTAGATTTGTTTCCCCATTATTTTTAAATGTTATTTATTTTTTATTCGTTTCCTAATGGACAACAACAGCTGTTTTGAAAGAATTTTCGTATCGTTTTGTTTACGCGCCGCTGTCATAAATCTTTTGTGCGGCAGTGTGCTTAACATTGTCTATTTATGATTTGTGTTCCTGCCATATGCAATCTTTCACTCTCGGCTAGCTTCTCTACCCTCCCCTCCGTCTCCCACCACGAAACGCGCTAAATTCTTTTTTTTTGTTCGGTTGCGGCATATTTTTTGGCATTGCCCTTGGAATATATTTGACATGATTTCTTGGATTCGGTCGTAAATTTTCGACAATGAAGAAAATGCGAAAGTTATATATACAGACAGATTCTACCTCACCCCTCTCCCTCTCTCCCCTCTCTCTTAACATTGTTGCAGAGAAAGACACACAGACACGAGATCAATAAACTTTTGGCAAACAACAAGAAAAAAAAAATGGAAAAGAAAAAAAAGATTACAGCTCTCAAGCAGCCAGCAGCAAACAACAACAACAAAGTGGAGAAAACTGACAGCGACAACACACAGCTAGAGATAGAGCGAGAAAGAGATAGGAATATAGTGAGAGAGAGGGATGGGTGAGGAGGGGCGATTGAAGTGAATGCCGGGCGATTGTCATGGAAGACGACGTCGACATCGACAACATCGTCTGGCCATTGGCAAACATATCACACTTGGACTGCGTTTCCCTCCCCTCCCCCCTTCACCCAACAGACAATCTTTGCCCTTTCCAAGTATTATTTATATAATCACAGACAATGCGCATACGTATATGGTTGCGACTCTTTTGTTGTGTGCGTGTATTAGTTATTATTTTATTTTTTATTTTTTGGCAACATGAAATCTCTGCGTCATCATCATTAAAGTTGGTTGCCGGCTTTCGTCTGCGTCTCAGACGCATTTGAAAGAGAAAACCCATAAAAGGGTATAAAGGCTAAGTGCAAAAGTATGTAACAGACAGAAGGAAGCCTCTACGACCCTTTAAAGTATATATATTCACGATCAGCACTAAGAGACGAATCGATATAGCCATGTGTGTCTGTCCGTTTGTATAAAGAAGATGATCTCTGGGACTATAAGAGCTAGAGACGACAGATTTGGAGCTTAAGCTAGCCTAAGTCCTAGGTAGTATGAGTTTTGTTTTAAAATTATCGATAACACATGTGATCGATAACAGAAAAATCTAGAATTTAATTAATTTTTTTATTTAATTAAAATAAATTGTGAATATGAGGTTCGAAACTTTGGATAAAATAAATAACATTTGAAAAAAACTTGATCAAAATCGGTTAAGAAATATCGGAGATGTCGCAGTTTGAAAATTTGTCAATTTCTATGTACGCATTACGTAATGGGTAAGGGTATGTCCCTCGACTAAAGTCTTCACCTGTTGTTATCTGAGTTAAAAACCCTTTTCTAAAGCTTTTTCATAATATCTGCCTATAATTTTACACAGTTGGATAGGATTCTTCCATCTTCTTGTGAGATTCTTGAATCCATTACTTTTTAGCATTATTCTAAAATTTAGAATCTAAATAATACAGAGAATTTCCACGCCAATATGATGTTCATCAGTGCGTCTTTCTCCTCTTGTCTTTGTCATTTTCTGTTTTTGTAGCCTTTATAATAATAAACAAGCAAATATAATTTATTTCTGTTCTGTTCTTTAGTTTCAAGTGTTTTTATTTTTACACTTTATTTGACACTAGCTAACTCAGCCACGCGTTGCAGCGGCGGACCCGACAGACTTCATCCCGTCAAAAAGATTTGTAATGTTGAATTGTTTTGATTCTACGTATTTTATAGCCGGGTCAAAAAATTTCACTACTTTAACCCTTTAGTGCAATGAAATTATTTACGAACAAAGACGAAAATGTTGAGTTTTGAATGTAGTTTCAAAATTACGTCCATCGGATGCACGATCACAAATTTTAGTTGCCCCAAATGACGTCATTTGGAAGCAAGAATTTAATTTGCGTATCTTACGCAAAAATAATTTGGAATCATCTGAATTGCCAGTAAGAAGGGATAATAAAGGCTCCGGCGGAGCGGGTAGAGGTGACAGCACAACTTTTCCTGATGCGCAACACATGCCGGCTGCTTCAATCCGAAATTTCAATGCCTGACAATATTGAAATACTTTATCCATTCCACCGATAGCAATTTTTAAATACGCTGAGTAGTTAATATCTGGTGCATATTCAAAGGCAAGCCGAACGAATGATGCACGTGTTAATGAGCGGCTGATCCGTTGCCTTTGTCGATCTAGTACTCGTACTGTAGCTATGTTTCGTTCTCGTGCCGCTCTTTTTCTCGTAATATTCTGTTGCAGACGTTCGTCAGGCTGTTCTTGAGATTCTTGTGCACGACTTTCTGCAGTCCTGATCCTTTGAGCTGCATTTCTTGTTTCGATTTGTTCTGGTAATTGCTGGGCTCTTTCAACACGTTTGCGTCGTGACCCATAGCTGCTCGCGTTGTTGAGGTTAGATTTTATGGTAGCTCCTCTGCGTATTGCTGGCATTTTAAAAATGTACGATTTTAAATAGTAAAAAAAAACAGTTTTTTAATATTTTTTGTTTTTTAACAAAATTTTTTTCATTTATTTGAGTTGTTGGCGAAGCAACGCGCTCCGGATAACTAAATAATTTCATTTATACGTTGAATAGAATTATTTTTCCTACTGAATTTTAAATGTAGCCCACTAAGATTTTGAAAAACACAGCTAATTTTAAATGTAGCCTACTAAGATTTTGAAAAACACAGCTCTAGGTCTGGCTCAACTCTAACAAACCCAAATAACTTGCGGATCCCTTTTTTGTCCAAAATAAAATATAGCCTATGTTACTCGTGGATAATGTAGCTTTCGAATGGTGAAAGAATTTTTAAAATCGGTCCAGTAGTTTTTGAGCCTATTCGCCACAATTAAACAAACAAACAAACAAACAAACAAACAAAGTTTTCCTCTTTATAATATTAGTATAGATTTCTTGGCAACGTTTTTAACATTATGAACTTTTGCACTTTTTGCGCAAGTAGACGAAAGGTGCTTTCAGTTGTGTGTGTGTGGGGGGGAGGGGTACTGATTGTGAGTGGTTTTTGTATCTTATTCACATTGAAATGCAAATGTCACCGCACGCCGCAGCTCATTAAACTTTTATAAACATAAGAAAATGTCAAATGTGAAAGCAGAATTTCTTATTAATTTTTTTTTTCTTTTTCTTCTATCGTTGCAGGTGCGTATTATAATCCTGTTGAAGGAGGAAACTCTATGCCTGCCTCAAGTCCTGGATTATTGAGGCAGACATATACACTTGATACTCTATAATTTATGTATAGCTGTAAGTCAATATGTCAGAAAAGTTACAGTGCGTCAAATTAGTCAATACACAAACGACAACGCTAATCAAGTTGACCTTTGCGACAAGCCAATAAATTTTAGACATTTTTCTTCTCTTTGCTGACTTTTCAAATTAGACAAAAAACGCGATGAGCAAAGCAAATCAAATAATGTTCAAAATATACATGGAGTATGAATATATAGATATTTATCTATGCCCATTCACACTCAAATAAGATGAATAAGCAGCAAAAGCGCAAAAAAACAAACCGCAAAAGATTTTAAGTCCGGGGTATATAGAATACAATCATATATATATGTTATTCATGTGCGAAATAATAATAATCTGTTCTAGATCGACATTTTAATACTCTTTTGTGAACACAAATCTTTGAGGCAGCCTTAAAAAAATTGGCGCGAAAATATTTGGCACCAAAAATTGTTTATTTCAACTTTTTAATCACAAAAAAAATTTTCTGTTTAAAATAATATTTTTTAAAAATGGTTTTTTTTTTTTTTTTTTTTGTTGTTTTTTCTTTTTTCTTTTTTTTTTATGCTGTTTGTCATAAGAAATTTGTTTTCTGGCGGCATTTACTTATTGACAAGCAAGCTTTTTTTCAATGTCTTTTGACTCAGATTTCAAAAACAAACTATTTTCCATGCAAGAAACAAGAATTGGCTTTAATTTCAAGGTTAGAATCTTTGGCAGAGGCTCCTTTTTTTTTATATTTTTTTTGAACATATGTTTAAAATTGCAGTCTAAATTGATTTTTGAAAAAGTTTCTTTAATTTTTGAAGGTTTTTAAGTTCTCAACTTGCAGTTTTAGAATAGTTTTCTAACTTTTTCGATTAAAACAAGACTTTTGTATCGATTTTTATAACAATTTCATTAGTTTTTAATTTAAAGTTTATCCAAAAGTTTTGAGCAAAAATTTGTAAGGAAAACAAGATATCTTCATGAAATAATATTTTTGGGCTTGTTTTATAACGATCTTTCGAAAGTTTCCACTAATTGAGATCGCGCCCATGACAAATGTTATAACAAACAGCTGACAAAAGCAAAGCAAACAAAGCAACAAACACACGAACAAACAAACAGCAACAAAATTGTGCTTAACGACATTAAAATGTTTCTATTTGTGCAACATTGCAGCGATTTCTTAGTGCTTTTTGTTGCATGTCGTCTATGGCCGTCTCGCTTGCACTAACTGTTCTTTCAATTGCTTTCAATTGAGCTCAATTTATTGACTTTTATTGCACTTTGCTGCGATCAGCTGTAGTTGCTGCTGCTGTTGCTGTTGTTGCACAGTGCGCACCATAAGTTGATGGCCAGTTAAGCGTTAATCACGAATAAAAAAATAAGTGTCAAAAACGTTGACCCAGTTAAACTTAACGATCGATCGATCCGATCAGATATTGTGTTCGTATATAGAAAACTGGTTAGTTTCGTAATGAGGAAATCAAATATAAAACTGAATAAGTCAACATTTAACAATCGACGGAGACGCAAACTGAGACGACGCCCCTGTCATAAAACTGATTAAACAAATTTGAAGTTTACTTTATTTTTTGTTGCTTTTATTTATTATCTACTTCTTGTTTGTTGTTGTTGTTGTCGTTGTTGTCGTCTCTTTATTGTTTGCTCTGAATTAGCATAAGACAATAAATTAGCCCAAAGACTTCGCTTTGGTTGTTGGATTTCAAGGTATACAGTGGATGCTGCTACGCTTGGGTGTAGCTCTGATATCTTTTGATTATTGTTGTGCCTCCAGGGGGCAACACACACACACATACATACACATAGAGAGAAGATGCCGTTGCTGTCTGTCGTCTGGGTCAATAGACTTTTTCTCTCTCTCTTCTCGCTTCGATTTCTTGTTTTTCTTCTTTATGTTTATTGCTGTCTTTTGTTTTATAATAAACTCTAACGGCAAAGACAGAGGTCAATATTATACTAAAAAGCCCCCCTCGCTCTCCCTCTTCCTCTCTCTCTCACTCCCTGCCACGCTGCATTTGCTGTCTCTCACTCACATTAAGTCTTGTGTGTATCTTTTTGCAGAAAAAGTTAAAAATTGTTCAAAAATGGAGCAACAACAACAACAAATGCACAGCAACAACAAGAGCCGCCACAAGCAACAGCAGCAGCTACAACAACAACAACTGCAACTGGAGCTACAATTGCCGCAAACAGCAACAGCAGCAACAGACACGCCAGCAACAATTGCAGCAACTGCAACAGCAACAATATCCATGGCAGTGCATTAAACAAAAACAAAAATATAAGAATTCAAATGAGAAAGCCCAAGAAAAAAACGTTTAACAACAACAAATTCTAAAAAAAATATATAAAACGTGGCAAGTGTTGAAAAAAAAACTAAAAGTGATTGCAAAAATGAAATATATATATATTGATATATAATTAAAAAGTTTTTAAAACACACACAACAAGAAAACCCAGCAAAAAAGCAGAGATAACAACAAAAAGATAATAATTAAAAAAAAAAAAATTAAAAAAAGCAAAAATAAAAAAAACAACCGAAACGAAACTGCGGCAGAATTGAAATTCGAATTGAACTTTTGTGATGTAAGTTGAGAAAAAAAAATATGTTTTTTTTTCTTCCATTAAGTAATTGTAGATACATATGTAAGTTTGAGGTGGGTGGGAAAAAGGTAACCAGAAACTGCAAAGAAACTTAAAACGTTGAGAAACCTCAAGGCAAGGAATGCAATGCGAGAATGTGCTAAAAACTTGGGTTATAAAACAAAGTATAGCATTACAAATGTGATATAATTGATGGCTAGAAGAAAAACCCAAAGAAAAAAGGTTAGAGAAATGTTAAACAAGATGTTATTAGATGTCATAAATGAAGGCGTTATTGTGTAAAAGTTTTCGAAAATGTTCCCCATAGATGTTTTGATAGGAGAATCTAAGTTTTAGATAGTTTTTCAATGTGTTTCAGTAAGGAAATTTTCCTCAAGCTGGTAAGTTTTTATAACAAAAGTATTATAATGATAAAGATGCTTTCAACAACTGTTTCTTAAGCCTTCTGATCAAGGCGTTACTGTGTAAAAGTATTCGAAAATTTTTCCCATCTAAGTTTTAGATATTTTGTTAAATGATTAAGTGAGGAAATTTTCCGTATAAAGAACCTTAAGCTCTTAAGTTTTTATAACAGAAGTATTAAAATGATAAAGATGGTTTCAACAAAGGTTTCCTAAACCTTCTGATCCTAAGTTTCGAAAAATTTTAGACCTAAATATGTTGAAAATGTCAAAGAAAATCTTTCTCAAAACCATTCTATACATAATAAGCATTATATTAATGCATTTTCATAAGCTGCTTAAGCTCAAAATAATCCTTAACCTTGCTTCCTAATTAGCCGCAAACCTTTTCAAATTTCAACCACAAAAGCCCTAAAAGTTGAAAACTTTTTTTTCCCCAGAAATCACTTTGCTTTACTATCAATCATTACCGAATATGCAAACTGCATTGTTTTAAGCTCTTTGGGCTTAAAATTCCAATTAAAATGGTATTAAAAAGAACTGTACAATTGTTGTCTGTATGTGTGTGTGCGTGTGTGGCAGCTTTAAAGCTTAGCCAGCAATGCTGTCGAACATTTTTGCTGTCGGCCGCATTAAGCATACGCCCCATTGGGCAGGATGTGTGTAGGTTTTTGTGTGTGTGGCAGCAACACCTGAGCAATTCAAGCCATTGCATTTCCCTGGTGGCATGCCCCGTTCAGGCCGTCCCAATCAGTGCACATCCTGTCCGGGTTACTTCGTAGCCAATTTGCGTGGCATTTTGCTGAATTTTCTGCTGATTTTTCTCTTTCGTTGATTTTGGCCCTGTCCAATTGGCAGCTAACGAAGCAAGTGCCTTCCAGTTAACCCCCTGTAGGTTAGTCTAGTGCCACGCCCAGTTTATTAGCTTACGCCCACAATTGATTGCAACAAATCAGTTGACATTCTTTGCAATGTTTATTCAGAAAGTCTGTTTGTGAATTCATTGTTCATTTTGTGCCACATGATTAATATTTGCCGCATTAATTAGACGCCAGTTTTTGGCTTTCTTCTCTTTCATTTGTTTCTGCTGTCACATCTGCTCTGCTTTTTGGCTCATTAGTCTTTTGTCTTTCGAGACTGCAGCCTGCTGCAGTTCGTCTGTCGAACGAAATGTCAGCGCTCGAGTGTGTGTGATTGTGTGTGAAATAATTAAATAGCTAAAGTTTACTTTATTGAAGAAGATGTGTAGTTAAAAAAGGTTCCAAAAATAAGTAGAGTTGTCAAGTTGCTTAAACTGTGATAAATTAGCTTTGAAAAACCATAACAAAGTCTTGAAATTGTATAGTATTTCTATAGTATTTCACTTAAATTCTTTTACTTCAAGAGAAGTAAGAATTGTAATCGAAGATATCAAGTCTAGAAGTTTAAAGAAATTGAACAGTCATCTCAAAAACATATTATACTTAACTCAAATCCTCAGAAAACTTAGATCTAACTCGAAAACCCTTTTCTCATTAAATCTAATTGAAAAAGGTTTCAATTATTTGTAGGGTTATCTCACTTTAAAGTGAGATAAATTAGTTAAAATTGTTTATATATCAACTTTTTTCTAGTATTCTGTTATATTTACTTCAACTTCAATAGAAGTAGGGATTGTAAACGAAAATATCTAGTCTAAAAGTTAAAAGAAATGGAACAATGAACTCAAAAACATATCATTCTTAAGTCAAATCTGCAGCAAACATAGATCAAACACAAAAACCCCTTTCTAATCAAAGCTAAAATCTTCAAGCTTGGTAAAAATCACGCTCTAACAAGCAAAACTGAGTTATTACCTTATTTCCCCAATGAACAATATGAACTCTTATACAATCAAAAAGATTAATAACAATATTTCCGTTCAGTCTTCAGTGTCAAACTACCAACAATATATCTAGAGTTACACAACAATAGGCACAACAGTAGCTGACATATCACAAAAAACATAATCAAATTGGTTACGTTAACAAATGATTTGTACATAAAAACTTGCCTTGAAGATCAACAAAAATTGTGTGGGTTTCTCTTATGAACGCGAAACCAAATCCAATTGAATTTAATGTTCAATGTTCAATTCTCTTTAACCTCTGAGCGCCCACATTTGGGAAACACATCTCACATCTCAAACATATCTCTTTGAATCTTTAACTGACGTTCAGCTGTCAGGGTTTTTGGTTTTTAAAGTTTCTGTTGCGGATGCTACTCAATGGGTTGATGGATTTGATAGTTGAAGCTAACTGTATGACAGGTGTTTAGTATTTTAAGATATATAAAAGGTGGGGCATGAAGTGCAGCATTGATTAGGTTATGATATGAGCTGGATTTGAGCTTTGTGGAAAAGTTTTAACGAAATTTTAGATAAAAATTCTTCCTGTTTCTTAAGGAACTTTTTGCTTTTACTTATGCTTTATACTAAAGTTTATAAATTTCAACAAATTTGATTAGGTTATGATATGAGCTGGAAGAAGAAATTTTGGATAGACATTCTTCCTGTTTCTTTTTATGCTTTTACTTATGCTTTATACTAAAATTTTAAAAATATATTTCAAAATATTTATTATATTAAAAATATATTTCAATATATTTCTTACGTTTTAAGCACAAAGCTTTCCTTTCATAGACAACACTCAACCCCAAAGCTCCTAAACTGCAGTTTAGCACACGCTATCTTGCACCCCACCTCTCCCTCTCTCTCTCTCTGTTGGCCTGTCACCATTAATGGCTAGCAACTTACTAAAGTGGCAGCCGTGGCACTTTACGCAATGCAACAACAACAACAATGAAGCAAATGCGTATGCAAATTTGCAGACTGACCAAAGCACCACTAACCAAACCACCCAACCCACCCACCCACACACCCCCTTTGCAGCCACAACCACACACATACACATTACTTAAAGTGTGTCTATTGACTTTTGTGCATGGTATGAGGAAATACACTGAACGAAACTAACGAACTAACTAACGAACTGAATGAATGACAAACTGACAAACTGAGTGCATGGCGAATGTGCATAATTGACAAGCGCGAGCGCGAATAGTGCAACAATAATATTTATGCGCCAAAAGACAACAACAACAACAACATTAACAAATCAACAATTGTGTTGGTGGCAGAGACAGAGAGACAGACGAGCGGGGGCGTTAGTTACTTGACGTTGGGTGGAAAACGACATCCATCGTCTGGAGGTAACAACAACAACAACTGTGGGTTGAGGTCTTAACTAAGCAAAGTGTTGCTGCTGCTTTTGTTGTTGTTGCCCCGTTTGCTTAAGAAATATGCGCAAATATTTCGCAAAGGCATTGGGGTAGAGCGGCAGGGAGGCAGTTGGGAATTGCATTTTTATGTAATATTGGCCAGGCCTGAACCTAATTAAGACAGCGACGTCGACAACAGCAACAACAACATGTAACCAGTCACATTATAAAGCGCGAAAAGAAATATACAAATGTGGCAGCATTTGTGCAAATTGCATTCATCTGCAAAATGTCAAGAGTACACAGAGAGAAAACATAGAGAGAAAGAGAGAGAGAGACCTCTTGAACAGCTTTAAGAACAAGTTTGCTGAGATTATTGGTTATTCTACTAAAAGAAAAGTTTTTTATACTAAATTCAAAATTAATTAATTTTTTTATTAATTTTTTTAAAACTTTAAATTTTTTTTAATACATTTTTTTTAATTTTTTTTATATTATTTTTTATATTATTTTTTTATATTATTTTTTTATATTATTTTTTTATATTATTTTTTTATAATGTTTTTTTTTTTTAAATTTTTTTAAATTTTTTTTTAATTTTTTCTGGCATTTAAATAGATTTAGCTTTGCATAGTTCCTTCTGTTTCTCGCAGTGCACAGATTGAATTTTGTCGTCCGAATGCTGCAAGACGATGGGAATTTATAGATTTTGCAAAACGAGCGCGAAAATGTCAATTTAAATGATGCCCAACTAATGGACATGTGAATGGACAGCTGTGTTTTTTTTTTTCTCTCTGTGTGCTAGTTAGGATAAATATACATAGCCTAAGCCCATAAAGTATACATACAGGGCACATGTGGCGTATGCTTGATATTTGTTGTATACATATTTTGATTGGAAAAAGTTGCGCATGTAAATATTTATATTTTGAACAAACAATAACAATTAAAACAAACAAAACGAAAAATGAAAAATGTTCATGTTGCATTCAATTAAGTGCAAGAAATTGAACACGAACTAAATGTTTGACAAGTGCGCCACGCCCAGAAAAGGGGGGCGAAAAACTTTGGGACAATTTTCATTTAGCTTGCGGCTGCTGCTGCTGCTGTTGCTGCTAGGATGCACTTGCCCCATGTTGCTGCCTGCCTGCTAGTGTCGTAAAAATGCATTTTAAACTTTTATGACTGCTGGGGCATTGAGTAATGGCCATAAATATATGTATGTGTTGCATGTGTGTGTGTGTAAGAGAGTGTGTGTGTTGCCCTAAAAATACACACGTCCAAAAATTGTACTTCATGTTTCTTATTTTTTTTTGGCAGTTCTCTGTTGCCTTTGGGCAGAGTTGTGTTAAGTTTTTTCTTCTTGTTGTTGTTGGTTTTGTAAGCCCAGTGAGTGCTGCGCTTACCCACAATGTTGTGGTTTCTGCCAGAGAGAGTGCTGTTTTTACACATATATATATACATGTATATGTATATGGAAACCAAAAGCAATCCTTTACATTGTACAGTCTCCTCCAACCCCAATTATTTTGCTGCAGAATTTATGCAATCTTGAGGCGTTTTAGTTTGGGTCTCCTCTGGCCAGGCAACTACTTTATTCATACATAAAAGTGTGTGTAGTTTTGTTAAGGTATTTTCTTGTCGTTGTCATGATTTATACATAAATCATTTGCCAGAAACAAGAACTTCAAACACAAATTGGAATTTTGTTCAACATATGAAAAGTGTTTGTAAAAAGTTTAATTAAAATTTGAATATAAAAGTTAGGAAAAAATGTTTTGCAAAGTAAAAACAGAATATTTTAAAAAAGTGCAAAAAAATCCAAAAATTATGTTTATTCATTGTAAGACTTTGTAGCTTAATCTTTTTCATAAAAAAAAAACTTTCTCAAAAACCTAAAACTTTAGAAAAATTCACATTTTTAATCTCAAAATGGAATGTTTGCAGACTTTTTTTTTATAGTTCTGAATCAAAACTTTAATAGTTCAATATTTTTGTAGTGCTTTTCAGTATCCAACTTTATGAAAATGTTTACTAAGCTCTTTAATTTATAATACTAAAGTAGTAAAATGTTAAATTCTGGATTTTTCAGCACCAAATTCAAAGAACTTTAACCTTTTCTTACCATTCAGAAACAGTTTGCCTTAGAGAAGTTTCTGAAGGGTCAAAAACTGAACCCATTGACTCTGGAAAAACTATAAAACTCTCCATAAGAATAAAACATATTTCATTATACGAACTATCAATGCCAACCATTATGGTTGTTCCTTTTTCCATGCCACAAAATACGCATACGTATATATAAAGATAGATAATGAAATTGTATGCCATTCAATTTAATATCCTTTTTGGTCCTGGCGAACGATGCAGCAGCAGCAGCAGCAGCTTGTAATCAATGTGTTCACTGTACTGTATCGATGATGATGATGATAATGATGATGATGATGATGATGATGCCCCAACGAGCATCTACAATGTTTATAGAGTATCTGGCTATGCTCATAAAATGCAATGCATATACATACATACATACATACATATATATATCATGTTAATATGCAGCCATCCTTTCGTTTCGTCCGTTGTCCATATTGCTATTGCTATCTCTGTCTGTGTGGGCGTGGCATGCTGCCTGCAACGTATCCTTTTTCTTCTCCTTTCTTTCATTCTCGATGCATTGAAATAAATGGCAAAACGCATTAAAAACTTTGGGGGCCATAATCAATCTTCATGTGGAAATGCTTCATTGCCCTGCGGTTGATGTGTGTGCGGGGGGGGTGGAGTTGAAGATAAAGAGAGATGGCTGATATATATAACAGATATAGCTCATTAAATTGAAGCTGCTAAGGGGAAAGAGAGAGAGCAAAAGAGAGAGGATGAAAAGGTTTCGCTTCGATTGCAAACTGTAAAATGTTGTCGTCAAGCAATTAAATGATATATGTGTGTATGTGTGTATGTGTGTGTGTATATAATTACATAACAGTTGCACATACACCCACACTCTCCTCCCCTGTGTGTATCTCTCTCTCCTCTCTGTCTCTCTGCGCCCGGCTGCACAATCATTGTGCATTTCCCTGGAAAATATCGAACGGAAAATCAATTCTAATTAAATTGTCAACATTTTGTGCGCTGTTGTGCCAAAGCTGATTATGCACCTGTGTGCGTGTGAATATGTGTGTGTGCGAGTGTGTGTGCGCGTGTGTGTGTAATTGCATTTGACCGTCTGTCAGTTTTCACTTGATTTACGGCCATGTTGTAAAACCCAGTTTGTGCATCCAATTTTGTTAAATGCGCCCAATTGAATTTCACATTTTAAATGTATTTCGTCGCAGTTAGTTCGCAGGTGGAGTTTAAATCGCTAACTGAATAATGCAACCATATTTCTAATGGCTTAAATGAAATGAGGACAGTCGAGTTTTCTAGTTGCAGTTTTCGCTGACATTTGACATTTTTCTAGTATTCTAACAATTTTCAGCTCCAGTTTTACGTCATTTATTTTGGTGTCCTGTGTGTCCTGGGAATATTGAACAGCTGCATCGTGTTGTTGTGCATGTTGTGTCCAATTATCGGGTGGATTAGTACGAAATTAACTTTAAATTACTCGATTCAATTATTCAGTTTTTAACTCGTTGCAGCTGTTGTTATTGAAAAAAAAACTAAGAGAATAAACTTATGCGTTTGCATTATGACTTTTTTATGTGTGTGGAATATTGATGGAAAACTTAAAAAGGTTAGGGAGGTTAGGGATGGGATTTTGTAACTTTGTTATGCGTTTTCTATTAAAGTTATTCTTGGGTTAATGATAGGGTTTTTTTTTTAACAATATATCTTTTCTTTTTAAAGGTTTTCCCACGTGTTATGGAAAGAATCCCTTAAAAATTTTGAAAAATCGTTCTACTTTCCTTTTTTTTTTTTTCAAGAAATCGTTTTATCATCTATCTTTAAACATTTCACTATTGGGGTAGGTTTTGTTCCATGTTTCTTTTCTTTTGGTTTTTGAAAATACGTGAAAACCTTAAAAAATTATTTCTTCTTTCGTTTTTTTTATACAGAGTTTAGCTACTTGGCTTAAAATATTAAGTCTTCTTAATCCCACAAGGAAAAATTTTTTGAAAAACGTCTGAAAATTTATCTATATCAATAGTAAATGTTAGCTGGATAATATACTTCTTTAAAGAGAATGTTTCTAGATTCAAAACCCCACTTTAAAATATTCTATAGCATTTTCTATGCCATTTCATAAATTTCTCCACGATTCTGATTCAAAACTCCACCTTAAAATCCTTAAAATATTCCGTCGAATTGTTTAGCCCATAAAAATGTTTAATACTTGCTATATAAATTATCTTTAAAGACTATTCCACAAATTTCTCCACAATTTATGGTACAATCTATCTTAATAAAAACCCTTTTACAATGCAACCTCGTTTGCTTTTGTCATTTTAAGCCGAACTTTAACTAAATATTTAACTATATTTTACATTATTCTTTGCATTTATGATATATACTTATGTATTGTATAAATATTTATGTGCAAATATATGTCTTTTTCGCATTGGGGAGTGGCCTTCTTTTGCTTGTATTTCTTTTGTGTGTTCTGCAGTTAATATTTTGTTACACACACACACACACACACACTCATGGCATATACAAACATAATAACGCTGAAATGTAGGCAATGAAAATGTTTTGCTATTGTCCTCAACGCATGCTGTTGTGTCCTGTATCTCTGGATGCTGCCGTTGCTGCTACAGTATGTATCTGTACTTTAAAGCCACTCCCAAGCTGCATACTCTATATATGTATATATAAATATATATGTATGTATGTAAAATGCAGGGACAACAACGACAACAATAACAATAATAAATGTCTGACTGTTATTGCTGCTGTTTGCTTTTGTTATTGTTGTCATTAGATTTTGCACATGCTGCATGCAGCAGCATAGAGGAGCAGCACTACGTGGACTTCATTTCTAGCCGGCATTAGCTGCTGCAGAGGGGCAAGGGGGATCAGTTGGCATCGCTGTCTCTCGAACTGCTTTCATTTTCCATTTCCACGACCTCATTTTCTGCTGCTGCTGCAAGGGGGGAGGAAGAAGAAGAAGAGGAAGTTGTCGCCAAAAAAGAATTTTTCAGTAATTTTGCTTGTCTCTCTCGCTCTCGCTCTCTTTTTGTCTTTCTGCAATTTATGCTGCTGCTTCGGCTGTTTCTGTTGTTGTTGTTGTTTGCTTGCCCTGCGGCTGTGGGTGGCTCACAAAACACAACAGCCTATGTTATGTACATATGTACATATAGCATTATGTATATTGCTGCTACATAATACATGAACGCGCATGCGCCTCAAAAAGCAAGAACAACAAGAACAACAATAGAAGTTTCCTGTAGCCAGCCTTTCATTCAATAGGAAGCCGGGCCCAGGCTTTTGGCCTGACAGGCCTTACGCCCCTGGACACACCCCGCCGACAGCCCCCCCTGCTCCTTGTGTGTGTTCTCATCTGCTTCCGGTTGCGTCACTTGTCAGGCAGGCAGCAGGCGCTGCGTCATTTTATATTTATGTTTGTGTACATATATATATATTTTTATATATATATATATTTTTTTTTTTGATGTCGTCGTAGCTTCAACTTTTATTCAACTTTGCCCTCTGACTTTGCTCAGTCCAAAACCCACCCCCTTCCTTCCTGCATAGGCAGAGCTCTTGACTGCAGCCGCAGCACTTTAATTGAGGTCGCCCCGCTTAACTTAACCAGAACAACAAAGAGAGAGCGAGCGAAAGAGCGAGAGAGAGAGATCCCAAGAGCATCGATGCTGCATTATTTGCATGACGCCCAGGGCTCGCTGCATGACATTCCCACCCACTTTTAGGTTTATGTAATGTTTGTTGTTGTTGTTTTGGCTGTATGTTAAAGTCGTTTCTGGCAGAGAAGCTGCGCAGTCGACGGCGCTGCAAACAGAATTACTTTAAATGCGCATAGCATTATGTAAAGTGAATTTTGCATAGAAAATTCCATTTTAAATGCAATTCACATATATATATTTTTTTTTTTTTGCTGTCTCTGGAGAGTAGGATATCCTCTTGAAATACATTTTTTCACATTAATCATTGCGTTTGCTGCTTCTGCTGTTAACTTAAATTTGTCAGTAGCTTTAGGCCTTTTTTCCGCTTTTTGTGACATTTGAGATAAGATTAATTTGATTTCCTGTTCAACTAAGTTTTTGTCAGTTTGAACAAGAAACATTTGTAAAGTTAGGCAAAGCTGTTTAGTTCTTAAAGATTTTGTGATATAAATAATAAATAAAGGTCGAATTTTGATGAATTTGCGATTTTAGAGGTTTTCATGTAATACAAATTGAATTTCTTGAAAATCTGTTAGTTTTTTTTTTTTTTTTTTTGGAAGAGTTTGAAACCGAATAAAAAAAAAGACTGCAAAATCCTTCTTGGAAAGTTTTTAAGCTTCTGTTTTTAAGAGCCTTAAATTTGTTTTTGTTGTTTTTAAATATCATCAATCAGATATCTAATGTATTTTAAGCAATAATCTGTTTAGTTTCAATGTGGAGGGCTTGCACTTGAACGAAAATCTTAAAGATTTAGTAGGGTATCATTAAAAATATGGTTTTCCAAAGGATTCAGAAAAAGCTTTCGATTTATATCTTCTAGAAAGTTTGTTTTAGGTTCTTAACTTGTATTTTAGTATCCTTATGGTCCTATCTCTGGTTTATTCTTTAATGTTATTTGAATATCTAAGGTGGTTCGATTCTGTCAACTTTTTCTTCTCTATTCTGAATTTAAACTAGTTCCTTAGCAAGAATTTTTCATCCAAGTTCCTATCTCCACTCAAAATATGTTTTTATTCAAAGGATTCAGGAAAAGCTTTGATATAAATATTTTAGATACTATGTTTTGGTTCTTAACTTGTATTTAAGTATCCTTATAGGTCCCATCAACTTTTTCTTCCCTAACCTGTCATAAAACTTGTTTCCTAAAAACACTTCTTCCTTCTCAGTTCTTATCTCTGCTCAAAGTTGATCTTTTCCATCTTGCCTGCAGTCAAGCTGTGTGTGTGAAAAAAACTTGATCCTTGCTATGCTGCTTACTAATTATCCTAGCATATTTTATATGTGTGTTTATGTTGCGTTTCTTATCTAGTTTTTGCGAGCTGTGCCAAGCTGTCATTCTCGTGTCCTTCAACTTGCCAGAGGCGGCTGATGCTCCTGCTGCTGCTGCTGGTGGCTTTAGCTCTCTGATGTTGATAAATTTCACGCCCAACTGCGGCTGCGGCAGCAGCGTACTCAAATTGCTTTGACTTGCAGCAGTCGCAAGTCCAAAGCCCCCGCATTTTGGGTTATCCAATGGGGCCGTTGCCGTTTCAACCCCACCGCCCCAGCAGCAGCAGCCATAGCAATGATTGAATGAAAGGCTAAAAGGGATTTCAGGAATTTCAACTTGCAAAAAGTTGTGCACAACAACAACAAACCTACACACACACACATATACACACAGGCAGCCAGTCAGTCAGCTTTATATACGAGTGTATATATTCAAGGAATACACAGAAATAACCTCAAACAAGGACGTTCGGTGTGCAAAAACTTTTAGCCCAGGCCCAGGCGCAAACTTTTGTGGGTTGGGTGGGAGGCGATGATGTCGTCGTCTCTCTTATTTATATGTATTACATAAGAGACCCCAAACATACACACACACACGCGCAGCACACTTAGACAAAGCAATACCATTCACATACTGTGAGACGGCAGTAATGCAATTTACAGCTCTGGCCATTATCAAAAAGAGAAACACCCAAACCCAAACCCAACCCTATCCACCTGACTGCCTGCCTGGCTGACAGTAAGACCCGGTGTGCACAGTGGTACAAAGTGGAGAAAAACTAGTTTGCTGGAAAATGCATTTAGCAAAGTTCAAAGCGTATTAAAAAAGTTATTTTTTTTTTTTTTAATTTTACCATTAAAATTCTATATATATATATAAAACCCACTGTTCATCTGAACTCTTATACTTTCGACGACCTGCTCAGAGCATTACTTTGGCTCCGTTTTGCAGTTGGCGCAACAAATGTTGCCATTGTTGTTGTTGGAACTTGGTTGCCTGCCCTGCACTTCCCTAACCGGGGCGCACTTTTTAGCTGAATTGATTTTTCGCCTGCCTCACTGCGCATGCCGGGCAAAGGCAACAACATCAAGAGCAGCAGCAGCAGCCGCCGTCGCAGCCGCTCTTTGAATGCAATTGCTTATGAGCATATATATCCCGTATATACATATGTACATGTTATATATACGGTGCTGTCCTGAGTCATCCGCCTGCAACTCCCACTGCAGCAGCAGCAGCGGCAGCAGCAACATTATTTCCAGCAATATCTGGAAACTGCATCGCTACCTTATGTACTAAATGCTATGTAAAAGCATGTGAATGTGCTAGATGGCCATATTTTAAGTGCTTTGGCTTTATGTATTGTATATATGTATGTGTGTTTTGTGCCCGCTGCCTGACGCTTTAAGCGCTTAATGCGGCTTTAAAAATCTTTAGAATACAAAAAAAAAAAGATGACAAAGTATGGGCGGGCTTCAATTCATCAAAAGCAACTTTGTTGGGATCAACGTTTGTATGTATTTAATCGCTAGAAAATGAGAAATTTACAGGAATTATACGGCTTGAATCAGAAAAAATTCTATTTATGTGCTGTTTCCTGTTCCTTTTGGAATAGAATTTCTGGAATAGCTAAGATTTTAGCTATAATGCTTTAAAAAAACATAATTCTTGTGAAACGCGAGCAACATTAACAATTTCGTTGAAGAAAAACTCATTAAGATTTTCACAAGTAGAAAAATGATTTGCTTTTTTTTCTGATGTAAGTCGAAGGGTTGCCACATTGTAATAATCTCAAAAGTGCAGAACAAGATGCGCTTCACTGTTAATCACATGTGTATTTAAAACTGTTCACAGCGATCTCGTATCTTTGAAGCAGCTGGTTCGTGTGACCTTGCAGCTGATTAGGCAACGGCGTCATAAGGCATTCGTCTGTTAATAAACGCTATCATTGCGAATCGATCGTTAAAACCATAGAGGCGGGCCCTTATACGTACATATATTCACGTACATACAAACGTACTTACAAATTTACATAAACGTTTATTTGAGTTATTTCTATTTCTAATAGCATGCCCTTTGCCGCAACTCGTGTGTTTTTTTTGGCGTAGTTAGGAAACGTTTTCTTCGTTTTCATAAAAGGGAAACAATGGATAAGTTTAGCTAAGGTCGCGCCTGTTTTCCCTTGTGTGAAAAAGAAAATAGGCCTGTCATTGGGTGCCGTTGTGCCTTTTTGCGTCGCGTGTTAATTTATTGCAGGGTTGATTTTTCACTCAGGTAGCGCGAACTTACCATTTTTATCTACCTGGGAAATGCGTCGTTAGCAATATATATATATTTATTTTTTTTTGGCCATGTGAACAATCAAACGTTTTGTGTCATCCCCAATAATAACAGCGTGAACAGCATAAACAGTTGCTTGCACTGTTACTTACAGTGAAAGATGTGTTCATAGACCGCCTTGAAGTTAGTTGTTTGGATTGCTTTGTATATGACGGTACGAAGCGCTAATAAATCATTATTTAAGCAACAAATTTGTTATTAGATCAATAACGAATATTGAAATGTAGTTTAGTTGCTCAAACAGCGCTGTTGAACATTCTGCTCTGTTAATTAACATTTTTAGAGATGCACACAGCTTGGCAGCACCGCGATCGCTCGCTCAGCGATCCGGCAGCACTAAATTGAGAGCGCTGCGCTCGTGTTTGGTTACGCGAATATCGGCAGTAAAGCAAAAGAGCAATTAGTAAGAAGCGGCAAAACGATCGGCAACGAAACTGTAGAAAATACAAGCTAAAAGAAGAGATAGAAAAAAAATATTTTTGTGCCACAAAATACACAATACATATAATAATAATTTGCAAGCAAAATAAGTGTGTGTATGTGAGTGTGTAAATATTAAAAGAAAACCGGTTGTTTTCCAAGCAATCTCTTTATCGCTTTACCGGCACCGGCTCTTGTTTAAGTGTGCGTTTGTAAATACGTGTGTGTGTGTGCTCGCAAAAAGAAAAAACTTAAAACATTCGCCAAGTTCTGCCGCGTAAACAGACAACGACGACGACGTCGACAGACGTTCAATTTGGCGCCGTTTCGCGAGTTTTTTTTATTCGGTTTGCCGGTGAAATTTTTCTGTCCTCGCAACAACTGTGTGTGTGTTTTTATTATTAAAGCCAAATAATTTCATGTTGCAGCAGCAACAGAAATTGTTTTGTATCTCACATGTTAGGAAACAAAAGGCGCCCATTTGGCGGCGCTAAGCAAAAGCCGATCCTCAACCGGATACCTCACTTCTCACACTTCAACTTCTTCACCAACAAATTGACAAGGTTTTTTCTTTAAAAACTATTATGCGGAGGTGGGTGGGCGGGGGCTGCCTGCATATGCATACACATACACATAAACACATACATATATATGAAAGTACAGTGATCGCTTGAAAAAATAGAAAGAATGCAAAGTAGAATGTTCAAAAATTTCTGAGTAAAGCGATTACTGTTAAATTTTTAACAAAAACAATAATAAAACGTTTTAGCTGTCAACTGTTTTTACTGATTTATTTGTGTGTTTCTATGTTATTGCAGGTCTACAGAAGAACCACCGACAAACAGCTTCGAAAGGAACTACTACGATCGCAGCCGCCTCATCTATCACGCCAGCAACAACACAGCAGCAGCCGTCGCCACAAACGTTGGCAGCAACATCAATACAACTACCAACAACAACATTCATAGCAACAGCAACCACAATCACAACACAAACAATTTAAACAGCAGCGATAGATCGCGCGCTCGAGATCGATTGTATAGGAATGGTTCAGCAGCAGCAGCAGCCGCAGTTGCAGCAGCAGTTGGTGCGTCAGCTACAAGCAGCAGCAGCAGCAACACAACGACGACGTCAACAACAGCAGCAACAACGACGACAGCAGCAGCAACAACAGGAGCAGCATCAGCTGCTGCAGCAGGCGTGGGTGGTGCAGGGAGTGGAGGTGGTGGTGCAGGTGCAGCAACTGCAACAGCAGCAGCGACGACGCCACTACCGCCACAAGCGTTGGTTGATCGCAGCAACAACAATAACATCATTAACCAAAACCAAACACACACACGCGTACCGCAGTCATGGTACGAAGCTGCTGCTGCGACGACAGCGCATCTAAAAAGTCCTGGTGGCGGTGGCAGTGGCAATGCCGGCGTCGTCTCAGCAGCTGGCAGCATAAGCATGAGCTCACCGATCAATCATCATCCGCATCCTCCACATCATCATCATCACTACAACCACAACAGCAACAGCGGCAGCAGCAGCAACAACACATCCGCCTCGTACTCATCACCCGCCCACACGCACACGATAGGAGCAGCAGCAGCAGCAGCAGCGGCTGCAGCAGCTTCAGCGGTAGCAGCAGCAGCAGCAGCGGCGTCGACGACAACAACAACCGCTATGCACCGCAGCGTTGCGTATGCTGGCAGCGCGGCGGATGAGGCGGCGGCGGCGATGCATAAACAACAACAACCACACCTGCAACACCACAACAACAATAATAACAACAGTAGTAGTAGCAGCAGCAACAACAGTAGTAGTAGTAGTAGCAGAAATGCCGTCGGTGTCAGCAGCAAATTAAATAAGCTGCTCAAAACGGCATTGACAACGTCACGCTGCGGCTCGGAGTCGCCGTCCGGCGGTGGCGGCTCGTCGGGGACGACGACGACAAGTACAATCACAAACAATAGTTTTAGTAGTAATAGTTTAAATAATACAATAAACACGGCCACTCCAACGATGCCAATTGCAGCAGCAGCAACACCTGCCGCAGCAGCAGCAGCAACCGCAACATCAACTGGTGGCAGCAGCGACATTTTAAATGTGGCCGCTGCTCTGGCTGCCGCAGTAACAGATAACAACAACAGCAGCAGCGGCGGCAGCGGTCGTGCGCCGCGTCATCATTTACATGGACGCAGCACAACATCGTCGAGTCGCTCGCATTCGAGATCACCGAGCAGTTATAGCAGTTCGCATAGCTCATCATCGGCATCATCGCATACATCGTCGCATTCGCACGCGTCCAGCCCCATAGCGGGCAATTGTGCCGATGTGGGCGGTGTTGGTGGTGCCAGTGGTGGTGGCACGACATCGCGCAGCTCACGCGTCACAGCAAACAGTAAGACAATTCTTATTTTAATAAAAATGATTTTACTAACAATATAATTCTTCAGGCACTTCTTCAAATCCCAGTGGCAATGCTGGCGGCGGCGGTTGTGGTTCATCGAGCAGCAGCAGCAGCAGTTCGAGCAGCAGCAGCAGCTCATGTTTGGCCGCCAATCCGGTGGTGCATTCCGAAGATAATCGTCCGCTTGCGATACGCGTACGTAACCTGCCCGCACGTTCCTCGGACACATCCCTTAAGGATGGTCTCTTTCACGAGTACAAAAAGCACGGCAAGGTCACGTGGGTCAAAGTTGTCGGCCAGAATTCGGAGCGTTATGCTCTGGTATGCTTTAAGAAACCGGACGATGTCGAAAAGGCGCTGGAGGTCTCACACGATAAACACTTCTTTGGCTGTAAAATTGAGGTCGAACCCTATCAGGGTTACGATGTGGAGGATAATGAATTTCGGCCCTACGAAGCCGAACTCGATGAATATCATCCGAAATCGACGCGCACCCTATTCATTGGCAATCTGGAAAAGGATATTACGGCCAGTGAGTTGCGTGTGCATTTCGAGAGCTTCGGTGAGATCATCGAGATCGACATCAAGAAGCAGGGTCTGAATGCCTATGCCTTTTGTCAGTATTCGGATATTGTGTCTGTGGTCAAGGCCATGCGTAAAATGGATGGCGAACACTTGGGCAGCAATCGCATTAAGCTTGGCTTTGGCAAATCCATGCCAACGAATTGTGTTTGGATCGATGGCTGTGGCGAGAAGGTCTCCGAGTCGTTTCTTCAGTCACAATTCACACGATTCGGCACGGTTACTAAGGTCAGCATAGATCGGACGCGACAATTGGCCTTGGTGCTGTACGATCAGGTGCAGAATGCCCAGGCAGCTGTCAAGGATATGCGTGGCACCATTATGCGTGGACGCAAGCTGCAGGTGGACTTTGCATCACGTGAATGTCAGGATGCCTTCTACGAAAAGCAGGAGAAGCAGCAGCAACCACAAACACCACAGCAGCAGCAACAGCAGCCGACACCACAGCAGCAACAGCCTCCGCAACCACAACAGCAACAACAACAACAACAACAGCCACCGCAACCACCACAGCAACCAAATGCGGGTAAGTAAAGATGGATCTCAACCTTGCAACATCTCTTATATTCTGCATTTTTTTTTCGTCTAGGTTCCGCCTCTTCGCGCTTTAATCGCTATGAGTCATCAACGCAGTCACGATCGCGTGCCTCCTCCTTTAGTCGTCCCAGCTCGAGCGAAATCTGCTCGCCGGGCGGCGGCGGCAACACACCAGGAGGTAGTAGCTCTACAGCTGCACCACCAGCAAGCACCACCAACCCCAGCAGCAGCAGCATCTCGGCAAGCAATGCAATGCCAGCGCCAGGTGGAGCAACGCCGACAGCATTGCCCTCGACACTTGGCAATCAGAGCTCGTCGATGCCCATGTCGCCGGCTGCGTTGGCTCAGGCGCGTTTGCGTATGGCACGCAATGCACGGCACACCGTTGACTTTCGGCACATTGAGGATAGTCCGGCGGCGATGGACGATGCGGATGCGGGGGGAGTTATACGCTGCGATTCGCCGGTAATTGCTCGACTTGGTCCAGCCGTGAATAGCAGCAGTGGAGGAGGAGGAAATCCAAGTGACAACACGCTCGAGATGAACAACAGCAGCAATAATAATCGCCGACGTTGTGGTAAGACAAATGTAGATTTGCGCCATCATGTGCACAATCAACGTTTCCCATTGCCAGACAACAACCAACTCGAGGAATGCCCGTCCAGTGGTGATGAGGGCGTGGTCAGTCCGCGCAAGCGCATCAAAATGGATTACCATCATCATCCTCCACATCATTCCAATGCCAGTGCGGTAAGTTTTTGAATCTAACAAAATCACCCAAATCAGTTTTTAATCTTTTTGTCCGTTCTTTTAGCAATCGCAACTGCTGGAGCAGAACAGCGATATGTCGTCCTCTGGCCATAACAAGCCCAGTCCGCTGTTGTCCAACTGTGATGTCATACACGATCCGCTGAATCGCAAAAGTGAAATACGCCGTGTCTCTGAGGCGGGTAAATTTTCAGCTGTTGCACCACCGCCACCGCCTTCTTCGCAGCAACAACATCACGGCAGCATGATGCTTAGCTGTCGCCGGCCATCGATTGATGTGGGTGCGCTCTCGGCGCTCTCGAATTCATCGGCATTTCGTCATGGTCTGGTCGGTGCGAGTAGCATGGAACAGCAGCATATGATGAATGCATCGCTGGCGGCTAAACGAAGACGTGTTGCAAGCACAAGCTCAGCATTGCAGCTGAATCAACCGCAGTCCTCTTCGCTGCAGCAACAGCAATCCTCCGCCAACTTAACGAGCTTGACGCCGTCGCTGGCAGCACCCACGCCCAACGATGACTATCATCATCATGCGTCGCGTGGACGCGGCCATCAGCTACATTCCCATCATTCCCATGAGGCCAGTGGTGGCGAGAGTGCCGATGGTTCACGTCCTGGCACGCCGCTGTGCGATGAACGACCGGAAATTCTGCCCACGGAGCCGCGACGTTTGCCACCGCCGCGAGAGCGTGCTCGGGAACGTGTCCGGGATGTTATGTGGTTGCCGTTGCCCAAATTTGGTGTGCTCTTCTTTCAGCAGCAGCAACGAAATGCGGGCAGCGGTTGCAACAGTAGTGTTGCCGGCTATTTGCAGCAGTTGAATTCAACGAGTGCGCTACTCGGCAACAACAACAATAGTGGTGGCAACAACTCTAGTCTTAGTGCTGCGGCATTGTCGTCCAGCGGCTGCTCCTCATCGGCATCCAGCTTATCGTTTTTGCCCAGTCCCTCCTCGCGCTACTGGCGCTCCAATCATCATCACCAGCAGCAGCAGCAACAGCACCACCAACAACAGCAGCAGCAGCATCACCATCAGCAGCAGCAACATCAGCAACAGCAGCAGCAATCATCGTCATCGTCTGGTCTCATGTCCAGTCCGTTACGTCCACGTTCACTTAGCTCCAATTCAAGCGATTCTGATGTTGCAAGTGGACAAGCAGGCGGCAGTCCAACATTGGATGAGCGATTGCGCAACTTTGAGGAGAACTATGAGCGCTGGTCGGGCGGCAGTAGTAGTACCAACAACAACAACAACAACAGCACTAACAACAATCCAAGTGCGAGCCATGGCCATAGTCACAGTCATGGTCATGGTCACGGCAGCAGCAGTCAGTCGAATACACCCTCCTGGCAGCTCTCCATGCACACAACAAATCTGGGTGGCCTGAGCTCATCGTCACATCTGGGCGGCTCGGGGAATAGCAACAGCTCTAGCGGCACTGTATCCAGTACGACGAGCAGTTCACGTCACAAGTTCTTGGACATTGATGAACTGCAGCCGTCGGACATTGTCAAATCCCTGCTAGCCAAGAAATCGGTATTCGATGATGATTTCCAGCGTCTGAAGAAGAATCAATGGTATGAGCCGGCATCAACGGACTTCAGTACGGGCAGTGGAACGTCTGGCTTGGCCCGCCATGGTGGCCTGTGCAGTGGCAACACCTCGCCAGCGTTACCCAATCTGGCGGCGACTAAGACCACACCCATTATTGCCAACTGCACGACCAGCAGCGGCGGCGGCAGCAGCAGCGTTAGCACCTGCAAAACAGCTGGTAGTTTGTTGCAACGTTTGAGCAGTTTGTCGCCAATGAACTCACCGCAGGCCTCCATGTCGCCCTACAACAGCCCATCGCCGTCGCCCTCTGTCACCAATGTGGCAAGCAAACAGCCTTGTCTAACTAACATCAGCGGCAGCAGTGGAAATGCGTCATCAACAGCAGCAGTGTCGTCAGCAGCAGCAGTGTCAGCAGCAGCAGCAACAATAGCTGCTACAACAGCAACAGCAACTGTTGCTGCTACAGCTGCAGCTGCCAGCAAAGGTCTACAATATCCATTTCCAAGTCACCCGCCATTGCCAAATACAGCAGCACCACCGCCCGCCGTGCAGCCGGCACCACCACCGCCACCGGAGCTACCGAAAACCACTAAAGCACCCACCAACAGCAGCAGCAATCAACAGCTTAGCAAAAGTCTTAGTGTGCCTGCTGCAACCAGCGAAACGCGTTCTGTGCTGCACAAGTCCAATTCGGTACCCGGCAGCAATAATGTGGGCACCACCAACACTGCAACCAGCAGCAGCAGCAGCAGCAACAGCTCATCCTCCAACGGTAACAGTTCCTCAACAACAGCAACAGCAACATCAGCAACAACAACAACAACAGCCACATACGTACAAAAGCCAACGCCAAACAATTCGCTGGATGAAGTGGAGTCCTCCAAGGGTCACCATAAGAGTTCAACCAGTTCCTCCTCCACATCATCGTCGGGGCATTGTGGCTCCTCCAAAAAGAACAGCAGCAGCAGCAGTAGCAGCGGTGATAAATCACATGGCCACAGCAGCAAGCACAACAATCGCTCGGATTCTGATAAAAAATCGAAAAAGAGTTCCTCCTCGTCATCAACCACCTCCAGTTCTACCTCCGCCTCCAGCTCTGATAAGCGTAAGAATTCGGTTACCTCTCAGCATTCCTTCAAATCGGCATCAACACCGAAAATGGAGGATGAGAGCAGTGAGTCGGATGCGCCTGCAGAGAAACCTGAAAAACCAGAAAAGGAGCGTGAGAAGGATAAAGAGAAGTCGTCGCAACACAAGGAGCGACAGGAGAAGCGTGATAAGGAGCTGCGCAAGCAGCACGAGCGTGAGGAAAAAGAGCGCAAAGCGCAGGAAGAACGCGAGGAACGCAAGGCCAAAGAAGAGAAAGAAAAGGAAAAGGAGCGAGAACGAGAGCGTGAACGTGAACGCAAGGCTCAAGAAGAGCGAGAACAAAAGGAGCGTGAAGAGAAAGAGCGTGAGCAAAAAGAGCAGCGCGAGAAGGAGCAACGTGAGAAGGATCAGCGTGAGCAAAAAGAGCAGCGGGAGAAAGAGCAGCGGGAACAGGAGGCACGCCTGTCACGCATGCGCGACTTGTCTGCCTATCACAAGAACAAATCCGATGCCAGCTCCGAGGCGAGCAGCTTCTATGCTCACAATGCCACCACCGCAGCTGCCGTTACTACCCCCACTGAAAACCACAAGGAGAATGCAATGGATATAACAGCGACAACTGTAGCGGGAGCAACTGCAACAGCAGCCACCCCAGCAACAGCAACCGTAGCATCCTCTGAAACCAGCAGTAAGGAACGTTCACGCAAGTCCTCACACACTTCGCCTGGACCAACAACTGGTCGGCATCACAAGCGACGTCTTAGCTCCCAGGACAGCAATCACAGCAATGGCGGTCATGCGACACAAAATCACGAAGATTACGCCAAGCGCATTCGCATGGAGAGCAGCAGTAGTAGCAATCCGCATCCAAATCCTAATCAAAGCCAAAGCAATCATCATCATTCTCACCATCAGCGATCTCTTGGCGATCGACGCGACTCCAAGGAGCACAAGAGCAGCAGCAGCAGCACTGGCTGTAAGGAGGAGAAAACCAGCTCCTCCACCTCCAAGTCGCACAGCAGCAGCTCGAAACATCATCGTCGTGACAAGCATCACAGCAGCAGCAGCAAATCTGCAAGCAGTGAACACCACCACAATCATGTTACAGAAACTGAAACCGTCAAGCAACATACCACAACAACAACGACGACGACGACGTCGACGACGCTCAACACCAGCGAGGAGGAACAGCAGCAACCGTTGGCGTCGTCCACGCAACAACAACAGCATCCAACGCCGCACAAGTCGCAACGTGATCGTGATCGTGATCGTGATCATCACCATGGTCATCATGGCAGCTCGTCATCGTCGTCGCGACACAAGAGCAAACGTGAGCACCATCATCATCGTGAGAAGAAGCGACACTCCATTGCCGAATCCACGAATACAGATGAGGAACCCACACACAATCCACACAGACGCATCTCGGCAGCGGGCAGCTCAGCGGGCGAGATGAGCAGCAGTACAAGCAGTAAGCCACAGCAGCAACACTCCTCCTCGCAACAGCAGCAAGAACAACATTCCTCGCAGCAACAACACCAAGCGTCGTCACAGCAGCAACATCATCAACACCATCGTCATCACCATCATCGCCGCAGCATGGAGCGCAAATCGTCGAGGGGTTCGGATGATTGTAATGCCTCGAACAAGAGTGCAACATCACAAACGCGCAAAATGATGCTCAGCTCGGCCGATTCGGATGACACCGATGATCTATCCAAGAAGCATTCCATATTCGATATACCCGATGATTGCCCCAATGTCTCCATGTACGACAAGGTGAAGGCGCGCAGTTGCAAGAATATGCAGCGACAGGCAGAGGAGAAGAAAATCAAGGCCAAGTTCTCGCAGCTGAAGAAATCGCGTGCCAGGAAGAAGCGCTCGACCAGCTATGATGGCGATAGCGATACGGAATTCGAGGATCGTATGCATCATCATCATCATCATCGTAGTAGCGGCAGCAGCAGTTTCCGTAATCATGGCGGCCTCAGCAGCAGCGATGATGACAACGATGATGATGAAGGCTATCATCGCAAGATGTCGCACAGCCGCATCTTCTCCGACTCGGATGCTGATGCCGAGGAGGCAGCTCTCAATGCTAGTCGCATGCGCCAGCAAATGCAACAGAATTTGCGCCGGCTATGCGATGGCGACGATAGCTCTGAGGATGAGATACGACGCACCGTCGTTAGTCATTCGGTTAAGCGAAATTGCCTATCCACTCGCATTGCTTCCGACTCGGAATCACAATCGCAGCCGGCACCTCCAGCCCCAGCGGCGGAGATCATAAAACAGGAGCCGGAAATAAAGCAGGAACAGCTTTCCGACAACGAACTGCCCAAGTTTACCAACAAGTCACGACACAATTCGCACTCCTCCACCGAAGAACGCAAGCTCGTTAAAACGGAATTCAAGAAGGAATACTCTCTAAATGAATATTTCAATTCGAGCTTCACGGACTATGTGAGTGATGCGGCGGCGGCAGCAGCGCATGGCAAGATTAAGGATTACTCGCCAGAGACGCGCAAGAAGCACAAGAAGAGCAAAAAGCGTATAAAATCTGCAGCAGATGCTGCTGCTGCTGTTGTTGTTAACAGCAGCAGCAGCATATTTGATGCTGTCGCCGATTGCAAGACGAACAACAACAAGTTCGATAGCTTCGATGAGCTCAAATCGGAGCATGGCGTTGTTACAACAGCAGCTGTTGCCACCTTGGATGTCACGTCACCGATTGCAGCATCAACAACTGCCAGCGAGCGACGCAAGCATAAGGAGCGCAAAGAAAAGAAACGCGAGAAGCTGCGGAATATGAGTGAAACACATGCAAGTGTTGGCGGCTCCGTGGAACAGTCGCATCCGCCGCAGCCCATCAGCGAAAAGCTGTCCAAGGAGGAACGCCATCGGCTTAAGAAATCGAAGAAATCCAAGAGCTTGGATACCTCCGCACGGCTATACAATGCCAGCAGCAGCGTGAGCACGCCCAACATACTGGCAACACCGACTGCACGCGAATCCTCGTCCAAGCGCAGCGAGGACAAAATGGAGGATATCTTTGGTATTATCTCCGACGAGGAGGAGGAAGAAGAGGAATCACAGCTTACGGATGAACACACAGACACGACCAAAGTGCAGCTGTCTACGACGGGACCAATGGTCTCGGCAGCATTGCAAACATACAAACAAGAGACGTCGCTGAGTGTTAACAGCAGCAACAAAGAGCTGCCACAGCAGCAGCAGCACCAACAGCATTTGCAGCAGCAGCACCAGCAACTGGAAGATTTGGAGTTGGAGCGCAGTGAGCGTGAGCGTCATCGCAAGGAGAAGCGCGAGAAGAAACGACGCGAGAAGTCGGCACGCGAGCAGCAGCATCAGCATCAACAGCAGCAACAACATCAGCAGCAGCAACAGGTTGCTAGCAAGTTGGATGACGACAACAGCGTTGACATGGATGAGGCAGGTCGTGCCCTAGAAGCGCAACTCATGGACGATTATGAGAGCAGCAATAAGTTGCCCGAGGATGCAACACCTTCTACGGCGACCACTTATCGCAGCGATATGACCGATGTATTCCGTTTCTCCGACAACGAGGACAACAATCCGATCGAACAACATCATCAACGAGTGCAAGTGTCCAGCGAAAAGGAATCATCATCGGGTCACAAGAGCAAGGACAAGAAGAAAAAGAAGAAGCGTTCCAAGGAAGAGAAGCAAGAGAAGCAGGAAAAGCATGACAAACATGACAAGCAACAGCAGCAACAGTTGCAAATGCGTCGAGAAGCAGCAACAGCTGCCGCTGCTCCTCTTGCCGGCTCGCTCACCATCAATGTCCAGGCGGCCTCTAAGCACGCCGATGAGCAATTGGAAAGGGAATCCTCCAAGCGCAGCTCGCCACTGTGCAAGCCATCGCCCAGTTTGCCCTGTCTCCTGGGCGATGATGATGACGACGAGCCGCCGCCCATGCCACCGTTGCCTTTGCCAAAATCCGCCACGAGCATCAGCAGCAACAGCAGCAACAATCGCTTGGCAAAAGATTCTCTATCCCCGGCACGTGAGAAGCCGCGCTTGATTAGTCCAATACCAAAGACGCCAACTATCAACCAGAGCAACAGTTCCATGCTATCCACACAATCAGCAGAGACGCCTGTAAGCAGTGGTGCTGCACCACTGGTGACCACACCAACCTCCTCTACGGCTGCAGCCGCTGTTGCTGAACCCAAAGCGGACACCTCACCCACCAGCGCTGCCTTGGCCAAAAAGAAGGAGATCTTTATACCAGGTTTCGATGGACAACTCGACGACAAGATAAGTGAATCGGCCGTTCAGTCCATATCTGCAGAATTCAACACTGTGTTGCTGGATTCGCATGCAGATGAACCCAAGATTCCAGTGGCGTCACCACCTGGCGTTCTAATAAAGGAGGACAGCAAGTCACGTGTGACCATCTCACAGGAGGAGACAGAGAGTGCCGTTTCGGCGCTTCTAGGCGAAAGCTTTGGTACCTCTTCCACAACGGATTACTCGCTGGACGGCATGGATGATATGACAGCTTCTGTCACAGAAGTTGTTGTTGCCGAACCCGATGAGGAGGCAGCTTTAGCTGCTAAAGCCATTGAAGCGGCCGTCCAAGAAGATGTCATCAATATCAATGAGCCGGAGCCGGAACAGGAAACGGAACCCGAAAATGAACCCGAACCAGAGCCACCAATTGTCTCTGTGGGTGTGGTCCTCGATGCAGAGGAGGTCAACAAAGCGGTTCTCAGTTTGCGCGAAGATATGGACATCAAGGCGGATACGCCACAATCCGAACGTGATCTGCAGATCGATACAGACACCGAGGAGAACGCCGACGAGGCCGATAGCAGTGGACCTACCTTAAAGATTGATGAGACGCCAACACAACAGCAAGAGCAACAGGACAACAGCAATAGTAGCAACAGTTCGTCGGAGAAATCCAATCGCTGTGCCAGCAAATCACCTGAACTCAAGTTGAGGAAGTCGTCGCCAGCAACACCACCGCAGCCGACAGTGATTACGAAGATGCCGTTACTATTGCCAATGCCACCAACTGTTGCTGCTGCACTGGCCATCAACAACAACAATTGCAATGTCTCTGCCCGTCCGTCAGCTCATAAAATTGAGCCACCCACCATTAGCAAGTTGCAACAGCCGCTGGTGCAACCGGTGCAAACAGTGTTGCCAGCACCAACGACTAATGTTGCACCACCAACATCAGCAGCAGCAACAGCTGCCGCCGTCGCTCGGCCCCCGACGCCCGTCATTAATTTGGATTTGTCGAATGTTATGGCCAATTGCTCGAGTACAACAAGCAATAGCTCGAGTACGCTATCCTTTGGCAGTCCAACAGCAACACTCAAGACAATGCCACAGGCGTCGACGCCCAAGCAGACGCAAGCCACAACACAACAGCAACAGTTGCCACAGCAGCAACAGTTGCCGCAACGCACGCCGTCGTTGATTATGCAACCACCAACAATCTCAATACCAGAGCAAGCACCGCATTTTGTAGTGCCACATCTGATATTGTCACCACAGCAACAGCAACAACATGCACAACAGCAGCAGCATTCGGGTCCACCGGGCGCCTTTATGATGGGCATGCGTGCACCATCGCCACATAGTCCGCTGTTGTCACCGGGACGCGGCGGTACGCCCAATCGACAGCTTAGTCCAGCAGCTGCTCGGCCAGTTGTGACAACACAGCAGCAACAGCAACAACTGTTGCACTCGCCCACTGGCAGCAACAGTCTAAATATGAGTCCGTTGCCCAGTCCCACATCGCGAGCTAATGTTGTGCCCTCAGCAACAACAACAACATCGCCAACAACCAGCGTTAAGTTGCCCAACACACCCAACAGCTATATGTCGCGACAGCAGCAGCAGCAGCAACAGCCACAGCAACAACAATCACAGCAGCCAAAGTCAGTCATCGAGCTGCAATCGGCTGCACCAACAACTACGCAATTGCTGCCGTTGCCAATGCCACTGCAGAAGATGCCACCATTGCCGGTGTCGCATCATCCGACAATCATTAGTAAAGTTGTCACTGTGCAGCCGCAGCAGGCGATACAAAGCCAGTTGACAAACTCACCGCCTATGGGTAGTCTGCCGCCGCACAAGAATTTGCATGTAAATGCACAACAACACCATCAACAGCAACAGCAGCAGCAACAACAACAACAGCTCTCACCTCAAATGTTGTCCAAGATGAACGCGCAACAGCAGCACCAACATCAGCAGCAGTTGCAGAAGTATATGCATGTGCATCAGCAAATGTTAAATCGCAAGCCGACGCAGCAGCAGCAACAACAACAGCAGCAGCAGGCGGTACAGTTGCAGCAGCAACATATGCAACATCCGCCATTGTCGCCAGGTGTTCATCATTCCCTGCCCACACAGCAGCAGCAACAACAGCAGCATCACCAACAACAACAACAACAGCATCATCAACAGCAGCAGCAACAACAGGCGCGTCAACAATATCAAGCTCAACAGCAGCAACACCAACAGCAGCTGCAACAGCAACATCAACAGCAAATGCATCAACACCAACAACAGCAGCAACTTCACATACAAAAGTTGCAGCAACAATTGCAAACAGCTCAGCAGCAGCAACAGCCGCTTAGTCACTTGACGCCGCCACCTCCGATGTTTGCACAGCAGCAGCAGCAGCAACACCATCAGCAACTGCCCCGCAACTTGCAGCAGCAGCAACAAGTGAGTCCAACGCCAAGTTCACACAGCTCGCAGCACAGTCCACAAGCCCAGCAGCAGCAGCAACATCCATCAGCAGTAATGGTTCGTTCATCGACTCAACAACAACAGCAGCAACAACAACAACAACAAACGCTCAATGTTATACAGAGCGCACCGCCAGCACAAAAGATTATTGTGCAACAACAGATTGTGCCTGCACCACTACCAACCGCCGCATCCATGCACTATCCACAGCCGAAGGAGACAGCATCGGTTGTGGAAACATCATCATCTTCACCCGTGTTGCCACTCAAGACATCCGAAAGTGTATCGGTAATTCGGACTCCAACACCTACCATAAACTTGGCTGGCTCTCCGCAAGCAAGCAAGGCAGCAGCTGGTATTGTTGGTGCATCATCTTCACTGCTCACCGAGGAGAATGTGATTAAGATATCGCAACCCAAGCAGGATGAGCTTATCGAGCAGGACTCGAAGGAGGTGGACAGTGATTATTGGTCGGCCAAGGAGGTTAACATTGATAGTGTTATCAAGAAACTGGATCCAACAACAGCTGCAGCGGCCAAAGAAGACAAGCGTGCAGCACCACAGCAACAGCAACTACCAACGCTGCCAGTGGAGGAGACAACAAGACCAACAGAACCTTCACCAACAGCAGCAGCAGCTGCAATTGCCGCCAACAATGATCACGATACCGAGGATGAGACTGAGACGCGTCAGTTGAGCATTAAGGCCCTAAAACTTGGACGACCGCCCAGCGCACGCGGTGGCACTGCCAAGCGTGGACGGCAACCGCGTGGTGCCAAGGCCAAGCAAGCTGCTGTCGTCTCCGGTTTGCCTGCAAATCCCAATGATGCCAGTCTGCTGCTCTCACCCGGCGACAATGGTGTTCATACACGTTTGCGGAAACCGGCAACAGCACCAGTGACACGTGGACGCAAGGGCAGGCCGCCGCGTAATTTGCTGCTGCAACAGCAGCAATTGCAACAGCAACAGCTAGCACAACAACAGCAGCAGCAGCAGCAACAGTCGCAGCCTAAAGAGATTGTACCCACAGCAGCGGCGACAGTAACGCCAGTTCCTGTGCCCACAGCAGCGGAGAAGAAGGCACGCAATCAGGCTTTGACACAGGCCAGCGGCACTAGCCAGGATATTTATGAGTTCAATGATGATGCATGCGATGCAGCAGAACCCAAGGTGAAGGCAACCACAATTATCAGTGCAGCAGCACCACCAGCACCGGCAGCAGCAGCACCAGCAGCAGTTACAGTAACACCAACAGTTGTTGCAGCTGCAGCAGCTGCTGAGGAAACGCGTCCACGTCTCATCTTAACCATAAACAAGCTGAAGAACAGCAGTGAGCTAGAGGCACAACAACCAGAACAACAGCAGCAGCAACAACAGCAGCAGCAGCCACAGCCCCCGCTGGACCACAACTCAGATAGCTGTGAATCCACAAATACGCGCAAATCTCGTCGTCTGCAGGAGAAGGAAGATCGTAGCACTGTCGATGACATCATCGAAGATGTTGTGCGCAATACAAACACGCAACAGCTACAGCAACAATTGCAACAACAGCAGCAGCAGCAACAGTTGCCCAAGGGCGCACAAACACCACCTCGTCGCTCCGGTCGCAATGCACAGGCAAAGAAAACAGATGCAGCACAAACGCCCAATGCTGTTGGCAGACCGAGACGTTCTAAGGATCGCAAGACAATAGCTGAGCTGCCGGCTGGCATGCAGGAGGAGGCAGCAACACCAGTGTTGCCAGCGCCTGTAGTAACAGCATCAGCAACACCTTCCGCAGCTTCAGTTGTTGTTGAACCACAACAACAACAACAGCAGCAAAAGCTGCCAGAAGTCAAGGAAACACTACCACCACCAGCACAGCCAACCACAGTAGTTGAACAACTACCACCACAGCCAACACCACCACCTGTAGTTCTCTCCAAACCGACACCACAGCATCCGAAGAAGAAGGCAATTGCTGCCGCCGAAATCGAATCGTATCAGGCCATAAACTCATCCATGCCGCCAATGCATCAAACGGCTGCACCAGCGGCAACACAAAAGATCACGGGCGGTGCTGCGGATGCAGTGAGCAAGGCATTGATTGATCCGGTTACGGGCATCATAACGGCCGGAATGCCGCAGGGCAAGGAGGGTAATTTGCCGGCAGCAAATGCAGCAGCGCCAGCCAACAGCAGCACGGAGCCAGCCTCAATGCTGCAGCAACAACAACAGCAACAGCATATGCAGCAACAGCATCAACAACAGCAGCAGCAACAGTTGCAAATCAGTGCCACAGTTATTGCACCTGCTGCCACACCAATAACAACATTGAGCAAGCCGGTGCAGTTGCAAGTGCATGACAACAACAAACAACAACCACTTAGTGTGCTGGTCAAGAGCAATGTTGCGCCCAACACAACACAGCCCACGCTGCTCATACAGCAGCAACAACAACAACAGCAGCTGCAACAACAACAACAACAGTTGCCCAACAAACAGCCTGTTGTGCTCACAACTGTCTTGCAACATGCGCAACACAGCACAGTGCGTCCACCACAACCACTCAAGGCGCATGTGCTCAATCGCGAGAAGAATCTACAACAGCAGGCGCAACAGCAGCAACAACAACAGCAACAATTGACGCCTAACAAACAACAACAGCAAACACCACCGCCTCCGCATGCTGCGCACATGTTGGTCACAGATGCTGCTGGCAATCCCCAGCTGTTGCAGCCAAATATGGCGCGTCACCTGCTGGGACAACAACAGCCTCCAACACCACAGCAACAGCATCTCCTAGTGAATATTCCACCACCAGCAGCGCATTCGCCACACTCGCCACGCATAACAGCCGCACAACAACAACAACAGCAACCCAATCCAACACCACTGCAACAGCAGCAACAGCAACAGACATTGGTCATCAAGCAGGCTAATGCTGCAGCAACAGCACCACATCCACAAATATTGCATGTGGTTAGCTCAAAGGCTTCCGTGTTGCCACAACAGCATCAACAGCAACAACAACAACAACCTAACCAGCAGCAGATAGGCAAGCAAAACTTTGGCTATGCTCAACAGGTACCGCCACCACAACAACAACAACAACAGCCAACGGTGGTGCAACAGCAACTGTATAAACCACCTGTGCAGCAACAGAAGAGTTCACCACCCGTACAGCTGACACCACATAATCTGCTGTTGCCGGCACATCATCCGGGTTTGTTGTTGCAATCCAAGCCAGCAGCGGTACATCTCCAACCACAGCAGCATCAATTGACACCATCACCGCCACCGGGCAAACCCAATCCGGTGGTGCACAATTTGCAGACGGTGATGATGCCTGGTAATATTGGCAGTCCGCCGCCGTTGAAACCCGGACAGCAACAAGCCAATCCAGCTGCAGGTATGTTTTCTGCTAATAATTCTCTTGATAACTTTCAACTCATGTTGCAATTCTCCTTTACAGTTATGCGTACTGCCATACCGAACATCAGTCCGCAGGGGCAACCGCGCGTCTCGCCATTGGTACTGCCACCGGGCATGCCCGGTGTGCCACCATTCGATGCCAGCATGGTAAGTTCAAGATTTTATAATATAAATACTAATTTCATAATTAAGATTGCTTTGCTAAAGAGCTTAACTTACTAACTGACTAACCTTTAACTTGCCAACCCCCACTTTCAAAATGGACGCAGCATGATCTGGGCGCGTATGTAAGCGGTCGTTGCACACAGAGTCCACCGCCCGCCCATCAACAGGCATCGCCCATAACACCGGTAATGCACAAGTTTTACATGCGGAACTTTGAAGTAGCGTAACCCAAGTCCCCCTCGAAAACTAACAATCTAACAGAAATCTTTCCTGAAATCAAATTCTAATCTTTGTCTTCATCTTTAATTACAGAATGATCCCACATATCGTGGTGTGGCTGCAATGCTGTATCAGCATCATATGATGCGCAGCGGTGACTACGATGACAAAATGATAAGCAACAGTCCACCGCTGGAGCTGCGTCGTCCGGGCAGTGGACCACCGCGCACCATTGCTGTGCCGCATAGCTTGCAGAGTCCACAGGATCGCACCGCAGCGGGTAAGCAAAGAAAACATTTTAATCTAAATAAAAAACTTGACTCACATTTTTATATTCCTTTCCAGACTCACCGCAAATGGCTCAGGTGTATGTGCATAATGCGCGCATTCCGCACACGCTGTTCAATGAGATGCGTGGCGGTTACTATGAGGGTAGTGGCATACAGCTAGAGCCACCGCCGGCACATCGAGCGGCAGCTTCGATAAGTGTTGTGGTGCCACCACCACCATCTGTAGCTGCTGGTAGCCCGTACATTAGTGGCGGTGCTTCCGTCTCGGTGTCACTGCATCCCAGCCAGGCCAAGCTCCTGGAGCAGCGCGAACGTGAACGTGAAAACGAACGGCTATCCATGGCGGCAGCAGTTGGTAAGTATTCAACAAGATATAAACCCCAACAATCAGCGTCTAAGACTCATCCTTATCTCCAATTTGTAGCCAAGCAACAGCAGGATCATCTGTCTGCGCCTGTGCTGCATGGCGGCATGGAGCTGCCTGGACAACAACCAACACCACAACCGCCAGCAATGCCACCACCACCAGGTGATTCGCTTGTCACGCTGCTACAACGCTATCCAGTCATGTGGCAGGGTCTGCTGGCGCTCAAAACCGATCAGGCCGCAGTCCAAATGCACTTTGTGCACGGAAATCCGAATGTGGCACGCGCATCATTGCCCAGCCTGGCGGAGAACACAACGCCATTGTTGCGTATCGCACAGCGTATGCGGCTCGAGCAGACGCAGCTGGAGGGCGTTGCCAAGAAGATGCAGGTGTGTACAAATTACAATTAAGAAAAGAAGTTTTCAAACTTAACTAACCAACTTTCCTTTAGGTGGACAAGGAGCACTGCATGCTGCTTGCGTTGCCATGTGGACGCGATCATGCAGATGTGTTGCAGCATTCGCGCAATCTACAAACCGGTTTCATTACCTATCTGCAACAGAAAATGGCTGCTGGCATTGTGAATATACCAGTGCCCGGTAGTGAACAGGCTGCCTATGTTGTGCATATATTCCCTGCTTGTGATTTCGCCAACGAGAATCTGGAGCGTGCTGCGCCCGATCTTAAGAATCGTGTCGCTGAGTTGGCGCATCTATTGATTGTCATAGCCACCGTCTAGCCGGGCGGCAGGCTACCATCGGATTTAGATATGAATACAACAACAACAACCGGAAATGTCTTTTTCAATTACCAGCCAGAACCATACAACAGCTAACACAACAACAACAACAACTGAATCAATACACATGTAAAGTAACAAAGAAAAAACCAACCAATAATTCAACAACAACAACAACTACCAACTACATCAAACAAAAACAAGTTACGCTCTTCTAGTATCTTAAGTAATTTTAAATAGCAATTAAACAAAACACAACAAAGTTTAAGGAAGCAAAAACAAAAAAGAAAACCTTAAAACAAAAAGTAAAGATGAAAGTAAAAAATGCAAACTTTATTGAATATATAAATAGATGCAAGAATGAGAGAAAAATAGAGAGAGGGAGTGAAAATCATATTTGAGTCCAAGCTCATGCAGTAAAATGATCAAATATTTGATGGCAACTATCAGATGATCTAATGTAAATCCGTTAAAGAAAAACACGTAAACAGAACCCCAAAAAACAAAAAAATATTTGTCAATCATATTCGATTCGTTTTATGTTTTCTTAAAATATACATATTAAATAATTTAATAACTTTTTGAAAGCTTGCAAAGTATCGTTAAGTTTGATCTCAAGAAAGTTTAAATATTTTTTTTTTGCCTAATTTAAAATGAAAATGATAATGAAAAAAGAAAACAAAACGAATGTGAATGAAAAATGCTTAAAGAAAAAAAAAGCCTAACTGTTTACTGTACTACATACTACTACCTACATACATACAAGCATACATATATATACCTACTATCCTCTTAACAACAAAAAAAACGAAAACAAAAAAGAGTAACAAAACAACACGTTTATGTTTTTGATTGGTGAATAACTTCACACACACAAACACAAAAGATACACATATGCGCCCCATGCCCAGTTTACTGCTCGCATTTTACAAAGTTTCGACGCTTTAATTAAGTACTACTTAGGTAGGGATCCTATAGAGAGTTGCACTACAACAACACCTATTCTTTAATTATTTTCAAGTTTGTTCCTCGGCTTCATGTGATGCATGATCCAACCAAACCTGTGGCCTGTGTCGCATGGACCCGAAGAACGCCATTGAGCGCCACCTGACGCCAACAACAGCTGTTTAAGCACAATTAGGTTTAAAGATGCGCCCAGAGGCTTTTTTCCTACAATTATACAAACATACAACATTAATACATGAACACATATACAACATACATACATTTATACACACATACACATACATATAAATTACAATTATTAAATATGTATCTATTTAATTATTATAAACAAATATGTTAAGCCAAATATTTTAAAGTTTAGAGACAAGCACTTCTTAGTTCTTCGCTGCTTAAAGATCATTTTCCCTATTCAGGACACAATTTGGCTTTCAAAAATCCTATCAACGAAGATGCCGCCAAAATGGTTGCTCTCTACGTTGCTTGGCATTTTTGAACATTGCTGCCATTGTGTCCAAGTTTTCTATTTCAATTCTCTTCAGCTGTATTTTGCTTGATAACAGCAACAACAATAACAACAACAACACCATCACTGCCACAAACACTGTACACAAGAAATAAGTTCAAGCAAAGACGGTGTTTTCCATTTCTTTAATATTTAAATGTTTTTAGTTTTTGTGCGCGAAACTTTGTAAACTGATCGGGCAGTAGTTGCAGTGTGTGCGTATTAATAAATTATATATACATGCAAACAAATATATATTTTAAGCTTCAAATGCTGACTATTAAAAAACAAAACACTGACACATATACAGACACCCCATACACAAATATAAAAAAAATATATAAATATATATATGTAATAATGAAAAATGAAGATATGATGATAAAAATCCCCTCTGTACACTCCTTAAACTTAAATGTTTTCACGCCCACTTGTAAATTATGTGACGAAAAAGCAAAAAGCAAAAACAAATGTAAAATATTTAAATTATTTAGCGTCTAAAACGATAATTCACGTAAATGTAAATACAGTTTAATTAGTGTTTAGCGCGTATTTAGTTGTATGTTTTAAAACTAAAACTGTACATTATATAACACACGATAAAGATACGAGATATGAAAAATGATCAGAAGTGAATTGCAAGTAATAACATTTTTGTCAGTAACACAACATGATGAAGAACAGATGAAACGCTATTGTTTTAAGACATTTTTAGTTATTTTTAAGTTAATTGATGAAGAAACCGATTAAATTACACTTATTTCTAAGTGAATTAATAAACAAATTCAATAAACTTTTTCTGTTACACGATTTGTTTTATTTATTTTTCAAATCCTTTTTCTCTACTCTAAACGTCTCCCCCAGATTATTCACAATAGTTGTTGGTTGTACGATAGTCCGTTATCAACCCACAGATAAAAAAAAAATAAAGAAAACCCATTAGCGAAATGCAACTTATATATAAAACACACACAAAAAACACATAAATATATATATATACATATATATAGATGTTAATGTTATACCTGTAATTAAATAAATTCTATACCTATGCATTATGTGTGAATGTGTTGTTAATACTTGTTCTGGCTTTGGATGAAGATTAGTTCTACTTTAAGCTAAGCTATCAGCATTTTAAATTAAAGGCCAACGGCGAAAACGGAGTGTGGATCTTGTGGATGGCAAGTATTAGCAGCTGTTGCCATACCATTTATCTGCAACAGCTGATACGTGCACACTTTTTGTAATCGATAGACAAATATTATTATCGAAATAGTCAACACTGCATACGGTAGATTTGTTGATTTTAATTATTCTAATTGGTTTTTATCAATAAAAGTTAATGAAAATAGTTGTAACAAAGCGTTAATAGCTTGCAAACATGTCAAATTTAATACAAAAAGGTAAGCACTTGTCCTGCAAGCAAGGTTTATGGTTATTCTTTAAAGTGGCAGCAGCAACAGCTGCTTGATGGTTATACAATGTACCAAAATTATTTACTGCTGACTTTTTGTAGGCCTGCCTCTTACGACTGCCCGGACACCACTGCTGCAGCTATTGCGCTATCGTGGAAAGATTAACATACAGCGACCCAAGGAACCACATTATGAACGCGCACGTGTTATTGCCGTCACACAACCCAAATATCCAGAGCCTCCCAAGGCGCTCACCTGTTTTCAGTCGCGAGCACAACGCACGGCGGCACAGCTAGAGAATCCCTACAATGCAATCATAGCTCGCGAAGTGCGCAATTGGTTGGACCATTCGCGACTGGTGGCCATCTATCATTTAAACTCCATTACCGCCGATGAAATATTTCGAGTGCGCGTTCAGCTGCACAAACAGAATATGCATCTTAAATCCTATGGTAGAAAGATCATTGCACAAGCCGTAGCCGGCACACAATACGAAGCCATTATGCCGCTCTTTCACTCCAACCATTGCATTGTCTTCTCGCCGGATCAACAGCGTGTGGGTGCTCTGTTGCGCCTTACCCGTAAAGTGCCACAAATGGTGTTGCTCGGCGGCATTGTGGAGAATACGCTGCTAAGTCGCAACGAACTGATGAACTTTGCCCAAATGCCTGGCCTGCAGTCGGCACAGGCACAACTCGTGCAGACATTAAATATGGCAGCCGGCACAGTGGTGCAACAGCTGCAGGCTCATCAGTGCAATCTGGTCAAGGTGCTTGACGTCCATGCCAAGGGCGATGCGGTGGCAACGACAACGGATGTAAAAGAAACGTAACTTGTTAAAAAACATAATAAATCAGTGGACGCCTTTTTTTGGAACCCTGATAAACAAAAAAAATAACAGCAAAAAGTATAATATATTAAATTTGTCTTTCACACTAAAATTACAAACTAGATTGCACTTTTTTCCAAACGGCCTGGAATGATGGGCGTCAGTGGCCAAGTCCGTGTCAAATCCTACGAGCTGATCGTGGCTGCCATTTGATGCCACCGCTGTCTGCAGTTAAAAGCCAAATTGGCAAGCGCTTCGGCGGCATCCAATTCATCCTTGTGATGCAGCAGCCAACGTTCACCACGTGCCGCAGCTGTTGCATCGCTGGTGAACAACAATTGGCTCTGCGTCGGTCGCTCCTGAACACTGCATTTGTTCCTGCTCGTATTCCACTCGATGTGATAGTTGTGTCTATCTGGCGTAAATCTAGCGGCGCTCTCCAACCACTTGTTTAATTGGGTACCATTGGCACCATTCTCACCCAAACCTGACGTCGTCATATTGTCATCTAGTGCATTGCTATCACGCAGGTATTTTTGCATCATTTGATGTTTGTACTTGGCCTTACCGATTGGCACAGTTGGCAACATGGGTACACGAGATTTCTGATTGCGATCTGCTGCTGGTGCAGTGGATTCAACATAGAAATTGGGCTTGTAGGGTGCCGAGCAGGAGGAGGCATTGCGGCCATTGCTATCAGTGCCAGTGCTACGACTAGACAGCTCATCATCATCGTCATCTTCATCACCCCCAGTTGCGCATGGTCCACGCATTTCCTCCTCCCAAATGCTATCCTCTGAAGAGATGCTAAACTGCTCCACATTGCCGCGAGCATTGTGATTATAGTTTTTGATAAGATGACCCCATGACTTTTTCGCCTTCTCACGTTCCGAGTTTTTTAGCTTACGCCGCCAGTTGGCAAACCAATTGCAGATCTGTGTATACGTCAGTCCTGTCTCACCGGCCAGCTGTTTTTTCTCTTCCCTGCTCGGATATGGATTCTCACGCCGTCTGATCAGCCAATCCTTAAGCATACGTTTAATGTCCGGTGTAAATAATCGCTTTGTGGTACGTGCTAGATGCAGTTCATCCTCTGGAGGCCATGCACGTCTAAAATTATTGTAAGTAAAAAATATGTTTTCATGTTTTACTTTTGAACTCACCTGCTGTGCCGACGATTACGCTTGGGGCGACACGATTTTTCCATGGCACAACACTGAGAATTAAGAGCATAAATACTTGAGATAAATACTTAAATCGTGTGCAACCCCCAGATTATTACTCATACTAATTAAGTCAATCGACTACCAAAAATGCGATGTAAGACAAAACACACAAATTCAGTTTTAAAATATTTTGGGTGGGTGGCGCTATTTCTGTCCCAACGATTGTCGAAAAGAAAAAAAATTGTTCATGTTTTTTGCTCTATTGCCGTTGTTTTTATCCGATAAATGAAAAAACACTGTGTCACAAAGAGAGCGAGAAAATAATCCAAAGAGACAGAGTGAGAGTGAGAGCGAGAGAGTTGGCGTTGAATATCACTCGATCAAATGAGCAGCAAAAACATTTTGATGAAAAGGGCGTCAAGTTTAAATGTCAATAAAATAGTTGGCATGCTAATCCCAAAGCCGTTTTATATTTATCAGGTCACAATGCATAAAGTATCTCGATTTCATTGATAAATCTTTTGTTGGCCATGTTTTTCCAATTATGTATGCCAAAGTGTACATATATATCAGCTTAGATATATTTATTTATATATGAACATAACAATCTGTGTTTACGCTTCTCAGCTAATTTTCAAGTACGCACATATTTTGTGACCCGTTATTGGGGCTTTTGATGTAATAATTTAGCACATAATCTTCAACTTTTGTTGACACTCTTGTTTTTTTTTAGGTGTTTGTGCTAACAGCATATTATATAATCTTAACATAACACAAAAGAACAATAGACTTGTTTTTTAGTAAAATGATCTATTTTCATGAAAGACCTTTAAACGCTTCCAATGGCAAACTTAAAAGGAATTCTTTGCCAACCTTTAATGAACAACTGGGTCACAGTTGGACAGCAGCATTGCTCACCACGGATAAATTCACCCACCTGTAAATATACAATTTCAATTTTCTGAATATGTTTTTTGCTTTTTTAATGTGTGTGCTATTTATTGCTTGTTATAACGTCGCCACGAGATAAACGTTTCGATCGATCAAGTCGCAAACGGCAAACTGAACGCTCGTCCAATTTTCAAAACTGCCAAAAAATGTTTTCGAACCATTTTCCGCCGATTGCCGTTCGGCAAAACGTCACTTCGGAAAAATAGAAAACTCGCACTTATCACACGAATGGGGCACTTTTCTTGTCTATTTACAAAACTTAAGAAAATATTTGGTCACACAAACATATATACAAGAGATTCACTAAACGTTCGTGTTCCGGCATACACTACCTCAGATTGTCAACGCTTGAGTGTCATATGCTCACGTGTGTAGAGTGCAAAAAATTTTACTTTTGCTCTCGAACCAATTGGTCGTTCGGTGGCCATGGCTATGATTAAATTTAAATTGTGTTGCAAGTCATTTCCAAATGCTAACGATGACATATAAAACTTCTGAATGCTGAATGCAGTTTAAATATGTTAAAAATTATATACAAAACATTTATCCGTTAGAATTTAAGCTAATGGTTTCTTATGCCACATTCGTTTAACTTAGTACAACAAAGCTATGCATTCTGACTCTAATCTAAAATATTTAAAAAAAAAAATTAACCACCGTGCTAATAACGTTTTATTTAATGTATTTAGTTTGTGCATTGTTTAAATAATTGAAGGCACAACATTTCCCATTGCGCTAGGGTTGCCAAAGGCTTCATAAACACATAAAACATCGGCAAAATGTTTCACGCAAGTTGGCAGCACCGTATTTGCAGTGCTACCACACTAAATTTAGTGTAAAATTCAATTGTTTATATCTAGAACGTAATATTTCGCTGAAAATTTTATTGGTCCAATAAGAGAAACTATACGGCTGGTCGCAATGAATACATCGGTGCGCTATGAGCGCTGCCAGCAGATACAGCTAGGCGTGCTGTCCGAATCACAAGTGGGCGTCAACGTGCCCGAGCCCGAAATACCCCAGGGAACGGGTAATGTAAGTTAATTGTTGTCGCTGGCAAAGTCTTTGTTCACAAATTTTCACACTGACTCATTTCATCTAGCCCTCATAATATTCATAATTGCATTATTTCAGGTGCTTTGCACCCACGATGGAGTGCTGCTGAAAAAAGCAAATGCCGAACACATTTCGGAATTGAACACAAGCGGCTCCCTGTCCCTTGTGGAGTACATCTTACCGCGGCGTCGCCTCTATCTGGAGTGGCAGCCAAACGATAGCATTATGATAGCCGACGATAGTCAGGATCAGGGCGACTGGGCGCTGGTGGACAGAATATCGGGACGCACACGCACCACATCCGAGTGCAATGCCTTCAACACAAAACCAACAGAACTGGGCAGCAATGGGATTGCAGCGTCAGCGAGGGCTCGTATAATGCGTGCCTTGATGGACGATTTGGCGTCCGTTGAGGTGCGGCATCGTGGACAGACCCTGCGATTCCTGCGCAAGCCAGACAATGGCGTCCACTGTGAATTCTTCTTTCAGCATGGCAACGCTGAACTTTTTGTGCGCTCAATGCGCCAGCAGCATTTCATTGAGAGCTCAGAGACAAGTCGCAACGGCAGCGAAGAGTATGCTATTTTGAATACGGAAAATCAAAAGCTGAAAAAGACATTTGCCGAACTGGACATCGGTGAGATCAAGGCAAGTCATTTGCCCCGCGAGAGCTGGCTACCCAATAAGATAGTCGGTTTTCTGGGCACCATACCGGACTATGTGCAGCCACCGTTTCAACGCTCACCAAAATCCAGGCCCAGTTCTCTTGTCCATGGCGATCGTCAAACCTCGCCGGATAACTATCAGTTCATAAAGCTTAGTGGCAGCACGAATAGTGCCTGCTCCTCCAACAGCCAGAGTCGTGGCGAAAGCGCTGACAAATCACCAGCTGACAGCGAATTGGAGAACCTCAATGCACAAGATGAGAAAATAGTTAACAATTTGCCAGCTAGACAGAGCGTACATCGAGGTTAGTAATGTTAAACTATGATAAACAAGAAGTTTTAGCTTCAAACTTTTTGTTTTTGCAGGCCAACCACTCAACTTAATGCAGTGGACTGAATTTCAAACGACTGATGGACGCATCTCGGATAGTTTACGTGTCAAAGAGATCATATTTCGTGGCGGAATTGAGCCGAGTCTGCGCCAAGAGGTGTGGAAATATTTGCTAAACTATAATCAATGGTCGGATACAGAACAGGAGCGCATCGAGAGGCGCCAGCAAAAGTCATTGGAGTACTACAAAATGAAAGCACAATGGCTTTCAATGACAAATACACAAGAGTCCAATTTTAGCGGCTATCGCGATCGCAAGTGTCAAATTGAGAAGGATGTTAAGCGTACGGATCGCTCACAGGAGTTCTATGCCGGCGAGGATAATCCAAATCTATCGCTGCTCCAGGGCATACTCATGACCTATGTGATGTACAACTTTGATTTGGGCTATGTGCAGGGCATGTCCGATTTACTGGCACCCATACTGGAGATTCAGGTGAATGAGGTCGATGCGTTTTGGTGTTTTGTCGGCTTCATGGACATGGTACTCAGCAACTTTGACATGGATCAGGCTGGCATGAAGACACAGTTCGCTCAGCTACGACGTCTGCTCGAGGTAGCCAATGCTCCGCTCTTTAACTATATGTGCAGCAACGATTCGGACAACATGTACTTCTGTTTTCGCTGGCTGCTTGTGTGGTACAAGCGGGAGCTTGACAACGACGATGTGCTCAAGCTGTGGGAATGCCTCTGGACACGATTGCCTTGTGCCAACTTTCATCTGCTCGTGTCCGTTGCCATACTGGACCACGAGACGACTGTGATTATCGAACGGAATTACGAATTCACTGAAATCCTAAAGCATGTCAACGAACTAACCGGCACCATCGATTTGAAACGCACGCTGGAAACGGCCGAAGCCATCTATTTGCAGCTGAAGGCATCCGAAGCACTGCCCAATGATATCCGCCACATAATTGGCCAGCCACTGCTGCCACCGGCAGCTGGCGAGGAACGCAATGGCAGCGAAGACGATGAAACTATCAATTCGGATGATGGCTTTGATGAATTGCGTGAGCTGACGCCGGAGGAGAAACGGCGCAACCAGGCGCTGCTTGAGGAGGCCTATGAAAGATCCCTATTTCTGCATCATATGTAGCTCAAGCCGGTGGTCAATGCCAACAACAATATGCGCAAATTAACTAGCTATAGGCTTTAAGACTCAAAGTTTACTATATCGAGCTGGTGATGCCGTTGATGGTGTCACTGTTGAAGTGCTTTAAATGCTGATGCACAGATTTATATACATTGTATATTATACATATTTGTACTTTTTGTATTTATTGTAAGTTCTTTTTCCTTTATTCCTCACCATCCTCCCCCACAATTGGCTACGATTTCAACGATTTATCAACAGCGAAATTAGAATTAGAATTTTTTGCGTGTGTGTCAATTTATCAATTGGAATTCCTTTTTATTTATCGCAATGCTAAAAGCAGCCTATGTTGTCTCTAATTAAGTTAAACTCAATTACTGTGAATATACAAAAGCATATATACATTATAATCTTTAAATTGCGTAGTAAAATCGAACGAACCAACACCAAATGATGTCAATTTATTGAAAAAATAAACACAAAAATGTTTATTATCTGGGGCTAAAAATTGGTTATAGCTTGTGACGGATACGTTTAATTTGCAACTCCGTCAAACGAGTCAAGTTTTTAAAGTGGAATCACAAAGTTCAAGCTGAAAAGTAATTGTTGGGTAAAAAGTGCAATTAGTTAAATTCATAATGTTTGTTGTAATTTTGGAAATTTATTTTTCGTATATTTATCTTGTTGTTGTTGCTGTAGTTGTGTTGTTATTATTATTATACTTTAATTAAGATTTATACTTAGCATCTCTAATTTAAATTGTTATTTGCTCTTGTCTGTTGGTGCAACTGTTATTTTGTTTCTTTTTTTATTATTTATTTCTGTTGTAGTTAAATGGATTGAAGTGCAAACAAATTAGGATTTCCATTTATAGTCTGATTTTTTTTTTATATAATTCTTTATAGTGGGATGGTGGAGGGAGGGAGGAACAGTCGCCAATTAAATGTACATACATTTTAAAAAAAATTTTGATTTTCAATAAACTTTTTGTTGTGTTGTAGTTGATTGTTATTATTGTTTGATTGGTTTCAATTCACTTTTTTAAAGAACATACAAAATACAAAATTAAAACTTACGCAATATAAAATTGTTTACTAATTACATAATTAAAATTTTTAAAATTAAAAGCGATTTGACGACAATGTCAAGATTTGTATATAATATTTAATAATAATAATATAGGACATATCGAGTACTCAATTATAACATAGGCAGGACGACCAAGTGCGGGAATCAAACAAATATAGAAGGAAGAGAGAGGATCGCACAGACACACATAATAATCATTAATATATATATATATATAGAAACTCATTACAAAAACAGTTAGCGTTTAAACAAATGTATGAGAAATGTATGGTTTTGAGGAATCCGATCTGATGTGATCTATACTATATAAAACGACGTTAAGTGACGCGAGAGCCATTTAAAGATACTACAAATATGTACAGGTTTCTTTTATGTTTAAACTTTTTGTTTTTTCGTTTTTTTGTGATTAAGATTTACTCTTGTGAAGGACGACAGCATTGAACCCAATTAATCCTAGAAGATATCTATGTGTGTGTGTGTGTGTGTGAGTGTATACAGAATAATAGGTGTGTGTGTATATGAATTGTTATGCATCTGCTTTGCTTTTTAAACTTTCAGTGTATGTATGTGTGTGTGTGATTTTTTTCTTGCTTAAACTCTCAGTTATCAATAATAATTTGCAATAATTTAAACCGTTATTCAATCTGTGTTGTTTTTTTTCTTTCTTTGGAGAAGGCAGCACCAACTCCAGTTTTGTTACAATTAAATTATAAGCGCTTTTTTAATAATATACTCGTTAATCGTATCGTAGAGCAACCGCCACAAACCACAATCCGTGCCCCAAAATCCACCTTGCGCATAAGTTGCAGCAGTGCAACAAGGTAGTTAAGGGGCACGAAAGCAGTTGTAACGATTGCCTTATCATCAGCAGAGAATTGAGAATACATGGCCAGGCGGCAACGGCGGCGAAATCGGAACTGCAACTCCCAACGAGTTGTCAATCCACAGCGTACAACGAGTGACGAGAGAGTTTAAATTTGCAGCATAACACTCTCGCTACTCGTTGAAACGAATGGATGTCTTCAAGCACGACAAGAATCACAGGTTCACAATTACAATCACAGCACAGCCTGGCACACAGCAGCAGTATCCTGAATTATCCATCACTTGCTCCTTCTAACCGCTATATAGATGCATATACATGCATAATATATTTTATATATATACTCAAATATATATAAAGTTTTTTTACTTATACTTTACACAACTTTAAGCTTAAGGGATCTACTATTTCTATTCGCACACAATCTTCTTCTTGCTCTCGTCAGCGTTGTTGTTGTTGCTGTTGTTGGTGTACTCGTACTCGTTGTTCTTGCTTTTGCTCGCTTTGTACTCGTTACACTTTGCTTGGAGCTGGTTGTTTTGTGTGCTTTTTTTGTCTCAGCTACTACGGCTTCTAATTTGTTTTTATTATTTTTTGCATTTCTGGTTTGCCGCCTGCTGGTTTCTTGTGTGGCCTTCGTCTTCTTCTTCATCTTTCGCTTGTTTATTATATTTTGGTTATCTTTATCGTTATTTATATTTTTTTTATTGTTGTGGTTGTTGTTGTTGCCTTGTCTGGTTCTGGCGCCCACCACTGGGGGGGCGCTATCGTCCGGCTAGGAGGAGCATGGCTTTACTCATTCATTCCGATCTTCAGACTCGCTACCCGCCGACAGATTTAGCGTAGCCGCATCTGCCGATTGTCGTGTGTGTCTCGTTGAGCGCAACTCTCGTCGCTTTTCCGGCGGCTGTTCACCACCCGAGCCGCCGCCAGCACCACCTCCTGCGGCGACACTGCCCTCGTTGCCCGAACGTGGACGCTTCAAGCGATTCGAGGAGCGTCGATTTTCTTCAGCAGCCGCAGCAGCTGCAGCAGCAGCAGCAGCCGCCGCCGATGAGCTGCTGCTACTCGAACCACTTAGATTCGCAACGGAATTATTGTTGCCACCGCCGCTTGCATCTAGATCCTCGACGCTGCCGCTATGACTGCTGCCCGGCGCCGCCGGCTTCTTGAGTATGGGCTGGATGATCAGCTCATCGGCCTCCTCGTACGGAGGCGGCAGCTTCGCGGCATCCGCTGCATTCGTTATGGTCAGCGAGATGCGCGATTCGCTGCGCTCCGAACGTTCGCTGCTCGTACTGGCACCGCTACTAATCGGCGGCGCAATGGTGATGGTCGTCTGTGAAGGCAGATTGGCAGCAATGGCTGCATTCGAGGCGCCCGCATTCAGTGGCGTCAGCGTCACCTTATCCTGCTCGGGTGTGGGCGTTGGCGCCGGCGTCGAGCTGTTGCTGTTGCTGGAGCCCCTCAGACTCTTCTCGATGCTGCTCATGCTGGCGCCTAGATTTAGCGGTAATCCGACAGCCAAGGCCGCAGCGGCCAGCTCATCCTTGGTGGGATGCATATCGGTGCGTGCACGTTTCGATTTGTGTTGTTGTTGTTGCTGTTGCTGCTGTTGTTGTTGTTGCAGATGCTCGGCATCGAGCGCAGCAGCATAGGCTGCAGCTGCATTTAGGCTGTTGCTGGTGCTGCTGCTGCTGCCGCCAGCCGATGAGGTGGGTATCAGCGAGATGCCCGAACCCAGACCCAACGACTTGGTATAGAAATCCATTTGTTGCTTGAACAAATCCTGTTCACGTTGACGCTTGGCAGCTGAACTGCTGCCGCTGCTGCTATTACCAGCCGAAGATGATGATCCACCGCCGGTGAGACCCGCTAAAGAGGCTAGAGAACCCGGGCCACTCAGTGGCAGCGAGCCACCGGCAGCAGCCATGGCCTGGGCGGCCATCTCGGCGAGCAGCGCCTGTGAGAAATCACTGGACATGCCCGGTATCTGGGGCAACTGTGCAGCAGCTGCTGCTGCGGCAGCGGCGGCAGCAGCAGCCGCCGACTTGGAGCTCTTATTAGACGAACTCTGTGAGTTCGAGTTGGAGCTGGACGACGTTGAGCTGGGCATTTTGCCCTGCGAGAAGGCCTGCAATGCGGCCAGATCTGTGGGCAGAGCACCGCGAGCAATGCTCTCAAACCATTTCTGTTGCTCCTTGGCGGATGCCTCATTGGCAGCAGCCGCTGCGGCAGCAGCAGCGGCACGCTTGCTCGCCGCACTCGAGCTGGAGCTGCTGCTGGTGCTGTTCGAATTGTTCGTTGTGGGCAACGGTGGCATGCCCAGAGAGCTCATCAAGCGTGTGGCCTGCGCCAAATCCATGCTGCTCATGCGACTCAGTGACTCCAGGAGATGCGGATCTGCGCCCGGCATCAGTAGGCTCGAGAGTTGTGCCATGTCGGCGGCACTGGGCGTGACCGAGGCGGACGACTGGCGTTGACTGCTGCTCTGGCGACTGCGACTGCTGGAACTGGTGGATGGTGTGGTCACGGTGCCGGCGCTCATGCTGGCCATGGCATTCATTAGATTGGCGGCCGAGTTGGAGGCCGAGTTGCGTGATTGGCTCGATTTGCTGGACTGTGATTGATGCGACTTGGAGGATTGGGTGGATCCGGTCACGGCGGCGGAGGATGTGGCCACGCCATTCAACAGATTATATTGTTGCGCCAACTGATCATAGGCAGAGCCCAAGCCACTGCTTCCTAGGGAGTAAGGATTAAGTCCGCCCAGACCCATGGGCGGATACAGCAACGAGGGATTGGGGAAGAGGAATGGAAAACCGGCTGCCAACTGGGATGCTGAATTGTTGGAGTTCTTGCCACCACCTGAGGAGCCGCCCCCGGCGCTGCTATTCACCGCTGCTGCAGCTGCCACAGCTGCCAGCTGTGCGGCTTCATTTTGTTGTTGCTGCTGCTGTTGTTGTTGTTGCTGCTGCTGTTGCTGCTGCTTCTTCTTGCTGGCCGCCGAGGAGGAAGCCGCACTGGAGGAGTTGTTGCCGCTGGACTGCGACTGGCTCTTGCCGCCGGTGCCCGTTAGACCGCCCAGAGTTGGACCCGCAGCAGCCATGAGCGCCGCGAGCGATTGGGCATCCATGCCAGCGAGATTACCCAAGCCGCCCATGCCTGCGAGACTGGCAAACAGATTCATATTGTTGAGATTACCCAAGCCGGGCAGATTGCCCATGCCGGGCATGCCGCCAAATGGCATCGAGAGCAACGGATTCTTTGGATCGAAGGCAGCCAATGGATTCTTCGGATCAAATCCACCCAAACCGGGCAGACTGGCCAACAAGCTGGGACTGAGGCCCGCCAGAGAACCAAATTGCAAGGCTGCCTGATCCAAAGCGGCAGCCGATTGGGATTGGCGTGACGACTTCTTGGCGGAACTCGAGTTGCCTGCGGGTGATTGTGCTGCACTTGGTTGTTGGGTGTGACTGCTGGAGGAAGCGTTGCTTGAGTTGGACGAGGGTCGTCCACCATGCGATTTCGAGCCATAGCCGCCGCTGCTGCTGTTATCCATTGCGCTAACACTGGGCTTGGGCGAAGGCGCTGACATTGGATTTTGCATCTGTTCCAGCCATTTGGGATCCACTTCATAGTTGGGATTCTCGGTGAGCCTACAACGAAGTGGTTTTGGATTATTAGCATTTGTGGAATATAGTTTTTATACCCTTAACACATAAAATAAGAGCCAGAGACTTCAAGCTTGAAACTTAAGCTCTCCTATACCATAAGAAGATCAAGTTTATCGATAACATTTCTGGTAATCGATATACACATGTAATCGATAACAAAAAGTCTTGAATTTTTAAATTGTGAAAACGAGGTTTGAAATTATGAATAAAATAATGAACATTTAAAAAAATTTGATTAAAATCGGTTAAGAAACACCAGAGATCTAAGAAACTATAAGAGCTAGAGACGTCAAACTTCAAACTTAAGCTCTCCTATACCATAAGCAGATCAAGTTTTTTTCAGATTATCGATAACACTTCTAGTTTCCGATATACACATGTGATCGATAACAAAAAAACTAGAATATCAAAATTGTAAAAATGAGGTTGGAAACTATGGATGAAACAATGAACATTTACTAAAAATTTGATCGAAATCGGTTAAAAAACACCGAAGATTTCGCAGTTTGAAGTTTGGTCATATTGAGCACTAGGTAAATAGTATTTACTAAATACAAACAACTGACTGTACGGGCTACATATGGGGTTCAGGGTATGTCCTACTCGGGATTTCTCGACTAGAGCCTTCTTACTTGTTTATCTAATCTTAAACTTACCATTGCATCAAACGCTTTAGTTGTGGCGCCTTGTTGCCGCCCAGACGTTTGCCTGTTTGCTTGTTGATCACTGGCACTGGCTCCTCTCCCGTCAGACCTTGTGGTCCAGCCATCGATTGTTGTTGCTGCTGTTGCTGTTGTTGCTGCTGTTGTTGCTGCTGCTGTTGCTGTTGTTGCTGCTGCTGCTGCTGTTGCTGTTGCTGTTGTTGTTGCTGCTGCTGTTGTTGTTGTTGCTTTTGCAATTGAGCCGCAGCCTGTTGCTGCTGCTGTGCACTGGAGCTGCTGCTCTGCTGTTGACGATTGCCACGACGACTGTTGCTGTTGCCAGCGCCAGCATTGCCACCGCCGCCACCACCTCCCCCCACATAATCAATGCTTAGCTGATCGCCGAGCGGGCTTGTCATGTCCGACAGCCATTTGTTGACCTTTACGTCGTGTGAGGAATTGTACTTGGAGCTCAGTTTCATGGCCTGTTCCATCTCGGCCAGCATGTTCTCGTATGCCTTGCGCTGTGCTGGCGGCAGGAATTGCATCATCTTTTGTTGCTGCTTGAGGAACGACTGGGGATCGGTGGCCATGGTCTGAGCGAGCAGTGCATTGAGGCTGTCCTTGCTGGACAGACCGCCCATTGCCATGTTTTGTAGAGCGCTTAGACCGCTGCCCGATGAGCTGCTGCCGGCGCCGCTTGCGTTGTTGCCTTGGCCGCCTTGGCTGCTCTTCGACTCTGCAAGGAATACGAAAGAAAGGACAAAGGATTAGCATTTGTTGAGCGCCTCGGTTTTTTGGGTTTAATGAGAAATGAAAGCGCAGAGACTCAAACTCACTTCCGGGCACTGTCGTAACAGTGATGGTAAATGGCTTCTGATTCGATTGCTGTTGACTTGGCGCTTGAAGATTTGCAGGCGTCACTGAGACACTTGGCGGTATTTGTGGTTTCTTTGACGATGGCAACGATGGATCAGGGAAGGTCTTTTGCTCCTTGGCAGCCGAGAGGCCCAGCACGATTTCATCTAGCTTCTTGCGTTTCTTTTCCTTGCCAATCACAGGTTCCTCAATGGTCTGCAATAAAACAGATTAATAATTTTTATCTTTTTTTTTTTTTTTTTGTGAAAAAACTTACGCAATTATTCTTCTTCATTAGCTTGTTGAGCGTATCATCTAGTTTACTCTTGCTGCCCGCCATTGAGGGGAAGGCAGAGCTCAATGCGGCATGCACACTCGATTTCTTGGAGGGCATTGAGAAGTCCTGCACCTCGCTTAAGTCAATGGCGCCAGCACTAGACGCAGACTTCAACATTTCAGTCATATTCATTTTGGGCAGGCTGCTAAGCAAAATATTCACAATACGAGTTAGTATATAAGGCTTGGACTAGAGATTATGTTTACGCACCTGGAAGACAAATCCATGGGTGCACCCATTGAGGGTGGTGGCGTTTTAAGCGCGGGCACAGCGGGCTTATTGAACTGTCCGGACGATTGTCGCGACAGCGACGCATGCTGATGTGCTGGTGGCGGTTGCATGCCACTTAAAGCAGCTGCCGATGCAGCGCCAGAGCCGCCACGTCTACCAGACGTTCCAGTCAAAGCCTCCATATTGGCAATCTCGCTCTCCCAATCCTTGGGTGCCACTGCGAAAAAAGAATAAGGTGAGATTAGTCTATGAATCTATTTACACTACAGGGCCTAAGTATTTTGACAACTTTAAAGTAAAATCTTCTCATTACTAAACCTTACTTAATAAAGTTTTTGGTATCAATGGAAAGGTAATAAAATTTGCGTTTGAATGATACAATACTCTTATTAACCCATTAAAGTACGCATTAAAAGTTTTCAATTTTTGCAAATTTCTATTTTCAAAACTTTTTTCCCCGGGCTTAAATAATGTTTTGATACAAAAAGTTACTTTCAATAATTCTAATAGTAACTGAAAAAAATTTGTTCAAAAATCTCATCGCATTTATTTTTTATGATTTATTAAAAATTGCTAAAACTGACTAAAAATAAATATTTTTGATGAAATAAGGAAAAAATAGTAATTCAAAATTAATTAATTAATACGAAGTAAAAATTACTATTTTTGATGAAAAGAGGGAAAAATAGTAAAAGTAAAAATTACTTTTTTTATGAAAAGAGGGAAAAATAGTAATTCAAAATTAATTAATTAATAGGTAGTAAAAATTACTATTTTTGATGAAAAAGAGGGAAAATTAGTAAATATAAAAATTATTTTTTTTATGAAAAGTTTCCCTCTTAATAGTAAGTAAAAATGACTATTTTTGATGAAAAAGAGGGAAAAATAGAATTTCAAAATTAATTAATTAATAGTAAGTAAAAATTACTATTTTTGATGAAGAGGGAAAAAATAGTAATTTTTAGCAATTTTCAATAAATCATTAAAAAATACATGCGATGTAATTCTTGAACAGATTTTTTTCAGTCACTATTAGAATTGTTTAAAGTAAAGATGAGAAGATATTACTTTAAAGTTGTCAAAATACTTATGCCCTGTAGTGTAGAAGGAAAGGGTATTTATGCACTTACTTGATGAGCTATTGAGCAGCGCATGGAGCTTGGCACGCTCCGTTTCCACATCGATGGCAATGTGTCGCTTGCGTTTCTTGCCCACATTGGAGCCAACGCCGCCGACGCCGGCACTGGGCACATTAAGGCCTGCGGCGCTGGCCGCTGCACTTGCTCCCGCAGCTGTTGCTGCACTTAGGGACATGCCTGGCAGTAGAGCTGAGAGGGAGGTGGCATTGCCACCACTTGCGGCAGCTGCCACGGCTGCAGCCACAGCAGCATTAATGCTATTCGCATCCAGTCCGGGCAACGATGTTGCCGACGTCACTGGCGTCGTCTTTGTCGTTGTCTGTTGCATGGAAGCAGCTGCGGCGGCAGCGGCAGCAGCATTCGAGACACCAGCATTGCTGGCCACCTGTTGCATTTGGGATGCCTGCAAATGTTTGGTGACACCCTGATCGGTGGTTATAGTGATGACATCCGGTGTCGTTGAACGCCTCTCAATGCTATTCAAATGGGGAATGGATTCGTGGAGGGCAATGTTCAAATCTGTGGTACCCTTAAGTCCGGCGAAGGCACTATAGTTCTTGTCGACGGGCCACTTGCTTGTCTCCACACAGACCACGATGTGAGCGATGCGTCGCTCCAGGGCAAAATCCTTGAACCAGCGAATCATGCACATCTCGAGCTTGGGTTTCTCCAGCTTTTGCTGCTTGACCGTTGCCGGCTGTATGACTTCGAGATCGGGAAAGCGTGCCTTGAGCTCGGCTGCCTGCTTTTTGCATTCCTCTTCGACGGCTTTTTCCTTCTCCTTCATCACCTCGTCGTCGTCGGGATCTGTGGGTCCGGCCACAAGATCGAGTATCTCTTGCTCGGCCTGCGGCGGCGCCGCCTTCTCGCTAACCTTTGACGCTGCCTCTGCCACAGCAGCTGGTGTGGCAGCTTTGACTTCAGTGGCGTTTGCCTCGGCTTCTGTGAATTCGGATTTTTTAGGCTCGTCGACGACTTCGGCTGCAGTTGTCTCTGCTTCCTTCTCTGGCGTTTCTTTAACATCATCGCTGGACTCCTTAGCTTTCTCTGCTTCTGCCTTCTTCTCCGACTTTTCTTCCGTTGCAGCTTCTTTGTCTTCCTTTTCAGCAGCTGACTTTTCGCTGCTTGCTTCAGTTTCCATCTTGTCTTCATCTTCGGTAGACTTCTTTTCAGTTTCAGCTTCGCTTTCGACTGGTTTCTTTTCGCTATCGTTTGTGGCAGGTTCTGCTGCAGCAGCATCTGTGGCAACTACTTCCTTTTCATTGCCATTCTCTGCAATGGGCTCCACATCCACATCCATTTTCTCATCCTTGGCGTCCTTGGACTTGATGATCTCTGCGGTTTCAGCTTCGCTTTCATCAACGGCAGTTTCCTTTTCGGCCGCCGGCGTTTCGTCCTTGCTTTCACTGGAGGACAACTTGGCCGCCTCCTTGTCTGTCTTTTCAACGGCTTCAACATCATCATCATCATCAGCCTTTGCTGCTTTGTCCTCTACTTTATCAGCAGTTTCAACCCCTTCGGGTGTTTCGCTTTCTTCCGACTTGACTTCAGCTTTCACTGGCGTCGTCGTCGTCGTCTCCTTCTTGATGACACTCTCCTTGGTGAGCAGCTCATCATCCAGATCGATGACTTCATGCTTAACAGCTGCCGCGGCTGCAGCCTTCTCAGCGGCTGCAACCTTTTCAGCCAGAGCGGCTTTCTCAGCTGCTGCTGCCTTTTCGGCCGCTGCAGCCTTCTCCGCATTGAAGGCCTCCAGTTTGATGGTGCGCTGGATCTGGGCCTCGAGTTCGCGTATGAAACGTTTCTCCGATTCACCAAAACTAAAGTTGGGATCATTGAAGATGAATGTCTCGGAGCGATAGAGACCATGCTTCAGTACAGCAGCAATTAGTTCCTTATCATGTCGTCCTGGCTCCCACCAATCCGGCGTATCCGCATTCATGGCACACAACTTCAGACGCTCCTCCAGATGTGGATTACGCGACACTTCACGCAGCTTGGCCAGCAGTTCGAGGCGATCGAGTATGAGCTTGGCATGCTCCTTCTCCACCTCTTCGATGATGCCTTCGAGGCCACGTTCGCTCTCGCTGAGCTTAAGGCCCGCCTGACGCCGGCACATGGCCACAAAGACCTTGTAGTAATCGGTTAGCGTTTCATCGCTTTTGCGCTCCAGATGCGCCATCTGCTTGAACTTGGTCCAGTCGGGTGTATGACTGCCCGTGGCCATGCCACCCATGGGCGTGGTCAGCTGCATGTCAACTCCATAGCCTGTGAGGACGCGCAGAAATTCATATTCCTCGCGACGATTCCATTTTTTGGGTATGAGCTGCAAACGCTGTGATTCTCGCTCCTTGGCCGCCAGCTCCATTTTACCCTGGCGCTCCATTTTCTAAAAAATCATAATAATGATTTGTTAATAACAAAAATCAATTGTGGTTAAATTATTTTTTTTTTTTTTTGGTGTACTATTATATATTTTGAATCTGTCTAAGAAGACAATAACAAAATTTCATGAATAAATTAAATATCTTAAGATAAGTTATCTGTTAGTAAAGATAAAGATCTGAGTTTTAATTATTTGATGACTCAACTCTCGAGTTTTTAGTATTGTGTTTAGTAGATTATTATTATTATTATTTATTTTATTTTTTTTTTTGTGTAATATATTTTGCATCTGTCTAAGAAGACGATAACAAAATTTTATGAATAAATTAAATGTTTTTAGATAAGTTATCTGTTACTAAAGATAAAGATCTGAGCTACTTAATTATTAGATGACTCAACTCTCGAATCTCTAGTATTGTGTTTAGTAGATTAACTACCTTACAAGCGTAAACCATTCATGACACACTACCCAAAAGCCTGAGCGATAAGATAAGAAAACTCTCGCGTACAACTTCGACTACGCAGCTCAAATTGTCAGATATAATTTATACACATGTGTGTAAACGTATGTATATATGCAATTTGATTACCAATACAAACATAAAAGAAACGAAGTGCAAATTCATTACGAATATTTACACAATTTGGAAAAAATTAAAAGCCATTCCCCATTTCATCTCATCATACGCAACATCTTTACACCTCCCTCCCCCTCCCCCCACCCATCACCACACCTCTTGATAATCATCGTGATAATCAACAACATAACGGAACGGAATGGATGCATCCAAGGGTGGGTGTGCTGTACTCTTTGGTGGTTGTAGGGAATATAGTATAGTGTGGTGTATGGGGTTGGTCGGCTACCAACGAATTCAGCCTTTCGAAATTACAAAAAAAAAAAAAAATATTTGCGAAAAGTATAAAATGCGAATGGCGAGCGCAAAGCAAAAAGGGGCAAAATGAGAGACAATGGACGATGACGACAACAACGGTAACGACGACTAAATACGAAGCAAACTGAAACTGAAACTGGAAATACAATAAAATCATAATAATAAAAGTAAAAAATCCATTTTACACCCCTAATAACGACCCGAGAGTGGCAGAGGGCAAATGGCATAGCGACAATTGAGCTGAGCGCACAACGCAAAACGAAAGACGGGGCGACAGAAGGCAACACAGCCGGGAGACAAACAAATGAATCCTGCGAGACCAATTGCATGGCTAACGCCACACTTACTCACTCACACACACACACATATACGCCTAGGCTAGCCAAAAAAGAAACTCTCTGCAAACGAAACGAAACGGAGCATACAATTCGTGTGTGGTCCCCCCCTCCCCTAAACTCTAGTGTTGTAGTTAGTTATGATAATAATAATAATGCCTCCTACTCTGTCTCCTAAGTACAGCGTTGCCAGGTGGTTGCAAATAAAGCACACAAAAGTAAGTGCACATTCACATATACATACATATGTACCTATTTATATGTATTATAATATCTCTGCATGTGTATATATGAATGCAAATCAAAACAACAACAAAACTGCAGTCAAGTGCTTGTGGGCGAAGGAAGGGTGAGAGGTGCCTGACTGCTCTCAGCGTCATGTTGGCAAGTCTGGCTGCGGCTTCAAGGATGCCAATTGGCGCAGGTTGGCAGCACTGTTGTGTATTTTGAGTGTGTTTATATGCAGGCTAACGGCTTTTTGCTATACAAATTTCAAGCAAGCGAACGAACGACAATATCCCCCAAAAAATGGGGGGCAAACAAAAACAAACGACAAAAGCAGCAGCGAACAAGATAAAGAGGAGACACAACAACGAACCGCCGCCGACCTCTTCTACTACTTGCTGCTGCTGCTCTATCTTGCACCATCTCGCTTGCGCGCATACGCGACTGTTCTCCGCCTTCGCCCTGTTGTGTTCGTTCGTGCATTTGCACGATACAAGTGCGAGCGATTGATTATGATTATTAGTAAGTAGCAAAGCAAGCAGGCAGCAAGCAACGACAGCGACTTGACTTGCGGCGAAATGGAAATGGAAATGGGGGTAGATAGAAGACAGGCGGAAAAACGAATTTAAATGAGCGCGCTCATACACACACACAAACACTAAGAGACAAACCAACTGGTTACCGTGTGTGTTTGTTTGTTTGCATCTGTATCGGTGTGTGTAAGAGCAAGAGAGTGAGTGAGTTACACATGCCGTGTAAGTGGCAACGCTCGTCGTCGTACATGTGAAATCTATAGGCATAAATTTATTGTTTTGTATTTCGTTTTAACTTTGCGGCTGAGTCGAGTTGACTCGACTTGCTCTTGCTTATTGCTGCTGCTGCTTTCGGATTGGTTTTTTTTTTGAAGAAGTTGCTTGGGATGTTACTTTTATTACTGTGCGCTGTGCTGCTTTTGCTTCTTGTTCTTCATTCGCTTTTTTTACGTTTTCTGCACGCATTCTTTGCATTCACATTTATATTCGATGGGACAGCTAGCAGCAGCAAAAGCAGCGCTTTTGTCGCATTTATTTTTTTGCCATTTGCCTTCGTTTTAATTAAGTTCTCTTTATTTTTTTTGCATATTTGATATAATAAATTGTCATTGTCATTGCTTGTTTTTGTTGTTTTGTTATTATTATTATTACAGTTGTTGTTTTTGTTGTAGTTTTACCTCCAAATAATTGCCATTGTTTAAAGTGGGGACTGTTGTTGTTGCTGGTGTTGTTGTTGGTGATACGGAGGCTGATGATGATGTTGATTTATTTAGATGCTCACAGAATGCTGAGAAGCTACTAAAATCCATGGGTTTAATAACCTCCATTTTGTATTGGACACTTTTTTAGGCACACAAACACACACACATACACTCAAATCATGCAATTGCAATTACATGCACATATACATGGCTATATCACAAATATTGAAATGGATTTCGATTTCGACATTATTGATTTTAATTAAGCACTAATTATCATTCATTGCGGCGACACATTTGCTATTTGCACGTTGTTTGCTGCTATTTGTTGTTGTTGTTGTTTTGTCAACCGACGACGTCTGCACTCGCCGCTCACACTCGTGTCGTACTCGACTCGTCTAGTCGTCTACTTTTGCTTCAGCAATTACATTTTTCCATTCGTTTGATTATTATTATTTCTTCTATACGAACACACACACACAAACACACGTAGACACATTCATAGAGCGGGTGAGTGAGAAGGAGACACAGATACGAAAACCCCGACACGACAACGACAACGACAGCGACGACGACAACAACGAATGTTTGGATATGGATGCGTTTGCTGCTCAAGCACTTGGACTTTTTACAACTTTACACCGCGGCGCTCAAACAAATAATGAGCGAGCGCATTGCGGACTAAATACAAGAAACACTCCTCACACACACACACACACACAGAGACAGAGACCACAACGGGGACGCATACGCGCGCACGGAAGCAGCGACGGCGGCAGCGGCACTAGCAGCTAAAATCGAATGCGAATCAGCCAGCAACTGCGACAGCGAAGGCAACGGGCAACGGCATCGAAACAGAACGGGGGAGAGGTCGCTAGTCAAACCAACAAAAACAACAACAACAACAGCAAAGCAAGCAACTACTATTGAGCGAGGGAGCAGAGCTGAGCCAAAGCCAGAGCAGAAAAACCAAACCAAACGAAACCAAACAATCGTGAGATTAAGCCAAACGCCGTTTTGGGTGAATGTGAATATGAATGAGATGGGCAGGCAGAAAGGCAGTCACAGCCTGTCCTCCTGAGGTGAATGAGCGCGGCAAAGGCAAAACTCAAAGGCAAGCCAAGGCAAGGCAGGCAAAGCGTCACTTGCAGTAGTGGCCCAACATTGAGAGAGAGAGCGCATTGAACGCGAGAGTGCGCCGCTAGCAAGAGCGAATAAGAGCGTACATATATTTATTCTGTGTATGTTTGTGTGTGTGTTCGTCTGTGCACTAGATGGACGAGTTGAAGAAGAATGAGGAGGCAGCACACATTGTGTCAACTGTGTAATGTAAGCAAAAGGCAATGGGCAAAGGCAGAGCCTGTCACACACACACAAACACGCACACAGACGTACGAAGTGCTCATATATTCACACACACACACGTGCGATAGGTTGATTTGGGGAACAAAAAAGGGGGATACATGACATACACGGCAAAAAAGCCAAGCAATGAAACAAATGTACCACAAAAACGGTTGACGACAAGAAGCAGAAACAGCAGCAGCAGCAAACTGCGACGGCTGCGACTGATGTTGGCGCAAAGGACACACAGCGTAAAAGGGATAAAATAAAATAATAGCCAGCCATGCGCTGCTGCTCGGGCTAGCCATGAGAAATGGATTAAATTCAGGTACAACATTTTTGTGCACACTAGCGATGTGAGATGTGTCGCCAAACGTGTCACGCGTCCATCTCTAACAAATATTCAAAAAACATAGGCACAGGTGCTTGTATAGAAAGGAACAAATACAGTTCTATTGTTTGAGAATTATGCAATTGTTAAATTAATTAAACCTTTGCCATCGATGACCCCAACTAATTTGCATATGAATATTTCTACATGCAAATTGTTGTTGGGCAAGAGTGATGCGAAAGATAGAAAATACACTAAAGTGCGATAAGCACGTAGTCGCAGCGCAGCCACAGCCGCAGCAGCCATAGCTTCGTTGAGTACAAAAACGAGATTATTAATCAATCTATAAGATACAGATACACATCCAACACACAATCCCACCACCATCATCTGTAGCAGCAGCAGCTCAGCAGCACAAAACAAGCTGCCAATCGACGGCGACAGCGACAGCGACAGCGACACATCTTCAGCAAATGCATATGACTAAAATACAGAGGAGACACACATACACACATACTAGTTAAAACATGATCGGACGGTGAGAGAGATAGAGAGAGAGCGAGTAACTGCAATTGCACGTGAGAGGTTAAGATGGGAGAATAACTATGTGTGTATGTGTAACCGTGCGACGATTTTTCTATGCATGTGTGGTCGTAAATTTGACTAAAGCGTAACGCAAAACTAAATCAAAAGGCAGGTAGACAACAACAGCGGCTCATTTCAGACACGTACATATCCCAATACAGCTGCACAAACATATCTATCTGCGTGTGTGTATGTGTATTGAAAAATGTACCATTGCACACTGGGCAGGTTTTTAAGAAAAATATTTTAAATTATTTATGGCTGACAGGTGTGAAACGAATGCGCCGTCGCGGCTTGCAGCACAACACCATCTGCATTCGCAGTTGCATCAGCAACACGTGAGTCGCACGCGCATAGTGGTCAAAACCACTGAGCAAAAATGTTGCGGCATCCATGAATAACGACAATTGCACCACTGTGCACACAGCACAGCACACCAACAAAATGCTAATAAAAATAATAAATCGAATAGCGGTCAGTGCGCGAGGTGAGCATCCAAGCAAATCCCCAGCCTGAGAAAGATGGTGTATAAAAGAATGGCAAACATTCACACAGACACACACACAATCACACATGAGAGACTATATGTATGTGCATACGTAATCACACACATATGAAGGCAAATTCTATGCTCGCTGCAAAATGCATAAGGAAGGCAACAACTAAAAAAGAATCTCTTAAGCTGCTGCAAGTGGAGAAACCAGAACACAAAAAAACAGTGCACAGCAGCATAAGGAGCAGATAGCAACAGCAGCAGCAACAACAACGGTGAGCTCAAATGAGCACAATTAGGCTTTGGCTTTATTGACGCGCCGCAGGCTAAAAAGAAGAACAACCAACTAGCAGGAGCGGAACAGGTCACCGCATCCAAGTCACATATATTCGCGCTAACGTCGCGCTCGCTCAATAATTTGGCCCGTGAGAGCGACGACGACACGGATACGGATACAAGAAGCGCGGCTTGAGAGAAATGCGACGATACGCGACGTCAACGGCTGCTTGGCTTTGGCATTTGGGTGGGCATGAAGAAAGAAGAAAAAAAATTAAACATTGGATAAATCCAGAAAATGTAAAATTACATACACAATCACACACACACACACAGGCGTTCACTCATGAAAAACTAATACACACACAGTGGAGAGAGGCGAACAAGTACAGCCAACATAGCATAAGCAGCAGCAACAACAACAATAACCACCCGATATACCGATACCAATATCCAACAGTCAGAGTCAGAGACCAGCGTCGCCGCCCGCCAACGCCGCCGCCACCGCGGCAACAATCATCGTCACCAAAGAAGAACTTTACTTCGTCAATACAACAACAACAAGAACTCGACATAATGCGGCTTTGCCTGCCTGTGTATGACCATTTTGCTTGCTCTTCTTGCTGTTATGACAGTGCTGCCAGTTTAGCTTGTTTTGTTACAGCTAAAGTTAGCGGGTTTTAAGCAGACACCGGCAATTTTGGCTATTTTTATAGCTTTGCTGTATAAAATGGCTGTACAAAGGTGAAGATAGATTTTTTTTTAAATGAAATAATAAGGCAGCTAGTTTCATCTTACTAAATATTTTTCGAAAAACTAGCTATATTGGCTGCTGCTTAAATGCTGCCAGCTCTAAGAAGCCTTCATTGCTGCTGTTGTTGTTGGTTTGATTGATGGCGCTGGCGTTCGCCTTGCCTTTTGATAATGGCGTCGACGTCGCCAGCCAGCTACAGTCAAAATGCGCGTCAGGTTGTACACACACACACACACACACATACAATTGCCTCCATCTCCAAGTCGAATCTCATAATTTGACCCAAGAGCAGTTCAGAGCTTGTTGGCCAACAAGTCTGCGCCTCCTCTTGAAGGTGGCAACGCCAACAACAACAACTACAAATATTTTTGGGGCGGCTGATGCTGTTGTTGTTGTTATTGTTGTTATTGCTGCTGCTGAGTGTGCAAAGTGGTTTGACATTTTCTCGTTTGCTCGTTTGGCTGCTCATTCGCGCCCGCCCGAGCATCTCGTGTGCACCACATTTCGGGCTAGCTTCAAATTCGACTCGAAGTCAGCAGAGCATCATCCAGAGGTTTTGCCCGCCGCCGCTTTGCTGCTCTCAGAGTGTATGTACAACATGCTATGCTATGCTGCCTCTACTATGTGTATTTCTTTTATTTTGCATAAATTAAGCAAGCATAAGTGTATTTTGTATTTTGCATTCGTATTTGTATATTCGCCGCCGTGTTGTGTCACTGCTCTCTCGCTCTTGCTCGTTGCCGTTTGCCCCGTTATTGTCGTCGTGTCGTTGCTTTTGTTTGAACATTCGGAAGTACACCCATCACCCATTCACCCAATACACTAATACACATGCACACAGAGGAGACAGTTATACACTCACACAGCACACGTATGAAGTTGACAGAAATCAGCGACAGCTAACCACCACCACCTTCTTCTTCTTCTTCCTTCTCCACCTTGCCAACGGTGAGGGGTGTAACTTATTTTATTTCGTAATTTTTTTGTTGCTGCTGCTTTGCCAGATTTACTCTTTATTTTCGTCGTGACTTTTCACACACTTCATTCTCACTCCACGGTTGTAATTCGCTTATTTGAATGCAGCGAAAAAAGGGGTTATATTTATCGATATATGTATCAAGCAGAAAAAGATTATATTAGCAGCGCGAAAGACAATTGTTAAATTACTTTTAACTGCCATAATTACCTAACGATTAGATAAGCGCAGTACTATTCATATTTAAAAGTCAATAATTATATCACGAATTTGCGTTCTACACTTTGGGTAAGGGGAACCTGTTATAAAATCGATTTCAATAGTTTTATGGATATAAATAAATAAATGATGTAATGCTAATCAAGTTACATATAAAGTTAAGATCATGCTTGCGTTAGTTAGTATATTCAATATGTACTCAATATTTTTAATCATATAAAAAGGGGTTAGATCAATGCAATAATGTTTGTGAGTATGTATGTGAGTTTGTATGTATGTATGGTATGTTATTGTCAGTGTCTATAATGGTGTGAGTGGTGGGACGTTGAGTGGGTGGTTTGGTCATGGTCTATTAACGCCCCCTTTTATTTAATTTTTTTTTTTTTGAGGGCGAGACGTAAGTAAGGGTGTTTGTATGTGTGTGTGTGTTAAGTACTGCATGATGTTGTCGATTTGTGGGTGGTGGGTGAGGGAGAAGGGTAACTTCATTATGGTATGGTATTAGATGAGGGGTAATTCTTGTGTTTTAAATATAAATGTTCGAAATTTGAAATATTAAAAATTGGGCTTTTGCACGTACATTGTTCATACTGACCAAATACATGGCCAGCTTGTTGATATCCAAATTGGCCAATTGGCTCACATCCGTGGTATTGAGAATGCTCAGCATCAGACTGATATCAGCAGCAGTGGGCATCGCCGGTACTGTCGATCCACCAACTTGTTGTTGTTGCTGCTGCTGCTGTTGTTGCTGTTGTTGTTGCTGCTGCTGTTGTTGCTGATGCTGACCCATGCCAGAGTTGCCACCAGCAGCGGCGGCGGCGGCAGCAGCAGCTGCCGCTGAAGTACTTGCACCCTGCGATTGCATCAATGCCTGCAGACTGCGACTGCTTGAGTCGAGTTGTTGCTGCAATTGGCTAACAGTGGCATTGACAACATTGTTGCCACCGCCAGCTGCTGCTGCGGCATTGCCAGCGGCGCCGGCGCTCTGCATCTGCATTTGCATCGATTGCAGTGTGGGTGTGGTGGGCACGGAAAGCGGTGGCGTCGATGAGACCAGCGCCTGTAGCTATTTTTTTTTTTGGGGCAGAGAGAGAGAATAAGGAGGAGATTGGATATTGATTGAAGAGAGCAAAAAAGATGGGTTTCCTTTCAGGGGTATCTCTTGCAGGTAGTTTTGTTGGATCAGCTGTTGGTTTTTCGGAATGTTTTCTTTTTTTCGTTCGTTTTTCACAGTCCGTTTTTCGTTTCGTTTTGTTTTCTACGTTTTTAGCTACGTTTTAAGTTTAGTTAACTACGGCCAACAGCTAAGCAACAAAACTACATACTTTTGGATACTCTGATACTACGACATTTAAATTTTTTTAATTTTTTGTGTTAAGTTTCTAAATACAAAAACAATAAGGACACAAAACACATTTGCAAAAGTTAATCGAAAAGAAAACAACTCGATAACAACAACGGTAAACCGATCGTTTCATATGTAAATTTTAAGGCGAATTGAGAGCGCCATCTAGCGGTAGGGAGAGACTCTCATTTTTGAGTTGATTTGTTTGTGGAACTTACCTTTGCCTTTTGTTGTTGCTTGAGCTCCTCTTTCTTGTAATTACGCTGATAGGCAGTGATGACGCGTCTGAGACGCGTATTGAGATCCTGCATTGATGGCCACATTGTTGTGGCATCCTCGACCGCTGCCAATGTGGGCGGATAGCTGCCAGCGACGCTCTCCTCTTCGTCCAAGCCTAAATTTGAGTTGGAGTTAGCATTTTCGCAGTTTTGACCCTCTGCAGTCGTAGTAGATGTTGTTGTGGATGGAATGGTGGTTATTGTGGTGGTGGTGGTTGTGGTTATAGTGGTGATGTTTGTGGTGGTGGTTGTGGTATTTGCGTTAGTGGTGCATGATTCTGAACCAGACTCGGTGGGAGCAATGGTAGCGGCATCATCGGCTTCGCCAACGGCTGACGCAGCGGCGGCAGCATCGTTGCCATTTGTATTTGTTGTAACCTGGGCATCAGCCTCATCGGTCACATCCATTTTTTCAGTGTTGTCCAATAATGCTTTGGGCGAAGAATCAGAAGCAACAGTTGCTGCTGCCGTTGAGACACCGCCATCATCATCTTCAGCAGCAGCTGCTGGTGCAGTGGAGGAGACCTTGACGGTGTCATCATCGTCAGCGTTGCTTGTCGCTTCTTTATCTTTATTATCTTTAGAATTTTCATTGTCATTTGTTTTTGCCAATTCGTTAAGCTTCTCGTCGCTGCCAGCTGTTGCCGTGGCGTCTGCATCGACGACGGCGCTGCCATTGCCCTCAATCGAGTTGGTGGAGGAGTCGGAGACGGTTTGCTCGTTCGATTTAGTAGTAGTAGAAGTAGTAGTAGTAGTAGGAGCAGTAGTAGTTGTTTTGCTTTCGGCCTTATCGCTCTTACCCGACGAACTGGGACGCTCCGGATCGAGCGAGTCCTTGTTATCGCCGGAGCCCGTTAGCTTGGTGGAATCCGAGTCTTTGGTCGTTGTGGTGCCATCATCGTCCACCTCATCGCCGTCATCATGCTTTGAATTTGCATCGTCCTCAATTCTGTGAATGCAATTGAGATGAAAACTATATTATAAAGTAACGAATAAATTTACTCGTTGGTTTTTTTTTTTTTTGGGAGCTGCATAAAATAAGGCTTAATAAGGGGAAAAAAATTCCTAAACTATTCAGTGTGACCGTTGCTAACACTATTTGGCCACACTGATTTCGTCAAATTATATCCTATTCGGTACATTTTTGATTCCAGTTCCTGTGTTTCTTGCCCAGATCATTTCCAAGTTATTCGGCCAGAGACTGGTCTCGTTGTTAGTTAGTACTTGTGGCTTATGTGTGGTATTATGAAATGGCATTGAATGGATTCCCTATTTATACGCATTCAAGTATGTAAGGAACATGTTTGGATAGGATAATGGGGGGGATATGTTTATTTTTTAGTAACTTACATTGGCAAATTCGTGACGGCCAAATCGTCACCGGCACCGGCGCCCACATGTGTGACAAAGCACAGATTTGGATCGGCGCGCATTTGACGATACATTTCACAGCCATGCTTGTAGGTTCCAACCAATAGACTCTTATCACAACAAATGGGATTCCACCATGAGGATGGCACTTGATCGGGCGTTGGCGGCGGGCGAATTGGGAGCTCGCTACATGATTTGATATATATAGATATATATATGTACACACACACACACACAGACACATAGATATATATATATATATTGAGAGAGAGAAAGATATTTAAATGAGGAGGAAGGAAAAGAAGAATTGAATAATGAGTTTGGTTTTTTTTTAGAAGATTTATGTCAATGAGAATTAAATAATTTTCAACAAATTTTATGCATTGTTTTTCGTTTGTTGTAAGTCAAAAATTAAATCAAATAAAAAAATTATTATTAAAAAAAAGCATTAAAAAAATATTGTTGAAAGAAACAAATCATAAAACTTGTGTTATTTGTTGTTAATTGCCAATTTGTGTGCTACAGATTAAAAACAAATACAGACTACGATAATAATAATGCAACTTAAGAAAGGTTTTCGTTTGTTAATTTGGAGAATTTCAGTATGCCATATTTGAGATATATATTGATAATTTGGAATTTTGAATATCAAAAATCATATATGTAGTATATAGAATTGTTATTATTTTGTTTTTGTCTGTGCGCATATAACTTGTAAACATATTTCGTTGAACGATCGATGAGAGTGGCATGAGAAGTTTCATTAATCGATTTCCCTAATTCGCCTGATTCGCTTCGAATGGGGGGTGATTCGGAGGAGTATTTGTTTTTTGTTTTTTAGCGTGCGTGCGAACAGGCGAGCGAGCGAGCGAGATCGAGAGCGAGAACGAGAGATGTGTGCATAGATATTACCTTTCCAGATTGGGTGCTAGTAGATGCTTTGCCTTCATATGGCTTCAATTGTTGTAGTTGAGTTGCGTTGTTGTTGTTGTTGTAGTAGTCGGAGTTGTTGTTGTTGTGGTTATTCCAAAAGGTTGTCAAGTAAATGTATGTATATACACATACACATATATATATGTTTATATTCGTATTCAAATTAGCAATTAGAATATTCGTCAAATAGGTTTCAAGTGCAAAACAAAATACAGCGAGAGAGAAAAATAAATTGAGCAACATTTCTTTGGTTTTTTTTACGTTTAAGGGGATTAAAAGTTAGAAAAGTTAGGATTATGGAAAAATGTGGTATTAAAACTGGCAATAGAACAAACGATCTGATCGAAAACACACTCAGCGAGAGATTATACAAAGAGTTAGAGAAAGAGAGACAGCATTTACACAGTTAGTAACGAGAGCAAAGTTAGTAACGAGAGAAAGACATAGGGAAATAACTCACATACGAGTATAAGCATTATTAAAAGCTCAAAAGTAATAAATCAGCATTAAATATTTAAGAATATTACTTGTGAGCTGGATTAAAAAGGTTTAAGAAACTAGCATTTAACGTTAAACAAATTGGCATTACTAGTTAAATATAATACTGTTAATAAAACGACTATAAAACATGGCAGTACATAAAAAAATATTAAAAAAATCATTATCATAATAATAAAAAAGAAATTAAAAATTATAAAATCGTACATATTATCAAGAAAAAATTGAAATTGTTTTTTTTTTTATGGCACTCTTTAAAAGAGAGAGCGCAACAACAATCAGTCAATCAATCAACGACAACAATAATGATGTGTGAGTGTTTTTTGGATGCTGTTTTTAAACGCTTGAGACGCCTACCTGATGGGCGTGTTGTCCTTAATCTGTTGCACTAAATCACCAATGACCTCGTGCTGTATATAATAGAGCATACGAACGCGCAGCAGAACCCTGTGTGTTTGAAAAAAAAAAACGTTAATTAAATAAATACAAACAAAAAAATTTAAAAAAAGAGAGCAGAAAGGGATAGAAATTTGTTAGCAAAAGTTTGGACAGGCGAGTATACCCGACATCGGGGGGCATATTCTGTTAAGTTATATTCAAATTCGATTCCACACGACTCACTTATTCGCGTGTCTGCCCAAATGCTTCTTGTAAGCGCCCTCCAGATACGCATCAGCATCATATTTCTCCTTTTTGCTCCAATGATTTGGATCATGTATACTGGTCGGTGGTGCTGGTGGTGGTGCAACAGCTGCGGCCACAGCACTAGCACTAATGCCGCCCACATCCTTGTCGCCAGAACTGTGAGCAGGCGTCGTATTGCCACTGTTGCTGCCCGATGTAGTGCCCGGCGCTGGCGTCATCTCCTTATTCGATTTACCACCATTGCGTCCTGTTAAAGTAGTTAAAGAAATATTTCTTGTTTAGCATTTTATTCCTACGCTATCATTAATGAAAATGATGCATGAGTTTGTTAACTAATTGGTTGAAATGTTTTTTAGTAGAGTTGTTACCAAAAGATGTTAATGATTTTGTTATAGAATGTTTACTTGAGTGTTAGCGAGAAGAAATTTTAAATTTCACTCGCTGTTTAGTAGCGAGAAGCAGTTTTTACCAAAATATGTACAAAAGATGTTAAATGATTTTGATATAAAATTTTTACTTGAGTGTTAGCGAGAATAAATTTCAAATTTCACTCGCTGTTTAGTAGCGAGTAGCAATTTTTAATATGTACATATATGCATGAATGATTTGGAATGTTTAATTGAGTGTTAGCGAGAAGAAATTTTAAATTTCACTCGCTGTTAAGTAGCGAGTAGCAGTTTTTTAATATGTACATATATGCATGAATGATTTGGAATGTTTAATTGAGTGTTAGCGAGAAGAAATTTTAACTTTTACTCGCTATTTAGTAGCGAGTAGCAGTTTTTTTAATATGTACATATATGTATGGATTGATTTTTAAGTACTTAAATATATAGTATATGATAAAAGGTTATAGTAAAAGGCAATCAATTGCATGGCAACAAAACATACACACACACTTTTCGTATTTTCATTATTTACCAGTTATTTTTGGGCGTTCGTCGAGTTTCGGTCGAGTCGTGTCAGTTTCTAATGGTAATTTATAAAAAAAAAAAAGAGAGAGAAAGAGCTTAGGTAATTTACACATTGACATTGAACAGACAGATTATGTGTTTGGTATCAAATATACAAATATGTAGTTAATAGCTGCTGCTCAAAAATAGTTGACATTTACTTGAAGTTCTTAAGTGGTTTGGGTGTAGTTTAACTATTTATAGTAATTAGGTAGGTGGATATAGCTAGGCCAGCCCAGTTGTGATTTTCTTTTGTACAATAAATAAAATTTCTATTTGAGGCAGCTCTCGTGTTTTTTTCTCTACGTCCGTGCAGCAGTTGGGAGTGCGTGATATATGTTTTTACCATACCTTTGGCATTCCTACCTCGTGGCACCAAATTGTGTAGGCCACTATGATCCCTGCTGATTTTTGTCACCTCGCCATCCTCCGTTGGCGTTATTAGATCCCAAATGAACGTCTTGATCTTCTCGTCACCCTTGTACACTTGCAGGCAGTACAGAAGCTGTGGGAATAAATAGAATTATTCGTTAGTTTTTTGAAGTAAAATAGCGAGTAAGTTAAAGAGACGAGTATTTTATTTTCAGCGGATTGAGAAGTTTGGTTCTTACTCAGCGAAAACCTATAGTTTTCTCAATATTAGCATGGTTCGTCATCATTAAATACGAGTATTGATATATTATAACTGATAAATTTAGACTTACAATGATGCGTGCACAGTCTTCAACGTCAATATCGCGCCAGCCGCGCTTAAACGAGCCCAATTCCAAGAGTTCCGACCAGCGTCCCCAGCTGAAAAGAGAGAATTGTTAGAAATGTACATCAAAGCTGGCATTAAGTAAATAATCTTTAAATAAAACATAAATAAACTTCAAATAAAATCACAGACGAACAACGCTAAATTTAATATTCAAGAGACTTTAGACCAAGCCATAATATATAATTATTTAATATTGTTTGACTTCAACTAATTCAAAATGTCGAAGAGCATGTTTAGCGCATCGCATGCTTCTAGCTTTGGCTTCGGTCAATCCGTTTCCCGACCCAATTTGAGCGTGCAACAAGCAGCGGAAAATGAAATTTACGAACAACCAGAGTTTGATATAACATCGATTGCATATAAATTCTTTCTAGATGATTACAATCAAATGTCCGAAGATGAACGCACAAATCGTTTAAACAGCTTGGATGCACTGGATATGTGGCGTGCCATTGAGACGGTACAAAAAGAGTTGGCCATATTCAAGCTGGAGAATTATATAATGGTTGATTTTCTGGAGAAGAATGATCCCAAGCTATTGGTGGGTTTGCGTCAGCGACGCACCTCCATTCTAAAGCGTCTACAGACAAAGGCGCGACAAACAGCATATGACAATCAAATGAGTTCAAGTCGTCAATCTTTATCCAAACGCTCCATATCCATGTCCATTTACCAGGGTGCATTGAGCACGGCGGGCGAGCGACGCAAACAGGTTGATCATAAGCTCAACTTTAAGGCCAAGGCCGAATTGGCCGAAAAGGCGGCATCCGAGGTGGAGAAACGTGTGATTGACATAGAGCGTAATGGTGAGGAAACCCGAAATTCCTTAACTTTTCAGGAAACTTTTGTATAATTCTCACTTCCAGCCATGGTTGAGGTTAAGCAGCTGCGCGCCAAGATTGAGGAATTGCATTTTCGCAGCGAGGAAACCATTGAGACGGAGAAAAACTTTATGCTACACTTTCTGCGCGATGAGAATGATGCGGCGTTCCTGGAGAGCGCCACCGAGCGTCAGATTGAACGCAAATTGCGTAAATTTACGGCCAATTGGTTTAAATGTGCCCGAGCCTTGTTGGGCACAATGCGATTGACAATCGTGTCGCTGCAGGAGACGTGTCAGCAACATCGTGCCGATCTCATAACCAAAGCGGATCTCAGTGGCATATTGACAGCAGTGGACTTTGAGAAGCTGATCATTAAGCGTACGGAGCTGACCAACGAGTTGGAGGAGAAGAATACACATATGGCGGGATTGAAGGGTGTCACGGGCAAGACATCGCTGGCGATGACCGAGGAAAAGCAGGCCATGATGAATTTGGAGACGGAAATGCGTAATGTCATCAATCGCACCGAGGAGATAACACGCACCATTGGCAAACTGGAGAAGGAGGTTGCGACCGTGCAGCAAAACAATGCCAAGGATAATGTTATACTGGCTGAATTGCGTGCTCAACTCGAGGAGTACGAGGCACCCAGTGTCACCGAATACATTGAGAAGAAAGAGGAGGCTCTCTACTACGAGAAGGAGGAGAAAATGTTACAGCGCAAGATCTATATTCTGAATATGAAACTAAATAATGTAATGCGACGTTGTCGTTATCGTGAAGATTGATTGTGAATAAAATTTTGGAGCTTACCCGAACGACAGCAGACCCTTCTCCACCTTGAAGCATTCGGATTTGGCCCAGTTGCCATACTGTATCTCCTCCAAGCCCAAGGCGGCCAATGCATCTCGTTCCCGGGGTATATACTCATCGTTGCCCTTCTTCTCGCGGGCGCGATCGCGTTCACGTTTCTCCTTGCGACGACGCGAACGGAGACCTAATGAAAAGGTAAAATAGATTAATATCAGGGAAGACTATATCTTATATCTGTAGGAGAACCCACCTATGCCGCCCTCCTCATCGCTGTTCTCATTCGATGAATCTTCCGAGTTTATCTCCATGACATCTTCATGACCATAGCGTTTGATTTGTGTACGTCTCCTTGGCTCAGAGAGTACCAGATCCTCGGTTTCGTCACGTTCGCAGGCATCGGGATCGATGTCCACACGTTTGGCCCACTTGGTCCAAAAGTCGGGATCATCGATGGTAATATCAGAGCGATTGCCTGAAGCGGCAAAAGAGGCCTTCGAAAAGGTTGAACCCTTCTCCGATTCCATGGTAATGACCTGAGTACGTCTCTTGAGGATCGAATCAATATCCTCTTCACAGAACTTATCGCCCGCATTATCATCATCCATGACGGCACCATAGGCGCCCTTCTTGAGCAGATCTTCGATCTCCTTCTTGGACAACTGCTTGTTGTTGCCATCCTTGGAGCCATGCGTATTCATCGACTGCAGCACAGCCTTGTCCAGACCCAATTTCATCGAGGCCTTGTCAAACATCTCACGTTCGTAGGTATTGCGGCAGAGCAGACGATAGATCTTAACCATCTTGCGCTGACCAATACGATGACAACGTGCCTGTGCCTGCAGATCGTTCTGTGGATTCCAATCGGAATCGTAGATGATAACCGTGTCGGCGGCTGTCAGATTAATGCCCAAGCCACCAGCTTTAGTGCAGAGCAGAAAGACAAAACGATCCGAGCCCGGCTTGGAGTAACGATCGATAGCCTCCTGTCGCAGATTGCCACGAATGCGTCCATCGATGCGCTCAAATGGATACTTGCGATAGACCAGATAATCCTCAAGGATGTCCAGACAACGCACCATCTGACTGAAGATCAGGACACGATGTCCGTTTGCCTTGAGTTTGGGCAAAAGTTTGTCAATCAAAACCATTTTGCCGGCAGATAAAATTAGATTCTTATAGTAGGATTCAGGATCCTCGCCGTGTTGAGCCTTAAAGTCATACTGTATTTGCTCCTCGGCACCGTTTAGTAGGTAAGGATGGATGCAACATTTGCGCAACTCCATCATGGTATTCATTAGATTTGGAATATTCGCCGAGGTGGTGCCCTTCTTGAGGAAACTAAAGTTTTGTTCCAATATGCCACGATAATATTTCTTTTGTATATTTGTCAGCTCGACCTCAATGATGGTCTCCTCCTTGGGCGCCAAAGATTTCTCAACATCATCCTTCAGACGACGCAACATCATGGGTTTGAGTAGCACTTGCAGCTTATTGACTTCCTCCTCAGTGCGTAGACTGCCAAATTCCGACATGAATTCCTCCTGCGAGGAGAACTGACTTGGTTCCAGGAAATTCAACAGCGAGAACAGCTCACTAATATTGTTTTGCAACGGTGTTCCCGAGAGCAGAACACGATGCTCCAGATTCAGTTGACGCAAACCCTCCAATAGCTTGCAATTGCGATTCTTCAGACGATGTGCCTCATCGATGACACACAGGCGCCAATTGAACTGTTTCAGATCCATATAATCGGTGACAATCATTTCGAATGTGGTAATCAATACATTAAACTTGATGGGCTCCTTGAGCACCTTGCCACTGTCTGTCTTGTAGTAGAACTCATAGTCCTGAATCATTTGTTTACTCGTAACAGAGCCATGATATACGACCACATTCATATCGGTCCAGCCTTCAAATTCACGCTGCCAATTGGGTATGGTCGACAATGGTGCAATGACCAGGAAAGGTCCTCTGATGCCATACTCATAGACCGAGTGGACAAAGGTTAAGCTCTGAATGGTCTTGCCCAGACCCATTTCATCGGCCAAAATACAATTGTGTGAATTATACCAGGAGAACTTTAACCAATTGAGACCCTCTAGCTGATAGGGTCTCAGGCTGTTACCCGCCTTATAGATAGGCGTCTTTTCCAGTTTCTTCCAGAGTTCGGGATGCGGACGCTTGCGACTCTTCCACTCACAACGCAGCGGAGTCTTATTGAAGCGCAAATATTGCTCAATCTTATCGTTATCGACATCCTCCTCCAGCTCCCAGGTGCAATCCTCATAGGGCAATGATTTCCATTTAACCAAATAATGTTTGGTTGTCTCTCCGCTATTCTCATCTGTATGCACCGACATATCTAGCACACGATCTACTTCAACAAAGTCCGGATTGAAGGGCTCCTCTTCGATATTCTCAAAGATATTGATCTGTTGCGCTTGCTTCTGTTGGAAACGACGAATTTTGGCGGCAACACGACGATCACCCTTCAGCAATTCCTCTTCGGTGCGCCATTCGCAGTGTAGATAACTGAAATTGCGATATTTGACAAAGTATTCTTCGACATCGATGAAGACGGGTTCGGGTTTATCATCTTTGGCGGCGTCACCATCCTTGGACTTGTTATCCTCTGTTGTTTCGGAATCTTCGTCCTTTTTCTCTGTTGACGACTCTGTTGTTGTTGCCGTCTTCTCTTTGTCTTCATCATTCTTCTCCTGATCTTTCTTTTCTGTTTTAGCTTCATCGGAGGTTTCGGCTTCAGCCTCGGTTTTAACCTTTTCCTTCTCTGTTGTCTCTTCATCCTTGACTGCCGTTGCTTCAGCAGCTTCATCAACATCCATTTTATCGGTTGTTTCCTTTTCTTTTTCTTTCTCGGATTCTTTTTCTTTATTCTCAGTACTCTCTTCGTCGATCTTCGGCTCAGCTAGCTTTGCTTTCTCCTCATCAGTCTTCTTGGCCTCAGCCTCTTCATCTTCTTCATCGTCTTCTTTAGTTTCGGAATTCTTTGTTTCTTCTTCGGCTTTGTCCGTGGTTTCTTCAGTTTCCATTTTGTTATCGAGCTCTTCTTTTTCGGCAGTTTCTTCTGCAGACTTTTCAGTTGCCTCTGATTTGGGTGATTCTGATGCTGCCTTCTCATCAACATCCATTTTTTCCTCTTCATTTGCTTTCTTCTCTTCGGATTTCAGCTCAAGCTGTTTCTTATTTTCATCCACCTTGGCGGTTTCTTCTTCAGATTTGGGTTTCTCATCCTTATCTTCGGTTTTATCTGTGGACTCAGCAGCCGACTTCTCAGCATCAGTTTCTGTCTTGACCTCTGGTTCAGCAGCTCCCGCTTCGGCCTCTTTCTCGACCTTTGGCTCCGGGGTCTTTACTTTGGGTGCTTCGGGTATTAGTTCACGTTTGCCCATTCGTAGGGCCAACACAAGTTGCACCACCATGCTGTCCTCATCCCCCGTATTGATGTACACATAATTGGGTTTCGAGGACATGGCAGCGGCAGCGGCCGCAGCGGCTGCAGCATCACTGGCACTCTGTCTATCGGCCTTCTCCACGGCTGCTGCCGCCGATGTGCTTGAACTGGCTTCGAGTTGACTATTCGTATCGTCGGTGGCCAGCGCTGGTTTCTCTTCACCCGCTGAGCTTCCCGCTTCACCTTCGGCGCCCGATTGCGGTTCAGCTTTTTCCACATCGCTGCCAGCATTTGAATTTGCCGCATTTGCCGAGGAGGACGATTTCTTTTCCTTCTTGACGGGCGATGCCACAAGCAAGGAATTCTCATCATCCGAGAATCGGAGCATTACGTCATCAATGTACTTCTTGCGCTGTGTATTACGCGACGAACGTCGCTTATTCGAGTCGAGTTCGGAATCTGGAGGCGGTGATGGTGGCGGTGTACGATCCATGGTATCATCCTCACCATCCGATTCGGGCACAATGCGTCCACGATTGCGTCGCTTTTTGAGTGCTTTGGCGCTCAGCGAACCACGATTCCGCCGTGCACTTCCACCATCTTCGGTGGAGGCATTGCGACGACTGGAACGCGCTGTGGAACGCTTGCGATCTCTGCGACTGCTGGGCGTCGTCGCCGCATCACCCGCAGAATCTGGCACAGAATCCACGGTTTCATCTCCGGCTTCGGCATCCTTGTCCTCATCGTTGGCGCCGCGTGGTATCTTGGAGACGGGTATGTCATCATAGTCGGGTGATTCACCATCGACACCACCGCTGCCGCCGCCGGCAGAGGTTTCAGCTTCACCATCTCCACCTCCTGCTGACTTGGGTACCAGGGGTTTGTTATCCTCCTGCTCGCTGCCCTCGCCCGTCTGTTCGTCCTCACCATACTGTTTGCGTCGTTTGCCAACACTACTACGCTTACGTGCTGCTCCCGGTGTCTCTGTGGAGTTGGGATCATTGGGATCACGCTGCTTCTTGACCTTGGGCGTACGATCGCGCGGCGGCTTGTTGGGATCCTTGGGGGTACGCGGCTTACGCGGCTTCTTCTTCTTGCCGCTGCCATCGGTTGAGGTGTCCAGCTCATTGGCCGAATGCACATCCTGCGACAGATCACCCATACCCTCACTGTACTCCAGCATGCCCACAACACTCGTGTCGCCAGCTCCCTGAGTCACACAATCCTCGGAGACGGGTAATTGAGTTGTGGGAATGCTTGTGGCACTGGCGGAGGCGACCACAACGTTGCCACTGATGTCCATCAATTCTTGATTCAGGGATTGGTTCTGCGATTGCTGCAGTGCAGCAGCAGCGGCGGCTGCGGCCGCTTTATCGCCCTTCTTGGCCCGCGGCTTGCGGGGCTTATTGGCGCCCTTGCCCCGACCACGTCCCGTTGTGCTCGACACCTGTGGACTCTCCACCATTTGGTTGTGAAGGGCGGCGGCACCATACGGGAGCGGTGGCATGCTCTGGTAGAGCAGACATTGGGGTCCACCGGCACACTGTTCGGCCAGTTCGTGTTGCTGGAGAAGATTAAGGCGCTCCTGCAAGCGCATCAACTTCTCCTGATGCTGATGCTCGTGCCCGGGTGGCATGCAATAGAGTTCCTGTATTTGTTGCTGCAACGCAGCAATCTCCTGCTGATGCAACATGGGATAGGGTGGATACATGCCGGCCGCTGCACCTGGATACGGTGGCAACATGGGCGGCATATGTGATGGTGGCACTCCTGGTGGTGCGCCCGCTGTGGCAGCATCATAGCCAGCCAGCGGATGCGGTGGCAGTGGCATGCCCATTGTAAGTGGCGTCTGTTGTGGCATGGTTAGACTCGTGTCCAGTTGCGTCTTCTCCTCACAGATTTCTTCGGCGGATTTGGTCTCATCCGTTGCCAGTTCCGAGAGCGTTTGCTGAGTTTGCTCTGCAAGCATATCTTCAGTGTGCAACGGCTTGGTGAGGCATGCCTCCTGCTGCTGCTGCTGCTGCTGTTCGTCCTGTGCCGGCAACGTTGTATCACTCATCGATTCTGTATGTGTCTTGGACACACTGCTATTCTCATCCTGCCCCAGCTGGGCACACAAATCGCCAGCAACACTTGTTGCTCCCTGCTCCCCGCTCGCCTCACATATGCTCTTATCAAACTCCACATTTGAGGATTGCGAATTGCTGTCGAGCAGTGCTGCTGCTGCTGAGGCAGCATTGGAGGCAGCTTGCACGGCGGCAGCACTTGTGGAACTCATTGAATTGTTATCAAACAGACCAACATCCACATTGCTCACATGATGTGTGGAGTCGGAATTGCTGCTCAGCATATTATTGGCCACCGCCTCCATGGAGGAGAGCATTGATGCTGGTTGCTGATTCGCTGAATTGCTGTTGATGCTGCTTTGGGAGTTGCTGTCGTGCACTGAGGTTGGTTGATTGTTGACAATGCTGTTGGTGCTGCTGTTGCTGCTGCTATTGTTGCTATCATTTGCAGCAACTGCTAATGTTGACGAATCATTCGAATTGGCTGTCTCATTGAGTATGCTGCTCAAATGATGTGATGGTGTTGCTGGTGTGGGAGTTGTAGGTTGCTGCTGTTGCTGTTGCAGTTGCTGTTGTTGCTGCTGCTGCTGTTGTTGTTGCTGTTGCTGGTGTTGTTGTTGTAGCTGTGGTATGGGCGAACTGACATGCGCTGGCGACATTACTTGTTGTTGTGTTGCAACTGCCACGGGTGTTGCAGCAGGTGCTGCCTGTTGCTGTTGCTGAGTTTCAGCCAAGATATTTGCAAATGCATCAAATTGCTGATGTTGTTGCTGATGCTGCTGCTGTTGTTGTTGCTGTTGTTGCTGTTGATTACTGCTCCCATAGCTGGGCAAATGCGATTGCTGTTGCTGATGCGGCGACTGTTGCTGCTGATGTATGGGCGATAAATGTTGTTGCAACTGTTGATGCTGTTGTGGCTGTTGCTGCTGCTGTGTTGCGCTCGCTTCTAGACTCGATTGTTGCTGGTGTTGCTGTTGCAAGTGATGCATGCTGGGCAACGTTTGTTGATGCAATGGCGAAGCAACATTTAGCTGCGATTGCTGCTGACTGCCTTGACCCACAATATCATTAATGGAATGCTGCAGTTGCTCATTTAATTGCTGTTGTGCCTGTTGTTGCTGCTGCTGTTGTTGTTGTTGCTGCTGTTGTTGTTGATGTTGCTGCTGGACAGGTGCTGGTGGTGGCGCTTGCACCGGCTGTTGTTGCTGTTGCTGTTGTGCGGCGGGTGGAGCTTGTGGCTGCTGTTGCTGCTGCTGTGTGGGCTGCACGGGAACGGGCACTGAGACCGGCACTGGCACCTGTGGCACCTGCTGTCCCATGCTCTGGCCGTACATCAGCTGATGTTGTTGATGTTGAGCGGCGGCCGCTGCAGCTGCTGCTGCTGCTGCTTGTGCCGCCTGGGCGGCCTGCGCTGCCTGTTGCTGCTGTTGCAGGAGAGCAGCCTGTTGCTGTGCTGCTGCTGCCGCTGCTGCTTGTTGTTGAGCCTGTTGTTGTTGTTGTTGCTGCTGCTGTTGTTGTTGTTGCTGAGCTGCTTGTTGTTGTGCCGCCGCCTGTTGTTGAGCCTGCTGCTGTTGTTGCTGGGGTGTTGGTGGCTGCTGTTGTGGCGCCTGCTGCTGCTGCTGCTGTTGCATTGCAGCCATATGCGCTGGGGCACCCCATTGCTGATGATGCTGGGGGGAGGGTGAGGCGGGCATGCGTGGTCCCATCACAGCAGCGCTGCGATAGGCTGACGGATAATCCATTGGCGGCAAACCATGCGCCTGGCTTGGCATTACCATTTGTTCGAGTGCTTGCAACGTATTCACAGGCGGCACACCAGCAGCTGTTGGTGGCACCTTGCCACTGCCACTTGCCGCCGAGACACTGGGCGGTTGTGGACGTGGCGAAGGTAGCCCAACCATGCCCTGTATGCTATGCTGACTGGGTGAATTAACTTGTTGTTGTTGCACCTGTTGCTGCTGCTGCTGTTGCACTTGCTGCTGTTGTTGCTGCTGTGCTGGTGGCTTGGCGGGCGATACGCCCACGGGTCGTGGCGACATTTGTGGATGCGGCGACATGGTGGGCGGACGCGGTGACATTTGTGGCGATAGCTGTGGAAACGCGGCACGATATTGCGGCGATGAGTTGAGCTGCTGCTGAGCGGCCGCCTGATGTTTGCTGCTGGACATGTAAGGTGGTGCACTCTGCTGCTGCTGCTGTTGTTGGGCCTGTTGTTGTTGCTGCTGTTGTGCCTGTTGCTGTTGCTGATGATGACTGCCGTAGCTGGGCGGCATGCCCATATGCGGCGGCGGCAACACTGCGCCCGGCAACTGCTGCTGTTGCATGAGGCTAACATGATTCGGTTGCTGCTGCTGCTGTTGCTGCGCCTGCTGTTGCTGTTGGGTCTGCTGCAACTGTTGCTGCTGCTGTGCACTAGCTAAATGCGCAGCCTGCTGCTGCTGCGCAGTTAGATGATGCGTTGGCGGCGCTGCCCCAGGCACAACATGTTGCCCATAGGCACTGGCCTGATCCAATGCCGCATGCCCGTAGCCCACATGTTGGGGGGCGCCACGGCCCGGCTGATGTTGCATGGGACTGCCGTAGGGACTGTGCGCGTACGCTTGTGGCACGGCCGTGGCTTGTGGCGCCTGTGTTGGTACGGCACCGGGATACAAGGGATGCTGGCCGGGTGCCTGGGGATAATGTTGCGGCAAACGAGCCTGCTGCTGACTCTGTTGTTGCTGCTGTTGCTGTTGTTGTTGCTGCTGTTGCTGCACCTGCTGTTGTTGTTGCACTTGCTGCTGCTGCTGCTGTTGCTGTTGTGGCGTAGGTGGTTGTTGTTGCACTTGCTGCTGCTGCTGTGGCGCTAAACTACCATAGCCTGTGGCGCCCAGTGCACCCATCATATTCTGTTGTGCCCCATACGGCACCAGTTTCTGTTGCTCCTGCTGTCCATAGGCGGGCATATGCTGGCGATAGGCAGCACTGGCATTGCTCTGACGCTGCTGCTGCGTCGGTGGCGCCACCGCTTGTGGATGCCCATACGCGCTCAGCCCCGCACCGGGATAGGCTGCGGCCTGTCCGGGCACTGAGGGTGCCGCACCCCAACCACTTAAATCACCCATGCCAACGCCAACGCCGGCGCCGATGCCAACGCCCATGGCCGCATGCTGATCGGCGGACCCCAGCCCGTACAGATTCTCCGCCGTTGGCTGGTACGATGAATATTGTGGCTGTTGCTGTAGCGGATGCGGCGCCCGATGCCGGGGCGGATAGCCGCCGGGTGGGCCCATCGCACGGGGATTTGCCGCTGCAACGGCTGCTGCTGCTGCGGCCGCATCATAACGGTAATAGGGATCTCTGTTAGAGAGAGAGAGAACAAAATGAGAACTCAATTATTACCAATACAAATAAAAAATCGATCAATCTAACCCCCAATAATTTTTATCACTTAGCACCCAAAAAAAAAAAAAAAAGAACATTAAAATCGACTCGAAACTCACCCTTGATGATTGCCGTGAAACATATTTTGTGCATTTCCATCCATCAGATTTTTCAAACGCAGCGCACACAAAAATGTTCCGTTACGCGGCGCTGCTGCTGCTGCGTTTCGTCGTCGATTGGCTTAATTTTGATGCTGTTTATGCTCTGCTCTCTGCGCGTGACCGTTGTCAATACGAGGGGGGTGGGGAGGGGTGTGACGCTCACCACGTTATGTGAATTGTTGTTGTTGTTGAGCGCAATGTTTGCACATTTAACCACACGGCGCAAAATGTTACAAATCTAGGATATTCACGCGATATTTTTGGCGTTTTTGGTCGTTGTTTAATTTATTTGATTTTTGTTTTTTGTTTTTTCTGTAATAGTTTGTGTTTTTCTAACTAACTAAACTTAATTACAGCTCATGTGCTTTTTTTTATAATATTTATATTTTTTTATAGTGTATACACATTTGGGTTTGTCCTTTTTGTTGTGTTTGTGATTGTTGTTGTTGTTGTTGTTGGTTTGCACACTGTTTCATGGCCGACCTTTGACATATTCGCAGTGAAACATTTGCTCACAGCTGTAAACATGATATGAAGAGAAATAATTTTAAGGTTAGGTTTGTTAAAACCAAATAAAAGTATATAAATTAGATTTGCGTAAAACGGTAAATTTTGTTTATGTATTGAGCGTATTTCAAACGTCGATTCTGTAAAGATAAGAAGTGAAAGAAAAATAAATTATTAGTTTAAACATTTAACTATGAGATTAAACTTAGATTTAAATGTTTTTAATGAGTTTTTTATCACTTTTTATTCGAGCCGTTTATACACTATAGTTTACACACTTAGGGTACACTAAGGAGTGATGATTAGGTTGCAGTCACATCAACGTTTAAGGGGAAAAGCTATACGCTTATGAATTTCATCTTATTAACATATAACGTACAGTTTGACCCCCTAAACATTTGAGTGTTGTCCGTATTAACTAACAAAACTACACACACACACACAAAGAGATACACACACATATAAGGAAAAGAGCTTGATACTTAATATAAAGTGTTGTTGGTGTTAAGATGTTCAAAATCTTTGAAATTTTCAAGGCTTTTTAGCTTGGCTGTACCCCAAAAATTACCGTTTTAACCATCCCCCAAAAATCGTACAAACAAAAAGCTTCAAATTTGAGTCGGAAAGTGTTGAAAATACGTCGAGAGGCGGGACGGGGCGGGGTTGGTTAAAAGGAAAGTGTAACCAATTAATGTGGCATGGATTAAGAGTGGTCGTTTTCTTGGAAGATTTTTGGGTGTGAACGAACCCCTTTTTCTTTAGAGGCTGCTGTCGTGAATATTCTTGAGCATTGTTGGGTGGTGTTGGTGGGTGGGTGGGTGGGGGATGGGTTGATGATGGTGACATCTCTTCTTTTGCAGTGTGAAAAAACAATGGCAACTCTATCGATTTTTCGCATTGTCTGCCAAAAAGGTTTTAGCCCAAAAATCTAAAGTAGCAGCAGCAGAGAAGAAGAAACAAGAAAAAAAAGAGCATACAAACAAACACACACACACACACACAAAAAAAAAATAATATTTCAACAGTGATGCGGGTGGTTTCAGCTCGGCACGGTCGTTTTTTTTTTTTTTTCTGCGGTAGAGGGGGTGGTGTTGAGGTTGAGGGGGGGATGTGTAAGCCGTAATGCCCAAAAGATATGCAAATGTTGCAAACAGCAGCCAAAGGTGCGGGACATCTGTACAAATGTGTGTGTGTGTTTGCAAATGGAAAGTGTAAGCCAAAGCAGAGCGTGAGAAAGAGAGAGAGAAACACAAACTAGAGATGTGCAACTGATAAGCACGACAAGTAACGGTTACAAATTATATGCAATTTATGAACAATTAATTTAAAGTTTAGCCATCGTTTTTGTTATATGTATTCTTTGTTTCTCAAGATTTCACACTTTTCGTGTCACGTGTCTCACGCGCTCAACTCTAAGACAAAACTACATTGGTTGGAATAGTACATACGAAATATGCAGTTAGTAAGTCACACACACACATACATACATATACACGAAAATTTGCGCTATGTGTACTGTTATAAATACGTGCGCACATATTTTGCTGGCCTGCCAGACAGTTAGGCAGGCAGGCAGGCAGCCAACCACAGTGGCAACACTAACTCACAAAAACATACACACACACACAGACACATCTCAAAAATCTATGTGGAGTGCATGACATGAGCGCTAAGCGAGCTTAGGCTTTTGCCTTACGCTCCCGTTTCCTAATGCATATGCCAACCTCCCCTCACAACACCCCCTCTCAATTGCCAACTTTGCCGTTCGCGCTCTCATTGGGCAATCATTTAGTCAGTCGTCGTCGTTATTATTGTTGTTGTTATTGTCCGTAATCAATTACATTTTGCTTTTGCAATTTCAGCTATTTATTTATTTAGTTTCAGCTTTTTTTCCATTATTAGTCTAGGTATGTACATATGTATGTGTGTCTTTGTATCTAGCAGATAGCTAGATATGTATATACGGTTATACATGTAGATATGTATGTATGTATATTTATTTGTATGTATCACAGCTACATGTCATTGAGTTTACGTTATTTTATATATTTTTTTGCTTCTTCTCTTCTGCTTTTGCTTCGTTTTTTTGGCGTCGCCAACGTCGTCGTCGTCGCAAGTAATTGCAAAAACAATAAACTAAAAGCAATAGTAATATGTAAAATACAACAACACAAAAAAGCATCCGAACTACAACAAAAGAAAAATTGTGAAATTATATGGTTTGTTTGTATGTACTATGTGCGCACAACTGTACTTTTGTTTTAAATAAGCGAAAAATCGATTAAAGGTGATAATAGACAAGCAAATTTCTGTGTGTCCAACTTGGCTGGCGACAACAACAACAACAACAGAAATAATAATGTGGCTGCCGTCGCCGCCGCCGACACTGCTGCTGCTGCTGCGGCTGACCCGACGACGGCGTCGTCGTTGCCGCGATTGGCGTTTTTGTTAGCTTTGGATTTGTCTCTCTTCTTTTTCTTTTTATTGTGCGACACAACAACAATTTAATGGGCCGTAAAAACAGTTTAGTTGAGAGTGTTGCCCAACAGCTACACTTTTTTTTTCTTCTTCTGCGCCTCAAGCAGCGCGATTGTCAAATGCTCTCGTGCTTTTCTTGTCTTTGATGTTTATCGATAACAAAAACTAACAAATGCAAACACAAAATCACAATTAGCAAAAGCGAGCTTGAACGGCAACGGCTTAAAGGCAAGAAAACCTCAACAATAAAAAGCAAAATATTATTACAAATTTTGCAAGACACCAACAATGAATGGAGCACGAATGGCGAACACAACAACAGCAACAACAACAAAAGGTTCATTCACCTTGTCCAAAAAAAAAAAGTAACAACACAATTTGTTGTTGTTGTTTGTAGACATTTGAGCTTTGCTTTTTGCTAGCGTCTTTCGGTTATTTTGTCTTGAAATGTAACCAACATTTGACCCATAATAAATAATAACAACGAGAAGGAATGAGACTGGAATGTGTGTGTGTGTTGTTGTTGGTGTCACTCAAAGCAGAATAGAAAGAAATGCGCGTTTACACATGTATGTTTGTATGTATGTCTGTATGTATATGTGCTCTCTAATGGCAATCAAGTCAAGTAGTCAAGTGGCTTTTGGCGTGTGTACGCCGGGCACTAACAGTAACTAAAATATATATGTACATATGTATAAAAAAGTACAGTTGGTTTTTGTGTAAGAAACAAGCAACAACAAGCAGCAGCCAGCCAGCCAGAGCCAAAGAGTCAGATGATGGGTGCTGCGCCGCGCACACACACATAAAAAAAAAAATGGTAATAAAATAGGTAAAATAACAGCGACAGCAACAGCAACGTTTTGCCGTTTTTTTTTGGGATGAGCCAAAGAGTAGTACAACATAAATTACAACACGTCGTTGCTTTTGAATGTGTAACGGTGCATTTTTATGACGTGCCTGAGACACCCAAAACAAATTGGGTGGCAACACTGCCGCCTGCGCCCTTTTGCTGCTGACGTTTGCAGTTCACTTAACTAACGTAGGGAACACAGAATACACAAACCAAACACAAAAATTGACGCCATGTTTCCCGCTAGAATTTGCCAAAATAATACGACACAAGAAAAGGAAAAAAAAAAAAACGTGTAGAACAAATGGTCATAGCCTGACCCGATTATCGAGTTAAACTGTTGTATAAAATTTGCACCTGGACCTAAACCGGATAGTGCCATTGTGAGTGTGCAATAACAACAACAACAACAACAAACACGCACGCACACACTCTCACATCAGAGGTGAAACAAACTTGCAAACAGCCGAGCGAGCGCTGTGAGAACGAAACGCAAAGAGCGCACAAACGAGAGCCCGCAAAACGCGAGAGCGAGAGAGCAGTGAGCTCTGCCGGCTGTGAGAGAGCGGCATCGGCGAGTAAAAAGAAGACAACAAAGAAGGAAAAGAAAAAAACAGCCCAACAAGTGAAAAAAAAAAAAAAACAGCGACAACAACAACAACAAAAACGTAGCGTGCGCTAAAGAGACAGCCAAAAGCAAAATTACAAAAGCAAAGCAAGTATATCACGTGCTGCCATACCAGCCGATAGAGAGGCAAAGAAGCGTGCGGGAAAAGGTGCGGTGTGCGGCGTGTGGTGGGTTGGGTTGGAGCAATAGCAACAACGTGTGCCGGCCTTTGGCGGCAGAGACTGAGCGAGCGGCAGCGACGCCGACTGAGGCGCCAGCGTCATGTTAGACAGATGGCCGGCAAAATGTTGGGAGGTGGAAGCGACGGCGACGGCAACGGAGACGCAGACGGAGACTGAACGTCAGGCGGAGGCTTTCGTATAGAAAGAGCGTCGAAAAGAGACGGCCAGTTGACAAGAGCAGTCAAAACAAAAATGCGAATGAACTGAACGAAAAACATGGCACAATAGACGAAACGATTACTTTTGGAGCTGGCAAAAAAAAATATTTGTAATATTTGCTGTTGCTTTAGGTTTATAAGTTTTAGTTGATAGAGTGAAAAATGAAGGTGGTGGTGTGTGTGTGTGTTGGGGAACATGGTTCTGCTGAGAAAACAAATATATGCGCACATAGCACATGCACATACGTGTGTACTTATCTCGATGTGCAGGGAGAAAAGCGAAATCAGAGAAAAGGCCTGCGACCGTTTTTAAATGTAACGAACGCGCGTCGCGTAGATACAACAAAAGCGTGTGTAGCGTAGCAAAGCAAAGCAAAGGCAGCAGCCATGATGGCGAGAATGGCCAGCGATGATGATGATGATGATGTGGATGTTGATGATGACGATGACGAAGACGGCGACAAGTACAAAACACGTATTAAGTATGCATGTGTATGTACGTACGAGAGTGTGTTTGTGTGTGTGTATTGGAGATTCGCATGATTCGTGCAAATTCGCCGCATAGTTGCCCTGTTGGTATGTTTGCTCTTGTTGTTGTTGCTATTTTATTCGCATATCGTTTAAGTACGCGCGACTGTATATGCCTGTGTGTGTGTGTGTGTGTGTGTGTGAGTATCTGTCATGGGCATGGGCTGCTTGTGTTTGGTTTTTGCCTGCGTATGCTTGTGTGTGTGTGTTGGTGCGTTGGGGTCGTCGTCGTTCATATGTTTTTGCTTGTTGTTTGGTCGGTTTTGATTCGGTTTTGGATGGATGATATGGTTTGGCTTTGGATCGCCGCTGCCTCCTGCTCTTGTTGTTGTTGCTGTTTTTCATCCATACATTTGCGCGCTCTCTCTCCCCATTTGCCGTTTGGCTCTCGCGAACGACGACCGGTCATGCATGAGTGTCGGTGTGTTTGTTTGACTGTATGTATATGTGTGTATGTCGCTCTTGCCTGCTTCGATGAATTGTTTGCTTCATTTTTTTTTTTATTTTTTTTTTGTGCTGTTGTCGCCGCCGTCGTCATTGTCGTTCTCATTTGCACGTCACATAAAAGCGCGTTTGTGGTTTTATTACAGTGTCGCAATTTATATTAATACAAATATGAATTTAAGAAGATTAAAATGCTAAGACTTTTATACTTGTTCATATTCTATTGCTGCTTCTTGAATGCAAAACTCACTTTAAGAAGGTAAAAAAAAAACTATTCACAATTGAATGCAGATGACCACTGTGCCTTAATTTTTCGCCGCAGCTCCACCAAACACACACACAAACAAAAACCCAAAAAACCAAATGCCCTGCCGGCCCTCTACCTATATTCCCCTACCCTCTTACTCCCACTCATTTCTTTCACTCTCTTTCTCTCTCGGATGCAGGCGTCGTATGCTAATGTTGTTGTTGCGGGGGGACGATACGTTGTTTGGGGGCGCGTGTGACGTTTTTTTTTATAATTCTTTCCTTTTTTACGTTTTTTTTTTTTTTGGTTCGTACACACTTTTGTCGGCTGCCCAACCAAAAGAGTTGATTGAAATTATTTCAGCTTTGTTTGTGTGTGTGCGTCTTTTTTTTTTTTGTGTGAGCGTTCGTTTTTCGCTCAATTCATTCGACTGTGTATGTGTGTGTGTGTGTGTGTATGCTCGTTCATTTTTATTTGCTGGCTGAGTGAGTGACTGCTGGCAGCGGCCGCCTTGCCCGTTTAAGTGTGTGTGTGTGTGTTTGTATGTGTATCTGCTTTTGGTTAAAGATACATAATTATTTCTAAAAAGCATTTTCTGCCTTGCCATTGTTGTAAATTTCTCGAAATTTCACGCTTCGTCTTTGCAAAGCGTTCGCATTCCCATTTGATATTTCATTACCGCACCCAACTTAATTAACTAAAAAATAATTTTGATATTGTACTCAACTAAGTACATACTTATGCATATGAATGTGTGTATGTTTGTAAATATTGACTGTTCGAACTCACCTCTCTTTGCTGCTAATCCATTGGATGTTTGTTGTTGTTGTACAAGTTGAATACTTTTTATGATTATGCATTCGGTTTTGACTTTGTTTTTTTGTGTGTGTTTTGCGCCCGATTGACATGAGAGCGACGAACCTATCGATAGTTATGCATGCAGCGCCATTTGCCTTTTGCGACAGCGACGAAGCGACGACATCGAACAACTTTGAAATGTGAATGATGACGAACAATGACGGACGGGGCGAGAATGCGAATGGCAACGACAACAACAACAACAATAACAGCAATGCTAATTCGAGTGTAGATACACGGAGCAACACATGCGAAATAATAATTGTAGCATACAATTGCAATAACAACAACAACAACTGAAATGCCTATGAGGCAGATGATAAAGAGGAAGACAAAAACGGCAAATGGCTGAAGTAGTAATAACAGCAGCACCAGTGAAAACTACAAAAGCGCAACGGCTGAGGTTGCTTCTTCTTCTTCTTTCTGTTGCTGCTGCTGCTGTGACTTGAGCAAATAGCTCACACACACATACACAATCGCGCGATAATTACAATTAAACATGATATATGTATGTACATTGGGGCTCACAAAGAAATCGATAGATATTGCTGAAAAAAAATAAATGTTGAAGCAGACGTGAAAACGTTTGTGTAATTGGAAAAGGAAAACCAGCCATGGTAGTGGGGGCATCATGCAGAAGCAGCTAAAAAAGAAGTCATGGAAACAAAATTGAACACAAAAAAATAAAAAAATAAAAATTTGTTACAGCCGCAGACGACGAGACTGCGACTGCTGCTGCTGCTACATCTGCTGCTGTTGTCGTTGATGGCGCCGAGAGCAGCAGCAGCAGCAGCAAGCGGGTGCGACGACGAGCGCATGAAAATTTACGCTCTCATCAATTGCGCGTAGTGTGAGAGAGAGAGAGTGCTAACACCGAACAGCGAGTGCCCCGGCTAGAAAAACGTGTACTGGTACATGTGTTTGTGTGTGTGCAAAGGAGGTAGACAGATGACAGGCAGCGCGACAGAGACGAGACAAATCAAATGGCACACAAGAAGAAAAGACAATGCAAGCAGCATTACCATCACACAGTAATCACTCGATAACAATATGTAGTTGTCAAATAGTTTTCATTGTTTTGTTCAAATTTTAATCTCTATTAATATTATTTATTTTAACAGTTTAGCATTTGAGTTTTTGTTATTTACTAAGCACACACATAACTCTTATTTGCAAGCTTTCACACATTTGAGCGACCACTGTACAAGGGGTTCGCTAACACAACACAACAACTAAACTTGTGCACCGTCATTGCCGGAACAGAAACAAACACACACACATACATACAAAAGTTTGCGGTAAATGGATACCGTTGCATGCAGATGTTGTCTATTGGCGTTTGGACTCTGCAAACGCGCAAATCAGTGAACACACACACACACACATACGAAATTATTTGAGCACAGTTTCACTCATTACACCTAGCTTGAAATTCGAATAGAGCCTAAGACGACAACGGGCATGCAAATGCATATATGCAGGGCGGGGGCGAGCTACAGTCCCGAACTAAATGCGACGACGTCAACGCATTTTGGTGCCTGCTTGTTTTTCGCAGCAGCAGCACAGCAGCAGCCGCAGCACATTTGCACAGGTGTGTGCAATCTGCATGCGAGTGTGGCAACGCTGCAGCGAGAGACCAATACATACACAAAAATGTTGTATGCTGTTAGCGAAAACTTTTTTTTTGAACATTGCAAAAAATCAACGCGCGGGACAAACGCAACTCATAACAGATACAACATAATAAAAAAGAAAGAAATAAAATACACAAATGTAGTAAGAAGCAGTGTGCACACAGATATGAAAATATAAATGGCGAACTCGCCGTGGCGAATAATTACAAACAGCAAAATTTAAGAAATTTTTTTATTGCACTCAAACATACACATATGCAAAGGCCCCCAAATAACTAAATATGGACGAAAAGCGTTGAAGAGGCGCCGCCTCGGACGCTCTCTGCTGCGGCGGCCACTAATTTTCTTTCTTTATTTATGCAAACGTAAAAAGCAACAAAAAAAAAAAAAATTAAATAAACTTCCAACGCCACCACCCCCACAAATTATATAGCCGCCGAAGCAGCAAACGAAAACGTAGCCGACACTCACTTACACAGAGATAAAGACAAAAGTCATTATTATAATCAAACATCATCATCAAGCGAAAATCAAGCATCGCCGACACACACACAAACACACGCACAGCCATATACATTTATATACACAGTGGCAAATGCACAGAACTCACACAGTCGCAGAGACAAGCGAGGTCCATTTTTAATTATACAAAAGGTAACGAAAATGTTAAAAGGTGCAGGGAGAATGAGGGTTTTTTTATGCTTTCGCATTTGGGTCTTTTTCACGTGTTTCCGTAACTTTGATTTGTAAATTTTGTATTTTTGGTGTTTTTTTTTTTTTAATCTATGCATTCCAATTAATAATTAACACATACACACATATACTTTTATACACATGCACTTGGCCATAATTCGGAAAAAACAATTGAACGTTTACTGCGGCGGCTGCTGCTGCTGCCGCTGCGGTCGTCGTCTCGCGAAATACATATTTCTTTTGCCGTTTTTCTCGTCGTTTGGTTGTCGTTGTCGCCGTCGTCTTCTACTCTCGCTCTCTACTTCTTTCACATTTTTTCGTTCTTCGATTGAGTGTCTGGTTTTTCGGTTGTCGTTTTTGGAAAATCATATAACATTTGAAATACGCTCAATACTCGGTTGCTTTCTACCGCATTTTGTTGCCGGCAACTTTGTTTGTATTTTGTTGTTATTTTTTATTAATTAAACCATATATTTTTACCGTTTTACGCAAATTTTTTAGCAGCACTTTGTCAGACATGTACGCACCACATCAAAGACCTCCATTTTGTTTAGCAGCGATTAGTGATGACCGATATGTGCATACCAGTTACAGGCCGAATGTATTTTTAATGTAACAAGTAACTGTTATGCACCATAGAGTGCACAAGAGATACGTGCTACGCGAAAATGAAATTATATGAAAGTGTATACAAATTATGTTTATTGAATATCAATAGTTTCTTATAAAATCATAACTATTAGCAGCATTAAATAACAAAAAATGCAATTTGCGTGCCGATAGAAAACCAATCGATGTTTATTTTATTTACAGACACTTTGCAAATTTATCGATAGTTGAGTTTAAACGGTCGTTAGAACTTTAAGCGATTTTAAGCCTTTTGTTGGCTGGACTTGTTTCTACTGAGTCTTCCTCTTCGTCCTCATTTGGTGTTTCTGTGACTAAATCCTCCATTTCATCATCATCCGAACTGTCAGAAAATACAATTGGCCCTTTACCTTTTACAAACATAATCGTTTTGCCCATACGCCGCGATTCTGCACGCAAAAACAATTGACGACAAAAGCGATCGATGGCGTTTTTCCCTTGATCTTCAGATAATCCAAAAATATATGCACTGCAAAAAAATCAGATAGTGACTAAGCGCTTACAGATCTTTCAAGGATTTGTAAATAGACTTACAGATTTGCAACATCGTACGGTCCACGCACTTGAAATTCATGAGCCGCGCCGCTACTAAATATAATATTCTTTGATTTGGCTTTGGTGCAATAGTTTTGTGCCACTTTAATCATATCCTTGCGATTATTCGAATCTGCAATCGCTGGTGCGTATTTGATTTCAAAGAACATGCCCCGCCGCACCGCAATCAGATAGGGTTTGCGATGCACAAGCAAACGGGAGCCGGCAACGGGATCAAATGTGATAATATCGCCATTAAATGTTGTGCAGCAATGCTATTAACAAACGAAACAAAAGTTATTAAAGAATTTACATCATAATAGTGTTGGGTTGCTCATGAGTGAGTGAACAAAAAAGAGTTGTTCATTAAACTAAGCGAGTAAACATGTTCAGTTGCTCACTTGATCACTGTTCAGTTGTTCACAGGCTCAGCAAGGAGCAATATGGAGCAATGAACTGAACAAGTAAACAGTGAGTAGTGATCAACTAAGCAAAGTGAGGGAGTTAACTCACTTTAAAGAAAAGAACAAGTGAACATGTTCACCCAACACTACATCATAACAACAAATTACTCTTACCGTAAGCGCTGCATCGGTTTTTGGCTGTCCAGCAATTAGATTAAACTTGCGCAGATTAAGTGAAACGCTCTAAAAATAAATGTTTATATTAGTTAGTTCGCTTCATTTGTAACTTGTTGGAGACTTACTGCATTACCATTGCGTGTGTCACATTTACGTCCACATATAAAATTGTTATCCGTTGCAATATCTTTAGTTTCCCAGCAAATTCCTCTCGTAATTGTTCAATGTTGTGTGGCTCTGGAAACATTTCGGAGCCCCGTTTGCCGGCTTCCTTTTTGCTGTGATCGAAACTCTGGTCAATGGCTATCGTCTTATAACCCAGTTCAATCAGCTCCAACAATATTGCTCGCAGCGCTTTGACATCTTTGTTATATGGTATGCAAAAGTCGTAAAAGCCTTTTGTTTGTTCCATGTTTTTGTTTTGACTTGCGGCCGCAAAACGTGCGTGCGCTCAGCGGTGTTGTCTTTAATTTATCGATTAAACACGACACAGTTGCAACTCTGTTTGCTCATATGTTTTCTTTTCTCTCTTTGGCATTTCGATAACATCAACCATAATTAATTGTTTAATATATTATTGAATATTTTATTTTCAACTCAATTTGGGCATTTAAACGTAGGAATGTTTTTTGTTAATATAAAATAAAATATTTTTAATAAAACTGAACTCTTAATTTTTAACAATAGGATTGTTTTTCCAGATACAATATATCTATTCCATATGTTTATCTTCTTAATAAAAAAAATTAAATATTTTGTTTATCCACATATTTTTCCCTTAAATAAATAAATGTGATTCAACTCCGGGTGGATAGCCAACCTGGAATCAAGTTTCTCCGTCTGAATATTTCCATAGGTAGACCTATTAAATCATACTTGGGCACCGACAGGTCTTCGATGCATTTGAACAGATGCAGAATTCGAAGAATTATCCTCGATTCCAGCTGCTTTTATTTGCTTTGCATGAATGCTTTAATAGAAAAAAAGTTTTACTGGTTTTTAAATATATAGAATCTACGAAAACAACTCACTATTTATGCCTTGTCAAGGCATCTTTTCTGGCAAATGATTTGCCACAAATCTCGCAGCAATGCTTGTTATCCCCATGTGAGGCTGAGTGTCGTGCCAGATTATCCTTGCGCTGAAACAATTGACCGCAGCCCTCGACGGTGCAGGAATAAACTTGAACAACGCCATGGGTGGTTCTGTTCAATAAAATAAGATTAATCTTTGCATGAATTCAGTTAAAAGCGTTGTAATTACTTGACGTGTCGACGCAGTGTCTCGATTTTGGCAAACACTTTGGGACATTCATTGCAGGCCCAAGAGAACGTCGGTTCATCGGGATCGATCTCTTTGTGCGTGTTCATATGACGTTTTAATGCTGCTTTGTACCAGAATGCTTTTCCGCAACCAGCTTCGGTGCATCTGAAATTTTTGTTTTCATCCATGTTATTTTTTTTTTGTCTTTTGTTTCTATCGATAAATTGGGTTATTTGATTCCAAGCCAACTTCTCCAATGACGCCACTTATTAAATGTAGTTTTTCCATATGTGTAATGTGTATAAACCATTAAACAGCTGGGCAGTATATTTGCATCGCTAAAAAAAATAAATATGGTTTTTTAATTGTATTTTTTTCAAAAATATTTTAGCGTGGGTGGGGCAACTCTTACCGCTTGCGCTACAGAAAGCATACTAAAATACTGCTTTGGAAATGAAGCACGTCTGCCTCTTGGACAAAATATACCAAATATACAAAGATACCAAAATATGTAAGCAAGTGTACCTGGTTTAAGTTCTGTTTGCTGAATAACAATATTATATATATTAACTTTAATATTTCGATTAAGTTATTCCATATTTAAAATATGTATTTATTGATTAACAAGTTTCAGTTTGCTTTTTATAGTGAACGGAACTTGTTTACGTTCACGAAATGAGCCGATATTTATGCGAACTTAACAGCTGGGCACTTTATTTTTATAAAACCCTATCGATATGCAAGAGAAATCGAAAAGACGTTGCCATGTTTGTTTTTGTTTTCAAATAAATTTTTATTTTTATTTGCACAGAATGGCTTGATAGGAACAACAATACAATTAATTTCCTATATTCCACAACACAAATCCCCAACTATTACACATTTTCAATTGTTGATGGTGATTTAATATCATCATCCGGCGGTAAAACGACGTCATCGTTGTTATTTTCCTGCCTGGAATGCGCCTCAAACTTTTTGGCCTTGGCCCGCCGCGACTTAATAAGTATGCCATGTCCCGGGCAATCGGAGTCCTCTGCATAGCACTTGTCCCGACAACAGATACGGCACAGCCGAAACTCACACTTAGAACCCAAAGGGTTGGCGCATTGCTCGCAATACTCCAAATGCCGCTCGTGACGCAGCTGAATCTGTGCATCGGTCTTATTGGGACGCCGTTGTCGACGTCGCAACTTTTTCATACGCTTGCGGGATATCTCATTGCCGGCATTGTCAAAGTACTGTCGCTTGGTGCGATTCGGATCGATTGCTTCACGTTGCTTTTCGGCAATCTTTTGGCGGTGAGACTCGGGCGAAGCGCGTATATATGGCTGGCACAACCAGGGCTGCAGCATCGGTTGCTCAATAACATTCAGCTCCATTTCTTCTGGTTCATAAACAACATCGCCTTTTTGATATGGCTCATACTTGGTCTGCACTTTGGCCACAACACTGTGGAACTGTTGCAACTGATTTGCTGTGGCCAGTTGTTCCCGCAACTCTGAATTCTCACGTATATTCATTCTGAAAAAGTCAAAACATATGTTTTCTATAGATTTCCAAGTACTCTGCTTAAAACAGCTTCTATAAACACAGTTGGTCACACTTACATATGATGGAACAGCTTGAAGAGATGACCGCGTATATAGGAGGTGGGACATGGATATCGATCAACAAATTCCAAGTATTCGGTTGCCATTTGCCACACGGGCGGCGCAATGCCTTGAAAGATAGCAGGATTATGTAGATTGCCTTCGGCGGTCATGACACCATCGACCCCTGTCTCATCCAGACAACGATGTATATCCTCTAGACCCAATATATTGCCATTGGCAAACATGGGGATTTTTACATGCTCTCGCACATCCTTAATGTAACTCCAATCTGCAACACCCGTCAATGGTCCTTTCTGCTCCCGTGTCCGGCCATGAACCGTGAGGAGTTGACAGCCGGCAGCTTCTAGCATTTGAGCATACTTTATTGTCTTTTCCCGATCCTCAAAACGACGAATTTTACATGTAACTGGCACCGATAGCTTTTCGTGAAGTGTTTTAACTAAAAATAAGAATTTATTTTAATCATCATTGGCTTTAAATATGTTTATAGCTCCTCACCAATTTGGGTAAGCAGCTCCCATTCATCCTGCAGAAAGGAACCATAATGTCCACGCTTTGCAATGGCCTGTGGACAGCCTAAATTGATGTCCACGCCATCGCAGTAGTCCTGTGCCGCCAACGCTGCATCCAATATCTGTTGCGGATCATTGCCACAGAACTGTATAATCAGTGGCCGATCCTCGGCACAGGTTTGCAACGCATCCTTGCGATATTTGACATCGGTGGCAAACAAATTAGCATGATACATGGGCGAATAGCAGAGTTGAGCACCATAGCGTCGGCACAGCATGCGCCAGGCTAACTCACTTTGATCCACCATGGGTGCAACCACATAACGTGGTGAACCCAAAACGTCTCGATAGAAATCATAGCCGTGCAGCTTTTTGCGTTCTTTCAGTACTTCGTTCACCATGTCCGGCTGCAGCAACTGCAATTAAAGAGAACACAAATTGTTAGGACATTAGACATAACTTTTCTGACACATTTTTAGTTCCATTTTAGTTTTTTCATTGCTCATTTATCCTTTTTTCATATTCGCCGCAAATTCGCTTTGACATTTTGAAGTTTATCAAGCAACGATAATTGTTATCGATCGCATGAGTAATCACTAGTTCCTTTTGTCATTCACACAAAGTTCTGGGAATTCCGTATGGCCCCTTTGACATTTGAAAAGTTGGCGCAATGCTGTTTTCAAATTGTGAAAAGTTTTTGTCAAACGCTTGGGAATATAAGCCCACCTGGACGACCAGCTAATTAGCGACACATTAGCAAAAACTAAAAAAAAAAAACAAACACACAAACTGGGTGCGGCAGCAGGTAAACAAAGCGCAAAGCTAAACTAAATTTACATTGGTGGGTGGGTTCTTGGCTTTTATTTCGAACGAATTAGAGGTTTTACTTTCAGTGTGCTCCAATTACACGTATACAACTACGACATGTAGGTATATGTGCTATATGTATGTGATGGCGCCCCTTTTCACTTTCCAACACGCTGGGTTTCGCTTTCGAGCTGGCGTAAAAAATGCGCTTAAAATCCAGTTGCTAACTTGCAGCTTGCAACAATGACGCGCTAATTGAGTTACTCAAGTCTAGTTGCATGCAATTGAAAGCTACGCAGCTTAACGAACATTTTGTTATTTCTTCTTTTCTTTTCATTTTGACTTTTCAATTTGTGTGTGTTTGTGCTTTTTGGATATCCATCAGTAGGCATGACGGTAAAGTTCAGTTTAAACGGTTTAAAAATACTTATAAAATGCTGCCAATGTGTTTTTTCCCCCTCCTTCTGTCTCACCACTCCGCACTCCCTTTGGAAGTTGAATCACAGACAAACGTAGAAGGAGAAATAAAAAGTTTCTTGCATTGAAAGTTTACTGACCGGAAATGGCATGCAATTTTATCAATGGCTCTATAACTGTACTTGCATGTCGTGCTTCTTCTTCTTCTTACGCTTTTCTTAACTTGTCTTGAGCTGGAAAATTGTTTTTTATTTATATAAATTTGTAGCTGACAATGCGCGGCGAATGAGTAATTAAAGTTGTGTAAATAAATGTTGTAAAAAGTTTTTTGTGAATTGCATAAGAAAACATTTGTTGGGGGAGGGGTGGCAGTTAAAGCCAGATGACAGATGTTGGTGATTCTGTGTCATAATTATGCACCCCAAATAAGAAACGAGTAAAAAAGCACTCGTCGAGAAAACTCAACTAAGAGATACCCTGAACTTGGGAAAAAACTTTTAATTCCCATAACTTTGTCAAAATTAAACCGATTTTTGAACGGAATACCTTAAAAGTCTTGTTTTGAGCTCTTAAATAAAACTGCATTTAAATCTAGAAACGAAATTTTTTCATGATTTTCATTCGCAAAAATTTGTTGAAAAAAAATCTACTTGGAAGTGGAACAGAGCTTCCGATTGCCATAACTTTGTCAAAATTGATCCGATTTTCGAGTGGAATACCTTAAAAGTTTTGGTTTAAGCTCTAAAATAGATCTGCATTTAAATCTAGAAACTTAATTTTTATCAGATTTTCATCCCAAATTTTTGTGACCAATAATCGATTTGGGAGTGAAACAGAACTTCCGATTGCCATAACTACATCAAAACTCAATCGATTTTCAAGTGTAATACCTTAAAAGTTATGGTTGAGCCCTTTTATAATACTGGATTCAAATCTAGAAACTAGAAATCTAGAAATCATCAAAACTTACCCGATTTTTAAGAGAAATAACTTAAAATTCATGGTTTGGGCTTTAAATTAATACTGCATTTAAATCTGGAAACAAAATTATTACTCAATTTTCAACCCGAAAACGTTTGACCATACATAAATCGGTTTGAGAGTTGGACTTATCTTTTGATACACAAGCCCATTACACCCTTTGTAAATATATGTATGCATATTATATATAGGGTATAAAAAAAAATATACGTATTACAAGCAACTTAAAAAAGAGGCAACGAATCAACGAGTAGCTGGAGGCGAAGCAAACGGCATTTGCAGTGCTGCACAAATGGGCATTTTGCAATTAAAAACTTTTACCCAAAATGGCAGACGTTGCCAGAAAGGGAAAGATGGCGGGAGAGACAGAGAGATAGCGAATGCAAGCGAAGAAGAAACTTGTTAAAGGAGCAGTCGCAGGATTAAGTTTTGCCGTTTTTTTGGGGTGTTTCCTTTAACATGAATGCTCTGCCATTGTCTGGGGAATTTTCGGTTATTTAAATGTATTATAGAAATTTGTTTAACTGTTGCGTTTGTTAACGTAAAGTTAAGATAAAAGTTATGCATATGAAAGCTCTACAGAAGTATCTTATCTTGAGTCAACTTTCATTTAACTCAAAAAACACTTAAATATCCACTGAAACCCATGCTTCAGTAGTGTATTCAACTAATTGTAATCATTATCCAGCCACAAAGTGACCACAAAAAAAAAAACGTCTGTGAAATGCATTCTAGCTGTTAAGCAATTAGACAACCGCAGACAAACTGTAGAAGCTTTTAGCAGTGTTGGCTTTCGATTTCAGAACTTGTTCAGAGTCTGAACTTACATATTGTTGAAGGCAGACAGCATACTGAAGAAGACAATTAATAATTTCCGCACCAATTAAGATGAATCAATATCAAATCGTGAAAGATAGCAAGAGCGTGCCAAGGTTTGCGTTTCAAGCTTTCACTCCAAGCACCCAAATACTATATATTATATACATATAACAAATTGACTACACTGGACTGCAACCAAGTCAATCCACTCATCCATGGAGCAATTGATGTTGCTCTCTTTCTCTCTCTCGTTCTTACTCTCTCTCTCGCTGCAATTGTTGTGAATTTTTAATAGGGCCACACTTACACAGAGAAAAAAATGCAACGTAAAATCAAAAATTTAATTTTAAATTCAGATTTTAGGTTTTACTTTTCGAATTAGGTATTAATTTAGGTATATAATTTTAAATTCAGATTTTAGGTTTTACTTTTCGAATTAGGTACGAAATTATTGAATTTAATAATTTTTCGTATCAAGGTTTTAATTTAATACAAAATATTATTAAATTCAATAAATTCGTACTTAACTTGATTTAATTAGATTTTTCTTTTCAAATTAAGAACGAAATATAATAAACATTTTTCGTATTAAATCAAGGTTTTAATTTAATACGAAAAATTATGAAATTCAATAATTTCGTACGAAAAGAAAAATCTAAAATCTGAATTTAAAATTAAGTTTTGGATTTTACGTGCATTTTTTTTTTCTCTCTCGAAATAGAAATAATCAACAGAGAGATAATAAATAAGCAAAGAAACTCGAGTGCAAAAAAGATTTGTGGCTGTTTGAACTTTGGGCACAAGAAAAATTTGCTATTGACCAAAAATAAACTTAATCTCTGACTGCAATAATGCCTAGCAATAGTTAATCTTCTATAAATGGACTACGACAATATGATAACAACAAAACGTAAAGCTAATCAGCCAATGCCAAGCACCTTCCCCAAGGGCTATAAAGAATGCCCAATGAGCTATTATTATTGTTAACATAACTAAAACATACTCTTCGTTGAAACTAACGTACTCGTCGCTTTGTAGTGGATCATGAGTCAATCGCATATATTAGTAGCGGCATTTGCTCGCCAGTTTAAATTGAGCAATGGACGCAAATACAATTCTTTCCAGCTTTGCTCTACGCTGGCGCTATACGGGCGATCTGTTACAGTCGCAATGGCTGGCATTTCTCGATGTGATTGGAGATGATCCCCTGAGACTATGGGTGTTTGGCACCACACTCGTTGTCTTCGTGATCTATTGGTTCTATGCGGCAATCTTTACGCTCATGGATATAACGAATCGTCCGAGATTTGTACGCAAATATAAAATACAGCCGGGCCAGAATGAGCCCGTGGATTTGGGGCGTTTGTGGCGTGCCATTAAGGTGGTGCTCTTCAATCTGACGGTGGTGAATTTTGTGACAACTTTCCTGCTCTTCGAACTGGTGCTCAAGAACTACAATAGCCAAGATATACGTCAACTGCCGAGCTTTGGAAGAGTAGTCCGCGATATGGTTGCATTTGTGCTGCTGGAGGAGATCATGTTTTACTATGTGCATCGCATGTTGCACCACAAATCGGTGTACAAGTATGTGCATAAGAAACATCATGAGTGGACAGCTCCCGTGGCGGCCATTACTCTGTATGCCCATCCCATTGAGCATGTGTTGGCCAATCTGATGCCGGTGGGTCTGTCCATGTCCATACTGGGCTCACATGTGACTGTGGCCTGGGCCATGATCTCTCTGGCTGTGATCAACTCGATGAGCGATCATACGGGCTACAGTTTTCCCTGGTCGGCAGGTTCAGTGCGTTTCCATGACTATCATCATGCCAAGTAAGTGAAGATGGAATGAATTACGATTCAGTATATAAAAAATCTTCTTTTAACTCAGGTTCAATTACAACTATGGCGTGATGGGCTGGTTGGACAAACTGCATGGCACTTACCGAGCTGTAAGCGACGAGAAGCAACAGCGACTGAAAGCCAAAGCAGTGAAGAGCAAGCGCAAGTAACGAGTAACGAGTACTCTATAACGAGCAAAAACAAAAACAACTTTCTTGTATTATATTTTTTATATAAAAAAAGCAAAACAAACTTTGTATTTTTTTCAAGTGCAGCATTCAGCGAGTACTTATAGCAGGGAAAATATATTACCCTACTCGTTCCATCTTTTTTTAACTTAGGTTCAATTACAGCTATGGCGTTTTGGGCTGTTAGCGACGAGAAGCAACAACGACTGAAAGCCAAAGCAGTGAAGAGCAAGCGCAAGTAACGAGTAACGAGTACTCAATAACGAGCAAACACAAAAACAACTTTCTTGTATTATATTTTATATAAAAAAAAAGCAAAACAAACTTTGTATTTTTTTCAAGTGCAGCATTTCGCACGTACTTATAGCGGGGAAAACACATCTCCCCACTCGTTCCACCTCCTCTAAGCTATGTAATTTAACTCTTGCTCATGGCACGCGTCCACTTTTTCCACTAGCTAATCGCAGCTAGCCAATGTTGTTGCTTATTTAATGTTAAAACTTAAGCATACCAGGGCTGGCGTCGCAATAAAACACTTTTTCAATCATCATAAAATAGCGAAAAAATGAAAAAGTTCGTGTTGGGAGTTGTTAAAAAAACAGTTGTTATGAAAGTAACTGTAAAAGCGTTAGGAACAAAGAAACGAAATAATATATAAGTAAGATTGCAGCTGCTTTATAAACTGTCCAGTCAGCAAAGTCCACGCCACGCCCTCAATGGTAAAAGGCACTCGAAAAAACGAAGAAGATTCGAAATTCGCCAATGCGAATTAACTCAATTGCATTCAACGAGGCGGCAAATCCTTTTTTCCAGCCAAATCAAAATGTATAAGAAGCACTTTCGATTCGTTACTACTCCTTCTTCTTCTCCTACCCAAGCCAGACCAGAAAAATAAAATCTTTTCACAATTGGCCGCAATTTGAAGAAACTGTGTTTTTGGGTATCTGCTGCTTTTGGCTCGACGACGTCACACACAAAAAGATGGCGATGCCGGCGCCAAAATATGACCTCATTTTGTGCCAGCAAAACGGACTATACATATGTATGTACATACACAACATTACGCATACGCCCAAGTGGCAAAGGCGTACTGTAAAAGGAGAAAAAAAATAAATGAAAAGCAATAACAAAGAACGAGAAAACTATTTTTTCGTTTTACAATGGCCCTGCATAACGCAATGACATTTCAAGTGCTTACGGAAGTGCTGTGAAAGGGGGTGGGGGGGGGGGTGTCCCCATGACGTGCTAAGGGCACAGCTCTCTTGCGTGCAACCACAAAAGCAAAAGTAAAAACTAGTAAGGTCCCATAATTCCATTGTATTGCACTTACTTTTACAAACACACACAACAACACACACAAACACAACAACAAACAGGTGGAAATTGCGTTTAACCTATTAAGGTGCGCACCCAAAGTGGATTAAGTGGATCCCTTAGGCTATCGATATCAATTGGAATTTTCATTTCCACTTCGTATTTATGATTGTTTATTGTTTTTTTGTGTTCATTAATAGCTTGTTTGGCTTACTTAATTGTAAATTTAAACTTGATATTGAGTTGGTAATGGGCGAAAGTAATCGATATTGTAGTTAGGAATTTAGTACTGAGATTGAATGATATTTGTTTTGAACGCATTCTTGGTGTTGTATAAACAATTGAGAATAATTACGATTCATTGCTTAGAAATCTGTTGAAGAATGTTATGGAACAACTATGAAAGATTTTTTAATAAATCATATTTTAATAACATTTTCACTTTCCTAGAAATCTGTTGAAGAATGTTATAGAACAACTATGAAAGATTCTTAAATGAATTATATTTTAATAACATTTTTACTTTCCTAGAAATCTGTTGAAGAATATTATGAAAAAACTATGAAAGATTCTTAAATGAATCATCTTTTAAAAACATTTTCCCTTTCCTAGAAATCTGTTGAAAAATGTTATGGTTCCATACTATACTAGAAAGATTTTTAAATGAATAATAATAACATTTTCCTTTTTCTAAAGTTTCTTCATTCCATCACCTTCACCTTTTGTACTCATGACGCATAACGGAAGTCAACAAACAAAATGGCTGACAATTCTATCACTGACAAGTGTTGGTTAATGAGTTGAAATTGAGTTGTTGTCCCTTGCCGGAGACAGGTAGCATTGAAGGATTGTCAAATGCACTTGTCACAATTGCGCAGTTTTTGAAATCTTGTTGTTGTCTTTTATTATGCAACGAGGTCAAAGTCAGGGTGTTCCTGCCAAGCTGCCAAACACACGTATACGTAATATACAATGCTGCTGCAAGCGACTGCTGACGCAATAAACCATACAATAAAAGACCGCATTGTGCTTTGCCACAAGGCTCACAAGGACACACAGACAATTTGGCGTCATTTCGCTACCCAATCTGCCAAGCAGGGGGGGAAGGACCTCCTACAGCTTCTCAGTGCAAGCAATCTTAGCCAGACTGCAGTTATGCCTGTGGAGTGGGGGGTGGGGGGAGGAGGAAGAGGTTTATTGATTGGCTGTTAAGTAATCATTGCTGCAGTTAAGCCTCTTGTGCCTCTTAGTCTTTAGCTGCTTGGCTCTCCAATTTCCCACCAATTAAAATTGGTTTATTAATTATTTTTTTTTGGGGGGCTGCGGCGGCGTCGTCGAAGTTTGTTTGCACACTCTTGATGGCATTTTATTACACAGCTCATTAGGACTAATGATGCTTGTTGGCCTGTCAGCTCAGCCACCAGCTAACAGGCAGCCTTTCCCTTCTCTGAACAAACCAAAAGGCAGCAAAAATTACACAGGAAAAAAATTAAGGCAAAGAGTACAAGAAAGGAAGCATTTCTCCTAAGATCGATGGCTTGATACCCTTGAAAAGTTTATGGAACTTGGTACACAGGAAGCTTTATATGTTTAAAGTCTTAGCTACATACAGTGTGGAGCAAAAGTGAGTACACGTTAAAGAAATTGACTTTCGTCGACAAAAAAAATTTAATCACACAAACAAATTTATCGATAGGATAGGTAATTTAAATTCCGTTTGAATGATACAATACTCTTCTTAACCCATTAAGTACCCATCGAAAGTTTTCAATTCTTGTAAAGGTCTATTTTTAACACTTTTTTTCCCAGGCTTAAACAAAAATTTTCAAAATTTTCTTTTCATCAAAATGTTAATTTTTAGTCATTTTAAGCAATTTTCAAAAAATCATAAAAAAAAATACTTACGAAAAAATTTTTGAACAAATCTTTTTTAGTCACTTTTAGAATTGTTTGAAGCAAGTTTCATTAAAACGGAATTTAAATTACCTATCCGACGAAAGTAAATTTCTTTAACATGTACTCACTTTTGCTCCCCACTGCATCTTCCATCCTTGTCAACCTTTTCCACATCAGAATACCCTACAAAACGCCAAGCGCTGCGCAAAACTTAAGACTTGCAATACCAAGAGGGGCGAGGGCGAGGCGTTAATGAAGCAAATGCCAAGAACAGCATCAAACCCACATATCCACAAGCACACATACATACATGCCCATGTTCATGTCTATGCCTATGTGTGCGTCTGTCTGTCTACCTAGTGTTATCCTGCCACTTAATTATATTTGTACTCTGGCATGAAGGAACGAGCCAGACAACGATGCCAACGATGAGGCCAACAAGCAAATTGAACGTGAAATCCACTGATTGACTACAAGCCATAAAGCGAAACAGACAAGACCAAAGGCAAAAGCTTCTACTGGCTGGTGTGAAGTGTAAGCCAAGTGCTTCAAAGGTGTTGGAGTTGGACTCAATGCGCATTTTGTTGATGCATTTCTTGAGGCGATTGTATAAGGAAAAGGGAAAAAAACAACTAGGGCAATTATGAAGCTAGCCGAAGTGGAAAATACACTGCAAAAGTGAGAGAATAAGGAGTATTAAACCTGAACCTAAACAAACTACCTAATAAACTTCAAATCTCTTCGTTTTGCAAATCGTTGGTTCTACACAAAAAGGCGATTTAAGTCCCGAAGTTAATAGAAACTTTTGGAAAAATAAAAGATGATAAACTAACCATAACTTATGAGCTTAAACCTCCTTACTTAAACAATTAGGATGAAAATTATTTTGCAAAATCTCTAAAATATGAAAAGAGATTTCAAATCTCTAAAAAAAAGGCTTGTGGCCCTGGCTTCCTGGTTCCACTACCTAATAAGCTCCAAATCTCCTCTACTCTTTCGTTTTTAAAATCGTTGGTTCTACACAAAAAGGCGATTTCACTCACATCGTTTTTAAGCCTGTTGAAGTTGAACGTTGAATGAATGCAAGAGAGCTTTGGCTGTTGGATTTGTTTATTTGTTATTTGGCAATACATGTGTGTGCGTGTGTGTCTGTGTGTGTACAACCTGTACACATAAAATGCTGCATACTTATGTGCGTTCATGCGTCGCTCGAGGGACAAACGAGCCAAATGACACGTACCCATAAATCCTCGACGTTTTTATTGCCGCGGCTTTAAGCACCAAATGTTAAAGTTGCGTTAGTGTGCGTGTGTGTGCTCTGTCACATTTGTGTGATTTGTTTAGCCAGAACAATCACAAGAAAGAAAGAAAGAAGGAACGACCCAAAACAGGAAATATAAAATGCCAACAACAATTTACTTTGTTAATTTACGCAAGTATTTGCATAAATAATACATAAGTGGAAAGTTAAAGGCACTAAACACAGCCCCTCCCCCCTCCTTCCTCACTCCTCTTCCTTGAAAAGACAGAGCGCGTAAAAAGTATCGATATATGTGAACATGTGTGCGTATACGTAATATGTGTATAAATATTTTATGTTAAAATTACCAGATGTAAATGTAAATGTCAATAAACCAATGACAATACGATTTGTTTGCAACGATTTGTTATAGTATTATTGATTAATCAATTATTAACAGCTTAACAGGGAGGGGGGGGGGAACTATATGTAATTATCATATCAGAAATTTTTGTTTCAGTTTTTGTTGATTTTAATATTGTAATCTGTTGTAGTTTTGTCTTTGGAAAGTTTTACCTTTAGCTTATTTAAAGTCTATAAAGTGTTGAAAATGTTTCGAGTTTAGTCTTTTATCCTTTTGGCAAACACACATACACTAATCTGACCGCCTGTTGGGCAAAGCCTACGTCTGTCCTGCTCTTCTGGGTTTTTAATGCTAGCCTCATGATGACCGCCACAAACGGTTCGTAAAGCCCTAGCCCTGCTGTGCTGGCCACCATCAATGAAACTGTCAACACACACACATATATACGAGGCTACTGCTGGAGCAGTGCTGATAAATATTTGAAAAGTTGCCACAAGAGAGGGGGAGAGCTTTGTTGTTGTTGTTGTTGATGGCACTTTACACTGGCAAATTGTAGATTATGTGTGCTATAAAGACGCCATCTGGCGCTCAATGATTGCATTTTCAATTGTTTTGTTTTTTGTTTAAAGATTTGGCTAAGTTTTTCATTTATTTGTTGTTTTGACACTTAATAATACACATGGAAAAAGCAAGACATAAAAAATAAAATAAATACATTGATTAAATACTATGAGATTAATACATTAGTTTTATACAAAAAGCTTTATACTAAAAATCTAATTAGCCTCAATTTATATATTTATTTTTTTATATCTTTTGCACAGCATTTGGACTGGAAATTGTTTTCATTTTATTTATTGGATGCCTTTAAACTTTATTTATTTTTTTGTTTATTTTGCTGCACATTTTATCAAAATATATATGTATAGTTTTTATTATTTGCATGTTTGTTTTTTTTTGTGTGCATGCTTAATTAACATTAAATTAAATTATGCTGCAGCTTTTAATTAATGTAAATACTTTATCATATTTGCCTTTCTCTTTTTGACCAGTCTCATACACTTGGTGTTTTATTTGTTTATCCTCCCGCCCTCGCCCCTCTTTTATACTGCCCACAAAAAAAAAGAGGAAGAAGCCAATGGCCAATTTTCAGTTTCAGTTTTTGAATGCGGCGAGCCTATCTGAAAAGTCATTAACCAAATTGAAAGCCATATTAAATGCTGAAGAGGCACAAAAGCCTGGTTAAAAAAAAAAAAACAGCAAACTCTGAATGTACGGATGTGTGTTGTTCCAACTGGCTGAGCTCCACACACACAAACACACACACACATACACAGAGGAGCACAGTGGAACAAAGGCAAAAGGTTCGTTGAACCAACCAAAAAAAAGAAGAAGGAAATGAAGAGAAGAGAAGCAACGTTGCAAGGTAGAAATTGTCGTGGCATGCTTCCTGCCACGTGACGCCCCCCCAAGTGACTCTCACGAAACGAAGAAGAAGAAAATAACAAAACAAAACGAGCCACAAACAATGACAACACAAGGGAAAGGGCGAGAACCCAAGCGAAGTTAATAGAAAACTTTCGGAAATATTAAAAGATGATAAACTAACCATAACTTTGGAGCTTAAACCTTGTTACTTAAACAGTTAGGATGGGAAACTATTTTGCAAAATCTCTAAAAAGAGATTTTAAATCTCCACAAAAAAATTTGTGGCCCTGGTTTCTATCACAACAAACACAATATATGATTGATGTAGTTTCAACAGTTTTTGCTGATAGTAATTTATACTAAACGCCCCCCAAAAAAGCAGCTATTGCTAATGACAACCAGTTATTGAAAGAGGCGTAGAGTTCGTAGACATTTTGTGTTGTGTGGGCGTAGGCGTGGTCAATGAGTAGAGGTCCTTGTCTGTCTGTCTGCCTCCATCTGGGCAGGACTGGTGAAAGCGGCACCCATTTCCAAGGAAATCAATCATTATTCAAGCACTACTCTAGCCCCCCTCTTTGTCCCTGGTTCCCCCCTTTCAGGTAATGGAAATTTTTGTGCTGGATGGCAGGCGCACCTTTCGAGACGACAGGCTCTGCCTCGATGCCTGCCTGCCTGCCAGCCTGTTCATCAATTATTTTTTCTTCTTCTGTCAGATAGCCTGCCTTTTATTCAATTGTGTATGTGTGTGTGTGTGTGTGTGTGTGCAATGTGAGAGAAGAGTTGTGCACGTGTCATGACCCGTGGCACGAATGAACATGTTTGTTAAAGGCAGAAGAATGTAGCAAGGGGGGATACCTCTCAAACTCTACTAAGATTATGATAGACTTGATCTTGGACTAACTCTCATTCAAGTTTCGACTAGACAGTTACTATTTGAATAATCGATAAACCTGATCATCGAAAGTAGCAAGGGATATTCCTAATCAAACTATTTAAAATGGAACCTTTATATAGGACTTATGATAAAGACTTGATCTTAGAATAACTTTCTTTCAAATTTCGAATAAACCGATTTTTTCCTCTTTGAATAATCGATAAAATAGATCATCGAAAACAGATTTCTTTCAATTTTTCACTAAACAACTCTTTTCCCCTGTGAATTATCGATAAATCTGATCATCGATAGTCAAGCTCATCTCTGGGCTGCGCGCTTGTTGCGTGTCCGAATAGAATGTTGAATTTATAATTGATGCGGCTGCAACAACAACAACAACAAGTGGTCATGACAACAACAATACTAGTTGCTATGGGTGGGTGGAGGTTATGGGGAATGGGGGTTTATGGTGAAAACTTGGCGCTGATAAACAAACTTTAACAAGAGGACATCGAATCAAGTCAAAAATTGAGGGCGTTGCTAGGCGTCGGGGCGTAACCAAAAAAATAAAAATAAAAAATAAAATGGTTCAACCGAAATGGAGGCGCCCCTATGGGGCTTAATGCCCGTGCCACATGACATGGACATGCAATTAAAGTCAGAGCAAAAGGAGAAAAAACAAAAGACACCAAAAAAATTGTATTTACCAGCCACAAAAAGAGAAAAACATGCTCGCTGTCAACTGTCGCTGAGGTGCGAAACAACGAAAAAATGGAGAACAAATAAAGCAACCGGAAAAAACCTTGGCATTTTTCAAGGTTTACAACGTGCCTGGAGAGCGGCCATTGCAATTTGCACACATGTGTGTAAGGACGTTAAGAAATGTGTGTGTTTGGCAGAATAAAGTTTAAAGGTTAAGCATTTAAGAAACTAAAAATGTTAATGCTTTAATTTTAATTGCTTTTTTGGAAAGATATTTTCAGAAAAAAGTCTTCATTGGTTAAAGTTCTTGAAAATTTATTTCAATTTATTTAAAGCCTTAGTTGTTTAAGCTTCTTTTCAAGTATCTATTCAATAGAACGGCTTGAAACATATCATCAACAAACAAGCTAACAAAGTAAAGCAACTCTCATCACAAAAACACATAGGTTGAATGCCTCTTGACAGCAACTAAAATTTAATGAAGCAAGTGAATGTGGAACGTAAGTTCTTTGTGTGTGGCAGGCAGCAGGTGCAGCTATAAATTGTTAATGCCAAGAGCCATCAAATTAAACATTTTACACCACACACACACACACTGACAAGCACCTCAGACCATACGCACACACTTCAGCAATCTCGCTGTAGTGCGTTTGCTGTAAAGTAGGCAACACTTTTTTTCATACCACTCTTGATCGACCGGAAATGTATAGTAAGAGGAAGAGAGAGAGTGAGAGACAACATGGAGCCAGAGAAGACGAACAGATTCAGGGCATTCAGGAGTCAAAGAACTCGAGTTAGTATTTTTGTTATTTTAGCTATTTTAGTCGACGACAAATGAAATGAAATGCATGTCAGTCAGTTTGGCAGACAGAATTAGAGTGAGAGAGGAGGTCACAAATAACATTTTGTGGCAAGCACAACACAGCAAATGCAACTATATATAGCAACCATATATAGACATGTGTGTGACCTGAAACTTTAATTAACTTGTCATTTGTTGCGACAATTGTTTATGGTTAAGATAAAGAAATTTATAGACTACCTAGTGCTGTTTAACAATGCTTTAAACGTTTTGGAATTTTCCAACACTTTGAACAGTTCGTGACAGAACGCCATAGCTTGGAATGAATCAAAAATTCGCAGTTATAATAAGCTTACAAATAACAAAGCACAATGCCAACAAACTAATCTACAATCAAATTTAGTACACACATCCAAACACACACACACACACCTTGCTGATTAGAGCTTGAAGTTTCTTATGGCTTTGCCTTCATTTCTGCCTGTCAGAGCAAATAACATGAACTGTCTGACTTTCGAGCCACGTTGCAATTTGAAGTGTTTCCTCGTTTTGCTGTCTGCTAAATGTAAGTGTCAGAAACGAGCAGCAAGCAGGTAAGTTATCCATGTCAGTCCCGACTCAATCACAATTTTGCTTCTTACATTTTTGACGCATTTCCATTTGCAGCTGTCGCATTAGTCACTCAGTAACATTAATGATTCAGCGATTTAAGCATATTTAATGTGGAATTTTCTCAACTACTCTGTTTGACTCTTTCGAACCTGTACTGTATATAGTTTCACATATTACGCAATCGAACTTTATCCCTTTATTCGATTGTTGTCAAGTTTGCAATTGAAATTCGTTGGAAAAACATTTGTATAACAATTTGGCAAATGCAGCAGAGCCTTAAACGTGCCCCTACCTCCTCTTCCTTGCAACATGTATTCATGCTTGTTTGTTACAAAGTCAGAGATACAGATACAGATACGCAGCTGTAGATACATTGTAGCTACAATACGTATACGCCCCCGCACTCTGCTTAAAAACTTTTTTGAACATGAAAATCAATAACAGGTCTATAGAGAGAGAGAGAGAGGCTGCATGGACAGAGGGGGGTGATGAGCTCTACCAAAGTACAACTGCATTGCTTCGCTATCCACTTGACAACTACACCCCCCCCCCATCACTCTCTCCCCGTACACCCTTCACCATCAAGCAATTGTACATGTCATGCTGTTGCATATTTAACGCGAATGAACGAAGCCATGCAACAACTAAGTTAGGGGTAAGGTTAGGGTTTTGATAGCGCAACTGTGACAGAGGTTGTGGCTTCGATGCGGTTGGGGGGTGGTGTTGGGTTAATGTGCAAATCACGCATACGTATGTGTGCATTGGATAGTAAGGAACAGTTTTTAGTGTGTGTGAAAGACAAATTGAGAATGAAAAACATTCGCATTAAAATAAATCTCTATTCAAGGATATTCAAAGAACACATATACGAAGGGGGCAGGACAGTAAAGAGATTGGCAGATAAGCGAAGCTTGCATTATTTCTATCCCTTTTGGTCAAGATAATAAGGAACAAAGAAGTTGTGAAGAGAATGAAAGCGAAACTCGAATGAAGATATTTAAGAACTTAATTTTTTGATATATTTAATATTAGGAATATTTACAAAGTATATTCAAAAAGCTGCAATACGAACTATCCCTTTTGGTCAGGAAAATAAGGAACAAAGTTGTTCCAATCATCAAAAACTAATACATTCAAGAGAATGAAAGCAAAACTCATATAAAGATATTTAAGAACTGAATTTTTTTGATATATTTAGTATAAGGAATATTTACAAAGCATATTCATTATTCGAACTATCCCTTTTGGTCAAGATCATAAGGAACATAGACCATCAAAAACTAATACATTCAAGAGAATAAAAGCGAAACTCAAATGAACTTAATTTTTTTGATATATTTAATATTAGGAATATTTACAAAGTATATCGATAAAGCTTCAATTCGAACTATCCCTTTTGGTCAGGATAATAATAAGAAACAAAGAAGTCATCAAAAACTAATACATTTAAGAGAATGAAAGCGAAACTCGAATGAAAATATTTAAGAACTTAAATTTTTTTATATCTTTAATATAAGAAATATTTACAAAGCATATTCAGAAAGCTTCAATTCGAACTTTACAGTTTTCGTATTATATCAAATGTAAAAAAAAAAATTGATTTTATATTTTTCAAAGTATTTCCAAGAAAACTTTAACTTTGACGAACTTATTTCAACATTCTTAGCTGCTTTTAAACTGAAACTGAAATTGGAATTTCATATTGGGAATATTTACAAAGCATATTGATAAAGCCTCAATTTGAACTATCCCTTTTGGTCAAGATAATAAGGAACAAAGAACATCAAAAACTTATACACTCAAGAGAATGAAAGCGAAACTTAAATGAACTTAATTTTTTTTGATATATTTAATATTAGGAATATTTACAAAGCATATTGATAAGGCTTCAATTCAAACTTTTAGAGTATTATTAAGTTAAATGTAAAAAAAACCAAATAGTTTTTATATTTTTTAAAATATTTCCAAGAAAACTTTAGCTTTGACGAACTTCTTTCAACTTTCCTAGCTGCTTTTGAACTGAAACTGGAATTGGAATTTAATATTAGGAATATTTACAAAGAATATTGATAAAGCTTCAATTCGAACTTTACAGTAAAATAAACAAAAATTATTTTATATTTTTCAAAATAATTTTAAGAAAATAATTTTAAATCTTCAACTTCGACGACCTTATTTCAACATTTCTAAACTGAAACTGAAATTGGAATTTCTGTTATATAAAATGTAAAAAAAACTAATATTTCATATCTTTCAACATATTTCTCAGAAATCTTCATCAGTGATCAACTTTTTCCAACATTCTTCGCTGCTTTTGAACTGAAACTGAAATTGGAATTTCTGTGGGATGGGTTCGATGACTATGACTAACCTATGGACTAAGCAGAAACCAATACAAGGAACTGTCCACAATCCTTACTCTCACTACCTCTTCTACGCCCCTATCTATGTGCTGCTTGAATTGGAGCTAATGCTTTGTAACGAACTATTTGATGCAGTTTTCCGCAAAGCCTCGCCAGCGATACCGCATAGATTCTGCACCAGGCTGGCCGATGAGCGTGCCACATCCGGCGAACACTTGGCATTGTTGGAGCTACTAGCCACCGAGCTCGTGCTGACAGCCAAACCATGTCGCAGCGGCTGTGGCGACGTCGGATTCGACAGTCCGGACTCATGGATGGGCGAGAGTGTGGGTGAACGTGTGCGCAGGAAATGCTTGCGACGCTGTCGACGATAGACATTGCCCAAACCGGGCATATGGCGACTATTTGAGTTTGGAGTTGGTGTTTGTGTTTGGCTGGAGGAGGAGATGAATCCGAGGGTTTCGGCCAATTCGGCCAGCTCACTGGCATTCGGCATTTTTCGTCGCGTTGGCGGCGGCAACGCCGGTGGCAGGGTCATAGAGTAGCTCGTGGTGACACTATCATCCCGAATGACACTCGTTGGCAGCAGCATTAACTCCTTGCCGAGATCGTTGCTTAGATCGCTGCTGTGGCAGCTGCTCGGAGAACTGCTGCTAGCTGGCGGTGGTGGCGTCGTCGTATTCGTTGTTGCTGTTGTTATGGATGCATTATCATAACCACGGCCGGGCTGCTGCAATTGCAACGGACGTATTTGATTCTGTTTGATTTGTGGCTCCGGAAGGTTCACTCCATTGACACGTTGACAACGTGGACGCCGATAGCGTCCCAGCATGCGCAACATATGACGCAGCCGGGAACTGCTGCGCGGTGTCTTCAGGGGCAGCTCCGCCGTCGTTGCTGCCACATGTGGCATGCGTATAAATTGCACGGGCAGCTCACTGGTCTTGCCACCACCATGCTCCCGATACGCAAGTGCCGCTAAGAGATCATTGGGCACATCGGGGCTGTCCGGGACACTGGCACAACAATTCCATTTGCGACGCCATCGTTGCTGTTTCGATATATTCGAGGAGGAGGGCGTGGCGGTTTGGCTGGCCAAGGTCCGAGTGCTGCTGCTGCCCGCGGCACTGCTGTTGCTCCTAAGGGGACTACGCAGCTGGAAGGTGCACATGGTGCACTGTTCCGTATACTGTAGATAGGATGCACCCGATCTTCGCTGCCTTGGATCTAGTGTGGCCTGGGCACTGGCCGCCGTGCTCGAACGTCGCTGCATGGAGCTGGCCGCATAGCTGGAGCAGCAGTGATAGGAACGCAGCGCGGCATCCTCACGTTCCGTCTCCAGATCCAGTTGCATGCGTTCGCTGCGTCGCTCCTGGAGCAGCGAACACATGTAGACAGCCTGCCTCGCTTGATGGTACTCCCGGGAGCTGGCACAGCAATGTAGTCGCTGTGTGACGCCTCCTGCCTCTGGTGAGGATTGGGGCTGTAATCTTTGATTGGGATGTGGCACATTGGAGCAACAATAGAGCTGTGCTCCGCCACCAAGTTTGGACGGATGATTCATATGTGCTGCCCCAGTGGGCAGCTGGGTATTAAAGTGCACTCCATTGGTCTTTTGGCCCAGTTCCAGCAAATGCTTGGCCTTGGCCTCCTGGGCCTGCCGATGATTCCGTATATACTCATAGGTAGTCAGGCCCAAAAACGAAATGTAGATGTGAAAGAAGCAGAGATGGAGGAGGAGTCCAGCACTGATGGCCGCCAGTAATCCCAGTACGCCCAGGAGTAGCAAGTAGATCGTCTCATGCAGGCCAATCCCCGCCACCAGGGGATTAAGGGTGTGATTGGTCAGCGGTACTGCCGTTGCCTCCGTTGTGCTGCCCTCCACCAGCAGGGCCGTAAAGTTATCCAGCAGTGTGGGCAACGTCGTTAGATTCACCAGCTGTTCCTGCTCCTGATCCTGCTCCAGGAGCAGCATGCTGCCATTGCTCAAACTCAACGTCAGATTGATATAATCCGCCGATTCAATGGAGGATGATCCTGATGATGAGTCATCATTGCTGCTGTTGCACCAGTAAAAGCTTAGCCAATCGGGTTGCACATAGTACAGAACGATTTGGCCAATGACGGCGGCCACAATGACCAGTGTGGCCACAACGGCACTAACCACACACATCAGAAAGGCCACATAGTTCCGGGAGCCGATGCAATGATTCAACCACTTGCAATGATGATCAAATTTACCCACACACTTGTTGCACACCGAACAGTGTTTGGTCCGCGGTGTTGTTGTCTTAATGTTGCACAAATGACAGCGTCCGTTCTCGATGACGTGACCGTGCTTACTCCTATCAAACTCCGGCACAATGCGATCGTTACGATGCACACGCCGTAGCTCCTTGTCCGCCGGATCCGTGAGCAGTGCCGTTAGATGTGCGGCAATATGCACCACATACAGGCCAGAGATTAGGCCATACAAGGGTCCTTGTATAGGAGCATGGAATGCTGGTATCAACAACCAATAGCTCGCGATGCCAAAGAGCAGAAGGACGAGCCAACCAAAGAGCTGCAACGGATGCAGTGGCAGCTGCAAACCATGCAGACGACGACCACGTCGATGCTGTACATCCGCAATATTATTCTGATAGCTAATCAATTGACTCAAGCGACACAGACGACGTGATGATGGAGATGGAGCTTGTACTCCACCTTCCGCACCCGCACCCGCTCCCGTTCCTTCTACAGCAGCTGCTGCAGTTGTTGCTGCTGTTGTTGTTGTTGTTGTTTGTGTGTAGCACTTGATGGGTTCGTCTTGTGACTGTTCCGTTAGACTGGCAGTGCTGATGGTTATTATATGATCCGATGACGAGAACTGTTCTTCGGCGTTGCGCATGATGTTGTTAATAATAATAATGATAAAATAGTTGATAATGAATTCGATGATTTGGATGCGATGCGAAATGTTTCCAATTGCTGGCACATTACAGCTGTATTTCTTTGCTGTGTGTGTTTATATAATCCTTATTCTTGTTGTTGTTCTTTAAAACAGTTATGTTTGTCTTTTATTGTTGTTATATTTCTTTGTTGTGGCGCAGTTCACAATCAGCAATAGCATTTAAAACACACACTCACACACAAAAACAGTTTTAACGGGTTGGGGGGTGGTGCTCTTTATAGAATTTTTTTTTCGTTTTTGTTTGTCGTCGTTTTTTGTGAACTGGCGCTGCCACCCCCGTTATACAAGGACTCTTGCTCTATGATTTCCCTCTTTGCTGCTGCTGTATTTTTTTTCGTTGTTGTTGTTTTCTCTCTGCACGTATTTGTTTGGCTCCCACACACAATCACGAGCATACACACACACGCACAGACGGATAGACAGAGCGAGAGAGACAAAGAGCGAGCAGTGGTGAGAGCGAGGGAGAGGAGCGGTAGAGAGCAGCAGCAGCAGCAACGGTAATAGAGGCAAAACAACCGAAAACGTAACGCAAGACGACAAGTGCAAGGCTTAGCGAACCAACTTGTCAGACGAACGCGAAGCAACTGAGCACAAATGCGTTTGCTGCGCTTCAAAAAGCTCTCTAGCCGAACAAATACTTCGTATGTCTGCAAAATTGAAAGCACACGCGATGAAGTTGAAAGCAAAAAGCTTTCAAGCCATTGAAACGAAATGAAGTGAAGTTGGACAGAGATAGAGACAGACAGACAGACGAGTGTGGGTGGTGGGTGGGTGGAGGTAAGGTGAGGTGTCACAGCTGTCTGGTTGCCGGTAAAGCGTTTTGTGCTTAAAGACCGGCCTGCGGCGGCGGCCACAACTACTATCACGATATGAGTGTATTGCTTTGAGGGTAGATTTGAGGATGCTGCTCCCAAAAACATTAAGCGATGAGCACGTGAGTATTAAGCCAATGACGAGTGAGTAATGAAAAGAGGCAGAAAACAGATGTTCAATAAAAGTTTCGCACGACTCACGCACGCACGCATCACTGATTCACCTTCATTCAAAAAAAAAAAAAAAAAAAAACAGGAAGAAACTATTATATAACGTTAAATGGGTCAGGCAAGCCAAGAACTTATCACACACCTTTTACTTTGTGTTTGTTTGTGTATAGGCATCATTTTTTATTTATAACATGAGGTGTGAGAGAAGGCAATATGTTTGCTGGAATGCTAGCTGAAATGGAAAGCACACTCGAGAGCATATTTGGAGCACGTACCAACCAAAATACTACACCAAAAAGTACATACACAGTAGTTGTTGTTGTTGTAGTATAACTTTCAACAAACATTTGAAGTGATTTTATTTCCATGGCACCCAAGAGCAGATGCTGCTGCTAGACAAGCTGACGCCTGATTCACCCAAACTGACTCAATAACTGAGTAATATTTATGCGGCCATCCTTATATAAGGGCTGGCGTCTTGAGGCCAAATCCCCAATCAAGCGCGTCTAATGGCAGCCAGGATTGGCTTGTTTGCAGGTCAAATACATCGTAAAAATTGGAACGCAAATTATCAAAACAAGTTTTACACACACGCGCGGACAATAAAATGTAACAATAAAAGGAAGAAGACTAGTTTGTCAATTTTGATTGAGATAAGCCTTAAGGGGGTGAATGTTTGTTGTTGCTGTCATACAGTTTTAGAGGCATAGGGTAGATAATTTAGTTGAATTTTAGTTTAGAAATTAATTATTAATTAAATAAATTTAAATAATAAATTATTAAATAACTTATTTAAATAACTATTTAAAGCTTTATACTCATAAATTCAGGTGTAACATCCCAGTACATGTAATATCTAACAAGCTTTATTTCAGAATAAACAATACATAAATCATTCAAATTTGTTTTCCGAAATCCTAAGCCAAAAGTTAGATTGAATTATGGTTGAATATAAATTGCATTTTCTGTTGTTTCCGGTTCAATGTGCCCCGCTATGACAACAACAACAACAAACAGCCAAAATATGTAGTGTGGGAAGAGCACAAGTGACAATAACGAAAGCTTTGATAAGCACAGCCAAATGCCAAAAAGAGGCACATAAGAACGAAAACAACAACAGACAACAACAATCAACAAAACTAAACACAACAAGTCTCAAAAGGACTAACGGAAGCTGTCAGCTTTCAATTTGAAAAGCACTCGTGCAAAAAGAGAGAGAGAGCGCGTGAAGCCCTCTCAGCAGACACAAGAGAGCACGCAAAAAAAAAGCTATCACAGTAGGCAGAGACGCACACTGATCCAAGCAACAAAAATATGTTAGTCAAAAATTAATTGTACTTGACATCAGGCACAAAAAAACAAAAAAAACCTTAATATAAATGTATTTATACGCAAACATTTCATTTGTTTGTCCAAATGTTTTGTTGTAAAAAGTTGTAAAAAAAAGTATTGTTTATTGTTTAGAGAGAAAGGTAATAAGCACAAAGGCCCAAACATGATTGATATATTATCATTGCCGCGTCGCAACAATGCCACAAGCCAGCTGATGACCAAACAGCCCAGCTACAAGTCCGGACTGCCCATTAACAGTTTACCCGGTTGGGAGCTGATACCGTTGAACTGTAAGCTGCCCATGCTTAAGTGTCCTGGCAATCAGGTGATATTCTCAAAGGATAAGATCGGAAATACGGTAAGAAGATTTGAATAATTTATATATCAGTGGTGGGCATCCCTTTGCTCACGTTACTCAGACTCAATCCGTAATTTTGCCCAGCGTCGATACGATTATTTTTAATTATTTATTATTTTTTTCTCATTGAAAGAAACAACAAAAACACCGATTTTTTGTGGTGGACGAACAGAGTAATAAATGTGTTCATTTTCCTTTAATTTATGACTTCAGAAGTTTTGTTTGTTGTAGATGTTGTTGTAGTGCTCACAATTGCAAATTCTGTGCCCACCACTGATATATAGGATAGCTTTTATCATTAAGTTCTTCTTTTTGTCTAGTTCAAATGCAGCATGCAGGAGTTTGATTCTTCGGTAACGGTACACATACCTGAGTATAATCCATTGCACGATTCAAATCTAAAAACTTTTTACTCGAATGAGCGAAATTTGAAGCGTCTGCGAGAGAATGGTGAGATCACCGAACAGAATGAGGTCATTTGCAATCTGAAGGACTTTAATCAGTATCGCGAGGATCTACACAAATCGCAGCTGTACTATGTGCTCCAAGCATACAGGCAACGGGAGACAGAGCGTCACGATCGTCTCCTGATTGCCAATGCGGAAAACATCTCGCGACGGGATAATCTGGAGACGGGCGAACGCCGATCGAGTCACGAGGATGTGCTGGCGCGCAAGGAACGCCTGGAGAAGGAGCGTCATGAGCGCAAAGTGCGCATCTACAACATCACTGAGGAGAGATTCAAGCGATTGGAGAACATGACGGCCATGCAGCAAGAGGTGCTGGAACATCGCAAAATGCTGACCGATATGCGTGTCCAGGCGCACATCAATCTACATCAGGATCTGCAGCGCAAGCATTTGATTAAGCTGAAGAAACTGTTTCAGTTCAAAAAGGATCGCTTCAATCGCAATATGCGCAATCTGCAAAAGCAGCGTCAAATGCAGCACACCGAGGGTCAGATCCAATCCTGGCACAAACGTCTCAACGAACGTATTGCCAATCAGCATAGGATTGATATACTGCTCATGGAGGTGCAGGAGGAGCGGGAATACTTCATTGAGACGCACATGAAGAAGTACCAGGACAAATGGCAGGCCATACAGGATGAGATCAAGGAGCGTAGTCACAGGGTCAAAAAGCAGCGACAGCCCAAGCGTCCCAAGCCCAAGAAGCGCAACTCCAAGTGTGCCCGTCCCTCGTTCTGTGATGAGTATCAGGAGAGCTTTGATGGGCTGCTGGACAGCGAGCTATGCTATGCTCTGAATGCTGCCATTGCCTTGGATGGACATGCGCCGTTGACCTTTGAGCCCAACGATCCCATCTATAAGGCGGCACAGTACATCCTCAATCATATCCTTCAAGGTTTCAATGTGGATCTCAGCGAGGATGCGTGTGCCATTAGTGTTGTATCCTCCCGGATCATGAACTTCATATGCGATGCCAAGAAATATGTCAACTATGTGAGTAGAAATTGGGAATTAAGATTCTAGTTTCTAATCCTTTGCCCTTTACAGAAAGCCATACAGATTATAGGATTTGCACGCAATAACAAGGCCATGGAGCTGCCAATGACGCCGATGAAGAACGCATTGCATACGAAAAATCAATCACGATTCTCGCATGTTTCGTTCAGTGGCGTTGCCAGCACCATTGGCATGAGCAGCTATGAGATTCATCCATTTGTCGATGTGCGCACCTGTACGGATCGCAAACCGACGCCGGCCGGATCACTCGCTTCCCTAGTCGTTGGCCAGGTGGGCGAGCAGGGCGAGGGAGGGGGGGTGCAGGAGAAGGCGCAGTTGCCCCATATGAATCGCAACGAAATCGTCTTCATCGAACACTATTTGGTCAAGTTCAAACGGGAGTTGCTTGTCGCCCTGGACAAACAAGTGTTTGCGGCCATACAGTGTCACTTTGAGAATCGCATAATGCAGGTGCGTGAAGAGCTACTCCAATTGGACAAAGATTTTCTGTACAATCAAATTGCCGTTGGCATTTTGAGTTATGCCGTTAATCCACTGAACTACGAGACGGCCCTGATGCTTACCGTTAGTGTGCTGGCCAATGAACTTATATGGGGACTGCAGCATACGCTGTTGAAGCCTGGAGTGGAGCCTAAGGGGCTGTCGCATCCAACTAGCTGTGGCAGCGATGTGGAACGTGAACAGCGTGCCTTTTGTTCAAGTTAGTTAGTATCTCTACCCACTATATGTATATGTATGTGTTTCACCCAATTCCAAATCATTCCGCGTAGAATCCACAGGTCTAGCGCACAAATTTTATGTATCAAATTGTTTATTAAAACCACTTACTTGTTTGTCTTAAACTGTTGTTGGTCTTTTATGTCTCTTTATTGTTGCTGCTCAACACAATTGTTGACTCTGTTTTCACAAATTATGCCACAATTTAGTTTATTTCGCTATAAACACTAAACAAAACTGCAGCATGGCAAGCAACAGCTGTGTCTTGCCAGGGCTACTGTAGCAGTTTTGTCAATCATTCACAATGACCTGCTTGACACTCACAACAAATTCATAACCACCCTGTTGCGAATCTCCGCCGCGCAAAATTTTAAATAAAACGCATTTACATTTTTTGATTCTAAAAGATGTACACGGATTCATTACAGATTTCACAAATTATCTTAGTTTCTAGATTTTTTTATAATAAAATTAACTTGTTGCTTACATCGTCTTTATACAAACAAAAATTGTACATTAACTATGGACTTATTTAGGAAAACTAAATGGCGCTCCATACGGATACATCATGGGGTTGTAAGGCGCGCCGGCAGCTAGCATTTGGAATGGGAACGCAGCTGTCGCTGGTGCCATTTTCGAAGCTGCAATCTGTTTGTTGGTGCGTTTTCTCTTTGCTTTGCTCACCGTTGGCGACGCATCAGCACTCGACTCACTCGAATCATTCTCGCTGGTTGCATCTGCCTCCGACTCGTCGTCATCATCATCATTATCATCGTCATCATCATCATCATCATCTTCGCTTTCCTGTGCTTCAACTTTAAGTCTCTTTTTAGGTGTTTTCTTTGATTTCTTCAACGGGGCACGTTTATCTTTTTTGGCCTTAGCTGCGACGGACGGAGTCAGCACTGGCGGTGGTGCAACCACACCAGCAGGAAAGGTAAAACGTTTATCCGCATTGAATGCAGTCAATTGTTGCATGCTAAACTCCATAAATGCTTGCATTGCTATATTTAAATTTGGTGGCTTCGGGCAGTTCTTCAGACTGTGATACGATGCCGAACAGTTGCCACAAATCATCTGACACTCAAAGGATGTGTGACCCTGAAACAGAAGTTTTGGTTATCAAGTGAGAAATGCAAAGACTAAAAAGACATACCTTTTTGTCGCATATGCCGCATGGCTTATCCTTCTTGGGATCCTCATCCACTTCGTCTTGCTCCTCATCCTCATCGGATATTGTGAATTTTCGTTTTTCTTTGCCCAAACACACAACATCTTCCTCCGATGTATGTTTTTTTAAGCTTTTGCTAGGCTTCGGTGTTGATTCCTTGACTGCAGCTTTTTTCTTAACTGGCGGCGGGCTGCTATCGTCCGACTCCTCTTCAGACGATGATGTGACAGGCGGCTTGGTAACTTTCTCGACTTTTACCTTCGATTTGGCGGCAGCTTCGGTTTTCTTGACTACCTCGCCGGCTTCGACACTTTCATCGGAACTGCTCGAGGATGCCTCATCGCTGCTTGGGGCTGGCTTTTGCGGCGGTTGCTTGACCACAGGATCTTTCTTTTCCTTCTTAATGTTGCCCGCACTGATGGGTACAGTGATGGGTTTCTCTGCCTGGGCAGCAGCAGCAGCAGGTTTTTCAGTTGCCTCCGGCACAACAGGTGCTGCAACAGGCTTAACAGGTACAGGAGCGTCTTCTTTGGGTGCTTCTGCAGTTGTTTCAGGTGGTAATGGGGTTTCTAGAGAAGCTGTCGCAATGTTCTCATTACCCAGTTGTCCGTTGTCGTAGAAGAATAAATCATTTTGTCGAACATCATTGTACCAGGGCCCATAATTATTTTGTTGTCTATCACCACCCCGACCGCGACCGCCTCTGCCTTGTCTGCCTCTTCTGCCTTTTCCGCCTCTTCGTGTATCTCTGCCATCTCTGTCTTTTGCGTTGTCCCTGGTGTCCCTGCCGCCATCCCTGCCTTTTGTGCCAACATTATTTTGATGTTGGCCACCACCACCACGCTGATTTGGTGATTGCCGTTCTGAAAACGATTGTTGTAGCTGGTTTGGATCACGGAATTTCGGAAAGGACTTATCGTCGCCGCCGCCTCCATGACCACGTCCATGTTGTCTATTTTCCCAGCTACCATTTGAGCGATGACTACCGTTATTTATAAAATGATAGGTATCGGGACCAGAGTTATTGCGCCAATTGCCACTTGGACGTCTTTCTCTGCCATTTTCCATCTCAAATCGTTGCTCAAATAAACTCTTTAGACCGCTTGCACGTGCTAAACAAGAATCGATGCTCTGCAGGTCAAAAGAAACAATCGATGCCAAACACCAAGTATCGATGGGAATGAAATATTGGCTACCGCTCATCGATGTATCGATTTAATAATATTTAATTATTATATCTCATTTTCTGTATGAATCGTATTTATATGCTGTTTTCGAAATCTTTTTCACTTTAATATCCTTTTAAGGACCTTAAGATAGTTGTTACAACATTTTGTCCAAAAGTATCGCATAGTATCGATATTCAACACGTTTGTGGTCAAAGAGTATTCAATACCTTTACATACTCGTTGGTTTGTGGTATATCGTGTTGTTTTGATTAGCTGTAAACAAATTGTTCAACAAAATGTTTAAGAAGAAAACTAGTGAAATACATAAAAGGAAAATAAATGAACGCTCGAAAAACTGGGGTCAAACGAAGTTTAAACCTAATGCATTTCGCAGTAACTTTCGCAGTAACTTGCCAGACCCAGTTCCAGAGGAGGCAGCCCAGCCATGGAACCATGTGAAGCACGACATATTGGATGACGAACATGAGCAACGTAATGTGGATCGCTTCGATATGAACAGCCAGCAGGCTCAGGAGTTCCGCAAGCAACGTGAACAGAACCACAGACGGAACATAATCGAAACAAATCGAAATGCAAAAACCACATGGGCGTCATTCGACGATGATGATGCTGCTGCTGGATCAACCAAGTCAAAGAAACGCAAACAGCCTTATAATAAACCATCAATTGTGCCAGATCCTCAGAATATGACATTTGAGCAACAGAATTATATACGCCGAAAATTAACTAAGGCCGTGTTGACTGAAAAAACGACTAGTCTCGGCTCGGCCATAAAGGATATGAAAAGAAGTCAAAGATGGATGAAAACCAAGGATGACAAAAAACCTATCAATAAGAACAATAAATTTAGAAATAACTAATTGAATACAAAAAATAAACAATGTTTGGATTTTGTTTTCGGGCAAATCAGAAATGTATACACAACATAAGTACTACACAATTGTATGTAAATCATCTTAAAATTAGAGGGAGTATATAATATGTATATATGAATGGGTCTGCAAAATAATAAATATGTAGTCTAAACAGTATGAGACGATTGTAGCTCCAATTATCGCTCAACCATTTGCATTGGCCAGTTTCGCAATCAGCTGATTATATTTACTGTTACCAGTGATGCTCTTTTTCGAGTTGCGCGCCTGTTCGGGCGCATTTTGCAAGAAATAAATGACGATAAATTCGAGAGTTTGATTGGCTTCCTTGGGATACATCATGTTAAAGGTATAATAGTAGCAGAGCAATTGGGCAATTATATCGGGCAAATCGACATCGGTGGCAGCAAATGTGCTCATTATCTGTCCCTCAATGTATACCATTGCCTCAGATTGGGTGGCCTCAGAACCAGCTGTTGCCGGCGTATCTGCAACAGATAAAAAATATTAATAAATAATGGAATTTTAAGTTAATTGAGCGCTACTCACTGACTAGAGCCACCCAAGGTGCATTTGTTGGATTTATGTGCTGAACATCCTTTGGCAAGGGCCCATTATCAAGCTTCATGAATATATAGTCGGGATCCTCGTTAAAATGGTAAGCCAGTCCGCGCACAATATTTGCATTGCTTTCCTCCAAATCGTTGATTTTCTTGTTTTTAGACGTCTTGAAGAATTTGAATATACGCTCCCTTTCGCTGGCAAAGCGTTTTTCCAGCACACGCGGATCAATGGACATGAGCAGCTCAAAGTGCTGATAGAGCAGATCCTTGTTAAAGATATACGGCCAATTGTCTTTGATGGCCGTAATGTCCGGAATCTTCTCGCTATTATTAAAGAATTCACGCTGCAGCGGAAAACATTCTTTCATGTACTCGGCAATGGTTCCGGCCTCAATTGTGGAACTGCCACGATAACTTGCAATCAGTCGCTCCCGCTTATCCTCCAAGTCGCGATTAAGTGCAGCTGATTTCGCATTACCATTGGTCGCCAGTGAAACGGATTTGCGCTTCTTGCTGCTGTTACTGTTTAGGTGAAGATCAGATGTGCCCGAACTGGCACGCTTCTGTGGACGATTCAGCATAGTGTTGCGATTCAACATTTTTGAGATGAGGGACTGTGGCGTCGTCGCTATCTGTTGGCCCTCACGATCCTTTTCCAGCAATGACTCGGGATACTTTTCAGCTGCCTGCTGGGCAACTTCGCGAAAAACGCGCGCAGGTATGTGAGCGGAACGTTCACGCAGAGTGTCCACAAGAAAATTGGCAAACGTATTGAGACGCTTGCCCAAGCTGGTTTTGTTGCGCAACAGTCTCATAATGTCATTTGGTACCTTGGTCCAAGGTATCGAAAAGTCCTTAAACTGTGCCGACGACGACGACTTGGAATTGCTATGCGTGACGCTGGCCAGCGATAGTGTCTCATCGTTGGACACCGTCGAATCATTGACAAAGCTTGGATCGATTGAGCTGCCAGCACGCTCGGAACGGTTTAGCGGCGAGGGCGGAGGTAGTATTATATATTCGTCATTTTCAGCCAACAGCATTAGCAGCAGCTTATCCTTGGCGGCAAAGAGGAGCACCTCATCCTCGCATACCTCACAGCCACTGTTCTCAAGCACTATGGTGCTGCCAGCCAAACCGTATTTGTGTGCTAAAAAAATACAAAAAAATATGTATATATTAATAATCAGATTTGTTAATTTTAAATTCGTACATTCCGAATTTTTTCTTAATTAATATGATACTAATTTTTAAAGCAAACTTCACTTCAAAGGGAAGCACTGTACTTTGAAAAAATAAAAAAAAATTATGTACATATAAGCAAAGCGTCTTTCGAACATACCTTTTTCAATAACATCCTTTCTGCTGGGCAAGGACATAAATGACTTTTTATTCTTTCGATCGGCGCTGCATATTGTAATTAATACTCTTTCAGTTGTCGAATCGCATTTCACTTTAGGTTTTTGCGCCTCTTGCACTTTTCCAGTTTCGGCATTGGAATGTATTTCTGGAAACAACAACGAAAATAAACAAATCCAAGTTAGACCAAACAATAATAACACAAAAACATACACACATACACATATACACGTAAGCGCAAATAAATAAAAAGCTGTCGTTTATACGTACCGAAGCCTGTCCCTGTCGATGTTTCAGATTTTTTTGCTGCTGTTTGTACACCATTTTCGTTTGGCGCAGCGGCCGCCGGGGCCGGGGGTTGAGTTAGTTGCTTTGCCTCAATAGCAGTGTGTGGCACTACAGCTGGAGCGGCATCCATGGCTACCAGTTAATTGGCCCTTTGATTTAAACAAATTCACAATGTTTAATTTTAAATCAAGCCTTCTTCTTTTTTTATAATGCCCGTGTATAAATTTGCACAAGCCAAACTACGGCCAGGGATGTTAAACAAACGCCACACATCGATATTTTCTGTTCGGTGTTTGTGTACTTACCACTATCGATGCACATTTTGCTTTTCGATAGTCTTCATTTTCGATACTCAACTGCTTGGTGGGTGGTCTGCTGCTGCGGCAATCAAACAGCGCTCATTTGTTGCTTTCAACAGTTCGCGGTGCATTTAATATAGGTAAAAGTAACATACTTTTTTTCTGAATTAAATAAGTGCCGTACATTTTGCTAAACAACGCTTTAACAGCGCAGCTACACAAAACGGCCAAAATATGCGCTGATTGCGAGTTTTTTGTGCCATCCAAACAAGGCGCGACTGCTGTTGTCTCCGTCTCCGTCTGCGTTGGACATTAATATTCCACAAAGGCTACGCTTTATACATATTATATATAAATAGCAAGTGTGAGACAAACGCCACAAAATGCAAACGTAAGTATGCAGGAGACGTCCTACTCAATTACTCTAATATGTTTGTTTATGTGCATAAAATTACATTTAAATTTTGATCTGTCTACCATTAGGAGAACTCTTAGTCTTTGTTGCCTTTTACTGGTTAGCCTGTCCACTGCGAGCTATGCAAGTCTCAACACTAGAACAACACCAGCCAGTTCCACACAAGTCGATTTGGAGCCCATCAATGGCACCATGAATTATCGACTATATGGCAAAAAGGGCAAGGATGATAAGCCTTGGTTCGATGGCCTTGATAGTCGGCATATACAATGTGTGCGGCGTGGACGTTGCCTGGAGGTTAATAGTACGCACAATACATGCTTTGGCTCCAAACTTCCCTACGCACTCACCAGTCTAGGCCTAACCGATTATCGCAAGGAACGCGAACTGGACGAAGCCCTCAGTAGTTATTATGCTTTGCGACATGTACCCAAATGCTGGGCTGTCATACAGGTAAAGCGCGCAATATAAAACCCATTCAAAACGTCTCTAATGCGTGCCCTTTTAGCCATTCTTGTGTGCCGTTTTCAAGCCCAAGTGTGAAGAGATTAATGGTCAGGATATGGTCTACCTGCCTTCCTATGAAATGTGCAAGATTACGCTTGAGCCATGCCGCGTCCTCTACAACACAACGTTCTTTCCGAAGTTTATGCGTTGCAACGAAACGCTATTTCCAATGAAGTGCAGCAATGATGCACGCGAAATGAAATTCAATGTAACTGGGCGTTGCATGCCGCCGCTGGTGCCAGCCGATAATGCGGCAAGCTATTATCCCGGCATCGAAGGTTGTGGTGTGCAGTGCAAGGATCCTTTATACACGGACGATGAGCATCGACAAATACATAAGCTTATCGGCTATGGTGGCACAATTTGTCTACTCTCCAATTTATTTGTTGTGGCCACATTTCTGATCGATTGGCAGAATGCCAACAAATATCCAGCTGTGATCGTTTTTTACATCAATCTCTGCTTTCTTATCTCATGTTTTGGGTGAGTTTACCTCTCTTTTACCTTCAGTAAGTTAACTTAATGACATTCTTTCTCTCTTAATCTTGCTGCTTTTGAAAAGAGTTTAAAAATTTTAACCAAACGTAAGAGTAGTTTATACACTACAGGGCATAAGTATTTTGACAACTTTAAAGTAATATCTTCTCATAATGAAAACTTAATAAAGTTTTTGGTATCAATGGAAAGGTTCATTTAATTTGCGTTTGAAAGATACAATACTCTTCTTAACCCATTAAGTACCCATTTAAAGTTTTCAATTCTTGCAAAGGTCTATTTTCAAAACTTTTTTTTTAAATGTTTTGATGCAAAAAGTTACTTCAAACAATTCTTATAGTGACTGAAAATGTGTTTAAAAGTCTCTTTGCATGTATTTCTTTTGATTTTTTGAAAATTGCTAAATATGACTACTTTACCCTCTTTTCATCAAAAATAGTAATTTATAGTCATTTTGAATAATTTTCAACAAATTATAAAAAAAAATACATGCGAAGAGATTTTTGAACGCATTTTCAGTCACTATTAGAATTGTTTGAAGTAACTTTTAGCATCAAAACATTTAAAAAAAAGTTTTGAAAATAGACCTTTGCAAGAATTGAAAACTTTCAATAGGTACTTAATGGGTTAAGAAGAGTATTTTATCATTGAATTTTTTTTCAGTCACTATTAGAATTTTTTGAAAAAACTTTTTGCATTAAAACATTTATAATTTAAGCCCGAGGAAAAATTAAAAAAAAAAATAGATTTTAACAAAAATGTAAAACTTTTAATGGGTACTTAAAGGGTTAAGAAGAGTATTGTATCATTCAATGACCTTTCCATTGATAAAAAAAAACTTTATTACGTAAGGTTTAGTTATGAGAAGATTTTACTTTAAAGTTGTCAAAATACTTATGCCCTGTTGTGTATTTATTCAACTTTCCCTAATGAAGTCAAACTAAAAACCAATTTAATTTCCTAGCTGGCTGGTGCAATTTACGTCTGGATCGCGTGAGGATATTGTCTGTCGCAAGGATGGCACACTGCGTCACTCGGAACCCACAGCTGGAGAGAATCTTTCGTGCATTGTGATATTTGTGCTTGTGTATTATTTTCTAACCGCCGGCATGGTCTGGTTTGTTTTTTTGACGTATGCCTGGCACTGGCGTGCCATGGGTCATGTACAGGATCGCATTGACAAGAAGGGATCGTATTTCCATCTAGTGGCATGGTCATTGCCACTGGTGCTCACCATTACGACGATGGCACTCAGCGAAGTCGATGGCAATGGCATTGTGGGCATCTGTTTTGTCGGCTATATCAATCAATCGATGCGTGCGGGATTGCTGTTGGGTCCACTGTGTGGCGTCATACTTATTGGCGGTTATTTCATAACACGTGGCATGGTTATGCTTTTTGGCCTTAAACACTTTGCTAATGACATCAAATCAACATCAGCAAGCAATAAAATCCATTTGATTATTATGCGCATGGGCGTCTGTGCGTTGTTAACGCTCATTTTCATATTGGTTGCGATCGCTTGTCATGTGACAGAGTTTCGTCATTCCGCCGAGTGGGCCGAAAGCTTTCGACGCTATATAATGTAAGTGTTAATATTGTATTTTACTATACTGTATATAATTCTGTTTGTTATTGCTTTCAGTTGTCGCATTAGTTCCGTTTTTGATGAGAACAGCGTCTGCAAGATCGAGAATCGACCCAGTGTGGGTGTATTGCAATTGCATTTGCTATGCTTGTTTAGCTCGGGCATACTCATGTCCACCTGGTGCTGGACGCCATCGTCCGTTGAGACCTGGAAGCGCTACATCAAAAAGTAAGTTCTATTAACAGTGCGGAGCAAAAGTGAGTACACGTTAAAGAAATTGACTTTCGTCGACAATAAAAAATTAATCACAAAAAAAAAATTTATAGGTAGGATAGGTAATTTAAATTCCGTTTTAATGATACAATACTCTTCTTAACCCATTAAGTACCCATTGAAAGTTTTCAATTCTTGTGAAGATCTAAACAAAAAATGTTTTGATGCAAAAATTTACTTCAAATAATTCTAATAGTGACTGAAAAAAAATTTGTTCAAAAATCTCTTGTATGTATTTTTTATGATTTTTTGAAAATTGCTTAAAATGACTAAAAACTAAAATTTTGATGAAAAGAAAAATTTGATAATTTTGAAAATTGCTTAAAATGACTAAAAATTACAATTGTTAATCTTTTTTTCATCAAAAATTTTAAGAAGGGTATTGTATTATTAAAACGGAATTTAAATTACCTATCCTACCGATAAATTTGTTTGTGTGATTAATTTTTTTTATTGTCGACAAAAGTCAATTTCCTTAACGTGTACTCACTTTTGCTCCCCACTGTATACAAAAGTGTTTAAAAAATATATATACAATTTTTATACCTTAATTTTTTTTAGAAAGTGCGGCAAGGAGGTCGTCGAGGAGGTTAAAATGCCCAAGCACAAGGTTATTGCACAGACCTGGGCCAAACGAAAAGATTTCGAGGACAAGGGCAGATTGTCCATAACGTTATACAATACGCACACCGATCCCGTTGGTCTAAATTTTGATGTCAACGATTTGAACTCATCGGAAACAAATGAGATAAGTTCCACATGGGTGCATTATCTACCGCAGTGCGTAAAGAGACGCATGGCACTAACGGGCGTGACCCCGGGCAACACAAACTCCTCGAGCCAAGGACAGCCAGGTGGACGCAAGAACTCGCTCGACTCCGAGATAAGCGTCAGTGTCCGTCACGTATCCGTGGAGTCGCGTCGCAACTCCGTAGACTCGCAAGTATCCGTCAAGATAGCCGAAATGAAAACCAAGGTGGCCTCACGTTCCCGACAACATGGCAAACACGGCCACTACTCTGCGAGCAGCAATAAGCGTACGCAACGACGCAGGGATTTTATTGCCGCCAAGTACAGCAGCGGGGGACGTGGACGACGCGAGAGCAGCACATCGGTTGAATCGCAAGTGATAGCGCTGAAGAAGACAACCTATCCGAATGCTAGTCACAAAGTGGGCATGTTTCATGCCCAAAGCACTAAGAAGCAACACAATAGCAGCAGTCGACGTCGCAATGCCGGTCTTGATCCGAGCATTATTAATGATTTCATACAAAAGAATGGACAGTTTATCTTACCCTTTCTGCAAAATCAGGGCATGACCACTTCGTCGGATGAGGAGGATAACTCACGCACCTCGTTCAAAATTCATGATCTTAATGTTGTGGTTAAACAGGAGTTGAGCGATGATGATGATGATGATGACGATGATGCACCCAAAATTCAAGAGTTGCCCAACGGTGGCAACAAGGCAGCTGCCTTGGAGCATTACTTTAAGCACGTCCAAAAATCCAACGAATCGAATTGCAATGGCAATCGACATTCACGCAATTCCCAACGCAGTCGCAAGTCGCGCAAACAATCTCATCGTCACACTGGACTGGAACTTGATCTGGATTTAGATATGGAGCGCAACTATGCGCGACAATTGGCCGCTGCCATGGATGTCAATGGTGATTCGTTGAGTTGTTCGTCCGTGGAGCTGGATATACCATTGGGCGGCATGCTGCACAGTTCCTATTCGGGCATGTCCACGGGCAAGCCCAATTCACGCAACAGCAAGACCAGCTGTGATGTGGGCATACAGGCGAATCCCTACGATATAGCTACGCACACATTGCCGCCCACCTATGGCAATGAGGAGCTGCAGCAGGCAATGCGTTTACTCAATGCGGCAAGTCGACAACGCAATGAGCTTACGAACAACGATGATGCCACCGAAATGCAATCACTCCTGGGACATTCGCATCGACATCACAAGGAGCCGACGCTTATGAGTGAATCTGATAAGCTCAAAATGTTGTTGCTGCCCTCGAAGTAACAGTACAGAACTAATGCATTTACTTAAGTTTATAAAACTAAGAATCCCCCCTTTCTTCCGAATAGCATTAAGTTTTTACTAGACTACGAATTCGAATACGAATACTCATTAGCACATAAGTTTGAAAAAGTTTACAACAGTACTAGAAAGTAGATGTATTTTTTATATACTTTCTGTACTTTAAATGTATAATGACTGTTTCCTTAAACTAGATTGTATTTTTCACATACATATATGTATGTATGTTGTTTTAAATGTACAAATATGTTGCTCTTTTGGGCAACACACAACCACAACGAAACGAAAAACAAAACGAATAACGAATTGTGTTACAAAGTGCCTTACACAAAACTTTACAATTAAACAATTTTGTAACTAATAAACCGATTTTAAATCCAGATTTATTTGTAAAAAAAACATATCAAAACTTATTTGCGACTTCAGTTCGGTTGGGATCTGTATTTCTAGGCTTCTATTTTCTTCAGTCTTAAATGAAAGTAAACAAATTGTTTATACTCGTTAGAGCATGCAATACTCTAGACTTAACTACTCAGATATCTTCTATGTGTCTTGCTAGAAGTAAACAAAGTGAGTTAATACGAAAAATTGCAGTGCACTTTTTTAAAGAAATTAGATATAATTAGATTACATCTACAGGCGTTCGTGCTCATGTTTTCCACATGACCTATGGACTTGCGTGAACTCAAACTATTACAACAGGTAGTGAAGAACACAGGTAGAGAAGCCAAAGAGGGCGTTTTATTTTAGCAGGAAGACAGCTGGTGTTGCACTTCCAAAGAACACGTCCTGTGCGGAAGCAAAAGCAGGTCAAAGATGTGAAGATGCTTATTAAAACCACCTGTACTGCATTGTCAGATTGTAAACTGCAGCTTCTAAGACAAACCTATCGTTAATTGCAATACTGAACAGCTGTTTGCAGGGCTGCATTAAAAACTTCTTAAGCATTGTAGTTGGGGGTGGGGCACACCCACCCACAGCATCGAACTACTTCACTGCAGATGAATAATATTAGAGTTTGTTTGACAGTTTGGCGCCAAATGCCTTCAGTTTGAAATAAAGTACCACATTGCGATCTAATTTAATAAAGAATTTGTTTTTATTGTTATGACTATAGCATTGAATTTACAGGTAAAACGCAGGTAATAAAGTTGTTTGCTGTGCTTTTTTTGATTGATATGAATTATGCAATTAAATTATGCTTCAACGTTTATTACTCTAAAAAATCAATTTTAATTTGCGATTGCAAAGTGCAAATCTAAAGTACTACAAAAGTTAGTTTTTATTTGCTATTTAAGCCAATTACTATTAAGAGGAGCATTAGATCATCAACGTTATTACATATATAATTGTTGTTGTTAATTGATAGTAGTTGTGTAAAATTTATGTTTGTATATATACTATAAGCGAAATCTTCATCTTTGTGTATTTGTATAATTGAGTTTGCTATTTTAAAACAGACGAGCACACAGACTATTTTTATTATTGACTACAAACATCCTACTTGATCTTGCGCTGTGACAACTTCACTTCCTTGGCCCAAACCACATTGTTGATGAACTCGCCAAGCAAGTACAGGCCACATGAGAATCCAATCATAACGGCAAAGAACACCAGTCGACCAGGCAGCGAAAACGCTCCCAATAATGGATACACCCAGACATTTGAATAGTGCTTGATAATGTGCACCCAGACGATATAGCAGGCACTAAAGATGCCCACAACACTAAGGCCCTTGCTGCGCTTGGGATAAGCACGATATGATGTAAACATCTCGAGCACAATGAAGACAACAATATTGGTATGAAGCACATGATTCAGCCAGCTGAAAATAAAAACCGAGTAAATAAATGATTGCAAAATTCACATTTTCCACACTCACCTGGGGAAGACAGCATCCAGTACCTTGGGAAAGACCAATTCTCTATCAATGTAATATGTCACCCAGAAGGTGATGCTCACATTGAGGGCTACAGGAAAGGCCAGAGTTGCCAACAGCCAATCCTTGAATCGGCGAATAGCTGGCGCTTGCTTTGGCAACAGCTCGTTAGTGCCCACAAAATCATTGACAAGTGAGACTATATAATACACTGCTTGTATAATCTGAAAGTAGACAAAAAACAGACAGTTTGAGATATGCGTGCATGTAAAGAGGGGTTCTTTTTTATTGGGGTTGAAGGGCTGTTTATTGAAGTGGAAAAGTATTATGGCAACCCGCTAAATCAGTGAGGCTTAACCAAATCGAAACCGGTTATCACATTGGATTGAGATAAGACTTTGATAGTGGACAGTAATTTTAGCAAGTTGTGTGCCCTTCACTTACCGCATCCAAAAATGTCAGATACTTGAATTTTCCACCAAACGGATGATAGATTTCTTTGGCATTTGGGTCATTCGATGTTGGAAATTCAACGTATTTATAATCATAATAGATGCCATATGTAAACTGCACAGCGGCAGTTAAATGCATCAGTGTACGCAGCGCGCCATAAACACTTTTAAAAAGCGAATGCGTTACATTGCCGTTGGCCATTTTGACAACACAATTAATTGATTTTTTCACGGCGCAACGAACAACAGCCGGCAAGCAAAGAAGTAATACTGAAGGCAGTTGCCGTTGATGTGTGACCGTGGCGCGCACATAATAACCTATCGATATGCATAAGGAACTTAATATCGATGTTTGGCAAGTATGCAACGGTTTGGGCACATTGCGTGTAATATGCCGCCATTGTTTTTAATTTAAATTGTTACCTTTTACATATTTAACTTTTATTAAAACAATCTAGTTAAAAATTGATTTTGTTGCTGGTCATCTTTGACTTCGTACAACACAAAAAGCAGCCATAAATCGCATTTATCAGCAATGCATGTTTAAAATCAATCTGCAATTGAGTAGATTAGAAATTCGATAGATAACCTTGACATTGAAGACAAAGGCAAGAAGTATCAAATTTGATTATAAGTACTTATTACGTCATTCTTAGCATCTTCAAAAGGTAAACAATTTATGCGAAAAAAAAACTGGAGCATTAACATTTGTTTCTTATGTGAGATTGAGCGTTAACAGCGCAGTGCTGCCAATCATCCGTGAGTAAAACAATATCAATGTTAAATGGCTGCACTTACCGCACAAATATGTGTTAAGTATTTCATTTTGCCAGCGAATGGATGAGCAAATGCTTCTGGCATCTCCAGATTGTGATGGAAGTAAACACCATAGCCGAATTGAAATACAGCCGTAATGTGTAGCATCAATTGCACTGCACGATTAAAACCTGGGGACGTGGAGCCCTTGTTCTTTGACTTGGAAATTGCCATGTTTAACACACAAATGCCTACTATACACTGATGATTAGCCGGTTGTCAGCAAGCGAGCCGCAATCTAAGTATATGTATTTATTATGTACATATGTATACGAAACGCCGTTGTCCACACCCCTCGCTTTGTTTAGCTCCGGCTGATAACGACGCTTATCGTTCCGGCAAAAGTAACTTAATAGTGAGATTTGAATGTTTGTTTGCCTTGCAGCCGATAGACAAATAAATATATTTTATAAATGAAACTGCAGTTGAATCGGAGACGCAAGAAAATCACTTTCATTTTTTAACAGGGACCGTAACGATTATAATTTTTATAGAAATAATTAAGAAATAAGAATTATTTTTTGAAAAAATTAAAAAAAAATATTTTTAATTATTAAAATTAATTAATTGAAAATAAAAGTTATGACTTAATTTTTATATAAAAATTGATGTATAATAATTATTTTAAATTTGTATCATATAAATTATAATAAAAATATTTTTTTTTTAATAAATTCAAAAAAATAATTCTTATTTCTTAACTTTTTCTAAAAAAATTATTATCAATTTCTTTAAACTCATAACTATTATTTGCGGTCCCTGTTTTTTAAGCGTCTTTAAACATAATAACTTGTAGCTATGGGTAAGGGGTAGTTTGCCGGTTTGAACAAAGTCCATTTGTATCTACCAAAACTAATATTAACTATCGATTTAATAGCCCGCTTGGAAGGTCAAGGGGCAAGCCCACAAATGTGTGACGCACAACTACACAAAAAAAACCAAACATTACCGCTATCCATTATATTGAGGTGTCACATCACAATAATCGATTCGTTTATTTTTGGACTTATCGTTTACATCATTCATCATCCTATTCAGGTAGGGACTTACCCCACCAATAGTTGTAAGATATTTGTATTTGCCGCCAAAGGGATGAGCCACAGTTAATGGCATCTCCAAAAAGTGATAATAGTATAGACTATAACTGAATTGTATAGAAACCATAGAATGCATTAAAACTTGCACTAAACGAACAAAAATCACGGATATCGACTGGGTAGTCGCCATGTTTAAGACACACTGAGGTTTAAGCAGTTGTCAGCAAGCTTAACTTAATCTTAGTATATGTTTTACAAATGTAATGTATTCGCCTTTTGATTAGTTAAAGCTATAACTTTGTCGATCTGTGGGGCAAAAAAGTATTTGAATATTTTATAGAATCAGGGCCGGATTAAGGGTAGGGCCGACGGGGCCCGGGGCCCCCACAAAAAATGCGAGCAAATATGTTTTTTAATTTTTTAAGAATTTAAGTTGGCTAAATTTACGTGAAAGTGATTCGAAATGCTTACTTTTAGAATAAAATTGCTGGAGTTTCGTTTGATAATTTTCTAAAAAATTTATTATATGTATTCCAGGTTTTTAATTTTATGTTATTTATTTAAATATTTTTGTATTATAATTCTTGGCTTTTGTGAATGTTGATTCGGAATTAAGTATTGTTCGAAAGCGTATAACTCTTAATTATTCTTTGGTATAAAAACTGTGCATAATGTAAATAATTTCTGACCGCTAAAGAGCCCCCACACATTGATCGGCCCTAGGGCCCCCCATTCCTAATCCTGCCCTGTATAGAATCATTCACTTTCACTTTAAATATCTGTTTGTTATTCATGTTTGTGTCTGCTGCAGACAAAGTCCATTGCATCTGCCGCAACTAATGCGAACTATCGATTTAGTTTTCTACAAGCCTCACCAAGGTCAAGAACGTGTGCCGTTATTCATTTTAAAAAGTTGACAAACAATAATCGATGCGTTTATTTTTGGATTTTGCGTTTATAACAATAAAAGTTAGTATTTGTAAAGGTTTAACGTTAAGTTTTATTCCTTGGTTTCCTCTTCGCCATCGCTTTCCGCATCCGAGGATTCTAAATTGATTTCGGTTAGCTCCTGTTCCTCCACACTGCAGCTATCCAATTCACCCGTTTCCATTTTGGGCGCAGTCGGTTCCGACTTGGCTTGTGGCTGAGTTTCGACTGCTGCTTGTTCCTGCTCAAACATGGGATTGTTGAAGGCACGCTCCCGCACCTCACCGCTCTCCGCATCATAGCCAATGACGGCCAAATGCTCCACACCGCTGCCACCAGCTGCACCCAATCCTCCTGCTCCTCCCGCTGCAGCATTGTCAAAACGATTGAAAAGTAAATTGCGGCGAAGACGTAAACTCAGATGATGCCAACGCCATCTTCTCGGATCATGGATCCACTGTGGTATGCGATTTAATACCGGATTTTGGGGCAAAAAGTGTGCCAACATTATTAAGGAAACAAAGCCAACAAGCAGCATACAGAAAAGGATTAGGATGACCGATGCAAAGGTCACATTGGGGTTATAGGGACGACCAGCATAGTGCACCTCCAGATGACTGGGATGCGCCAGCAATGAGCTTTGATTACGCAACGCGACCAAACGTCTCATGAACTCCACACTGCGTTCGGAGTAAGTGCCTCGATCCATGACGATGGCTTGGAGAAAGTTGCCAAACTGCTCGGAACCAACATGTTCCACATGCAGCTGCAGCTCATCCGTCAGATCCTCTCGAGCAATAGCCTGCGTCACAAACGTTTCCATGGCCCTGCGATCCTCCTCCACACAGTGCTCACTGGGTATGGTAAGGATTGCACCGCAGACCAAGCAACAGGAGCCAAAGGGACGCAATGGGGCCACACAATGTGGATCCGAACATTCTGCCTCCACATTATGGCAGATGGGCTCAATCAGAAGCTCGAAATCCTTGTGACAACCGCATAATTCACCACGATAGTATTCCACCGTCACAGACTCCGCATTGTGGAACAGTAGCTTGCCCAGATCACGGCTCATCAGCTCCTGCAAATAGCTTCGGGATATGGAGGAGCCAGCCAGGATGAGCTGACCCAAGCGCAGGAATTGCACATCCTCCAAATCAAAAGATAGTGCGCTACCCGTTTGGGTCGAGATGACCACATGCTCATCATCGCAGGGCACACGCTCCAGCTCCGGCACCAGGGAGTTCAATATGGGTTTGCTACTGCTCCCGTCGAGCTTTTTGAGCTCCATGCTCCAACTACTGGGATCAAACCATTTGCTTGTCTTCGGCGGCTTCAAGTACGCACGCCTCTCATCACTCTCACAATACGGATTAAGGCCCGGACCCGATCCCAACTGTATGATTGAATCCTCATTAAGCAGTAGAGCACCCTGTCTGGGCAGCACAAAGCCAGCTATGTTTAGTTTTGATGGCAATGGCAATATAGCTGGATAGTATGGTGGAAACACAATCAAATCTCGGACACAAGGTATATAATCATTCAACCAAGCAGCTGGACTAAAAAAGGAGGCGCCACCACTATGCCACTTGATGGTCTGTGTGGTATCCGCCTCCAACAAATATGACAGGAATGGTATAACAAATAATAATGCTTGTTGCGTCTGCAACATGTTGACTCCAATGTTGTACTAAAACTGCAAAAATTATTCATTGTTTTGCCTTGTAATTTGATGGGCGTTACGTTAAAAAGATAGATAATAATGAGAAGAGAGCACAGATACAGTAGGGAGCAAAAGTGAGTACACGTTAAAGAAATTGACTTTCGTCAAAAATTGTTCAAAAATCTCTTCGTATGTATTTTTTATGATTTTTTTAAAATTGCTTAAAATGACTAAAAACTAAAATTTTGACGAAAATAAAATTTTGAAAATTGCTTAAAAAGACTAAAAGTTACAATTGATGAGAAGATTAAGATAATTTTCATCAAAAATTTTAGTTTTTAGTCATTTTAATCAATTTTCATAAAATCATAAAAAATACATACGAAGAGATTTTTGAACAAATTTTTTTTCAGTCACTATTAGAATTGTTTGAAGTAAAATTTTGCATCAAAACATTTTTTGCTTAAGCACGGAAAAGAAGGGTTGAAAAATAGACCTTTACAAGAATTGAAAACTTTCAATGGGTACTTAATGGGTTAAGAAGACTATTGTATCATTAAAACGGAATTTAAATTACCTATCCTACCTATAAATTTGTTTGTGTGCTTAATTTTTTAATGTCGACGAAAGTCAATTTCTTAAACGTGTACTCACTTTTGCTCCCCACTGTAGATGTCAAATTGACTAAAAATCTGTTGCATATTGAATCAAACAATGTCAGAAAAGAAACTTTTCTTAAGTAAAGTTGAACCCACACAAAAAGTTCTCGACTTGATAAATTCATTAAATAAATTTTCTATGTAATAAATTGCACAAAATCGGCAAAAACGAACGTGTGCCCATCATGGAACATACATTAATGTATCCAAAAAAAAAAAAAAAAAAATCCAGACACACACAAATACATATATGAAAACAGCTTGCCACACACACACAAGCACATCTATATATATCTAACGACTCGATCCGATCAATGCAATTGTTTGGCGAACGCAAAATCCAAAATCCAAAAAAAAAAACAAAACAAAAATCGGAGCGTTTATTTTCATTTTGATTTGGATCGATATAAACAATTGAGTACTGAGCGTGCGGGAGAACATTGACGGAAGCCGCCGGAATGCCAAAATAACCGGATGGTAATCCTAATGGTGCGTGTGCATGACCCGCGTCTCGATCATGTCGATGATCGTAGTACAAGTTCCACATGAAAGCCATTTGCTAAAAAGTGAAAACTAACAAAAATATACATACTACATACATATATATGTATCTCCAAGTAAATGTATGTTTGTGGATATAAAGCACTTTTTGCCAAGATCAAAGCATGTATTATGATTATAAATCAAGGGCAACCAAGGTCGCAAACTATAGCTAGATTAAACGTTGTAGATAAGAGTAAAAGAACTTGAAAAAAAGTTTTGCTTACTTTTTATTCGAAATACTTGAATATGAAAAGATTTTGAAAGAAAACAAATTTTTTGTGAAAGATTTTTGGAATGAAAATTAAGTAAATTCCGCTTTTATTTAGAGCTTAAACCATGACATTAAAGGTATTCCATTTGAAAATCGGGTTAAAAATGAGGAAGTTATGGCAATTGAAAGTTTTCTCCGTCGATTTTTTTCACAAATTTTTTGATATGAAAATCGAGTAAAAATCGCAATTTCAGATTTAAATGTAGTTTTATTGAAGAGCTCAAACCAAGACTTTTAAGGTATTCCACATAAAAAACGGGTAAATAATGGAGAAGTTATGATAAGTTAAAGTTTTGTCCGTCGATTTTTTTTCACATATTTTTTGAAATGAAAATTGAGTAAAAATCGCGATTCTAGATTTAAATGCAGTTTTATTTAAGAGCTCAAACCAAGACTTTTAGGGTATTCCACTTGAGAATCGGGTAAAAATTGACGTAGCTATGATATTTGAAAGTTTGGTTCAATTCTATAACCCAAAAGTCTCAAAGAGTTAGAAGAAAACCACATGAAGTATGTTCATATTCAGTTTAAAATCGATAAAATAAGTGTTGACTTTATTTTATTGGCTTTAGTTGCCAAGTGGATATGATAAAACAACAATAGTTGATCGAATACCAAAAATATTTTACGACATGTAAATGAGTTGCAAGTTTGCCAGCGAATATTTTCATTTACGCCATGCCCCTGCCCCTGCCACCGTAAAAATACCAACAGCCGACAAAGAAAGGGGGCATATTTACATTCACGCCAATAAGATAATCTGGCATCCATCAGCGCCAATAAAAACTCGGCCGAAGATGCTGGACGCCGCAATTTTTTTGGGGCCAATTTGATTTGTGGTCAGAGCTTTACAATTCAATAAAGGCAAGAATTTCGCGTAAGAAAATAAATACGGAAATTCAATGTGGCATATTGTGGGGGGGGGGCGGGGGTGTGTGTGCAACACTTTGTAGCGACAACAAATGAATGGGATATGGGAATGCAGCTGACCTCCACCGATAAAAAAAAAGTCGAAAACATATGGCAGACATTAATATGGAGACAATAATAACCGTATAAGCAAATGGAATCTGGAACACACTTGAGACGTTTTCGCATTTCCGTCATATCATTAAAAAAAAAGAACAAGATATATGCTATATACTATATATGTACGATATGTGTTTTTTGAACTTACCAGCGACCAATAGCTGATAAAGCGTATTTTCTGTGGCAAAGTTTCGGGCACCATGCGTCGACTGAAGCTTGTCTTGAGCTTATAGCTGCGTTGCACTTCAAAGTTGCTGTAGTACAGGCCATAGGCGAATTGTCCCAATGCACACAAATGTATTATTGTCACAAAAATGCGCGATTTATAAAGCTCCACTTTGGTCATCTTGTTAACGTTTTATCACTTCTTAAAAAACTGGAAGAAAATCACAATCACACAACTTCAATTTGTGGGGAGAAGGTTTAAGGTGACTAACGGTATTCATATATCATATTAAAAATCTGATTACCCCGCAAACAAGTTATTTCTGGAAAATCATTAGTTTTGTTTGCTTTTACTCATGTTGCAGAGATTAAATTTAAGTCGCATTAATAAGCGCCAACAAGCACATCAGTCCAAATGTAATATAAGCCAAAGAATTTACGCCCAACCGCCGCCCCCTAAGCTAAGCGTCAAAAAGGTGTCTGGGCAAGGTCTTAACGAGGCGCACTCGAAAAGACTATACAAATATGGTGAAGAAACGCAGAAAGTCTGTATTGAAATCAATATTTGCGCCACTGACATAAATATTTGAAAAGCAGCCAAAGTGAGAAAACATAAAAAAAGGCGAATATTAGGAAACCCACAAAAATTGAAGTTGATTGGCGCCCGGGGCACATTTGATGTTTATAATTTACATATGTTAATGGATGTTTATGACGTAGTTGTTGATTGTTTCAAAACGCTTCAACTGGATATTTTTAAACAAATCGCATCGCACACGACGACAGAACGCACGTAAATTTTTAACTAATTATGTTGCTTATTTTTTAATGCCATACGTTTTTGGTTTTGTTGCTGTTTGGTGCGCGCACAACTAGGCGTGTGGAAAACTGGAGTCGCACTGGCATTCGGGATGAAATGTTACTCATACGCCGCGTTGGCTGGATTGTCGCTGTTTTTTTTTTGTTTGGTGCTGTTGCTTCTCGCATTGCGTGTAGGCTGTGTGCTGTGCTGTGCGCATGTCCCAAAATCTGTGGCCCAGGCATTGTTTTTGTTACTGTGGCAGCAGGTCAACGTTTTGTTTGGCTAACCACAACAGTTAAGTGGCAAGCAATGCTACCTGTTAAACACATATGTATGCAAATATCTATGTATGTATGCAAAGTGATCGTGTTATCAGCTATGCAACTGCGTCAGAGTGCCAATCACAGTGATAACAGCACAGATAACACAATACTTTTAGCGGCCACTGCGTCAAGATATGAAAAACTAAAACAACTTTAAAAGTAGATAACAAATTTGCCAAACAAATACATTCAAGTCGATACATCTGCGCGCTTTCAATTCCTATCGTTATCGAATCTCGTTGAGCAACAGCTGTGCTTGGCGGCCCTGGTCTATTGTTTTGTGAATCGTTGCATTTATAACATAAGCCGCAGAAATTACTATTGTTGCTTTAATTGCGTGTATTTTGAACAAACAACAAAAGCATTAAACAAAAGAAAAATCAAAACTGTCATCAGATTTTGCTTTGCTTTTGATTTTAAATCAAGTTAAATTACCTTTAAATATATCATGTCGTAACAGGCTCAAATCAAAGCTAACTTAACATTAAACTAAATTTTTTATAAAAAATTCTTTGTGCCATTTTGCTAAATAACTTAAATAACATGTCGTTTGCATCTAAAGTCACATTGGGCTTGGCGGTTTGCATCTCCAGTGGCATTATAGGTTATGTACACTATAAACAGTCGGATGACCGGTAAGTGAGAAAAAACACAATTTCTTTTATTAATCTAACAGAATAAAAACATTACACAGCTACAAGCTGCACCAGGGCGTGCTGCGTGACGTAGAGCAACAGCAGCGTCGCAAGCACGAGAACCGATATACCCTGCAGCAACAGATTGATATAACCAAACAACTAAAGGCAGCTATGGAAACGGATGCAGGTGGCGAACCTAAAGAAGCTAGCGTGGAATCTGTTACACCAAATGCTAATCTATAGAACTTTTTAACGCTGGCTTGTGGTTACATGTAAATAGTTTTGGTTTACTTGACTGAAATGTATATAAATTAATTTTGTGTAAAACAAGTTTTTACTTTAGTTCTATAAAATCTAGTCAATTTAATTCATTCTTAGTTGTTTTTTTATATATCGTTATAATTATTACTCAATTTTATTATTACGAATGTGTTTATAAGTAATTACAATTCTAATGGGCGCTCGATAAAATAGTTCTCATCATATAACGGGTGGCATTTTGTACAAAAATGTATGTGGTGGACACACCCCCTTTTGCGAAATCATTTTTAAAAAAAATAAACAATAAAAACAGGAGCAGACTGAAGAGTTGAGAATTACACGATACTTGGCGTTCTTGTTGTCCGTTTCCGTTTCCTTCGTGCATGGCCACCAAATGTGTCTCGTATATAGTCCACAAACTACGCAAACTACAAGTCACATTTAATATCGACCACCTCCGCCACCTCCTCCTCCTCCACCACCGCCTCCTCCTCCACCTTTACGTCGGTCCCGATCGTTACCATCATTACGGTCATTGCGATCTCCTCGATCAGTGCCACCGCCAATGCCCCGTTCGCCACCACGATCAGTGCCACCGCCAATGCCCCGTTCGCCACCACGATCTGTGCCGCCACCAATGCGTTCCTCACGCCTTCGGCGCGGTGAGCGAGACCTACTTCGCGATGATCGACCACGTCGTGGGCCACCAGAGCGGGAACGCGAACGATTGCGACGCCTTCGCGAATATAGGTATCTTCGCAACTCTCGTGATATGGGCTTGAGGTGCATAAAATTGCAAAAGCCGGAGCGCGTACATTCACCCATCTCGTATTGCCTGCAACAGGCCTCACGAAAATCGGTTACGGGCGACAGTTCCGAGTAGACCGGCCTGCCACCGAACCAGCGATTGTTCAAATCGTTTGCCGCCTTTTCGGCGTCGGCCTCATTACGGAATTTGATGTACACATTGCCGACTAGGTGGTCTCCCAAATTGTCACACACGTTCATTTCTTCGATTTCACCGTACTTGTCCTCGCATTCGACGAACACATCCTCAAAGAAATTGTCATAGTGCTCTTGCATCTCCTCGTCCGAGACGTTTGCAACCAAATGTGATCCGTCCGCCGATTTGGCGGAATTCTGCGGATTAACGTACAGATTTTGCAGCAGTACCGTTTGCGAAAATGTCGGCTTGTTGTGTATGCGGGAACACCGATCGCCATGTCGGCAGGCTCCAATCTTAAAGTAAAATGAGCAGTTGACTCTGCAAAATATGTGTGTTTAATTTGTTAGTGTTAAATGCCGGAAAAGTACAGCGCCTGAGAGAGAGAGTAAGAGAGAGCTGGCGGCACATGCGGACTCTTGTTATTAATATTCGCCCAGAAACTTACTTGTCCTTTTCCGTGCCAAAAATGGATGCCAAATACTCGGCCATTACGCTGCTGCTGTTATCGTGCTGCTGTGCTCAACGATTAGCTACTATATAGGGCGGTTTGAGCAGCAATCTTTTCAATATTCCAACAAATGTAATTTAATTTTTTCTAGGCGCACGCAAAAAGCAGCGTCTGTCCGTATTTTGCAACAATGTTGCCAGCTCGAAAATATTTCAGTATGCGGCTTAGTGCTGCCAACTTGTTTGACAAACAACGTCTAAAATTTAACAACAAAATACAAAGCACATACAATTATTTTAAATTTAATGAAATTCTAGATTTTTTGTACGTTCGGCTACATTTGCAATCAATCTTATCGAGTCTATTTTTCACAAATATCATTTCTGTGTTGCTTGTCAAAAAACATTGTGGCAACACTCTATTGGCAACAACGAGTGTGTTGGCAACGTTGCGCGTCTGTCATTTCAGCGGGAGAGCAAGAGCAAGAGTGCGAGAGCAAGTCACGACTCATGCAATTCTAGAAAAGTCCGACAGCGGCATTTTTGCAAAGTTCAGTTCCTAACTTTGCGTACTAACGACGTGTTTTAAACAAAAAATAAATAATACTTGCAACAGACACACAGCACTATTTAAAGAAAACGTTAAATATGGACAAGGTGGGTTATCAAAAAAACAGAAATACTAAAAAGGCATTGGCAGAAACAAAGGGAGTATAATTTGCACAACGTTTTTGTTGCAGGTGAACGAACTAAAGGAAAAGGGCAACACGGCGCTCAATGCCGAGAAGTTCGACGAGGCGATTGCTGCTTACACAGAAGCCATTGCACTGGATGCACGGAATCATGTGCTGTTCAGTAATCGCTCGGCGGCCTATGCTAAGGCCGGAAAATTTCAAGAAGCTTTGGATGATGCCGAGCAGACCATTGCCTTGAATCCCAAATGGGCGAAAGGGTATTCGCGTAAAGGTGTTGCTGCTGCCGGTCTGCGTGATTACATGAAGGCCTTTGAGGCCTACAATGAGGGTAAGCAATAATTTTTTTTTTTATTTGTGACAAACATAACCTCAACTAATAACGATGTGCGTGTGTTTGTGTGTGTGCGCGTATTTGTGCTTAGGCTTAAAGCACGATCCGACAAACGCAATTTTATTGCAGGGTCGCCAGGAAATTACCTCGTCAGTTTTGAACTTTATGCAATCGCAATCGCAAAAAGATCAACCCATGGATGTTGATCCACAGCCGCCAAGCAAACCGGCTGGTCCCCGTGTAGAGGATATGACTGAGGAGGAGCGCAAAAAGTACTTGGCCAAGCAGGAGAAGGAGCTAGGCAATGCCGCATACAAGAAGAAGGACTTCGAGGAAGCCCTCAAGCACTACAATGCTGCCATCGAGCATGATCCGACTGACATTACTTTCTATAATAACATTGCTGCAGTTTACTTTGAGACCAAGGAGTTCGATAAGTGCATAAAGCAATGTGAGCGTGGCATTGAAGTGGGTCGCGAGAATCGTGCCGATTTCAAACTGATCGCCAAATCCTTGGCACGCATCGGCAACACCTATCGCAAGATGGAGAACTACAAGCAGGCGAAGTTCTACTATGAGAAGGCCATGTCGGAGCATCGTACTCCTGAAATTAAGACATCGCTTAGCCAGGTTGAAGTTAAAATCAAGGAGCAGGAACGTCAAGCCTACATTGATCCTGTTAAGGCCGAGGAGGAGAAGGAGAAGGGCAATGAGTACTTCAAGAAGGGTGACTACAGCGCTGCTGTCAAGCACTATTCGGAGGCCATCAAACGTAATCCCGATGATCCCAAATTGTACAGCAATCGTGCTGCCTGCTACACCAAATTGGCCGCATTCGATTTGGGCCTGAAGGATTGTGAGACTTGCATCAAGCTGGATGAGAAATTCATTAAGGGCTACATTCGAAAGGGCAAAATTCTGCAGGCAAGTAAATATACAATTATTACTGGCAACAAATGTTTAAACAAACTTCTTTTAGGGCATGCAACAAACCTCAAAGGCTTCCGCGGCGTATCAGAAGGCTTTGGAATTGGATGCGAACAATGCTGAAGCAATTGAAGGTTATCGCCAGTGCTCCATGAATTTCCAACGCAATCCCCAAGAAGTGCTCAAGAATGCCATGTCCGATCCAGAAATACAGCAAATCCTCAAGGATCCGGCCATGCGCATGATTCTCGAACAAATGCAAAACGATCCACAGGCAGTTAAAGAGTATGTACTCAGAATATTTTTTTTTTTCAAATTATATATTAACCATTCTATTTATCTTTTAGCCACTTACAAAATCCAGCTATTGCCGACAAGATCATGAAGTTGCTGGAATCGGGCATCATACAGATACATTAGAATTAGAATCGCTATGCGAAGAGAAGAAAAACAAAAACAAACTAATCGCTTTACATTCAAGACACACACAAGAAAGAAAAACCACATAGAATACACAAATATCCATATGGAAATTGCCGCACTACTACTAAGCCGCGTTGTGCTTTTTCTTAAAAAACTAAAACCACTAAATTCAAACAAAATTTTCAACAAGCAACTCAACTGATGTCTCCTAAAAATAACAACGCTGGTGATTAAAATATTTGGAATATCCATTTAATCGTTTGCCTAGTTGATTAACGTAGACTCTCAGCTGGGATAAGCTTCATAGACAAGTGCCGTGGTTCTTATTTTCATACTACATTATATGCTGTAGCTTAGCTCTATATAAATAAGTCTTTGAATGTAAAATAAATACACATCAAAGAATGGTATTTGATTTCTTAAAATTTGCTCAACTAATGCTTGTTGTATTTTTTTTGTAATACGAATTTACAATTGGCCTTACGTTCCAAATAAATAACCTATTATAAATATAAATATTACAAGTCTTTGTTTTAATTAGTCTATTTTAAAAATGCCAATTTTAAATCTTATAAATATTTACGTATATCACACCACTAAAAATACCAGCTTGCGTATGAAAATACCAAACTAAAGAAAAACTGCGGTCAGATTATTAGCGACATTATTTAGGGTATTCCGCAACAAGTGTTGAACAGCGAAAGTTGTTCGCAACATGCTATTCAGTGCCAGTGCCAGTGCAGTGTTGAGGACGATTTCTTCCACAAAAAAAACGAAAGAAAGAAATGAAGTGCTGATTGTGATTTCCGTATAAATTAGTTATAAACTACCAATAAACGAAAGCATATAATTCGATCCAATTGCAATACGAAATAGAAGAAGCTAACCGAAAGCCTTTTAAAATACCGATTCCTGCACGCTATTAATTGTTTTAACTATAGTTATATGTATGCATGTGTAAATTTGATTGAGTGAGTGTGTGTGTGTGTGTGTATGTGTGTACAAGTGTGTGTTGCCTCCGAGTTTCTCAGTTGATTCGCGAAATTGAGAATATAAAGATGGTGCTCGGTAAATTGTAAGCGTGAAAATAAATAATATATATAAACACCAACAAAATAATATATTCGGCCGACCTGAAGCTGAACAAAATCTCCACTTAATAATATCGGAAACACACAAGCAACAAATCAGAAGTGAGTACAATAGAAAAGGGCCAAAATGAACGCTATAACCGCTTGCGCCTATCCGACGTATTCGTATTCACATTTCAAATGCGTTTCGGGGGCGCTTGGCAACAAGCAAAAGCCGCTACATACACACATGTACATGTATGTACGTACGTACATATGTGCAAGCATACATGGTTGTAACATGTACGTATATACACATGTACATATGTATGCATATTAACCAGCAGTAGCAGCAAACATTAACGTGACTACATATGTGTATTTTATGTGAATTTCAACTTTTCCTAAATTTTGTGTGTGTTTGTTTTTTTGTTTTTGTCTTTTTTCTTAGTGCATCCCTCACCGCTGCACTATTCAACGATGAGGCCACAGGCGCCGGCGTCTATGGTGCATGATCCAAAAAAGGATGAGCTACGCACTGCCCCCTGGTATTGGGGCAGCATAACGCGTGAGCAGGCGAAAAACATATTGTTCGGCAAGCCGGATGGAAGCTTTTTAGTGCGCGATGCGCAGGCAAAGGTAAGTTTCAAACAACAGTAACAATTACAACTTCACTCTCTCTCTTTCGCTCTCGCTCTCTAACTGATTGGAATTCAACAGTTATTTTATCAATGAACTCTTTTGTAATGAGTAGTATAATTTGTTGTTTTTGGAGTTTATAACTTAATGCGCTTTTTTTTAACGAATTCGCAATGCTAAACTATTTAAATATTCTAATTTCAAACTGAGTCATAAAATCGAAATTACTTTGTTTTCAAAAAACACTTTTCGAAACGCTTTCCAATTCGCTTTACATGTCTCTAAAACAATACTATTTCTTGATTACTTTTTGCAGAAGGGCGAATACACATTAACACTGATGAAGGATGGCAATGAGAAACTGATCAAAATCTGCCGTTTAAAGAATAACAATTATGGTTTCGTTGATGCCTATCAATTTAACACCGTTGTTGATATGATCAACTACTATATGAGCAATTCCTTGAAAATCTACAACAAAACGCTAGACATAACGCTCAGCAATGCCATCATATGTCCCTACTATGATGATTCACAGCCCCAGGGTGATCTACGTTTGTTAAGCGATGAATTTATACGCTGCTCCCAGCTGTTGCTGCAACAGGAGCAGGCCCTGGATCAAAAGAAGACCTCATTCAATAACATACGCGAGGAGTTGGCCGAAAAGAAGCTGCATCAGAATGCATTCAATAATGCCGAGAATATGCTACGCAGTCAAATGACATTAATTGAATCGTTTATGAATAAACCGCCAGCGGTTACCAGCGGTTCGGCAGGTGGTGCGGCTGGTGGCACAGCCGGAGCATCCGGTGGTGCACCCGGCAGCAATACACCATTTACGCGGCAGGAGGTGCAACAGCATATGCGTGATAATTTGGCGCACATGTTCGATCATCTGGGCGTGATGCATACCAAAATGGAGCGTCTCAATCAGGATATCAAGTCGCTCAAGGAGGAGGAGCAGCTCTTGGAGCGTCAAATCAATGCCACCAAACCCGAGCTACAGGAACTACAATTGCGCAAGGACAAGCACATTGAGTAAGTACATAATATATCAAAAACTGACGTCATTTTAACGTTTTTGCTGGCCAGAACTGATTAGCGTCGCGTCAGCGCAAAAGTAGACAAATTCTAAGTGTTAGGGGGGCGATGCGGGGGTGTACTACACTCGTCAGTCGTCAGTTCGTCAAAACGTCACTCGGTCATTCAGTCAGTCACACCACACCATTCGTTTCATGGCGAATGCAATTTCGTTTTGTTTTGTTTTTTTTTTTTTTGCCAGTTAAGGAATTTTAATGCTCTGCGAGAGTTTTTCTTGCTTCTCATTTTACATGCGGCTCTTGCTGCTTCTTCTTCTTAGCCCGCTTCTAGCTGATTGTTGTTGTTGTTTCTGAGTCGCTGACTTGACCGATAATAATAATAGAATTTTGTTGTTGTTGCCTGTTTTTCCGTACTCGTCTTGCAAATTCGCCACTCTGACTTCGACTCTGACTCTGGTCTACGTGATGCCTGCCCGCATGTAAAAAAAATATATATATATGAATATATATAAAAATGTAAACATATACATATATGTATGAATGTGTTGTGTGAAGTTAATGATGATCATGATCATCATTATGATGATTCTGCCATTGCCTGGAAGTTTTGTAAACTGAAACGTTTATAAGCCACAATGGTCGTCATGATCAAGCTGTTTTTATACCCTTAGTCCATGAAATGGGCAAAAAAAGGGTATAATAGACGGAAGGAAGCTTCTGCCACCCTATAGAGTATATATTGTCAAGTCCATATAGCCATGTCCGTCTTTTTGTCTATATCAACTCGCTGATTTTAGGGACTATCAGAGCTGGAAACTCCGGATTCATAACTTAAGCTCTTCTATACCACGAAAAAAAACAAGTTTCTTTCAAATTATCGATATCACGTCTGCTTATCGGTACACCCACGTGATCGATCACATTAAAATCTTGAATTTCGAAATTGTATAAATGTGGTTTAAAACTCTGGATAAAATAATGAACATTTGCAAAAAATTTGATCAAAATCGGTTATGAAACACAAAAGATATCGCGAATCGAAGACTTTATGCGTTACGTAACGGGTTACGTAAGGAAGTTATGGTAGTGTGGTATGTACCAGTCGGTATTGCTCAACAAGAGCCTTCATAATTCTTAAACAAAGGTATCTCTCTTGTGGGCGATCACTGCAGTTGCAATCGTTGATTCAGTCGACATATAACTATATCATATATATGTATATCATACACATACAAACAAACATAGATCCCAAGCGCTTGTAACTTAAATCCGCAAAACATAACAAAAATATTCGTATATATAGAAGCTTCCCGTTGACAGTTTTACACATTTTGCGAGAATACTTCAGAAGAAAAAAATGTATGCCAAGTTGTGAATTATTGAGAAACATAAATTATGCTAAGAAATCATAAAAATGTCAAAGACAGAAAGTCTGCGTCTTCCTTTTAACGATGAAAGCTCATCGCAAAGCTTTGAAAGCTTTCAGCTAATGTCATTGTGCGAATAATTGTTGTGCCGCCTTTAGTTAGTTACAATTCGTCATCGATGGTGATAATGATGGATGGGTTAATAACGACGATGATGATGATAACGTTAATCAGTCGAACCTTGAACCATATTAAGCGCACACGCTTTAGTTTCCCCTATCTCTGCCCCTCCCTCTCTCTACTATCTCCTTTGGAAAATCTTTTGTATCCCAATCCCCCAAGCTAGACAATTAATCAGTCTTACTTCACACATCTGTTGCTTATCTTTTTAGTATATATATATATATATTGCGAATAAGTATTATTATGTCATGGGCTAAGGCGAAGGAAACTTTTCTCTATCTATTTTTAGGGTTGTCTTTTCTAGTATCTAACTATTAGAGCCCTTATCTTAAAAGGGTTTCGATTCGTTTTTTGCACATAGTAGAGTGTCATTGTTGAGTATTGCGTTCTTGGCGTCAGCTGCGTTTTCTTGGCGACTCTATGGCTCTGGCGATTTCTTGCGTTTCGCGCTATGGGGCCCCAAATGATAATGATAAGGGGCACTACTATTATCGTTATCTGCCTGCCAGTCTGCCTGTCGTGCATTTATTGTTTGCCAAGAGCTTTATACTTTTATGTATGTATTCGCAACCTCTTTCAGTTTAATTAAGATTAGGCATAGCTTTGGCATACATGTTCTGCGGCATGTATATATACTTGCCCTCTCTCTCCCTCTCTCTCGGAGAGATCTGCGCGTCATAGGCTCTGTAGTAAAACGTTAAAGTGGTGTGATTTAGTCAGTGATAAGCAAAAAAGTGACATCACAAGAAGAAGGCAAAGAAGATTGTCGATATGGTTTTAATCCCGCGATGGGCATTCCTTTGCTCACGTTACTCAGACTACTCAATCCGTTATTTTGCTACAACAACTTTTGACGCTGCGAGCAAGTGATTTATGACCCCCAATGAAACTAAACAACATACACACAGCAAATGCTCGAGTTTTGACTGTGAAACGTAGGGTCATAAAAGTGTTCATTTGTTAAAATTTAAGACCTCAAAATTATTTTGTACACTGTGTGAAAAAGTATAGGTTGTTTTGATGTGATTAATAAGTAAAGAAACAGTAGATTTTGAAAAACTGATGAATTTCTTTTCTTTTTTTTTTTTTTTTGTACATGTAGGATCAAAAATACATAAATTTTTATAACAACATGTTATTCGTAAGGTTAGAATATTACCAAGCCTGAATTTACCAGGCGTTATCTGATGAATTTCTCTTATATTATTAGTGTATAATTTTTTTCTCGTTGAAAGAAACAACAAAAACACAGATTTTATTTTTGACGAACAGAGAAATTAAAATTTTAATTTTCCTTTAATTTATGACTTCAGAAGTTGCGTTTGTTGTAGTGCTCACAATTGCAAATTCTGTGCCCATCGCTGTTTTAATCAATATATTTCTTACTAAATGTCTTTTACGTATTGCAGGCGCCTGAAAGGCTTTAATCTCACCGATGATGATCTGAATGTCATACTGGAGGTGGGCTTTGACAAATGGCAGCATAATTTCGAGAAGGCATCGAATCAGCCGCATCGCATCGAATCGCTGTGGTTTATCAAGGATGCCAAGAGGCATGATGCCGAACTGCTGTTAAATGGTGCACCCACAGGCACATATCTGATACGGGCCAGAGATGTGGGCCATTATGCGTTATCGATTGCCTGCAAGGGTGGCATCCATCATTGCATCATCTATCAGACGGAGAGTGGTCTGGGTTTTGCAGCACCCTATAACATTTATCCGACGTTGAAGCATCTGGTGGAGCATTATGCATGCAATTCGCTGGAGGAGCACAATGATACGTTGACCACCGTGTTGCGTATACCCGTATTGTATTGGACGCAAAACAAGCAGCATATATTGGAGCAGATGCAGGAGGAGCTGGAGCTGGAACAACTCGAACTGGAGCAGGAACAGGAGCGTTTGGCGCTGGAGGCAACAACGTTGATGCCACCACCGCCGCCATCAGCACCGTCGGCACCCATACCCACAACACGTTCCCGTGAGCATAGCAGCACCACTGTGGCAAGCAGTGTTGGTAGTAGTGTTGGTCAGGATACCATCGATGGATCGCTGGGTACTGGTGGTGAGACGGAAACGCCACCCTCTTCCATATCGCCATCAAATTTTAGTACATCGCAATAGAAAAACGTTGCGATGCAATCTCTCTCACTCTCCAAGCCAAACTGTTAGTTAATGGCCTTGTCGTTTTGTCCAAGTTAGTTAGCTTTAGCTCCCACACACTCTCTCTCTGCCCCTTTGTCCCTTTGCCCCCCTCCAAACAAATGCTATCTCTCTAAACTATTATATATCGTATATATATTTAATAACAAGAAACGAAACAATTTTTTGTGTGTGATGAAAAACAGAAAAACACAGTTTAAACCTCGTCGCCCCGGGAAACAATACTACAAACTATATATATATAAAACAGTTAAACTGTGTGTATATATATATATATAAGAAATTGAATCCGTTGCGTCGCAAAACTGAAACAAGTAATTTGGTGATCATGTTAATGTTGTTTACTAAACAATACACATATATATATTTAGATATATATATATCGATTTCTTTATTTTTTGTAACAATGCATTTCGCTTGATATATATACATATATATGAAAGTGATAAAAAGGTCAAGCCAAACTGCTATTAAATGGAATTCAATCCACAATTCAACATAAACAAACTATATATATAAATCGGTTAAAGCTCGCAACGCTGTGCGTTCGACGAGTCGCAAAAATCAGATCAAATCAGATATATATATATATATAAACCCCTTCTTTGTCGTGGAATTTGGGTATTAAGAACACCGTTAAACAGATTTTGATAATCTGTGAACCCAATTCGACCACCAAATTATTTGTTGTTATATTATTATGATCAAGTCTTGATTGATTTTGAGAAATAGTTTATAGGACATAAAGTACGTATGTTTATAGTATATATTTACATATTAAAAATGATATATAGATAGCTATAGGAATCAGTGATCAGTTGTCTGTTGCTACTTATCATATATATAGAATCATATTTCTTTATTATTATTATTTTTTTTTTTTTTTTGCAATCCATCTTTAGTTTAGTATATTTTTTTTTGTGCTCGTTTTTTTAATACCTTAAATTAACAATAACAAGAAAAAGAAACAAAAACAAAAACAAAAGTGCAATCGGCAAACGAAACAAAAATGAAAAAACGAAAAATTTACTTTTTACATTTGTTATTTATACAAAAAAAAAAACGAAGAAAAAAAGTGCACCATAAAAAAAAGACAAAAAAAAAAATAAGAGAAACAAATGAAAAAGAAAGAAACCGTTAACGGAATCTGCTGCAATATGCGAAACAAAAAACTTAAAGAAGCTTCAGTTTGTAATATATATATATATAGTTCTATATGTATAACCCACCTGCTTTATGTTTTTTTTAACTCTATATACTTCCTTCAACTCTCACTTGCTTGAATCGAGGGCTCTAAGCGAATTTCATATTTATCCACTTTATCCATTTTTATCCTAACAAAAGCTCTCTCCTGAATACGACATAGAAAAGATTCAATTGCATGTTTGAATGTTACCATACTCAGGAGCTTCAAGAAGATTCAAAAGAACTACAAGTTCAAGATCAGAACTCCCAAGTCTGAATCATAGCTTTGTTTACCAGGGTTCACAAAAACGCAGTTGAATCAAAGAAATCTCAGCACCTCTCCACCAGACTTAAGAACAGAATAAGGAGAACAAAGACGTTTAACATCCTTAGTAATCATTTAGGGTATTCGAGAAATGGTCAACTCCGTCAAAAACTTCTTTACGAATTTGATTAAATGTTGCCTTGAATTGGTTCAATATGAAGTGGGATTTGAAGACTTAGGGATTCGCTAAAGCCTAGATTATAGAGTAAGTGAGATTCAAAGCAGGTTAAAAGTGTTTTCTTTTATATATTAAATGCTCTTTCCAAAAAAAAAACCATAACCAACTAATTAATAAGTTTTGTGCAATTTGTAATTTTGTTTCAACTAAAATTATCAAACAAAAAAGAAAAGAAAAAAGTTCAACTCAAGTTTGGAAAGGGCAATCAGTTTCGGTATGCATGCGCGCTTTTCTGTTGTCACAAAAAAAAATCAACAACAACAACATATAAAAAACTAGCAGCAACACTCAACCCTATTATTATTTTTAATCAACTTTTTGTCTATGTAATTTTCTGTAAATGTTACTCTTAATTTAATAATAACTTTATATATTTAACTACTGTAATACATAATAATTTCATGTGTTTATATACTATATGCTGCTATGCTAAAAAAATATTAATTTTTTTATATATTAATTTCTAATGCTATGAGATTTCGTTGGATCTCCTACGTTGTAGTATTTTATAAGTTTTAAACATTTAGTCTGTAAAAATGCGTTTCAAACAAAAACATAAACAAAAAACAAACTAAACAAAACATTGTATTTTAAATTTGTTTGCCATACTTAAAAACAGAATGTTTGGAGTAAAATGTGAAAGAAAATAAAACATAAATAATAAAAATATATTATAAAAATATATATGAATCCCAATGGGGGCTGCATTTCTGGCGCTGTGCTGATGCCGACAAAATGATAACGAATTGCGAATTTGTTGTATTTTTTATATAAAATATATATATAAAAATGTATATGTATAGATATATATGTATATGCTATGTGTTGTAGTTCTTAAGCGCTAACCTGCCACAAAACGGTTCAACAACAAACAAAAAAAACGAAATCAATTTTTTTGTAGTAGATTTTAGAGAACGAAAAAAAATTAAAAAGAAAAAAAATAAATATATATATATGTATCTATTTGTATTTTGTGTCTAAAACAGCAACAACAACAACAAGAAATGTTCGTAAATAACAAAATGAAGAAAAATAAAATGAAAGAAAATAAGAAAAAATATAAATATATGAATGTGTATATATTTATAGTATACATATGTACGTAGTTATAAACTTTTTACATGTGGATTTCACGCTTATGGGGCCGTCGTCTTTGCTTTCAATGGAAGCGTTCCGACATTCGCCCACCCCTCACTCCCCACCCCCCGCACTCGCCATCTGCTGAGCTAGGTGAAACGCGAGAAGCCCCCAAGCAAATGCAGGTAAAACATCAGAATATTGCGATTGAAATCACGCGCTCTGTAATGCCAATCGAATGCAACCAAAAGCACGAGATCAGCTCATGGTACGTGGTCCAACAAGGAAGCCAGCAATGACCATTGTCACTGGAGTGGCTTGGGTGAGTGTTACAATTGCATAATCAACCCAAATGAGCTGTCATTTTGGTTATTTACTTTATGAATCAACAGAGATGGCCTCGTTAATATGCATTAATAGTTATCAAAAACTAAACTATAAATTGATTTATTGTATTAATATTCAAAGTAAAGAAATAATAATCTTGACTTTTACTCATTTTTATTTTAAAACCTTAAAGCTAACTGCCAAACAGTAAATATTTAACATACAAAACTCATAAAAACGTTTCTACTACAGCTTGAACAATTTAAAACTCGCGCGCAAGAGTATGCTATAAACTTTTATAGCGCTCAATTCTAACCAGGGCTGGCAATTCAAAGTGTTTTTAAGGGGTAAGGCGCAAAACATAATTTGAACATTATAGTTTGTATTTGCATAGAATCAATGTGTGTATTTGCTTAAATCCAGACGTATGTATGTATTAACAATTACTTGTAAATTGTTGACAGCACTTTTTGTTTGTACTTAATGTTATGCGCAATATGCGAGCCGTTGAGGCGTTGCCTTTTATATTTATTTTGTTTGCAAGCCATGCGCCGCCATGCGGCTACACAAATGCGTATGGCGAGAACTCGCTGAGAGAAGGGGGCGAGATTCGTGCTAACTGCGCAGTTGTTTCAAAATCTATTTTTCGCCGGCTGCTGGCTACTCAGATGTGTGCATGTACGTGTGTGTGTGTGCTTGTTTGTTTATAGCAAAATGTAGGTTATAAGCCACTGCCACGCGCATAGTTTGAGAGTCTCACTAAGTATGTAGTTGTTATTGTTGTTATTGTTTACTCTTTCTTTAGATTATTATTTGCCGACGCGCCAGACATTTGCCGGCCGGTATTTCCAGCAGGTTCAACAAACGCCAAAAAACAAAAAAACTGCAAACAATCAAAGTGAATTAACAAAATTATAGCAAACATTTGGTTATCTTTTTTTTTAACAGATGGTTAGAAATTCCATTCAAGGCTAAACAACAAGCCTGATAAAACATAACGAAAATCAATTGAAATGGTATATGAATGGGTTTCAAGTATTTTAGGTTTTTATTGCAAGACTTAAGTACTAAAATATATAAATAGTAAAATTTCAGTCAATATGACTGAGAACTGAATTAAGTTTGGATCAATATTAAGATCATGATAATACAACTACGTTGCTAATATTGCTACTGATAACAATTCTCTTAATGAGTTTGGGCAGTAAATCTGCTTGGAATTGAAATGCTTCCTCTTTTTGTTCAATTTACAGCTCAAGTTGGAACTGTTCCTGATCCTCAATTTTAAGCGATTGCGTCTTCTTCACCAGTTCCGTTGGAACTGGAACACACTTGCGGAAGGGTGTGCGGGGGGTGCCACGCATCAGGCAGCTGGGAATATTACTGGGTGGTGTTTGGCTCAATGGCGAACTACGGAGATTCTTCATGAAGGTACGCTCATAGATAAGCTTAGTGCCTGCAAAAGATTAAAAAAATGAAAATGAGTTATTAGTACACAAAGTAATGGAAAGTTGCATCAGACAGCATGCACAAAAATATTTGTGCTGTTATCACAAATGCCTTTTGGCTGATTCATGCAGAAACTTACCGCCAGGTGTCGTGGAGTAAAGAGTGCCGCCAGGTGTTGATGAATACACCTCGGGCATTTCAATGGGATCCGTTATGACAACCTTCTTGGTCTTGCACAAGGCCAAGGGCAGAGAATGAGAGATGGCTTGACGAGCAGCTGGTGATGCAGACATCTTGTTATTTTTGATTATTTAAAAACTTTTATTTGTTACACTTGTAATCGATCGAACGACTTTTGTTTATTGTTTGCGCGTAATTGCGTTGTTGGTTTGCCTTTGATGCGATGGCTTTATCAGCAATGTGTTTGCTGTTTGAACACGTTCTTCCAATGCCTTGTGAAGTCCAAGTGCCATTGGAAGGCTATGGGCGGCCGTATTTATACTGCCAGCTCTTCCTCTTTCAATCGTATGGGCACGTAAACAAAACAAAGCCCCATACACATAGGCAAGCACACACGTACAGGTCTCAGTAGCGTCAATGCATTGCGGCTCGCTCTCTCTCTTTCTTTGTTTGCTCTCACCTGGCACTCACGCCATGGCGTTCTCACGCTCTCTCACCTGGCTACGTTGGAACGCGTGTTTGTGTTTTGCAACATTAAATTACTCGATTAGGTACTAAATACTAAAGAGAGTTAATATCTAAGATAACAATATTTAACCTTTCTGGTAAAGTATTATTTACATGTTATTGTTTATTTCGTTTTATGAAAGGAATGTGTTTGTTATTGTCTCGTGTGGGCTAATGTTGTTGTTCTTAAGTAGTTTTTTCTTATTGCTAAATTCTTGCATACCAATTATAACGGCATAGCTTATTTTGGTCTTGTTATTGTTTTTGTGCATAGAAATGACGTTGGCTTAGGATAAAAAGGGGGTGTGTGTTTATCGGCACGTGGAACAAATTATTTAACAGTTTGTTATTCAATAAGGTCATCTGTACTCGAAATTTGCTTATTCTCGTGAGATTTGGCAAAACTGGGGCAGATGCTTATGTCCGACAAGTACAAAAATAATAATACTATGTACGCAATTTGTTAAATAGGTTAAAAAATACTTTTAGAATTTTTTTTTTTTGATTTTTCAATATTTTATTTAAAGAAAAGATGGATCGGAAAAACTCCTTCAATACCAATGCATATTAATGGATGAATTTTCTGATCTATCTGTTTATTGTTCTTAAATTATTAAATTAAAAAAAATTAAAATTTATATCCACTGCGTTTCTCGAAATAATTATAAATTTAAGTACAATTTGTGCAATTAATTCTTTTTTAGAAAATGTTGTCATCACATTTGGGGATTTGTGAGAGCGAATATCCAAACTGCGCAGTAGTTTTTGTATTATTTTGGTGAAAACGCATTTCTTCTCTCAACACACAAATGCCGGCCGGTATTATATACAAACATACATACATATACAAGTTCAACAAACCCCTAAAAACCACACAATCGTATGTACGTATGTATGTTTGTATGTCAGTGTGCTCAATACATAGATATAATGGAATATTACCGTCAAGGTGAAATGGAAGTTTACTGTTGATAACTCGGTTAGTCAGCTTTTCAAGGCTGATCACACTGATAAAACAACAAAAACAAAAGCAACATTAACGAACAATAATTAAAAGTATTATTTATGGTTTATTGCACGATTTGCTTAGGAACTATATAAATATATAAACACTATTTATAGAACACATTCAATCAATATGACTGAAAACAAACTTAAATAACTATATGCGATATGGATGAAGGTCTAACAATATAAGATCAGTGTTAAGTTTGATGATATGGTGAATTTTGGCAGTAGCTGCTTGGAATTGGGAAAGCTTTTTCTGATTTTTCGTCTTTTAAAGCTCAAGTTGGAACTGTTCCTGATCCTCAATTTTCAGCGATTGCGTCTTCTTCACCAGCTCTGTGGGCACTGGAACACACTTGCGGAAGGGTGTGCGAGGAGTGCCACGCATCAGGCAGCTGGGAATATTACTGGGTGGTGTTTGGCTTAACGGTGAACTACGGAGATTCTTCATGAAGGTACGCTCATAGATAAGCTTAGTGCCTGCAAAGATTAGAAAATGAAAATTAGTAAGTCATTGCATGTTGCATCAGACAGCGTGCACAAAAATATTTGTGCTGTTATCACAAATGCCTTTCAGCTGATTCATGCAGAAACTTACCGCCAGGTGTCGTGGAGTAGAGAGTGCCGCCAGGTGTTGATGAATACACCTCGGGCATTTCAATGGGATCCGTTATGACAACCTTCTTGGTCTTGCACAAGGCCAAGGGCAGAGAGTGAGAGATAGCTTGACGAGCGGCTGGTGATGCAGACATCTTGTTATTTTTGATTATTTAAAAACTTTTGTTACACTTGTAATCGATCGAACGACTTTTGTTTATTGTTTGCGCGTAATTGCGTTGTTGGTAATTGGTTGGTGGTTTGCCTTTGATGCGATGGCTTTATCAGCAAATTTGTTTGCTGTTTGAACACGTTCTTCAAATGCCTTGTGAAGTCCAAGTGCCATTGGAAGGCAATGGGCGGCCGTATTTATACTGCCAGCTCTTCCTCTTTCAATCGTATGGGCACGTAAACAAAACAAAGCCCCATACACATAGGCAAGCACACACGTACAGGTCTCAGTAGCGTCAATGCATTGCGGCTGGCTCTCTCTCTTTCTTTGTTTGCTCTCACCTGGCACTCACGCCATGGCGTTCTCACGCTCTCTCACCTGGCTACGTTGGAACGCGTGTTTGTGTTTTGCAACATTAAATTACTCGATTAGGTACTAAATACTAAAGAGAGTTAATATCTAAGATAACAATATTTAACCTTTCTGGTAAAGTATTATTTACATGTTATTGTTTATTTCGTTTTATGAAAGGAATGTGTTTGTTATTGTCGCGTGTGGGCTAATGTTGTTGTTCTTAAGTAGTTTTTTCTCATTGCTAAATTCTTGCATACCAATTATAACGGCATAGCTTATTTTGGTCTTGTTATTGTTTTTGTGCATAGAAATGACGTTGGCTTAGGATAAAAAGGGGGTGTGTGTGTGTTTACCGGCACGTGGAACAAATTATTTAACAGTTTGTTATTCAATAAGTTCTTCTGTACTAGAAATTTGTTTATTCTCATGAGATTTGGCAAAACTGGGGCAGATGATTATATCCAACAAGTACAAAAAATAATACTATGTACGCAATTTGTTAAATAGGTTAAAAAATACTTTTAGAATTTTTTTTTTTTGATTTTTCAATATTTTATTTAAAGAAAAAATGGAACAGAAAGGACTCCTTAATGGATAATTTTTCAACGGATCAGTTTTCTTAAATTATTAACTTTTCTTTGTTATAATCATTTCTTTCACTTCATAAAATATTAAATTTTTTTTATCCACTCCTTTTTTTGGAATAATTATTTATTTAAGTACAATTTGTGCAATTAATTCTTTTCTAGAAAATGTTGTCATCACATTTGGGGATTTGTAAGCGCGAATATCCAAACTGCGCAGTAGTTTTTGTATTATTTTGGTGAAAACGCATTACTTCTCTCAACACACAAATGCCGGCCGGTATTATATACAAACATACATACATATACAAGTTCAACAAACCCCTAAAAACCACACAATCGTATGTACGTATGTATGTTTGTATGTCAGTGTGCTCAATACATAGATATAATGGAATATTACCGTCAAGGTGAAATGGAAGTTTACTGTTGATAACTCGGTTAGTCAGCTTTTCAAGGCTGATCACACTGATAAAACAACAAAAACAAAAGCAACATTAACGAACAATAATTAAAAGTATTATTTATGGTTTATTGCACGATTTGCTTAGGAACTATATAAATATATAAACACTATTTATAGAACACATTCAATCAATATGACTGAAAACAAACTTAAATAACTATATGCGATATGGATGAAGGTCTAACAATATAAGATCAGTGTTAAGTTTGATGATATGGTGAATTTTGGCAGTAGCTGCTTGGAATTGGGAAGCTTTTTCTGATTTTTCGTCTTTTAAAGCTCAAGTTGGAACTGTTCCTGATCCTCAATTTTCAGCGATTGCGTCTTCTTTACCAGCTCTGTGGGCACTGGAACACACTTGCGGAAGGGGGTGCGAGGAGTGCCGCGCATCAGGCAGCTGGGAATATTACTGGGTGGTGTTTGGCTCAATGGCGAACTACGGAGATTCTTCATGAAAGTGCGTTCATAGATCAACTTAGTGCCTGTAAGCAAAAATAGAGAATAAATTAATTATTGCATCAGACAGAGAGCAGGTGATAAGACAGCTGCATGGGAAGTATTGAAATTTCCAATGATTCACAGTCTGAAGCTGTTATCACAAGTGTTTTTTTTTTTTTGGGCTGATTCACAATTGCTTAAATATTTCATCAACTTACCGCCAGGTGTCGTTGAGTAGAGAGTGCCACCGGGTGTTGAGGAGTAAACTTCAGGCATTTGAATGGGATCCGTAATGACAACCTTCTTGGTCTTGCACATGGCCATGGGCAGAGCGTGGGAGATAGCTTGACGAGCAGTGGGTGATGCCGACATCTTGATTATGAAATTTACTTTACTTTGGTAAGAAACTTGCTTAATCGTAATCGAACGACTTTTTGTTTATTGTTTGCGCGTAATTGCGTTGTTGTGTGTGGCTTATCAGCTGCTGTTGCCGTTGCTTTCGCTGCTACTGCTGCTACGATTGTTAGCTGGTCGCTTTGCGAGTCCAATTGACTAACAAGCGCAAAGGGGAGCACTATATATACTGACTGCTCTTCTTCTTTTTACCGTTTGGCGCGCGAGCAAAACAAACCCAACAAACGCACACACACACACATATACTCACAGCCGCTGCACGTTGTGCTCATTTTGTAGCGCTCTCTCGCTCTTACTCAGTTTGGTCGTCTGCCGTTTGTTGTGTTTGTTTTTGTTTTTTGCTCATTTCGTTTTCTACAAATATTTCTGCGTAGTACAAGCAGTCTGGGTCATGGTACAACTAAACAATGTGCCTTTCACTCGCACTTATTGCAAGCATAGCTAAGACAGTTCTGCTGCCGACGAGACTACCTTGTCTAGTTGTACCATGGTCTGGGTGTTGTTGCCTTTGCATATTGTACATATATATATTTTTTTTTTTCTATATCTTGATATTGCAGCCCAGACGGTTCGATTCATTTTGTTGTAGCAGCCTTGATCGCTTGCGGTTGTTGCGGGTTGTTGTTTTGTTGACCGGTTCTAATCTGTTTATCTTTATTCTTTGTTTTTGTTGCCCGCTTGGTAAACAAGAGTTATGTAGAAATACTACGAAGAGACGCCCTCAACGCATAAACAAGATGTGTATCGATATCGCATTGGCATCGATTTTCGCATGATTGCATTGATGATTCATAGAACGTCCGCTCTTCGAAACCAGAAACAGAACAAGAGACATGCACACATACTTAAGTAATTAGCATAAAGACACGTTGGCCTGCTAATTGGCTGACGTATGAGCCGAGCATATCAATTAAATTGTGCGGCACGAGTCACACGAAATAACGTAGTACGGGGGCGATGTTGACGACACTTGACGCTCGCTCAACGCATGTAAATTCGACGATGATATTTTCGTGGGAAAAATGTTTCGACGCAGTATTTTATTTTTGGCTATTGGCCATCGCCTGATCTTTTTTTTGGGGTTGCACTTGTAATGGCGCCACGTGTTAGGACCTCAATGTTTGCTGCCCTAGATGCTATCGCCCACGTAGACACCCACTCATCTTTCATTTGCGCAAGGTCAATATTTATAGAAGAGCCACGTGCCTTAATTTATGATCACTTTCGGACAGAACTGTGGCAAAGCACTTTCCCAATGGCCTCGTTGGACTAAACATAGATCAGCGCACATGTCAATGGAAAAGTTTTAACTGCACTTAACAACCACCCCCGAAAATCAGGTGATAAACGTATGCAAACAATTGCCGTTACATGAGAAAGAGAGAGCGAATGGAAGAGAGAGCTTAGAATGTGCTCAACATATCTGCCGTGTCATCCCGCACGTAGCCCACATAATAAAGTATGCTTCTACGTGCGGGTGTAACAGACAAGAAGAAGAATGTTTATGCTCCATCTCTGTCACTCGCTTATCAACCCTGTTTTTTGGGTTTAAGGAAACATGTTTTATTTTTTTGTTGCCTTTTTTGTTTGTTTGTACCTGCGCAATAGCTGAAAAATTGAAAAACTAAGAAAATGCGTCGTGGGAAAATTTGATGAAAATGGAACACACAGGTAGGGGGTATAAATACCCCCGCCCGCCTTCATCATCTTTTTCATCAGCCAAATAATTTAAAAGGTGATTATATATATTTATTTATTTTCCGTTGGGCTGTTGGCTGATGAAATTGCACAATTTGGTTGCGGCAGCTCTTTAGGGTGTATATGTTTATAATCTATCTATGTTTTAATTCGAAATATATATAAAGCATCTTAATTTAGCTATTTGTATTCAATGCGTAGATAGTTTAATGCTGTGAATGAATGAAGCGCTCTCAGCACGCTGAGAGCTTAAATGGGAATAAACTGTAAATCAACGAGTAGAAAGGCAGTAAAGACTTTTGCATACTCTTTCTTACAACGATTGTGATCTTTTAATCTCATTTACACACGCATTATTTGTTTCATTGAACCAAAATATAATGCTTGTTGTTGTTTTGAATTTTGCGAAAAATAAATTCCCATTATAGTATCACGGACAGCGGCACTTGAACTTATCAATTCAGACGAAAAAATTCTTGGTTTGGTTTGGTCTATTTTATTTGTCACACATCTTATTTTTGCACAAATTGATAAGCAATATAAACAAAACGAATGCAACTCTATAATATCTATTCTTAAAGAGATAATGATTGACTCTTTGGGGAATATTTCATGCCCCTAGCAATAGAAAATTCCACAATGAATCACAAAACAATAAATATTATGGTAACTTAGTAAATAGTAGATATTTACCAATATTATCTATACTTTTTACAAGTTAATTGTTTTTTGTTTACAGATATTGCCAGAAAATATATTGATAAGTCAAAATCTTTGAAAACTCTCAACTACTTTTCGTAAATAGCGTATTTGAAGCAGCATTTTGGGTTCTAGAACAACGTCGATGACCCACAAACATATCTACAAATACATATTTATGTATGTGTATGCATAAAAACCTGTAAGAAAAACAAATAAGAAGGCTCTAGTTGAGAGATCTCGACTAGGATATACCCTTAACCCGTTACGTAACACCACTAAGCAAAGAATATTATAGAGACTTCAAAAGGCCTCAAAAGTTCATCATTGACATAAGATCCAGAGCGCGAGCTTTGCAAAGCTCTGGATTTAATCGCGTATGTGAGAAAGCACACTTTCATACTTTACTCGCTGTATGCGGTAGCAGTTTATATGTATGCGTGTGTATGTGAGACAGTACACCCAGTCTGTGTGACCACACATTTACTGGATCTTAATGTGATGTATATGTATGTGAGAAAGCACACAGTCTGTGTGAGCACACATTTACTGGATCTTATAGCGATTCATATATATGTAGGAAGCTCGCCCAGTCTGTGTGAGCTCTGTTTACATGTATGAGTGCATCGCCGGCCTCACTTCTTAAAAAAAAAAAAAAACAACAAAGTACACATGCACCGCGCTGGGCTCATGCTGGTGCATGTGTACTTTGTTGTTTTTTTTTTTTTTTAAGAAGTGAGGCCGGCGATGCACTCATACATGTAAACAGAGCTCACACAGACTGTGTTCTGACTCACATACATATACATCACGATCTGATTCAAAGACTCAAGTCTGTGCTGTTGCTTACTATCTCGCAAGCAATATCAGAAATAGAATGACTTGCATTTTGCACAAGGCACACTTTGTCAGCAAGCTTTGAGACAGCAAATGAATTTTCAAGCTTTACAAGTTTTTTTCTGATGAGAGTGCGTTGTACTGTTTGAAGTCTCTATAATATTCTTTGCTTAGTGGTAACACGTACTGTCAAGAAAGCTTCTGAGAAAGAGAGAGAGATTCTGAGTGAGAGAGAGAGAGAGAGAGATTTTGGGTGATGGAGAGAAAGATTTGAGTGAGAGAGAGAGAAGGAGAGAAAGATTTGAGTGTGTGAGAGAGAGAGAGAGAGAAAGATTTGAGTGAGAGAGAGACAGAGAGAGAGAAAGATTTGAGTGAGAGAGAGAGAGAGAGAGAGAGAAAGATTTGAGTGTGAGAGAGAGAGAGAGAAAGATTTGAGTGAGAGAGAGAGAGAGAGAGAGAAAGATTTGAGTGTGAGAGAGAGAGAGAGAGAAAGATTTGAGTGTGAGAGAGAGAGAGAAAGATTTGAGTGAGAGAGAGAGAGAAAGATTTGAGTGAGGGAGAGAGAGAGATTTGAGTGAGGGAGAGAGAGAGCTTTGAGTGAGAGAGAGTTAGAGAGAGAGATTTGAGAGAAAGAGAGAGAGAGATTTGAGTGAGAAAGAAAGAGAGTGATTTGTGTGAGAGAGAGAGATTCTGAGTGAGAGAGAAAGAGAGAGATGCTAAGTTAGAGAAAGAGAGAGATTCTGAGCGAGAGAGAGAGAGAAAAAGATTTTGAGTGAGAGAGAAAGAGAGAGAGAGATGCTAAGTTAGAGAAAGAGAGAGAGAGAGATTCTAAGAGAGAGAGAGAAAAAGATTTTGAGTGAGACAAATTCCAAGAGAGAGATAGAGACACTGCTTAAGATAAACACTAACACACACTAAGGGCGAGTCACAGACGGCTGGCATTGGACCAGGCAGGCTTAAATACCCTTCCTTGAAGCCAGAACCAGTTGGGAATTATAAGAGGCTTGTTGCATAAAATATTTTTTATTAAATTTTATTTTATTTTAAAATTGCTATTTTAGGCCTTTTTATTAACATATTTGTAACTTTTGCATATCTAAAGCAAATTTTCAAAGCTTTTAAATATTTTACAAAATATTGCTAGCATTTTCACACACACAGCGTAATGCAATCGATAGTCGATATTTATCGATAAGCCTCTAACATACTACGTTTATGCATACAGGTATATTGTTTTTTTTTAAATATCACAATTATTATAATACGCCTGTTTATGCATTATACCATTAAACCCTTTTTTGCACATATGGGTTAAGGGTATAAAAAGATACTTTTGCATGTGATTTAAGATGTTGACCGGCCCCGAAAATCCGAAACGCGTATGAAAAATCGAATCAGTTGACTTTGATGATATGAAATCTGAAAAACAAACAAAAAGAATCAAAACAAAATAGACAAATAAATGTGATACAATTAATTCGATGTTGAACTTTAAGATTGTTTGCAAAAATATAATATGTGTTCTGGTATTAACCAGAAGCATAAATTTTATGATGCAGACTGCATGACGCGCAGCTGCGGTTTCCACAAGTTCAATAGCCAAGCTGATAAGTTTTTTTTTGGTTTTTTGTTTTATGTATTCAGCGTGCTTTTGAAATATTTTTGATATTTGCATTTGGCGGCAACGATTCACCTTTCGCCATATCCCCCACATATATCAGTAATGCATTTTGGGGCAAAGAAGCGTAAAAAGTTAGTATGGAAATTGAACTTGGAAACCTTCGAGACGATCAATGAACTGTTTTTTTTGTTCCAGATGCAAGTTCCATGAACTTTTTCTCCAGACTAGACAGTTTTATTGATCCCTTTGAAGGGGGAATAAAGACTGCAGTCGATGACGAAGTCTTGAATAAATAGTAAAATCGGGTTTTTTCATTGTTAATTTTCTTTTTGTTGTTGTGGAATATTTTCTTCCAGGTTTTTATTTATTTATGTTTGATTCCTGTTAAGCTCTGCAATCTTAACTTATACAATCATTTCATTACCACCACAATTTTACTATCTTGCATTAGTTTCTCGACTATATATAGATCATATCAGGTCTTTCCCAACAAGTGCTCTTGAATAATTCACATAGGGAATGTTTACCGGTGGCTGTTTCGTAATCTATTAATAAATTTATTAATAATGTCGCAGTATTTTAAACGTAAACGCATGAGGAAGTCTTGATTATTTAACCCATTCAGGCAAAACGTGAGATGTAATTGTTAAACGATAAGGCAACAACTGATAACGCGTCACCTGTGATATTGCTTTTGAAATGGGCGCGCGTGAACATAGCGCCACCTTGCGTAAAGTAAATGCAAAAATTGCGCAATTATCGATTTGCGCAGCGTGCTCGATAGCTAACAGCGATCTCATGCTACCGAACATTATTAATTTTTGGCGGGAGGTGTACACACTTTTTTCGCCAGCCCAGGGACTACAAATATTTTTTTCAAACAATTTTAAAAACCAAGTACATAAAAAATAAATAATGGATCTGAACGATGCCGTGATAACATGCGCGGTGAATATACAATGGACAAACACAGTGGGCGTCACCGGACGTAAATTAAGCTATAAAACGGCAACGTTGCGTCTGGTCCGCAACGATCTGCGCGAAATGTTTGTGGAAGTGACGCCCGAAAAATTAAAACCCCTCAAATTCAAGCTAAAGGACATCATGGTGCACAAGAAATTCATGTCCGAGGGCAAAGCAACATTCAACTTCAAGGCCGAGCAGTGTGCCGTCTATTTATCCAATGCGCCGCCGGGAACCCTAATGCTCTTCCTACGCACAATTTTCATCAAAATGAATGGAGGGGGAGATGGCGGCGCTCTGGATGAAGCCAGCATGCAAAAGAAGCTGCGCGAACAGCTAATATCGTCGAGGCCCAGCACATTCGAGGAGATCTCACCCGTGACGACGGCCGAAATGGTTTTGGCGCGTAAAAAAGCAGGTTTAATACCGCGTGGCACCACCACCACCCCCTCCCCCCAAGCAGCCAAAAAGCGACGTTTCGATGGTGGCGACGACAAAGCCAGCGTGCCCGCTGCCAAAAAACTATACCAATCATCGCCTCTCGCCGAAACGGAGGACGCACTGCGTCTGAGCGAGGAGCAAATGGAGGTGCTGCGCGCCTGCACCGCCGGCAAGAATGTCTTCTTCACGGGCTCCGCCGGCACTGGCAAAAGTTTTCTGCTACGCAAGATAATCTCAGCATTGCCGCCAGATGGCACGGTGGCAACAGCATCGACTGGTGTTGCAGCCTGCCTCATTGGCGGCACCACGTTGCATGCCTTTGCGGGCATTGGTGGCGGCGATGCTACCATGCAGCGTTGCCTGGAACTCGCCTCGCGTCCCATGTCCGCACAGACATGGCGCAAATGCAAGCGCCTGATCATTGACGAGATCTCAATGGTGGATGGACAGTATTTTGAGGTAAGTTGTAGGATCATGATACAATCAACAAGGTACTGTATGACGGTGTGAGTGCGACAGAGACCACTATATGACTCTCTGTTATTTTACTCTCTTGCCTCTGTTAAGGAGTTTTTTCTATAAGTGCGAGTGAGTAAGGTATAAAAACAAGCACGATTGGTACCTAACAATAGAGAGCGCTTTCTCGCATGACATTACCTTGTTGATTGTATCATGAGTTGGATAACTTTTCAATAAACCTATGGAAACTAAATTCGGAATACTTGCAGAAAATCGAGACTGTGGCACGTCATATACGGCGTAATGATCGTCCATTCGGGGGCATTCAACTGATACTCTGTGGCGACTTTCTGCAGCTGCCGCCCGTGGTCAAGGCTGAGGCGGGGGGATCACAGCAGCAGCGTTTCTGTTTCCAATCCAGTGCCTGGGAGCAGTGCATACAATGTGTCTTTGAGCTAAAGCAAGTGCATCGTCAATCCGACCCGGAATTTGTTAAGATCCTGAATCACTTGAGGATCGGGCATGTCAATGAGAATATTACTAGTCGCCTGGTGTCCACATCCAAGCAAAAGATCGAAGGCAATGGTATACTGGCCACACAACTGTGTTCCCACACAAACGATGCCAATTCCATTAATGAATCCAAACTGGAGAATCTTGGTGGCGATAAGGTACTCTTTCGTGCCGAAGATTCGGATGCGGGCATGTCCAAACAATTGGATCAACAGGTCCAGGCGCCAGCCCAACTCTATCTCAAAGTCAATGCCCAAGTGATGCTGCTCAAGAATATTAATATAGCCAATGGGCTGGTGAATGGCGCCCGCGGCGTTGTGGTGCGCATCGAGAAGGGTCTGCCCGTGGTGCGTTTCAAGAACAATCAGGAGTACTCGTGCCGTCACGAGAAGTGGATCATTAAGACTGCCACCGGAGGCGTCCTCACACGCCGTCAGGTGCCCTTGAAGCTCGCCTGGGCATTCTCCATACACAAGAGTCAGGGCTTGACGCTCGATTGTGTGGAGATGTCGCTGTCCAAAGTGTTTGAAGCTGGCCAGGCTTATGTCGCCTTGTCGCGCGCCAAATCGCTGCAATCTATACGCATTCTAGACTTTGATGCCAAACAGGTGTGGGCCAATCCTCAGGTCTTGCAATTTTATAAGAATTTCCGACGACGTCTCATCGACACCAGCATGATACCCTTAGGACCTAAGAATCGAGATAAGAAGCCGGGCGATGCTACCTCAAGTGCCTTGGCCAAGCTAAAAAAGAGTCTTATGAACAAACCCCTAGTATCAATTAGCTAGTTAATAACTAAATATCATTTGTATTAACCCTAAGTGCACTCTAGCTTAATATCTTGCATTTAAGACAAGGCTTTAGTTAAATCCCAACAAGGTTGTGTCATGCGAGAAAGCCAGTACCAGTGTATATGACGGTGTGAGTGCGACAGAGACCGCTTTATGACTCTCTGTTATTTTACTCTCTTGCCTCTGTAAAGGAGTTTTTTCCGTAAGTGCGAGTGAGTAAGGTATAAAAACAACTGGTACTTAACTATAGAGGGCGCTTTCTCGCATGACATTACCTTGTTGATTGTATCATGGTTAAATCTAGACAAGTCTCAAAAAGTATTGCTTCGAATAAGTTGTAGCATATAAACCTTATAAAAAGCACTGCAATATATCGACCTGATCATATCTGATTAAAGCACAATTCCATTTTCATACATAATTTCTCTACAGCTTGTGTGTTTGTATATATTCTATAAATCCTTCTTCGTAGACTTTTAACAATTTTTGCGATAAACATGAACTTTAATGTCCCAACGCCTCTTCCTTCATGCCGCTGCCAACGGGTCCGTGACGGCGTTCCCAAATCAAACGATGCTTTTGCTTCATATATGCGGTCTTGGCATTAGCATAACCGCCCAAATCACCATCTAAAAGGAATACAAGAGATTAGAATTAAAAGGTTTTATATACGATTTCAAACATACACTTGATGAACCAGTTCTCGGTTGCCTTCTCGTACTGCTCGAGCAGTGGCTTGCACTTGACAATGTGATCGGGTGCCTCGTATAGGGTGCAATCCTCGAAACGTTGCCTCAATATATTCACAATCTCATTGTCAACCATGCGATCGCGACGGAATTGTTGATCCGCTTCGAAACGGCAGACGGCATCGTCCGTGTAGCATTGATCGATGGTTGGTACGCGACGGAAGCGTTGATGATACCAATTGGATTTCGTTTGATTCGGTTCCACAATGCTTTCTGCAAACAAAAAAAACAAAAACAATTAATAAAATGGTCATGTAAACAAAAACAAAGCCGCATCTGATTTGAGGTTATGTTATTATGTAATTCCAAACTAAGTTTTAAGTGCAATACAACAAAAGTTCAGATAGCTTCGCTATTTGTCTGCTACTTCGTTGTTGTCGTTGTTGCACTGCATTTGGTTTCTGCTTAAAATGCAAAACTTACCACGAAACCAGGTAATGGGTCCATCAATTGCATTCGACACGGATTGTGCGAAACTGGCCATTGGACTGCGTGGCTCAGGCATTTTTCTAGCTTCTTAATGTACTGCAAATGCTAAAAAGTTAATTGCCGGATATAGATAGGAATTTTTAATTATCAGACAAGTTTTAAGTGCAATTTAATATGGAAATCTGAATTTTTACCCAAATCAAATCAGCAGCTATAAACGACAAACAGCTGAGAGCTGTGCGAGGAGTGCAGATCTATATGCGTTTGCAGCTAGGTGGCAGCCTTTTACATCTCTGTTCTGCACGCAGCCAACTTCGCGTGAGTTGATTTTATGCGCACGATAACAATAATATTGTTGTCGATTGCGATATGTTTCAAGCATTAGCATAAGCTTAATTTGTAGACACATGTTGCTGAAACATTGCTACATGTGCAGCATGTGGCAACATGCAATTTTTGAAGCAAATCTACTCTGAGCGAGATGCGCTTTTAAAGTTATTGAGCTGGTATTATTGCAATTTAAATGCACAGGGAGCTTATACATCGATATACCTCAGGTAATTAAAGTTAATTTAATTTATTTATTTACATTGATAAGGCAAATATTTATATTGAATTTAGCGCGCTGATCTTGTTAAGTTAAAATGAGTATTGGCAATGTCTATGCAAAGAATCATTGCGTTTTCTCTCGCACGCCGCCAAAAAGCACAGAAAAAGAGCGAGAGAGGCGAAAGAGCTTCAGAGAAAATGGTGGTTGGCTGCTGCTGACGCTGCTTCTGCTGCTTGTGCTTGCTGTTGCCAGAGAGGCCGGCCATTCGCCATTGTATCTGTAAGTTTGAAAAGAGAAAAATATGCAAACGTTTCATTCTCTTTTCAATTGCCGCTTCGCATGGACGTTTCGGTGGAACAGTTTTGTGGCGGTCGTCAGAAAGCTCGCACGTGCGAACGCGTAACGGCAAGTTCGCCTCAAACAGAAGAAGCACCCGTAACAAAAATAAAAAGAATAAAATAAGAATAAAAAGAATAAGAAAAAATAAAAATAAGAAACCAAAACGAAAAAGCAAATGCCGTGTATTTTGAGTGCAGGCATTTCGCGAATGTGTATTTTACGTATATATATATACATACATACATATATATATGCACGAGTGTTAGTGCGTGTGTGTTGTCGTTTCTAAAGAGGAGCAAAGAGCAGCAAAAAAAGTTCTAAATAAATATTCAATATAACGACAAAAAGGCAAATCGTTAAGAATGCAAAATTATTTGCAAGCACAACAACAACAACAACAAGCAGCATATTAAAACGCAACAACAACAACAACAACAAAAAGAAGCAAATAATACATAGTTTATAAATAGTGCACAAACAACAACAAGAGCAACAACAACAGCAAGGCGGCAAAACGGGCAGAGCAGAGCCGCATTTTAAAGAATTGTCAGGCGGCGGCGTTCTCTGCCTGACAGTCGTTGTCGTCGTCGTCGTCTGCCAGTATCTGTGTGTGTGCGACTGAGTGTTTCGTGTGCGTGCGTGCGTTCGTTCGTGTGTTTGTGTGCGGGCCGGCGGTGTGTCTGTGTCTGCCGGCCTTCGTCTGCCTTGTCCGCCGTCAACGTTAACGTTAACGTCAACGTCGGCGTCAGCGCCAACGTCTCTGTATCTTTATCTGTGTATATACGTCGGGCTTTGTCGTTGTCGTCGTCGCCGTCGTCGTCTCGTCGCGTATCCGTCTCGCTGTCGCTGTATTGGTTAAACGTGAAGAATACGTGTATGCAAAATTCAAAGGTTGTCGAAATGTGCAAAAAATTAATTTATGGGCAACAAATTTAATAAGTGCATGCAGAGCAGCAGCAAAAACAACAACAACAACGTCGCCGTCGTCGTTGTCATTGTCAAGTCAAAGTGCGCACAAGTTTTCACACAAGCTGTTAAATTTAGATGAAGAAAAATAAATAAAAATAATAAGATAAAGAGACAAATTTAAATATTGCCTGCAATAACAACGGCATCAGCTGCGACGCTGACGCTGAGAGCGACGCAACACGCGCGCCCCTTTAGCAAAACAACAACAACAACAAAAAGCTCTTTAGAATTTAGCTTAAGAGAGAGAGAGAGGCGCTTTGCCGTCGGCAAATACTCGAAAATGAAATGAAAAATAATGCGGGAATTTTACAAAAGTGCCAAAAAGAAATTGTTAAAATGTATTCATAATAAATAGAAATAGAAATATATTCAATAAACTTAAACTGTTATCGGTAAGCGACAAACATCGATAACTATGAGCGTGTAGCAAACGCCAAACGTTGGCAAAATTTGAAAAAAAAAAAACGAAAAAAAGTTATCGATAAATTGATCATGACCGATTACGTGACGCCGGTTATCAGCAGCGTGCTGAAAAAGTATCAAACGAGTGCCACAAAAAGTTTACAAGGTCCTGCGGTGGCACTCATCAAAAAGGAAATACCCAGCTCACCGGAACCCCATGAGCTCCATTTGCATCTGCATCATCCACACGATCCCGCCTCCCACTCCACAGTCTCCACGAACGGTGATCGTCGTTCGCCTTTGCAATATGGAGCACCCTTGCCGCCCGAACTATCACAGCCCATCTTATCACAACCAGATTCAGGCTGTGGCGATCTGTATGAGACGCGGCTGGAGGGCAAAACAATTGGTTGCTTCTCGCTGGGCGGCGAGATGCGTTTGTGTTTGCCACAGTTTCTCAACAATGTGCTAAATGATTTTACGCTGGAGCAAATCAATCGAATCTTTGATGATTTGGGCATCTATTGTTCACAGTGTACGCCCGATCAGCTGGTGGAGTTCAAGGCCGCCAAGATCTTGCCATCGGATGTGAAGGCCAGCGGTCTGATAACGCGCACCGATGCGGAACGCTTGTGTGCCGCGTTGCTGCATCGATCGGATCGGAATAGCTATGTGCCGGTGGAGAGTCTGGCGAAGGGTGCATTGAGCTTTCAGGTGTATCACAAGTGCTTTGGCAAATGTGAGGGCATTTGTACGCCGGACATGTATTCGTATCAGAAGCCCACGTGCATACAGTGTTTGGAATGCGATGGCTGGTTCTCACCGCAGAAATTTGTTGGACATGTGCATCGCAAATTTGAGAATCGCACCTGCCATTGGGGCTTCGATTCGCGCAACTGGCATGATTATCTGCATGTGGCGCTCGATGTTGAGAATCGTGAGAAATATCAACGCATTTTAGATCAACTCAAAGAGGTCGAACTGAAGGAGATGCACAAGGCGCAATGCGAACTGGATCACAAGAAAAGAAAGGTAAGCAGCACGCGTTCTTTGCAAAACTTCACACATTCTCAATTTACGCGCTCTCTCTGTTTTTCTAATTATGCTCTCTCGTCCCTTCCAATAAACTTCCAATAAGAAGCGCCGTCGGCGTTTGTTCACACACCTTTTGGCTACTGCAGCGCCCACTAGCGGCGACTGTGGCGGCGGCGGCGCCATATTTGGTTGTCAATGCTTTTGTTTTCGTTGTTGTTGTATTCTCATTCACATTTCGCATTCACATTCAATTCGATCTTCTTTAACGACATTTCGGTCGCTGGCGTCGTCGCCCGTTAAAAACGCTCATAAAAATACAACAAAAAGGCAAGTCAAGAGGCAGACAGAGATGGCGAGACTTATATGTGTGTGTGGTACTTGAGCACTCATAAAAAATGCGCAGCAGGCAAAGCATTTAAAAATTATGTATTAAAAATTGATTATATATTTATTTAATATACACGTTTTTGTTGTCTTATTTAAATGCCAATGCAGTTTGCCATCTCTTTCTGCTGCAAAAAAACTGCACCCAAAAACAACAAATTCTGCCGTTGATCCGGCAGCATTCGATTTTTTTCTCTCTGCTGTTGTTGTTTTTGTTGTGTTTATTTAAACTACTAAATTTTGTGCTTAAACAGCGCACTCGATTTTTTTTTTGTGTGTGTCTTGATTACAATAAATACCAAAGTTTTTATTTATTTTTTGTATGCTGTGCAGTTTGAGAGTTGCGTGCGCTGCCAGCGCGTCTGCGATGACCGTGGCCAACGGCGGCGCCGTCGTCGTCAACGACAAGCAAGCACTCTCTGCAACGGTTAACTGCGAATTGCGAATGTACGAAACGAAATGAAACGAACTGACGACAACTTGTCTCTCTGTCTGACGTCTGTTTGCTGGCAAACAACAACATATGTACAATGACGACGAAGCGTTGATTATTTTTAGTTGTCTGTCTATGCGCGACAATTGTGTGAGATGCCATTCATTCATCAAATCGATCAATGTATCGATAAATAAGAATTGGGCAAGCGTTCGATTAGATAATTGATAAGTGATCTTCTTCTTCTTCGATATGTATATATTTATTGTGGGCGTATTATATTACCTGTAATATTGCAAAAGAGAATATTATTGTTGATTATATGTATACGGCAAAGGTATTTTCTCTTGCACGCATTCCCTTAATAACTTAGGGCGTGCCAATACACTTTTTTGTGTTCTTGTTGTGCCTTTTACTGCCATGTCATTGTGCGCTGTGGCGTTCGACTGCGCCTGCGGCAGCAGCAAGCAGCACACAGCAGCATCAGCCTTTCGATTTTGCTGCCCGTCCGCACCAGCTTCAATGTTAAAATATTCAGTAATATGTAATAATAATGAGGCAAAAAGGGCATGCGAGAGGAGGGATAGGTGGGCTAAACGGGGAGCAAGGGCAAAAATAAATCGCAAACCGGTTGTCTGCAGACAGACACAGACTGCTTTGCTTGTTGTGTACTTTGGTCATGGCTCCTCTCCCTATCTCCCTCTCACTCTCTTGCTGTCACTTGGGCCGCCGCGCAGTCGCAAAAGCAGCAAAAATCAACTGCCAGCAGCGTCGTTCGTTGCGCAAAAAAAAGGAACACACAAACATTATTTGTACATATGTATGTGTGTTTAAAACAATAACAAGCAAAAGCAGCGACAGCGGCAGCAGCAGCGACAGCGGCAGCAGCATCGGCATCGGCAGTTAGCAGACAGCGAGCATGCGAGAGAGGGGCGAAGCCAACGAGAGCGCCCCACAACGAGCGCAGCATGCAAACAAACTTGCTTTGAAATGCCAATGAACGTGATAGACGACGACAGCAACAACAACAACAACAGCAACAAGAAGTAAGAGTGCTCTAGTCAGTGAATACCCTGTAGCTTATACATTGCCAAAATGAACTAAATATGCTTTGCTAATCAACATTGATTGTTGATTGTAGGAGAGAGTGCAAAACAGTTATCGCATGCCATTCTTATACAATCTTTTCTACTTTTATAAGTTCACCGAAGATGACATCGTCGGCCGCTTACATCCACTACCCACCCCTTTACACAGTACACATAATGCGTATAACAATAACGACGCCTGACGTTGTCACGAGGCGCAGACTTTGACTGAGCCGTCGTCAGTCAGCAGACCTTTTGTCTATGCTTTGCTGTTGTTGTTGTTGTTGCGTTTTTGTTTTTGGGTGCCTCTGCCCTTCGAAGAGTTGTTTTCGCTGCCTTTGTTTTTTGTTTTTGTCGGCGCCTATGTGTGTGACTAATCAAGTTGGCAGCCCCTTGACAGTTGTCGCCTGTTGACTTTCGCTGTCTGCTCTCTTTATTTTTTTTTTGTTTTTTTGCATGCTTACATAACCCAATAAGCAATTCTTTGCACTTTGGCATCCATTAAGAATCTCGGTTTTTTGGCTGGAATATCATGTTTGTGTGTTTCAACTGGTTTTGCTTATCGCTGCTCATAAAATGACCAAAAAAATTTACATAATATCGCTGCGTATATGCTTTAGCTTTAGTTTAGTTATATTGTTTAGCTTCATGTTTTTCTGGTTGTTGGCACGTCCCACAACGACGCAAAAAATCGTTGTAATCCCCAATTGGACGTATCTTATCTCGCACTCTCCCGCGCTTTAAGGCTGATAAAACTTAGCGCTAAAGTTTAGCTGACCACGTTTTGCAAAAGGTCCAAAAAAATAAAACAATACTCAGTGTTATGTCTAATCGAAAAACATTTCAATGAAGAGCCGCAATTGATAAGATCGCTTCAAATGGGTTCCACAAATCTCCCGAAAAAGGGAGGTAAACAATTGTTTCTCTCTCGCTCGCGCTTAGTATTTCCATTGTTTCGTAATTAATTTGATTAGTTCCTAAAGAATTGTCTATTTTTGATGGAAACTTTTTGGAAAAAACTTGGATCATATCATATTTGTTTACTTTTAGCTATACTAAAGGGTTTAGATTTATTATTAGAGCGCAACTGCTGCATCTTTAATCTTAACGCCCTTTAAATAGCTTTGCTTTTTGCATTTATTTAACATTCTATTCGGTCCAAAGACTGTACGATTTATTATATACATATTATTATTCATATGTGGACTGTATATGCATATGATTATTAACCCCAAAGGGATTTGCTTCGCTGAGCTTGTTTGTGTTGTTGGCAGAGCTGACAGTTGGCGATGTGATAAGCGCGATAACGCCAGAGAGTAGAGATAGAGAAAGAGAGAGGGAGTCACAGCGAGAGCAGGTTCTCTAGCCGCTAGCCAGTCTTGAGACCTCCTTGGATCATCATCATCATCGTCGTCATCATCATCATCATGTCATGTGTTGTGCGCTTTTTTTTATGTGATAAAACTAAAAAGTTGAGACGGATGGCAAAAGTTGCAGTCTTTAAGGTGCAGCCGGTTCCTAGGCTTGGGTTTCAAGTACAGCTTGCTATACACAGAGAGAAAAAACTGTAAGAGATTAAAAGGCGAGAAGTTTGAGGAAAGAACTTAAGTACAGTGAAAGATCTACTCGCGGACAGCTCCAGCAGGCGGACATCTACCGCGGGAGGAGCTTATACTGTACTTCAATTCTTCCGCCTATGGAAGATGTCCGCCTAAGGGAGCTGTCCGCGAATAGATGTATACATATGCGTATACGAAAAATTTTTTAAACTAAGGAAAATAAATCAAAAACATTTTTTTTTCTGATTTTTCTTCAATTAGAGTACATCTAACACAAGTTTTTTTTCAGTGCACTTCTTGCCTATTCTCTATTCTCATTTGTTGTTATTGTTGCTGTTTGAGACAGGTGTGTGTTTTGGTCACTTTTATGCCGCTGGCCCTCTCTCCCTCTCTCGCTCTCTCTCTCTATCTCTCTGTCTATCTGCTGTTGTCTCCCGACAAACGTTTTATGCGTCGTTTATCTCCGATCTTATATCTAAATAGTTTGTGCTTGTTGTTGCTGTTGTTGTTGTTGTCGGTTAGCCTCTAGGCAGACTAGACCCAGACCCAGACCAAGACCCAGACACAGACTCCAAAACAGACGGCGTCTTAAGCTCAAATCTCTTCCCTTCTCACTCCTCCCTCTCTCTCCCTCTCCCTCTTTATATTTGGCAAATCATACTCATGTTTATTTTAATTAAGCTCAAGCGTTTAAATTTTGAACGTTCAAATTTTGTTGTTGTTGCTAATGATATTGGCATGCTGCTTGTTGTTGTTATTGTTGTTGCGTATCGTATTTCAATTGATTTGAGAAATTTTGTGTTTGTTTTTTAGCACAAACATACACACAAATTAGTGAAAATATTTAAATAACCAAAACGTGTTTTAATATTTGTTGTTGTTGTTGTTTTTGTTGATTCTCGCGTATTTTTTTCTCTTCAAATGTGAAAATTATTATGCAAATATTTTGTCAATAATCGATGTTGTTATTGTTGTTGTTGTATTTATTATTGGTATCGTTATGATACACTCTACGAAATATTTGTGTTAATTTGCAAACAGATAAACACTTGGGCTTAAATGGCGTTGATTAAGGCTTAACTCGTAGAAGGTGTTTTGGGGAATTGATTTTTTATGGGATTATTTATTTGTTGATAGAGTTAAGAAGTTGGTTTAAGGCATAGAACTTGTTGGAGGGAATGTTTAGATGTGAAAATTGGGGATTCAAATGCTTAAAGTGTGACGTAGAAACACGACATTACAAGTAGACATATTAAGTATACGACTTGCAGTGCACTTGGGTTGTGATAAGTTAAAGCTTTATTCTTTAGGTTTCAGTGACAGAAGGTTCCTAATAGAGGTTCTAAAAATTACTGTTGTATACTTAATATTTATAATATTACGTAGCCAACTCGTGGTACAGGTTTACGCTCAACCTTTAGTTTTTAATTCAAAAATATGAAAAAAACATATTTGAAAGAGCATAACATATTCGTATTTGTTGTTAGCTCTGTACTTTGGAATTTTTATGTACACATTGAGTTTTTACTTATTTCGCTAATATATATAGGCAATGACCTCGTTTTCGTTAAGATTATTGTTGTTGTTATTGCTATTTGTTTGTGACTTTTAAATGTGTTACAAATCTGAAAAAAAAACTATAAAGAATATAATTGAATCTAAAGCTAACTGATAGCAATATTCATATATAATCGAGTAAAGTATATATGTTAGTTGTAGTATACGTAATATATATATAGTAAAAGTTGTGATTATATATTTATGCTAGACATTTCAGAGTTGGTGCCTTGTGTTGTTGTTCTCTTCTTATCTGTCTACCTTCTTATATATATATATACACATAGTTAGTCGCTGATTTATTCTCTCTGACTCTCTTCTTGCCTTATCAGCTGCTTGCTTATCAATGCGGCATACGTATATATCCATTATCTATCTGTTAAACTGGGGGAGACTGCAGCTTTAGAACCACGTCTAAGCGTTGTCGTCTTTGCTTCCGCCACAGACGTGACAGAATTTGCATGAAAGAAAGAAAGACGCGACGCGACGCTATCACAAATCTTTCAAGCTGGGCAACATTTCAACTATGATAGCGAAATGATGATGATAATAATGCTGATGATGATGTTGATGTTGAGCGAGTTGTTTACAAGCGATTTCCTAGTGTCATTTCCCATTGCGCTTGGCCAAAAGACTTTGAACGCAAACGTTTCCGTCTCTTTGGCTGTTGCTGTTGCAACAACTACACCCTTGCCACACTGTCTCTCTCTCGACATCTGACAGTTTTACACCTGGCTTGGACTTGCTTCACTGGTTCTGAAAGAAGTTCACTTCTTGTTCTGGTTCTCTGTCTGCTTTTCGGATCATGTTTTTTTTTTTTTTGTTTCCTTCCTCATATTTGCTTAACGGTCTTCGAGTCGCCGAGTCGACGAGTCTTCGTCTAGGCGGAAATCTCATCTCTCTCTCGTTGTCTTTCATTCGTCTCTTTTAGCAATCGGATCGCTAATTGCCTCAGCCAATTGAATGTCCATTCAAAAGGCGATTCACAACAAGCCATAATAATGCCATACTATAATTGTTGGTAATTACTTATATTAAATGATATGAATTTCGTTTGTTCTCTTTGCATTTCATTTTCGCCAATTCTTTTGCACTAAATATCCATTGCGAATAGCTGCAAAAATTTTTGTGGCATAGAAATTGCGTTTCTAATGCGATAAGAAAGAGACATCAAACAGTGAAAAAAAAGTAAAATATATAAGACGAGTTCGGAATGTGTGAAAACTTTTTAGCGCAACACTTTATTTCTTTTACATCTTCTTTTTTTTTAAGAGTTGTCTGCGCTTAATTAATGACCTTGGGTATAGAGCATTTAATGGTGCTTTTTATACCCTCAAAACATTAAGCTGTTAGAAAAAGGGTATCATGATTTTGTGTAAAAGTATTTGGTCACAACTTATTTTGTAATGAAAATCGAGTAAAATATGCGTTTTTAGATTTAAATGCAGTTTTATTTAAGAGCTCAATACAAGACTTTTGAGGTATTATATTGGAAATTCGGGCTAAAATTGACAAAGTTATGGGAATCCAAAGTTTTGAAATTGTTGCCAAGTCGATTTTTGGTCACAAAATTTTGACATGAAAATTTTATAAAAAATGCGTTTTTAGATTGAAATGCAGTTTTATTTTAGAGCTTAATACAAGACTTTTAAGGTATCACATTTGATCACATGAAATCGGGCTAAAATTGACAAAGTTCTGGCAATCGGAAGTTTTGTCCAATTCCCAAGTCGATTTTTTTCCATACAAATTTTTGGATAAAAATTTAATAAAAATCACGTTTTCAGATTTAAATGCAGTTTTATTTAAGAGCTCGAACCATGACTTTTAAGGTATTACATTTGAAAATCGGTTGAATTTTTACGAAGTTATGGCAATTTCAAGTTTTGTCCAATTTCCAAGTCGATTTTTTCCCATAAAATTTGTTGGATGAAAATCGATTAAAAAATGCGTTTCTAGATTTAAATGCAGTTTTAATTTCGAGCTCAAATTGTGACTTTAAAGGTATTCCATTAGAAAATCGGGTTAAAATTGACCAAGTTATGACATCAGAAGTTTTGACATTTTCTCAATTCGCTTTTTGGGATGGGTTTAGTATATTTTAGTTTAAGTTTCTGGACCAGAGACTTCTTACTTGCTTTCATTAGTTTGCCTTGTTAATTAAAGAATATAAAATCGTAACATTTCCTTAATGTAAAGAAAAGCAAATCCTTATCTATAAAGGGAAGTGTTGTAGTTTTAAGCTCAAGATTTCGATACGATTGTGTTGCCATGTTGTCTTAAACTTAAAACGAAACCATAGTATATCAGTTAATGCAGCTTCTAGTCTTTGGTCTATAAGCCATAGTCGTGTCAGGCAGACAAAACCGGCTACCAATTGTGGTTAACAAAATGGTTTTTTTATTTGCAACATTTTTGCAAAAACAAAAGTTTTTGTGTGTGCACTTGTCAAGACAAATAAAAATTGATTGACAGTCGTTGTTGGGCGCGTAATGCGAGACTTTGACATTTGCCTTTTATCGTTATGGGGCAAGCAGCGCGAGTGATAATGATGCCACACCCATACGCCCCATACGCCTAGTCGGCCCACTAAGTGTTGTAAGTGGATAAATCTCTTGTCAAAGTTTATGTTATCTCGATAACTGACATATTTCTCTCTGTCTCTTTTTCTCTGCACTTTCACGCGCGAAGAGCAGACAATGCATTGTTGTTGTTGTTGCTTTGTTGTTGTTGTGGGTGTTTTGAATTTCAAACGTTGGCTACTCGTGTTGAGCATCGAGCCAAAAAGCTGTCAAGAGAAATTCTAGACGTTTTACACGTCAAATGTGGCAATTGTTGTTGTTGCCTCTCGTTGTTGTTGTTGTTGCTGTTGTTGCAGTCACTGCGCATGAGTGAACATTGAGCCAAGCTAGACAACAGCAGCAACAACAACAACACAAACAACAACAACAACGTTGACAACGACGTCAATTGTAAATTTTCGCGCGACATGGCGGCAAATGCAACATCAGCGGCCCCAAAGCAAGCAACAGCAGCAACCATGCTAGCCGCATAGCCCCCCCCCTTACCCCCCCGGCACCTTTGGCAACACCCTCTTTCTCGGCTGGTTGTAAATGATATTGTCGTCACACACACACACACACACACACATAGAGATATTTGCATAGTGTGTATGCAGCCGCTGTGTCAGTTATGTTGTTTTGGTGACGCCGTGGATGCCACAAAATGTAGTGCCCCCAAGACAACAGCTATAACAACAACATAAGCAACGTAGACTAACTAACTAACATTTGCATTAGTTAGTTACATTCAAGCTTGGTTAGTTGATTATGCCAGCAACATTTTGGGCTCACTTTAGTTTATCCTTAGGTTAAATGTGATTTAAAGATATCAGAACAGATTTGTTTTTCCATAGTTAAAGCTATCTTGGTAGTTAGTTAAAGCATTCTTTAACCTAAAGTTAAACCAAATGAGTTATCATTAGGTTAAACTCTATGGAAATGTTAGAGTAAAAGCTAATCTTGAAGTTAATTTGGAAATCTAACTATCAAAATGCAGTTAACTTACGGTTATACACATTATACACATCGTTCTTTAACCTTCTTTAAAGTTAATCAAAAAGTTACAATAAGGTTAAACGCTATGCAAAAAGTTAGAGTTAAAGCTAAAATAAAAGTTATTTTGAGAACCTAACTATCAAAAATGCAGTTAACTTACGGTTATACACATTATACACGTCGTTCTTTAACCTTAAGTTACTTAAAAAGTAAAAAAGTAAACCTAAAAATTTTAAAATTTAAAGTAAAAGCTAAAGTTAAAGTTAATTTGACAGTTTAACTATCAAAAATTTAGTTAACTTAACGTTATAAACATTATACACATCGTTTTTTAACCTCAAGTTACTTAAAAAGTTAAGAAGTTAACCTAGACAAGGTAGAAGTTACAGTTAAAGCTAACCTTGAAGTTAATTTGACAACATAATTATCATATCATCAGTTAACTTACGATAATACAGTTCATTATCCAAAAAAAAACGTTGCTATAGAGCATTTAAACTTCGTATTCCTTTCCTTTAACCCTACTTTAACTCTACTTTGCTCTACTCGCATTCACTGAACTACATATATAGAAAAGAAGTAGAAAACCCGCGTGCATTGTGGCCGCTGCAACATTGTTGTACAAAACCTCCTCCTCCTCCTCCTCCCACACCAATGCAACCTCAATTCCCCTTCATCACGCTCGCCAAAACCAAAGCCAAACCTCCAGATCTCACCTCACGTTTCCCCCTTTTATGCCCGGCTTGGCGTCATTTTTTTTAATTGGCGCACGCAAATTGCGCACATAACCTCAAAGTGTCTGTCTCGCTCTCTCTTCGCCACCCTCCACGCCCTCTCTAACCCCCTCCATCGCCCACACACCTCGCTCCCGATGACGTTGATGATGACGACAGTCAATGTCGTCGTCGTCGTCGTTTCTGTGGGTTGTGAGGAGAGAGGTGGGGAGGGGTCACGCGACTTGCGACTCGGCTAATGAAATATTAGAAGCTGACAAGGCGTCGGAAGAAGACACCCGGTTAGTGGTAGCGTTTGGGAAGGGGGGGGGGGGGGGGTTAGAATGGGGCAGTCTGAGGTTTGAAGAGAGAGAAAAAAAGGTTCTTTAGCTTTTTGACACATGAATCTTATAAATAAATTCTCTTTCATTTTTTTCACTGTAGTACTTGTGCTTTAATTAAAACCTAACGTGCTTTTAATAAGTAGTTTTGTTGTTATTAAAATGTTGAACTACACTCTCTTTCTATCTCTCTCTCTCTCTTGCACGCTCTCTCTCTCTCTCTCTTTGTTTACGCTCGCGAACTTGTTGACGGAAATATTGACGCAGCAAAGCAAATGCGAGCGACCTCTTTATTGTCAGCAACCCCCCACCCCACACCGCCCAAACACATCCCCCCTTTTCGCACTTGATGCCGTGCATTGTGCAATATATTGACTTTTTACACGTGACAGGCAACAAGCACATGTTGTTGTTGTTGTTGTTATATTGCCGGCTTTGGCCATGTGTCTGGGTTTTTATTTTGTTGTTGTTGTCGTTGTTGTCTAATTGCGCTAACTGGCGTTGACTGTCTGGCCCTGAAAGAGAGAGAGAGAGAGAGATAAGAGAGAGTGAGAGAGAGAGCCTCTGTGGCTTATATAAATATGGTCTACTGTTGACATCTAAGTCTTCTGCTTGGCCAACGCATACTTAATATCAATCATACGTTCATTCCAAACTTTGAACTTGATTTGCATTTTGAAGCTGTTTTTTTTTTTGTCTGCCACACGAAACCGATTGCATGCAAATGTTGGCCATTTACAGGGTATGCCGTTGCATGCAACGTAAAGCTTTTGCTGCACGTGCTTTCTAACCAACATCTAATTGTACGTAAATGTTGCATGCAACAACATTGTGTGCCGTAAATGCAATACAAAAGGTGCAATTTATATGTATATGCAATTGCAACTGAATGTGGCATGGCCAACTTGTTGCTGCTTGCTTGCCACGCCCCCGAAAAAATGCCGCCTACCGTTGCGCTTCAATTATGCCAATGCGCCATGACCTTAAAAAGGCAAAGCATGGAAATGTCTGGCTGCGACTTATTTGTCTATACACGTCTGTCTGTCTGCCCCACTTGCCACCAATTGCTGCATGCCTGCCCAGCTTGGAGCTTGCAGCTGTTTGTTGTGTGGCGTCTCGAGTTATGCAATTTTTTTTTTTTTTTTTTTTGGTTAAACATTTTAAGTGGTTTTGGCCGAACATGCTAAGAGGTTAGCCAAAACGCATTTGACCCACTGAGCAGCAATTTTCCATTTTCCGCAACTTAATTACATTGTTTTTGTAGTTTTTGTCGTTTTGCGTGTGAGTCACAATCGATGTGGCGCGTTCGCGGCAACCTTGTCCAAATCTCTTTTAAGCCAACTCAAAACCGCCAACAAACTAACAACAACAACAACAACAAGCGCATGCCGCCAACAACTCATGCAAAATTCTCAAAAAAAAAATTCCTTTGAACAAAAATTTAATAATTTTTCACAAATATTTTCTTTCGTTAAAACGAAAAACAAAAAAGTAGCAAAAAATTGTGCACAGACATAATATAGATGTGGGCGTGGCCAAAAATGACGACGACGTTGGCGACAAACAATTTTGACTGCCAACAACAACAACAACAACAAAAGCTACAAAGAAAAATTTTTATAATTTTTTTCTTTTTTTTTTTTTGAAAAAAAAAAAAATACGCCCAAAGTGCAAACAAGCAAAATATTTGTAATTTATGGGAAATTCAGTATGCACTACGTTTGAAAAAGGGCATATAAGCTAGGTGATAAAGTTGGGTTAGGTTAAAAAATGTGCAAAAGAGGATATACAACTGTGGTCAAAATAATAGTACCACAAAGCTGTGACTTCTTAGAGGTCGAAAAACCAACATTTTGCTAGGGAATATTTTTAAATGATTATTTTTTATGAATAGCTGAGTGCATGGCCTAAACAAAAAGTATTGATCTGTGGCGATATTTAAAATGATACTATATTTTTATTTTTATTTTGATCGCAGTTGTTTATGTATCTTAGGTAAAACAGAATAATAGTACATAGTTTGATTGCTTAGAGGTCGAAAAACCAACATTTTGCGAGTTAATATTTTAAAACTATTATTTTTTATAAATGGCTGAAAGTATGCCCTAAACAAAAAGTATCGATCTATGCCTATATTCAAAACGATACTATATATTTATTTTGCTCGCAGTTGTTTATGTATCTTAGGTCAAACAGAATCATTAAATCTCTTGCTTTTTGTCTCGTTTCAATGTTGAATATTTCGCCTTTTGGCCCGATTGTCAGCAACAATTAGCTGTCGTCGTTTGGCAGCGCTGTTTTTGTGGTCTTAAAAATAGGCTGGCTGGCAAATATATAAATCAAGTTTATGTGCAAAAATATGTGGCATAATAAGCAACAACAACAAAACACACACGACGTACGCGAACGCAACTCGAAAGCAAACGAATGAAAAGCAAAAAAGAAATACAAAGTATACCGTTCTTGGACTAACCCTCCCCCCCCCATTCATCTATCTATCCAGCCATGCATCTAGCTAACTTAAGTATGCACACATAACGTATACGTTATATGATGAACGTTATCTTTAATTACAAATTCGCTACAGTTTTCTCTCCATATTATTTTGCTTTTATCTTTTGATCCTTTATGTGCGTGTTAGACTTTATCTTTGGCTCTATCGTTCGCTTTAAAAAGGCAATTAACCCATGCTTGGCCCCCCTCAGTCCACTCATTTGTTGCAATTTGTTGCAGCAACCAAGCAACCCTCTTTTGACAGGGGGATGCGTATTTTTGTTGTTGTTTGCAACAGCGCATTGCAAATATTGACAAAAGTGCGTGAAACCCTTTAATCCACCCCCGCTCCCCCCTCTTTAGCGCCCCGACCTAAGACAACCGGAGAACAAATTGCTCGCATGACAACAACAACCCCTAGGGGCAAAAACATCTTGTGCTTCTTCTTTCTCTACACACACACACACACACACATAGACAAAAGCCACAAAAAGCCAACCCCAAAAGACAAAAGTAAATTGCGTTGCTTTTCAGTTTTGAAAAAAATATAGAGAAGAATAACATGCGTAGAGCGAAAAAAAAACAAAGCAACACCTTGGGAACTGTTGAGGGGTTGTTGCTTTATACTATTCTACACATCTAGAAAGAAGAATATATAATATATATGTTTGTTTGTTTGTTTAGAGGGTCGTTTGCACTCTTATTAGATGCAAAAGCTTCAAGATTGTAAGATAAGGATTTTAATAGGATGTTAATGGTTTTCGACCTAACCTAACATTTTTATAGTTAGAGGCACGAATATGATATTCTGTAAGAAGATAATTCCTGAAATCAAGCAAGAGATCTTCCTCTGTATAGAGATTTTACGCAAAGTTCTTAAGAAGTTTCTTTCACAACTTTAAGAAATCACCTCGCCGCCCGTCACTTATATCATCTTCTTTATAGAGTTGCTTAGCTTAAGGCATTCCACTCCTGTTGTCGTTGTTTTTTGCTGTTTGGCGGCGCGTAGGAGTTTCGTTTCAGGTAGCTTGAACGAAGTGCGTTACGCAGTTGAACCCCTCATTGTCCTCTTCATCATCATCATCATCGTCATCTGCTTCTGCTTCTGGCTTAAAGTTCATCAACTTTTCTCCCCCCCTTGCGCATTTCGAATTTATTAGATTTTTGCACTCGTTTTCAGCATTTTATCCTCACATGAGATCTGCGCACACACACACACACACATCCTCACACACACATACAAAGTAGCTCCTGGGTTGCCAGGCGAACCCTTAAGACGGTTCTTCCCTTTACTGTACTGTAAGCCCTAACACAAGCCACAAGGCACTGGCCCTGGCTGTTAGACCAAATGTTCAATAAATGCGACTTGGCAAATGTCTAGAAAATCCTTGAAAGGTTAAAGACTTTATTCATGCAGGACATGATGACGTCGTCGCCATTGTCGTCGTCTTCGTCGTTTGGTGAACTCGTTTAGCCGAACCTGCTGCTGCGGTCGCTGCCCCTGGCCGCCGCCCTTCAGTCGCTCCTGCCCTTTGCGTTTCCTTTTGTTAGACAAAGACGACCGCGACGACGATGACGAGTGTTGCCATGCAGAAAATAGCTAGAAATTAACTAATTACATGTTTTGTAGCAGGCAGCTAGTGACATGCTGTTAAAGAAGTACAATACAATCAGCGGTAACCTATTCGCATGTGTTGTAGCAATCAGCTTGTGACAGCTTGTAAAAAGTGATCCGAATTATGCCTTGAGACTAGCCAAAAAGCAGCTAAATTTAACGGAATGTTGTTCAGCACTGCTGCTGTTGTTGTTGTTGTTATTGCCATTGTACCAGCGAAAAGAGAGAGAGGGAGAGAAAGTGCGAGCCATTGTTATTTTGTTCTTGTTCTTTTTCTACTACGAATCCAACCTCCGTACGCGCTCAAGTTCCTTTCAATGACAATGCGTTCGTTCCTCCATACGCTGTTGTTGTTGGCGTTGCCAATTGCGAGGGGCAACATGTCGTCATCAAAGTTTTTGCAACGTCCTCCCTTGCTCTCCATCTTGTTGTTGTTGTTCTTGTTGATGTTGATTCTCGGTGCGTTGTACTCATCAAATGCTGCTGCTGCTGCTGCTTCCCTTCTGCTGACGTTGCTTTCATTAGGGACGCACCAAATCCTTTTCTCTTTTTTTATGTGTTCATGTGCTCCCTCTGCGTGCACGAAAGATGTGAGGTTATGTAGCTCTTGCCACTTGCTCGCTGGGGGCGTTGTACATTGCATTACAAAACTTCAAAATTGCAACTGCAGCTTCCAATGTGGTAATCCCACGTGACAAAATGCCCGTTAGATTTGTGATTTCCTATAAAAAATGTGGGAGAGGTTTGAATGGGAAAACCCAGTTCATATAATCATAATCAGTTAGATTCGAGTTCTTGGAAATCTCAAACACTTTAGAAATATTTTTCCTATAAACATAAACTTTTCTTCTTATCTAATCTTAAATCGTTGCTCATTCATTCATTTTTAACAGTTGAATCATAATATTTCTTGATGCTAACCCCATGACTAATCCACTTTTAACGATCCTTACCAGAGCCAGCAATCCTAATTGTCTAACAAATTTTTAAATACTCTTTTCCTAATTTATTATGTGTTGATGAACTTTAGTAGTCAAAGATTATGTTTTTTTCTCGTCCGCACACACAAATAAATTAACAATTTTATGATGTTCCTAATAAAAATCGACAGAAATGTGTTTTATGCATTGTGTCAAGCTACCAAATGCTAGGCTAACATTTAGTTGTTGTTGTTGTCCTCTCTCTGTATCTGTCAGATACTTTTGGCCAGCTGTGAATTTAGTGGCGACGACGATGACTTTGTTGGCTGCGAATTAATGCCGCCAACATAAATTATAAATTAAGACAATTTTAATTAAAACATTTCGCTGGGTTTTGTTTTTTTTTTCTCCCAGGAGAGAGACACAGAGAGACGTCTCTCCCTCTCTCGCTCACTTGTTGTTTGAAATATTTTTTTTTCAGGGCATTATGTATACGCATATATGTTTTTATGAATATCATATATATATTTGTTTTTCTTCTTTGCTTCCACTTTGCTGTCCCCAGTTGTTGTTGTTGTCGCTCTGCTGACAATTGGCCAAGCGCCAATGATTTTTCTATATTTTTTTTTCTACTGTCATTTGCTTTTCTTCTCTTTGCTGCTACGTATTTTCTTTTGCACTCGTTGGGCGCCATTTTTGTTTGTCTTTTGCTTTTATTATTATTATTATTAAATATTTGTGTACAATTTTGTTGTATTATTTGCATATTTTTGGTTAAATCTTTTATAGCCTAAAGCAAAAATTTTTGTATTGAAATGTTAAAATGCTGCAATTTTTTTTTTTGCTAAAAATATTGTGAATTTATTAAATTTGAATTTTTTGAAGCATCTTTTTTTAAGCTTTCTTATAGCATTTTTTTCTTATTAAAACTTTTTTAAACTCATTTTTGATTTATTTATTTTTTTCCTGCGCTCCCATCTCCCATCACCAATTTTTTATTGTTTTTATTTTCATTTCCTTTTTTTGCGCCTCCGCTCGTAATTTTTTTCTATTGTGAATGAGCTTTTTTTTCTTGTTTTTTTTTATTTTTTTTTTTCGCTTATCGCTAAATTTGTATTTTTTGTCTGGTTGTCGCGACATCGTCGACAATTTTTTTTTTTTTCTTCTAATTTTTCTAGTCTCATATTTCGCTTTTCGCTTTTTGATAAGAAAATTAGCGCCATATCATTGAATGTGTTTATATAGAGAAGTTGTTGTTGCTTGCTGATAAGCTTTTTAGTTGAGGGACTGAAACGACGTCAACCCAAATGTTTTCATTGAGTAAATGCTAATGCTCCGTTATGTCGCCAAGACGGCTGGAAGGTCAGCACGAGATGTCATCAAGCTGCCAAATGGGCCGCAACGTCATCATTATTATGGTCTAAGAACTAATTATGCGTGTCAAGGAGCTGCTGCCACTGCCACAAAGTGTGGGGGGCAAAACTCAATGAACTGTGTGTGTGGGTGGGTGTGAATGGGTGTGTGTGGGTGTGTGTGGGTGTGTGTGTGGGTGTGTGTGGGCGTTAAAGTTCATTTGGGTGGAGAAACACTTGGAAAAAGTATTATGTGATTATGTTTGTTATACTAGAAGCAGATTCCTTATCATTGCGGGCGGGCATTTCCCGTAGCTCTTGAAGCATAAAACATTTCAACAGCCAAAAATATTTTGTATGCTTATCAGCTTTGATTAAAGTGTAAATATATATGTATGATTTATGAATGTATGGGTTCTTAATAGGTCACACGTGGCAAGTTTAAGACCTAGAATTTAATATATCTTAAAAACATTCTCAAGATCATTAAACTAATTCACAAATTTGCACTCTTCTTTATAATTTCAGGTATGTTTAACAGAAGAAACACAAAGATTGCAAATCGGTTGAAGTTAAACTGTGCACGAAATAGCCCTGACTAGTGTCCAGCTTAACCATTCATCTATGCCACAATGGTGCAGAGCATGTTGCAAGCAAGCAAGCAACAACTGCTTTTGGCTCTATGTCTATGTTGGCTGTCGTCTTTTGTGTCATTTGCACAAAATGACAGGTTGTGCCTCGTACATTTCCGGTTCTAAATGCGTAAGTCTAGTCAAATTAAGGCAAAACTTTGTTTCTGCCCCAACAACTGCAACAACAACAACAACAACGTGCAACAAGCAATCGTGCAACCGACAAGTGAAAGATAAAAAAAACGTCCGCGAAGACGAAGATTTTTTCATGCAACAGCATCCATCTCCAGCTGTCCGATTGTCTGTCTTCTTTTCTCTCTCTCTCTCACTCTCCCCCTCTCTGCCTCTCTGACATGCCTGGCACTTAGTGCAAAACACCTGCTCATCTGCCTTGTTGCCTTCCTGCCTGTCGAGTTGCCTGCCTTGCCACAAAGGCCTGCTTCTTTATGTGGCATGCAACTGTTGCAATTAGATAAGCTGAAATTGTTATGTTGACATTACAAATATATATACATACATATACATTTATACAAGATAAAAGATATTTCTTCTTTTTTCTTCTCGTTTTCATTTGATTTCTCTCTGTGCATTTGGTGCAACATTGTTGCAAGCTTTTGGCTGCGGCCATACCACACCTGAGACTCTCAATATGATAATTTCTTTGACCACATAATCAAGCCCAAGTTGCAACTGCTTTTGGGCCATGCAACAACAGCAAAAAAAAAGAAAAAACTCCACTGGACATGTCGTGTGCCATTATTTGCGCTCAAGTGCATCTAAGCTGTCAGCTCACAAGCTCTATCCATCTCTTTCTCTCTCTCACTCTCCATCTCTGTCTAGTCGCAGTGAAGCGCGTTTGCAATTAGTTTGCAATTGGGCCGTGAGACTAGCGCAAAAGCCGCCAGCTCATTAAGCCAGACACCACCAAACACACACACTTACTCACACACACACACATTAACCACAACAACAACAACAACGAATGAACGAACAATTTATAGCGACACCTCGCGAACAAAACAAACGTGAAATACACGAAATGAAATTACAAGTTCCGCTTTTTGGCTTCGGATTTCGGTATTCGGTTTCGGCTCTTTTTTTTTTTTTTTTTTTTTTTGCAACCACATTTCGTCGTTTATGCTGTTTTAGTAACCCAAATGTTATTTTACCCGCCTCCTCCCCCTGCCTCTACCTCTTCTTCTGTTGTTGTTGTTGAGCTGAGCTTTGCCCGCGGCTAGCCGCATGTGTCTTAAAGTACCAAAAAAAAGCGTTGATCATAAACATCATAATGATTATGATGCTGCACAGTGGTACGAGGTGTGTTAGTTGGGTGTGAATTGCTTATGACTTTATTGATACTGAGGTTGCTTTGGGTGTGGCTTAGAGTATTAAAGTATTGATTTATTTTTTGTATTTTTATTTTTTTTTTTATTTTTATTTTTTTATTTTTATTTTTTATTTTTATTTTTATTTTTTTTTTTATTTTTATTTATTTATTTTTTTTTTACATGTAGGGTAGAGCTTATAGCTTAACAGTTCATGGTCATATTAGATACCTTTCGTACTTAAACCTTCTCATTATAACCTCGCTTTCGGCCCTAAACCAAAGTTTTTGTTGGCAGACATGAAGATCGACTTGAAACAAATCTAAACTAAATCCGTAGAACTTCACAAGGTTTTCTTTTTTATTTTGTTTCCACAAAAGCATTAAACATTTCCTAGTTGATCGTTGCTTTAACCCCTTTGGTTTACCGTACTAAACATAGACATTTTACCACTGTGCGTACCGTAAAGCTTGGTCAATTGACGACGTCGTTGGCGATGTTGGCGTCGCCTTCGTCGCATTTGACGGTCGCTCTGCGTGTGGCTCTCTCAAAAAGCAGCGTTTAAATGTTAATAATTTTTATTGCTGCTTCTTCGTTGTTGCCGACTGTCGTCGATGTTGTTGTTGTTGTTGTTGTTGTTCGACTGGCCCGAGCCGATGATAAGTCTAATGGCGTTCGTTTGTTGGGTCATTGTCTGGTCATTGGCCGCGTCGCGTTAAAAAAAGCGACAAAACTTTTTGCAAAAAGCTGGCGACAAAGTCGTCGCCAAGTTAGAGTTAAAGTTGTATTTATAATTGTTATGCCTGCCACATGTTGTTGCAAGTCAAATAGTGGTCACGAGCCACAAAGGTTCAAAGTCTTTTTGGCCATATTACGCAATGTGACATTGATTTGCGTTTCCGCAAAATGCAAAATTGCCATTCGATTAATTAAAACCTACAGAACAATAAACAATTCAATGTGTCAATCAGACAGACAGACAGACAGACGTATATATATATAAAAATTGCAACTTTTGCACTTGAAAACAAAAAACAAGTCAAGCTGCAATTAACAAATCAAATAGTCAAAGCTCAAATGCAGATACAATCAACATCAACTTGAAATTAGCGTTACAATTATATCAATATGCCAGCTGGCAGCTGCCAAAGAGCCCAAGCATTCGAGTCAGTTCAGAGAGTTCTCATTTCGCATTGATAAATGGCCTTCGCATAAAAAGAACCGATCTAAAGACTCAACTTAACTCAACTAGAATCGAACTCAACTCATGACTCTTGTTACTTGTTGGTGGCAAAAATCAAAAGCATTCATTGATTTTTGTTGTTTTCAAGTTCAGTTCATCATCAATCAGCCATGTGACAAGTGGCAGCCATAAATATATATACACTCACTATATGTACTTTTATAGGGGGAAAAAATCAATATAAAAACAACTTGATTTATGCTCTTTGGCTAATTAGTTCAGTTGAACAAATGATGATCTCTGTTAGTAGAGTAAAACAAATAATATCTTTGTTAAAAAAAAGTTGCGAAAATTTTTATATTTATAGATTTTTATAAAATTTACTTATTGTCAGATTAAAACAAATTGCAAAAAAAAAAAAAAAAAAAAAAATAAATAAATAAAAAATAAAAAAATTCTAGGCAAACTTCTTAATTAGATCAACAAATTAGGCAAATCAATCAGGCGTTTAAAGCAAAGTCTTCCAACGATCATAAAACTGTCCATAAAACGAATACTATAAAAAACTATACTGACTTCATCATAAATAACTAAATAACTTATCAAGTGTTAAATGCCTTTGCTATTAATTTAATTAAACACATGCCAAAGTCAGTTACATGATGCTCAACGTAGGCTATCTAACCCGTTTAAGTTCATTTTCATATTAATAGGGCATTGAAAAATGTGCGCGTGTAACGAAGAAAAAGTTTGTCAGTCAGTCATTCAGTCAATCCAACAGTCAGTCATTCAGTCAGCTAATTGAACAGCACGTCTAGCCCATAAATTGTTGCCATTGAGAAAAAAATATTAAGTATACAATAAAATTGCTGCCCCAGACTTGCCATTAGAAATGTTTGCTCAACTAACGTAATCTTCAGATATGTATACTATATACTATATAGTAGCTAGCACTTCTAGTTAGTTTGTAGACAGTTGAACAAACAGCGAACGATTCCGGCGCTATGTAAACATCAAAGCGAAGCATACTAATGTCGATTGTCTGCTGCCTTCATGTCTCGAGATCAAAAATGCCAAAAAAAAAGAAGAAGCAGTTGAGAGAGATCGACATTTGATTTGTTGTTGCCTCTTGCAAAAATAAACAAAAAAAGATAGAAGATAGAAGAGAGAGAGAATATGAATATTCTTTATTTTTCACATATTTGTGCTTAGCTAATTTATTTTCGAATATGATGTAGAGCTTTTAAAATAAACAAAAAAGCGCGCAGACAGAGAAAGACACATGCAGAGTGAGATAACAAGCTTGTTGGCCTGCTCTAAGTTGCACTTTTGACTGCGATTAGATGGCCTTGCCCAAAATCTGATTCGCATATCGCTCATACGACACATTGACCGATAACTAAACCAAGGACGCAATTGGTATTATGTCTAGTTTTTTGGCTATTCTAATGCTTAACTGTTTTTTTTTGCGTATGGTTGTCTTTTGTGTTGTGTAAATAGGTTTTCGTCCTAAAATCTTGTGGAGAAAAGTCGATCAAACTTTCAATCGTCATAACTTTGTAATTTTTCACCCGATTTTCAATTGAAATATCTCAAAAGTCTTGGTTTAAGCCCTAAAATAATACTGCATTTAAATCTAGAAAAGCGTTTTTGACCGATTTTCATTAACAAAAATTTGGAAAAAAAAATCGACTTGAGAGTTCGATCAAACTTCCGATTGCCATAACTTTGTCAATTTTAACCCGATTTTCATATGCAATACATCAAAAGTCTTGGTTTGAGCCTTTTAATAAAACTGCATTTAAATCCAAAAATGCATTTTTTACAAGATTTTCATGTCAATATTTGGTGACAAAAAATCGACTTGGCAACATTTTCAAAACTTTCGATAAACACAACTTCTTCAAAAATCAACCGATTTTCAAATGTAATACCCCAAAAGTCTCGTATTGAGATCAAAAATAAAACTGCATTTAAATCTCAAGAAGCAATTTTTACTTAATTTTCATCCAAAAAATATATGATAATGCGGCTTGGCTAACTGCAGGTGCTAACAATATTGCTAATTAATGGCACGTTTCTCAGACGTTGTTCAACTTTTTGCACTTAACAAGAAGCTTGAAAATATGACTTGAAAGTGTGTTGGGGGAAAGGTTGAGTCAGCAGGGGAAATGAGATTTCTTTGGTTAAGATGATCGTTAAGTTTTATCAGCTGTTGGGTATGTTTAATCAACATCAATCAATTTAAACTTATTTCTATTGAAATCACTTTCTCATAACTCTTGCCACACTGTGCGACTAGCGCATTGTTGTGTTATCTTTTTGCACGATTGAGGGCGATAATCAATCAACCCAGCCGACAATAACAAGTAAAACAAGCGGATGACGTCATCAATATTGCAACTATAGGTTGAAAGAGGGGTGTTGGGTGCTTAGGTGGGGGTTGCGGTCAAGCGACCGATAGGTGGCGCTCTTGTCTAGACTATTCTTGTTGTCGCTAGCCTGTATTTATGTGTGATATGCTAATTGCTGATAGTTAGCAAAACTTTTAGCATATTTCCATTGTCGTTTGTTGTTGTTTGTCTAATTTGAAAATTGCAATGGCCTCCGCCGCACTGTTTGTTATTGCTGCAATTCCAGATTCGTAATTTTCCAACCCCCTTTTTTTGTAAATTTTTTATTTATTTATTTATGTTTTTTTTGCAAACTCACGCACATTCAATTTGCCCGTCGTTCTAACTGTAAACACGACTCGTCAGCAGCAGCAGAATCGTCGTCATCGTGTCTAGTCTAGCTGTGAGGGCGACAGAGCGAGAGAGAGAGAGAGAGTGGGTGAGAGGGAGGCGTGGCATGTTTGGGGGGCGGCCAACGAACTCAGTTGCTGCTATAACTCCCCCTCCCCCCACACACATACAACATGAATATGAAACGTATGCAAAAATGAAGGGAAACGCGTGCAACTTTTGCAATTTACAGATTGCGGCTTCATGGGTGTAGAAGAAGAAGAAGAAGCAGACGAAGAAGTAGAAGGGTGAATGAGTGAGTGGTGAGAGGGGGGGAATTGGGGTGACTTTGAGTGTTGAGGCTGTGTACACAGTAAACAATTGATGCAAAAGTTATGTAAAAGAATTCAAATGAAGATCGAAAGAGTTGAAGATTAGAAGTCTATCAATCAAGAAAGAAAGTTGGAAAGAAGATTTGAAATACGAACTAATGGTTTCACTGATTATAAAGTTAAGGCTTAAAATCTTGAAGATTTGTTTTGAAAATCACACTTTTTCGAACATTTTGATGTCTTTCCTTAATCTTAATACACATTTTTCAATAGAAATTCATAGTTATTTATTTATTTTAATTTATTTAATTTAATTTAATTTATTTATTTAATTTAATTTAATTTATTTATTTAATTTAATTTAATTTATTTATTTAATTTAATTTACTTTATTTACATATTTTTTTTTTTAAATTTACAAGTTAAGTTTTTTCTCTAAAAACTCAAAATATTTCTTGCAGTGCAGCAATGCCTGGGGATTCTTCTGCTTCTTCTTTTTTATGTGTCACATGGCATTGGCTTGTCAAATCTTTTTTTGCCTACACTTTCCGCACTGCAAACCCTTGCTTCATTCGCTTTAAAAACACATATGCATTATTATTGTTGTTGTTGTTGTTGTTGTTGTGGGTCGCTTTATTTATTTGTGCAGCGTTTCATGTATTTTGTTATGCAGAGCAGCAACAACGGCAACAGCAACAACATTGCTGTGGGGCGCAACTTCAAATTAATTGGGAAATGCAAGTGCTTGCAACATGCCAGGCAGAGGCAGAGGCAGAGGCAGCAGCATGCCTAGCTTCATTGTCATTAGGGCAATGTGGGCGTGGCAGTCCAAAAACAAAAAAAAAAAATCCGTTTTGTAAACATTATTCATCATTTGTTTGCCCTGCTGCTGTTGTTGTTGTTGATGTTGCTGCTTGTTGTTGTTGTTGTTGCTGCTTCTCTATCGCTCTTTCACACTCTCACTGTGTGTGTGTGTCTCTCACAGTGTTTTGTGCCCTGTGGCACTTTTCTTATTTATTTGCGTTATTTATTTCTTGGCGCTGCTTTCGCTTTTGGCAGCGCCAGACGCCAACGTTATTGCTGTTGTTGTTGCTGTTGTTGTTGGTGTTGCTGTTGTTGTTGCTGTTGTTTGCATTTGTGACAAAAATAAATGCGCTGGCATTAATTTGCCGTCTGCAATTTTGCCAGTGGCCAGCAACAACAAGAGCATGCCTTCTCTTTCACTCAACTCTTTTGCTGCAATCAGAAATTCAAGCGAAATGCAAATGTTTAACAGCGAACTTTTTTTTATTTCACCCCAGCTGCTGTTGTTTCTATTCATTGTTGTTGTTGTTGATGTTGTTGTTGATGTTGTTGTTGCTGGCTGAGTCAGCGCACAGTGTAATATTGTATTGAGTAAGAGCTATAAGCAGTGAAAAGAGAACTCTAGACTTTCGAAAAAAGCGTTGAATTTTTTTTTTATTTTTTTTTTTATATAGAAAAACTTCAAAAACTAAACTAAAAAATTTTATTTTCATAGAAATTCAGAGTTGCATTGATGCTAAATCAGGCAAATACATATTTTAAGGCCCTAAGAAGATTTTGTTAAATAAAACTTTCCACAAAAAGAAAGAGATATAAATATTTGCTTTATGTTTATTCAACACGAAACGCACTTAAAAAATACTAACGCTCAAAAGGCAGCTCACAAAAAAGGAGAGGGGCAAAGGAGTTAGAGGGGAGAGGGGACGTTGATAAACGATGGAACAAATAACTTACAAAAAACCCAAAAAGGCAGCTCCACTTGCTTTGAGCCTGGCCAAAAGCCAGGGCCAAACACTATTTTTTTTTCTACTCTCTTTTCTTTTTGTTTTTTTTTGTGGTTTGCAAAAGGCTTAACGACTTTCAAAGGTGTCAGCCAAGCAAACAAATTTGGCCCACAAAGAGCGAGCCAGCAAAAGGCAGGCAAGAGAGGCAGGGGAGGGCAGGCAGTTGGGGAGTCATCAGTGTGTAGTGCCGGCAGCATAATGCGGCAAACTGCGGCCATTGGCTGTGCAAACACGTGTAAAGTCAAAGCAACAGGCCAACATACAACACACAACACAAACGGGGGCCAACAAACAGGCAATCACAATAAGCCAAATGCAAAAGCCAAAGCAAATCAAACAATGCCAAAGACAAAGAGACTAATACATAAAGAGTTTGTGCGTATACTTTGTCAGTCAGTCAGTCAATCAGTCAATCAGTCAGTCAGTCAGTCACCCAGTCACTTAGTCAATCAATCAAAGAGTCACTTTGTGCAGTCATCAGAGTGATCACCTGTGCATAATTGTCAAAGCGACTCGCGTGCCATACGCTGCACAAAAAAAAAAAAAAACTATCATAATGATGTCTTCGGAGTGTGTGTAATCAGAGGCGCATTGGGCTTATCTTTTAAATACCGTTCCACATCAACAGCATGACAAGACAAAACTAATCGCTAATGAGCGTTGCATTCTTGTTGCTTCTCTCGCGCTTTGACACATTTGATAAGAATCGAAAACAAGCAAGAAAGATCTTGTGGAGAGACGGAATGAGAGGGCAAGAGATGGACAAGAAGATACCCTGAACAAGAGAAGTCAATTTGTAATCGATATTTATCGATAAACAACGGTTGATGCTCAGAATCGATGTAAAACTGAAGTTTATTTCTATGTTAAGCTCACAAACTTAAACTTTTTGTTAGTTTCCCTATTATAAGGAAAGATTCAAAAATAAAACCAGCAATAAAAAAAAAAAGCTCACAAGTTTACAAATCTGATACTTTTGATATCGATATTTATCGAAATCGATAGTTTTTGAACACTTTCTGTACTTGTTCTTTGCTATTTCCTTATTCTTCATTGTTTTTATTACGTATACGCAAAATCACACTTATTTGCTATCGATATTTATCGAAATCGATAATTCACATACACATTGAACGCTTCTTGTTTTTATTCCCTGCTATTTCCATTCATATGCAGATCCTTCATTGTTTTTATTACGTATACGCACCGACTGCCATCAAAGTCAGTTTGTGAACGATTTTTTCATGCAAAAATATGAAAAAGTTTATGAATATTTTTATCTTTAACAAAAAAAAGTGACAGATAGCTGTCCTGCAGCCATAAAAAAAATAGATAGCAACAACAACAAAGAACAGCTGGAAGCCTATGACAACAGCGAGAAGCACAATTTAACACCCACAACAGGACCTGGGCTACAGTTATACATATCTATTTATGTATGCATGTGTGTGTGTGTGTGTGTTGACAAAAAATAAATGAAAACAACAACAACAACTAGGCAAGGCAAGGCAGCTAGCAAAACTCAAACCAGGTGGCGGTCCAATGCATGCGTTGGCAATTAAAACTGAAGTTTTGCACGCTACATTTAAAGCGGCAAACGGCAAAACTAAAAGACTGCAACTGTAACTGCAACTGCAGCAAAAACAAATGCAGAATAAACAAATAGTTTTGTGAAGAAGACTACAAGATACCCAGTATAAGATAAAACAACAAATATGCAAATATTAAGTATACGTTTTCAGATATTTTCGACAACAATTTGTTCAAAAATATGCAAAGCTTAAGCAACTCCATCATAAGTTCTTTTAATACCCAGGGTATTCAATATGCAACGTTTGCAACAATGTAAAAATGTTAAAAACTCTGACGGTCATAAAAATTTGTGGCAAACGCAGTCAACGCAATGGCCATGCTGTAGAGTGGCGGGGCACATGCAACATGGACAACGCGGCCTCAACTCATGTGGAATTGATGTGCCATGCCTCGTCTGTCAGTCAGCCAAACGAGGGGGGGGTGGCGTGCGGCGGGTTGGGGAATGCAATTGAGGAAATTCTGCCCCGCTTTGTTTGAACTTTGTTTTCAATGTTGCAAAGCGCAACGTGTTGCGGTCTTTGTGCAGTTATGCCACACACACATGCCCTTCTCTATCAAACCCTCTTCATCTCTCTCCTTTTCGCTCTTTTTGCTGCATTTAGCTGCATTTGCAATTAAAAACTAAACACGTTTTGGCAAAGCGCTGACTTTGCGGCCCACCCACAATGCTGCAGGCGTCGATAGTCGACTGTCGATAGTCTATAGTTGCACTTGCAGTTGCCACATAACATCAGACAGCTTTAGCCAAGCCAAGCCAAAGCCAGGGCAAGGCAAGGCATGGAATAAACCAAGGCCAACAACACGTGCTGGGGCCTGAGCCGCACACACACACACATATGTGAACATGGCCAAAAGATGCCATCGGCGACAAACGTCTCTTCAGACTGTGCTCCTTAGAGATGTGCAAGTAAAGAAGCTTTTAAATTATAATGAAATTAACATTATTTGACCTATCGATAAATATCGATAACAACGATAAGCACATTAAGTTGGAAGTTAAGAGCTGAAAAAAGAAGAAGCCTTTAAATAATAACGATATTATCAGAATTTGACAAATCGATAAATATCGATTACAAAATCGATTATCAATAGCAACGATAAATACTTTAAATTTGAAGTTTGGAACTAAAAACATGAATAAATGCATACTTACAGTATATATCGATTAATCGATAACCAATTAATTCATAACATCGAACTTTTTACACAAGTTTAGTTTACTTTAGGGTCATAAACACAAAAGACATAGTTAATTTATCTAGACTGAATCTAATTACAGCATTCAATCGATAAAATCATGTCTCATAACAATGTTTAAGCGATAACATCAAAGTAATCACATCAAACTCACGACAACATTGGCACGACACCGATCAAAGTCACAGACAATATGCAACTTCTCTGTGCAGCTCACGTGCTCCGCCTAAAGATGTCGCCTCAACGTTTTGATGCCACATACATAACTCATGTGTGTGTGTGTGTATGGGTGTGTGTGTGTGCTAGTCGCATTGGCATTTGCATTGGCATTACATTTGAAGTTGGACGACGTTGCTTGATTATCTATCTGACGACTGTGACTCTGAGTCAATGCCATTGTTGCAAGCGATTTGTCTGCACACAGAGAGCGCAAAATGTCAATGCAACAACAACAACAAAAGGCAAATGGCGCAAATACAGAAATCAAGTCAAAAGCCATAGCCAAAACGTGAGCTGGCAATTAAGCATGGTTGTTACAAAGCCAAGCTTAACTTTAAATTTCTGCACCCAAAATGGGCCACATGTCACAATATATATCCAACCATCGATCCATCTATCTATCTATGTAGAGAACATATTTGAATTTAACCATTTCCTTATACGTTAAAATGTCTGAAGTATGCTTGTGGAGAAAGAGAGGGAATGCACTTTGTGGCTACTTTGGCCAACTGATTAGTTTTCCCTCCCCTCCCTCTCAGTTTTATTTATTTTTATTCTCCCTACATGCTGATGAGAATGTGCCACAGAGAATCTCTTGGACAACTGTGTGACGAATGGTGCATCAATAGTCAGCAACTTCTTCTTCTTGCTGCTCTTGCAACAATTTGCGGACTGTGGCCAATTTCCATTACCATTTCCGTTTTGGGTGCAAGACGGGGTCCGAAATGACGTGAAAAGCGCGCGCGCCCGAGATCGCTGTGAGAATATTTTCCAAGAACTCTGCTGCATAAATGAATGACTGATTGACGGACTGACTGACGGACTGACTGAATGATTGAGTGCTTGATGGCGGCGTCTTCAAGTCTCAGTCTCACAAACGATTTTAATCATTTAATTAAAACGTTTGCAATATTTAATGCTTTTTGATGGAAAAACACACAGTTCTCTAAACAAAATCCAAATCACGCAATTTGTTAATCTGCGCTACAATTATGTTTACAGTGAAGCACCACTATAAACACTTTTGGACTTTCAGATAGAGAATGCATCTTCTCAGTTGTGCAATTACAACTTGTTTTATTGTGCGAATTGCGTATTTTACATCAATCAAATGTTTTTTTTTTGTTGTTGCCTGTTGTTATTCTGTCTGAGCTGTTGTCTGTTGGTTAGCGAAGCGCATTGACGTGACCACGCCCCAGAGCCCGAAGTCTGGCTGCAGCGTAGGTATCTCTTCCAATCTTCCAATCTTTCTTTGCTTGCAACAACTTGCTTAACATTCATTCAACAAATCGCAGTTGCAACACGCTATAGCATTTGGTGTTATTTATTTTTTTTTATTTATTTATTTGTTTATTGTCAATATCAGTCTAAATAAAATTAAAATTAAATCAAATTAAACAAGTAAGAAGGCTCTAGTCGAGAAATCCCGACTAGGACATACCCTTAACCCCATACGTACCGCGTATGTGACCAAACTTCAAACTGCGATATCTCCGGTATTTCTTAACCGATTTTGATCAAATTTTTTTAAATGTTCATTATTTTATTCATAGTTTCAAACCTCACAATTTTGAAAGTCAAGATTTTTTTGTTATCGATCACATGTGTATATCGAGAACCAGAAATGTTATCGATAATTTAAAGCAAACTTGTACTGCGCATAGTAATACGAGAGTTTAAGTTTTAAGTTTGAACTCTCTAGCTCTTATAGTCTCTGAGATCGGCGCGTTCATACAGACAGACGGACAGACAGACGGACAGACAGACGGACAGACGGACAGACAGACATGGCTAGATCGACTCGGCTGTTGATGCTGATCAAGAATATATATACTTTATAGGGTCGGAGATGCTTACTTCTGTCTGTTACATACATTTGCACAAAACCATTATACCCTTATTTACCCATTTTATGGGTTAAGGGTATAAAAATAGAGCTTAAGCTACAAAAATGTTTAAGATTAATGAAGAAAATTTAAATTTAAATCAGTAAGCAAACTGAAATGAAAAAGTTTAAAAAATTTAAATATTCTGGGAAATTCAACAAAAAATTTAATGATCCAACATTTGTTGCAAGGATTGGGAAAAACCCAAAAAATACCCAATCTATATAGAAGCAAACAAACAAAAATTTCGATTGTCAAGGAGTTGCAAGTGTGTTTGGGGGCAGTTAGAACATGCCACAGTTTGGCATGTCCTGCGGTCTATGGGCAACATGAACAACAGAGGCAACAACAACAGCAAACACAAACACATAACTCAGTGCCACAGACATGGGTGCAACAGCCGCTCCTCCTTTGTCTGTCTATGCACATCAACTCTGCCCCCCCCCCCACACACACACACACACACACACACCCAACCTCCCACCCTCTCTCTTTCGCTCTCTCGCCCTTTTGTGGCCCAGTTTTCAGGCTTTCAGGCATGTCCCTGTGCCATTTGCATGATAACGTGTTTATAATTTTGACCCAGTTTTGCCAAACGGCAAACTCAACATCGCCCAGGACATGAACTCTTCGCTGCTGTTGCCAAGAAGAAGAAGCAAGAAAGAATGTGTGTGGCACAGATTCGAAACAGATTTTTCTGCACTGCATTTATATATCTTTTGGGCCTTTGCGTCGGTCCCGTTTTGCTGTTGCTGCCGATGTCCTTAATTGCTGCGGGCCCCCAGAATGTCCTTGTTGGGACGAATGATGGCAATTGTTGTTGTTGTTGCTGCAACAGCAACTGCTGCTGCTGTTCAGAAGATTAACATGTTGAACGTTTTTGTTTTTCTTGCCTTTTTTTTGGCCAAAACTAGCGACTTTTTGGTCTGATTGCAGTTGTTCCTCCGCCTTTCAAATCTGTTTTTTAGTTCACTCTTTATTCTCTACTTCTTCTTCTAGTTTTGTCTATTTTTAGTGCGCCGCAAATTTTTTATTTGACTTGGGCGCTAATTAATATTTCACTGCAGTTTGCTGAACAAACACAAAACAATCTGTGGGGTGGAGTGTTGATGGAGGCTGCTGGAAGGGTGTGAGGGAAGTGGCTGACAAGAGAGAGAGAGAGAGATGACAACAGTTTCGTGACACGAATAGATCTTTAGTTCATGTAGTCACAGTCAAACTTGCATATAACGAAATCTTTTTCAGAACGTTAAACTATTTTTATAACGAATTTTTCCCATAACGAAGTTTTGTTTTGTCCCCTTGAGCTTTGTTATATGGAAGTTCGAGTTGATATTGATTGCATACGAAATTCCTAATTACTCAAGATCACAGCTCTTCCAGACATCCAACGAATTTTCCCTATAGCAAAGCTATTCTTCAGTTCCCTTAAGTTTTGTTTTATGGACGTTTGACTTTTTAATGCAACTGATTCTTGATCATTAAATTCCTGATCATTAAATTCCTAATTATTCAAGATCACAGCTCTTTCAGCCATTCATCCATTTGATCGTTTTTGAGTGGCGTTGGATTTGGACTTTGTTTGTTTGTTTTTGAGTGGCGTTAAGAATTTTTCCTTGTGAGCTTTTCAATTGCATTCGCGGATCGCGCATTAATTGAAAACATTTTCAGTTGCAAATTTTCTTTCTATAAACGAGTGTATCTGTATGTGTGTGTGTGTTGTTTGTTTTTCATATATTTTCCATTTTTGCATTTGACGCTTTGTTTGTTAGTTTTTCGCCATTTATTGTTGTTATTTGCTTGGGTTTTTCACAAGTTTGCGCCGCAAAATTTTTTGACGTGACAGTTTTTTGGAAAGGGCTTTGGGGCTGTTTGGTTTATAATTTGTTGTTGTTGTTGCCGCAACGAGACGCATTAATTTAAATTAATCACGACGCTTCAGTTTAGCGGCACTTTTGGGCCAAGCAAGACATTAAAACGGGACGCAATCATAAATTACAATCATGATTAAAGGAAGGTGGGGGGGGGGAGAAGGGGGAAAAACTGCAAATGAGCGAAAAGACTTTGTATGAGGGTGAAGGCAAAGGGTGGGGTGTGAAGGGTGAAGGGTATTACAAAGGGGGGCACAGCTTAGCGCTGGAAAAAGTCAAGAAAATTTTAATTTATAATTGTTGTCGTCGTCGTCGTCGTCGTCGTCGTCGTTGCTGGCGACTTTGTGGCGAAGGAGAAAAGCAAAGGGAAACAGCACAATGGTCATTAAGCTGTAAGAAAACGAACATAAAACTGAAAAAAATAAAAGCAAAAATGGCAACAAGATTATCAGAGCATGTAAATTTATAATATTGCGCTTAAAGTTTGATTTTTGAGTTGTAAAAAATAGAAATTATGCGATTTTAAAGTCATTTCTTTAACAAAAATCGTTTGAATATCCCTCTCTATCTACATCTCTCTCTCTCTCTCTGTCTCTCTACTTCTCTCTCTTTCCCTCACATCGCGTACTCATTATAATAAATTATGCAAAAGCATCAAGCATCAACAAAAGCAACGCGCGATGCATTTTGTAATTAGAAGCGCAGAGTTGCTTTGATGCGGCAACGATGTGGCAACGCTGTGTGCAATGTGGCCAGTGCCTATGCTATGCTATCTATTTATCTTGCTATGCATCTAGCTTAATATCTCCTGGTTGTTGTTGTTTTTGTCACTGCATAACGGTCATAATTAGCATAAGGAAGCAGAGGAAAGAGTAAAGAGTGCACCTGCCGCATGGCGTTGCAGGATTGTCGTGGTGATTTATTGTGGCACAGTCTTCTATAACTCCACTCCCCACCCCCTTTCTCTACTCATCTCTCTAGTGGCTTAGGCGTAACTCAAGCCTAAGTTGTTAAGTCGTGAGCTTAGCACATCATTTATAAAGCGAAACGTTCTTAAATTATATTCACACTTTTTACTTTGACTTCTTCTTCTTGTGTATTGTAAATCATAAAGTGCATTTTTTATTTTTAATATTTCATACAAACTAATGCGAAATTAAGTTGTCCTGGCTGCGCGCCCAACTGTCATGGCTCCGACTTTCTGTCTGCCTGGCGGTGACTTTTCTAGCTGTTCTACTTTTGGGTTATGGTACAGGTTTTTGTGTAGAAGGTCCTTCTACTATATCATAAAGCTGCAATGAAAAACTCCATTTATGAACCTTAAGGGTTTTTTTTTATATATTTACCGAGAAAATTTGGTTAAAAGTCCTAGTTATACACAGTTTTGATTAGAAAACAATATTAATCAATCGATAATTATCGATATTTCTTAACAAGCATTACACAATCGTTTTCTTCTTCATCTGAAAGTTAACTTGTGCTTTCTTTCTGTTTTATTTAGGAAAAAAACGTTGATTAATCGATAATTATCGATTCTTCTTAACAAAAAAACACTATTTTCTAACTCTTACGTATTCTTCTACACCCATAAGTTAATTCAAACTTCATAAGCTTTAGCTAGCTGCTTGTTTTACATCAGAAGCAGCTTCCATTTATCGATAACTATCGATAACTCCTAACAAACAACTATGTTTGACCACTTTGTAGTATTCTTCTTCACTTTGAAGTGTATTGAAACTTCGTTACATCGATTTTAACTCTTGCTAGCTGCTTGTTTTATTTCTCTCTCTGCTTCTTCTTCTTTTCGGCGTGGCAATTAGCTTGGCCACCAAGCAAGTGACTAATGCCCCCAAGCTGCGTATGTGCATATGTGTGTGTGTGTGGATGCCACGACTGGCGGCACAGGCGACACGCAATAAATTAGCGTAAATTTACAACATTTGCTAAATTAAAAGTGGCAAAAAAAAAAAAAAATAGCAGAAGAGAGAAATACCAACAACAACAGCAACATGATGTTGCACACACAAAGAGATTTTTAGCAACATTAGAGACGCATTAGGGTACGTGGGGTACGCTAGGGCGCGCCAGAGAGGCGAGCGGGGCGAGGCGGGGGGAGGTCGGTTGAGTTTTGCACTCTTTTTTTTTTGCCCCATTCCCAACTGTTTGCTCGTTTATCGTTTGCTGTCAGTCAGACTCAAAGGGGGCAATTAACGCGCCCAGTCGACGCGGATGGCAACAACAACAACAACAACAACAAAAAGCAGGCGTTGCAAGAAAAATAGTTGTTGTTTTGTCCGGAGTTTTTGGTACAGACGGAGACCAAAATGTCGGGGCGACATATTGGCGACGCCATTTTGACGCTGTCGCACGCAAAGGACAATCAACAACAACAACAACTTGGAGAATAGAGACACAAACAACAACAACAACAACTGACGCCAATTTCCTTTCCACTCCACATTTTTATTCCATTTAAATTTATTGCATTAATTTATTGCTTTTTTTTTATTTTGTGAACATTTGCATATTATTGCAAAAGAAATCCCCTTTTTGGAGCCTATGTTAGGGTATTGAAAGTGCGTGATTGAACGTCTTTTTGTGCATATATATTTCACTTAAGTACCCAAAATTTATAGTTCACTTTCAACAATTGTTCTGACATCAAGACAAAAATGTTGTTTTTGCTATTTTTAATACAAAATGAAAAGCGAAAGCGAAATGAAAAATTATTTTGCCAAAACTGTAAGAAAAGAGGGGGGTGGGGTTGGAGGGTGCTAGTCGTTACTAGGGGCAGAGAGAGATATATTTTGGCTAACGCTGCTGGCATGCGGCACAACATAAATCTTGCCACACACACACACTCGAACACGAACACGATCGAGCAAAGTGCAAGCATTGCAATCCCTTTTAGACCACGCCCTTACCCCTCCGCCAAAGACTCGTGTGGCACTTTAGCTCCCTCCCCAAGACACTTCATCCTAGTTTTCGCCGCGTCTAATGCAATTTTCAAAAATTTGTGTACTTTTTTTTTGGCTTCTCTTTCACTAAAAGCCAAATGCATTTTATTGACAAATTAATTGCAGGCAATGCAGGAATTAAAATTGCAACTGGCGCAATAATACAACAACAACGAGAACATCAATAAAAGCGATCTTAGAACGCACAAATAAACCAAAAACACTTAAATCTTTTAACTAATTTTTTTTTGTCTTCTCTTTCTCTCTCTCTCTTTGCAGGTGAGTTGTTGTTCAAATGTTGATTTAACTGTCGACTGATTTTGTGAATGAATTTTTGCCGTTTGCTTTAACGCCGTAAACACAAAACAACAACGATAACGATAAGTAAGTTGAAAACTATATGAACGACTATAGGGATGCTCTTTTAAAAGTCTTTTGAATTTTTGTGAATTTTTCTTAAGACTTTGAGGCGCATTTTTATGTCAAGTTAAAAGTTTGGGTGTGAAATTATTTGTTTGTTAGTTTTTGAACGAATTTTAGACTACTTTTGTTAAAATATTTAGTTTTCCAAAGTTTTGGAAATTTTTTTAACTAAATAAAGAATGGTTTTAGGAAAATTTATTTGTTTTTTTTTTTTTTTTATCATTAATAGGGCAATATTGATGTTAAAAGCTTCGATTTAACCATTCCAAAAGCTTCTGCTACTTTATATTCTCAACATTGTAACTCATCCTTTCAATTAATCATTTTTGATGTTTGTTCAGCTTGAACATGATTATATTATAAACTTAGTTATGCAATCGGCAGACGCTCTTTGTAAGAAATAACACCCAAGTAACAACAACAGTAAATCGACAAAACTAATAAGTAATATAACAAGCCGGAACGCCAAAATGGCAGTAAGCTTGATTTTTTTCTTGTCAATTTTACAAACAATTAGAGCAACTTATGCGTAGTTGAAGTTTTTTGAGCGTCTCGCAAAGTTTCAATTGAATGAAGTCGTTTTTTGCTGAAACTAGTTTTTCGTTGGGCTTTTATTGCTTTCTGTTTTTGGCAGGTGTTTACACGCTGTATCTAGGTGCGTATGTGTGTTGGTAACCGTAAATCATATAAAATGAAATAAAAAAGCTGAATTGACAGCAACACGTGTCATTGTCGGCTCGAGACCAACAACAATAACAATTGTAATTGCTACAGTTACAACGGCAACAACAACAACAGCAACAAGTTGAAGCAAACGCACGTGGGGGCATATAAAACTTGAGAGTCTTTCAATTTGTATTGAATATTGTAAAGTAAGCCAGAAATATTCGAAATTATTGACACCAATGCGAAACTTGAGAGGCAAGAAAGAGAGAGAGAGAGAAGACGCAGAGTCGAGCAGCAGGTCAATAGATCAAATATGCGAAGAGCTTTACCTTGCGTTCTCGCTCCCACGCACATAGAGTTCCGTTATGCTATCAATAAATATAATATTGAGACGTGTAAGGGAATCAAACAAGCAGCTGGAAAGGAAGAAGAGGAAGCAGCCGAATGCAGCCGAGTTACAAAATAGGAAAACAGGAGAAATGTTGACATAAAGAAGAAGAAGAAACAGCAGCAGCAGCAGCAATGTAAAACACCCTTGAGACACACATACACACATATACACATATACAGACGCTACACGGATGCTGATAAACAAAATATGACAACGAAAATGTCGTAAGAACAACAACAACAAAACAACAACAAAAGTATTCAACAGAGCGACAGCTGAAAAAAAAAACTTTTTAACACACACACTAAACCCCACACTCTCAATTTCGTAGCGAGAGAGAAAGAATAAGAGAGAGCGCACAAAACTTTCAACGGTTTTTCCTTATTATTTTGTCTGCCCAGGCGTCTGACTGTGCTTTACGTTGAGGCCGAAGCGAGATAGCAACAGTCGAAAGCGTCGTCGTCGTCGCGCCCTCAGACATATTTTGTTGCTGTAGGTTTTTGCTTTTCGGAGTTTGCTTCGTTACACAGTGAGTGAGAGTGGTGGTGGGTGGGAGGGGTGTAAGGTAGGCAGTGTTGGTTGGTGGTGGGTCAACTCATGACTTAATTGGGTGGCTGGGCAGCGTCTGCCGAGACATTGACGCAGCCAAAGGGAAATTGCTTGCTGAGTTTTTTTTTCGTCGTCGTTGTTGTCGTGAGCGCTCGGCTAAGCTTCGTATGTATGTCGCTTGGTCGCCCGGTCGTTTGGGCTGTCTGTCGTTTGGTCTGTCGCACGTTTTTCGTCTTGTACATAGGCGGCGCCCACTGTGACTGTGTGTGTGTGTGTTTGTGTGTGTCTGACGCTGTCTGCCTTTGCCGGCGCCCGTCGCCCAAGCTTACGATTCGCTCTTGCTCTCTCTTTCTTTCTTGCGCTCTTTTTAACGTCGTCGTCTGCGCTGCGACACAGTTTTATATGTAAGTTACTTTCTGTGTATGTGTTAGTATGCTCATCTAAAACTTTGTTGTGTGCTTTTCTGTGCCAAATGTCGGTCGCTGCTTGTGTGTGTGTATGTCTGTGTCTGTAACTTTGGCGCGTGTTTGGCATTAGTGACAGTCATGTCAGCAAAAGTTTGAGGCACATTCAACATTCCAAGTTTATGTCGTAGTCGTTGTTGTCGTTGTTGTTTTTGTTGGCAGTAGCCGGTGCTTTGGGGCGTGGCCCTGTGGGCGTTGGCAGACATGCTTTACTTTCCATTCCACACCCACTTTTTTCTCGTCCTGCTGCCGCTGCTTATGTATTTGCCATTATTCCTTATTAAAGCTCTGCTTAAAGCACACACACACGCACAACAATTTTTATGATTTCAAGTACATAATTTAGATAAGAGTCTGTGTTTCCTTTGGAGGGTTGCTTGGGTTGGAGGTGATGTTAAAGAGGTTCTAGGATCTTGGGGATCTGGGTTTGGGCATCTCAATGTAGTTGTGTGCTTGGAACTTTAATGGGTTTTACTCTTGGGGGGTTGATTTTTGTCACATGTATTTCGAAATCAATTTGTATTTTTTGTCTCATTTGCAGTCAACTTAAGTTCTGCACTAATAAAACTCGAGAGGATCCCTAGGCAGGGTTGTATTTCAAGGGATACACCATAGTTTTTGATGGGAAACTTAAAAAACTGTTTCTTTTGAGAGTTTTAAAGCCTTAAACTAAAAGCTTTCCAACCCTTAAGTAATTTTTTTTTATATTTTCCTAACTTTTTATTAAACTTTTAAGTTTTTGTTTGTTTACTTTCCTAATAGTTGTGTATAAAAACATGTTTATAATCATACCCAAAAAAGCTTTCTACCCCTAAAGTGTTTTTCTCCATGTTTTTGTCAACTTTTTATGATTTTCCTTAGCTTCAAAACTTGTTTCTCTTCACTAATTTACACCCCAAACCCTAAGGGAAAAACACTTGTGTCATCATTTTCTCGAGGAAATTTTCCTTCGACAACCACAAATATACAATTTTTGTTGTTGTTGGGCCAAAATGTCACCAGCCATAATCATAAATTATTGACAGCTCTTTTCATTCGTTCTTTTCTTTCTTTTTGTGTGAACTTTGTTGCCTTGTCTTTTGTCCTTGGCCAGGTCACGCACAAAAATGTCGATTGCGTTTTAGCCATGCCCAGCAATTACTTACTAGTTGGAAGCCAACTGAAGTTGGCCCACTTGACCAGCTTTTTGGCTAGTTGGCGGGCCGCCTGGCCGCCTGGCTGCCCGATGCCAATCAATTTTCGTTTGAAACGATTTCCGCAATTTTATTGCCACGTCTAGTGCTGCTACTCGTGCCAAAAGGGGCGTCTCGCAAAATGTACAATTGCTGCCAGTGTGCGAAGGCGTCTCTACTTTTTGGCCCATAACTCTTTTGTGATTCTCTGCTGTTTGCAGCGATGTCTAAATTCCATGGCTAGGTCAAGTTTGGCCTTTTTGTAACTGGGTTGAACACGAGCCTTCTCGTTTGTAACAACAACAAGAGCCAAGCTTGGTAATAACTTGTTTTTGTTGCTTGCTTGTTGCCGCTGCTGCTGTTGCTGTTGTTGAGCTGCCAAATGGATTTTTGCATTACAATGTCAGATTAATCAAAACGAGCCAACAGCGAATGCAACAACAACAGCAACAACATGAGCACGACTTTGCTAATACCCTGTTTTTAACAAACTCATAGAGATCTTTGTCTTTCCTCTGTCTGTCATACAACGTTAGCATACCGTATACTTAATAAACATAATAAAAAAAATAAAAATAAATAAAAATAAAAAAATAAATAAAAATAAATAAAAAAAAAAAAAAAAAAAAAAAATAAAAAAAAAAATAAAAAAATAAAAAAAAAAAAATAAATAAAAAAAAAAAAAAATAAAAAAAAAAAAAAACATTAGCATACCCTTTGCAAACAATCGTCATTCATGCAGGGTATACCGAAAACAAAACACAAAAAAAGACGTTAGAGAAAACCGACAATTGTTTGGGCAAAAAGAGTAGCGAGGGGGCGAGGGAAGGTGAAGCTTGCTTAGTGTGCTTGCTGCGCTTCACAAGAAATACGAATGCATAAAATTTTATGTTTTTCTGCTACTTGACGGTGGCAACAAGTGGGCCAACAGTAATACAGCTAACAGCTACAGCTAACAGCCATGGCCACAACCGCAGCGCAGAGCTAGATGATTATCGTATGCTTCAACAACAACAACAACAACAACTGCAACTAGCAACTAGTAACAATAATAAAACAGCAACAACAACAACAACAACAACTGCCACTGCATTAGTTTTTATTGAGGCAGTTGTTGGCTCGCGCGACGACTGTGGCAGACAAAGCGGCATTGCAGCAACAACAAGCTGCCACAGCAACATTTTCATTACCATTCATCACCTGGCAAACGCCGACAGTTGAACAGCCCCAAAAGCAAGCAACAAACCTTGTGCCACAAGACATGGTTAGTAAAAAAAAAAGAAGACCTCGACTTCCTTTGGGTCGCAAACTAAAGAAAAAACCTTGCTGCGACACCCAAGACAGCGTAGTTGCAGTTGCAAGTTGCAAGTTCTTGAGATGCCATCTATTGATGGCCCCAAACAGCAAGCGCTTGCCTTGCCGGCCATGAAAATCTGTTGTTTTTATTCGAGTTATGGTCGCTTGTCAGTGCCATATGTGAGACTTGTGAGTTGAACTTAAAAAAAAAACCTTAAGATCATAACAGACAGAAGAATGACTTACAACATTTCGCACTAGTGTTGTAAAGTTTCATGCTAAGTTTTCGGATCAACAAAGTGATTAGTGCATAAATTTCAATTTCAATTTTAAATTTATTTTACTCTTTGTTATATTTACAGATTTTTGTGAATGGTATTTTACATTAATTTAAGAGTTTAGAATAAAAACTAAGCCTTTTCTACATAGATATTTGTTTACAAACATAACATTAGCGTATACGATGACATAACTATTTGGGGGAAAAATCAAAGAATAAATTAAATAAATAAATAAATTATTTAATTAATAAGAATAAATTTATAGTAGAAATACTTTTGCATTTAACATCCTGAATGAATAAACAAATATTATTATTATTATATTATTATTAATGCTGATATTACATCAAATCAAACTTGTTAAAATGTACCACAAATAATGCATAACCTAGACTAGACTATAAATAGCCTGCAACTTACTAAAAACATTCACAAATATTATGATGATGATGATCTTTATCGATTTGGCTCGAAAAACTCCCGCACGATTAGCATTAGCTTTTTTGTTTTTTTTGTCAAGATAACGATCCGATTTGTGGGCCATTAGCGCCTGAGCGTTAATTTCACGCGAAATATTTGCACATTTGTTTGTTTTTGTGGGTCGCACGCGTTAGTAAAGTTGCCAAGGATTTTTTTGTGCTTACGTAATGTCCTGTTAAGCTGGTAATGAGTTTTTCTCTATCCCCGACTAGTGCAGGCGCCTATCCCTTGGCTAGACATTTGTTTTTATTCTTTCTTTCTTTTTTTTTTTATGTAGAGCGTAATTATACAAAAGGGCAAAGGTTCTTCCTCGCTCCCCTCGCTCGTGTTACTGCGTATTTGTGTCCTTATGTCCTTGTGTCCAGCTGTCCTTATAGATTTAGCTACAGTTTACATACAAACAAAGAGAGAGCTGGACGTTAGTCACAGTGAAATAATAATAATAGCAACAGCAATGCGCCACAGAGGGTCCAACAATGTGTCGTCCAGACAAACCCTCTTTACCCCCCCCCTTAACAACCTCTCCTTTCCCAAAAAAAAAGAGGAGAAAAAAACTAAACCCTGAACAAGGGAGCCCCAGACCCTGACTCTGAATCAGACTCAACCATTTACGCATGCAGACCATTTTTGCTAGCCATTAAAATAAGGAAAGGGTATGCATTGAGGGTAACGTTAGCTATGCGAAGAATGTGGAAACACTAAAGAAGTTTTTCTCTCCCAAAGAGCATTTGGATTTCGTTGTCTTTCAACAAAAACCTTTCTTTTGTTATTGTTCGCATCGCACGCTTTTATGACATGTCGTGAAGGACACCAGAACTCCAACAACAACAACAATGAGAATGAGAAAAGCATTTGCTTTTAATAGCATAAAGGAGGAATGTGAGGGGGAAGGCAAACAAAAGGATGAGTTGTGGACTAGGCTGTAAGTTCATAACTGTGACGGGGCCAAAAAACAACAACAACAACAAGAGGAGAGGAGAAAAAAACCATCGATAAGAAATGAAAACAGGACAACAGGCCCAAATGGACAATGGGGCTGACCCAGCAACAGGACTAAAGCACGCACACAAACACGCAATCACAAAAACACATCGTTGGCGGCGACATCCTTTTTCCTGTCTGTTGTGCCCCAGCTTGTTTGCTGTTGCTGTTGTTCTTGTTGTTGTTGCTGTCTGCATGAGTGAGTGTATTCTTGTGTGTGTGTGTGTATTGGTATTGGTGCGCGTGTCTGCCTGCCTGCCTGTTTGCCTGCGTTCTGGCGCCTGTCGAAAACGTTTTCCATTTCAGTTAGCAAATTATGTCAGCCAAAAGCGAACGTACAAAAAAACACAACAAAAAAAAAACACAGACTGGCAAAAAAATAAATGAAAAACTCAGACGCGACGCAGTTGTTGCCATCAATTGTGGGTGGGGGGTGGAGATTGGTTTTCTTCATCTCTTTCTTTTTTTATGACATGACGGAACGAAAAAAAAAACACAACAAGAACGAAAATAAGTAGTTACTGACGAAAAGTACATGACTAAGGCATGACCTGTATTGGGTGGGTAAGAAAATCAGTGAAGATGGAAAAATTTTACTATAATTTGACTATTTCTGATAAGCTTATTTTTGATAAGTTTAAGTTGCCTTGTAAGGTTAAATAAATTTCATTATATTTTTCATAATAAAAAATAAAAAAATAAAATAATAATAATCTGATTCTCCCTTAATTCCTTTAAGTCCATGATGAACATAAAAGAGTGTACAAATACCCATTACTTAGTAATTAATAAGGTAATGACTTCCCTACTTACCCATTTGATGAAAGACAGGATATTCTTCTACAAGGTATACCCACATGTATAGCCGAACAGCTTTTTGAATCGCCATTTGCGCCCTTGTTGTATGTTTTGTTGCCTGCTGCTCGGACCACAATTTTACTTTTCCTTTTTGTGTGCCTTACTTTTTGCTCCTTCTATCTTTTGCGCTCTCTGTGTGTCGCCCTTTTTTTTTTTGTGTGTGTGTGCTCTGCACTTGGCTTTTATGGTTTGCTGGGCGACGCGTTCCGCTTGAATTACGGGTCCAGCGAGCCATGAACCAGACCAGCAGCCAGCGGGTGGCGCTCTGGCCTGGCAATAAAGTTGCAAAAAGGAAGAAGATTGCATGGCAATAGAGGGAATGTGGTAGGGATCAGCGAGGGGGAGGGGAGGTGTGGGCGACGCCATTTTGAAAAATGTGCACACAAAAGGAAAAAGGAAGAGGAAAAAAAAATGGAAACTGTGACTGTTGGCAATCATTGTGTCATCGATGATAAAGATTAAAGTGGGAGACACGGAGCGGAGGAGCGGCGGAGGGGTTTACTGCTGCAATTCCATTGTAAATAGTCCGAGCACTCAAAATACATTTGTACAAACATACCAGAGAGGGTATATATACCATATAGTATACTTTATATACATTTCTGGTTTTTGTTGTATTTGTATTCGCAGTGCTCTCCATTATGTGGTGCTCGTCGTCAAACACAACAACAACAGCAAAAAAAGCGTCTCCATTTAGCCAGCGGCAAAGAAGAGCCTCAACTGGGTGTGGTTGTGTGTGTGTGTGGTTGGGCAAAGTGGTACAAAGTGCTAGGCGTAGAAGTAGGACTCTTTTTTTTTTCCATTTTTTTTTTTTTTGAGGGGTGGCGCGTTGAGGCTTTGCTTTCAGCCGCCTGGTTTCCCATTACAAGCAAACGACCTTCAGAGCTCTCACTCTGATAGCAACAGCCGTCGCATTCCCTCACCACCACCACCCCCCTTGTGCACAGGAATCAGGTCATGCGGGCGTGGGCGGTGTGGGCGTGGCAGCAGCAGCAAAAACGCAGAATTGTAACTAACAACTTTTGTGTATGGTCGAGCGCAAGTGAGTTGTGTGTTAGTTCTTTCTCTCTATGTGTGTGTGTCTCGCTTTGGCATTTACAACCAGCGCAAACACATTTAGCACTAACACACACACACACACACACACCAACATCCACACACCCACATATATAGGAAACTCAAACACAACCACTTGGCACAACCACATGCAAGTGGTTGAGTATTGAGATATGGTCTCTCTCTCTATCCCGCTCTCTCACTGTCTTTCTCTTTCTATCTCTGTGGGTTTGCTTCGTCGAGCAGCTGTCGAATTCGCCGAGGCGACAGACAAATGACAAACACTAAAAGATTTTTTTTTTTTGCTTTTGCCTCGTCCTTTTTTTTTTTGTGGCTAAAATGTTGTCCCTAGATCAAAGTGGAAGTTATGTGGCACTTAAGCAAAGAAATTTGTACTATTATTAGCTGCTAGCAGCAACATTAAGCTACAATCAAAAAATAACTCATACGCAATGTGGTTTGATACATATTCTATAACGTCTTACACATGGCGTATGCGTTATATTTGTGTTAGATTTATAAACTTAAATTTTAAACTGACTTCAACTGAACCTACACATGGCGTATGCGTTATATTTGTGTAGATTCATAAACTTGAACCTTAAACTGACAAAAAATCATTTAAATTTATAACTCAACTCTTTAAATGTTCAACATTCATCAATTTAAGCACAAAGACACACACACACATACATATATATGCAAATGCAACCCACAGTGCACAATTTTCCATCGTTGACAATAACCAGAGCAACAACAACGACAAGAACAATAACAACAACAACGTTGAAACCACCTGACCCACTGACACTGCCCCTACATATACTGCAATCTGTAGTCGGTTTCGAGTCGACCTACCCCACATTGTACGATTCCAACTGTCAAATCATATTTCCGTTTTTGTCGCCCAACGCATTACCCACTTGGTTTGTTGGTGGTGCAGCTGGGAAACAGCATCATCATCATCATCAACTTGAACATCATTATGTTTATCATGAATGTTAATCGTCATCTGTCAGACGCGTTTCTGCGGTTGCCAGCAAATTGAATGTAGGTCGTGCCCGCCGGAGCGCCCTCGCCCCTCGCCGCTGATGTCGTTGCGGTTGCCATTCGCGTGACCACAACGCCATCGATCAGACGATGCATCAAACTACATATATATGATGAGAGAGGGGCAGACGTGTAGCAAATGATTGAGAGGGGTGGCAGAGAGAGTTGCATTGAGGCATGGCTGATTGGCTGCCAGCATGTCTGCCTTTTATCCGCACGCTGCGGTCACATCCATGCCCAATTAACGAGGTCTACCCAGCATCCCTCGCGGCATCACCGTTGTTGCCTGCTCCACTTAAATAACCTATAAAAATATATATGCACACACACATATATACAAATAAATAGAAATTGCATTTACTGCTTTAAACTTCTTTAGTTGCGCTCATAAGTAGGCAATGATTTTTTATTCTTTAGCTATTAAAGTTTGTAGTTGTGGCAAAAGGGGCGTTGTTATTGTCATTTTTGGAGCTGGTTCTCTTAATATCTAGCCATGCTCTCATGGTTTTAATGACTGTTCTCACTGATTGTCTGTTCTATCCATTACTCAAGTGCTGTCTGTCGAAAAGCATAAAACAGCAGCAGCATTCACACCCATGCCTGAAGCTCAAATTGCATACAGTGCACTATGGGTAATTTGACTACTTTTTGTGGCCAAAATTAATAACTCGCTTATTTTCAAAGATACGGACATGAAACTTTACAAATCGTCATTTCTTACCCATAAATGTATTATGTATAAAAATCTTTTGGATCGGACATCTATATCTTATAGGTGCCATAGGAACAATAAGTGCAAACTTTTTATTTATTAATGAATTTGCATGAAAGTTTGAGAATAGCTTATTTATACGGTTTTGACACAATAATGAAAGTTTCGTCAAAATCGGATGACTATATCCCATAGCTGCCTAGGAAACATCTGTCCAAATTGTTCGACTTTGTTTTTCAACAAAATTGAATGCAACTTTGGATATTGTATGCAACTTTGAACATTTATAACACATTTATTATAGATTAAAACGATAAATTATGATCTTCAGCAGCCACGGCTCGCCACGTAGCAAACAAATCAAAATTTGTGAGTTAGAGGTTATGTCCTAAAAATGGAAATATCTCCATTTGTGGGTAAATGTGGATATTGAGACAACATTCATTTGAACAAGAATTCAATACTCTTCAAGTTGCAAAAGGTTTCAACGATCGACTCGGATCGACTCACTTTATAAGTCTACTTAAAAATTGGCTGCTTAGTAATTTGTTACAAATTAGATAGCTTACTTTAACACAGAACTATGGGGACATCACGACCGATTTCTACAAAGTACAAAGTACAAAAAGATAGTACAAGCCATACTTCTTTTGATTCATATCAAAAGTTTGCTTAAAACGCTGCAGAAATTAAAATATTTGCTTTTTGCGAAGGCTAACAAAACTTAACATTTTCTTGGCACGACAACAGCGTTTGCAACTGCTAGTTTAACAGCTGTTAACTCCGCGGTAAAGCCCTCTAGCGGAATTTCTAAAACGTCACATTGTAGATTGGTCTTCTGTTAATCAGATGCGATATTCAAATTGGAGTTTTATCAACTTTGGAAAAATGGGTTTTGGCCAAAAAAAGTGGTCAAATTACCCATAGTGCCATGCCTGAAGCTCAAATTGCATACAGTGCTGGCCTGAATAGAGAAACCTTTTAATGAAAAATGTATACTTTGAGCTGAAATTTGTAGTTGTCGAATAGATTTTATATGATAGAACATCAATAACTAGACACATATAATTTTTCTATTTATAAAGAAAAACACCCTCACAATACTCCATAATAAACTAAGCTTTTCAATTTGTCAGACGGTACTGTATATGAATTTGCCCTAAAATGTATGCTATGCTTTTTGTGAGTCCCAGCTGCTGCTGCTTCTGTTTGTTGTTATTGCTGCTGTCTCGTCTCTAGAGCAGACACTCCTTTTTGCACAGACACATACATATGTATGTGTATACATGTACATAATACATACGCACACACACAGTTAGACACGACTAACTGATTTTTAGGTCGCTGGCGTAAACGACAGAACGACAAACATTTACGGCTGGCTTGGCTGGGGCTCATCGTTAACTCACACACACATACACACACACAAACTCAGCAAACTGGCAGACAGGCAGACAGAGGCAACAACAACATCGCCATCATCATCATCATCATCGTCGTCGTCGTCGGCACTCGTTAAAAGCAGCAGCAACAACAACAAGAGGAAGAGCCACAGCCGCCGCAGCCCAACCGATAAAGCCCCGAAAAGCTCGCAACAGCTAACAGACACCCCACCCCCTCTCTCCCTCAGCCCAACCACCCTACCACAACAACCATCCCAACGCCCCGCTTTTGGCTGCTCCACAATTTGGTTAGACATGAACCAGTTTTTATGCCATTTTTATTTTTATTTTATTTTTTTTCGCCAACATTCGCATTTGTACTTTCTCTCTCGCTTGCTCCATATATCCTTCTCGCTTTTTCTCTCTTTCTCTTTCGCTCCTGCACGTGCTGTTTGCTGCCGCCAGATGGCGTTTGCTGCTTTTATTTTGTGTGCGGCATTTATCCAAAAAATGTTCTTTCCTTTCTATATATACTATATATACCACGCAATGTTTCTACATAATGTATATACATATTTTAGTTGTGCGTTTGTGTGTGTGTGTGTGCTGTGTGTATATAGGACTTTTGCCATTCATTTCGTTTTATTTGTCGTTACTGTCGAGCACAGCAGGAGCAGAGCAGCAGAGCAGCAGAGCAGCAGACAGGCGTCTGCCGTGGCCCGTGTGGATTTTTGGTTCGTGAATTGTTTGCTGGATATTTACTTTCTTCTACATCTTTTCATTCTAATACCCTGGAAGTTTTTTAATGCTCAGCAGAAGTATTTTAAGCCACACTTAGCTAAGTTATATCCTAAAAATACAGAAATTCTAAAATAAAGTCCAATCGATAAATATCGATATACGATTTCTTGTAGATGTATATACTTTTATAAGCTTTAAAGACTACATATATTGATTTTATGGAATAACGAGTTCTCTAAAGTAGTCGTTAAGTATCTGATTGCCAATTTGACAGAATCGATAAATATCGATAAACACAAAAGTCATTAAAACGATATTTTCCAATATTTTATGGACATGTTTTGACATTAGACACTGCCACACGCTATCTCCCAGTCTATCAGCTTCTCATCTAGCTCACTCTTGGGGTTTTTGTTTCTTTTTGTGGCCCATAAAGTTTGCCAGTCAGCGTCAGCTGGGTTTTGCGAGTGAGGTGGGAGAAGGGCAGAGACGCAGTCGGGCGTTGGTCGCGCAACGTTGCCCGCATTGTGCCTCGCCTTGCGCCAGTCACCGCTCATCCCGCCTTACACATCCTTCTGCTCTTGTGTGCCCTTCTTTCTTCTTTTTTTTTTTGTGTGTTGCCAGCATTGTCCCTGCTACTGCTGCTGTTGCTGCTTCTGGCCATGTTCGCATTCAGCTGTTGGTGTTTGGCTCTCGTGCTCTCGTTTTTGGCCATCCAAAAAACTTTTGTTGCTTTTGTCTGCTTTTGGGGTTTTTATTCCTGACACATACACTCTACACCACACAACGCACACACACACACACACATACTCGCATAGCATGCTTTGCACTCGCTGGTTTTTGTGTGTTGCAGCTTTTGCTTCCTTTTTGGCACGTCGCCGACGACAACGACGCCAACGATGAGAACGAGGACGTCGTCTAAGCTGGGAATTTATGTGCCATGTGCGTTTCATATTTTTACGTTGCTATGTGAACTAAGCTGCTGCTGTTTCTGCTGCTGCTACTTTTGGCTCCCTCGTGGTGTGTGCATATACACTGAAACTGAAAAACACACACACACATACACACCCAGATGTATGTTTGTTGTACCTACATTTTGTAACTCGAACTGAACAAGTTTTTTTTTGTGCTTGTTTTTTTCGTGTTTTTGCTGTTTTTATCTCTGTTCGAGAATTTAATAAATATTGAAAAATGTGTGCAAAAGTTTGCACATTCGAGTGGCTTAACGTTATTTGCAGTTAACAACAGAATTAGTTAATTTTAATGCTTTAAACGTTTAGTTTGTAACGGGGCGTATACGTAATTTGTTTAATTTTTCAATGAGTTGATGTTTAATTTATTAAATAAATCGACAAGAGAGTGAGAAAACTTGCTGAGCATTACTTAAATAGGCAACCAGGCGTATTAGTAATATTTTTGTTTGCACCAATCCCAACTTTTCTGTACCTGCTGTTAGCTTCATATACTTTTAACTATCATGCTGCTTATCTGTGACTTTATATGCTTTCTTATCTGCAAAACTAAGCCGCAAGCCAAAAGTAAACTAAATTTTCACATAGTTTAGTTGTACTTTAAGCTCTTGTTGTTGTTGTGCGCTGAATATTTTGGTGTTGTTGACTGCATGTCTAGAACACATTTCCGACTTTCTACACACACAATCATTTACTCTCATTTTGAGGTGTCAACTTAATGGAATATTGCTATCTCTTTTGGCTGTCATATCATGCAACTGAATCTAAACCAAATTGTTGCCTACTTATGGGCGTTGCTGGCGCTCCACTTTTAGCTATTTTCTTTGAGTGTATTTCTTTTCAGGGAAAAACTAGGGTTTGTTTCTGTCACGTGGTTAATGTCCTGCGGCGCAAAAAAAAAGAAACGAAGAAAATAGCTGATGAAGTCAACGACGACGAACCAAAGTGTCAAAAGTTTGGCTTAACTTTCGCACGCGTTCTTGAGTACCGAGCACACACCACACCACACACACAACCTTTATTCTATCGTAAACTAACCACACACACACACATACACAACTACTACTGTGTTGGCAATTGCTTTGTTGATTATGGTTCTACCTTCCTTCTTTGCACACACCCCTCCTTTACCATCTCGCCTTTGCTTTGAACACATTAATGTATATCCCTTTCGCTTTTCTGGGGTCGCCTTTTTTTTTTTTTGCGTTGTTGAAGCTTGCGTCATTCGCGGCCGTCTCTGTCTGCCTGTCTTCGGGCTTTTGGGATGTGCCGCTGTCTTGTGAATTTCCTCTTGACTTGACAGCGCCGTCGCTTCCGCTTCATTCCTTTTACCCCACCATTTACCCTTGCGTTCTCCCATTCACGCCAGGCACTAATCATCAACGACGACGACGCCGCCATCGCATTGCCTTGACTCTCTGACATTTGTCTCCTTGTCCGTCCGCCTGTCTATCTATCTGTCTGACTGTCTGTCAAGCCAGCTTCCTTGTTAAGACATTGCACAGTGGTGTGAAATAATGAGGAAATCAAGTGAAAATCTTCTTTCAGCGAGAGTAAATTTGCCATGTTCAAAAGGTAAATAAATCGACAAGACAGTGAGAAAACTTGCTGAACATTACTAAAATAGCCAACCATGCGTATTAGTAATATTTTGTTTGTAATGAAATAATGAGAAAATCAAGTGAAAATCTTATTTCAGCGAGAGTAAACTTCCCATATTCAAAAGGTTTAAGCAACTTAAGCCCACTGTGCCTGCTTTTGACACATTCACATACGTCTAAGTTCCCCTCCCCGCATGCCGTTAAAGGCAGCAAGTGCCGCCTCTGGTGGATTATTTCGGCACAATTTGCATATTCAATGAGTCTTCGACGTGGCTGAGTGTCGCCTTTAGCCTTTTCCTAAAGGCGGGGTATGTAGCATGGAAAGGACATGGATCAGACATTGCCACACACACACATACACACGCACGTGTTACATAACTTTTGCAACGTGTCTGCTGCGCCATTAACCCATCTCTCTCTGACACACTCACACTCTCTTTCACTCTCTCTTTTTGTTTGCCTTACGCTTTGCACGTGGCAAAATTGTTTTGGGGCTTGGCATAGTAAATGAAATTTTGTTTGCCTAGGCGCAGCATTTTGGACTCGGTTTCTGCTCCAACACGTGGTGTGTGTTTGCCATTTGCCAGCTATTTATGTGTTATGTACATACGTATATATATATTATTGATTACTTTGTCTCAGTTTAGCATACTGTTTGTGTCTGTGCTTGTTTACGCATGCCTTCCATGCTTTTATATACATATATATATTTATAATTGTCTGGGACGTTTTAAAGCTTAAAGCGCACTAAACTGAATGATTGACTAACAGTTTGTTTGTTTGTTTGTTTCTCTGTGCTCTCTCTGTTTGATTTGCTGTTTTCGCTGAAATTGTTTATATATATGTATACGCATTACGCATACGTCGCGTGTGCTGCTTCAAGGTCATTTGTGTGTGCGTGTTTATGTCTGCCTTTTCGTGTTTGTCTGTTTGCTTAAATGCCTTTAAATTGTACCCAGACGAAAGTTTATTGCATGCTTCACGCTGCGTATGTGTAATATTTCTTCATGGCAGCTTTAAGTCAGTACACATTGTTTTGTTGACAACTGCTTAAGCGCAAATCCAAGCTCTGCGCCTAGTTGACAACAACTTCTTTTCAAGCTAATCCAGTGAAGGGGAAAACTCAGCTTGTTGAAGAACATAAAACCGCAAGTTGTTGCGGTTGATCGACTAGCAGATACCACATAGTACAAAGCGCAAGTTTCTGAAATAGTTTTTAGTTAGTTTTCGGTTAGTTTGCAACTTTGACTACTTTTTGATGTCACATATTTTGAGTTAGTTAGTTGTAAAGTTAGTTGTTTGCATGCCCTAAAGGGTATTAAAAGTTGTCAAACTTGCAAATGACAAAGCTAAAGCCAAAGCCAAAGGTCTAAGCACGTTTTTCACATTTCATTTCTGTAGCAAAAAAAAAAAACCAAATCCCAAATAGGCATCATAGTAGTAACTGCCCCACAACAGGAGCCAACAACGACAACGACGACAAATAGCAATCTCAGTGCGGCATTGGATGATAATGAATGTGACTGTTGCCTCTCTCTCAGTATATCTCATAATCATCACAATCATCATCATTCAGCTGCTGTTGCTGCCACTGCTGCTGCCTCGGCAACACGAAAAATCTGATTTTGAGTGGCGGCAAAGTTGTTTTTGATGTTGTTGCTGTTGCCGTTGTTGCTGTTTTGTTATGACAATGACATGGAAATGAAGACGAGCAACTGTTGTTGACTCCAACTCAAACTCAGACTCAGACCCAGCTTCAGCATCAGCTCTCTACTCATTTCCAGCTCACAGCCCTCGGACTTCCACTTCAGTTGTTGTCACTTTCAGGCAAGCCAGGTCTTTATCTTCTTCTTCTTCTCCTTCGCAGTCATGTGACTGCATTAATCAACTGTCCTGTGAGAGATAGAGATGGAGAAAGGAGACAGCGCCGCTGAAGGCTAAACACTGTCCTAATAACCACCAACTAAGCCCACCCACAACCCAGTTTTCTTCTTTTTTTTTTTAATTTTTGCTTCTGGCCAGGCGCTCATTAGGCGACGTCATTGCTGCTGCTGGGGGAAAGTTGAGTTCTCCTCTTGTTGGGGCTTGTAGAACTTATGACAAGTTGGAACCAGATAACGATATAATCGAAGGACAACCTGAACTCTGAAACTCTTTTAGAGTATTAAAAAAAAAAAAAAAAAAAAAAAAAAAAAAAATCAGATGAAATGATAACCTCCTTCTTTTTTGAAGTCGGTTAAATAGTCCTTAATGCCTGATACAAAATTCTTTACACTGCATTTTTTTCTGCATTTTTTTCAACCTGGTTGTAGTTGAAGCCACCTTGGTGGGCAGCAAACTATGCGTTTACTGCAGCTGCTGTTGCCGCATGCTGTTTGCGCTTTTGTTTAAACTATAAAAAGAAAAAAAAACATAGAGTGAGAGAGCAACAGAGATAGCCGCACATAGTAAGGGACTTTTGACAAGCGCAAACATGCAGCACATTTTCATTTTATTTCTTCCTTTTTTTCCTACTTTTTTCTTTGCTGTTTTATGTGTGTGTGTTTGTGTGGCTGTCCCACTCGTCTTGTTACTTTTTTGCGTAATTTATTTTGCTTACACACACAGAGAAAGACATATACACGTGCACTTACCACGCCCACACACACACACACACTCGGAACGTCACTTGGAAGGAAAAAACAAATAGCGTCCGCGTCTATACACAAAATCAGACGCTCAAGGACTCTTTAGTTTGCCAGCCATGCACCAAGCCCTGTCTCTCTCTCTCCCGCACGCCTTGCCCCCCTCAGCCCGCCCACTTGTATATGCCGTGCAATGAAAGTAATTTCAACAAATAGACTGCTGCGCCCTGCTTCTTTTTGCTTCTGCTTCTGGTTCTGCTTTTTGCTTGCTTTCTTTCTTGTTTTTCTTTTTCTTTTCTGTCGTTTTTGTCGTTTTTGCACACAAGCTAGCTGAGCTCTCGTTTTACTGCCAACCGACTGGCCAAATGGGCTCCTCCTTGCCACATACACACACACATACACGCGTATACACAATACAGCAACATTGCTGTGTGCAACAACTGAATAGCACTTGCAGCAAAGTTCTGCCTTTCAACTTTACTAACGAGGCAGACTTTTGCTTTAAATCCAACATCATAGTATGGTATGTTTGTACGTACCAAGTAAGCAAAAGTCCTTTATTAGTCATTTTATTGATAGCGACTTATGAGTGAGTTTTTCCGAGTAAAGTGAAAGCTTTTTAAAGATGCCTGCTGTGAGGATTTTCTGGGAAGTAGTTTTATTTTTAATATGCAATGACTGCACTTAGAGTTAATAACATTTTGAAGTGATTTCTCGAAAGTTCTAATAAAAATTATGTATCGCTTAACGATAGTTATCTAATATATTGCTTTGAAAGTAGCTTATTGAAGTTTGTTGATAATAATATTTAGAAGTGGTTTCTCGAAAGTTCCAATAAAAATTATGTATCGTTTATCGATAGTTATCGAATATATTGCTTTGAAAGTAGCTTATCAAAGTTTGTTTGCTGAAAGAAGTTAGTAGAGCGGGGTTAAAGAGGTTCCTAAAAAGCACATGCATAGTTAATACGCGATATTTATCGATAACACAAAATATTTATCGATAACAATCGTTTTTCGCGCGCCTAGCGTGTTTTAACTTCCTATTAAATTGTTAGTTCGCTATCAAATACTTTTTTTTGTGTATTTTTTCACTTTCAAAGTTATCGAAACTTTTCTCACACAATTACCTCTCAGTTATCTTTTGTTAATGGTTTAACTTTTTTTGGCTTATACTCCAAATGGAAATGATATTAATTAGAAAACTTTGTTTAACTCTTTACTCAAAGAGTTTGATGAGTAGTCAAAAACACCAACAACATGGTATTGAAAAAAGAGAAAACTAAATGTTATATACACAGATGTAAGTGTATAGTATGTTTGATTTATTCTAATGCTACACTGGGGTTCGAGAGGACTCTCGAAAAGTCTTCAGTTCTAATTGCTTTTCATGGCAAATGTCACAACAACAACAAAAAATGTTACAACAATGGCAGCAAAAATCTCTTAAGGCAACCCCATGCTGCGTATACATATGTATCGTATTTTCTATTTTCTATTTTGTATTTTGTATTTTGATTTTGCCTTTGCTTTTTGCCCTATTAAAGTTTCGAGGCGCCCACTTTCCTGCCTCCCTTCCCTCCTTTACCACTCTAAAAGTTATCCTATAGAAAACCCCATGGACGGGCCAACAAAAAGTCTCTGTTCTCTCCCGCTCTCTCTTTGTATCCATCTCTCTCTCTTTTTCTCTTCTGGGCAACTTGATACCGAAAAGCGCAAAAAAGTTTTCCATGCGGCTTCTCGGTTCTTTTCAAATTTCATGTTTCCCCCCCGCCATCCTAACATCAAAACTTTGCTTCCTCCCTCCTCTTGCTGCTTTATACAATTCATTGGCATTTTCTATGGTTTTGTGTGGGGGGAGGGAGGGAGGCAGGCGGGTTGTGGGGCGGCATCAGCTGAAATACTTGAAAAAGAAGCTGACTTGCAATGCCAAAAGGAAGCTTTCCCCTCCCCCCATCTTCAGCTCCCGCTGTCTGTCTAACAGTCTGTCTGCCTGTCAGTCAGTCAAGATTCAGGCTGCGAGGGGGGTGGGTTGGGTATAACCTCTCTGAGGTCTGGACTTCTCTCACTCTCTTTTGGGCAATATATTCACGTCTGCGTCAACGTCTGCTGTCTTCTTCTTCTTTTTCTTTTGGTTATTTTTCCTTGGCCTGCCCCCTTTTGCCTCTTCTTCTTCTTCTCGTTTCTAACTGTTAGCTGTCGGTTTTTTGTCTGTTGTCTGTCTGTCTCACTTCGTTCTCTCTGTCTGTCTGTCTGTCTGTCTATTTGGCCGCTTTATTTGCCTGCTTCTTTTCAGTTTGTTCTGCATTTTCTTCTATTTAGTTTTTTTTTTTTGTTGTTGTTCTTGTTGCCAGCTTGGCTGCTTCCTCTCCTCCTTCCTCCTCCTTCATTTCTATACATATTATTCCGCTTGGTAACTTTACATTTTCATGCTCGTGTTCCCATTTCACAGCTTTCGCTTCCTTTTCAGTCTTTGGCTTTATCTCTCTCTCTCTCTGCTCAGCCTGTTTGCCTACCCTCCCCTCCCCAGCGCCACCCACTTCCGTTCTATTTTCATCTACTTGAGTGGAATTTTTATTTGTCTGCTGCCATTTCTCGTCGTTCTCGTTGCCGTTGTGTTTGCTCTTGGATACCCTGTTGCCAGAGTTATTATGCAAGGCGTCTCACGACTCAGTTAACTGAATTGCGTAACGTTCTTGACAAAAACAAAAAAAACCTCTGTTGACTTGAAGGATTTGAGCGACATTTGTTGGTCTTTTTTAGGTTGCATCCAGAGAAAACTTTCTTATATTTCTGTTAATAATCTTTACTATTTTGAGCGACATTTGTATAGCATTTGGTCCAGAGAAACTTTATTATATTTCTCAACTATTTTTCTTTCCTTTAGCCAAACCTTAATATGTCCTAGGTTATCTCAAGCGTCTCTCATGTTTAAAACCTCAAACTTGTTGTTATCATCATCGTTGTCATTCCACTCTCGCCGCCCTCGCGACTTTTGTTGCACATTACCTTTGGGTAATCAGCATTGCTTTTACTATCACGCTGCCTGCTGCTGCTCCTGGGGGAATCCTGTGTCCTGCTTTTAATTTCTAGCTGCGGCTCGACTTGATTCCCCCAACGCATACTCATTATGTGTGTGCGGAAAACGGGGTTAACTTTAACCTGCACAACATTGTGCCATTAATTTGAATACTATCTATAAAAAAGCAACCTCTTCACCCTCTATCCTTCCACCTTTGTGCAACATTTCAGCCGGCTACTTCAGTAGCCAGCCAACCTGCCGCAGTTGCCTCGCCCATTTGTTGGCCTGGCTAGAGAGCGCTGGCCACGCCCTCACTCTGGCTTCCTACCTTGATTTATCTTAAGTGGCCGCCGTGAATTACGACAAATTTCTATAATAAAGCAGACAAAAATCTTGCCAAATGGCCTTAGCCGCCAGAAGGCTCGTCCCACAAACAACCGCTACTTTGAGAAGACGACCATGGCCAAGAGACTCAAACGTTAACAATGTGTTTGTTGTTGTTGTTGCTGTCCACTTGATTTCACCATGGCAAAATCTTGGCGCAATCAACTGTTGCGTTTTTTAGAATATATAAAAAACAGAGAAGCGAAGAGAAGTGAGGGAAGCTAATCAATAAATATTTTTGGACGTTACGTCGAGCATTCTATATTCGTTGAAAGGAGTGGTGGGGGCAGGCAAGCTTTAGCCACTGTTACTGTGTGGCGCGACTGACGCCAGCTTATCAAAATATTGCGTGGTTCGCTTGTAAACAAAAACAATCAAAAGAGAACTCGCCCCCGTCGCAAAAAAATAAAAATAAAAGATAAGCCAAAGCGACCTTTGATTGCCTAGAAAAAGACAGCTAGAAAACAGAGAGAGAGACGGATAGAAGAAGAGTTCTCTTACAGCATTAAAACCCCTTCCAACACACACGTTGTCAGTGCGTGTCGCCACCAGTTGTTTCACCCAGCCAAAAGCAATAAATGTATCTCGCCAGCAGACAGCGCCGATAGAGATAAAGAGCAGACAACAGAGGGGGAGAGAGAGAGGGGGGGGAAGGTGTAGACACTCTGTGGCACCTGTTCGTTGTTGGCAAAAAAAAAAAGAAACCGGCCAAACTTATCAACAGCATCTCTTCATGGCTCTAACCAACTGGCCAAGTGGCTACTGCTACAGCCATCAGCCTGGCCAGCAAGGCAAGGCTGCCATCGATATTGTCTAATGCCTTCTCTCCACCCAAAATGCTCTCTATGCTTAGCCGCCTTATGAACTCATTTCGGGCCACTGCACAGTGGAATAGGAATACAAAAAAAAAAAAAAAATAAAATCTATGATTAGAAAAAGCGTGAAAATGAGAAAGAAAACGATTAAAAAGTAGTGAAAAAATCCTTACTGAAACTCTTGCAACATATTTTGACCTCTTGCAAGTAGTTGGAGTTATTGTCCTTTCACCACTGTGTGGCAACAACGGGGCAACAGCAGTAGCTACCAAGGTATCAGCAGCACGAGCAGCCACAAGCCACCGACACCAACGACCAAAAACCTAACTAACCAGCAATCCACAAAAGCTCGTGCGTGGCATGAACCAGGCTGAGTGTGCCTCCCCCCGCCCCCCTCCACCCAACTGCAACCCACCTGCAAGAGTGTGCAGTCGAGTTGCATGCGGCTTCACTCTCCACGCTTGTTCATAATCAAAATTAATGATTGAAATTATCTAGAAGCTAAAGTAGGCAGCCGAAGCAGAAGCAGAAGCAGCAATAGTTGCAGCAGTTGCAACAGTTGCAGTTGCACCAACAGTCAACAATATCATCGACAGCAGGCAAAGAGACACCAAATGGCCCCAACTTGGTTTTTAGTTTTTTAGTTAGACTTTCCGGGCCTGGCCTAACCCACTGATGCCAGCACTTAGACAAGGCTATCAGCACCCAACAGCAGCAGCAGCAGCAACAGTTGGCAGCAGCAAAGTTGGCTGCAACAATTTCATATTAAATTGCCAAGTATTAAATGGGCAGCAATAGAAGCAGAGCAAAATTCAAACTGACCGTTTTACTTCCTTGTTCTGCAAGGTGCTTTGCCGCGGATTAGCAACAGTTGCAGCAACTGGCAACTGGCAACTAGCAACTGTTGCAAGCTGTTGTGGCAAACATCAGCGCCTCCTTGTTGCCTGCAAGGGCTAATTTGTGCAACGCGCGCGTCTCTTATTCTTTTTGATATACACTATATTCAAAGGTGTTGCGAATGCTGTCATCAAGTTTGTTTTAAGATTGAGGAAGTTAAGAGGGAATAAAAAAACCCTTTGTTAAGGAGAATTATTTTAAGGAGTTAAAAAGTATTCTAAAGGTCAAATAGTGCTATAAAAAGCTTTGCTTTCTTCCATTTTGTCAAATCGCTATAAAAACCGCTTACCATGCCACAGGGCTTTTTAGCGATTTCACTACTAGGACTTGTAGAAAATCAAAAAAACTATTTAAAGGGCCAAAGAATCATATGAGAAGCTTTGCTTCCTTTCAATTTGTCAAATCTCTATAAAACCCGCTTACCATGACACAGAACTTTTAGCGATTTTAGTATAAGAACTTGTTATGGAGAATTGGTTGAAGGAGTTTCCAAACAAAAACATTAAAAACTTTTCTAAAGTCCAAAAAATTCTATAAGGTTTGCTTTCTTCCAATTTATCAAATCTCTATAAAAACCGCTTACCATGCCACAGGACTTTAAGCGATTTCAGTTCTAGAACTTGTAGAATAACAAATTTAATATGACAAGAGCATTAAGGTAGGTTTGCTTGCAGCTTATATTCTTCCAATTTGTCAAATCTCTATAAAAAACCGCTTACCATGCCACAGAACCTTTAAGCGATTTCAGTTCTAGAACTCGTAAAAAATCAAATTTAATATGAAAAGAGCATTTGAATTTCTTCAATACATAGTTAAAGCTTTCCTTCGTCTTGTTTTTTGTTCGATTTTGCACTGTATTTGCTGGCTGTAGCAATAAAAACTAATTATGCCAGGCAGCAGCAGCAAACCAACCCAAAGGCCAAGTTGCAAAGAGTTGCAGACTGATAATAATCTGGCATAATGATAACAATGTCCAGCTACAAAGTGGCCAAAGCAAAAGCCAACTAGAATTAGAACAAGCAACTGTGGCAAGCATTTAGCAGGCAACTTGTGGCAGGCAGACAACAAAATGAACTTCTGCAAAATGACTCGAGACTCGTGGCGGAATCTCTTCGCTTTGCACTTGATTGCTCAGTGAGCTTTTGCGACCAGAACACAATTATTTTAATTAGCCGTTTTACCAATTGGCTTTTTTCACACGCTTCTTTTCGGCCAAAGCCAAAGTGTCAAGTGGACTGCCAATTAAAATGTAAACACACAGCATAGCGACAAAAACATGAAAAGAATTCTTTCGACGATCACGAGTGAGAGCGAGACAGCTGCTATTTCCTGTGTGCTGTCGACGGCGACAATTCCTTGTTACCCTAACTTCTTCTTTGAGGTCCATTGACAGGCGATTTCCGCTTTTCAACTCTCTGTGTCTTGTGGCGCCAGCTAAACTTGGCTAAGAGCATGCGCCAGCAGCGCTGCTGGCGCCATTCAAGCCAATTCAAATTTAGTTGGCCTAGACACAGCAGGAGAAGCTTTTAAAATCGCTGCTGCTGCCGGGCGCAGAGTTCACGACGCCGTTCATTAAATCGCACCGATCGCCGTTGGGCTGCAGTTATGTGGCACGCCCCCTTTGGGCGCTGCATTAAGCCATTTACACTGCAGAAAAAACATCATATACATTTAAATATTCCCATTACACTTTTACAGACAATCGTTAAAACTAACAAGCAAAAGATGAATAGGATTAACACAAACAAAAAAGTCTTTAAAATCTGTACAAGAATTTCAATTTAAGTTAAAGATTCTTCTTTCTCTGTGTGATGTCTTGGTATGTGGCGGCAGCAGGTGAACTGTGTTGTGTCGCCCGCAGCGGCGGCGGCTCCAAATTGCCATAGACGGCAGCTAATCACAGACGCCGTCGCCGTTGCAAGAAGATGCTCAAGATGCTCAGTTAACTGGAGCTGGAGATGAGATGCAAACACACACACATACCTTGTGGATGCTGCTCCTGGTCGTTTTTTTCCTCTTTCGTTTATTATTTACTTTAATTAGCATTTCCGCAATGGACCTCGTGTGCTGGAAGGGGGCAGTGGGGGGTAAAGCAGATATTCCACATCGATAAATAACATTAATTAAGTTGTTCAATTGGCACTGGAGTCACCACCCCCCCCCCCCTGCCTCCAACCACAATTGCAGCACATTTTAATTAGCCATTTATGGGCCATAGTCTCAGTATTCTAAGCCAATTGCTGTTGTTGTTGTTGGCCTGGCTCTCTAAGGAGGGGCAGCTTTAAGCCGCTTAACAGTTCACCTCCGCCCCCTGCGCTCCTTGCCCCTTAACCGCTTACAAGCAACAACAACAACCAAGAGCCAACAAGCCACAATGGCAAACCAATGGTCAATGGGCGTTGTCCAAATGCACTCGTAATACCCTAGCGCATAACGACAGTATGGCTCTTAGGAGTTAACGGTAAATGCATTTGGCCCCAACCATTTGTCTATCTATAGAATATAGGGGGGTTGCAAGGGGATAACATTATGCTACGATTTGCACTGATAGCCAAAGAAAAACAAGAACTTTAAATAAGGACTCTTGAAGAAAGCGTAACAAATACAGTTACATATTTGTTGTAATGGGAAAAATATTATTTAAAAAAAGTAGTATATAGCCCCTAGTAAATCCAGGCTTGGTGAATTAACCGTACGAATAATATTTTTTTTTTTTTTTTTTTTTTTTTTTTAATTACAATAATTCTGTTTAAACAATAATTAAATTTTGTAATTAATATCAAATTAAAAGAAATAGCAGTTTTCCAATGAGCCCTACTATTATATAAAAAATTTTTTCAGTTTGTTGGATTTATAAAAATAATATAAAAATGTTTTAAAAATAAATGTATTTTGATCCTACATGTAATAGTAATAAAAATTAAAAAAAAAATGTACATGATTGAAAAACAAAAGAATTCCTAGGTATATTTTTAAGTTAAAGTTAAGTTTCTTAAAGCTATTTTATGAGCTGCAAAATCGCCTTTAAATACGCATGTTGCTCTCGGGGTGAAGCTCTTAAAGTAAAGTTCCATTAAATTAGTTCCAGTTCTTAACTCAAGTTAACATAATACGTATTTTATTCAACTAGAGAGACTTCAACTCTATATCATTAACTCATTGTTTGAACATTTGTACAATGTTTTTTCTTCTACTTTTTTTTGCCTTCCGGGCTTGTTTGTTAGTTTGTTATCGCCATACAATGGCGTAATGAAACCAAAGTGCTTGATGTTAATTTGGCTTAATGCGATTTGGAATCAGTTAAGAAGCAGTAGTGTGCATCCCGATTTTGACAGCTCTGTTGTAAGAGGTGTGCGATAAGGGCGGTAAAGGGTTAAGGGGGAGGGGCTTAAGAGGCGCAGCAGCGCATGGTTGCGCTTTTAACTGCTTCTGATCGTTGCGGTTGAGCGAGTCGAGAGAGGGCGAAAGATAGAGAGAGATCTGCAAAGATCGATAAAAAAGATAGAACATAAAGTTGGGGGCGCAACAACAACAGCAACAACAACAACACGAATTGTTGTTAGTTTGATCGTAAATAAGCGTTGAAAACTTTATAAATACGCCATCGCATAAACTTGGCCAAACAACAAACGTTCGGGTTCGTGTTTTTGGCGTGTTTACGAGGCGGCAACCACAATGGTGGTCACGATCAAAAGCGGTCAAGACGACAACGACAACAACAACTGCAACTGCAACAACTAACGGCGGTGGCTCATTGTCGTGTGACAATCGCCAAACCGAACCGCTCCGAACGAGAACGAGAATCGTGGGCAGCTGAATCCAAATCCATGTCGCCATTGTGGCTGCCGCTCTGTGACATTCCAAAGTTCTCGCAAGCTTAAATACTATAAATACTTATATTTATAAGGCTAAGAATAAGTTTTCTGTGACTTTTATAGACTTCAAAAGTATCCTAGCGTTGAGAGTGGGTGGCAAGAAATTGTGTTTATATAAGGAAAAGAGTATAGGAAAGTAGTTAAGAACATGTATTAAGTGGAAGATGTTGATATATGCTCGACTTGAAGACATGCTCTAAATATCTGTATCCGAGACATACTTACATCGACATACTTTGCAATTACTTTTTTTATTTATTTATTTTTTTATTTAATTTTTTTTTTATTTATTTTTTTTTAATATATTTTTTTTTTTATTTATTTTTTTTTATTTATTTATTTTTTTTATTTGTTTTTTTATTTTTATTTGTTTTTTTATTTTTATTTTTTTTTTATTATTTATTTATTTTTTTTTAATAAGTTAAATCTAAAATACAATACTAAACATAATAATAGTTTTAACGAGCACTAGCTGCTAGGGCCTTCGACTTACTGTTCAAATATTTATGGGAGTTCCTTAGAAACAAAAAAAAAACACTTCTTCGTATCATTCACAATACATTATACCCCACTCTACTCTACATCGACTAAAGGGTATTCCTTATGGCATAACTCTTGCTTGCATTGTCATAATTATTAATAAGCTTTTGTGTGTGCGCGCATTTGAATTGTGGTCAAGACAAGTGCAATGCATGGCGGCATTTTAAGGTCTTTTGATGTTGACCGACATTTGTTGTTAACTGCATAAAAGCTGATTTGTCATGAGAGTGGGCGGGGGCGGGGGCAGGCAGCCAAAGCTGCTCCAACTGTCACTAAAGATGCTTTTTGCTTTAGTTACAGTTGCAGCAAGTTGTTCTAATTGCTGCAGCTGCCACCAGCGTTGATTGCTGTCACACATACACACATATAAGGATGCCCCTTAGCAAATGCAACTGCTGCAACACTGAGTGCAAAACTTATCTCTTCTCAACTTCTTCTTCTGTTCGCAGTTTCTCATTTAAATCACACATTTGTTCGCGTCATCATCCACACACACACACACATTCATATTCATAGACACAGTTACAGATTGAGATCTGCATCTGTTTTCTGGCCAATAGCTGGCAGCTAATTTCGTTGGCAAAAATTAACTCTCGAGCGTAATTTTTCATTTCTTGGAAAATGACTTTTTCCTACAGACAATTCGCCTGCCCCTGCCTGCCTGCCCCCTTTTGTAGCACAGATATTAGAACATTTTGCGTTCGTTGTTCAACTTTCTATGCATGTGTGTGTGTGTGGTTGTGCGCATACATATGTAAATATTGGCTTAAGTTATATCATTTTGCAAAAATCTTTCGTGGCCAGCGAAGCAGGCAACATAAATGGCAACGGCTTCCCCTCCCCTCCCCGCCCCCCTAAAAATGCGGAAGTTTGAAACAAACAACAAAACATAGAGAAAGTTCTGTGGCACATTCACAGCGAAAAACTCTTTGCAACATTTGCAACTGTCAACGCGACAACGGCAATTCTTGTTTTGCCACAATTTTTTTTTGGTTTTGTTTCTTGCCAATTTGGACTAGGGCCAATAATAATGATGACGATGATGATGATGATGCTGCTGCTGTCGCTAAATGAACGAAGATTCCTATTATTAATGTTGCTTAAAACACGCAACTAATTATAAGTAGCATATTTACAAAGTTTAAATAGATTTGAAAGCATTGAAGACTTATTTTGTTCAAAGTTTTGTCACATTTGAAAATCAAATTCTTCAACTCTTCACTTATTTTCTTATTGCCACTGCCAAGAACTTGCCACAAACATTTACATATATATCCTTTTACCCACGCTTTGGAAAACAAAACCTTGAAGCATTATTTCATTCGTGTGGCAATTGGGCAAAAAAAGAAACAAACAAATGGTTAAACACTCAGGTTAGATGAATGCCAAGTTGCATGCCGCATGCTGCATTGCCTGCCTGCCCCAGCTGTCAATGACATGAATTGCTAACCACCATACTACATACTACTTGCAACAGCAACCTTAAAGCCACAAGCCATAGTCAAAGCCAAAGTTAAAGCCAAATTCGTTGCCGTGTCCGTTTGGGCCACATGTGCTGTGTGCGCCGCCAAATCAAAACGTCAAATTATAATTGTCTACGAGTTGTTCTGCCTCTTTTTTTTTTTTTTTTTTTTTGTGTGTCTTTGGCACGAGCAAAAGAAACAGTTAGAGCGCACGACGGCTTCAAATGCAACCAAGCCCACCAACAACAACAAGAAACATAAAACCAACAAAGTAACTACATGTAGGAAAGGGTTGTTGCAACTGTAGACGAATATAAAATACCCTTAAGGAGCTTCACAGCATGAAAATCAAAGGTTTGGTCAATTGAAGCCATCAACATGTGCTAAAAGTTATCGATTGAAGTCAAGCATGCAGACTTATCGATGATAATCGATACTTTTATGATATTTATGATAAAATTTTAAGGCCTGGCATCTAATTCTCAAACTAGAGCCTGTTTACCATCGTTTTAACTTTGCCTTCTTCACATAACCCATATACTCCTTAACAAAATCAACTGTATAGTGTATTATAAAGCTTAGACATACGCCCACGCGCAGCTTGGCGTTTGTTTGGCGGCAGGAAACCCAAACTCAAACTCAAACCCAAACTCAAGCTCGAAATTCAAACTCAAAGTCAAGTCAAATGCGCCCAAGCGCAACGGGGGCGCGCCACAGGCGCAGAGACTTGTGTAGACTGCAGACTTCGACTGTAGACTAGTCTTCTGTGTAAGTACTGGCATTGGATTCGCATGTGTGCTAGCCCTCTAGCCCCCTCCCCCCTCCCTCCCCACCCTCTCTGTCGTCTTGTTCATTTTATGCCATTCGATTGGCAATTGCTTGAGATTCTTTAACTGGGTTATGCCGAGGTCAGTTTCCGAGTTTCTTTTTCTCTTTTATTTTTTCAAGTACTGTCGCTTAAGTAGAGAATGACTAACTGCCTCTCCACACCCCCCGCGCCAGTCTCTCCCCTCTCTCTCTCTCGCTCGCGTCGCGTCGTCAAACTGTCTGCAAACTGTTTTTGTCGATTGGCAATTAGCTTCGTATCGCGCTGCCTGCCACACACAAAGTTCCCCCCCTTCACCCCCCTCGAAAAAAACCAATTCTACAGTTTGCTTGGAAAACTCAAACTTAACTGAAATGAACTCGACAACTCTGGCTCTGGTGAGTGCTTCAAGAGCTCGATTGTTCAATTTTCGGTTAATTGGTTCTGATTGTTTTCGAGGCGTGTGCTTTTCTAGCCTCCCCCCTCGCTCTCCCTCTGCCCACCACTTGACCCAAACACAGTTTACTTTTATAAGGAATTTTTGTTGTACAATCATGATTTTTTCTATGCAATTCGAATACTTTGTATCATAATAGATCTTTGTGGATATTTTTCTTGATTTATATTTGTTTCGTGCTCTTTCGATTGGGGTTTTGCCTTCACTTTGATCTAAGTAGAAATGTGTACTAAAGGTTTTTTATAGGGTATTTTTCTAATCGTATTCTCTAAAGTTTCTTTTGCAAAACTTAAATATATAATTGGTTGTCGTTGTTGTTGTTTTCTTTCGTTTGTTCTTCGCAAATTATATATTTTAGTTTCGCGATTAGTTAACTCAAACTCTAAATTCTAAATAATACTATATAATTATATACTAAATTAATTCTTTTTTCTCTTCTTTGTCATTGCAGGTAAGCCCAAATGATGAATGAAGCTGATTTGTAAGTCATAATTGGGTTAAGGGAAGGCTGGAGGGTATCGCCTGGCTGGGTGGTGAAGGGTGAACATGTAAAACAACAGCTAATTATCGCCAATAAGCTGACAGGCTGACGGTTTGCCTTTTGTAAGATGTGGGTGTGACCCACGCGTCGTTATAGTTGTTGTTGTTGTTGCATGCAAAGTAAGTGCAGCGCCCACACAACAACAACAACAACAATGTTAACATCAACAACAATTGCTGGCTAACAAGTTGATGCAGTTTCATCAACATCGTGCCGCTGGCAATTATACATTTCAGTCAGCAATAAATTAATTAAATGGAAAATCGTGCAACGTCTTTTTGTCTCTTGTTGTTGTTGTTGTTGTTGTTGGCCAAGTTCTTAAGTTGCCGACAAAAGACTCGCCGAGCTTTAAATGTATGTAATTTTAATTGCTCAACTGCCAAATATGGCAACAACAACAACAGCAACAGCAACTGTTGCTGCTGTTATTTTTTTCATGGTAATCTTTTTGTTGCTTTAAGCATAGACAACCCTGTCTTAAGACTTTTGTTGCTAGCAACCTTTCCTTTTGTCAGCATTTGTTGCTCTAAGCACAGACAGCCCTGTCTTAATCTTTTTTTTTTGCTCTAAGCACAGACAACCCTGTCTTAATCTTTTTGTTGCTCTAAACACAGACAGCCCTGTCTTAAGCTTTATTGCTAGCATCACCCTTATGTCAACATTTGTTTCTCTAAACACAGACAACCCTGTCTTAATCTTTTTGTTGCTCTAAATACAGGCAACCCTGTCTTCATCCTTTTGTCAACATTTGTTGCTAGAGTTTTGCAAGTTTCATCGACTTTAATGCAATTAAGCTACAGATTTTAAACATTCCATTCATTGTGCACGCCATAAGCTGAAGAGCCATATTCATATATTTAATTACCCGCCTCAACACTCGAGTAAAATAAAAGCACACTCGAAACAAACAAACAAACAGGTCGCTCTTTTGTTTGTGCCTTTTTGTTTTTTTTTTCGTTGCATGCTTTGTGCATGCCAAAATTGAGGGGGGGAGGGGTGCCGTTGGTCAGTTCGTTGTGGGCAGTTTTTGTATGCCTCAAACGAACGTTGAGTTGAGTGATGGACAGATGGACGTGCGGACTGATTGACGGCCGGACTGACTGACTGACATGCCCATTTCATGAATGCCACAGTGTGTAAGCGAGTGTGTGTGTGTGTGTAAGTGCTTGTGATAATGTGAGTATACATATATGTTCCCTTACAACCCTTTTCTCAAAAGCTTTGAAAATGATTTTTTTTTGGCCTCAAACTCATTTTAAGTCTTTTATTGCCATTTGTTTAGCTTCGTTGCCTAAGAACATAAATGCTTCATCGTTCCTTCCTTTTCATACATTACTGTTGGCATTACAGGGCATTTGCCTAGTCGTATATTCCTCAACAAAGAACTCAGTTTTTTTTTTTGCAATTTGTTTATATTACATGTCGCCCAGTTGTTTGTTGTTGTATATGCTGCACGGTCAAAGCACACAAGCGTGGGGCTGTGGGGCAACACCAACTGACAACTTGAATCAGCTTCAAAGGCAAATGCCGCTCAACCGACCGACTGACAGACAGACATACCGACAGAGATGCCACGCCCTGGAAATGGACAGCATGGAGCTTTTTGGGTAATTGGAGCACACAGCTGAAAGAAGTTTTTTTGTGGGTGTTGACACAAAAGTGTTTTTGCCACGCATGAAGCACAAAGGCGGCGGCACAAGCGGGGGTTGAGCGGATAGCTAATTGTTGCCAGAAGACAGTCGCCGCATATTTGAGCAGAGCATGTTTCAAGCATGACTTCATCTTGACCTCGACGTCGAGCAGCAGCAGCAGCAACAGACGCCAGCAGGCAACCCACACACCAAAAATATATATATATGTGTGTGCAGACAGTTTGTCTGCGACGACGACAACAACAACAGACTGTGGCGTCGGCGCATTAAAAGCTATTTTTATTGATGAAGCGCAACGCAACGGCTTGGCAACATTGTTAAGCAGCTGAGCAACAATGTTGACGTTGAGCGACACTTTCTCAGCCAAGTGTGGCAACAATGTTGCTGTTTAATTGCAAATGACAGCGACCGGCCTCTCTCCCTCTCTCTTGCGCTCTCGCTCTTTGTGCTAATGACAATGACAAACGGCCCTGCAATTGATTCGCGGCGACGTTGTTGTTGTTGTTGCTGCTGCTATTGCACTCTTTGTGTGTGGTCTGTGCGAACTTTTTTCTTTTTTTCTTTTATATTTATCAACGCTCGCCATTTAAGCTTGAGTGCCTTTTCTAATTCACACTTTTTTTCTTCGTTTTGTTATTGTTGTTGTTCAGTCATTCGTTCGTTCGTTCGGTCTGCATGTGACGACGTTTGCGCTTTTTTTTGTATGATGAGAAGACCACACACGGAGCTAGATCGCCGCGGTCTAGGCAAAACTCCAGACATTTGTCGGACGTGATGAATGGAGCCAGGCAGCAGTCATCGCTTAACGCTTAACGCTCTACGCACAGCGTCATCCCCATTCGCCATCATCGTCGTCATCGTCGTCATTATCAACATGAACATCATAAACTGTCCACTACACAGTTCTTTCGTTCGTTCGTTCGTCACACGAACCCGTTGCTGTTGTTGTTCTTGTTGTTGTTGTCAGCTTTGTGTGACTTTGTCGCCGCCGCTTGTCATCGTTAGCAATCGACATTGCCATCGTCGTCGTCGTCGTCGTCTCACCTTTTTTTTGCGTTCGGCACTCGTTTAGTTTGCAAATGAGCTTTGCTTCAAAAGCTCAGTCATGCGATTGACAGTAGGCGGCATTTGCTGCACACGTCGCATTGCATAGGAATGTGAGCGCATCGCAAAAACTAAAAACTAAAAACAAATAAGCATAAGCTTTTGCTAACTGTGCTTGTGCTCTTCTTCTTCTTCTTGTTTGCATTAAAAACTTTTTAAGTTTAGTTTTTGTGGTTGATTGCCCAAAATCTGTATATGATCTGTGGGAATAGTTTTGCTATCTGTTTGTCAACAGCTTTAGAACGAAGCTTTAATACACTTTCTAGCTTGAAAGCAGCTATAAAAATATAGTCTTAGAAAAAGTCTCCAACTAACCTTCAATTCAAGCTATTCCCTCTCTCTAAACACAGAGCATACAATACTGTTTTTGGTTAGATTGTTGTTGCTTCGCATTCCAAGCTTTAAAAGCAACCTAGAGAGAGAGAGGGGGAGGTGGGAAAATGGCAAATGGAACTCCTCTAATGACAGAGTACCCCTTATAAGTCTCTGTCTCTGGTCTCTGTTCGTCTATAAGAGCATTTTGAATTTGAATTTGTTGTTGTGTTGAATTTGCTTGAAGTTGAATCTTGGCATAATCGGAGCGGTATTCCCGGAATTACAGTTGTTGTTGTCGTCGTCGTCGACGTCGACGTTTTGTGGCTTTTGTTTTCATACCGTAGCGTCGTCTGGAGCGGCATTTGTGGCTTTTGTTGTGAATTGAATTTCTTCTTGGCTGCTGTTGCTGCTGGCACAGCACAAAAACAAAAACAAAAAAACTGAACCAAAACATAAACAACAAGCTAGAATAGAAGAAGAAGCCATCATGATGATGATGATGGGGATGATGATATTATTTAATAATAATAATAATACATGGCAAAAACAATGCCAAATGGCCACGCACAAATGTGTAAGAGAGAAAGAGAGGGAGAGCGCTGCTTTAAGAGCTCTTTCTAGGAATTTTGGAGGACAGACGCCGCCATTCATTCATAGCGTCGATTGAATTACAGCGCCAAAGCCTTTGGGGGGAAGCGGGAAAGTTAGAGAGAGAGAGGAGGAGGAGGCGGAGTAACTGCTTCAAATTTCGCAGAAGGATCTTCCCAGATACCGCATATACACATAGTTCGCAGAAGTATGGTATATTGCTTCACTGTACTCTCGAGTCCAATTCATTATTCCCAGAAGACACTAAACACAAGCCGCAAGCGTTAGCCGCCTACTGTACGCCCCTGAAAAACTATCTATTCTCTATCCCTTGAATCATAAATTACAATTTGTGTGCCTACAAATGTCAACCTACTCTCTCTCTCTCTTTCTGTCTCTGTTCATCATCGTGTGGGTCATTTTGATGTCGTCTCTGAAAATTTATTGTATAAATTTAGAAATATGTTTGGAGAAAGAAACTGCAGCAACATAAAAATGAAAAGTGTATCAGAGACCCAGATCTATGATATATGGGCATGATAAAATCAAATCTAATTATGAACATATTGTATAGGGTATTATAAACCTGTTATGATTAATAGATAAAGCTATTTAGTAAGGGTTTATAGGTTAATGTCTTAGAGGATGAACAATATTAAGATGGTAGATGATTTTATTTAGTTAAGATCGTAATGGATAAACATTTTATTTATTTATTTAATTGTTAAAGAGAATTTATTCTAAATAACAATTTATTTTAAAGCCAGAGCAGCAAAGGCCTTCAGGCAGATGGATAAACAACACTACATATTTTGAAGGAATTTATATAGATTGAAACATAATCAAATCTTTCCCAACTCTATCTTTATCAAGGGTATTTCATCTTCTGTATGCCATCGATAGCAAAAAACTCAATTCTTTTCTGTGTTTTTTGGTCTTTGTTCGAATCGTAAAAATCAAAAATGTGTCAAAAATGCAGGCAGCCGTTTTTCAAAACACCTCTGCAAATGTGTCCATAGATACATTTTGTCAAAATCGAATTCAGTTTCATTCGGATTTATGTGTTTTTTATGTCACCTTTTATTTCCAAACATTATGCTAATCAGCCTCCCACATGGCCAGACAGACGAGAAAGACCCACAAAAATCTCAAACTTGTCTAGCCAAAAAAAATTACATAAAAAAAAAGTAAATGTGAACCAGAAAAAGAACCAATATGTTGATAATTTTGACTTGTTTGCGCTCCATTTGGTTGCTGCTTGTCTGTGTGTGTGTGTGTGTCGATCTCTGTGTCTTCATTTGTGTATGGCAAATGTATTTATTATTTATTAATAGACTCGCGTAATTTGTAGTGACAAGTTGGCATCTCATTAAAACCAAATTAGTAGACACGGCCAATACAGCTTTTTTTTGTATATTATGAACTCAATGTTATTTCGCTGTTTGTTAAGGCCAAGACTTGAGAAGCTGTTAAGAGTTAACTGACCATAAAGTTTATGCAGTTGCTGTTTTTTTTGTTTTTTTGGCCATTAACAGACTGTTTATAACCACATTCAACTTTATTTAAGAACTTTTGATATTAAGTGTTGTATGGTATATGGTTTAGAGCATGCTGTAAAGTTCTTTTTTGCTATTTATGATGTCCGTTTTATGTTGATTTAGTAGCCAACAAATTTACTTAAACGTATCATCATACATTTTCTGATCCTTACTTTGTAGCTTTGTGAGTCAAAACTTTCGATAGTCAGAACTTGGCCGAAATTTAACCGATTTTCAAATGTAATACACCAAAAGACTTGTATTGAGCTCCAGAATAATAATAAATTGAAATCTGGAAACTTTATTTTTACAAGATTTTTATGTCAAATTTTTGTGACCAATAATCGACTTGTGAGTTTGTCAAAACTTCCGATTGCCATAACTTCATCAAAACTCAACCGATTGTCAAATGTAATAAACCAAAAGACTTGTATTTAACTTTAAATTAATACTGCATTTAAATCTAGAAACTTAATTTTTACAAGATTTTGATGTCAAATTTTTGTGACCAATAATCGACTTGGGAGTGAAACCGAACTTTCGATTGCCACAACTTCATCAAAATTATTCCGATTTTCATATGCAATAAAAGTCTTGTTTTACGCTCTAGATTAACCCGAAATTTAAATAAATACGAAATAAAGAAAGTTCATTTTTACTCGATTTTCATGTCAAGTTTTTGTGACCAGTAATCGATTTGGGACGTGGAACAGAGCTTCCGACTGCCATAACTTCATCAAAACTCAACTGATTTTCTAATGTAATACCTCGAAAGTCTTGTATTGAGCTCTAGAATAAATCTGCATTTAAATCTAAAAACGCGATTCTTAGTCGATTCGCGTCCCCAAAACTCGTGACAAAAAATGTACTTGAAAGTTGGTCGAAACTTTAAATGGCCATAACTTCTTCAAAACTCAACCGATTTTCAAATATTATACATAAAAAATTTTGGTTCGAGCTCTTATATAAAACTCCATTAAAATCTTAAATCGAAATTTTTACTTAATTTTCGTCCCATGAAAATGTCACAAAAAATCAACATGGGAGTTTGAAAAAACATTTGATTGGGTTTTTCATTATGTTTTCCAGGCATAATAAACTCTACTAAACCATCAACTCTTTATATGCACCATAAAACCATAACTCATAATCACACACACACACAGAAAACACAACCCACACACACAAACACCTGCTCTCTTTGTGAGATCAGATCGGAAAGTTGTTGAAGGTGTTAATGATAGATAGATAGTTGGCATTGTTGCTGTTGCATGCCTCGATGAGTCTTTTGAAGTTGTCGCTGCCGTTTGCTGGGCGTGTCGTCATGTGTGTGTGTGCATCAGGTGCCACTAGATTATTAACGGCAAAAAAAAAAGAAAAACAGGAAAAATAGCTATAATAATAATAATAGGTTGGGGGAGTTAAAGGGCAGCGACGAGACGCCAACGCAGACATCAGCAGCAGCTGCAACATAGTGTGAAAGAGAGAGAATAGAAAGAGGGGCAGGTAGAGAAGGAGACAAATGCAATGCCACATAAATAAGCATAAAGCAAAAGCAAAAGGCAATGAGCGCAAAAACTGAAAGAAATAAAGAAAAACAGAAACAGAAAAAAAATTGTCTTTTATGATGTTGAATGTTCGCGTTTTGGCTGCAATTCTGTATTGCACTTCTCCCTGCCTCTCACCCTCACCCTCTCTCTCTTTCTCATTTTGTTTTTGCAGTTGAAGTTGAAGTTGGAGTTGGTTTCCTGCACACACACACACACACACACACACAAAAAGGGCGTGTGTGTGGTGGGGGCAACAAGGAGGCGGTGTGGGGCACTTAAAGGTGCAGCGCGTGTGCCAAACGCACAAGCGAAAGGGCAGCACACTGCAGAGAGGGGGTGGGAGGTAGGAGAGTGCGGGCATGCTTTGCTCTTGCTTGCAGGTAGAGAGTAAAATAAGCGGAAAGCGCACAAAACACAATGTTGTGCAAAGAACGTTGAACTCGAAAAAACTTGCCGCTGCACTGGAGTAGAGTATTACAAAAGTGTATGTGTGTGTGTGTGTGTGTGTGTGTGTGTCGGAGTGAGTCAGGGCATGAGTTACAACGGAGTGTGTTAAAGGGAGTTGTGAGTGTGTGTACACTGGAAAAAACTAAACCAATAAAGGGGGTTTTTCGTTATAATCAGATCTGCTAAGTTCTAATGAGTTTCCTGACTTATCGATATTAATCGATTGACGATTAGTTATAGATGTTCACCTGAAATTAAGGGGGTTAGTCGAAATTTTCAATAATAATACACATTTTCAGATCTGTTAAGTTCTTATGAGGTTTCCCGACTTATCGATATTTATCGATTAACGATCAGTTATAGCTCTTAAAGCTGGAAGTTGGCTTTTAACTTACTTCTTAGTAAATCATAAATCTGTTTAGGTGTCGAAAAGTTTGAATAACCGATAAAAATCTATCGGAAAATATCTTTAAGTTCATTTTGGCCGTGCTTTCATCATATGTTAATCTGTGTATTACTCCCATTTTCTTCTTGTGTACAAGTAGTGAGAGTTTAAAGAGCTAGACAAGTGAAAAAACGGGAGTCGAGTCGAGTGTACACGGATATGTTTATATGATTTTTTTCATAATTTTTCATTTTCACGCACTGCTGGGACATTTGGAACAAAAAAAGAAAACAGGAGAAATACGCTCGTGCAGATTTGTTGCAGCCTCTTTCTACCCTCCCTCACACACACATACACACACACTGCACTTAGCGTAATTAGGGGGCAACGCAACGGGGCAAAACTGAAACTCAAACCCAAGTGCCCTGCAGGCAACAGTTTGACATTCACTGTTAGCCAGCTTTAAAAACGAAAAGGCGAATCGAATACTCAATACCAATTCACGCACAACAACAACAAAAATACACACACACAACCAGAGTAAAACCGTTGTTGGCTGTCATAACTTGAGGATAATGCGGCCTGAAACCATTTTGTTTGTAATTGGCTTAAGAGTCTCTAATTCCAAATGCATTTATTATTTCGACATGGCCAGCAACAACAGCAGAGATGAGCAGCAGGCAGACAACAACAACAACAACAACCACAGGCAGCAGTTGTAGTTGCAGTTGCAACTTGCAGATAAAGATGAAAGATGGAGATGGATGCTGCATGTTGTGCATGTTTGTGGATATGCTGCAGTTCTGAATCCAAGTTCCGCTGACACGCAAAGCAGCCTCGAAATGTTTTAGCCGTGGCTTACAGGGAGAGAGATAGAGGGAGAGAGAGAAAGGGGGAGAGAGCGAGAGAGAGAGAGAGAGAGAGGAAGATAGGAAGGGCTAGAACTCGTTTTATCGTTTCTTTTCTTTTGTTTTTGGGCTCCAATTTTTATACTCTGATTTACAATATGAAAAGTGCGGCATGAAATTTACTTTTAGGATAAGTGAGATCATATAAAAATGGTTTAAAAAAAAAATTAAGATTTTTTTATGCTGGTTCTCACAGAAATCTAGCTGAAAATCAAGTTGAGAAGCGTCAAAAACTTTTAGAATATCTTTCTTAACTAGATTTTGGGAAAAGTTCTAGAGATAACCTTTGCTTATAAAGGTCTTAGATAACTTTTTAATACAATATCATAAAGATACTACTCCTTTTAATCCCCCTTTGCCTCTTCTTAAGCTTTCTTTAGGGCATCTTCAAGTTGTTCAATAATTTTCGTTAAAAATCATTCTTAACTTCTTATTTGTTTCTGATTTCTTGGCTGTAACTCTTTTTTTTTGTTTTTGCTTTTCGCATTCATTTTAAATTGCGCCTTTTGCGCGATTTTTGTCTTTGTCTTGGCCACATTTAAACATTCGTTGGATTTTTATTGCTGTTCGTTTCGTTTCGTTTCGTTTTTTCTCGAGGACGTTGCCTGAAAACCAGATTTGAGCTGAGTTTGAATCTGGTTTGCCTTGATGGAGACGGCAACGGCGCTGTGCTTGGAGCCAACTATATATGTACATATATATGTATGTGTGCCTTGCCTTGCCTCCACAGACAGCATCTGCGGCATTTCAAGGTCTGACTCAGCAACAACAAGGAAGGAAACGGCAAAGAAATCGCGTCGCGTCGCGTCGCGACGACGTTGCACCCTTTTGTGGAACGCGCACGTCTGAGTCTCTGTCTCCGTCTGTCTGTCTGTGTCTCGACGATGTGGCAGGCAACTGAGCCACATTCCAGTTATGGCATGGCCTTTGCCTTTGCTTTGCCCAGACACACCTAGTTTTTGTTGGCCATTACAAAATGAGCTTGAAAAAAGGGTATGAAAGGTTGTGCAATTGTTGGGGAAGTGATTACCCATAGCATATAACTATAATCAGCATGATGAGACTAGTTAGTTAGTTCTCTAGTTCACAAATTTAATTTTTTTTATATAAAAACTTTTAATTTTTTATTATTTAACTACAGTTTAAAATGACTCAACCTCTTTCATAATTAAAGGTCTGGAGTCTGTTGTTGAGAATTCTTGTGAAGCCTGCGTCTTTTCTTGTCTTCTTTTGTTTATCCCGTTCTCCTGTCTTCTGGCCAAGTTATTGAACTTTAGCGCGTACTCAAACTTTCAGGCTTTGACCCTTTTGAGCCACAGTTGTTGTTAATCACACATGGTTTGGCCTGCACCCAACACACACACACACACACACACACATACACACACACACTCACACACACACACGCACATACTCATATCAAATATCAGTTATCCCCTTGCCGGTCTTTTTTTTTTAGTTGTTTGTTTGTTTTCGTTCCCCATTCTCTTCATCCAGTTTGGTCACTTCAAAGGCGGCCGCGAGCCGTTTGACATTACACAAACACACACACACAGTGAGTACAAAAAGTCAACAACAAAGCGAGCGCAATATAATTTAGTTTGATTTACCCCACCAAAACAAGGGACACACCCCTGCCCCCGCTTCTTTACACCCCTTTTAAGCCACTCTTATGCTATTCTTTTTGTTTTTGCAAAAAGTAAAGTATTTAAATTATAAAAACGGGGCAGAAAAACATCAAAGCAAAGTTGGCGCTGTCAATGAACCACGCCTCCCCCCCGCCCCCTGCCCTTTCGCGCAGCTTGAATTACGTGCTAGGCGAAAAGAAGAAGAAGAAAAGGGCCACTTGAGCGTGGCCAAGCCAAGAGTCCTTTGTAGTGGCACCGAAAAAGGGTTTCAATTACTTGAAAAAAAAAAAAACTGAAGTTGAAGTTGAAAAACAAAAGCCGACTCGACTCGAGTCTCTCTTGGACAGCTGGCGCCTAAGTGCCACATGGAAAGGGGGCTAAAAGGGGAGGGGGAGTGAATGCATGAACTGCATTTAGTGGCGAAAATTCTATTGACCATTTCAGCTAAAGCTTTTGGCGCCAGCCAGCAAGCAGATCGCCATTAAAAATTATTGTAATTATGCCTGACGCCTAGAAAAGGTGCCACACAAAAATGCGCACACCCCCTCCCCCCCTCCCCCCACAATGCGGCCCTCAGTGCAGCGCACTTTTTAATGTGCCCAAAGTCCAAAACGCAAAATCCAAATTGGCATTCGCGAGGCAGAGTCAAAAGCAGCAGCAGCAAAAATGCAATGAAATCAAATGCGATGCGTTGTTGAAAACATTTTCTATGCCATGCCCCATTTGACGCATGAAATGCCATGCCGCTCTCTCAAGTGCTACTTCTGTTGCCACACATACATGCACACTCATATGGCATAACTCATACGCAGCGTGTGACGGTTAGCAGGCCAAGCCATAACAACAACAACAAGAACCTAAAAGTACAACGATTGAATTGATGGCGGAGAGGCGGGGAGGAGTGAAAGACGATGATTGTTATATGTGCAGTAGAAAATAATGAAAACTGTGTTCGAGTGTAGGACGAATAAAAATGTCAAATGAATAGTTGTTGCAAAACTCATTTCAGTCTGGGATAAGTTTTTAACTAACTTTCTGAGAATTGCATGGTTTTTTCTAAGAATTAACTTTTTTGTTTAGGGTATAATAACTTGTATAAGGCATTTCGACTTGGAGAAAAGATTTTTGACTATTTTTTGAGCTTAACTTGGGTTTAGAGACTTAAATTAACCGCTACATTCAACATTTTGATAGGTATTTTGATATATTTACGATCACCACTTGGCTAAAAGTTAATCTAAGTCAAGTGAATAGTTGTTGCAAAACTGTTTTCAGTGTTGGTTAAGTTAAATTCTAATTCTTTCTGAGAACTGCATAGATTTTTCTAAGAATTAATTTATTTGTTTAAGGTATAATAACTCGTACTATACGTCATTGCGACTTTGAGACAAAATTTTCGTTATTTTTTGAGCTTAACTTGGGATTATAAACTAAAATTAACCACAACATTCAACATTTTGATAGGTATTTTGAGCTTTTCACTCTCATAACTTGGCCAAAAGTTAATAATAGCAGAGTTGAACTCATTCTTTGTGACTTTTGTTGTAGTAGAATCTTCAAAATATTTATTTTATTTATTTATAATTTTAGTCTTAATATTTAATATTAAATCTAAGACAAGTTTATTTTAGCTAAGAGTCCTAGAAACGTGATCTTCAACTCTAAATCTTCAATATATATCTTTACAATTTCTTATCATTACTCATCTTCAACTATCTATACCAAAAACTTAAAATTACTCTCATTTATCATCTTTAATCTTTATCAAATATATGTATATATATTCTTCTCATGCAACACAATGTAAACGTTTCATTTGATGATCGCTTTAAATGGATTACAAACTGTCCGTTTAGTCACGACATTTGTCACGTGCCAATCGCTCAATCACAAAATTGTTGTTACCCCCCACTCCACTCCCCACTCTTCACTCTCCATTGTGTGCTGTGCAACTAAACGTTGCAATATTTTTTCTTTTCTTTTTTTTCGGCCATATTTCAACTGGCTGAATTTGGCCTTTAGGCTGTGCAACTACCGTTTTTAACTAGCTGAACTGAACTGCCTCTCCTCCCTCTCTCCTCTCTCGTCTCTTCTGTCTGGCAACGCGCGCGCCCGCCTCCCACAGTCAATCAGTCTGTGGCGCGCATCTTTAGCCGCAAGCACAATTTTGGCTACTGCAGTTGCAGTTGCAGTTGCAGCAGCATCGGGAGGCAGTTGTCAGTTGAGGCTGCAATCGCGGCAACGTGGCAATTAACTCTTTGATGGATTTACTGCGTTGCGTTGCGCGTCTCACCTATTGTTGTTGTTGTTTCTGCCTCTCTTGACTATTAAATATGGCCACGAAATGCGTTTTTTCGACGGCAGCGGATGCGTTTCGGGCTGAAACTGCAACAACAACAGTAGAACACAGTAGAAAACTTAAACATTCGCGACTCCACAATTATAAAATAACCATCATTTATAATGGTCCTCATCGTCGGCGTCGTCGTCGTCGTAGACTTTGCCGCCGGCTTGGAATATTCAATGCGAACGGAAATGCAACGACTGCAACAGTAGCAGCAATAACAACAACAAATGCAAGAACAACAAGTACACTAAGAAAAACTGATTGAAGAAGGGCACAGACAAGAGAATAAACTTTATCTCATCTAACTTTAGATGGATTCTAAATAAATTACAAAAAAAAAAAAAAAAAAAAAAAAATGCATAAATAAATAGATTCTAAATAAATTATTAAAAAAAAAAATAATAATAATAATAATAATTCTTACTTCTAACTAAAAAATTAAATCTCCTTTAATTTCTGCATTTTCTCTATTCAAAACACTTTCCTACTACCCATTTTCTTGCTGTGTATGCGAACTGCGTGTGGAATTGAAATATTCTGCCAACAATTTAGCGGCGCTTTTGGGCTCTGAACCGCTGCTGAGACGCCGCCAAATGTTGCCGCTGCCTCACACTCTCTGCTCTCTCAGTTGTTGTTGCTAGTAGTTTTCGCTGCCGGCTGCAGTTTTTCCGAGTCAGAGAAGCGTTTCAAATTACAGACACCAAATAAGCCGACGAATGCTTTAAGACTCTTTGTGGAGAGTTACGATCCCCCCCTCCCCACCTCTCTCTCTCCCCTCGTCGTCGTCATGCCTTTTCTGCCAACGCCAACGCCGACAATAAAATGCGTGGCAAAATGCAATTGAGAAATTAATTTCACCCATTCAGACATTCGCATTTGTGCTATAATTAAAACTAATTTGTGTATGCAACAACAACAACAACAACAACAGCTAGTGCAACAACTCTGCAACGCCCCAAACAGACACTTGGCTTTGTGGATGCCACAACAACGTTTGCTCAGTTTGCCGCCATGCAACAAATAATAATAAAAATCATCAAATCAAATTGAAAAGCAACATAAGCAAAAAAAAAACTCCTAAATTTATTATACCAAAACACGTAAGATAATAATTATGAGCAGATAATCCGATGCAGATTATATATAAAAAAAAAAGAAATTTGAATTTTATAGCCATCAACTAAACTAAACTAAGAAATTAAGATGTAATTCATACTTTTATACTTAAATTCAATTGTTTTGCAAAAAAGTTTCAAGTAGTTTCTGTTTATGGTTTTAGAACATGAAATTAAGCAAAAAACAAAAACGTTTAATTATTTAAAATGAGTTTACAGACCTTACAGCTTAATTATATACCACATAGACTTATAATCAAGCCCAGAACTAAAACAAACTCAAGTTTTAAAGCCATTAAAGTGGATGAAACATGTAATTCAATGGTTTTTTTATGATTCCAATTAGTTGTTTAATCATTTCATCAATACAGATACATTTCTATAGTTTTTACACAACTCCAACTGATATGCTTGAGAAGCTCAAGAGTCACTTGAATCGCTGTTAAAAACCCAATTAAAAACATTTAATAAAAAAAGCGAACTGTGTAAAAAAAACTGCAACCGAAATTCATGCCTCAAATTACGGCAAACAGAGAAGCTGGTTGTATAGTTTGGTTAGATGTGTGTGTGGCATGGAGTGAGGCAAGTAGTAGTAGTATATGTCGAACTGTTGCTCTACTGAGCCGTGCTAATGAGCGACCAGGATAGCCAGGATAGGCGATGGGCGATGGGTGGTTCAACTCCATTTCAGAGTCAGAGGCTGCAAAATGAAGTGCCAGAAATGTGAAGCGAAATTGCATAAACCACTCCACACAACAGCAGCAGCAGCGGCAACAGCAACTGCGGCAGCAAAATCAACTCGAGTGTAGCTTGAATGGGTGGGTGGTTCTAGGGTGGTTGCAACAACAACAACAACAACAACAAGGAGAGCAAGTAAAACATGGAACAAATTTAACATTTTTTATTTATTTCTCTGTTTTTTTTTTTGTAATGCAGTTGAGTTCATTAACATCAGAGCTTGCAAACAAGCGCAAAAAAAAAAAAGGACCTGGAGCAAAATTAAAATACTGCCAGGTGCCAGTGGCTGAAAAACTGTGGCAGCGCCAACAGCAACGCTTTAAAGAGGGGGTGGGTTTAAGCTGGAGTTGCTGCCATATCTACCCCAAGCAATGTTTAATCTAAATGACTTTATTACTTTTCTTGTTTTTTTTGCTCTCTTCTCATTTTGCACATTTTTTTTTTTGTTTGCATCTTCTTATGCTGCTTCTTCTTCTTCTGCTTGCCGTTCCACTCCAGTGCAAACTTTCATTTCAAATCCCGCAAGGATACAACGGGCACGAAATGCGGCAGAAAATCAGGAGAGAGGCATTACACAAACAACAAAAAAAAGGAGAGCAAAAGTATAAAAAATATAGAAGGATTGCAGGCAAAAGCAAATACATTGCAAAAAAAAAAAAGATTTAAGCAAGGCTTTCTGGGGTTTAAGGCACTAAGAGTTACCCTGTTGGAAAGGTTAAAACCTTCTATAATATCTAAAGTCATGAAAACTCTTGGGTTTAGCAAAAAATCTTGAACATTTAGGAGCGAACTTCTCACTTTTTCGGGATACTTTTAAGATGTTTTCTTTTTTAAAGAGCAAAAATTGTTTTCAAATCATCTTCTAAGCCACTTTTCATGTTTCTTCCCCCAATCTTGTTTTACAAGTTGAAGTTGATCTGAAATCTTTACTTCTCTAAACTCTATCTTTTAGGTTCAGCAACAAATCTTGAACATTTAGGATCAAACTTCTGACTTTTTCGGGATACTTTTGGGATATTTTCTTTCTTAACGAGCTAAAATTGACTTAAAATCGTTTTTTTCAACCTCTTTTCATGTTCCTTTTTAGCAATCTTGCTTTACGTAATGAAGTTCTCAGTCCTCTAAACTCCATCTCTTGTGTTCAGCAACAAATATTGAACATTTTGGGCCGAACTTTTCTCTTTCTCTTTATATTCTTAAGAAAGTTTGTCTTTACTAGATGCTATCCATTAAATATCACTCTTCTAAACCTATTTTCACATTCCTTACCCCATTAACTAATATGCCCTCTTTACAGTGTATTGCAGCATACAAAAAAGTAAAAGAATTGCAGCATACAGTTGAGTGTGTATTTTTTTTATACTGTTCGTTTCTTTTCTTTTTTTTATGCAACGGCATGTTATACGCGTATTTTTGCAAGCCACAATGCTGCTTGAAGTGCTGATGGGGGATGCTGATGGGGGGTGGTGGTGAAGAGGAGGGTTTGGGCGTGGCGTGACTCTGCATAGGATTTGGTTTGCCTTTAAATGCCAGCAAATTGCAATGCGCTACGAAAAATTTAATTAGACAACTGGAAAAAAAATAGAAATCATGGGGGAAAAGTTGCGGTTAAAGGATTTCTGGCTGCATAGCTGCATGAGGCATGCGGCATGTGGCATGGCGCTAAGGAGCATAGCTAAAGCCGAAGGATATTGTGAAGTGCGCATTGTGCATGTCGTTTCAAGGGTAAGCTTGGAGTTTTTTTTTTCGCCCAGCTATTGTTTGTTTGGGGCGCCCCAAAACAAGGGGCATATTAATTGCATTGCACACTTTCGGGTCCCTTGTTGGCCCCTCCCAACCACCCAAACCCCACTCAGCATTGTGTTACCCTATTATTAATGAATTAAACTTGACTTTCGGTTCGTTGCACGCCCGAAACCCCAACGAAAACGTTTTTTGCAAGGCTTAGACGAAGTTGAAAATACTCTAAAGATGGAAGAGTTTAGGGTATATGATAATTTTTCTTGACACATCTTAACACACTTTAACATCAAACTAAAAACTTCTTTACATTTTCTTTGCCGCGATTACGATCTCTCGACAGATATTAATCTCTTTAACATTCAACGTTCTGTGTTCCATGCAATTTTAATAACAAAGTAGATAGACCCGCTGGCTATATATGTACACACTGCCTGATTATCATAAGGCAGCCGTGAGGGTGGCGCAAAGAGTGTTGGCTTTAATGTTTTATTTTGTTTTTGGCATCGCTTGCAGTTACACAAGCAGGGAGAAGTTGAGGTTTCTTCTACTTCTTATTTGATTTGGACTCTTTTTTTTTGCACTTGCCTGCGGGTTTTTATATTGCGACATCAGCAGAGGCAGCAGCAAAGGGGTTCAATGACATTTTATGCTGCAGTCCGTGCCATAAACTGAGATTCCAGTTGTGTGTTTGGCTCACAGCACAATGACGCAACGACAACGAGCAGAACGACAACATCTTCTTGGTCACAGTCACGCCCAAAAAAAAAAAAAACAAAAACCCGCAGCATCAGTTTTTTTTGGTGTTTGCCATTTTCCCTGATCTAAGCAAACAGATTTCCCCCTTTTCTCTCTCTGGCTTTAATTAAGCCGCCTCACAATTAAGATGCCAAAACGGAACCCACATGATATTCTTTTTGCTCCTTGTTTAGCGTTGGCCAAATGGCTGCCGCGATCAGCTGGCTCATAAAGTTTGCTTTACGGTGACCATCTATGGTCATTTCTACGGCTCGGCAAATAAATCGCTGATCTCTAAAGAAGGACACAACACAACACAACACAACAAGCGATTTTCATAAATCGCTGTTCGCTTTATGGCATTTTTGTGCAAAGTTTTTGTTCTTAACATTTCTCTAACTGTACTCGGGAAAGCTTTGTGTGTTAACGCTGCTGCTGTTGCCAAACTGTATATTGAAGTGGAGAAGTGTGTGTTTGTGTGTTTGGGTAGGGTGTGTGTGTGTTTGGGGAGGGTGTGTGTAAGTGAGGTCAAGTATCGGTCAATTGTGGTGCGTTTTTTTTTTGTGCGATTTTGTTGAAGTTGCAAGTAACAATGCATGCTAAACAGCAACGAGTGGAGAGTAGAAAGTAGAAAAGAAATGACTATGAGATACCCTGTAACCCTACAAAACAAGTCCCAAACACCTTTCAAGGCAGCTTCTGTCTCTGAGTACCATAAACCTGCAGTCTCCAATTCATGTCAAACTGACAGTTTGAAGAACATTGTACAAACACTCAATGGGATACCCTGTAACCCCACAAAACAACTCCCAAAACACCTTTCAAGGCAGCTTTTGTCTCTTAGCAATGCAATACTACAGTCCCCAATGCATGTCAAACTGACAGTTTGATAAACATTGTACAAACACTCAATGGGATACCCTGTAACCCCACAAAACAAGTTTCAAATACATTTGAATGCTGCTTCTGTTTTTAGGTATAATAAACCTGAGTCTCCACTGCATGTCAAACTGACAGTTTGATGAACATTGCACAAACACTCAAACTGCAATTCCTTTTTATTTTTGCCTTCTCTCTCTTTTTTCCACTCTCAATCTATCTTTGTCTGTCTTCAGTGTCAGTCAAGTGCTTTTCACATATTCTCTGACATCTTTGGACTCTTGGTCAAAACTCAAGAATCTATAGCATATAGTATATGCTTGGAATAGACTTTGACGTTGGCGCAAAGCTGTCCAAGAGAAAACGCTTTGCCCTGCGGATGAAGGCGTGGCATTTAGTTGCAGTTCTCACAGGCTTCCTCTTCCTCTCTTCTGCCTCTCGATCCCCGTTAAGTTTTTTTCTAATTTTTTTGTTGTGCTTTTGCTTAAAGTTTTTAATTTAAATGACATGACATGGCCAAAGCAAACGTACAGCTCGGCAACTCTGGCGACACGCCCCATGCCACATTTGATGGGCAGTGGGCGTGGCGTTTATATGCGATCTCTATGCCAAAACGCCCCTAAAAAAGTTTTGCATTAGAAACGAAACGAACGAAAAAGAACAACAACTATATTGGAAGTTGAGCCTGGCGGTAAATTTACCGTTTAACTCTTCTTCTTCATCCAACTCCCATCCAATCGTCCTGTTCCCGTCTCCCTCTCTCGTTGTCATAAATCATAAATTTTGTAGCTGGCCCAATTGGCTTGGCCAATTATGCAGCAAACAAATGGCCCATAATGAAGGCCGGCCAAAAGCTTTGCAGCAACTGACAAAGTCAACATTTATCTTGCCTCCATAGCTGCAACAACAACAATGCATAAGGAAACTAATAATGACATGAAAAGTGTAGAGCATTCAGAGCTTGTCAGCTACAAAGTATACGTACAGTTTTGAATGCACTGCAAAAACGAACGTTAATTAAACGTGAATAACTGTTAATGAAAGAGAGGTCTATAGTGTAGAGTTATTAGCTTTTTAGGTATAAGATCTTGTATAAGAGTTGCTAAAACACTTATAAAATGATTTCACAGTGTTGTTTTCGATACACAATAGGCGCAAATCAGAAGCCGATTAACTAGAATCGTACGGAAAAAGCTTGCGGCACACTTTAATGCTCCCATTTCTTACAGTTCTTATGTCGAACGAAACCTTTTTAAGTACAATGTTGCACAAATAAATTAAGTCTAGCTTCGTCTTGGGGTCTAGGATTGGCCGCCTTAATTGCCATGTTGCGGCAACATGTTGCCGATCAATAAAAAAAAAAAAAGCAACAACGGCAGCAGCAACTACCATTGCCCCGTCAAAGCCATGGTCAATGATAATGACAATGCTGCAGAGTTGGGGTTCTTCGATGCGAGAGCCATGAATCCATGATTAATGACAATAAATTTTGATTTTTGCCAATGCAACAAGAGAGAAGTATATTGTTTGCAAACAAAGGAGACGCTTGATTAGCGAAAACTAAAGAGGGGGAGAAGGGGGGCAACAGTAGCTACAGATAAATGCGAACAGTCGTAAATTTCAAAAAATATTGCCAGCTCCAGCTGCTGTCATAAAAAACAAAAAAAAAAAATGCAATGCGTTGGCAAAATGCAATTTGTTTGTTGTTTGTTGTTGTTGTAAGAATTCTCTGCAACGGATTAACATCAAGTCAGAGGTGCACGGAGAGAAAAGAATGGGCTAAAACTAACTTTTGATCAAGTTTTTGTATATATGTTGAAAACTTTTATTTTCCTAAGATAATTCTTAACATTTCCAATGCACATTTTCTCTCAGTCTGACAAGGAAAGCAACTCTGTATTCGTTGCAAAAAAAGGGGGTTACCCTAGCTTTAAAAAGACAAAGAGAAGCAACAACAACAAAACCAAACTTCGTTGCGACTGCGCATTCATTGTCTGACTGACGGTCATCATTCAAACAAAAAAAAAACAGCGTCGCACGCTAATTGGACAGTAAAATTGCCGACGGCGGCAAAAATGTGAATAAAAGACGAAAGGGGAAGGGAGTTGCGCAGGGTGGGGCAGGGGTGAGGGTAGAGTTTAGTATGCAGGCTTATGCCTAAGGCAATGATTTAGTGCACAACGCATTAGTTATTATTATTATTTTGTTTTTTTTTTTTCAGTTTTTTTACGCGCAGCAGTTTCTGCTTTTCATTTAGTCATTGCTGCCACTTCCCCTCCCCTCTCCCCTTCATGTAAAGAAATGCATGCAGCGTGGCATAGAATTAATCCAACTGCAATGGAATTTCATTTTCGACTTCATTAAAGTTGATTTAAATAATATGCTTGTATTTTATAATAAAGTCAAGTTTTAAATCAAACCCCTCTGCTCTTCACCCCTCTCGCTCTCTACGTTCTGCGTTTTAACTTTTACAGTTTTTACAGTGTTTAGCTTTTTAATGGTTTTTTATAACGTTTTCCCACTATGATTTAATTACATTAACTTGGACTATGTACTAAAAAGAAAGAACTAAGATCTGATTACAACACTACAAAACTTCAAAAAAAAAAAAAAAAAAAAATTCCCTCATTATGTTTTCAGGAATGCGAAAAGAGTTGGAAGCTGTTAGGTGCCATAAAGCATCTAATAAATGAATTTGAATTTGAATTTATTAATTAATTTTAAACTAACATTAAAGCATCAACAAAAATTTAAAAATCTGCATCTGAAGTTTATTAAGGCAGTGGGAATTAATTCTTAACCCCTTACCAACTGCTTCACTTTATTCAGACTGTTTTATAAATATATCCAAAAAAAAAATAATAAAAATATATCCAAAAAAAATAAAAAAATCCAAAAAACAAAGTATTTTTAAGTTAAGCTCAAAAAACATTTATTTGCATGCCACAGTTGTTGTTGTTGCTGTTGTTGCTGTTGTTGTTGTTGTTGTTGTGCCCTCACCTTCTCTTACTCTTGACTGAATCGCTTTAACACACGCTGCATCGACAAGATCGGTAACAACAGCAACAACAACAGCAACAACAACAACAACACGAATTAAAATTGTAAATGTCGCGACTTTCGGGGGATGGCAATGTCGCTTCGATTCGTTTGCGATTCGATTCGAAACAAGTTTACGACAACGCGCCAGACGCAGACTACAACTTGGACAAAAGAGGGGGGTGTGGTGGTGGGGTGTGAGGGGATAGAAGCTAACGGACGCCAAAGAAAATGCAGATGAAGCTGGCTGACAGCAGCAGGCTTTTTGGACTTGGACTTGAAGTTGTGTTTGTCTGTTGCATATGGGTCGCTGCTCCATTTCCATTGCAACAGCAACAGCAACTACAACAACATGCGACAACAACAACGTTGCATGCTGCATTTTACTCTTGGCTGCATAATTGCCAGTCTAAATCAATGGTGGCTGCTGCCTGTTGTTGTTTTTGCTTGTTGCCAAGCCCCGCAACAACAGCAACAACAACAACTCGCTTTATTGTCAACGCCATTTGCTTGGCTCCAGCTACGTCTTCTCCTCACCTCTCCTCTTCTCTCTTTGTGTCTTGTGATCATCGTCATCGTCGTCAATATTTGCCATGATCTTATCGTCAAAGTAAAGTCATGTCGCCTGCCAAGGCTTTGGTTGCTTTTTTTCGGGCTCATCGAGAGCTTGGCGTCTGTGTCGCCGTCGCCGTTGCCGTCGTTGCCGCCGCTTGGGCGCAATTATTTTATTTTACACTTGCAATTGGGGACAACACACATAACTTGGTCATAAACTTGGTGCTAAGGTGTGTCGCCAACAGCAGCAGCCTACAAAAAACTACACTTGAACAAAAAAGTTTGAGCTAAATGTGGCCCAAGGTTAAAGATTTTCTTAGAGTTTCGCTAAGTGTATGTGCTAGACACTCCAGACACTGGCTGCAATATATTTTAGTGTCAATTTATTATCTTGGATCGCAAATTTAATTGAAACATATAATGAACATATATATGTGCTCATAAAATATTATAACGAACTGAAGGTTAGAGTTGTGCCAAACCTCATTACCCTCGGGTAAGTGGTGAAATGCAAGAAGAAGAAGTGTTGGTGAAACTCATGTATTATTGCTTCTGGCCAGAGTTGTTGCATCATTAAAAATTTTAATGCAATTTTATTTCGATATTATCGCAAATAAAACTAATTAATATATTTATTTGCGAGGATTGTAAAAAAGTAATCGTTGGTTAATGGTTTAAGACCTTGAACTTGAACATATTTTTTTTTTTTTGAATAAATTAAATTTAGTATACAATACTAAACCTAATAATAGTTTTATAAATTAAGTATAGTATTAAGTAGGCTTAAGATAAAAATTCATGGGTTTTTTGTAAAAATTTTTGTCCCTAAACCGAAATGCAAAAATTAAATATGTATAACGTTTTGAAAACCATTTAAATCTAAGTAGAAAAGGACGAATAGGCCTGAACTCTTTAAATTGTATGTTACTCTTACAAAAATACCATATGTCAAAGTTAGTAAATAAATAAATAAATAAATAATAGTTTTAACGAGCACTATCTGCTAGGGCCTTGGACTTGAACAAAATAAGGCGTCATAATCTGACTGTACCTGGGGAAGAACCGTTCCTTACTGCTCCGCTCCGCTCCTGCTTGGCAATTTGTCATTGACGGGAAGCGTGCGCCAAAAGTAAAGAGAGACTTTAAGGCTAGCCAATAGACTAAGCACCCGCTGCTGCACCTCCTCCTCCCCCCCCACCTGTTGTTGTTGTTGTTGTTGTTGTTAACCTCATCTCATCTATCGCTAGTTGGGCATCTGCGTACAGTTTAAACAGTTTTGTGTTTTCTTCTTGCTTCTGCTCCTGCTGGTCTTGTCGTGGCTTGGGTCTTCTACTCCTTCTTCTGCTCCTGCTGCGATTGGCGATTGCTGCTTGGCGATTGTGAACTGTGGGGCACTGTTCTCTGTTCTGTGTTGACTGGAAGTCTGTGTCTTTTGGGGTCTGTACTGGCGCTCATTTCGATGACTTCTTTATGGCTTTTGATTTTTATGATTTTGCCGTTTAATGGTTCATTTGTGTGTGTGTGTAGTTCTTCCTTTTGTCTCTCTCCCTGTTCTCTCAGTCTGATTGGCTTCCAGTTTTTTGTTATCGACGCGTCTATATCTTTAGCTTTTGTCTGTGTTCCTTCTTGCTTTCGCTGTTTACTTAATCTCTCGTCGTCGTCGCTGTCGTCGTCGCCAACTTGTTTTTACCCTCATGGTTTTTTTTTGGGGCGAGTTACGGCCAAGCTTTCAGTTAACTGCATTGTTTGTTTGCATTGTTAGTGCACCCCCCCCTCCCCCTCTATCTTTTTTGGCTCCTTTGGCTGTTTTTCACTGTTCTACAATTTATGTTGCATACTTTGTGGTGAGTTTAGTTTTTTTTACTCGATTTGTGTCAAGTTTTAAGCTCTAAGTAATTCGATAAATTTTTAATGTTGGCGATAAAAAATTATTTCTTAAGCTTTTGGGCACGGATCCTTAGGGAAATATTATAAAATAAACTTTTGAAGCATTTTAATTTGCTTATATAAAGTCCTATTGTGTTATCGATCATTTTATCGACCCTTATCGACCACATATTTAAAGCCTAAAGTTACTTAAGCTCTAAAGTAATTCGATAAATTTTCAATGTTGGCATTAAAATGTTATTTCTTAAGCTTTTGGGCACGGATCCTTGAGCAAATATTATAAAAGAACCTTTTGAATCATCCTATCGTCTTATCGATAATTTTATCGAACTTTATCAACCAGATATTTATGGTTTAAAGTTACTTAAGATGTCAAAATCAATCTTTAAGTCAATTATTTAAAGTTAATTAAATTAAAGAAAATCCATTTAAAATTCTTCAGATCCAACTAAATCCCATTAGACTTATGTTCAAGCGCATTAAGGCTTAAACACTTTTCAAGCATGTCAAACACCTTGGTTAACAGCTGTATGTTGGCTCCATGGTCAGTTTAAATTAAGCATTAACCATTAGCTTACAATTAGCTGGCATTGATTTGACATTTGCTTTGGCCATCGAATCAATGTAATCGCGTTTTCGCAGCCTAAGTCTTGGCATTTGGCTTAAACCGCCGATTAGCTGGCTTGTAAAAAGAACGGTTAACAGCCCAAGAACTTTGCCAACACACCCCACCCCGCCCTGACTATGTTGGCCAACTTCAACTGCCGCTGTGACACCTTCCAAGAGAACTCAACAAAGTCAAAGTTGTTTAAGGCCTACTGAGGATGTTGGCAAAGCTGGCAACTTGGCGGCGCCTCCATTCAAAATCACTTTATGGCTGAGTCGTCGTCGTCGTCGTCGTCGTCGTTGTGGCCATAATTGGCCGCGGTGCCAATCATTTTAACAGCTAGGCAAACACGCAACCCAAAGCAAAGCCAAAACCAAAAACCAGAACCACAACAACGACAAACCACAAAAACGAAACGCAGTCCTCCTTTTCATCTTCATCTTCATCTTCATTGCCATCGCCATCGCCATCTACATCACCACCGCCTTCTGTTCATGTTCTCTGTGTCTCTATCTATCTGCCGCCAAGTCGCCTCCTCAGCAAATGATAATGCAAAATATGCAGTCAAAGAGAAGCTAGACAGACAGTAGTTCCTTTTTGACACACCTACACTGAGAGAAAATGGATTTTGTGTCAAGTTTTAAGTTCAAAGTAATTCGATAAATATTCAATGTTGAAGTCAAAATATTATTTCTAGAGCTTTTGGGCACAGATCCTTAAGCAAAACTTTTGAATCATCTTAATTTGCTTTTATGAAGTCCTATCGTCTTATCGATAATGTTATCGACCTTTATCGACCACATATTTAAGGCCTAGAGTTACTTAAGATGCACAAGATCGTTACGAAACCAAAGTCCTGGCTACTCTAAAGTTTTCCTAAACAATCTTTCAAGAATCTTTTGTTTCTTAGTTTAAGAAAACTTAAGTTTATCGATAGGATAAAGTTTCTTTTAACCTTTGATTAAGCATGGCTTACATACATAGGATAAATTATAGCAAGGATAAAGCAGCTCTTATACAAGTTCAATATAAAACAAAAGTCGTGACAACTCCAAAATTTCCCTACTTAAAGATTATCGATAGGATAAAACGGCTGTTAACCTTTGGTTAAGCATAGTTTACATTCATAAAATAAAATATAGCAAGGATAATACAACTTACCACAGAGTCTGATAGAAGTTCTCCATCGAATTTTAACATTTCACTTTATACACAATTATTTTTCACAGTGTATTTGCTTGTTGCACTTACTGTAGTTGGCCGCCTGTCTCAATGACAATTGGCGCCATAGCTGCGGGGCATTTGAACTGCTTGAAGATGAGGTGGTTCGGTGGTTCGGTGGTTTGGTGGATCGGTTAGATTGGTTAGATCGTTGTTGGTGTATCATCGGTGTATTGGTTAAAGACCTGTAGTGATCCTGTCCGGGGCCACTTGTTTGTTTATAATTAGCCGCAGAGCCTCGACAGCAAACGCAAACGATGATATGGCGACGCGTCGTTTGGCTGCTGCTGCTGCTGCTGGCAATTCAAATTAATGGGCGCCGGCAACATTGGCTACTGGTTTTTAGCCAGCATCTATTTTTATGAACGATCAATTTTCAAATAGCTGCCAGTCAGAGAAGATGCCACTACACTGCAAGAAACGTAAAAAATAAATTATTTATTTAAATATTTAAGTATTTAAAGACAGAAAACTAATTTTTTCTTAAGAGCTGAAGGTCTCAACGCTAGCGCTCGGACTAATATAATTAATTAGAATATTAATATTAAATATTTAATTATAGTTTAAATAAAAAAAAAAATAAAAAAATAAAATAATTCTGGAGAAAAAAAATATGTTTCCTTTTTTGATATAACTTTTTTTTTCTTGATAAAAAATATTTTTTAAATAAAGTTCATCATTTTTTATAGTTAATTTTAAATAAACAAAAAATAAAAAAATTCTTGAGAAAAAAAATATTTTTCTTTTCTTGATATAAAATTTTTTTCTTGATAAAAATATATTTTTAAAAATAAATTTTTTTTTTTTTTTTAATTTTTATAACTAAATTCTTCACTTTCATTCTATGTACCAATTTGCGTAGTGTTCTTTTAGGTATTTAAATATAGAAAACTAATTTTTCTTGATAAAAAACTATTTTTTTTAAATACTTTTTTTTTTTGAATTTTTATAACTAAATTCTCTAATTTCTTTCTGTGTACTAATTTGCACTGTGTTCTTTTTTGATTCTTGCATTTGCAGCAGGCCGAGATGTTGATGGAGGATGCGCTATTGGTGCCGCTGGGTTTGGTGGCGCCACCACCGCCGCCACCGTCGTCACAACAGGCTGCTGCCGTTGTGGTGGCAGCAACGCCATCGCATCAGACACTGCCCGCCAGCCTCAAGCATCATCCGCATACGCATGCCCCCCACCCCCATCCCCATGGCCATGCCCATGCCCATCTGCATCCACTAACACATGCACACGCACACACACTGGCGCACACACATCGCGGGGCTGCCGTCGACCTGTTGGACATTCCAAGCAACAAGAAGCATGCAACAAAGCAAGCGTCACCAGGAGCAGGAGTTGGGGCAGCAGCAGCTGTTGCAGCTGTGGGCAACTATCATGCATTGGACATACAGCAGCAACACTACATTATGTACGCCCGTTGCATGCAACAGCAGCAACAACAATTGCAACAGCAGCAACATCACAGGGAACGGGTGGAGCAACAAGTGGTGGCAAGCAGTGCTTTCCAGCCCTGGCGTGCAGCCAAAGCACCCCCGCCGCCCACCGTTGCCTATCTGCATGCCTACAATGCCCTGTCCTATGCCTGCAAGGATCCGCCGGAGCTGCAGAATCCGGAGCGTGTGGTGCGGAGCACGGATCGGGAACGGTTCGAGCGCACGTATCAACCGAATGTGGCATTGGCGCCACGCAAAAGCATACTGAACAAGGAGCGTGAACGAATGCGGGAGCGCGAAAGGGAGCGGGAGCGTGAGCGAGAACGTGATCAGGAGCAGCAACAGTTGCAGTTGCACATAAAGCAGGAACGTGCCGCAACGCCAACAACAGAACCATCAAATGGTAGCAGCAGCAATCACAGCAGCAATCACAGCAGCAGCAGCAATCATAGCAATAGCAGCAACAGCAGCTCACCCATGCCCAAAGTAGCAGCAGCAACAGTTGCAGTTGCAGGTACAGCAGCAGCAGTTGCAGTTGCACCTCCAGCGCCCCACCCAATTGCCATTGTTGAAGAGTTTTCGGCGAGCAGCAATGAAATCACCTCCAGCACATCACCAGTGCCAGCAGCAACAGTTGCTCTTGTGACTGTCACACCACCAATTGTTGCCACCACCACACCAACACCCGCCGCATTGCCATCGCCCCCAAACAACAAGCATATTATTGCCACCGTTAATCAGCATGCCAAGCTGCTGAGCAACAACAACAATGAACCAAGTCGCATACGCATCAATAAGAATCTAATGATGATGAGTCAACCCCCGCCAGCAACAGTTGCTGCGGTGCATCAACATCATTATAAGACACCAACATCACCGGCTGCGGGCTATTCACCCACACAGTCTTCCAGCGCCGGTGGTGGCCTAAACCTCAGCACGCCCAAACAGCAGCAGCAACTGTTGCAGCTGCACCAGCAACAGCAACACCACCACCAACAGCTGCCGCCCACAAACGGTTGTAAAACGCATTTGGGCAGCGAATTCGAACTCTCCACGGATACGGATGATGATAGTTTGAATGGTGAGCCGGATAGCAGTGCGTCCATGTTGCCGCCGTGGGAGTTGGCGGTGGAAGCGTTAAGGGATACACGGCCCAAGGATCGGGAGCGTGTGTTGCAGCTGTTGCAGCGTTTGTTGCAGGAGAATCAGCAATATCGCTACAACAATTTGCAGTTGAGTGAACTCTTCCACAAGCAGGAGGCGCATATATTGGAGCTGCGGGAGCAACTGCAGCGTTGCCGCCGGCAGCTGGAGTTGAGGGTGAAGCAAACGTTGCTGGTGGAGCGTTCGGATGGTGAGGAGCACGAAGAGGAGGAAGAGGATGAGTTGGAGCAGCAGCAGCAACTGTTGCTGGGTGCCAGCGATGAGGCCAATAACAATAACAACAACAACAACAGCAACAACAACAACAACAACAAGAGTCAGGCTATAAAGTTGCGTCGAAGCTTAAGTCCCGAGCCGCCGCCGGAAGCTGTCAAGCGCTTGAAGCTGGAGGAGAATGGACTGAATGGACATGCCAAAGGCTGCTCCGATTCCAGTGACGATGACGAAGAGCAAGAAGAGCTCGAAGAGGATGAGGAAATGGAGCAGGAACAGGAGCAGGAGCAACAGAATACGCCAGAGGATCAGGATCAGTCACCTAGTAGCGCTCCGGCAGCGCCGCCCGCCGCAACCATGCCTCAATCTCCCGACTCGGCAGCAACTGCTGGCCAACTGTTCGATAGCAGCAACAGCAGCGATGCAACCTCAATGAAGAAGGCGCAACTAAATGCAAGCCAAGCGCTGGCCAAGATCAGCAGCAACAACAACAGCAAGGAGGAGGAGGAGGAAGCGGAGGAGGACACTGATACCGAAGTGGAGGAGGAGGAGGAGCAGGAGGACGAAGAAGAAGAGGAGGCGGAGGAGGAGGCAAAGGCAGCAGCAGACTCGGATGATGATGAGATGCCGCTGCAGCAGCGACAACAGCAACATCGACAGCGACGCAACGCAACGCCAGCAGCAGCGGCAGCAGCAACAGCGCTGCCAACGCCGACGCCAACGCCGCAGCCGGCGCCCATCATAATGATGGCAACAAAGGCGAGCAAGAAGCAAAGGCCGCCAACGCCGCCAACAGCAAAAGCAGCAATGGCAGCCCTGGCAGCAGCAGCAGCAGCAGCAACAGCAACAACAACAACGAACTGCGAATTACAAATCAAAAAGGAGATCGCTTAAGCCCCCCCCCCCCACCCCCCTGCCAATGCAATTCACAGCAAAAAAACAAAATGTTAGCCGTTAGAATTACAAAACGTATATAGTCGTCTCTTTCTAGCACACACTTAGCAAAGCTTGCTTTTATAGCTTAAGTCTACAACAACAAAAACAACAACAAACAATTCGATGCTCAAGGCTTTAACGCACACACACACACATACATACACACATACAGCAGCAGCAGCGGAAAAAAACCCCAATTTTTAGCTTGTTTTGATCTCACGTACATACACACACATACATACATTTAACACAAAATTTGTTAGGCTTCCAAAAACTTTTATTATTTCTTCAACTTTGCTGCAGAAATCGATTCGAACATTGAAACCAAAGCTTTAAACGAAAACTGAAAAATTTTAAAGAGAGAAGAAAACAAAAATATTTTGATAATTATTTGTAATTTCTTTAAAAATTTTACGCTAATTTTTAAACTATTTCTAATTAGTTTTTATATTTTTTTTGGTAAGGCAAAGACATTTAATTTTTTTTTAAAACTCAAAGCGAGGCTTGCAAAATTATATTTCTTTTTTCTTAGCAAATTATTCAACACTTCTTTTTGCATATAACAGTTAACCGCACAGCGGCAAAGATCTACTTCCCGCCCTCTTCTAACACCCTTCTCCCCCCTCTACACCTTTTTTTAATGGGACTTAAGTTTTATTTTAGTTCTTTAGTAAAAAGTTCTAACTATAAGTTGGAAGAGAAAGATAAAGAGCGTTGCGAAGAAGAAGAAAAGAGATAAATATACATACACACAAAATGAACCCACCACTGAGAAGATATAAATAAATATTATTATTAATAAATAAATAACATAAAAATAAATGAATTGCTAAACAAATCTTAAAAAACAAAAAACATTTTACAACACTGGTAAACAGAAATTAACAATTGTCGCGTTAAAATTTGAACAAGTTTATACTAAAATATATATACATATATATTAATACATATTTACATATACACGCATACAAACATACATACATACATACATATATATAAACAATAATATTTATTGTAGCGTTTAATATTACAAAAAGCAAATTTAATTAATTGTAGATTTATTTCTTGTTTCACTTTTTGTAAGCTTTTGCTTTGTAGGCATTTAGAAAACAACAACAAAACGCTAAATTAGATTTTTAAGCTCAAAACAAAAAAAAACAACAGTTGTTTGTCTTTGTCAAAAAAAAATACTCGTTTCTTATCTACTGTAAATACTTTCGATACTATCGACGAACGATATATATGTGTTATCGGCACACTTTCGATTTCGTTGCCAATCAACTTGTGAATGATAAAAAAAATAAGAAGAAGAAGAAGCAGAAGCCAAGAGCCAAAACGAAAGCGCGCAGAAGATTTCAAAAATCTATAAACTTTTGTTACAAAAAATATATATTGAAAAAAAAAACGTTTCTTTATGCCTGTGTGTGTGTTTTAATTTTTTTGTACTTTCTAAAAGAACAGCAAAAAAAATAAAATTTTCGAAAAAATACAAACTTAAAACCAAAATTCACTTAGCTTCTAAGAGTCGAAAAAAACGTGTAAAATTGTATATTAAAAAATTTAAAATAATAATTATAAAGCGCAAAAACAAAAACAAACAACAAAACATTACATATATAAATCTATTATATACATACATACATACATATACATATACATACATACATTTAAACAAAATTTCAAACACCTTAAATTGTGAAGCAAAATTAAGCAACAAAACAAAAAACATTGTTATGCAAATTAAACAAAAAGTTATTTAAATTATTTATAAACGAAAAAAAAGAGAAAAAACAACAACAAATGAATTACAAAATTGCTATGCAACAAGTAAAATCTAAATAAAAACAAAAATATTACAAAAAAAAAACAATATGCAACAAAAAATTATTATTTTACATTCTTTAATTATTTCGTGTTTTTGATTTTTACAAACCCCATTTTGCCCCTCCAACTCTTGCCCTTTTTCCTTCCTCCTCTCCACCAAACAGTTTTATACAGCGAAAACAACAACAACAAAGAACAAACAACATGAAGGTTAATCAAAACGGTTTTCAGCAAAAACAACTTTTTATATTCAATGGCCAAATTTTACAAATAAATAAATAAATAAACTTAAAAAACAAACAAAAAACAGACAGAACACAACAATTTTTGCAGTGTTTTTTGTATCATTTTTATTTTGCTAATAACCCAAAGAAGAGCGAAAAAAAAAAATATATATATATAATGTATTATAACAACAACAACAACAAAATAAACAATCATTTTTATTAAAAAAAAATATATATATATATAAATATTTAAACCAATTTTACAACAAAAGAAACCGCCTAAACAAACAAAAAAAAAACTTTGCCCTGTTTGAAAAACATAAAATATAAAAAAAATATTAAAAATTAATTCAAAGCAGCTTATCAAAAAAAAATTTAAAGGCATTAGTTATAAAAAAAATAAACATAAACACACACATACATACATACATATAAACAAAAAGAAAAAATGCAAAAAACACACTGAGAGAAATCCGCGTCTTGTCAAATATTCTAACATATTCTTGTTATTATTATTAATATTATTATTTATTTATTTATTTATTGTGACATTCAGAATGCAAATACAAATGTACAAATTGTGGAGCAACAACAAAAATAAAAAAAATAAACAAAAAAAGAAGAGAAACAGCGGTAAAAGCGAATAATCGATTAATCGATTGCAGCCACAAAACGCGTTTATACAAGTTTAATCAAATTAAACAGTTACAAAAAATTTGACTTTAACCGTTTCATATTTAAGTAGTGCAGAAACAAATAACAAAAACAAAAAAAATGAATTAAGCATAACGTAACAATTTATTACATATGTAAAGTCAAAACAAAACAAAACGGTAAAAAAAAATATTATGCATAAATAAATATTTGAAAAGCAAACAAAAAATTTATATTAAATAGCGAACAATTTACTGCACAAGAAGAAGAAGGACTCTAGACGGACGACATACAAAAACAACAGGTAAAAATTACAACAATTACGAAAAAGCGACAAAAAGTTTCAGCCTAAAAGATTAAACCGGCAAAAAATCGGACAAAATCGGACGGAATTTAGACAGACATACAAGGAAGGAAAGAAGAAGAAATTACCACCACCATAAATGAAACTCGTTTGAATTTACTTAAACTATTGCATAGTTTTAGGCTGCAGCTTAAGACATTTGTCGATGTCACAAACCTAGCAAGAAGCAAACCGCTCCTATGTGCCAATAGATGGCGACAAACGAGCGCTGCAGTGTTTTAGAGCTTGTTAAGGGCTACGCAGGTGATTACTGCTTTCTAGGTCAATGAAGTTCAACAAAAAATCTAGTTTTCAAAAAAAAAAACAATGATTTTTCTTATAGTTGTTTGTTTCATTTCAGTTTTTCACTAAAGCAGGGCAGTTTTTAACTGTAGTTTTTTTGGAAAAACTGCTTGCTGGCAAGCAGAATTCGCCGCAATTTGCCGCCAATGGCCGGCAGATGGCGATGGTAAAAAAAACTCCGCCAAAAAAAGTGAAAAAAAAAAGTTGAGAATGCAGTATTTTTCTAAATAAAATTACAAGACTTTTGAGGTACAACATTCAAAAATCGAGTCACTTTTGGGACTCGAAAATTGCCAAATTAAAAAAAAAACGCTTCAGTTTTTCACTAAAACCGCATGAAAAACGCGTGAAGTCACGTCAAACTTGCTGATATATGAACTGCTTGATATACTGCTTGCTGGTTGGGAACTCTAATAACAAGCAGGTTAAGCAGGCAAAAAGCAAATAAAGCAGTTTTAATTCCAGTTTAAATTTTAGTTTTAAAATTTAAATAAAAGATTTTAATAAGTTTAAATATTGCCTAAAAATCTCAATCACTTATTTCAAATGTGCTGTGAAACAATACTTGTACAAATCACTTAGCTCACCTGTTTCCCGTCAGCTGATCTTTCTCCCATGCCTTTTACTCTCTTCAATCACTGTCTCCCAGTTTCGCATCTCTTGAACAGAACGAAGAGAAAGCAGAGGGCCAGGTTAACAAAACTAAACATCAAGCAACGTCGAGTCGTCAGTGCAGCTTCCTCTTTAGCCGCAGCTACAACACAATTGCGGGAGATTAAAGCCGCGACGCGTGCGCATGAATGAACAAGTTGACGTAGAGAAGCGCGAAAACAAGTGTTAACAACGTGGAATTGTTTTTGTTTTGGTTGTTTGTAATTAAACAATTTGATTGTGTGTTAAATGTGGATGCCAAAATAAATCAAAGCACAAATTGCAGGCTAATTGTTTTTCCACAGACTCTCGACTCTAGTTTTTTGTGGCGTGGGTATTTTTCTTCGTCTTTCAGACCAAAGAAACCGGTTCTCGCACTCAAAAAAAAAAAAAAACAACAACAAAACACAAAAAGGCAACGTGAACCGCGCCGCCGCCAAACGGAACGTGGAAGTGAAAACATAAACAAAAACAGAGCAAAATATTTCTGTACTCACGAAAGAGTAACAGTTATTTCACTTCACTTTTTTGCAAAATGAGCGCACGTTCGCCACACAGCGATCCGGCGCTGGCTGGACTACCACAGTTAATTGAGGATTTGCAGCGTTTATGCGAGGATCAGGATAGTGCCGACGTAGTGTTTATATGCGGACGCGACGATGAGAAAATCTATGCACACCGCAGCATACTGATGGCGCGGTTAGTAGGCAACTGATGCGTGAGCGAACTCTCTTTTCCAGTTCGTGACTTATTGGAAATACATGTGTAACACGCGACCATCTCTCTTTGTTAAACACGATTGCACTTGTCCTTTTATGTCAACTGCAACGTGATGGCATTTTGGTTAATGATTTAATCACTTTATTAACAACATCTTGTGTGTGTAATTGCAGGTGTAAGAGCTTTAAGACTGCCAAACGGGGTGAAGTATGTCGCATTCCCATTCCCGGCTGCACTGTTTCGCCGGCAGCGCCTGGAACTGGAACGCCGACTGCAATACGATTGCCGCACATAAATGCCGAACTGTTTCGCCAGTTTATACTATATGTTTATACGGCAAAGGTATAAACTAATCACAAACATAAAACACGCAACTCCTGAATGCCTTCTCTCTTTCTAGCTTATGCTGCAGGATTATCGCGTTTTCGAGATGTTAACATTGGCCCAAGATATGGGCGTCTTTGAGTTGCGCGCTGCTTGTGAAGATCATGTCATTTCTACACTGTCTGTGGATAATGCGTGCACATTCCTGACCGCCGTTATGGATATTCACGAGAAAGCAGGTGGGTAAATTTATGATTACGAGTTTTAAATTTTATTGTGCCGCGTTATGGCGCTTTGCCATTCAGCCGCGTACGTGCCATCAGCTGTTTGCGAACAAAGCATCGTGGCTTTTTATTAAAATACCAGCACTATCGATAGAGCTTCGCACGCTGTTTTCGATATTATCGTTTACGCACGTTTTATTAATTGGGCAAAATGCAAAACATGTATGAAAATTGAGTTTTTATGGATTTCTTTTTGTAACAACAAGTAGAACTAGGTTGAACTAACTACCAACAATAAGTAGCATGTGGAGCAGGTGTAATCCTCGGTTTATCAGCGACATACACATGTTGCTCACATTTTTGATTGTTCACGTTGTAACCTCTGGCCATAGGTCCGGGAGATAAGATTCCATGAATCCATAAAACGATCCATACACAAGGAAATGCATTTCTGGCAGATTAAATGTGAATTTTCATTCAGTTAGCTTGGAATAAATCTTGACATTAACTTATTTGCTTACTTGCTCTGACGCGTCCAGTGATGTGCCTGGCTTGTTGATGCATTTCGCAAAGCATTTTGTGGACATTTGTGTGAGCAGCTCTTGGGCATTTGCCACGGCAATCTGTTGCTTTACTTGGTTTATAATCTCTCCGTTATCAACTTGAGCCATGTTTTTGTTTATATTGGACAAAAACTTGCAAACTTTCTCAACTCCGAACCTTCTGACGCAACCGGTCTACAATCAAACTATCGATATGAGTACGTGTGTGCTTTTGTGAGTCAATATATCGCAGACAATGGTATCGATAGCAACGATATAATTGCCCACCAGAAAAGACGCCGGCAAGAAGAGAGAGAAAAAAACGCAAACGTTGTTGGCGAAAAATCAAATAATTTAAGCGAATTTCTGTAATAAAATCGCCAAAATGTCGTTTAAAGGCAACCCAAAGGTGCAAAAGGTGATGGTGCAGCCCATCAACCTGATCTTTCGTTACCTGCAATCTCGCTCGCGCGTCCAAGTGTGGCTCTACGAAAACATTTCGCTGCGCATCGAGGGCCACATTGTTGGCTTTGACGAGTACATGAACCTGGTGCTGGACGATGCCGAAGAGGTGTATGTGAAGACGCGCCAACGCAAGAATCTTGGACGCATTATGCTGAAAGGCGATAACATTACGCTCATACAGAACGTGAACCCCTCTAAGGATTAAGCTCTCAAAGTCACATTAGAACTAAACAATTCCTCTGAATAGTGAATTAAGTGAATTAATTTGTAACCTGAAAAAAACAGCAACACAATAAAATTATACATTTTATATGAAAAATGGTGACTTTTTTAATGGGCACACAGGTGAATAAATTTGCATTTTACACCAACTAATTTTTGTTGTTTGGTTTTTTGTAGGTGCCAAATGTGCGGCTTCGTTTATGGAACGTTGCATCATTTATATTGGCGAGAATGCTGGAGAGTGTGTCAAAACTAATTCCTTTCTAACACTCACTAAGGAGGCACTCATCAAAATCATTTCATCAGACTATGTGAGTCTTAACTGTAACTAAACCTTGAGGTTTTATAAACGTTTATCAACTATTTCTTGCAGTTCTGTTTGGAGGAGGAAGAGGTATGGCGCTGCGTTTTGGCCTGGGCCAAGTATCAGGCAGGCGTCACACAGCCCACAGCCCATTGGACCGAGGAGGAGCGTGCTCGTGTCTGTCAGCATTTGAGCGGTGTCATGGGTCATGTGCGTCTACTCCTGATTGATAGCCAAGTGTTTGCCGAGGAAGTCGAACCCACGGGCGCTGTGCCCATGGAACTGTCCTTGGAACGCTATCGTTATGCCGCCCTGCATCCCAATAAGCTGGTGGACAATGATAAGCGACTGCAGCCGCGTCTGGCCGTCAACATGTTTCCGGGCTCACAAATCTTGCGCAACGATAAGCTGGCCCTGCAGGCTGTCCTTAATGGCTGGTATGGTGTGCCCAAGCAGACCTGGCGCTTGGTCTTTCGCGCCTCCACGCATGGCTTTAACTCAAGTTCGTTTCATCGTTACTGCGATGGTGTTGCTCCCTGCATGGTAATCGGCTTGGGCGCTCATGGTGAGATCAGCGGCGGCTATACAGATGTTGCCTGGGCCAAAAGTAGTCGCAAAGGCGGCTATTTGCATTCGGAGCGTGCGTTTCTCTTCATATTGAATCCAGCTAATGGAGAGCAGCCCGTCAAATTTGATATTGTTAAGAAACCCTATGCGATCTGTTATCATCCCGAGTGAGTTTTTCTTCGCAGCAGTATATTTTTACTATCTTTTAATCTTTATTATATGTTGTCAACAGTTGTGGTCCCATATTTGGTGCTGGCGCTGATCTACTCATATCGAGCAATTGTAATGTCAATACGGACTCCTACTCGAATTTACCACACTCCTATGATGGACCCAATCTCGCACATCTAACACTCTTTGGCGACTACAACTTTGCGATTAGCGACTATGAAGTCTATACTTTGGGCCAGAGCCTCGCGAGCAATGGCCAAAGTGCGCCGGGTGTGCCAAGTAAAACTAAGTATGATAGGTATTAAGCCAAATCCATTCTCTTGTAGTTTTTTCTCAGCTGGCAATAAAAAAAAAAGAATTTGGAGATCGTAATCCCAGAACAAGGTAACACAACCAGAAATGGAAAGGTAATTAATGATTGTGAAAAGTTTTCGGCAATTCCAAATAATTAACTTGTTTTCAGGTTATGTGGCGAGGGTTGTCTAAGAAGCTTAGGAAGGGAAGTCAATTGTGATTATTTACTTTTCGAGCTACTCACAACAATAACAATGACTGTTATATATATGTGTGTGTGTGTGTGTGCACTTGAACCCCAAATGGTTTGGGGTCGCTCCACACACCTCGCATTTACAAAACCAAACTTTGACAAAGAAAAATATAAATGCGTAAAAAGGTGAATTCAGTTCAGCTTTAGAATAATAGTTTCTGTGCTCCAAATGGCAATGATTTTGAGTTATAGTGTATAAGATATATATGTATATAGAGCTCCGGTCCACGCCCCATAGCTACCCCCCCTGACATCCCCCTCTACGTTGTGTTGAAGTTGATCTTAACTGGTTTTCAACTACTTTTCAAAAAAATGCTTCTGATAAATTGGTCCACGCTTTAAATTGGTTCTAATTAAAGCGATTTTTTATTATTATTGTTGTATTTTATGCTGATCGAATCGATCAACGACTACATACGTATATATATTCAAACATATTTTTGTCATTCGTTCGGGAATTGGAATCGGTTTAGGTATAAGGAATTGACTTTGAATCGACAACAAACACTTGAATGTTTGACGTTTTATTTTTTTTCACTTTTTATTGTGACTGCACAAAAGATTGGCAGTTAAAATTGTTGTTAACGACTTAAGGCCAAAATGATCGAGAGCACACAACATTTCGATAAGGCGGCTTTATTGTTGTTGTTGTTGTTGCTGTTACTGTTGTACTTGTATTTAAATTTGACAGGCAACGTTTTATTTTTATATACAGTGAACCCATAAAAAAGGTAAAACAAGGGTATAATGGGTTAGTGCAAAACTTCAAAAAACACAGAGAAGGTAGCATCTCCGAACCCATAAACTATATATATTCGTGATCCAGTATCAACAGCCATGTCGAAGAGTTTTGTCCAACTCCCAGTCGATTTTTGGTCACAAAATTTTGACATGAAAATCTTGTAAAAAATGCGATTCCAGGTTTAAATGCAGTTTTATTCCAGAACTCAATACAAGACTTTTAAGGTACAACATTTGAAAGTAGGCAAATTTTTTACGAAGTTATGGGAATTCAAAGTTTGGCAAAATCTCAAGTTGATTTTTGGTTACAAAATTTTGACATGAAAATCTTGGAAAAAATGCGTTTCCAGACTTTAATGCAGTTTTATTCTAGAGCTTAATACAAGACTTTTGAGGTATTACATACAAAAATCGATTGATTTTTAAAGAAGTTGTGGAAATCCAAAGTTTTGTCAAACTCTCAGGTTGATTTTTGGTCACAAAATTTTGACACGAAAATCTTGTAAAAAATGCGTTTCCAGATTTAAATGCAGTTTAATTCTAGAGCCTAATACAAGTCTTTTAAGGTATCACATTTGAAAATCGGGTGAAAAGTGATGAAGGTATGGGAATCCAAAGTTTTTAACCTGTAGCAAAGTCGATTTTTGATCACAAAATTTTGACATAAAAATCTTGTAAAAATTCGTTTCCAGATTTAAATGCAGTTTAATTCTAGAGCTCAATACAAGACTTTTGATCTATAACATTTGAAAATCGGTTGATTTTTGACGAAGTTATGGGTCCAAACTTTTGAAACTGTTGGTCACAAAATTTTGACATAAAATTCTTGTAAAAAATGTCTTTCCAGATTTAAATGCAGTTTTATTTTGGAGCACAATACACGACTTTTGAGGTATTACATTTGAAAATTGGTTGATTTTTGAAAAAGTTTAAGAAATCCAAAGTTTTGTCAAACTCTCAAGTCGATTTTTGTCGCGAAATTTTGACATGAAAATGTTGTAAAAATATATTAATAAATTTAATTAATTAAAATTTAAATGGAGTTGTATTCTAGAGCTCAATACCAGACTTTTGAGGTTTGACATTTCAAAATCTATTGATTTTTGAATAAGTTATGGATATTAAAAGTTTTTCTAATTTTTGAGATAGGTTCAGGGTATCTCCTAGTCGGCTTATATCACCCTAGAGACATCTTGCTTGGTTTTATTTAGTTTTTGTTGGTCAAAAGTTTATCAAATCGATTTTTTGTCACAAGTTTTTGGGATGAAAATCTTGTAAAAATTGCATTTCCAGACTTAAATGCAGTTTTATTCTAGAGTTCAATACAAGACTTTAAAGGTATTACATTTAAAAATCGGTTGATTTTTGACGAAGTTATGGAAATCCAAAGTTTTGTCAAACTCCCAAGTCGATTTTTGGTCATAAAAATTTTTATTTAAAAATCTCGTAAAAAATCCATTTTCAGATTTAAATGCAGTTTTATTTAAGAGCTCAAAACACGACTTTTGAGGTATTACATTTGAAAATTGGTTAATTTTTGAAAAAGTTATGGAAAGTAAAAGTTTTTCAAAGTTTTGGGATAGGTTCAGGGTATCTCCTAGTCGGGATATATCCACCTAGAGACATCTTGCTTGGTTTTTATTTAGTTTTGGTCAAAAGCCTGAGGGCGCTAAACACAAAACAAAAGTCAGCATCAGGCGCTAGTAGAATATGTCAAAGATTTTTCAGAATTTTATTCAATTTGTTCGATCTCCTTGATTGTCGAGTGGTTTAGATAAGTTGAGACAATTAACCAAGAAGTGTTTCAAGCAGAAGAAAAAAAAAAGGGAAAGGCAAATCAAACAAACTGGCGCTTGGCGCTTGACGCTTTTGTCACAGACTCTTTTGTTGTTGGCTTAAACTATGTGTGTTCGTTCGAGTACTTGGATAGGAAACAAGTTCTAGCTTCGAAACGAATCGAAAACAATTCATAATGCAATATACACATAAGTATATCTGAACACACAGATCTATATGCATAGGAAGGGTTGGCAAATAGTTAATTGGTTTAAACTTAAGTTTTGTCAACTTGCAAACTATATCATAAATTGTGTAATATTTTTAACGTTTAGATTAAGTTTCTGATAATTGTAGTGGACCCAGCCCTGGTTGCAACAACAAATGTGCGATATTTGTTGGGCTTGGTCAGCGTTGTCCGTCATAAAAACAACAACAAAGCATGTAGCCATGGCCATGGCGTGGTCAACTGGGCAGCTGTTAACCTGGCCAACCCATGTGCCACAGTTTAGGTGTACTTATTTACATATAGGTAAATTGAAAAGGAAAAGTATTGAATGTAATTCTTTAGCTCATATGCAAAATGAAACATTGTTGAAGATTTTTTGAAAGGAAAATTTAAGATATTTTAAAGATTTAAGTTGAAGTAAGTTGAAAATTATATAGAACTTAAAAAACTTACATTTCAAAGTTCCAGAGTTTGCATTCCAACGGCCTTAAAATAGAGAAAAAATCTTTTTAAAGTAAGAAAAGATTTTATTCTAGAATAAACTATTCTTAAAAACTTTTCCAACATTCCATTAAGCATTTAACATTCTTCAAATCTTCAAATCTTTTTAAAGTAAGAAAGATTTTATTCTAGAACTAACTATTCTTAAAAACTTTTCCAACATTCCATTAAGCATTTAACATTTGCCATTTATAGATATTTGCGACTTGAATAAATCAATAAATCAATAACTTTTCGTCGTGTGAATCACATTGAGACTCGTGCCCGAATGGGCCAAACAGGAGCTTGGACACCATTAGGGCGGAATTCCCTGGCACATTCATGTGAAAGATAACGATCATTTAGCACGGCTGCTGTCAGCTGTTGCATCCGTTTCCGTAAAGTGTCTATCCGTCTATCTGTCTGTCTGACTGACTGACAAGTTGTTGTCTAGAAGCGGTTTCGGAGTGCTGATCTAGTTAGGAGGTGTTAATATGCAAAGTGCTGTGCTATGACGTTGACATGACGACGCCCTCATATATACTAGCTAGAAGAGCTACGAGTCATCATCATCATCATCATCATTCTAGCTAGCTCATCGACAAATGCAAGCGACATACTTGTCCCCCTCTCACACCCACCTATTACAAAACTCGGAGTGCTGTAATGATTAGAACAAAGTTTCTCAGAGAGTGAGAGGGAGAGAGAGAGAGCGAGAGTGACTTACTCTCTTAAGCAACTGTTACTCTTTGTTAACTCTTCACAACCTGTTTGGGTTTTTTTTTTTAAAGCCCACTTTAAAAATACTTTTGCTTTTCATTGCCTTCACAAGACGACGACGGCGACGACGACGACGACGATTTTTGTTTGGTGATTAATATGCGCTTTTCGAATATACGAATATATATGAAACAAACGAAGTCGCCAAAAAACGATACAAAAACTGCAGCATCGTTGAGTCGAGACGAGTCGATACGACCCAAGCCAAATTCATTGGCCTAGGTCACTAAAACATCTTTCAAAATAACACCCACTATCCCTAAGACTACTTTCAATTTTTCGATGTTAATTTACTGGGCCAGTGTCAAGAGGAAGTCAAGCATTACTATTCCTCTTCTGTTTAATGGAATTTGATGTTAGATTATAACATAGATTATTATTTTTAAGATTAAAGAGCTTTAAAATTAGATCAAAGATTTAAATACTATGGATATAAGATGGTTTTTTTTTAGAGTTTAAAAGGTTTTCAAAGACTTAAGACTCGAGCAGTACTATTCCTCTCCTGTTTTTGGAATACCAAGTTAAATTATTACAAAAATTATTATTTTTAAGTTTAAAGAGCTCTTAAATTAAGTGAAAAAGTTAAATACTATGGATTTAAGATTTTTATAGAGTTTTAAAGGTTTCCAAAGTCTTTTGCCTCTTTTGTTTTTCGAAAACGAAGTTAGATTATTACGAATATTAAAAACCTTTAAATTTAAGAGCGTAAAAAAAAAAAACTTGAATATTTCTTACGAATATTTTCGAACTTTTATAAACTTTTTAAGTATGGCAAAGCTTTAAGAATCGTTTATTGCTTTAAAGTAATTTTAGGAACTTTTTTTCCATATGATTGTTTCTTTAAGTATCTTGAAAAACAGAATATTCCTCATTGGAAAAATCTTAATAATCGTTTATTGCTTTGTAAGGAATTTTAGGAACTTTTTTTTTCCATATGTTTGTTTCTTTAATTATCTTAACACTATAAGAAAAACCTTAAAACTTAAAAATTTTTGTGTTTTTTTTAGAATATTCCATATAAAAGTTTAGAGCACACACAGTTCGTTGCATTATTTATGTATATTTTTCCGGTTTTGTTTTATTTTTCGATTTGCCATTCAACAAAAAAAAAAAAAGTACAAAAACAAAATCGAACGAACGAACGATCGTTGCTGAGTGTAGTGTGTGTTGGAGTCTCTCGCTCTTTGGAGCAACTGTTTTTTGAGTATTACTTGGGCTGCTGTTGCTGCCGCCGTGTTGCTGTTGCTGCTGCTGCTTGGAAATAAATATATATTTTTCCCATTAAGTTTTTTTTGTAAGGCGCACGCCGTTCTCGGGCTCAGTCTCGATTGTCAGCTTGTCGTGAATGGTATTTTAGCACAAGAGTCGCGCTGTTGCCGAGAAACGAAAGAAAAAAAATATCAAAACGCGCAAGTTATTAACACAACATACACTACTAGCATTAGTATAGCACCTTAATAATACCAACAACAATAACAACAACAACGAATAACATTTGCACACATAACTTGACTTGTGTGTGTGTATGCGTGTGTGTGTGTTTGTTTGTTTATACACACACGAGTGTGTGTTGTATTTGATTTGGCTTTTTGCATAAATCATTTGTAAATTGCGAGCGCGCGCTTTTCTGATTCTAGTTCTCTTTTTTATGATGATTATGTTGATATTATGTAGGTTAGCCAGCAAGTTCGTTGCCTAAGTCATTCGTAACATGCAGTGAAAAAAAGACAGAAATAATAATAAAATCGAAGCACCTCCAATTATAAATATCTTTACGTAATCGTCGTTTTGTCATGTCGCTGGCCAACTTCTCGCTGCCATTTGGTGCTTTGGCTCAGCCCTGGGGCGTCACATTGGCGCCACTGCATCCGATCCATCAGCTGGCAAGCAATACAAATAATCTTCTATACTCGCCGGCGGATCATCAGCAACAGTCTGTGCCGTCCAGTCCGGAGCACTTTAAGAACAATCCGTATGGGGCGCCAACATTGGAGACACAACAACAACAACAACAGGGTTATCCCTATAGACGCAAACAGGGCACCGCCTACTTGCCACCAACAAGCTCCACGCGCAACTCTGTCTATCACATACAACAACAACAGCAACAACATCAGCAACAACAAACGGATGAGAATAGTGTAACGTTTCAAAGCTCGAGCAGCAGCTCGGCTCAAAGTCAAAGCACATTGCAGTCTGCGGTCCGTGGTCCCGCCGAGGGTTCCTACACACGCTATCCAGGACAACAACCGCAGCAGCAACAACAACAACCGCAGCAACAACAACAACAAAAGCAATACTATAATGTTCATGGCAGCGCCAGTGCCAGTGCCACATTTAGCAAGAACAGCGGCAGCTTTAGTATTACAGGCTTTGGCAGCAGACAACAGCCACCACCACCACCAGGAGCACCACCAGCAGCACCACCAGCACCAGCACCACAACAACCTCCACAACGTGGCCGCAAGACCGCACCACCGGAGACACCTGCCAGCACTTATGGTGTTGCCCCGCTGCCCCCCGATAATTATCCTGAACGTGCGCCCGGATTTACACGTGTTCAGGCTGGACAAGGTTCGAGGACTCAGGTGCATGCTGTGCTCGATTATGATGTAGAGGAAGGCGAGGAGGAGGAGGACGAAGATGATGGCGAGTACTATGATGCAGAGGGACAAAAAGGTACGTTGAATGCAAAAAAAGTATGTTATTTTGAAGAAAAAGGAAATACTTTTTTATTAAGAGATTGTCTTGGACTAATAAGTGAATCAAAGCAAAAGGTTTAGGAACTAGAAACAAAAGTTTCTTAAGGTTATTCAAGTATTCAAATATTTTGGTTTCTTAACTAAAAAAAGTAAGAAGGCTCTAGACGAGAAATGCCGACTAAGACATACCCTTAACGTTGTGTGCTGTTTGTGGGTTGTTCCGACCGTTGTTATTCATCGTAATATTAAAGGGGTTATTTTTAATATTTGATTATTCTCCTACTTTTTTTGGCGTCTATGCCGCCTTTATTAGGGAGCCTGATTTTTTTTGAAAATTGTGACTGAATTTTTGGCTGGCCAGATAGCGCTATTTCGAATGGTGCCAAGCATTCTCATCAGTGACCTTCTGTTATTAGAACTATTTTACTCAAACTGATCGTATATGAAACTATTGTCTGGGACAGGAGTCGAACCTGGGATGTCTCGATAACGAGGCGGAAGCCTTACCACTGAGCTATTCCCTGACGAGATCCGTCACCGGCTAATTCAAGTTTTGCATCAACGATTGCATTTGTAATTCTAACCCTAGCTCAAAAGCTTTCATATTTATCACTTTTTTATCTAAGTTTCAATCCACTTCTATTTCTAGATCCGGTACACCCTCCGGTAATGTGTATTTGATTTTATTGTAGGTCAGTGTCCAATGTTTGCGTTGTATAACCATACGTAACCCTGTGGTCAATATGGCCAAACTTCAAGCTGCGATATCTCCGGTGTTTCTTAACCGATTTTGATAACATTTTTTTAAATGTTCATTAATTTATCCTTAATTTCAAGCCTTATTTTTAAAATTTTGAAATTCAAGTTTTTTGTTATCGATTACATGTGTATATCGCAAACCAGAAATGTTATCAATAAAACTTTTATTATTTTATCCATAGTTTCAAACCTTATATTCACAATTTGGAAAATCAAGCTTTTTTTGTTATCGATAACATGTGTATATCGGAAACCAGAAGTGTTATCGATAATTTCGAATAAAACTTGTTCTTTTCATGGTATAGGAGAGCTTAAGTTTCAAGTTTAAAGTATCTAGCTATTATAGTCTCTGAGATCGTCGCATTCATACAAACGGACAGACAGACAGACGGACAGACAGACATGGCTATATCGACTCGGCTGTTGATGCTGATCAAGAATATATACTTTATGGGGTCATAGATGTTTCCTTCTGTCTGTTACACACTTGTGCACAAAACCATTATACCCTTCTTTACTCATTTTATGGGTTAAGGGTATAAAAACATAAACGCAAACAACTTCTACTCCCAAAGAATGCAAAACTTTAAGACTTTACTGAAAAAAAAAAAACTTGTTACTGATCCGGAAATGTTAAGAATGCAATGTTGAAACATATATGATGAAACATAGCCGAGTTTTAGTACACATTCCCACAAGTTCATATCAAGTAAAGCATCAACAAAAATTTGTTGCGTCGTGAGTTGGTTTAGGCCACGTCTATGCACACGAACTTCTCAACAAGTATCATGTTAATTGTTGTTGTCGTTGTTGTTGTTGCTGTTACCACTTTGTTTGTGTATCTTTCCAATTGAGAGCAACTTCTGCACAACAACAACAACACGTGAAGAAGCAGCAACAACTAACAAATAGAGACGGAGCAAGGTCAAAGGTCTACAAACCGAAACGGACAAGGTCGTACAGTAATGGCCACAAAAAACTTTTTATATATCGACTTTTCGACTTTTATAGCCGCTGACTAACACGCAACCACGATTTATGTATCAACAACAACAGTTAATAGAGTTAGCGACAGTTTTGGCTTAAAAACATTAACTGTCAAACGCATCTTTCTATCTTTTTGCTTGTGGCAGGTTGGGGCCGTGCCTCAAGCTCTCAAGTACTTGGCTGTACTGACAGGCGATATACATAAGATATATCTATATATAATGCATATATGTGCTCTGCATATTGTTGTTGTTGTTGTATTATGCAAGAAGTCGGGCCCCATTCAACAAACGGGCTCTCAACTTGTCTTAAATGACGACGAAGACGTGCACATACATACATACAATATGATACATATATATATCACAAGTACATATTTTGGTTTCACCTTTTTGTGTATGTGTGTGTGAGAAGATCTTCAAGACGTGAGCTTCCAAAAAAACGAGTTCAACTTGTAATGTAACGGCAACAGTTGCGAAGTACAACAACAACAACAACACGAACTTAACGAATACGAATTAACTTAACGAAACTTAAATTCTATGCTCGCCTTCCCCCCCAAAAAAAACGCATTTGCAAAAAAAGGGAAAGGGAAAGTTTGAAGTGCAAATTGCAGACAAAAACGGCAGGAGAGAGGAGAGGGGCGGGGGAGACTATCTCGATTACAAATGCAGAGTATGATGCATTTTCCATATCATTTAATATGTCAACCTGCAGTTCCGATGTTTATGTGTTTTTTTTTTCGCGTATGTCACATGCATTCGCAATTATTTTGTAGATTGTGTGGATGGGGGTTTAACCCAAACTTAATGTCCTTGTCCAATAATCGTGACTCATGATGAATTTTATTTTTTTACTTTTACAGACACGAAGACACGCAATAAGAGTCCCATGCCTAGTGTGACGCCCATACAGGGTCCCATCTATTTGAAGAATGGCAGTGTGCCTGTTGTGCCGTTATTTTCCTATCCCAAATCAAATAATGGCTCATTCTTGCAGATTCCGGTAAGTACACCTCCCCCTCCCCTCCCTCCTACTACTCCAACACGCGCATAGGAATATGTATATATATTAGTATAAGTAAGTGTATCGATCGAGTTTGCTCATTTGCGGAAATAACTTTGACGATCTCATGTATGTATGTGTGCGTGTTTCTCTTGATGTTGAAGGTCGTGCGAGTTTGCGTTAAGAGGTGTGATGATATACAAATACAATATACTAAAGAGCAAAAAACACACTAAAAAAAAGAGATTTTGAAACGTATTTAAGATCTTTTACGCACCTTCTTCAGATTTGGTGGACAGCATTATCGGTGGCGCTTGGCCTGGACGTACGCGGCGATGTGATTAAGGGCGTGCCCTGTATTAAGCGATATCATCAACTATTTTGCCCAACAGCCGGCAATAGCTATCCCATGTAAGTATTGACTCTAAAAATATTAACTTTTCATATAAAACATTTTTTGTTAAATTTTTTTTATACCCTTAACCCATAAAATGTGTAAATAAGGGTATAATGGTTTTGTTGAAATGTATGTAACAGACAGAAAGAAGCATCTCCGACCCTGTAAAGTATATATATTCTTGATCAGCATCAACAGCCGAGTCGATATAGCCTTGTCCGTCTGTCCGATCTCAGAGACTATAAAAACTAGAGACTTTAAACTTGAAACTTAAACCATCCTATACCATGAGGAGAACAAGTTAATTTAAAATTATCGATAACACTTCTGGTTTCCGATATACACATGTTATCGATAACAAAAAATCTTGAATTTCAAAATTATAAAAATGAGGTTTGAAACTATAGATAAAATAATGAAAATTACAAAAAAAAATTTGATCAAAATCGGTCAAGAAACACATGAGATATCGCAGTTTGACTGGGGTTAAGGGTATGTCCTAGTCGGGATTTCTCGACTAGAGCCTTCTTACTTGTTTTGTATTGTTTTTGCGGTGTTTCATTGTTGAAACCTAAACAATAAAATATAATATATGATTCATATTTGGAAACTTTTTAGTGAATTGGTCTTATCAAAATGACTTGCTAATTGTTATGGCGCCACTTTAAAAATGTATCGAAAACTCATAAATCTTAACTTGAAGTTTATTTTTCACACATTTATGTATGTGTTTGACTATACCAAGGAAAAGTTTTCATTTGACTAACAAGAAAACAACCTCTTTTCCCTTCTCTTCCCTCCCTTAGTGACAAAATCGAACGTTTCATAGATGACAACAAAGCATTGATGCGTCGCATGTATGGAGACTTTGAGATGAACATGGAGGGTGGAGGAGGCGCTGGAGGCGGTGGAGGTGGAGGTCAGGCAAAGGTGCGCAAACGTCGCTTCATAGACGAACCAGACATATTTATACCGCCGGGCGCCTATGCAGCCACAGCTGGTGAAGCTGGTGACAGTTATTTTGGAGAGTTGCGAAAAAAGCGACAAGCGGCAGCGGGCGGAGCAAGCAATCGTAACAGAGGTGGAGGAGGAGGAGGGGGAGGAGCAGGTAACAGAGCCAACAGTTTGCCGGGCAATACACGAGGACAGGGTGAATCGGGCACAGGGCGACTCGATGCATGTGAATCGAAAATCGAAATCGTGACACCCTATTGGGCCTCAAATTCGGCGGGAAAAATCCGGGCCATTGTGAATACACAACACTTTGAGCAGGCAATACATCAGGAAGTGTGCAGGTGAACAACTAACTTAACTTAGTATATATACTAAAGATAACTAATCTATATCTATATCTTCATAGCACTACACAAACATCGAGGTGTGAGGGCGAATGCGGCTGTGAACAGAAATATAAATGGCATCGATTGTTGGCCTATGATCCCGATAACGATTGCAAGGGCATCTTTATGGATTGGTTCCTGTTTCCTTCATGCTGTGTCTGCAGATGTAATCCCTAACATACTACAATAGCTAGCAAAAAAGAAAAAAACGAAATGTTATGCCACTGAATGTATTTTAGTTGTTCTTAAGTAGGCCCTTAACTTAGTCATAGCTCTCTCTTTTACTCCCTTTCGCTCTCTCTTTCTCTCTCTCTCTTTAGTTAAGTTAACGAGCCATATCCCATCTGCACACACACACACACACACACATACATACATATATCGTAATAATCGTATGCCTTCATTTTGTTGTTGTAATTGTGTATTTGTAATTGTCAAGCGATTAAAGTGAATAAATTGAATAAAATTATATGCAAAACAATAACAAAAAACCTCTTACGAAATCATTACAATAAAAACTCAACCAGATCTTTATTTAATTGCTGTCTTTAGTTTAGAATACAATACCGAGAAATGTGCATTAAGATTCGTTGCACTTATTGACATTTTTAACACAATTTCTAGATACCCTACATTCTGTCTAAAATCCCAATCTCAGTTCATTCAATTTCCATACAACAAACTTATTTTATCTAAGACACAAACCATCAAAATCAAGCCCCGTTCAAAGCTCGTCTGCCATACGCTTTGAGCATTTGCCATAGCAGCCAGCTTTTGTTGCTCACACGCGCAGCTTCCTAATTCAAACAGCTTTATGCCTAGAAACGCTTTTTTTTTAATTTATGATTCCGAAGTCCCAAAATTGGCTCAAACCACAAACGCCTCGTTAATTTGTGCAGGATTTTTATCTTGGTTTTCTTTCTTTTAGTATAACATAAAACGTTTAGATGGCGCTGCGATTCATTAATAAAATAACATATTCGTACGCAGAACCCCCTTGGTCGTAAAAAATAAAAGGGAAATCCCTTGACTCAAAAAATGTTTTGGCAATGCACATCACGTATTCAATCACAGCAATGGCCACACAAAACTGCGCTATATCAAAAATTTGCGGCGGTGGGGGAGGGGGGTTGAAAGTGGGGAATCGTGCATGGTATACAAATGGCAACAATTTTGTTGGCCAGTTAAGTTAGCCTGCCTGGAAGATACATTATTGACGCCCGCTCCAAACAAATGTCAACAACTTGCAGCCATGACGACGTCGACGACGCTGACAACAATGAGAACGAGAGTGTTCTACCAGCAGCTCTAAGAACAACAATAACAAGAGTTAACCATGAGATTTGCTAAGCGAAAACATTTCACCCGATTCTGTTCTGTTCTGTTCGGTTTGGGCCATTTGGGCCAGTTGACGCCCACAAAACTCAGACAATACGTTTAATGTCACACGTACACACAGTTACATTGTTATGGTATAAGTGTGTGAGTGTGTGTATGGTAATGGACTACTATATAAATAGAATATATTATAGAGTTGACAATGATATGGATGATGCTGGGAATACTTTCTTTTGTTATTGTATATACCCTGTAAAAGATGCGTTTAAGGGTTTTTAACCCTCAGGTCCTTTCAAGGTCTTTCCTTTCAAGCTATAATTAACCAAACCTTGGCCAAAAGGGCATTAACAAGTTCAGCATTCTGATAACTTTTCTACACTTTCAACTTGTTGTTGTCAATGTTATTGTTGTTACTGTTGTGGATGCCACTGCGCGCGCACGTTTCGCGCTGAATTCTCGTATAATGCGTATTGCGAAATGTGAAATGTTCAAGAATTTGGCATTGGTCAGAGAAATGTTAGTCGCATACTCCCAAAGAACAAATGTTAAGTAACTCGCTTGGCATTCTCTATGCTTGTGTGTGTGTTTGTGTGTGTGTGTAGCGCATGTGTAGGACGTCATATCCTGGCCCAAACGTTCTGTCATCAGGGCCAAAAGTGCCACTAAAAATCTCAGCCGTTGGTCGCCTGTGCTTTTGCTTCCTTCTTTTTTGGCTATAAATACAAATGTCTGCACGCAGCTTGGCTTAAAGCAACATTGTTATCCTAGTACACCACATCGTGCACACAACGCGTAGAAAGTAAATCGAAACTATATACATATATACTAGATAATAAACGTGTGACGCAAAGCTAATCCTCAACAACAACAAGGATTGTTTTTTACATAGTTTTTGCTGTTGTTTCCAGTGAGTCAGCGAATATAAAAAAAACTGCATTCGATTCATTTTGATTATGTGCTAATATTATTTAAGCTTATTTAAGCCAATTAGAACAAATGCAAACATGTTTTTTTACACTCTTGCCAACAGTTTAACGGGGTTGTTAAGTTTTTACTAGTGTGGAGGAGAAAGTGTTAAAGGTTTTTAAAAGCTGTTAAACAAGTGAAAATCTGTAAAGTTTGTGCTAATTCTTAATACGATTCAAAAGAATATTAAACTTTAGATGGCCGTAATGATATGTTTTAGTTTAGTAACCCATTTTTGGTGGAGCATTTTGAAAATTTTGCATATTTAAAGTTTGAATTGAGATTTTATCAACTTTGAGTTAAGATCAGGGACCGTAACGGTTATAACTTTTATCATAAAAATCAATATTTAATAGTTTATTTTAACCTTTTATATTAAAAATCTATAAGTAATAGTTATTTTGAATTTTTAAATAATTCCTCATGGGATAACAATTATTTTTTATTAAAAAAGTAAAGAAATAGCTAATAAAAATTGATTTTATTTTTTTTCAATCTATAAATAACTATTTATTTCTGACTTTTATAATAAACATCAAAAGTAACAGATATCTTATATTTTTTATAATATAATTCGGAAATAAAAATCAAAAAACAACTGTTATGAAAAGGTATTTTAAATAAAAATGCAAGTCATTTGGTGTTTTTAAAAGTATCCTAACTCGTCTCCTTATTAATCCTTTTTTGGTTAAAAATTTTATGATAACAGTTATTTGCGGTCCCTGGTTAAGAATAAAAAAAGTTTATGAGCCTTTAAGTAAGATTTCTTCAACTTTGAGTTAAGATTAGTTAAGTTTAAAAACCTTTAAGTAAGATTTCATCAACTTTGAGTTAAGTTTAGATAAGTTTATGAACCTTTTAATTATATCACACTAAAAACAAAGCATTAGAAACCCGTTCAACATTGCAAACAACCTGTTAAACGCCTGCCAAATCCTTTTAAGCCTGATTTAAAACACTTTTTTCCTTACAGAGACACAAAAAAAGGGCCACAAATCGTTTGTAGCCAACGCTGCACCTGTAAACCACAACCACAACAACAACAACAACGCCCACATATATATAATGACCATGAGTGCTGTAGTCAGGAATCGACAGGCAGTGTCTGCTGCCTCAACCCAATCCCAATCACCACACAAGCTGCACTTGTCGCTGCCAATGTCGCTTCCAATGTTCGTGTTTGTGTCCATGTTGCTCCTGGCTGTGGTGCCGTTGCAGCCTTGCGAGAGCCGATACCTGCCGACAAGGTCGCATGGCGACGAATTGGATAAATTGCGTGAGCTGATGCTGCAGGTGAGCTTACATCTCTTTTTCTCTCCCTTTCTTTCTCTTTTTACCAGTAAGTGGATATATAGCCTGTTGAAATGGCATTGTTTATGTATATGACTGTATTAGTGAGTGTGTGTGTGTGTGTAACGTATACTTAATACCCTGTAGACATTGCAATGATTCATGAGAAAGGTTTGGATTTGGTCAAGAATGATTGAAGAAGATTGGAAAGCTTTTTGGAACGGGTTGAAAGTTTACTTAAGGATCTGAGGTTTTCAAATATATTCACTTTCTCTAGTATTTTGAACATATGTATCTTGAAAGGTCTATAGGTTCCTGGAACATATCTTAAAGTTTCTCAAGGTGTCTGGAACAGATCTTAAAGTTCCTGGAATAGATCTTAAAGTTTCTCAAGGTTCCTGGAACATATCTTAAAGTTTCTCAAGGCTCCTGGAACATAAATTAAATTTTCTCAGGGTTCCTGGAAGATATCTGGAATAATCATGGAGTTTCTCAAGGTTCCTGGAACACATCTTAAAGTTTTTCAAGGTTCCTGGAACATATATTAAATTTTCTCAGGGTTCCTGGAAGATATCGGGAACAGATCTTAAAGTTCCTCAAGGTTCCTGGAACTTATCTTAAAGTTTCTCAAGGTTCCTGGAACATATATTCTCAACTCTCTCAAGATTCATCCTCAATCAATATAATATTAAAAACTAAAACAAGAGAGGAATCTAAAAACCCATTACAAACCCATTACAAAGTATTATACAGTTCATCACCTACAACATTCCTGCTGATTTTCTGATGCCTTCGGTTTTTTTTTTTTTTGCCAATATAATTAACTAAATGAAGAGAGGGCAAAAGCGTGGTATTAAGTTGCAATTATGTCGCCAATTATTGAGGTTTTATTTTTCGACGTGTTTTCTGTTTTGGTTCAGTTTTGGTTTTTGGTTAGCAGCAGCAGTGGCAGCAGCAGCGGGTTACACGCATTACGTCATTGTGGCATGACCAACAATCAATGGCTGTCCAATGGGTCTAGATAGGGTTACACACACACAGAGTAAAGAGAGAGAGACACCTTACCCCTTGGCCGCCTTGCCCCCGCCTGACCTGCTGACCACAATGCTTGTTGTTGGCAACTTGTTGTTGTTGTTGTTGCTTGTTGGTGCGTCTGCAACCGTTTCACAAATATTTTACATATTTCGCAAGATATAGTTGTTGTTGTTGTTGCTTTTATTATTTTGGTCATCTTAACGGTCGTGCAGCAGAAGCAGAAGCAGCAGAGCCTGCCCGGCTACAATCGCCGCAACCTGCTGAGCTTCCAAAAGATTTCAAGCTCTCATCTTTTTTTTTCGACTTCAACCTGCGCAATTTTTTTCTTGAGCTTCTTGTTTTTTTCTTGCTGTTATTATTGTTGTTGTAGTTTCCTGTTCTTTTTCGCAAGAGTTGTAGAAAAATGCTGCTCAACCGGGGGCCAATTTAATGGATGTTTTGTGGATGTGCCGCGTTTTATATCCATTTATGCCACTCGATGCAGCTGCAGCAACTACTGCAACTGCAGCAACTGCCACAACAAAGTGCTTGAGTTGATTATGAGTATATGTGTAGCATCAGATTAAACGGCACAATCACACAAACAAACACACATCGAACTCTTTGGACTACCTACGTACATGGTCTTTTGCAATTGGTAGAAAGCCTTGGAAGTCACCAGAGATTCACTTAAGCTCTTTTAGAGAGTATCAATAGTGGTCTGTGTTAGTTTTTGTTCCCTATCTCTGGGATCTGCTTAAGCGTTTGAAGCAGGGACCATAAAATAATAATTATTTTCTATTTTTATTATAAAAATTAAATTTAATAATTAAAAATAATTTTTTTAATAAAAATAATAAAATAATTTTTATTTTTCAATTTTTACAATAAAAATTATAACCGTTACGGTCCCTGATTTGAAGGCAGCTTCTCCATCTAAGACCCTACTTATATATAACTTAAACTATTTTCCTTCCCACCCTACCCTTAAGTCTACGTCTATCTTCAACTTCATTCCCTTTACCATCTCCCGTCTCCAACTTTGTTTGCCGTTTTGCAGTTTGAAGTGCTTGGCATCTGCATTCGAAACCAATTTCAATTCCAAGTTCGCGTCTGAGTCATGTCAGGGCCTGCCTGACTCGCTTCTGCAAATCGATAAGCAAGGCAAAGACAACAAAGCAACAACAAAGCCAGAGGGGCATTGGCTAAAAAAGAAAAGAAGAAAAAACAATGATAGAAAGGAGAAAAAATCACGAAGAAAAAAAGCAAAATCGTATAGAGGGGAAAATCAAATGTCAAATAGCAAAATCGTTGATGATGACGTCGCTGTGGATGCCACGGCTGCTGCTGCTGCTGACGAAGGTTAACATTTTGACTTGAGTTCGGCGACGTCACGCCGAAAAAATAATAATAAAACAAACAAAAGTGAAAATTCCACTTGTCAGTTGATGAGCCGTAATGCATTGAACCTGAGATCATGAGTTGGCCAAAAACACAGCTTATTGTTAATTAGCTTTACGCCCTGTCACATATGACAAAACTTCACTTAGCACAAGGAGGGCCGTGAGGGGAGTTCCCCGTTCCATTTGGGATGTTATGAAATCACAAAGTTAAGAACTTTCTTGGTGGTTGTTTCTGCAGACGTCGAGTGTAAATGTCAAACTGTTGTCTTAAGGGATTTAATATATTAGTATATATCTTTGGGTGGGAGAAGATGGAGTATCATTGAATTAATAAACAGTTTGAACAACATTATTCAATTTAATAATCTTTAACTTTCCTTAAGCTTTTTCAATTTGCTTAACTCAAAAGCAATCAAGCAACCGCATTAAAGCCATTAATTTGATAGGCACAAAAAAACATTTATTAACCCACAAAAAATATATACAAAAACATCAAAAAACCCATGCAAAAATAATTATTTATAAATAAACATCATAATAAAGTATTAATTTAAAAAATGTAAACCATAAAGTAAGGTCGAACATGCGAAAAATCGAAAACCAACAAGTAAAAAGGCTTTAGTCGAGAAGTCCCGACTAGGCAATACCCTTAACCCCATACCTTCAAACTTCAAACTGCGATATCTTAGGTGTTTCTCAACAGAATTTGATCTATTTTTTTTTTTAATGTTCATTATTTCATCCATAGTTTCAAACTTTATTTTCACAATTTTGTTATTCAAGATTTTTTTGTTATCGATAACATGTGTATATCTGAAGCCAGAAGTGTTATCGATAATTTGGAGCAAATTTGTTCTGCTCATGATATAGGAAAGCTTAAGTTTCAAGTTTGAAGTCTCTAGCTCCTATAGTCTCTGAGATCGGCGCACATGGCTATATCGACTCGGCTGATCAAGAATGTACATATATATGTAATTTATGGAGCCGGATTAGCTACCTTCTGTCTGTTACATACATTTGCACAAAATTATTATACCCTTTCTTACCCATTTTATTGTGTTAAGGGTATGAAAAACCGCCGACAATGAATTGATGGAATTTCATACTTCATGGTAAATTATGTGAACATATTAAAGCAAAAGAAATTTATTTATAGACCATAGACAGACTGACCTTAGTAATGTTGATCTTTAATGGCATTCAGTTGATTATTGTTATTATTATTGGAGATATTTAATCGTTTATTTGCCAAATGTGTGTTGTGCCATTAAAAATCCACCCCTCGCTTCAATGCTTTGTGTTACGAAATCTTTTCTCTCCCCCAAACAAACAAACAGAGAGACAAAGACTCAGACTCGGACCCTTATCCCAATCACATAACTTTGCACTTAACGGCTACTCACAAATTAAACTGTCTAAATTGTGCCTTGCGACATCATGTTGCATGGCAGTTTGTTGGACCCTCCTAACCAGATGCCAAATGCGATAACATCATAACAGACGCTTCCTTACACACAAACGCTTAACGCTTAACAGTTAAAGCCAAAATGCAATGCAATCTTGTTGCAGCTCTCCCAAAGAGAGAGAGAGAGAGAGGGGAGAGAGCAACAATCGTTTTTAAATTAGCAATAATATAATTACTTGGCGCGAAATTGTTTTTAGGTTTTTCATCTCTTTGCTGTTCACACATCGTTCGCAGAAACAAAAGAGTTGAAGTGTTGCTTAGCAGCGGGGGGAGGGGAGGGGGGGTGTCTGATAATTACACGACAATACCCCCCATTAACACATTTTCAGCTCACAGCAGCCAGGCAGCCTCAGGTATGAACCCCGCATGGCGGCGGCGCGTTACAGATATATATTGTAGTAAAGTTCATTTCGATTTTAATGATCCGCCAAAAAAGTTGTGCGCGCTTCCCACACGTCTTAAATATGTATGTACGACTAACAGATTACAACAGATTTTTGAAATAACTAACAAAACCGCCGCTCACTTCATGCAAGCGCCAAGCGCCAACAGCAGCAGCAGCAACAATGATGATGATAATAATAATAATCATAATAATAATAACAACTGCCATAACAACAAACACACTTTTTTTTTGTTTGCAGATTTTGGAGTTGAGCAATGAGGATCCACAACAACAACAACAACAACAACAGCAACAACATCAAATGCGTCTGCATAATGAGGCCAACAATCCGTTGACCGCCCAGCGTGCGGCCAACTCTCAAGGCAATTCCAATGCCGCCTGGCTACAAAAGTTGGGCGCAATGGGCGCACTTGATACGGATGCCGGCTATGGACGTTACTAAAACACAAAACCAAACACCAACACCAAAGCCAAAACCATACGTGACGACCTCCCCCTAACAATAATTATGAGGAAATGCAAAATGTTTATTTGAAACGCAAATGCTTGGAGTATTTTATAGCAAGATCTTACAGGCGAAAACAATTTTTAAAGCATTTTCCAAGAAGGTTTCTTAAAGCTTTTGTAACTTAAATGATTTTAAAGAAGTTTCTTTAAACTTAACTCAAAATTTTTAATGAAAAATGTGTCAAAGTTAAAGCTAAAGCCTTTCAAAAAAATATAAAAACCTTTTACCCAAAAACTAGAAATATTTACCCTACAAAATTTACTTCCCTTAAGCAATTGCGTTTCAAATAGAATTTTCCGAACTCCAAAATACAAAAAAAAAATATTATATACACATGAGAAAAAACTCGAAAAAACTCGAAAAAACTCGAAAAAAAAACTCAAAGGTTTTAAAATGCTGAAAAGCAAACTGAACTCACAAAAAAAAAACTAAGGACATAACAGTTCCTAAATAAGAACAATAATTTTTAAACTTTTACGATTAATCAAAAAAAAAAAAAAATGGGATATATGTATGTACTTATATGCTGCATATGTGTGTGTGAGTTACATGTAAAAAAAAAACCAAAAAAAAAGAAAAAAAAATTAACATAATGTTATATGTATATTTACCTCAAGCATATAAATGTTTTTTGTTGCATGTTTTTTTATATGTTTTTATTTGTTTGTGATGAAAATGAGCAAAAGAAGCAGCAGCAGAGTCAATTGTAAATATATATATGTAAAGTATGTATTTGTATGTAATAATCCCCGTCCCTGAGAAAGCATAAAACTGGAGTTTTAATGGCCCCCAAGGCTGGGCAAATAAATATAAATTACGACTATATTACTACCAACTACTACCACAAATTAAAATGCCGACGCTTCCATAACGATATTTTACTGTTTCTCTTCTTGTTGTTTTATTATTTTTTTTTGGCTTTTTTGGTTTTTTGGTTTTTTGTTGTTTTTCTGGCCTCCAAAGCGGCACAAGTTACAAGTTCAGTTCGTCGAGGGTTTTCTCATTTAATGGCGCTATATAGACATACTTAAATTTAAAGCTATATATATATATTATATACACATGAAGTGTCCGTTTATATATATGTATATGCGATAAGGCACAAATGTACATTTAATTGTTGTTAACTTACGTTATCTTTATAGTTATTACCTTATGATCGAAAACAATAAAAAAAATATATTAATTTTCAATGCAAGGCCTACACATCAACGTCTTCTTCTTCTTCGTCTGCGTTTTCAACCTCTTAATTAGATCTTTAACGACAGATAATTTTAAACTTCAAAAGAAAAAGGAAAAATCGCTTATGTAATACATCATCTTTACACACATGTGTCTACAAATCGCTGTAGATACTTTTACAAAAAAAAAAGATTCAATTCACTTTCTTTCTTCTTCGTCGACGTCGACGTTGCCTTCAAGTGCAACTCTTGACAAATTGAAACTAACAAGTGGCGATTGCCAACAACGCACCCACCAGATACACAGATACAGTTAGCCAACTGAGAGCAGCCGTGCCCATCAGTTACAGATACAGATACTCCATCTCCATCTTTATATGTCAGTGTACCTTTACAAGTGCCTACGCTCCAAAAAGTTCCGTTTGCCTTTTTTAATTGTTTTTTTTTCTTTCTTCTCTTTTTTTTATGTAAATACAATATTATTTAAATGGGTTTTTTTTTTTTTTTTTTTTTGTTTTTGTTGTCGTTGCATAAAGCTTTAAAAAGATACTTAATAGTAATTAGTTTGTTGAGCATCGGCAAGGTGTCGATAGAAATGATGATGTCGACTTCATTGTAAAACACACTTCGTGTGTAATGGAGAAAGCAGAAAGATTCAAGAAATGAAATATGGTTTTGTTTTATGTTTTGCCTTTTTATTTTCGCGATATGCCTGCTGAACAGCTCAGAATCATGGAGCTTGACACAATAATAATAGCAATATGTGAAGTTTTGGGGAAATGTGTGGAAAGGGAAGAGAATTGGAAGGTAGTTACTGGTATACAGTGAAAAGAAGTATCTGGAACTACATAGTTGTTTTTAGTACGATTTTTCGGAAGTTCCTGAGAAAAAGAGATTAAGAGATAAAGATAAAGAGCTTGAAATGTGTAAAAAGGGAAGAGCATAAAGGTGTTCCTTTTCAAATTTGATCTGTATAAGAGAACTAGGGAGTAGTTACTGGTAGGCAGTGAAAGGGAGTATCTGGCACTAGTAAAGTTATTTGAAAGCTTTACTTTAGAAAGAAATTGAAATCATTATTCTTTCATTTTAATTAAAATCATCCTAGCTTTGGGGAAATGTGGAAAAAGGGAAGAGCATAATCGTATTATTTTTAATGTTTGATCTGTTCAGTAGAATAGAACTAGAAAGTAGTTACTGGTATACAGTGAAAGGGAGTATTTGGAACTAGTGAAGCTGTGAGTTCCTAAGAAAAGCTTTTAAGCTCCAATTTTTTATCACTCTGTAAGTAAAAAAACTTGAATAATTTTATCATTTCTTTAACTTAAATCTTTCCAGCTCTTCATTATCCATATATATTAAGAACTACCCACTAACCATCTACGCTTCAATTAAAATTTATCTAGTTGCACATCAATTCAACATTTATTTGAATTTGTATCTTTGACGCCATCCTTAAAAATGCCAGTTGTCCAAAACGGCCTGTCAACCAGTTAACTTGTTCTGCTTGCTTCCCAACATATTTTGTTAGCCGGTTCGGCCAATCCCAACACCAATTCCAAAAACACTGAAGGTGGCAGAATCTTGCATCAACAAAAGTCAACATTCCAATATATATATATTTTTGTGAGCATTGGGACTTGTTGCTTAATCGCTTTTATTTATGATCTTCACTCGGTTTGAGCCTGCACCTGTTTTCGACACCCAGACAAGAGAGTTGCCCAGCAGCAATCAGCAGGCATGAGCGATGATGATGATGATAATGTTGATGATGCTTGGTGTGGGCTTTTCATTTTCTTTCCCCGAAAAACAGATGAGAGATGAGCGCAATGGAAAATTGAGGAAATGCAACGATGTCATGAACAACAAAGTCAACAAGCAAAAAACTGTTCAAAAATAACATGGAAAAACATCAAAAAATACACACAAAATAGACACTTGGCTAACGGCATTATAAATGCTGCCGTTGTCGAAAAGTGACAGTCAAAAGCGATGCTCTCAGTTCCAGTTGCAGTTGCAAGTTTCAGTTGCAGTAACATCCTACCCGGGGGGGGGCGCAAGTTGTTGGGAGTGGTTGGGTTTTGGCCAAAAGAAGCTTAACTAAGACGCCAACAATTCGATTGCTCGATCGTGACATGAACGAAGAGAAAAAATCATCATAAAAATGGAAAAATCATTAAAATAAACAAAACTGAACGTAACGTGGCCAATTGTAATAATAATAATATTTTTTTTTTTTGTATTCGTTATTGGCAATGGGAAAAGACAAGAAACAACAAATAATGTCATTGGCATGCCCAAAAACTTATTGAATAAGAGAGAGAAAGAGAGAGAGAGGGAGAGATATAAAATTAAATTAAAGAAATTCATAGTCAACTATTGCATTAAAGCAAAATGTAAATGAAGATGGGGAACGTTGGCGATGGTGATGGTAATGGTGATGGTATCCCAACAAGACCGTGAAGCTCATTATTAGCTTTTGTGGACACAACAACAATGAAAACCGGGGCCCTGGTAAGAGATGAAGAAATGTGAAACAAGACCAAACAACAACAACAACAGCTGTCCAAGTTCCAGTTGAGTCCAGATCCCTCTTGTCCCTCGCCATTGCTTTCCAGTGTGTGAATTCACATCTTCAAGCCATAAAGCCACATTGAAATTGAAAGTGAATCGTGCCACACGATCCGCAGACGATGATGATGACGATGATGATGATGTGATCCTCCTTTGAAGCAGAAGCTAATAGAGAATACTCAATGCCCTTGTCCAAGATGATTTAGCAATAAGTTTTGCGATTACTTAAGTTTAAGGTTTTTAGATCATATTTTTCAATACTATAACATCATTTTCAATTACTTCTAATTTATTTTTTATTGTGTTTTATTTCGCATTATCGCACTTATTAGTTTTGACCTGGATTTAAACCAGTTTTGTTATTGTTTTTTTTTTTTTTATTGAGGAAATCTTTTTGTTTTATGCCCCACACAAACACACACTAACACTTATGTAATTCATATTTTGTATTTCTTTTTCGTGATCCACATTTTCCGTATTATCCAAATTAAAAAGAAAAATGTTTGTTGTGACGTGAAATGTTATAGTATACAAATTGATTCCCGCAAGGAACCCCAAACCCAAGCTATTGACCCACTTAAGAGCCATCTTTGTTCATTTGAAATATTTCTATAATTTATTTAAGCCATATAACAACATAGTTGAAATTGCAGATGCTTTGGCTACGCTTGCTTACCAATTACTTTTGGCTTTAATGGTTTAAATTTTGTTGTTGTTGGTTGAGGAGGGTATTGAATCAGTTAAAAGCCAAAAAACCAAAAAAAAAAAAAAAAACATTTCAAAAAGGAAAACCACAAAACTCAGAAACGGTCAGCAAGACGTTGCAGTCGACGTCGCAGTTGGCGTCGCAGTCGCAGCTAGGAGCAGCAGCGTTGGCAGCAGCGTCGGCGTCAGCTTAAGCTTCAGTTTCCCCCAGACCCAGATGACTTGCCAGCTGCTGTGGCGCTTTATCTTCAGCTACTTGTTGTTGTTGTTGTTGTACATTTCAATTTCTTCATGGTTATGCGCTCTTTGCCAACTGCTGGCTGCTGTTGTTGCTGCCTGCGTCGCTGCGCAGTTGTCTTTTGGATTTTTACTTAATTTCGTATGAACGCGCCAAGCAGAGCGGCGCTATAAAAGAAACTGCAACAATCGTTGTGGCATGCAGTAAGTGTAAGAGGTTCCGCGTCGAACGAGCTCTCTTCCCCAAAAAAAACCACAAAAACGAAAAACGTAAACGGATATTTAAACGATCTTAAAGCACGATGCAGTCGTCCAGTTGTGTGGTAGGTTTCTCGTGTGCTCCAACTCTCTCCATCTCTCTCTCAATCTCTCACTCTCTCTGTGTGTCTTTGGTAATCTTCAGTTAGTGCTTGTCTTGGCCGGTGTTGCGCTGGTTGCCGCACGCCCGGAGCCGCCACGTGATACGTATAGCGCACCGCCACCGAGCAGTTATCAGCCAAGTGGCCCAAGCGGCGGATATGGCGCACCAGCACCACAATATGGACCACCACAGCAGCCGCCGGTGGTGCACAAGCATGTCTATGTGCATGTACCACCACCAGAGCCTGAATATCAGGTGCCCAGGTGAGTTCAAAAAAACTGGGTGGGATGACAAATTGCAACCAGATTGATTGTAAAATTCTTGTTTCTTTCGGGAATTTTGCAATATTTATTTTGAAAAATTATATATGATGGTGTTTAAGATAACGTCAGGCGCACAGGGATTAAGTACTTAAAGAGCTCTTAAGTAATAAATTACTTGTGAAGCTTGTTATAACATCAAGCATTAAAGCAGCTTAAAGGAAATAAATGTTGAAATTGATGGGTTTTATAATCTTCAAGTGCTATATAAACAAGTAAAAACGTTGCAGTCGGACGCAACCGACTGCGATATACTTTGATACCAGTTTACATAGCTGTTTTAAGGATTCCTAGTGCAAATAGTAATATATGAGGGCTTTGGGTATAAAAATCAGGCAGAAGGGGTAGGAATGACATTTATCTGTGGCGGATGGCACTTTCTATCCTCCTACCAAGTTTGGAGACTCTAGCGCAAAAACCGACAAAGATATAGAGGTGGGCGGTATAAGTGGGCGTGGCATCCAAAATTTGTATGCACACCTGTTACGGATGTCACTACCAATGTTCATACCAAATTTGGTGACTCTAGCCCAAAAACTAAGAAAGATATAGAGGTGGGCGGTATAAGTGGGCGTGGCATCCAAAACATTGATGCAGATCTGTTACGGATGTCACTACCAATGTTTATACCAAATTTGGTGACTCTAGCTTAAAAACTGACAAAGATACATGCCTTCCAGTTTTTTTTAGGGCGGTGGGGCGTGGCCCGTTGTTTGGGGGCGTGGCATCCAATGTTTTGATGAATAACTTTGTCAGATGTCGACATCTACCTTCATGTCAATTTTGGTGGCAATAGCTTGAAAACTGTAGAAGATACAGGCATTTTTGTTTATAATTGGAGGGGGGCTGGAGGCGGAAAAGGTGGGCGTGGCATCCAAACTTTTAATGCAATTTTTTGGGGAATGCCTTCAGCTATCTTGCCATCAAATTTGGTGACTCTAGCTTAAAAACTGGCAAAGATACATGCATTCCGGTTTTTATTAGGGCGATGGGGCATATCCTGTTATTTGGGGGCGTGGCATCCAAAGTTTTGATGCATAACTTTGTCAGATGTCAGCTTCTACCTTCATGTCAATTTTGGTGGCTATAGCTTCAAAACTGTAGAAGATACAGGCATTTTTGTTTATAATTTAAGGGGGGGTGGGGGCGGAATAGGTGGGCGTGGCATCCAAACTTTTGATGCAATTTTTTGGGGAATGTCACCAGCTATCTTGCCATCAAATTTGGTGACTCTAGCTACTAAAATGTGGGATATATAAGTGTTTTATCGATTTGCACTTCGAGGTGTATCGACTTGTTATCGATTTCCCAGGCCCCCTGAGGTCGTACAGCCCTACATTTAACACTTTGTCTGACGAAGACATGTACCAAGATATTTGCAAAGTTGCAAGGCTCTAGCTTTAAGGGTGTCGAAAAAAGTTGCGTTCATACGGACAGACGGACGGACAGACGGACGGACGGACGGACGGACAGACACCATGACGGACATTGCACAAACCCAATATACTATGATACCTTTGGTATCAAAGTATAAAAATTGGTGTTGTAATGATCATCAGATTTAATTGCAAGCAAAGTTTCATATCAACAATAAAAGTATCATAAATTTGTCAGATTAATGATTATTTGCGGATGGCAAAGTTTAATCATTTTTGAAAATCGTTAAAAGTGTTGCAAGGTGATTTTTAAAGTTAACTGATGTTTTGTGTCTTTAACGCGCAATTCGATTTTGACCAAATAAGTTTTTTTACATAATACAATCAATTATAAATTATATTGTAAAGTTTCATTTTTGTAAATTTAGTTTTAATATATTTTTTTTTTTTTTTTCAAAAACGTAACAAAAATTCTACTTATTTTTTGGCTTAACTGAATAGGTTTCACTTAAGGGGATCTTTAAGGCTTTTAAAGTCTTCTCTTTATAAAGTTAGCTCAAAATAATCCGTTTAACTGTTTGATATATTATCACTTTTACATAAGGCTTTAGACAATCCTTTGCTTAATCATAAAGGTTAACATTTTCGTTGTAGCTTAAAGTGTAGTATTAAACTTAACAAATTTAAAGACTTTTCCATAACATGACACATTATTTCTTAATGCAAATTACTTAACCCACCAAACAGTCAAACTTTTCGCCTATAAAATCTGCAATTTATTTTATATCTTTAAACCATCTTGAGCCTGATTAACCCCAAAGGCCTTTCGCACAGTTTGTGCGCAATCTTCACAACTTATTCCAGTTTATTCCCACATTCGGAAGATAACGAACTCCCAGTCACTTTTTTTTTCATGATGCTCTTTATGTGTAATTGCAAAATGATCTTTGTTTCGTGAGTCTAGCTCCAGTTATGATAATAATCCTACTCGCAAAATTCTCCCACAATTAATGGCAAAACAAAGATACAAGCGAGTATTACTACATATGATGTTAGAGTACTTAGTACTTGTTTTTGGCATCTTTGGCGAATTGTTGCAAAACATGAACGTTAATCATATTAATATAGCTCAGGGTTTTCCACACTCTCTCAGCCGTTTCTGCATTATCATTTGTGTGAAGGGAATTTTGAAGCTTTTTAATGTGTCGCATTTTGTTAGTTACAAGGAAAAATATGATTATTTAATAGCGAAGCGTGTCTTTAGTTTATCTTTTAGTATTATTATTATTTATTGTCATCGTTGTTGTTCGCTTGTCTGTCTGTCTTTGCGGGCAATGTTAATTGGCCCCAAAAAAAAAAGGGGAAGAGATATGTTTGTTGATGAAGACAGCCAAAGCGTGACTAAGATGTTACCTAAGTTTCTTTTCAAGCTAATTATTGCATGAATAGTAAGTGTAGTGGGAGGTGGTTACCATAGAGTGAAGTACCACAAGACGCATACTTTATATAAGAGCAATGGGCAATGGTTAACGGAATAATGGTAACAAAAGCTGTGGGCGTCAAATTGTGACAGCTCTCATTATTAGCCCGATGATAAACAAGCTCATTTGCATATCACTTATAATTTTTTTTCTCTCTCGTTTAGGAAACCTCTTTATGTGCCGCCTCCACAGAAGCACTACAAGATTGTGTTCATTAAGGCACCATCGCCACCGGCACCAACGGCACCAGTGATTCCACAATTCCCCCAGAACGAGGAGAAGACATTGGTGTATGTGCTGGTCAAGAAGCCCGAGGAGCAGCCAGAGATCATAATACCAACGCCGGCGCCGACGCAGCCCAGCAAACCGGAAGTCTATTTCATTCGCTACAAGACCCAAAAGGAGGAGACCGGCCCATATCCCAATGCCATTCCACCATCGCCCGAATATGGTGCGCCCGCTGCACCACCAGCTCCCTCGGCGCCCAGCAGCTCCTATGGCGCGCCCTCTCATTAGGCGTTCCGGGCCCCCACCCGACCCCCTCCGACCGCTTATGGTTTTTTTTTGCAAATAGTTTTTTTTTTGGGTTTCAACGAAAAAGTATGAAAAAAAAAAACATTTTTAATGTGTGACAAAGTTTACGAATCAACGAACATTTCCCCCCTTGCCCCGAAACTCCATTTGCCCCTCAGACTCATCATCATTGTTGTTGTTTCTTATGTAATTTTTTTACCTCTAAACATTCTCCAATAGGCTGTTTGTTTCAATTATTTGTTTGTATAATCTTAAGTGTATAGTTCTTTAAGCAAACCCCATGCGTTATATATATACGATTCCCAAGACACACAAACACAAACACTATTCCGTAATGATATATACTTAACATTCATCGCAAAATGCATTTCAACTAGGCAAATATCAGTATAATGTTGTTGTTGCGCACAATTATTATGCGTAAAATGATAAAAAGCTAAAAAAAAAAAACATTTTAAAAAAACAGAATGATACTCAAGTTTATATTGTATATGTATAAAAAGCAAAGAATGGATAAAGATGAATAAAAAGTTTGAACAAACTATCAGTAAAAGAAAGAGTTTATTTTAATGAAGATGGATTTTCCTGAACAAGGATTAACATTTTGACTTCGACTTTCAAAATACTTTCACAATTATGCACATAACTTTGCTTATGTCAATAGCTAATTTGAATTTTAACCCGACGGCGTTGCCATATTATGCAAATAGTAACGGTTTTGTGACAGCATTGCCAGCTGCAAGTGCACAACCATGACTCTCAAACTGTAGTTTTGTGTTCCTCAACAATAGTTACGCCTTTTTTTTTATTAAAGTTGTATGTGGCATGCATGCAACATTGAACAATGTATCTAAATGGTGTTTTAGCACAAATGGTAAACATGTTACAAGTATAGTTAAGAGCTTACTTCAGTTTGCAATTTTAATTGAGACATTGTCAGTCAGCGCCAACACTTTTAACTGCTTTCGCCAGTCCCCCCCGGACTTCCTGTGTCCATATGGATGGCTAGATGGTTGAATAGATGGATGAATGTTCTGTATCCTGTTCAAAGTCCGCTCGATGCTTTTAAATGCACACACACACAGACACACACTCACACATAGACAAACACTCAAAACGGCTTTCTAGTCGGGCTGTCAAATGTAAGCGAACTTAAAACACATCGTTTGCATTTTGGGTCTACCCCCCACTCATCCACCCACCCACCAAAACGCCTCCCCCCTGGCACTCCTGTTCCAGGCAGAAACACTTAAGTGACGCTTCAGCTCCTCAACTATCAGCCTGAGTGTCTGTGTGCGTGCTTTTTGCTCCTCTTTTGTTGTTTTTGTGTGTGTTTTTTTTTGTTCTCTTTCCCATTTTTGATGTCTACAATATAAACATCATTTGCGTTGTTCCTTTTGTTTTCGTAAGTCTCGCTGATTTTGTTTACCTGCAAACTTCTAACGGCACTATTCCGAAGAGCGAGAGCGGAGAACATTCTCTTAGTCCAAAAGCGAAAGTACAACCCCATAAACAAAAGCACACACAGCATTGCCAACATTGTCTATGGCGCGCTCTCTCATTTCTGTCGCGCAAGCGCCAACACACAAAAACATAGAATGAGAGAGAGCGTCGTCTGGCTTGCGGCTCTTCGAAAAAAAACGTTCCGTCCTGGCTTTAGTTGCGATTGTAATGCCAACGTTGACGGTACGCAGGTGGCGTTCGCGTCGCGTGTGTTGTGTGTGTTTTCAATGAAATGAAAATGTATTTTTTCGTTCAAAGCCAGCCCACTACTGAGCTCAAATAAATCATGTATATCAAAATCGAAGAAGAAGCCAATGTGTCGCAGCCAAAGATGAAATCAACAACCAGAAATTGCCAGTCATAAAAAAAAGGGTTTGTGTGTGTTCGCTTTCTAAGTGTCTGTGTGTGTGCGTGTGTGTGTTTGTGTTTGTGTTGTGCTAATATTGTTGTCCATACAATGCCATGGCATTCTTCCTGCTCTCTCCCCACACTATATGCCACAACAACAGCCAAGCATTGTTGCTGCGTACAATTAGAAGGCATTGCCAATCGATTTGTGTGAAAAGCCAAAAGCTCAAAAGGTGGGACGCTCCTCAAAGAAGAAGTTAGTGGCAGGTGCGCGACATCTGAAAAATGAAGTTGAAAGCTGACGGTTCTTGGTTCTTTCTTCCGACTTGACTTTTGCCAAGTCATTCTACACACACACAGAAAGCAAACGTGCCATCCGAAAAGGGACAATATTAATGAAAAGACGTTGCAAAAATGTCACGTTCCTTATTTGAATCCGCATCATGTTCATAATGAAGGCGTCCCCAGACCCCCGCCCCTCCCAGACCGCTATCTTGAGAAGTAACTAAGTCAAACTTTATCAATATCATTATTAAAATATATAAAATTCATATTCCATATGGACTATTAAATATTCATGAACGTTTTAAGATAATGGAATGAAAATGAACATTAAAAAAATTCCTTAAGGCACCTTAAGAAAAACAAATTAAATTAAAAATCATAACAGAAATCACAATAACACTGAAAAGTTGCTATAAAAAAGCTAAGAAATAATGTTTCCTAAATCTAAACTTAAACGTAACGCCAAAACGTTTCATATTAGGCTTTTAAATTCTAGAAAATCATAAAATTACAAGCTATAAACCTTAAAAAACATCTATTAAAACGACATTCTGTGCGCAAATAATTCTACAAAACAACATAAAACAAAGCAGAATAAAAAAATCCGAAATTGTCAGTAGAAATAAAAACCAAAGTACCGCAAATAGATAAAAACTGCTCGACAAAGATGCTACAAGTGAATAAAACTGGCCTCAGTGAATCTTCTCAGTGTGTGTGTGTGTTTGGTTGAGTGTCTGTGAAGCATATGCCCAATAAACAGATGCCCCATAACCATAAAGAGAAAGTGTTATGGCCATTACCATAGTAAACGAAAGGACCCTTTGCCCCAAAAAGACCCTGTTGCCAAAATCACAATTTATGACAGCGTTGTCCATAAAATCTCTCTCTTACTCAGTGCCATCATATAAGTCATATACAAAGTATATCGCGAGGTCCTTCATATGTCCTGGACTCAAGTCAATGAGCGAATCTTTATTAACTCTGCTCTCTCTCTCTGTCTATTTTATGTCTGTGCACTCAGAAGGAAACCCAAGTGCTTCCATTACACAAAAAAGAAATAACAGAAGCTTCCATATAGAGAGCTATGGAAACTGATAACCGAGTGCGACATTCACATAGTAGTGCCATGAGTAGCCGCAACGGTGGTTTCTGTGGTGCACTACAACGTGCACCGCCGCCAATACCCGCCGGCCTGTCGCGTCGCCTCTCGAGTCGCGAATGCTATGGCGTTGGCAAAGTAAAAGTCATGTTACGGGTCGCAGATAGACCGGATCCGGGCGCTGAACAGGATTTTATGTCGCTGGACAAGAAGAAGCGACAGGTGACACTCACCGATCCGAAGAATGTTAGTGCACCACAGGCACAGGAACGTGCCCCCATGGTGGCAGCGCCCAAAATGTTTGCGTTCGATCATTTGTTTACGGCGGATGATAAACAGGTGAGGGAACCTTATTTTCCTATAATATATTTCCTCCTTTCTTAAATCTTTAATTTAATTTAATTTAAATATTCCTAGTGCTTTAAGTTTTACACCTTTAAATAAATGCTAATATGATCTGATTGGGTTTTTCTGGGTTTTTCCCAATACTTGCAACAAATGTTGGATCATTAAATTTTTGTTGAATTCCCCAGAATATTATAATTTTTTAAACTTTCTCATTTCATTTCAGTTTGCTTACTGATTTAAATTTAAATTTTGTTCATTAATCCTAAAAATTTTTGTAGCTTAAGTTCTATTTTTTACTTGGTTTTATTTTAATTTTATGTCGACTGATATTAGTTGACAATAAACAAATAAATAAATAAATAAATGCACTAGAACCTATCGGATTGAACACGAAACAGTTAGACTTAACTTAAAAATTAAATCTTAAAATACTAAACAATCACATTAAAAGCAAACAATTTAAAACATTTAAGAAATTAATTTTTATAAATAAAATTTAAAATTTTTTAGAGTCCCTCGATGTAAATTCCTTTTTTGCATACGTTTTTGTCCATCTCTAACTTTTCATATTCCATTAGCAAATCCTACTTTAACATCAAAAACATCAATCAATTCTCTAACTCCCCCGCGTTCTCTCTCCCCATATTCAGTCGGACGTCTGTGCGGCTGCCTTGAGTGAGGTGATACCCGCTGTGCTCGAAGGCTCCGATGGTTGTTTGCTGGCCATGGGCTATCCGGGCACCGGGCAGCCTCAGACGGTGTTGGGAGAGCTCGGTGCCGGAGCTCTGGGGGCAGCACCTTGTGCAATTGCCTGGCTATACAAGGGCATACAGGAGCGAAGGCAAAAGAGTGGGGCACGTTTCTCTGTGCGGGTTAGTGCCGTTGGCGTTCATGCCACCAAACCGGATGCTCTCTCCACGGATTTGCTCATCTCGCATGCAGCGGGTAAGTACACAAGCTTCCCACCTGTTAGCAGCCGGAGGCACAAACAGGCGGGGCTATAAATGTGGGCGTGAGCATTGTAATGTTGCCCCTGGGCCAGCTGATGATAATGATGGTTGGGGTTCAGTTGGGTTGGGTTGTTAAGGGGGGAGGTACTTTTGCCACCCGCCCAATTTGAATAAAGTTAACCTGTGAGGCAGGCTATAACCTCTGCTCTGCTGGTGCTGCTATTGCTGCTGCTCCAATGACTGCTAACTACATGGAGTGGCATTTATTCGCACATAAAAGCTAATGCCCTTTTCATTCACTCCATGGTTCCACCAACACCAACGAACACACACACAGAATCTGACGACTCCCCGGGGATTTATTTGCGTGACGACTTCCTTGGCGGCCCAACGGAACTACGTGCACCCACCGCCGAACGTGCGGCCCTCTTTCTTGACTCTGCGCTCGCCGGACGCTTAAAAAGTTCCGGTTCGGGCAATTCCAACAACTCGAGCTCCAACTGCAATTCAAACTCAAACTCGAATACGACGACAACATCGCTGGAGTCCGCCCTCATCTTTACACTGCACGTCTATCAGTACAGCCTGTCCCGCAAGGGAGGTGGTAAGTCCATAGCTCTTCTATTTTTTTTCCTACTACAATTCCCACACCTCCCCTACTCCCGCCTACTATTATTCTCCTAAACACTGAACAAAAAGTACAATCAAGCATGCATATTGTCATATGAAACATTAACTTAAGCTGAGTATAATATGTTTTAAGGGATTACACTTTAAAGGAAGCATTTTGATTTCAAATTGTTTTCTTTTTAAGGAAACTTTACTCGTATAATATGTTTTAAGGGATTACACTTTAAAGGAAGAATTTTGATTCCAAACTCTCCTCTTCTTTTATACATGTTCTTATTAATTCTTGACACAAATTCATTTCTTTCTGTGTACTCTTTACAAACTTTAAAATATAAGTATGATAATCAACTTGAATGCAAACTTTTTAACATTTTTATGCTTTGTGCTAAGCAAAATCTCGTTAAAAAGTACACTTCAAGTACTTAAAGCTTAATCAAGTTTAACCTTTTTTCTTTTCGGTGTACACTTAGTTCTTGTTCTTATTGTTGTAGCTGTCGCTGACGTCGTTATTGTTGTTGTTGCCACTCAAGTGGTCCGCTAAATGTTTCACTAGACGTCAGACCATTAAAGTGTCGCATTTCGTTTTTCGCACTCCCTCCCCACTACCACTCTCACAACCCCACAATTTCACTCCACTTTTTCACTTCTTCTCACTTCTCACTTTCTTTCTCACTGTGTTTAGTTGCCGGCGGTCGCAGCCGTTTACATATCATCGACTTGGGCGGCTGTGCGAATCGCAACGGGGGTCTGCCACTGTCGGGAATTGGCAACATACTGTTGGCCATATTGAGCGGACAGAGGCATCCGCCGCACAAGGACCACCCGCTGACGCCGCTGTTAAAGGACTGCCTGGCACCCATCACCTGCCATGTGGCAATTGTCGCACATGTCCTGCACGAGCAAAGCTACCAGGATGCCCTCTCCACCATACAGATTGCGTCGCGTATACATCGGTTGCGTCGTCGCAAACATCGTGTGCCCATGCCACTGGCTGTGGGTCTGGCACAGGCTGGTGGCCTTAATCCTGGCGGCGGCGCCGGCTCCTCGGCGGGTTCGGGCGCAGATCCGTCGAGTTCGGAAATATCAGCGGATACCGTCATCTATATGGGACCCCATCACGATGATGCCACAGATGGTGAACATCCGCCCGTTTATCTGCCCTCGTTGAGTGCTACAGATAATCGTGGAGTGTTGCTAACTAAAACTCTAAAGGGTGGAAGTGGTGGTGGCGTCGTCGAGAAACCAACTGCGCAACCCAAATCGAACTGTGCCAGTCCGCTGATGAAGAAGGCTGCCATCGAGAAGGGTAAGTTTCACACACCATTCCCCTTCCCCGCTTGAGTTGAGTCAAGCAGCGATTGACAGGCATTGCTTATGAGATTTTAATTGAAATTCCTCAAGTCATTAGATTTATACCCGGGAGATGTTAGTGCACTACTTTCTGTCTAGATGGTTTACAAAGTTAAGTGCCACAGATTTCTCCAAGGCATTCGTCATTTATCAATTGGGGGGGAATACATTTGTGTTTAAGTAATGTCGGTGATATATTGTTGAAGATTGTTGTTAACAATGGAGAACTTTCTTCGTCGAAATTCATTGGGTTTTCCTTCCATACGGAAGACAACCCTCTTGTTCAGCAGGCTAGATATCTTATCCTTAAGATCAGATCTCCTTACCAATCTTTCATTTCTTCCACATGGAAAGAAGAAGAAGATGGTGAAGATTGTTGTTAACAACGGAGAACTTTCTTGGTCTAAATTCATTGGATTTTCTTTTCATATGGAAGATATCTTATCATGCTAGATAGATATCTTATCCTTAAGATATCATCTCTTTACCAATCATGTTCTCCTTTTTCCCAACAGCCAAAAAGTTACAGCCATCGCTTAGCAACACTGGCAGCCTGAAGCGGCATAATAACAGTGGTCCGGTCGCTTCCTGTTCTAATGCCTCAACGATACTCGTACATGAGATGATGCCACCACCGGGCTCACCGATACCCCGTCACATGGTCTCCAAGGCATCTAATATGCCAACGCCAAAGGGTTCTCCGTTGCGTCGTCCGCATGGCACGAATCCTGGAGCAGCGCTGGAACAATTGGAGGCGGGTATGCGTAAGATAACCGAAGAGCAATGGATCGATGGACCCAGAGTGTCCAGGGCTAAGGTTGCAGAGGCGCGGCATCTGATGCGCGAGGTGAATCATGTCAAGCAATGCGAGACTTGGGTGGATGGACCCAAATCCCAATCGTGTCGCTCCTTAACAGCTGGGAACTTGCCAACAGCTGCCCAAACACCCGGCTATGGCTTTATGGATGCGCACAAGAAGACCATGATACGGCAGTGGGTGGAGAATCAGACCTCCCAAGTCTTCCAGAGTTCCAGCAGCAATTGTCCTTCACCCACAGCGCTGCATTTAAAGCTCTCGCAACTGAAGCAAAAGTCCTTAGATCTACCAGACCGAACCATTTATCAGCCCGAGCAATTAGTAGAGCTTCCCCAGACTTCGGATAACTTTTGTCAGGATGTACCACAGGATGGCGATGATCAGGATAGTGGTCCTTCGGAGGTGCCACCCGCCTTACCGCTACTTGACGATCCACTTGGCTCCCGGGACATCTCGCATGACAATCTGCAGCGTATGCTCTCCCGGCACGTTTCCCGCGAACAACTCCAGGAGGCTGAACTAGCTGCCAGTCGCGCCTCCTCACAGCATCCCTCATCACAGCGCAGCATCGATTGTGGTTTGCAGGTCACGGAAGAGGAGATCGCTCGGACAATGGCACGCAGTGAACAGGAGCACACACAGCAACATCCTCTAGCCACGCTCAGTCACTGCGACAACTTATCCTTTGTCTCCAGCTTCAACATGGCGTGCGAGTCCTTCAGCGAGTGTGGAGAGAGAGCCAGGTAAGATTGATTTCCTTAACAGGAAAATTCCTAAACAGACTTCCAAGGATCTTCCTTTTTTTTCCCTTTTTACTGATTTTTTTGCTTCTCTCCTTTCTCTTTTCTCAGACATCAATTTGATCAACTTGCGCGATTGCACGAGATCTTTACGTCACAGCTGGCCATGGCGGAGGTTACTCCATCGGCGACACTCTATCGCACAGATGTGGGCAGTGTATTCAGTGAGCCTGCGTTCCGTTTCAATGTTGGACAGAGCAGTGTGTGCAGTGAACCCGCTTATCGCCTCACACCGAGTCCACCAAAGCAGCCTTCGCACAGTCCTAGTCAGGGTTCGTTACCCAGTTTGAATGGCATCATGGAGATAGCCGGAATGGATGATTATGCGTTATTACGCCAGCCAGATGGCGCCTCTGATCCCAGTTTGCCGAAGAGCGAGAAACGTTTTGCACCCCAACACGATGATATCTGTGAGCTGGAGGAGAAATCCATGGCAGCAGCGGTGGCGAGACGAGGTTCACTCGAGGATGCACAGCACAAGTTGAATGAGATCACGAATATACTTCCGCTAGCAGCACAGTCACGTCTCCCCTTGCTACCCCTTAACACTAGCTCGGAGGCATACGACAGTGGACATGATTCCTCAACGCCGCGCACCTCCAAGCATTCGGGCATCTCTCGCCGGGCAGAGAGTGGCTATCATAGTGTAGCCACAGTGCGAGATTCAGATGAGAGCAGCTTTGCGTCCGGTATGTCAAAGGGTCAACGTCATCGGATTACCATTAATGGGGCCAACTATCAGCGGGGACAGGGTAAGAAGCGTCAGCGTCAAGAAGGCGCCAACAAGGGCTTATGTAGTTGGCTGCTGCAACCATTCTCCTGCACCTATCCAGAGACTGAGGGCGAGATTAGTGACTTCTAATTGTAAACAAATGTCCAGAGTTGTCCCACCAAAACCAAAAAAACGAGCTAGTCCAATGAATAATGGCCAAAGATTAATATATATATATATCTGAACACAAACATACACATCAAATCTGGTGGAGAATATATATACAGCGACTGATTAACTTTTACTTGGAAAAAAACACATATTTCCCGCAAAGATATTGCAAAAAACGCAAGTTATTTAATCTAACCTAACTACCTAATTATACCTTTGCTATAAAGACGATGCCATACACTCAATCACTCACTCACTCACTAATAAACGCATAAGTTCAAACGGGGCTTTAAATATCTTAAGTTGCCAGCTAGCATAATAAAGAAACTCCAAGCATAAGGGGTAGTCCCGATGGTCCCACGCAAAAAAAAAGTAATAAAGCAAAGATTTTATCATTTTTTTTTTTTTTAAAAGCTTAAGAGTAAAACAAACAAATATCAAAGCGATTTTTATACAACACTTAAAAGCCAACTGGACTACCCCTAATGCCTATCTATAAAGTTAAATAAACATATGTACTTAATCAGGCCACAATCACTACGACTTTACAAAACAGAAAAAAAAGGAAAAAACATAATGCAGAGATACATTTATATATATATACACAAAACATACATATATCATATACATATATATATAAAATTATATCATAGCTATTTATTGTTTATTTTGGGTTATTTGTTTGGGGAAAAACGATAATGATAAATTGTATGCTAAATGTTAAATGTTTGCTTATTCAAACAATTTATTGCCAATTATAAGTTACAAAATGTTTAAATTAATTGTTAGTTAGCTAAAGTTATACATCTACTAAAACTAAAACAAACAAAAAAAACGGACAACAACAATGAGATAACGCGATATGAAAGAACAAGAATCACGGACTATATATATCGGGTTTTATTCTCATGCAAGTAGTAGAAAAATGTTAAACATACAATTTTGTTGCCATTTTTGCCTAAATCAACTATGTTACAAAAAACCAAAAAATCATCAAATATATATACATAAATTATATATATTTATCAGAGATATTATATAAGTATAAGAAACAAAGCTAAAGAATCAACTAATTAAACGCATACATATTATACATATTAATATTTATATACATTATTATGCAACTGCACGCCAAAAGAGCTAAGATGCTGAAGAATTAACGCATCAAAGTATGCAACAAACTTTAAAGCGAACATTTTTTAAGCTCTTATACAAACACACACACCCACATCTACATGCATATACATATATGAATAGCTAAATTTTTGCATCAATCAGCGAGTTATTATAAAGAAACATTAAACATACTATTTTATTTCGAAATAACATTCCTTCATTGCCTTTTTAGTCGCATTCATCAAACATTAAAAAACCAAAAAAAAAACTTAACAAAAAAAACATATTATATACAAAGAAAAAGTCAACTAATTGTATTACATTATTATGTATTTCGTATTATTCCAATTATTAACAAGCGTAGTAATCACCCAAAAGGCTATACTTTAATCACCACCACAACAAAAAACCCCCTCCCCCCTTGAATTCGAAAAACTTGTTAACAAAAAAAAAAGGTAACAAGCTAAGAACAAAACTCATACAATATCATATATGATGATGATGATGATGATTCGTCGACTTCGACGCTGAATGAAATACAGACTAATTATTTTTTATAATATAAACAAATCGACAGCTGGTTTTATTGCATTTGGCTGGGTTTGGGGGTCCTTGGGAAGTTTCGGGCCTCAGTTGGCCAAATAAAGTTGACGTTTTATAGATAGAGACATGTGCGATATATATATCAAAGTGCTTGCCATCCCAACTCCCCCCCTCTTTGACTGCCTCGTAAGTGGAAAACGTTTGAGGAGTGTGAGGGGATGTGCTGTGTGTAAGGGGTGCAAAAGTTGAACAATAAAACAAGCAAAGTAAAAGTACAAATCTTTTTTGCTAGAGGTTTTTGCAAGCACCGAAATGGAAAATACTCTTGAAGGTAAGTTTTAATCGAGTTGGGGTTTTATGGCTACTTTTTATGTAAATTTGTTTGGAAATTGGCATTTTATTGGTCAGTTTATTTTATGTAGTTTTAGTTTTTTTTTTAAAGGTGAGGGAACTTTGAAGACATCACAATAATAGTGTTTACAAATGTTTTCCTGTTCTCTGTTTCAGGTTACGATTTTTTTTTTTTTGGTTTTTTTTTTTTTATTACATGTAGGATACAATTATATTTATTTCATGTTATTCGTACGAAAATATAATCACCAATCCTGGATTTACCAGGCGTTAGTCTAGTCTTTGGTCTAGTTTTAGTCGAAGAAGATTCCTTCACGTCCTGCGCTTCAGTGTTACGATTGTTTGGAACAGAAAACTTTATTTACTTGAAGATTAAAGACTTTTCCCATTTTGCTAATCTTTACAATATACATTAATCACCAAGTTGAACTCTTGAAAAAAGCATTACTTTTACATTGCCAAAGAAACTACATAAATTCGCCAATGAACCAATAAATATGCAAATAGTTTAAGTAATTGAGTTCTTTACTAACTTAATGACGCTTTTCACAGACACTTTTTTTTTAAACAGTTCGCTGAAAATACTCTACATTTAATAAGTCAAAGTCATTTACGCGTCAGCATTCGGATTTAAATAAACTTTACAAATCCCCGAGGATTCCTAAAAAGGTTTTCTAAGCTTCAGAGCAGCATTAAATCAGTGCTATAAATACTTTTCACCGCATTTTCTGGCTTTTTGGTCATGATTGAATGATTTGACACAGTTGATGACATCCATTCGAAGTAAGGGTATTTGGCGCAATAAAATGTGTTGGCACCTTCTGGCAAATGCCGCTGCCGCCGCTGCTCCGCTACAATGCGAATATTTTCCTCTAAGTAGGAAAAAACTCCCAATACCTCCCCTCTTAGCCCACCCAACCCCGCAGCGATTTTTCTTCTTTTGTCTGCCGCCCTTTTCGTGTCGCTTCGTGGCAAACGTCGCCATTTCTTTCTGCCACTGCCACTGCTGCTGCTTCATTTTACAACCCTCTTATCACGAAAACTTTAAATTTTCGCATTTTCGCAATACGCAGTCACAAATGCAAATGCTATGCCATGCTTTGCCATGCCTCGCCTTGCCCCGCCCACTTGCCTCAAACGAAACGGGGAGCACCTCCTACTTCTTACAATGTCTTTCGTCTTTGCCTCGAAGTCTGCTCGCCATATGTTGCCAATTGAGGCGAAAATCGAAAACGCGTCTATGCGGATTGTTTATGACCCTAGAGCCATAGGGCCATTGGGGGGAGGGAATAAAGATGGTAGCCTTTTTTTCAGGACTTTGTGTTCAGTTCAGGTCCTGGGTCCTGTCGCCTTTTAATTATGGCTCGCAAATTATTTTCGAATTTTTCATCAGGCTGCGGAAATAAATGCTGACTGCAATTTCCCCCAACCGGATGCCAAAAGGATTCAAACCAAAATTTCTTTTCCCATTTTTTTTTCACCCATTTTTCTACCTGCGCTTTTTCTCTACGTGCTCATTTTTTGTTTTCTACCTGGACGTCCAGTGCTTGGGCGTGACCTAAAAAAGCAAAATATTTACACTCACTTCACTTGTCAAGTTGTGTGTGTGTGCGTGTGTGTGTGTGTGCGACGAACGGAAAGGGCATTAAAAACACATACAGGCGAGTATGTAAATATATGTGCATATATGTTGTATGTTTTTTTTATATATACTCATTAAAATATGTTCCACTTGCAATTAGAGTTTGTCATTTGGCAGCATATTCATATGGTTTATACGTACATATATTGTTAACAAGCCCGCATCTCACAAAAATTCCAACAAAAAATGGGTATAATTTAATTAGAGTCTAGCAAAAAAATGTTGCATTCAACTTTGATGTTTTTGCCCAATTAGCTTTTGACTGTTGCATTTTTGATGAATCACAAACTTTATGAAACTCGCTGAAACAAAATTCTTGGATCCTTAAAATTCTATCATGAATAACACAAACCGTCTTAACACTTGTTTATGACACACCCAAGAAGTCATACAAGTTCCATTGAGTTAGAAGTCTTGGGTTTGGGAAGGGACTTAGATAGGCAATTACAAAAAACATGAACAGCAATTGAAAAAGGTGCTTTAAGGTAATTTAATACGAAATGTATTCCAAGGAATTGCAATTTTACAGCCGAAACCTTAAAGCAAACGAGGGACAGGCATTCTTGACAAGGGTTGACCGCAACATGAGCATTAATGTTTAACTTAAGGTCTTGCCAAGCTGATGAAAGAGCAGTGCAGTGCCGCATATGATAAGATCTTCGCCCGACTCCTCCTGTGCGGTGTCCATGAGCACTGGATAATACTTGACCACCATCATGGTCAAACCCATTTGCATATAGACACAATTGTGTTCCTTAACCGCTAGAAACAATATGGATACAATGTTGCCGAGCATAAAGAGATCACGAAATGTTTCACTTATATCACATTCCTTGCGCTCCTTAACCAGCGAACATCTCAGATCCAGCAGTAATGGCGGCAATATGCATATGCCATGGGCCAACACCACACTGCCCAAGCCCAGCGAATGTTTATACAGTTCCATGTTGATCAATGACAGTGGAACTAGTTCCAATATACCTTGACTCACATCACGTGTCTTGGTACCAGCGCCAAGCTCACTGCCAAAGAGCACACGGATCAATCCAATTAGTGCCACTGCTCCGCCCACCATGCAGGCGGCAAAGGCAAAGGGTTTCTGATTCAACGATGATATTTTGCGCGCTGTCAAACAGCTTGTGGTCAGCAGCAGGCTGTTGTAGATGAAGCGCAGTCCACGGCCCGATATCGGTTCACTCATCACAACAAAATTTTGAAGCAAAAAAAAAAACTATTCTGAGCACTAACAAAAAGCTAAGTTGTGGAAAATTCCAAAAACCCAACCTAAATACCAATTTTAAGTTTCCCTTTTTATATTTTAAATACCAAACGAAGTTATTTCGCTTTGTCCTTTTTGTTTTTACCAATTTTTTGTGTGTATTGGCATTTAATCTAAAACCTAGATTCCTAAAGAGCTTTTCGTGTCAGAGTTTTCCAGCGGCAGGATAACGATGCGGCAATGGCAACACTTGAGCATGCCAAGCACGCGTCACGCCCATCTCCCATTCCCATTCCCAGCCTCTACATAAAGAAAAATAATAATTCAACTTTATTTGTGCCACACACATACCTAGGCATGTGTGCGGCGGGAGAGGGCGGAGGGGGGGAGGGGGCACATCTCTCTACATAGTTGTTGGGGCAGCTGTTCCTTGTCAACACCCAAGCAACAGCAACAACAACAGCCATAGCAAATTTAATCGAAAGCGTGTAATTGACCTCAGCAAATGGCGTTGGATTCGAAGCGAAGTCGCTTGGGGAGTGTGGGGGAGGCGTGGCGTGGCTTTGTCGCAAGCTTAGCCAGCTGCCATCAAATCATTATCAGTTAAATAAACGACAGCGCCAAGTTAAAAAGATAACGAAGTCGTCGTCGTCGTCGTTGACGTCGTTGTTGTTGTTGTTGTTGCCTGGCATCGCGACGCCAAACACGGCAGCAACATAAGCAAAGGAACAGCAACAGATGATATCTGAATAGCAATACGCTACACACACCGAAACCCCCCCCCCCCCCCTCAGTTATACACTCACACTCCTTGCCGCACAATAGACAGACGTAAGCCGCCTCGTTTTATGCTAATTCAAATGGAAATGGAGCCAGTCAGCAGCTGCTTCAGCTGCACTGAGAAAAAAGTAAGTACAAGTACAAGGAGCAATGACTCAGAAACTTATGTTTACTATAGCATACTTTTTGGCTAAACTCTATTGTTCTCAGTGCATTTGTCAACGGCCGTTTGCCCATTTCATTATATGCGACGGGGCGTGGCTGTGGCGCCTTGATCGGCCCGCACTGATAGCACACACACACACACAAGCACACACATACGCAAGTTCGACGTAGTATGCAGATATATACAGATATACGTATAACACGACCTGACAGAGGACTCGCATTCCTTGTAAGAGGCAAATTCGCCATGATTTTCATATAATTTCCGCATCATAAAGCTGCGAAAGTAATTTTCCACTTGAAAGCACAAGCACAGGCCACACACACAAACACAAACACACACACACACACAGAGAGAGAGACCAACTTTCAGCTACACAAGTCTCAGCCAAAAAGTGTGAAACGAGCATTGGCTGCAGATGTATTTAGTTGAAGCTGCATGAGAATTGGAAGCCTGGAAGGGGACTACAACAGACACAAGACAATGCCATAAAGTGAACGAATTTTAAACAAAAAAAATCCTTTCACTTTTGGAATATGAAAGCAGAGTTTTGATATCCACTTTTATAGCCTAAGAAACTCTTAACCCAAAAATCAATTAATATTATAAAGCACAACCCAAAAAACCCTAACAAAATTATTGCCACTTTGATTTAATAATTAATGTCATAAATAATGTAAATGATGCCCATCGTACATATTTGGTCCATGCTGCCTGACAAACTTTCAACTTTAACATAGCTGTATAATTGTATGTGTGTAGGCAGAGAGAGAGAGAGTGGGAGAGCGTAGTCTGTGTGTGTGTGTGCTTTGTATATGGGCGCTTGTTTTTGTTAGCACATTGAAGATTTGGTGTTGTCACCTTTTTTGTTTAGCTGGGTGCGTGGGTGGGGTGCGGGCATGCAAATAAGAGCAAAAAGCGAGAGCTGAGATTTTTCTCAGCACATTAAATCGACAGCAAACAGCAGGCAGCAGCAGGCTGCTCTTTAAAGGCGCTGCCATATAAGATTAGGATAAGCAGCTGGGCGCACACACACACGCACACACACATACTAATACACAATAGGGAGTGGCCGTCACAGCAAAATTTGATTATGCCGCTCACGTGCGAGACAACCAAATTCACTGCGAAATAAAAAGAAAAACGAAACACACAAAGAACAAAAAAAAAAAAAAATACCAACAACAACACAGTCAAGATATATACAGCTAGTTAGTGAGAAAAACAGAGAGAGAGAGAGAACGAGATACATATAGCAAAACATATCGGAAGGAAGCGGCAATAGAAAACGTACAAAAGCGAAACACGCACACAAAGCGTCAAAGCCAAACGAAGGGACATAGTACTATAGTACACAAAAAGGCGGAAAATATGTGGAGGCGCCACATCTAAAAGTTTTTACATCTACATTCAGCCAGGAAAGGAAGTCAGTCAATGCCCGCAGCAAAAAAGGCCAACAACAACAACAACAATAATGAAAACGACAAAGTAAACACAAAAACAAAACAAGCTGGAAACTCTCTCTCCCAACTCCCACTAAGTCTGTCCATCTCGCTCTGTCTCGCTAAGTCGCAGACCATAAAAATGCCCTGCACCAGATAATTGAACAGGTGTAAAAAGAACAAGAAAACTGAAAGCAAAGCACAAATGAGAGAAGCAGCATCCTTTTTTGCGTCTAACAAATAACTGTTTAAATACACAACAATTTTCATTGTTACGAAATTGGCCTATTTATAGTACCCTTGTGCTTCTTATTTTTAGTACTCACACATAAAATGTTTAAATAGTTTCCAACTCTCTTTATAGCTCATCCATCCTTCATGGCACGTATCATAGTTTCAGGTTTCTGGCCTTTGTTACACCTTTATTCCCTTAGCTGGTCATAAATCTTATTCAACTCTGTGATATAGTATATATGATATACTAACAACACAAAAGATATAAATTAACCTTTTGTATATAATTTAGTTTCCCTGTTACAGCTTCTCGTCATACATAATAATGCTTTCATTTTGTTTCGTTTTGCACTTTACCACAATAAAAAAAAAACAAACACACATTAAGAAAAACTCTTGAGAACTATAATTAAACTTTTTAAGCATTGTTTAATAATGTTTTACTAATTTTATTTAATATTTAAACACGAGTCGCGTTTTTTTAGGTTTTTGCGCTGGAAAATTTTCACGGCAACAACAATATCACCGATCAAGCATTGCCAGTTGCAATGACTGCAGCTCTCGCTCTCGTTCTCTCTCTCTTACAAAGCCGCTCTCACAGCTTTAACTGTTTCTGCTTATTGGAAAACACTTGCATAAAAGAATTTTAAGCGGATTTCATTTTGTTTTTTTTCTGTTGATTTTTTATTTGATAAATGAACATATCAAAAACTTTTAAACCTTACGAGCAGAAAATTTAAATATATACCAAAGTTAAAAAGAAAAAGTCCCTGAGAGATGCTGAGATGCCCAAACGCTAGGGATTTACGAGCATGTATAAAAAAGACGAGAAAATAAATAAAAGAAAGAAATGGCCCAAAAGTGTGTGTGTGTGCATGTATGTGTGTGTGTATGTATATGAGTTGAGTTAAGTCCCAAGCAACTTGGGTATTTAAGCAGCAATCGATTTTGGTTGATTTTCAGCACACACATAGAGAGTACAAGAAAACCCCAAAAAAAAACTCCTGCTGCTGCATGCAGCATTCGCCTGACCTTTCAACCTTTTTGTAGCAGCGGCACGTGGCACACAGCAAGACAGGCATCATCAGCCGTAGCAGCAAGCTACTCATCATCATCAACATTGTTGTCTGTAAAGTTTATTTAGGCAACACACACACAACTACACTCTTCAATTTTATAGCAACAAATTTGCATCGTAAAAGATACTTACTGTTGGGGAGTGGAGGGGAGCAAGAGGGTGGTACTATAACCCCCCCACCCCCTTCCTGTAAAACCAGACGATAAAAATACAAAACGTTTGTTTAGGCATGCTCCAATGATGGGCCCAATCCTACACCCCCTCCACCATCCCATCCCTACCTCAGCCCAACATTCCATTCCCGAAACCCGAAAGTCATAAACTAAGGACAAAATCGTAAAAACTGAACCGAGTTCATTTAAATTTTTAATATTTTCGGGTCTCACTTTTGTTTTTATGCATGCCTCGCTCTCCCCCCTCCCCTTCCCCGGACTTTCAACTCATCTTGAAGAATTTATGCCTTTAATTAAATACAATCTACGCCGAAAACTTTCAAAATATATATGCACTTAATAATGGCCATCAAATAGAGTTGTATGTGCCACACAGCAACAACAACATGCAACATACAACATACATAAGCAATGATTCTTTTTCGTTCTTATTGTTGTTGTTGTTGTTTATTCAGCATCCTTTGCATGAGCCCGAAACACGCACTCAGGATTTATTCTCACATTTATATGTATGCGCGGGCGGCGGGAAAGACGAGAGGGAACAGACAGAGGCAGTCAGCGCTCGCGGGTATATGTAAATTTTTTTTGTTCAGTAAAAAATTCACTTCGTGATAATGGATTTTCCATGTCGCATACATCGTACTGTACTCCCCGCCCCCCTCCCCTCTCATACAGCAGTGACAATTACCTCCGGTTTTCCCTCCCACCGCAACGCAACGCAGCCACCATAGGCATATGATAGATGGCATATGACTTTGGTACTAGGTGTAGTAGGGCTTGACATATTTTTGGCAATGTGTACAACTTCAAACGTAGGTGTGTGTGTGTTTGCTTGCTTAAGTGTCAAACATTTTTGACTTATACTCCGTGGCACTCAGATTTCATAGATGTTATGTTTTGAGCATGGCCTAGGTCTCAATTAGAAGGAGTCGTTGCTTGTTGGCGCTCTCACGCTCGCATACACACTGCCCAATAACGGAGCAAATGCCGTTATAAGTCGCTCTCTGCTAAAATTGGCATAGCATTGCCAGCCGCAATGAAAAGCTCTCCCTCTCTTACGCTCTTAGCTGTACGGCTCTCTTTATTAGCTTGCTCTTCGTCTGCTAATTTTTATCAGTTGTTTTGTTGTTGTTGTTGTTGTCAACAGTTTCCTGTTTACACACACGCCTTTATTGTTTGTTTGGTTTTTTTTTTGTTGTTTTGTTTTTCTTTTTTTTATTATTATTAAAGTTACATATGAACTTAATTTATAATCAGGCCAGTGTGCGCCTGCATTCACTTTCGCTACGAAAACTTTCTTAAAAAAGTGTGAACTTTGCTTGGTTTTTTTTATTTTTATTTTATGATTTAGGATTTGTTATTTATTTTTTTGTGTTCAAAAATGAAACTTTGCTGATTTGCGTTTGAAAAGTGAAAACAGGCACAACAATTGCTGCATGAATCATTTTTTTTTTGTATAATTTTTTTTTTTTTTAATTTTAATCAGTAATATTAATTTTTTCCTTTTTTTGTAAACTTTTTATTTCCTTCATTCATTTCAATCGCTTGAACTGCCCCGCGCTGCGTTTGCTGCTGCTTTTTCTGCTTTTTGTTTATCTTTCATTCAGACAACATCCCGCCCCGCTTTCCCTCCTCTCCTATGCTGCTGGCTGCTGCTTTTGTTTTAGTTGTTGCTTTCATGCGTTTTTGTTGTCCTCTGTCCGTCATTATGTTCGTCCTTGTCCAACTCCCCTTTTCTTTCATATTATTAGGCTCTCCTCTCTCTTCTGCTTGCGACGCTTAGTTCGTTATCTTTATATAAATTAACAAATTTAGCTAAGTAGTTGTAGTTCTTTTTTATATATTTTGTTGTTGTTGCTTGGTTGTTTGTTGTTGTTGGTAGGTTGTTTGTTTATTTATTGGATTGTATTATCCGCCTGCTTCTTCTTCATACTTTTGCTGCTTGATATATCAACTCGTCCGGCGCTTTATACCTCTCCTCTCCTTCTCCCACACTCTCCTCCGTCTAGGGGTTAACAACATACGAATGCATTTTGCATATAATATATATGCCACAGAATATAATAGTTTCTGCTATATATATTTATATAAAAAATGCATTGACATTGTTTACGGTTGTTGTTGTTGTTGCTGCTTGATTTTAATTTTGCTGTTTTGTTGTTTATTATTTGTGTGTGTGAGTGGATGTATGTGTGTTGATTTTGTTTAATTAATATATATTTTTTTGCCTTTGCTTTTCTTTTTTTTGTTTGTTATAATGCGATGTAATAATGTGTGTAAATGTTGTTGTTGTTGCTGTTGTAAGCTGCATTTCGTGCACGAGAGCAAAGAAACAGCTTAAAGGAAATAATCTGGTGTTCTTCGTGTTACGTGAGGCTCTCCGCGGCGCGGTGCTGGGTCAAATTGAAGGCTGAAGAGAGAGAGAAAATTGGTTAAAAGAGAGTTAACATCGATTACAAGATAATGAATCAGTCATATATATATGTTGTATATAAAATAATCTAACCACTTTTGCATTACATACATATATATATGAATCTATATCTAGTTGAGATTACGTACAATGAAAATTTAAGTGAATCATCCAGTTCCATGAGAGCCGCTTGATTGCCACATCTGTAGCAATAGTTTGGCGCTGAGAATATTGTGACAACGTTGCGATCATGACACCAGTTATAGCCTTCCATAACAAGCTGATGTGCACGAGAGACCAATGTCAGACCATTTGTGTTGTTAAACGTTTCTGATATATCCTATAAAAGAAAGAAAACTTTAGTAAGCGATTCTAATAAAAAAAAAATCTCAGTTATAGCTTACCTGTCCAAAGGTGTAGCCAGCTCCACGTGGCGAAATGCCCCAGCCACCCCTGTCATCGGGATCAGACCAAAGCAGATCGCACATGGGTCCCTCATGGGGCACCTCCTGCAAGCGATCGAGTGCACGTATATGATCCAAGCTATCAATTGACGGACTGAGGCCGCCATGCAGGCAAAAGATTTGGCCATCGACCAATGCCGTCAATGGCAAATAGTCAAACAAATCGGTAAAATACTTCCATACATTCGCATTGCCATACTTTCGCAGGCATTCATCATAGAAGCCATACACTTGTGTGATCTGGCGCGATTCGTGATTGCCACGCAGTATGGTGATGCGTTCCCGATAGCGAACTTTCAGTGATACCAACAGTGTGACCGTTTCCACTGAATAATAGCCACGATCCACATAATCGCCCATGAACAGATAATTTGTATCGGGCGATTTGCCGCCTATCCGGAACAGTTCCATAAGATCGTGAAATTGTCCATGGACATCGCCGCACACTGTAACGGGACATTTCACCTCCTGAACATTGGATTCCTTTGACAGAATTTCCTTTGCCTGTACAGAACATCAATATTAATTAATTAGTTGGATATAAAAGCAATAATCTGATAATAATGCTGATAAGATATGGGTCTGATAAGCTGATGCCGTTGCTAAGCTCCAATTGTGTTTTTCCATTATTATAATATGTTTTGTTTATATTTAGCATAATATTGTTTTGATGAGACATGACATAAACAAGCTTCCGGGTGAAAGACAACAGATTTATATGTATGTGTGTGCTAATTTAAATATTCTTGCGACTATATTGGCCATGTTGCCTTGTCGGAGAGGCGCGTCCGTGTCCGCTTCCGCTCGATCAGCGGTATATTCGTTTTGGCAACATTGCGAGACAGCGACAGCTTCCCTTCCCCGAAGCGGTATACAAGTTTATTGGGCACAACACACAAGAAATATATTTGGGTGACGCAAACATAACCCCACTTCTAATATCTAGAAAGAGCAATCTAAACAAAGAACGAAAGCGAACGCGGAGTGGCGCGCGGTGAAATCAGTAAATTGAATATAATTGATATAGATGCGCTTTGGGTCGTCTATCTATAAGTTTCGTTAATTTGTTTAATTGAATTCAATATTGTTCGGAAAAAAACACAAACACATATACACAGAGAGAACAAGTGTGCGTAAGTATGTTTGTGTGTGCATTGTGCATACATACATAGATACATATTCGACGAAGAGCGCAGCACAGCACACACAAACAAACAAACACACAGAAAACATTAAGTAATATTTACTTAGCGTAAGAACGCAAACGTGTGTGACGCAGCTACGGTCAGAGAGGTAGGGCGCAAGGTTGTTTGCGATTTTGTCGTTTTTTGTTTTTGCCCAAGTACAAGTACGCACGATTGCCATTATCATTAACTAAACAAATGCTATATAATGAAATTTACAAAAAAGAAATAAATTCTCGCCTAGGCAGAGTGCACAATCGATTTGTCGCATTCGCACAATCACGCATTGCTTATTGGCATCCTGCTTGCACGCACGGCACTTATAGCGGCGCTTGGCTGTTGGAATTTACCAATATTCCAATATGGCGACGCCATAGCGCATCATGATTCATGAACCAGTGCCGTAGACAAATGAGAGGGAGCGAGAGGAGAGTACACCATTTGCAAAATTACCGACCGACCAAGTTGTGCCGAGAGACACCACAAGCGATGATGATGAAAATTATTTTTAAACCTTTTTATTGGGGAATAAGGGCGAGCTGGCGACTTCTTACCTTATCGCAGAGGGTGCGAACTTGTGTTTCTGTCAATTGATTGCATTCGTTTAACTGCTCAATCCATTGATCTAAATCTTTTGTTGTTGCTTTATCCTCCATAGCAGTTGTAGGAGGAAAAGTCTCGTCAATCTTTGTCGACTCAATTTTGACGGCTTTTGTTAACGACGGGGGGTAGAAAAATTATTTGCAGTGAGTTGCCAGCTATTTAATGCACTAGTTTCTTGAAATTTTGCTCAAAACGGTGAAGCAAAATTTCAATGGCTTTCAACTTTTCTCGTATTTTTTTGTTCACAAAAGCGACGACGACACGAAGTAAAATACGAAGGAAAGACTAAAATTCAGAGACGGGTGCTTTATCGTTCACAGCTATATCGATACTAAGCGTGTGCTGTTCTGTTAAGCAGTGTCGATGAATCGCTTACTACGATACTATGTTTTAAACTCTATCGAGTGGCCACCACAATTCTGATAATATCGGCTCAAAATGGCAGATTTTTATTCGCTTGTAACTATTGTAAAGGAACCAGCAACCTTGTAATTTAATGCTTTTGCATATAATAAGGTTAGTCCGGCGATATAGTTTTTGCTTGAATTGTGCACATATGTCTGTAACGCAAAAAAGAGTCAACTAACGCACAAATGAGATCCGTGTACAGAAAGCTATATCGATACATCGCTAAATGAATCAGGGATGGAATATATTTATCGTCTCGCCACCATGTAGTCTACCGATTGCAATCGCCTGACCGCCACTCAACGAAGCAGCTACAGCAAAAAATTTAATCAAGTCATCCTAACAACGAGCAAAAGTAAAATAAATATCACAGCTCAACAATGGAAACTCTTCTTGGTATTAAGGGACCTGATTTCGTCATGCTAGCGGCAGACACAACTTATGCCCATTCTGTAATCGTGATGAAAGAAGGTAAAGTGCATTTCTTGCCGGATTCAGTCAGCAGCGCCGGGTTATAATATTTTGTATAATTTCCAGATGCGAATAAGATCCATAAGGTGGCCGACAATTTGTTAATTTCAACAGTTGGTGAGTCCGGTGACACCGAACAATTCACCGAGTTCATCGCCAAAAACATTGCATTGTACAAAATGCGCAATGGCTACGATTTAAGTCCCCGTTCAGCAGCACATTTTACGCGCAAGAATCTGGCCGAAAGTTTGCGTAGCCGCCAACGTTACCAGGTGTTTATGTTTGTCGCTGGGTGAGTTGTACATTGGTCTTTAAAATGATTTTTAATTAATGGTGAGCCTTCTACCAGCTACGATCCAATTGAGGGACCTGAACTGACATTCATTGACTATTTGGCGTCCTCAAAATCATTGAACTATGCCGGTCACGGTTACGGCAGTATGTTCTGCGCCAGTATTTTCGATCGCTACTGGCACCCTAATATCACCCAGGAGGAGGCCTACGATGTGCTGAAGAAGTGTGTGCTGGAAATCCAGAAGCGTCTCATTGTGAACTTGAAGAACTTCAGTGTTTCCGTTGTCGATAAGGATGGTGTACGCAACCTGGAACAAATCAGTTCTAAAAGCTTGGTCGATTATAATGCTGCTGCTTAATTTAGTGTCCAATCTACATTTTTTATGCATTTTAAATGCACATTTTGATGAGGAATAAAACAAAATAAGAGATTTGGATTTTTGGTATAAAGAAAGTTCACACTAGTTCATTTTTGATCGAACAAACGAACCAGTCATTAGCCATTCACCCAAAACGGCAACATTCACACCGTTCGTCTTATCAGCTGCAATTGTTTTACATTTCACAACGCGACTTGAAGCGAATTATTTTAACAAAATGCAAGCGCCGCCTCCTGAGCATTGTCCTGGCGTCGAAAGTGAACAGGCTGGCCGTGTCAGTGCCTGTGCCGGTTGTCCCAATCAGAGCATATGCAGTGATCCAAGCAAAAAAATGGAAGATCCCGGAAAGGCTCTCGTTGCCGCTGCCATGAAGGATGTCAAGCACAAACTGTTGATACTCTCCGGCAAGGGGGGAGTGGGCAAGAGCACTGTGACAACACTGCTCACACGTTATCTGGCCCGCAGCTGTCCGGACAACAACTTTGGCGTGCTGGACATTGACATTTGCGGGCCATCGCAGCCCCGCCTTCTGGGTGCACTTGGAGAGAATGTGCATCAGTCCGGATCAGGCTGGTCACCTGTGGGCATCGATGACAATGTGTGTCTCATGTCAATTGGTTTTCTTCTCAACTCCGTGGACGATGCGATCATCTGGCGTGGTCCCAAAAAGAACGGCATGATTCGACAGTTTCTCAGCGAAGTCGATTGGGGAAATCTGGATTTGTTGCTCCTTGACACACCACCGGGCACCTCCGACGAACATCTGTCCGTCTGCACCTATTTGCGTGACGACACAGCACCGGATTCCTTACGTGCCATCATTGTAACCACGCCACAGGAGGTCGCCCTCCTAGATGTCCGCAAGGAGATCAACTTTTGCAAGAAACAACGTATCCCAATTCTGGGCGTCATCGAGAATATGAGCAGCTTCCGTTGCGGCCACTGCGGCAATAGCTCGGACATCTTTCCGGCCAAGACGGGTGGCGCTGCTGCCATGTGTGCGGAGATGGAGGTGCCTCTCCTAGGCTCACTGCCCCTGGATCCGATTGTGACACGCGCCTGCGATTCGGGCGAAGATATAACCGCAATGCGTAATGAGACCACTGAAGCACTAGCCTCCATTTGCTCCAAGATCATGTCAAGTTTTTAGTTTAAGCTTTGTTGTTTACTATTAATATGTTGTATATATAAAGTTCCCAACTTTTTATAAATAGTTTTGAAATTGGTAAATTTTTTAATTGTTGTTTACAGTTGCCAGCGCCATCTATCAGCCTTAGCGGCAGTTTTGTGCACTAGTCGTAATGTTTTACGCAAGTTGGCAGCCCTGGTTTTGTTTGCCGCGCTTTAAGTGCACAATTTAAACGAAGATTGCAAATCGTTAATTTCAGCTTGCAATATTAGTCTGATTAGTTAAACTGGCAACAAATTCGAAAAATTGGTACTGCAATCTAAGTCATGAAAGAAATAATAACATAAAATTGGACAAAACTTTTGATTGCCTTAAAAAAAATCTTACACATTTTCAACCTCAAAAAACTTGGTTTGAGCATTTAAATCTATAAATGCTATTTTATAACAACCTCTTTAATGCAAAATCAGCAAATTAATTATTTATTACACCCAATAAAAAGTGACAAGAAATTATCTCAAGCAATTATTTTCACAAGGCCCAGCTGCATAGCGAATAGAAACACAGTTAGAGAGCGCAAGAGAGAGAGAGAGCTTTCTCTCAACAACAATAACAAATTCGCTTCGATACACTATATATGGCCTCGTCTGCAGCGCCAACGGCTTCAGTTTGTTTCGATCCTCCACAGTGGCGGTCACTAGCGGTTATCATCCACAAACACAAAGTTCGTGACCGGTGCGCGTCGGTTAAAGTTGCGAGTGCGTAAACTGGAAATCAAATATCGAAAAAAAAATGTTGCGCCCGAGGGAAAATTCAAATGTGCAAACTCGTTTCACAGTCAAGGTCGTCGCTTCCGCACGAAACCGTTATTTTGCCACAACTATGCAAAAATCGACAAAACTAACTTTAACTGCTTTTGTGTTTGCTGTTGTTGTTGTTATTGCTATGTTTGTGATTATGTCGTCAGATGCTACTAGCATTGGTAATTTCACTATATGTATTGCTTACTCGCTCGCACACACACACACACTGGCTGGTGACACCAAAAACAACAAACTTTTGATTGTGCGTCTTGTTTATTGTTGTTGTTTTTGGGTGTGAAAGTTGTTGATCTCTTTTGTTATATAATCAATGAAATGAAAGGGGGTTGGGGGCAGGGGGTGGTCAAGAGGTTTTCGCCTGTGCATTGAACTCAAAATGACAATTTGTTGCAAACGTTTTCCTGACCCAAGCATAGAAAAAACAAAATTTTACTTTCTAAATGTTGCAGCTGCCACACACACATACTTTCATACACTCACGCATTGCAATACGAGATTGCAAGAAATCTTGAGATCGCATCTTGCATGCGTCTTTTTTTGTTGTTGTTGTTGCTTGCACAATTTTGCTTGAGTTACGAATCTGTCTGCCGCCAAATCTGTTCGATTGTGTCTATGTGTGCGTGTTGCAACTTAGTTGCAAGCAGAAAACGTTAACACTGTTGCCACAGGGGCGTCGCTTAAAGATCGAACGCGATTTCTAAACATTTTCCGTGAGATTTTTCAAAAATGTTTAGTTAAGTTTCATGGCTTAAGCATTGGAATTGGTAAAAAACTGGCCAAAACCCCTTTTGCCACAAAGGTAAAACCCCTTTCCTTTGACTCTATGCTATGCGTGATCAAAATGGCAAGCCAAGATTGTTGCAACAATAATCGCGACTTATTTTTTTTGGGTCAACGTATTAATTAGTTTTTGCTAGTAATTACTGCACTTACAGTGGGAAGCAAAACTGAGTGTACACGTTCAAGAAATTGACTTTCGTAGACTATAGATAGGATATGTAATTTAAATAATTAACATTTTTGATGAAAATTATCCACTTCTCATCAACAATTGTAATTTTTAGTCATTTTAAGCAATTTTCAAAATTTTCAAAATTTTCTTTTCATCAAAATTTTAATTGTTAAAAATGTTATAGGTAGGATAGGTAATTTAAATAATTACAATTTTTGATGAAAATTAATCTCTTTTCAATTTTTAATTTTTAGTAATTTTAAGCAATTTTCAAATTTTTCAAAATTTTCAAAATTTTCTTTTCATCAAAATTTTATTTTTTAAAAATTTTAAAGGTAGGATAGGTAATTTAAATTATTAAAATTTTTGATGAAAATCAAAATCTAATCAACAATTGTAATTTTTAGTCATTTTAATCAATTTTCAAAGTTTCTTTTCATCAAAATTTTAATTTTTAAAAATTGTATAGCTAGGATAGGTAATTGAAATAATTAAAATTTTTGATAAAAATTATCCACTTCTCATCAACAATTGTAATTTTTAGTCATTTTAAACAATTTTCAAAATTTTCAAAATTTTCTTTTCATCAAAATTATAATTTTTAGTCATTTTAAGCAATTTTTAAAATATTCAAAATTTACTTTTCATCAAAATTTTAATTTTCAGTCATTTTAAGTAATTTTCAAAATTTTCAAAATATTTTTTTCATCATAATTTTAGTTTTAAGTTATTTTAAGCAATTTTCAAAATTTTCTTTTCATAAATTTTTAAATTTTTTTTTTAGTCATTTAAGCAATTTTCAAAAAATCATAAAAAATACATACGAAGAGATTTTTGAACAAATTCTTTTTCATTCACTATTAGAATTGTTTGAAGTTAGTTTTGCATCAAAACGTTTTTTGTTTAAGCCCGGGGAAAAGGTGTTAAAAAATGGACCTTTACCAGAATTGAAAACTTTCAAAGGGTACTTGATGGGTTAAGAAGAGTATTGTTTGATTAAAACGGAATTTAAATTACCTATCCTACCTATAAATTTAATTTTTTATTGTCGACGAAAGTCAATTTCTTTAACGTGTACTTACTTTTGCTACCCACTGTATACACACACATATGAAACTACTACAATGACGACCTGCTTTACAGACAATGCCAACAAACTGGATCAGCGGGAGGGGAATCACAGTCGTCAACGTCGCTCCAGCTCAACGGCTGCGTGCATGCATGATGCACGCTTCTATCGCAATCCGAATCGTGCGGTGCACAAGATTTGGACAAACAATGAATGTGCCAAGTATTTCTTGTGCCTGGACGGGGAGGTGTTTGAGTTCAAGTGCTCGGAGGGGCTGCTCTTCGATGTGGTGCGTCAGATATGTGACTTCAAGGCGAATGTGGATAATTGTGATATAAGTGCTGAGACGCCGGCACCCAAACCCCTCCTGGAGATGGCCGATTGTGCGGACGAGACGCAATTGGGTTGTGCCGATGGCACGTGTCTGCCGCAGGAATACTTTTGTGATGGTTCCGTGGACTGTCCAGATGGCTCCGATGAGGGTTGGTGCGATGTCGAGCATGATCCGAATGCAGCGGGCGCATGTGATCCACGCAAGTGTCAATTGCCGGGATGCTTTTGCTCCAAGGATGGCACACAGATACCAGGGAGCTTGATGGCATCGTCTGTTCCACAGATGATCCTGTTGACATTCGATGATGCCATCAATCATGACAATTGGGAATTGTTCTCGAAGGTTCTGTTTACACCAAATCGACGTAATCCCAATGGTTGTCCCATCCGTGGTAGCTTCTATGTCTCGCATCCGTATACCAATTATCAATATGTGCAAAAGCTCTGGAATGATGGTCATGAGATTGCAGTTCACTCCGTAACGTAAGTATTTTTGATCTCCCATTTGGATTGTTTGGTTAAATCTTTGATTTTCTTAGGCATCGCGGTCCTGAGCTTTGGTGGAGCAAGAATGCCACCATTGAGGATTGGTTTGATGAGATGGTTGGCCAGGCGAATATCATCAATAAATTTGCGGGCGTTCGCATGGATGAGATTCGCGGGATGCGTGTGCCATTCCTGCGTGTGGGCTGGAATCGTCAGTTCCTGATGATGAAGGAGTTTGGATTCGTCTATGATGCCTCCATGGTGGCACCACATTCCAATCCGCCACTCTGGCCCTATACGTTGGACTTTAAGATGCCGCACAGTTGTTTGGGCACCAATCAGAATTGTCCGACGCGCAGTTATCCTGGGATCTGGGAGCTGGTCATGAATCAGCTGGAGGCTGGTGCGGGTGAATACACTTGTGCCATGGTTGATAGCTGCCCGCCACATTTGAGCGGCGAGGATGTGTATCGCATGTTGACCTATAACTTTAAGCGACACTATCTGAGCAATCGAGCACCATATGGACTCTACTTTCACTCCACGTGGTTCAAGAAGATTGACTATCTCAATGCGTTTCTGGTGAGTGTCCGGAACAAACCCATTAGATCCTTATAAATAAGTTGAATCTCCTGCAGAAATTCTTGGATGACATGCAAAAGCTGCCGGATGTGCATTTTGTGACCAATCAGCAGGCCATCCAATGGATGCGCAAACCCACACCCAGCAATCAATTGCATCAATTTGAGCCCTGGCGCTGTCAGCCCCAAAAACAGCTGGAGCCGCACGAGCTGGTCTGCCAAATGCCCAATGTGTGCAAGGTGCGCAGTCGGGTGCTGCAGGAGGATCGCTATTTTTATACGTGCATGGAGTGCCCGGCTCAGTATCCTTGGATACGCAACGAATTTGGTCTAGAATAGCCTGTTGTTTAGTTTTAAATTGTATTTATAATAATATATATATGATACACATTATCTTCGCGTGAGAATTTCTAAACCATTTGTAACCTATACATACAGCAAAACGCCCAATTACTGCGTTATAAAAGGATTGGCAATACTTTCGACGCCGTCCTGCGGGCAGATGAGCACCAGGGCTGTGCCACGGCAGACGACAAGGCCGAGACTGCGTGTTGAGTCCTCGGTTAGTTTGTAGGGCTCATCGGAGTCTCGCAGGTATTCCACGGTGTTGTCCAACACTAAATTAAGCAGCGCATCGTAGCCTTTGAGAATTCCAGAGGCCTCGCGGCCTCCCGCGAACTTGACGCGTATTTGCTTTTCCAGGTACTTGGACAGATCCAAAATAGACTCCTTTCGGCGCTTCTCTTTGCCATCGTTGTTGCCACCTGTCTAAAGTATTAAATGAGTAATATTAAAATCGCTGTATGGCAAAGACAAACGTTTTACTTACCTTTTTATCAGCCATTTTTGTTAACTTATTTACCGGTCTTGGAAAACTGCACACCGCAATGTTTGTCTATCGGTATCGGTAACTGACGATGCAGCCCTTAACGATATTTTCAGCAACGATACCAAAAACAAGCGATGACAGCGTCGAAAAACTATTATTTATGCATTATTTAAAAATAACGCTGCGTATCAGTGCTGGCAAAAATGGCAAGATTTGGTAAAAAAAAGTTGGCGATTTCATTGCGCTGTGTGTGTATGTGTGTGAAAATGCTGGCAATAATTTTTAAAATATTTGAAAGTTATGAAAATTTGCTTAAGATATGCAAAAGTTACAAATATGTTAATAAAAAGGCCTAAAAATGTCAATTTTAAAATTAAATAAAATTTAATAAAAATTATTTTCACAACAAACCTCTTATAATTCCCAACTGGTTCTTGCTTCGAGGAAGGCTATTTAAGCTTGCCTGCGCCAAAGCCAGCCGTCTGTGACTCGCCTTTGTTAGTGTTAGTGTTTATCTCAAGCTGTGACTCTGTCTCTCTCTTCGAATTTGTCTCACTCAGAATCTCTTTCTCTCTCTCTCTCTCTCACACTCTGAATCTCTCTCACTCAGAATCTCTTTCTCTCTCTCTCTCTCACACTCTGAATCTCTCTCACTCAGAATCTCTCTCTCTCTATCTCTCTCTCTTTCTCACTCAGAATCTCTCTCTCTCACTCAGAATCGCTCTCTCTCTCTCTCTCTCACTCAGAATCGCTCTCTCTCTCTCTCTCTCACTCAGAATCGCTCTCTCTCTCTCTCTCTCACTCAGAATCGCTCTCTCTCTCTCTCTCTCACTCAGAATCGCTGTCTCTCTCTCTTGCTCACTCAAAATCTCTCTCTCTCTCACTCAGAATATATTTTAGAATCTCACTCACTCTCTCTTAAATAATTAAAAATTTCTACATTCGTGGCTAATAGCATTTAAAAAAAAAGGCAAATTTTTTGAAAAGTTGGCTGATCTAGCAACTAATTGCTAAACTGGCAGCACTGCTGCGTATAAAAACACAGAGAGCTGCTATCAAATAAACATTGATTGATGCATTACCATCGATAGTGAATCATGAACTTTCAATTAGATATCGATAGCGTACCATCACTGTGATACACTCCATTTTGTTTTGTCACGATACCGATACCGACACAGCGCTTGGAAATTGTTTTTTACTCGACAAAAAGTTGCAATTTTGTATTGTTAAACCAACCGCCTTGTCTTTTTTAAGTGTTTAAAGCGAAGTTCATAAAATGGGTCGTAAAAAGAAGAAGGCCTCAAAACCCTGGTGCTGGTATCCTTTTAAAACAAATCAAATGAAAATTTTGCAGCTAGTTCGTCGCCGCCTTTACGTGTGCGTGCGAGCCTCGCTGAAATTTGTATCTACTCACGCATACACACAAACATTGTGTGCATTTTTACATAATGGGTGTTGTTGTGCTTTGTGGCTGCGTGTGGCAGTCGGCAAAATACACGAAAAAAAAAAAAAAAACAAAACACGTTCCAAACATTGTTCTATCCTTAACTCATAATTAATTTAGGTACTGTAATCGTGAATTTGATGATGAGAAAATTCTGGTGCAGCATCAGAAGGCAAAACACTTCAAGTGTCATATATGCCACAAGAAGCTGTACACAGGACCGGGCCTCTCAATACACTGCATGCAAGTGCACAAAGAAACGGTGGACAAGGTGCCAAACTCGCTGCCCAATCGGTCCAACATCGAAATTGAAATATTTGGCATGGACGGCATTCCAGCAGAGGATTTACGGGATCACGAGCGTCAAAAGAATGGCGGTAAATCCGATTCGGACGATGATGAGCCGGCTGCCAAGAAGAAAGTTGAATGTGAGGATATTTATTTAAAAAAAAAAAACGAAACGATTGGAATTATTAAATTTCAGAAGCTTCACAAAACCTGTCCTAATTAATTGTTCCGAAACTGAAATTCATGATATACATATAGTTCCAACATTCTTTCCAGATCCCATGTCCGTGCCGCCACCCATGATGATGCCGCCAAATATGATGCCGCCGCATATGCTGGGTCAGTATGGCATGGGCATGATGCAGCATATGCCACCGTTGCCTCCATATCCGATGCCAATGATGCCTCACATGATGCCACCGCGTCCAATGTTCCCAGCGGCCATGGCAACAACCTCAGCCGCAGCAGCTGCTGCTGCCGTGCATCATCAGCAGCAGCAGCAACATGCCGCTGCGATGGCGCAGCACAAACCCACGTTTCCGGCATACAGGTGGGCCTTCAAGACTTAAACATTTTTGTAGTGCGGAATGTAAATGTGTTTTAAAATTGCAGTAACGCCACCATAAGTGCTCCTCCAACCACAAATAATGCTGGTGTCGGCGGCGCTGCAGCGTCAAACGCTACGCCCGCTTCGGCATTAGATCCACACAACAGTCAGGGAAGACCGCCAACTGCGGCCAATACTGCTGCTGCTGGCAATGGCACCGTTGCCGCCGCTGTTAGCACAAAGATTATGCATCCGGCAGAGGATGCAAGTCTCGAGGAGCTGCGTTCACGTCAGCCCAAGTATCAGGCCCGTCTGGCTGCTGCAATCGTTGCCAATGCTGCCGCACCACAAAAGCAGCAGCATGCCCACAATCACAACAACAATAACAGCAACAACAGCCCCAACAGCTTCAATAATGGTGGTGGCAATGGCAATGGCGGTGGCAATGGTAGCGGTGGCAGTGCTGCCTCATCAATGCCCTCCACGCCGCCACCGCCCTCACTGTCCGGCATCTCGCCAACGGGCGCCGCCGCCGCTGCCGCTGCAAACGCAATCGCTGTGAGCACGGCCATCTCCAAGGCACAGGAAGTGAGTTCTTATCATAGTTATAGAAACCATAGTCAATATAAATGAGAAAACGCGACGCACAGACACCGACCGACCGATGGACTTGTACAAAATACGAAACGAAAACAGAAAAGACAAAATACATATTACAGTTGCGTACGACTTTAAAACATAGTACAGTTCAGAATTGACATTTTTTTATATTAAACTGCGAACTGTGTCGTGTTTGTTTTTCAATGCGTTTAAATCGCATTTCAAAGAATTCCATTCAATTATCACACTGGACATTCTATAGTTTTTTTCTACTTAATAAAATTTTGTACGAATGAAAAAATGATATGTTTGCAATTTCGATGAATATGCTCTCAGAATGTACGGCCGACGAAATGGATCACGAAAAGATGAAAGAGAACAGAAACCGAAACCGAATATACAAATGATTTAAACATTTTTAGCATATAGTATGATATATGTCTGTACAACCTTTTTTAATTAAACAAACAAATTAATGGCAACAAAACTGAACTGCGGCTTTCAATTTTAATCAATTACCAAGAACAACAAGAAGTCATTATTGGCATCTTAGATCTAATCTACACCAGCAATAGATATGAACTGAAAGCTCAGTTCATATTTGTAATGCAAATCCCAAAAAACGAAATACAATTTGTTTGCAAAAATGAAATCAAATGAACAAACTTTATTTACAGACCGCTGCCATGGTGGCCGTGGCTCAGGCGCACGCACAGGCCGCCCAGGTTGCTCAGGTCCAGGCTGCACATGTCCAGCATATGCAGGCTCAGGTGCAGGCTGCTCAGGTCGCTCAGGCTGTTGCTGTACAGCAGCATCAACAGCAGCAACAGCAACAGGCACAGCAGCAACATCAACAGCAGCAACAACAGGCTGTGGCGGCTCAGCAACATGCTCAACAACAACAGCAACAACAACAGGCACAGCAGCAACATCAACAACAACAACAACAGCAGCAGCAACAACAAGCACAACAGCAACACCAGCAACAACAACAGCAACAGGCGCAAGCTCAGGTACAACATCAACAGGCCAAACAGCTGGAGGAGTTAAATCGTGCTGTGATGATGCAACGTTTGCAAGCGGTACGACAACAACAGGGCGTTAATAATCCGGGTGCAGCTGCTGCGGCGGCTGCTGCCGCTGCCGCTGGCCTTGGCATGGTAAGTGTCCAACTTGGCCAAGTGCTGCACAGCGCTTGCTGCCAACAACGACAACATATTTCTTCTTCTGTTTTTTGTGTTTTTTTTCTATCAACTCTTGACTAAAATAATATTATCCTCAATGCTGTAAAATGAAATTTTCACGATTCCGTTATGAACTGTAACGCAATCTATGTAAATTATCGAATCCAATCATTCAGAATGTTTGGGGGAACAATAGCTTTTAGCATTAGCACTAGTAATATTCGAAATCCCACAGTGTAGAGCTGTCATCATTATCACAAAAATTCAAGCTCAGACTCATTTTGCTTAGAAAAATCACATTAAAAAAAAAGTAAAGTTTTGTATGAGTTTGAGAGAGCTAGGCGTCAAGAAATATATAAGATCTTAGTATTATTTTTAAAATGAACTATAATAAATTATAAAATATTAATATTCTAAGTCTTAGTCCGAGCGTTAGCGTTGAGTCCTTTAGCTCAATGTAAGATCCTTTCTGTTCTTAAAACTTTTTTTTTCTATAATCTTCAAAGCAAAAAGTTCTCTTGACGCCTAGTTCTACTTGGGATTTCTTAACCATGTACCTTTCAAAATTCTTATCACCCAATTGCCTATCCACAAAACACATTTAAATATAACTAGTCTGAAAGCTTCAGCACCACCGTGTTCGTCTCTATGCGTAATATTTAAATCATAATCAACTTAATCCAAAATTTTTGACAAGAATCTAATGTTGCAGTAACAAAATTAAAAGTTAACATTACAATTGCAGTGCAGTACAGTTGAGTGTTGATAAACAAAATGCCAGTTGCAGGGCCGACAAACAGTTCTATACTACAGTATGTATTTTTGTACACTTCACTTTCCATAATATAATTAAAAAAAAAAAAAAAAAAAAAAAAATACTTAAAAGAATAAGCCCGATAAAAAAATGCGAATTACGAAAGATAAGTAAATTTCCAAATTCCATTTATTACAAATATTGATATGTATTACAATACTCGTAAACTACGTAAACTCGTACATTTCTGTACTTACTATGCAAGTATTACTCGTAGTTGTCTAAGCAAGTTCCTTAACACCCCAATCTCCCCCCACCCCACCTTACACACACACACATCCAAATTGCATAACTACATCCACAAACACCAAATCCTAACTGTTCCTGATCGATATATATAGATAAAAGTTCCATATGTAGTACAGTACCTACTGCCTTGCAAAAGCACTTTAACGTTAAACGTCAACGTAAGCGTAACATGCAAGCCATGTAAGTACATTTTGTATAATTAATTCCTATTTAAAAAAATAACTTTGAACTTGTCGTAATGGTTGCTGCGTTGGTTGGTTAATGATTGATTGATTGATTGATTGATTGGTTGGTTGATTGATTAATTCATATCCACACAAACAAACACACACACAAAGAAAACCCTACACACAGCATTGACTATTTCTATTAAGTATATATTTAAGTGTACATTACTATCGATATACATACATATCTCTCTCTCAAACTACACATACTACTTCTTAATACATCTATCCTTATATAAATGTTTTTTGATCTGTCAATCTGTTCAACGTATTTTTTTTTCAAATATTATCCACATACTTTCCTCATCCTTGCATCCCTTTAAAACTTTCTTTTTCTATAACTGTCTCCTCGCTCTATATATATACCATATGTGTATCTCATCTCAACTAACACTATCACATCGAGCTGTTATCATCTGCGCTTTTTTTAATGTTCCAAAGCGGTTTATTGAGCGGTATTCTGAAACGGTTTCTTTTGGTGGCGTGATTTTTTGAATCCTAGTCTTAGCTTTGATGTTTAAGACGCGCGCCCTTCTTTGCTCGCATTTTTCCTAACTTTCCAATGAATAGAGCTGGGAAACTATCGACATTTATCGATAATTTTAATAAATCAAACATTTTGTAAATTCAATATTTATCTATAAATATTTTAAATAAAACATTTTATAAATTTATGGATTTTTCTAAAGTTATCTTTTTAAACCGATTTTAGAATCTGAAATTGCATTTATCGATAGTTTTACAGCTCTAATTTCTAAGCACAACTAATCGAACAACACTACTTATCGAACTATACATATGAAACCGCCTTAAGGGCGATCACACTGCCCTCAACATCATAGCTAAGTATTAAACATTCAAATATTTTGAAATAAGAAAAAAAGCAAAAATAGTATTGGAACTTGAACTCGACTTATGTTGCCTGCCTGGTTAGTAAATCTCTATTCTATTTTTTTTTTTTTAAATTTAAACAATCTACTGTGAATATAATTTGTTTTTAAGTTGAAAGAAAAGAATGTTAAGATACTTTTAAAGAATTGTGTTTGCTAAAGTGTTTTAAGGTCGAGATCGCATCGCAAAACGATCTGTGTCCCCCTCTCAACTTCCCCCCCATCGTCGTCAGTTCAGTTTCCGAATTGTAAGTACGTTTCTTTTTTAACCAAAAAAAAAACAATTTAATTTTCCATCATAATATCTATATATTTAATTTTTTTTATAATATACATATATATATTTATTTGTATTAATTTTTTTTCTTGTTAGTTTTGTTAAAAAAAAAAACCAAAAGAAAGCCAGATAAAAGTTGATCTTTCTTTATCTGTGTCTCTATATTTCTCTGTCTTTCTATATATATAATATATATATTGTATATCTATATCTCTCATTGTATAACATTGTAATGCGATGCAAAAAGTTTCGAAAACATACATACATACATCACACAACAACAAAAAACTAAATATATATATATACATATATTTTTTTATTCATTTAAAGAATAAGTAAGCAATAAACCAAACTTATTATTAATACATATGCCAACAACAACAAAAATTAATAACAAATTAGCTAATTTTTTGTGTACAATGGCTTCGATATACACACACACAAAACACACACACACACAGCCAAACAATATATGAAACACATTTATTTGTACTCCAACTAAAACTCTTCATTTCATTTCTTTTTCATGCTCTTCTGTATGCAGATGCCGCTGCCCGGCCACATGCAACTGATGCAGCCAATGCAACTGCGACCAGGCACGGTTGCCATTGGACCACATGGAGCACTCATTGGCGGCAATATGCTGCGTCCCGGACATATACCAGGCATGCCAGCAGGTAAGTCTATTGATTGATTCCTAAAGAAAGTTAGCTTAAAGAGAAATCTCTTGCAGGTTTATTGCCGATGCAAGCGATTGGATTGCCTGGTTTGCCTGCTGGCGCAATGCCGATGCCTGGCATGGGTGTCATGCTGCCCGGACATCCGAATATGCTGCAGATGATGCAGCCACGATTCAGATGATGCCTGCCCGGTGCGCCAGGTCTGTTGCAGGCGCCAACACAAACAACGCATCCACAGCATCAGCATCCGCATGTGCGACCATTTCAACGGGCTGCCCCCGCTGCTGCATTGCCTGCTGCACTGCATCCGCATCCACATGCACATGCCCAAGTGGCGGTACATGCAGCACAGCAGGCATCGTTGATGGGGCTGCCATTGCCGTTGCTGTTTCACGAATAAATGGAATCCGACTCTCAACAACCTACAACCAGCAACAACAACAACAAAACGCAAAAGCAATCAAATCACAACTGCAAGCAAGTTTATATATACTCAAAAGCTACGCAATTACAAAGCTCTTTTTAATGTATAACAGTTTTGAAACACACACACACACACACATACTAACAAGCGATATGCGTAGTTATATCTATATATATTCTAAAATTGATTTCAATGCACCTGATCTATGCTTTACTTTTTTTTACTGTCCCAAAATTCTATCTGATAACGGTTTTGTTTCATGGTTTGTGTGCACAATCTTTGCCTTCCTGCATAACATTTAACATTTCACAACACTATTAAACTGTTACCATAGCAAAAACAACACCACACTGTGTGTTCCATCGCTTCTCATCTGACGCTCTCTCTTTGCTGGCACGCGGTTCTCTTTGTACTGTACTGTTGCTGTAGCGTCTAGATCTCTCTCTCTCTTTCACTCTCTCTATGTTACTTCATAGTTATACAACTTATAACTGTAATTAACTGTTATACCAATCATGTTTTGACTAACTTACAACATATAAAATTCTTTGTTTTTAATATCTTTTTTCATTATTAATATCTATATATATGTATATTTTTTTTTAGTTTCATTTAGAGCTCTGGGCACAAAACATTAAGAAAGCCCCGTCCAAGCCATAATCTAACCTGAAAAAAAAAAACAAACAAATCAACAAAAAGTACACAAAAGAACACGTATGTACGTTGTTAAACGCTCTCACTTACTCTAATTCTCTCTCGTTTTTGCCATGTCTTTATTCTCAGAAAAAGAAGCGAAACTGTACGCTCTGGGTAAGAATCGGGCAAATATATATACACTATATATTGTACCACATACCACATACTACTTATGTATATGTATATTTCTGTGCGAATTTCGTATGTTAAATGTGCGTAGCTTTTTTAGTTTAATTCTTCATGTGCAATGCTCCAAAAAAAAAAACAAAAAAAGTGTTATACATATGCTGTTATACAATCTGAATATACTATATGTGTATGGTAGCCTATAACTGCATTTATGTTCTACTTCTATCCCCAACAACAAACATCCTATCCTCCGTTCGCAAGCAACAATCGTCGTCTTTCATTTACTCGTTACTCGTTATCCCGTTACTCGTTGTTTATGCAGTCAACTAAAAAAGTACCCGTAAGTTCTTCAAAAATTCTCTTTATGTTTGTTTAAAAGTCGATGAGCGCAAGACTCGCAATCAGGTATCTACATACATTTTTCTGTTTTATATATTATTCACATTCTTGGTTATGGTACTAAACAACTCATATATATTACAAAAATAGCTTAACTATAGTTAGACAAACGTTTCCAGTTAATAAATATAGAACAACCACAGCACATTGTTAGTAAGTACATTTCATTATACTTTTACAATATACTACTACTATATATCAAAAAATCTTTAGTAAGTTCCTTGTAGCGTCGCTCTTCCATTGGTTCACAGACTCCAACAACAACAACAGCAACAACATAACGTTTATTAAGTAAAGCTTCCTAGCAAACACACAAAGTACACATAAAAAACACAATCAGTCTCAGGCTTAAGGCCCAAATAACATCATATACTTTGTATAACTAGTAATCCTAGCTTATAAGTTGTTCAGTTCTTAAGTTCGTTTTGTAGCTTTAAAGGGTAGTTATATATACTATATATTACCAAAAGTTTTGGCATGATTTTAGGATCGGTCACAACTCAATTTAAGAAAAAAACAATACTCCTTTGCGTATCCAGTGTAGCATAGGCCTAGTCAAATTTTTTAGCACCCCAACTAACAAATACCTTATATACACTAATCCTCCTTATGTGTAACATCATCTATATCATATAAATATATACTATTTAATTACCTAACCCTATATAAATGTATAGTTAACCCTTATGCAATGACAAGTGAAGAAAACCGACTGTTATAATAATGGGCATTTGTACCGTTAGAAATAAATATGGTCTAGGTTTTCAGCGCAAAATTGATGTTGGACTCTCGGGTCTGGCATATTCGCCGCATTGCTCAACGAATGCCCCGGGCCCCCCCGACTTTGTCTACTTCTACTTTCCCCATTTGGCGTGGGGCCTGTCTGGGTGTTATGCGATGTTAGAACGGCGTGCTTCAGACGAGTGTACCTCAATGCGGGACAGACAAGGCTCGTTACTATTTTATATGTATATTGGTGGCTTTAAACACACAAAACATAAATACTACAACCGCACACACATTACTCATTTTCTGGTTAAGTAATATTTGAGTTAATCACACAAAAAACACATCCTAAGTAAAAATATATAAAACTATATTTGTCAAAAGCAATTGTAAATATAACTAAATCCATGCTATGATGGTCGCGTTATGTAATCGTTATTTTTATTTGATTGTTAGAAAACTAAAGCTTGCTTTAAAAATATATATCGGCTACTCGTTACAAATAAACAAGTAGCGAGAGGAAGTTGAACTGAAAGAAGATTATTCTGCTGACGAGACAAATTTTAATAACGAATTTATTTTAATGCGAATTGACAAATCAACGAGTAAAGAATTTTCGACATATATTTAACTTTAAGCTTTAATTTTGTACAATTACTTTTCGATTCTTATATTGGTGACGGTCATATCTATATGTTTTATAATTTATTTTGATTTTCTGTCCTGTAAACTATACACTTTATACAATATGTAACTGTAAGCTGCACGCGTTGTTTTGCGATAAAAAATAATTAAATATAGGTGTGTTACTTTTTCTATATATATATATATTTATATGTATACATTATGTATGACGAGTTATTCAATCTGTCTGTCCTAGCGCTGGGCGACACGCGAGTAGCTGGATCTTGTGCAGTTGCGTTTTTTGTAAATCGTTTCTGTTCGTCCAGTTGAAAGCGTGTCACATGAATTTTGCTGAGCGAAAAGTTCCCTGCGTCACAACGAGTATATTGTATCGAGTTGTAACTAGAACTCAAATTGCATGTCCCCCCGTTACCCTACCCAAACCCTTTCTCACGACGCAGGCGATGTGCTGACCCTGTTAACCCTACACACACCCCCCCACCCCCCAAAAACGCACATCACAGTTGGCAAAATAAATTTTGTAAAAAATAAAAACAACTGTTGGACTTTTCGGTCCTTGTCTTGCCTTGTCTTATATACCTATGTACTATCTCTCTCTATACACACTCTCTCCATCATTATTATATCACAAACTCACTCACATCGGAGGGCGTGCGGATGACCACGCCCACATCATTGTTAAGCATCGAAGGCGCAGATATCCAGATTCAAGTTTGTTTACATTGTGTTGTTTAATTAATTTAATGTTTTGAAATAATTGCTAATTTAATGCGATCTCCTTGCAAAATTTGTAAACCCAATTAAAAAGTCGATAACGATAACGATTTCGATGAAAATGCTTTAATAGTCATAGAATGCGGCTCTCAACAATCAACAAGTCTAGCTTTAAATGTTGCCAAAGATGATTTTTGTGCGCCGCCCCCATCCTCAACAAAACATCTTTCGAAGTCAATAAATCGCTATCCTATACATGCATAATAATAATAATCGATAAGTTTGAACGATTTTCCATTTGCTTTGAATAGTTTTCTTTCTTTTCGTTTGCATTTATTAACCTATGCCTTAAAATAATTAATACGCGAATTTTGAAATTGTTTGAACCTTTTTTTGCTAATAACAATCGATAAACAATTAATGACACCAATACTTAGCTAATGCAATTTATATATTTAGTGCAATGGCATAAAATCAAAAAAAAAAAAAAAAAAAAATTGATACAATTGTGTATGTTAAAAGTTTTTAATGTTGTAAAGAAAGTAAGGGAAAAACAAAAATACATTTTAGCGTTTGTACACAAAATGTTTCTACAAAAAATATATTAACTATATATATTATAAATAAATGAATACACAACATACTTTAAGCATAACAACAACAACAACAGAAAAAGTTCTAAAAGCAATTGTTTAAATCCTTTTTAAACGTAAAACAAAAACAATCGTATACTGATAATATTTCTAGTTTAATGTTTTGATTGTTCTATTTCTTTTTAAATTAATTTATTGAAATTTAAATAAATAAAATATATTCTACACATAGCAAAACCAAAGTCTTTTCTTAATCATGTTTTCTTAACAAGTTGTAATAAAAATAATTGTATTTTAAATTCTAAATGTAATAAAAAAAAACCGCAAACTCTTCTAGAACAAAAATGCGTCAAAACTTTCGAGATGACAGACTGTCTGCATTTGACAAAAATAACCGGCTCGAAAAAAAACCCAATCAAATCAAAGCTTGACTCATGGGCTAATCCACATTCAAAGAGTGGCGTCAGAGGGGCAGAGTCCACAGTGTGGGACTCGTTTCAGGGGCTTGTCTATGCATTAACATCAACTTAATTGTGGGCGTACAAATAGAAATTGTGGAAACTGTAAAATCGTAATTAAAGTTAATGGCAATAGGCCTCAGAGTGCTGAAGACTTACTCTATATACTCTATATATAATTTGATGGACTGACTAATTCAAGTTCACTGGAATTCCAAAGACGACGCTCACACAGCATCAGCATCAGCTTTAACTTCGGCAGCGACATCGTCGTCTTTGGTTCGTGTGTGTTGGATTTTGGAATTACAAATTTTATTTTGTTGGTAAGCATTTGACAAGCTTGACTTTTAGTTTCGTTTCAAGCTGCGCGGCGTTCGGTTGTGCTTTTTGTATTTTGGTTTCTTCTGCGACACTTTGTAGGTGTGTGTGTGCATAAATTATACCTGTATTAGACAAAACTAGTTAAACTTAACATTTGAAGTGCAGGCCAAACAAAAGACTTAAGACACAAACTTGCAGTCAAAGTGACAAATGCTTGCATAACGCTAGTTTGCCACGCCCCAAAACAAAACCAAACGCCTTCACTTTCAATTGTCACTGCACAGTTTTGAGCGGTTTGGCGGTTCGAAACGTGTCTGAAGACAAAAAGCCGCCCGTTACACAGATATTAAATTATAAAGCTCAGGCGCTTGAGTTTCAATCGCAAAATTAGTCACAGATATTCACTTAAATATTATTTATTATAACTTTTAATAACCACAAAAATCAGTGCATTTGCTGTTACATGTTCAAAAAACTTGAATTCTTTCCAGACAAATACTCGTTTGAAGTGATTCAAAGCAAAAAGGCGAATATGCCTTAAAACAAAACCCGCAAAAATGCTTGTAATAAATTATATACATACATATATAAAAAAAAGGAATGTGTATTTGTGTGTGAAAAACAGACAAACGGAAAAAACCTGACCAGAATGTGCAGATCATAACTTAAATAAATAATAGAACTGTTGTACAAAGGTACATAACATAAAGAGCTAAAAAAAAACACCTCATGACTCAAGTGATGAACAGACACATTACTCATTGTGAGTTGGCTAATGGCCCTGACAAGACGTGAGACGTTGGTTCTTAAGATCTGACCCAAATTATAAGAATAAATGGTAGCTATCAAAGCTATATAACGTTTTTTTTTCTAAAGTTTCAATTGAAACTTGAGAGCTGAGCAAAAAGATTTTGTTCCCATAGAATTTGGAATTACTTTTTATAAAAAGCAAAGCTTAAATTTGGGAACGTACTATCATCATCCTTACAGGGTATACTTAAGTTGAACTATGCTATAATTGTTTCTAGCTTTGATTTTGGCCACTTTAACAGCTGCCAGTTCAGACAACTTTCAAAAGTTTTGCTTTTTGCAAACTAGAGGCGCGGTTTTTATCTTCGATTCTGTCGTGTGTCAAGAGCAATTTGCTATGATCTGGTTTGGGTTTCAATACAGCTTATTGGTTATGTTGAAGGTCGTCTAACGGAAACAAAAGATACTTCCCACTGTTGTCTATAAGTTGTTTTTTAATATATTTTACAATTATTTTGCAGTCAAATATGGTAACAAGTGGAGCTGCGTTGACAGCTTTGCTTATGCTCATTGTGGGCATGGCAGCTGCCAAAGATAATTTGCGTGTGGAATATGAATGGAGAGAAATGGATTTCAAATACGATAGTCCCGATCAACGTTGGACAGCCATTGAGCAGGGCTCATTTAAGCCCAACGCAGTGATACCCTTCGGCTTGGAAGTGTATCGCCATCGGCTGTTCATCACGTTGCCCAGATGGCGCAACGGTGTGCCAGCCTCATTGGCCTACCTTGATCTAAATGGTAAGCTACATAATTAAAAGTTAGGTTTCGCATTCAGCTAATTGCATCGCAGACAATGCAATTGTTTGTGCATGTGAAAGATTTATGTTCAATCTTGACTTTGCTTTAGTCAGTTTAAAAGCTAATAGATTTTGCTTTCGCATTCGCCTTGTTGTCTTTCTCATCGCCCACATTTCTTGCTCGCTTGCATAACTAATAAGCTTAAAGAGCAAAACAGAAACACTTAGCAGCATGATAAACTTAATTTGTTTGTGTTTGCGAGAATATATATAAACAGTAGAAGTCAATATTGGATTGTGTTCAAAAGTATTTAAACACCATTTAAATTTGAGTATACTTGTTGTTTAAACTTACTTTATAACAAAATTTGGTATCTATGGATAGGTCATTTAAATTGCGTTTTAATGATAGAAAACCCTTTTTAATCTATTAAGTACCCTTTGAAAGTTTTCAATTCCTGCAAAAGTCTATTTTCAAAACTTTTTTTCCCGGGCTTAAAAAAAATATTTTGATGCAAAAAGTTACTTCTAACAATTCTAATACAGACAGAATATAAGTTTGTTCAAAAATCTCTTCGCATGTATTTTTTATGATTTTTTAAAAATTGCTAAAAGTGGAAATTTTTAATGAAAAGAGGGTAAAATAATTTTTTTCATTCATACCAAACTTTTTAAAAAGCAAGTTTAAACAATAACTTTTAATGGAGTCTAAATACTTTTGAACACCCCTGTATATGTCTTATAGTAAGCAAACTATACATTGTAGATTCTTGTGGATATGAAAACACTTGAGAAAAAACACTTCTTGGACGCCTTGTTCAGTATGAAACTTGTTATACATAAAGCATACACAGCCTTATCGACTAGCAGATACCCTTAGCTTAAACCAACTTAGATAATCATGACACATTCAAGCAAACAGACAGATATTTGACTTCATAATGTCCCATCCTTAAACATATGCATTTGTATCAAAGTTATTGTTTAATCTTGTTCTTATGAATCAGCTTGCATTCATTCGTTCATTCATTAAACAACTCGATTGTCAATTAGCATTGAATGCAAATGCCCAAAAAACAAACACAAATACCAAATTTTAAAGACAATTTGTAAAACATTCAACTCAATTTGTTAATGTTATACTAATTTTTATACTATATGCATTATTATCTCCATCTCCATTGCCAGACACCTCATCAAAGATGCCCGCGTTGAAACCTTATCCCAGCTGGGTGTCGCATAATATGAATGACACGGAGCCGGAACTTGTCTCACCGTTCCGGGTGAAGGCCGATCGTTGCGGTCGTCTTTGGGTATTGGATTCACGTATTGCCGGCGTCCTAGAGCGCACCAAGCTGTATGGAGCTGCACAATTGTTGGTCTATGATCTGCATAATGATGATCTCTTGCGTCGTTATATACTGCCGACGGCTCAAGTCAAACAAAACTCGTTCTTTGCCAATTTGGCTGTGGAGGATGGCGATTGTGAGAATGCGTATGCATATGTGGCGGACTTGGGCAGTCCCGGTCTGGTTGTGTACTCGTGGCGGGAACAGGAGTCGTGGCGTGTGCAGCATCATTTCTTTCATCCGGAGCCGCTGAGTGGTAATTTTAGCATCAATGGCATTGAGTTCCAGTGGGATGATGGTGTTTATGGTTTGGCTTTGTCCAAGCCACTGGAGAATGGCTTTTCTACACTCTACTTCCATCCACTGAGCTCCAACATGGAGTTCTCTGTGAATACCTCGGTGCTACGCAATAAAACGCTTGCCACATCGGGCGCCATCTATCGGGAGTTTAAGGTATTGGGCTCACGTGGCATGGATGCTCAGGCGGGTGCACAATGCCTGGATCCAGAGACTGGTGTCCTGTTCTATACTCTACCCAATCAGAATTCCCTGGGCTGCTGGCAAACTACAAGTCCGTACAGGATGCAGGATCGTGTCTATACGAACAACAACAATCTCATCTTTCCCAGCGATGTCAAGATTGATGAACAGCGTCGCCTTTGGGTTATGTCGAATCAACTGCAGAGCTTTATCTACGATGAACTCTATCCGGGTAGCATCAACTTCCGCATTCTCTCTGCCAGCATCAAGGATGCCATTGATCAGACATCCTGTGAGCCGCCCAAGAAGCTGCCCGAGCTTATACACAAACTTGGTGAGGTTATCAAAACGAATGTTTTGTTAAAGACAACGGATTCGGATGCGGATACCGGTTCAGTTAAACGTACCGGTTCGGGTGCTGGTTCAGGTGCAGCAACGTGGTCTTTTAGCTTAAGCGTTCTTCTGTTTGGAGTTGTTGGATTGAGAATGTTTTAGAGTCTAGAGTTTTGGGTATAGCCTTAAAATTTTTTTAAAATTTGAATTTTAACGGAAAAATTTTAGAGATTATAAGGTAACATCATTAGAGTTAAGATAAAAGATAAGTTTCATAGAGTTTTCACAACATGTATTAAAAAAATCAAAACATTGTGTTAAAAAATTTAAAAAAAAATTTTTTTTAAATATAAAAAAATTTAAAAAATAAATTTAAAAAAAATATAAAAAAATTTGTATAAAAAGTTTTAAAAAAGTTTAAAATTTAACTAATTACAAGCACTTTATTTAGACACAATTTTTAACATTATAAACTATAAGCCAAGCCAGCTGGCATATTTGTTCTGTTTAATACTTTTCCAAGTCCGTCTTTTCCACTGTATAAACGGTATTGATGTCCAGTGTCTCTTCACTGACCTGTGATTCCACATCCTCGGGAGTTTCGGAACGATTACGTTCCTCATTCTTCAATTGTAATCTTCGAATGCAATCGCCACAAAAGAACAAAGTTAACTATGTAAACGTTGACAGTAAATTGAGTCTGTTGATAAAATTTAACTTAAAACTAGCTATATTTACATGCTCCAAGATGCCAATGATGCCAAGCACAGAGAGACCCAACAGAAAGCCCAAAGAACCACCAACATCAGCTATAAACTGTGTTGTATCATAGCTGGGACGCTCTTCAATCATCTGCTGAAACAAAGTGTTATTATAAGGACTCAAAAGGAACTATGACCATCAATGTACCGATATCAGCTTGGTTGTATAGTATATGTAGAGTAGTGTGCGTGGTTCTGGCTGTTCAAAGGGTTTGCGACTTTGGATGTAGGTTGTATAAATACGTGATTCGCAGGGCTGCAAGCAATCACAGTCATAATCATCGCCGCTATCGTGTACCCTATAATAACAGATGATTATAACGAGATCTTAGTGTACTAAGTTCAAGGCCTTACGCTTTGTAGTTGCGTACAAGATCACGCATCGAGTTATTGTTGTCGCACGGTTCATGATTAATCTCATGCATCCAGGGACCCGAGCAGTTAACCTCATCAGCCAGATCCTGCCAGATGCATATCTCACCGCACTTAATAGGAAACTCTGGTAAGTTAATTAAGTATTAAGTAGTAGATAATACTTACTTTAAGATCACTGTAGCCCTCTTTGCGGGAACAGGATTCCCTCGGTGACTCCACATTTGAGAAATATTGACTCTGCAACTTAATCTCCAGCGCCTCATTGACGCTTGCAAACACATATTCAACGCGACCCGAACCCTTCATGTTGATTTCTAGAGGATGACAATAACAATGGTAATCTAGATTTAAATGTATATAAATCAGGGACCGCAAATAACTGTTATCGTAAATTTTTTATTTAAAAGACTTTTTCATAAGTTATTTTTTGATTTTTATTTCTGATTTATATTATAAAAATCATAAGATAACTGTTATTTTTGAATTTTATTATAAAAATCAGGAATAAATAGATATTTATAGATTGAAAAAATAAAATCCATTTTTAATAGTTATTTCTCAACTTTTTTACTAAAAAATTAAAAATAACTTTTATCGTATGCGGAACTATTTAAAAATCCAAAATAAATGTTACTTATTGATTTTTTATAAAAAGGTTAAAATTCACTATTAAATATTGATTTTTATGATACAAGTTATAACCGTTTCAGTCCCTGATATAAACTATTCGAAATCACCTGTAAAGTTCTCGCGTTTATCGTGTATGAAAATATGCCAGCCCGCTCCAGATTCAAAATCCACATCGCTTTTTTTTACGACATTATGCTCCATTATAAAGGAGTAGCCGACGGGCTTAGAGACACGCTTCATGGGTATTAAGGGACGCACTGTATAGCAACGACCCATATAAAAATTCAAGCTGCTATCGATTTCAACATCTTAAAAAAAGATTTAATACATTGCTCCAGGATTTCAAGGAATATTACTTACTGCTCTTTTCGCCATTCAATCCATACGAGTAAAACGTTTCGTCAAACTCAAAGGTGGCCTTGGCAAAAAACTCCTCAAAGGGCACCTCGCCATACGGATAATCCTGCCAGCATGTGGCAAACCTGGGATGTGGACAATCGCCTCGCGATAAATTCTGCAACAAACGAAAGTTAAAGACACAAAGAGAAAGTCCTTTTCGCACTCACTGTTAAAACATCCTCCCTGTAGGGAGGCTCACGACAAAGTGTTATTGCTGGCATTTCTATAGTCTGATTAACGTTGTAATACGAGTGCGTAGATATAGGTGGATCGGATAGTTTGGAGAAGCACTCATATAACTGCACAATCACAACAATGCTGCAGCCAAAGAGCACCAGGTAACGTATTAGTTTGGCAGGATCGCGTAGCAGCCAGGCTCTCAGTTCGCCCCAGTAGCCCATAGTTGGTAGAAGGTCAGCGCGCACGGAAAAGTGAAAAGCAAGTGAAGTGTCAATGTCTCGTCTAGAGTATATTGGCAATAACGTTTGGTGGCCTGCACAAATTCTCACAGTTCGTCATGATAAGCTAATATTGATTTATATGCCATGGATGTTTGCGATAAGGATGTTAAAGGGATGGCCAGATATATATACCAGATACGACTGCAACTGTAACTATATAAATCGGCGTATCAGAAACATGTGTAGCTCTCGATTATGTGGATTATGGCGTTGTTTACCTTGTTTTGGCCTTTGATACGTGTTTAGCACGCTTTAGGCGTTTAATTACCAAAACATATTGTTTATAATTGTTTATGGTTTGTGTGTGTCGCAGATACATGGGTTTGGTGCGTAACGGTATTGAAAATCAGAGTTTTAGCTTTATGGCTTTATTTGCTTATTTTCACAATCATTCATTTCATTCAATGGAAATTTAACCCAGTTTTGTCAGAAATGAAACGATAAAGCTAAGACACCTTTCATTACGATCTAACAACCAATAGTCATGACACCCAAGTTTAGGACATAGCTGGACACTTTTTAATACGATACAGTTGTAAGCCTTACGATCTAACAACGAAAAAGTCAAGACACTCAAGCTTACGACATAGCTGGGACACCTTTCAATTCGATTCCGTTTTAAGCCTTACGATCTAACAACGAAATAGTCAAGACATCCAAGCTTACGACATAGCTGGGACACCTCTAAATACGATACAGTTTAAGCCTTACGATCTAACAACGTAGTAGTCAAGACATCCAAGCTTACGACATAGCTGGGACACCTCTAAATACGAAACAAATTCAACGATCCCGAAAGGAAATAGTTATAACACCCTTGCTTACGACATAACTGGGACACCTTTGTCTACGATATAGTTATGACACCTTTGCCTCAAAATGTTTTGACCTTAGCTTCTTTAGATGATCGAAATAGTTAGCAGTATATATGCCATATATATTAAACAGAGCATATGTACAATATGTATGTATCTGAATAGATAAGTACCTTGAGCTTTGCTGCAAAAACAATTGTGAATAAGCAAAATAGAAAACAAATGAAAGGCAAAGCTAAACAATGTTGTGTGTGTGTATGTGTGTGCGTTTCCATCCAGTAGAAGAAGAATTCCTCAGTTGTGACGTTTGAATCAGAGAGAAGCAATATCTGTCGAATCGAGTGCGACCCACTGCTATACAAATGTACATATGTCTATATATCGTATATATGTATGTATGTATATACTTTGTACATACACAAGCATAGCTAAAAGGCACAAAACTAATAAACAAAAAGAAACTTGCGACTAAAAATAGACAAATTGAAACATTTTTTGAGATGAGAAGCAAATCCAACACACAGAAGACAACAGAAACGGGACCAATTGGTGGGTTAATAAGGGGGGCGAAGCAGTATGGTGGGAGATCGTGCTTTACTTTTCAGAGATGCTTTTGTATGTGTATCTGTGAGATACATTGACGAACTAACCACGTACCACGTACCACACGGCGTATGCTTGCTCAGGACACACAGCAGCCCGGCTGTATCTAGTATACGCATACGTATGTATGTATGTATGTGTGTGTGTGTGTATCTAGTAAATTTTTAGATATTCGTATAGAGATATGTAGAGATATGTATAGCCAGAGGCACAAGAACGAGAGACACGTCGAGACTGCACAGCAGCATTTTCATTAGTGTGAAGAAGTTCTTGCTTCTTGCTTCTTCGCAACTAAATAGCTTTTGTTTTAAATTTAGACCAAAGCAGCGGCTATATTAAACGCATATGAATGTTTTTTAGATTTAGTAGCTACGTATATATACATATGTATGTATGTACACCACATATGGCACTAGTATATGAACTAGAACTAACTCTTGTTGCTGTTCTTCAGCCTTAGCTTTTGGCTTTTAGTTCTGACCCATTTATGTACAATCTGTATATCGTATATTGAGCTCTACCTGTTCAACGGAGTATGAAATATGTTTTATAAATACTTTTCGCTTGTCGTTCATAAATTTTGTGAAATATTTTTACAATCTACATCATGATATGCATATATACATATATGTTGTACTGAGTCATTTTCAGTGCCCCTGTCTATAGCATTTCGCATATGATTAATCAATTGTTCGCAGTGGCGTCGACCCAAGAGGGGGGCAATGGGGGGCACTGAGAAAAATATTTTCATTTTCGCATTTTTCACTGATCATTAATAAAAAGTCTGGCCGTCTATACTCTCATGCATTGATTCTTGCATTTGGATACACTTGAGTTCTATAGGTTTTAAACTATATATATGCATGATTCCTATTGGTCAAGTTGCTTGGCCGAGTGCAGTCAATTTAATTGGGTGACAAATGCTTACCGAAATAATTTTAATGCTCCACACATCAATGACTAAGTCGAAATGATTCGGTTTTATTGGCTAATTAAGAAACGATCTATACGCAAATATTTGCAAAATATGCATGTTCATATATATTACGCGTGTGCGATTCTCAATTGAGCCAAGGCGATTAATCAATATATTAAACACACACACACACACTTCTGTCTAGACTTCCAAGTATTCATATTCTAATTTGCATTGGAAATCAATCATAAAGATTTTTCAAACTGTTTTCAATTTTAAGATTTTAATTTTTTATTTTAGCACTTTTTGAAGCAATTTTATTAAGTACAGGCATTAAAACTAGTAATCCGTTCTCACATTATAAACATTTTTAAATTATTAAAAAAAAAGTGAGAGTACGATAAAGAAAAATAAAATTATGAACGATAAAGAAAATGAAATTTATCAAACTATAGAGAAAAAAAAATAGTTTATTTAACAATAGAGAAAATATTTTTACAATATTTTACAATATATAGAAAAAATAATTGTTTTATACGATAGAGTTAATCGATTATAAGTTCCGTTCCATGTCCAAGTCGATTATTGGTCAGTAAAATTTGACATGAAAATCGAGCAAAAATTAATTTTTTTATTTTGTATTTATTTAAATGCAGTATTTATCTAGAGCTTAAAACAAGACTTTTGATGTATTTTATATGAAAATCGGGCTAATTTTGACGAAGTTAGGGCAATCGGGAGTTCTGTTCCAAGCCCAAGTCGGTTATCGGTCACTAAAAAATTACATGAAAATCGAGCAAAAATTAAGTGTCATCATTTTGTAATTATTCAAATGCAGTACTTATCTAGAGCGCAAAACAAGACTTTTAATGTATTGCATATAAAAATCGGGCTCATTTTGACGAAGTTATGGCATTTGAAAGTTCTGTTCCAAGCCCAAGGCGGTTATCGGTCATAAGAAATGACATGAAAATCGAGCAAAAATTAACTTTCATGACTTTGTATTTTTAAGTATTATTCTAGAGCGTAAAACAAGACTTTTAATGTATTTATCATAAAAATCGGGCTAATTTTGAGGAAGTTATGAAAATCGGGTAAAAATTAAGTTTCTTTATTAAACATTTATTTCAATGCAGTGTTAATCTAGACCGTAAAACAAGACTTTTAATGTAATGCATTTGAAAATTTTGGGGAAGTTAAGTTTGTTAAGCGAATTAGGCTTAATACGAATAAGAACACATAAGTACGATAAAGAAAATGATATAAGGTAAAACGTAAAAAGTTGGTTCATGTACCAAAAATTGGTACAAGTGTATTATAGAATTCTTAAAGATCTAGATCTAAGCTATCGGCATACCAGGACACTTTATTCAGACATAACTGTATACGTATTTTGACCAAAAACAGAATTTTTTTCTAGTTCTATTTTTAAAATATAGTATTTCACTAAATCCAGAACAAATTTGCAAAATCCATCAATCACTTTTAGCTGGTTCAATGCCAAAACTGTTAAACAAAACAGAAAAACAACTGTTGGAATCATTTATGATTGACATTTCCAAGTTGGCATAGGGTTATTTGAGTTACAAATGGTTTACTACAGACCCATAAATGCCCAGGAATGTCAGATATACTAGTCAGACATACAAACATACAGATCTGTCAAATTTTGGCCAGATTTGAACTTATATAATGCAGTGCCGTAATTTCAGGAAGTATTCATTCATTTGTCATGTTTGTTGAGCAACGGGATCGGCTACACCTGGTAACGTAATGTATGATGGCCTGGCATTAAAGTGGAGCAGGCAACGAGAGCGGGAAGGGGCTGGGGGTTTAGTTGCACATGGTATAACGCACGAGAGATGCATTTGCCGGCCGAATGCGCGACGTTGACCGAAGAACGACGGCACGACGATCGACGATCAACGATCGACACAACAGGCACGATGCCTGACGATGGATATTTATATATCGACAATTTGGACAAGTTCCAATGCATTTAGAGACGAAGAAGTTATCTATAGACACGTTGTATTTATTTTGGTCACGGTTGTCGTTTCGCAAAAACCACAAAAAAAACTAAATATTTTCTGCACCAATTGCTGACAAAAAAAATGTTTCGAGTATTGAAAAACTCCAAAGTTGTTGAGTTTTTTTTTTATAATATTTTTAATATTTTTTTTGAGCTAAGCTTTTAGTTTCGGGATTAAAAATAACAAGTCATGTTTATTTAATGCCTTATTTTAATTGTCAGCTATTAAAAAAGATATTATAGCTTATTATTAAATGCATTCCCAGACTTTAGTCTCATCTAATATTGTTAATGTTGTTGGCATACAGTGCCATTTGATGGACATGGGCTCACATCAGTCGAAAATAGACCCATTTGCATGCAATTATTGTTGCTGCCGCTTCTATTCACTCTGCCCCACTCTCTGCCCCACCATCATGCCTTTCAACCCATTTGTATAGCGCATGCCAAACGTCTTGACACTAAAATGCAAACAAAAATTGCTTTGCGTCAATGACTCAAAACCGCAAAATCTTCTCTCATTTGCACAATGGGCACAAAAATAACGAAGAACAACTACAACAATTGGGCACATTTGGGTTCGTGTTGAACCAATTTCGAAGTAAAGATCTTGATTATTTATGACATCGAGAAACTTTTCAATACATATTATATACCAAAGGTTAAGCTAAGTCTACATGGTCATTAATCTTTAGATACCCTTGGAAAACTTATTCTATTCCTATATCCATTGTATATCAATTATACGCCTGTGGGCTCTTAAATCTATACCCTATACGAACTTGTGTCAAAACACATAAAACATTCACTCAAACGAGAAGATTATCGTTCTGATTTCAAATCTGTGCAAAATTTGATTTCAAATTGTGTTGATGTTGGCAATATTCTTCGACCTATTGTTGTTGTTTTTCCTCGTTTTTTTTGAGAAATTTGTTTTTGTGGGTAAAAATTGCGTAAAATTATGTCGCAGATTGTGTTTCAACAAGCAGAACCACAGCAAAATACACAACGAAAATCATTTGAAAAACATTCGAAAAAAAGAAAAGAAAAGAGAAATTATGATCATTTTATCTTATGTGCGAAAACATCATCAGGCAGCCAGGCAGCACATTATGTGAATATGTTTCTGTTTGAACGCCTTTTGGTTTATAAAGTTTCATGAAGATTCCATTCAATAGGCACATCAGAGGCGTCCTAGACCAAGGGGAAAAATCAGCCAACTAAATCCCCACCCCCTCACACACACACACATACAATGATAGAGGAGGCACTCATACAATCGTAGAGACTTTGAGGCACGTTGTGGCGAAAGCGAATCAAAATTTTCAACTATAAATAAGCTAGAAAATTTAAAAATTGTTCAAATTTGTTTGTCTTTGCTTCGCATTCTTCATTTTGCATCTTTCTTTGTTAATTTTAATATTTTTTCAAATCACTTATGAAAAGTTTTTGACTTTTTTTTTTGTCTATTATATATGTTGTGTCGTGGGCGACTTAAGAATCTTTCACACATTGAAGTGTGCGGAAAGGATTCACATTCTTATAAATGTTGCCGATCAGGGCAGATGATGCAGCAGCAGATGCTAGATGCGCGATGCGTTGTTGTTGTAGTATTTGTCAGATACATTTAGTTTAGCATTGAAAAAAATGCATTGCATTGCGCTGAAGGACGCCGACAACATATCTTATTTGTATCTACTTAGTATCTGTAAATATATATACATATATATATTCTCAGAATGCATGTTGCATGTTGCATGCTGCTGGCGTCTCTGTTCTCTTCTGTTATTTTGAAGTTCACAGAAGAATTTTCGATTTCGCGATATTCGCGTTTTGTAAAAATGCCAGCATCCAACTGACGCCAAGTGGCAGACGATACAATAATATCTCATACGAAAAATCGTTCATCTTAAATCTATCAGCTGATTTCTAACTCTAGTTATGCCATCAATCATAAGACAGCTGATAAGACTTATTATTATAACCCCTTGAAGATTAAGTATACGATCTGGCCTGAGAGATCTTAACGCCCCCGAACCGGTGGCAGATCAAATTGGCATTGAGGTGACCAGAAAAGAATAGAATAGAATAAAACAAATACCGAAAAATGATCACTAACCAAGAAAAACAAATCAAATCGCAAGTGTGTAGAGAAAATGTTAAAAGCTTTTTCGAATGGTTGAAGGGGGTGTCAAAGAGAAAGGTAAGCAAGGGCGAGGAAAGCGAGAGAGAGCGCTAGATAGATAGAGCGTAATGCAAACAACAACAAATGCACAAGGATTTCTTACAAATGCAAAATTTGTCATTGAAATTGCTCAACTCTGCATGTGTGTGTGTGGGTGAGAGCGTGCTCACGCAATCGATTGGAAAAGCTTTCTCTCACGCTCTCACGATCCTGGTGCTTGGTGTTTGCCGATTGCATCATAGCTCACTCACTCACACACACAGTCAAAGACAACAAGACAGAGACGCACACATGCATACAGTTAAGCGTATTGCCCACCACTTGCTGCAATAACAACAACAAGCACTAACGGCAACGGGCCGTTAGACCGAAAAAGGGAGCAAGAATAACCGAGACGTAGCCGCGAACAGCGCAAAATAGTTGCCGTCGGACTCACGCACACTCGCACACGCACATACACATAGAAACACAAGACGCTCGGCGACGAGAGCTTTTTTCGCTTTTTCGCTTTTTTCACGATTGTGCGGCACAGATTATGGGGGTATCAAATTGCCACGTATAAAAGGCAAGTTTACCGGTTGCACGGTTCAGAACGGCTTTCGAGCGCGTAAGTGCAACACCTTTGATGTGCGATCTTTAATTTTTTGGATATATATCACAAATCACATCAGCAGCAACAGCAGCAGCAGCAGCAACGGCGGCAGCAGCATTAGCGGGCAGTGAAAAAGAGATAGCCAACAAAAAATTTGACCTTTTTGGCGAGACAAATACCAAAAAAAAAAAAGTTTTTATGAAATATTTTCAATAAGAAACAATTATTCACATAAAACGTGTGTGTATGTGTGTGCATTTGTGTTTATTTTCACATTTTAATGGCTTATCCTTGCAAAGGATCTTAGTCGAAAACTCCAAAAAACAAACTTTAAAAACGAACGGTTAAAGTGACAGTTAAAAAGTGACTTTAAGGAATACGCTTGTCAACTCTGGATTATTGAACATCAACTGCGATAGAAAACGCCATTAACTGGATTATAATTAACTCATTTTCCTATAGTAAAAGTTTTCGATATTCATTCCAATCAACTTTTACGCATAATCAGTGTCTTGTGTAACACCTAGTATGACCCAAAAACAACTTAACTTCAAGTGATTATAATCATGTCAATATCAATTGAAGGATGACAATCTTTTTCAAACATTCAAAGCTTTTTGAAATCATAATTCTATTGTTACCTTACCTAAATTTCCGTCAAGAAAGTTTTTAAAATCATATTCCACTTCTAACCTATAACCTTAGTTTAAAACTTAGTTAATCATAGTTTGAAAATATTTTTTCATTCCTTAAAAATTTTCATTAAGTTACTTTTGCAATCAATCCCATGCATAGAAAGAGATAGCATGCCTTGACTGTTACTTGATCGAAAATTTCGAAAATACAACCATAGAGGGAAACATTACTATTTAGATGACTTCATACATGAGCATACCTGTGTTTTCAATATGCGTACACCAAAAAAAAGAAAGAAAAGAGCACAGACTATGTCCACATAGACAGAAAACATATACATACATGAGCGAAATATTTCGAATATGTTTTAAAAATAACCATAGACGTTAGAAAGAGAGCGAAATAAACAACATATGTATGTGTATTAGAAACGGCATGCGGTAGTCAGTGTAAGAAAAAAAAAGCTCATCAACATCAACCCAATACCCCAACCAATACATATACACACACACACATGCATATGTAAATGCTCGCGTCTATATATATGTATGTGTGTGTGTGTGTGTTTAATTTCGAAATAATTTCGAGAATTTTAAAAATAACGCATTCGCTGAAAAGTTCGTGTAGTGTCCGTTTTTGTTGTTGTATTATTTCTATTTCTTTCGACCGATTTCGTTTGCCGATTGTCGAAATATCTATATATATAAATATATATATTTATTTGTATGCGAAGAAGCGTGTCAAATGCGATCATTGCAATCTAGCAACTCGTGTGTTTTAGAACACAAGTTTTGAAAACCGTGGGAATTACGACCAAAAAAAAAAAAAAAAAACGCGATCCAGTGAGTGCGAAAAATTTAAAAATTTCGATTAAATAATACAATAAATTTATCGTTTATGTAACACTATTAACTTGCCCAAAAAAACATAAAAAAAATATATATATAAACGCATATATATGACTGAAAAATCGAAATTACGTAATAATAGCAACGCCCCACATAGAACACATATACTATAATGTATGTGTGTAGAGGCGACGCGGACACGCAAGAATCTACATACATATATGTATATGTGCGCGGGTATATGGCACTGATCTATATTTAGGCGACAACCCACACACAAGTCAATTGATGTTTGTTGTTGTTGTTGTTTTTAAGACATATAAACAGAGGCCGAAAGGAACAACGCCAACAACAGCAACAGCAATAAGGCCTAATTAATTAACTGAAACAGCGAGGTGTTCGAAAAGTTCGAAATATCCGGTTACGAAATATTCTTTTTGGAAAAAACACAAACATACATATGCACATATTTGGAAAGAATTCAAAAGTAATAGGAAAATATTTTCGAAATAGCCTCGATTGCTGCTGTAGCTGCTGTCAATGGAAGAAAAAAAAAAAAACAAACAAAATATATCCAAAAAAAATAAAGTTCAAAAATTTGAGTGATGACAAACAACTAACAAGAAAATTTTTTTTTTTATTTACAGGGAAGTTTTGGGCTCACGACGCGATAAACACAAGAATTTTAAAAAGTCCCAATAATATAATTTGTCGAGTTTTTAAGTTTAAAAGCGAATTTAATCAAGATGCCGAAGCCAGCCGCAAGCCAGGAGGATGAGGATCCCACCCCATACCTGTTCGTCTCCTTGGAGCAGAGACGTATCGATCAGTCGAAACCCTATGACTCCAAGAAGAATTGTTGGGTGCCCGACGAGAAGGAGGGTTATCTCATTGGTGAGATCAAGGCCACCAAGGGTGATATCGTCTCCGTCGGTCTGCCTGGTGGAGAGGTAATGAAGAAGCGCTCCAAACTCCAAGCATTTACATATAAACAACACATATACTATAGATGCCAAAGAACCTTCTAGGCTCAGCGATAGTTAAGCTCCTTAACTCTTATTTGCTAAATACATTTTGGTACTACAAAATGGCTTTAACAAATGATGAGTTAAGGAAGAAACTTTGTTGGCCTAAAGGTCTTTGGATTTTTTAATCAATATCGAGTATAAAACAAGACTTCATGTAGCTATATATACTCCATTCCCACACACATGATCTAGGTAAAAGATTTCAAATCCGATAAGGTGGAGAAAGTGAATCCACCAAAATTCGAAAAACTAGAAGATATGGCCGATATGACCGTGCTCAATACACCCTGTGTGCTGCACAATTTGCGCCAACGTTACTATGCTAAGCTTATCTACGTAAGTGCCAATATCCAGAAACTCACTAATATATGGGTTTCTCTCTCTCTTTTTCTCAAAACAAAAACAAAAAAACCAAACCGAACTGCTAACCACGTCTAACCAACCAAACAACTATAATCAAAATGACAATGAAAAATGAAAAAAAATGGGTGTTACAACTGACTAAAAATAGACGAAAGACTTCAAGAAAGATCAGCTCTCGCAGGTGAACCCTCCGAAATACGAAAAAGCTGAGGATATGTCCAACTTGACATACCTTAACGATGCCTCTGTGCTCCATAACTTGAGGCAGAGATACTACAACAAGCTCATCTATGTAAGTAATTGCCGTACCGGTATGGCAATCTCAGCCGTTCAATGTTTCTAAAACCCCGCTTACAAAATCAACCCAACAAAAAACAGAAAAAACATACACAAAATTCTGCCTAGAAATACTTTAAACGCTTTCAAAAAAAAAAAATCTAATGCATAATTTTTTAGTAGTTTTGCTAACACTTGAAAACTCCTTACATTTGGAATCAAAACCTTAAATCCCATCATTACACCTAGCTCCTAATATGAACTCTTAACTCTGGCTAATATCCACAATTTGTGATCTGTACGCATTAATTCAGCTTCTACTAACCGCTAAAGTTTAGCCGTCCAGTCATGATGAACACTCCACTGGAAAGAAAAACGGTTTACCACACACAAAGCAAACACACAATTTTCACACACAGCAAAAAACAAACACAACAAGGATGCTGAAGCTTGGATGAAACCTTTCAAAGATCATCACATCACATTTCCTACACTCCAACAAAGAAACAAAAAAAACTTTAAACAAGTATCCGCCAAACATATTTTAGTTAGAAACGAACACCAAAAACTGGTTTGACCCAAACAAAGACAACAAAGAATACTATATTACTTAACTGTCTAAACTGTTTGGACGGCTCTAAAACATGGACTTTGTGCCGTTTAAAATGCTGATAAACAGCTAACGGCTGGGAATACCCCAAATGTTTTAGAGACGATCCAAACTACTCCCCCCCCAAAAAAAAAAGTAATCTAAACTAACAAAAAACCCCAAACTACCATAGAACATACTTACTTATACCTCATTTTTTCAATCTTTTTGGAAAACGATAGACCTACTCCGGTCTTTTCTGCGTTGCCATCAATCCTTACAAGCGCTACCCCGTCTATACCAACCGTTGCGCTAAGATGTACCGTGGTAAGCGCCGTAATGAAGTGCCACCCCATATTTTTGCCATTTCTGACGGTGCGTACGTCGACATGTTGACCAACCACGTGAATCAATCTATGTTGATTACCGGTGAGTCTGGTGCTGGTAAGACTGAGAACACGAAGAAGGTCATTGCGTACTTCGCCACTGTTGGCGCCTCCACCAAGAAGGATGAGTCCCAGAAGAACAAGGGCTCCCTTGAAGATCAGGTTGTGCAAACCAATCCTGTGCTTGAAGCCTTCGGTAACGCCAAGACCGTGCGTAACGATAACTCCTCCCGTTTCGTAAGTAACACTGAAATATTTTTACTAAAACTTTATGATAATCAAATATCTTAATTGAATAGGGTAAATTCATCCGTATTCATTTCGGTCCTACTGGTAAACTGGCTGGTGCTGATATTGAGACCTGTAAGTTAATAAATACTCTCTGCTTTCTCTTCTTTGTACTAAAACATACTCTCTCTCTCTTCTCTCAGATCTGTTGGAGAAGGCTCGTGTCATCTCCCAGCAGTCGCTGGAGCGCTCCTACCACATCTTCTACCAGATCATGTCTGGTTCCGTTGCCGGTGTTAAAGGTATAAAGTCCACAAGCACCACATCATCCAGCTCATCCTTCACCCATTTCTCTCTCTATCTCTCTCTCAATCTATCTCTATCTCTCTCCGATGAGCAAGAGTTCTTTTGGCTCTCTCATATATACATATATATATATTTATATCAAAAAATATATCTTTCAGTACTTCTGGCAGTTGTTTAGGTTCAACAATTGAACACAAACACACTTACACACGTACACTCATACACTTACATATCTACACACACCCACACACACACACACATACAATAAGGCTTCACACACCCACATACCCACTATATGATTTCTATATATGTATTTTCTGATGAATCTGTTTAGCCATCTGCGGTTTGAGCGATAACATCTACGATTACCATATCGTCTCCCAGGGCAAGGTTACTGTGCCCAGTATCGATGATGCTGAGGAATTCACCCTCACAGATGTAATTGTCCCCCATTCATTAGATACAACAAGTTTTTTTTTGTTATTACTTACTTACTAGACTTTCGTAATATCTTAATTGAGTAATTATTTGGTTAACTACATATTTTTTTTGTGCTAGCTTCTAGCGTATCGTAATCGTTATCGCTAACGCTATCGTTATCGTAATCGTAGCGTTTACGTAGGCCACACACAAAACACAATCGTCTTTCGCTTTCAATGGCTAGCTGTAGGCTGACATCTATTCCAAATTGCCAAACAAACCATCCAAAGATACGGATTATTGGAATACGTTGGAGGCTTTTAAATAGTTCCCTCACCCGATCATCTATCCCCTCTAACTCATACCATTCCCAAGCTAATAAAACAATCAATACATTTATCCAATCCATATTAAATATCAAATTTTTTACCTTTCACATTTATGTACACCTCCGCACACACCCACACACGCACATAACTGTTATTCGATATGCATAGAGTATTGCCTGCTATCGAACAACATTCACGACTATCGTATCGTATCACAAGGCAAAACGACAATACCTAGTGTTAATGACGGAGAAGAATGGGTCGCTGTGGATGTAAGGCCATACAGAACATGGTTACTTATTAGACATATGCTCACCATATCTCACAAATCAATGTCCTAACTCAATGTTAACTTATCTTAACTGGGAGCAGAAGCTCCCTATCCAACTTCTTGTGTCGTATCTTCAATGTTGTGAAATCTTTTATACCCAAAATTCTCTACTCTAAACTCTATAAATTCGATATATTTTCATACATGTATCAATGTGTTAACTTGTCATGTTCGTCTCCAAAAAAAAATATCATAATGCTTTACAGCCAATGCAATTCAAAGCTACAAGCAAAACTAAACCCTAAACCTAACCCTAAAACCAAATTAACCGAAAAATCTAAACAAATATTTCAGCTAGGTAGGGTTCTAGGTTCTTAGGCCGTACTCATTATATACCCTCACACGTTTTCTTATTTCTGGAGTTTTTTTTTTGAATACTTAACTTAATGAACTGCACTCCAACAATAAATAGAGATGGTATTTCTTACCCAACATATTGGTGATTATCCTAGCATTAGCCAGGGTAAAACACGGATACCCGGTGTCAACGATGGTGAAGAATTTGAGTTAACTGATGTAAGTTGTGTTGACGGCGACTCAGTAATACCCGTATACCCAACCCAAAGTTGAACTCCAAAACCAGAACTATTGTATTATATTTATATATATATAAAAATCTCTCTTGTATTTTCTATCTCTCTCCGATATGTACTACACCACAATTTGAAGTTGAGTTTTTTCTTACTATGATCCGAAAAAAAAAACAAAAAACAACAAGTATAATGTAGTCGTAGCTATCAAATTCTTTGTATATAGTATTTATATATTATAGTTTTTTTAAAGTGTGTTAATTTTCAAGTGTTATTCCGGAATTATCTTGAGTTGTTCTACGCTTTCTCTCTATCTTTCTCTTTCTCTCTTTTACACTCTTTCTCTCTTCTTCTCTATATCTTTTTTGGTATACATATATTATATCCTTCGCGTTCTTTGCTGTAGTTTGCACCTAGTTCACCTTAGTTAAATACTTAACCCTTTTCCCAACAACCATCCCAAAAAGCTGGGAGCAGGCTGTCTCTTTTAGACCCTAGCTTCAAAAAGAAAGTTAATTTGTAATTCATATCTTGACACCGGGTAGCAATAATGGTTTGTGTGTATTGAAATGCCATAGGTTCTTAAGAGAAGCCTGCTCCTGGCTGACAAAAAACAAAAAAACAAAAAAAGGTATTGCACTAGGGGTATATCCTACCTCCAAAAACAAACACCACAGCACAAAATCCAAATACACACATACGTCATATACCTTTGCACAACAAACACACACATACATACATCTACTGAAAGCAACAATTATGGAGAGAATATGGGAACACACAACCCAATTACCCACCACACTCTTAGTCCATAAGATCTATACTTGAAATTGTCGTTTAAGTTGAAGAATGCTAAACCAAAAGAAAAAAACAAAAAAACTCCTTCTCTCCTGGACTATATGTAGACATGTGCCTTCTCTCTGATAACATTTACGACTACTTTAACGTGTCCCAGGGCAAGGTCACTGTGCCCAGTATCGATGACGCTGAGGAATTCCAGTTGGCAGATGTAAGTGACATGGCAGTTGAAAGACGTATATATGTATATATATACTATATATACCGGTACTGTCTGAACGACTGTTTGTACCACCACCAACCAACCGCTGTATGACAAAACACACACACACACGCACATACCAACACGCCCACAAACATATTATTTTTCTATGTGTTTTTTTTAAAACTTTTGGTTACCCAGTTTCCAGTTTTCCAAGTTCCATGTTCCAGACCTAGTACTACATATATTGCTAGTACTAAGTCTCTATATATCTGTGTGTATTTTAATCGGAATGCCCAATAGTGCTAAGATTTGTTTGACTGAATGACGTATCATCCCTGCCCGGTATTTTTTTTTTTTATATTTTCTTAAAAAAACAACAGATAATTACCTATCTGTAATTGTACTTAATACGACTTTATGTCACTTCAATCGACTGATCTAATTTGATTGTGTTTAGCTTGCTGGAATGTGAATGCAATTAGTATAAATATATCTATACCGTTCTGTATGGATAGCTGTACTATATATCTCCCGGTTGGACAACGATTTGTATAAAAAATAATACTTAAAAGTTAACGCACAAATCGTTAGATTGATAAGCCCTTCTAGATAAGTGTAATACTCAATACTTATTAACGGCCCCATACTGACTTGAGTGCCGTATATCCAGGTTAAGAACCATTTCCCACACAACAATTCTACACCCATGAAACATCCACACACACAAAACACAGCACGCACAATTATTATTCTTCCTGTCTATTAGACCAGTCTTGTTAGTCTTTAAGTCACGCTGTCTATCGATTCCGGAATATCTTAACTATATCTAAGCCACCTGGTAAACAAAAAAAGCCATCCTCATGTTCAATACTTAGTTCATTTTTTTAGGTTTACTAACGAAGCGCTTAAAAAACAACTTAAGTATTGCCGCTAGAAAAATTTATTGTATTATTGTTCTCAGCATGCTGCATGTTTTTTAGTTTCTTAAGACTACACTCAACAACATAGAAAAAACGCTGTAATAAATAAAAACCCAAAGATAATGCTGTAAAAAACCGTCCACTAAACATCCGCAAAGCGATCAAAGTACAAAAACTAACTTGCAAACATTTTATCCCCAAACCAAATATATAGCAAGCCTTCGACATTCTGGGCTTCACCAAGGAGGAGAAGGAGAATGTGTACAGGATCACCGCCGCTGTCATGCACATGGGTGGCATGAAGTTCAAGCAACGTGGTCGCGAGGAGCAGGCTGAACAGGATGGTGAGGAAGAAGGTGGCCGTGTATCTAAGCTGTTCGGTTGCGATACCGCTGAGCTGTACAAGAACTTGCTCAAGCCCCGCATTAAGGTCGGTAACGAGTTCGTCACCCAGGGCCGTAACGTCCAGCAGGTCACCAACTCCATTGGTGCTCTGTGCAAGGGTGTCTTCGATCGTCTCTTCAAATGGCTGGTCAAGAAGTGTAACGAGACTCTGGATACCAAGCAGAAGCGTCAGCATTTCATTGGTGTACTGGATATTGCTGGTTTTGAAATCTTCGACGTGAGTATTTGACGGACGAATGGACTTAAAGGTTTGACAGCTAGGTTGAAGGGTTTTCCCCCTTGGCATAGCTGTTGAACTTCTCTGACTTTCAATAAGCTCATTTCGAATTCTGTTCGACTTGAACTTATTGTTGTCGAACTGCTAACACACATCTCTCTACCAAGAGTTAGGCATATGGGTTTGACATGGGTAATACTTTCGATTAGCTTTCAATCAGGTGCACCACACAAGCACAAAAAAGCACACAAACAAATACAAAACACAAAAAAAAAAAGAAAAAAGAGCACCAAACTTCTAATATGTAAATATTCCCTATCCAATCGATGTAGTACAACGGCTTCGAACAGTTGTGTATTAACTTCACCAATGAGAAATTGCAACAATTCTTTAACCATGTCATGTTCGTCTTGGAACAAGAGGAATACACCAAAGAGGGTATTCATTGGGACTTTATTGATTTCGGTATGGACTTGCTGGCCTGTATCGAACTGATTGAAAAGGTGCTTAATCTTAACTCTTAACTACGTCTCTATTGTACCCAAATTCCTCGAATGTTTTTTGTGTGTCCTTCTCGCACCAAATTGCTTGTTGTGTGTTTTAATTTTTTTTGAGCACCGATATATCTCAATATATATGTATCTCTTTCAAGGCGTAAACTAGCGCTCTCTCTCTCTCTTACTCTTCGAAACTCAAATAGGCAAAATGACAAACAAAATAACAGGTAAAACTATGAAAACGCAAAAGATTGTGTCGCACTTATTCACCATCCAATCATAAAGAGCACAGATTTTGTTTTGTATGTTATGTTTAGGGCAGCACTCTCTCTCACTCACTCTTTATCTCTATCAAGCACTGTATCTTGCACTTGTTTTAAATGTTCACCTTTCCCCCACGTTCCGAAAAAATATATCATGTTAGTACAACGGTTTCGAGCAACTGTGTATTAACTTCACCAACGAGAAGTTGCAACAATTCTTCAACCATCACATGTTCGTTTTGGAGCAAGAAGAATACAAGAAGGAAGGTATTGAATGGGCCTTCATCGATTTCGGTATGGACTTGTTGGCCTGTATTGATTTGATTGAAAAGGTTCGTCTCGACGTTTCTACGATTCTACTACGCCACGCCACTCTATATTCAATATAGACATTTTGCCTGCCAAAAATATTTTATTCCCTATGCACTTAAGTGATTGTTATTTTCTATCTGTCTCTCTATTCTGGGCCAGCCATCCAAAACAGATGAACCCGTTTAGAGAACCTTATCTATACTATATATGTATACTTGTTACAGTCACCGACACACACATCTATGTTTCGACAATGACCCAAACAAAACGGGGGCCAAATATGAAACGACGTAACTAACACATCTACACACATACAACAACTATAACAACTAACTAACCCAGCTATATATATATATTTGTTTCGATAAAAAAAAAATCTAGTACAACGGTTTCGAACAATTGTGCATCAATTTCACTAACGAAAAACTGCAACAATTCTTCAACCATCACATGTTCGTTTTGGAACAAGAAGAATATCAACGCGAAGGCATCGAATGGACCTTCATTGATTTCGGCATGGATCTGCAAATGTGTATTGATTTGATTGAAAAGGTACAGGGGCCACAACTATCTCAATGACAGATAAATGCCACAACTGACCACAACATAAATATAATTACACACAATTTGCAAAAAAATGATCTACTTTCTAACCAAACAAATAATCTAAAATCAGATATATGCACTGCACTCTATTTTTTATCGATAACTTAGTCACATAAGAAACGCCTAAAGCCTAAAAACCAAACCAACAACTAAATAGCTCTAATATGCGTTTAGCAAGCGGGTAAGTTATATATGTACTAATGTGTAATCTGTATACATATATGTAGTTTTAGTATAGTGGATGTTAAGCGTTATGATGCTTCTGAAAAAACTTGACTACTTCCAGTTTAATGCGTGCTTCCTACTAAAAAAGCTGATAAAAATGTGCTGTCGTCGTCTCAAAAGTTGCGACAGAGAAACTAATTATTGAATTTCGATTTAATCGCTATTGTTTAGCCCATGGGTATCCTGTCCATTCTTGAGGAAGAGTCTATGTTCCCCAAGGCCACCGATCAGACCTTCTCGGAGAAGTTGACCAACACCCATTTGGGCAAGTCAGCTCCATTCCAGAAGCCAAAGCCTCCAAAGCCCGGTCAGCAGGCAGCTCACTTCGCTATTGGCCATTATGCTGGTGTTGTGTCATATAACATCACTGGTTGGTTGGAGAAGAACAAGGATCCTCTTAACGATACCGTTGTCGATCAATTCAAGAAGTCGCAGAACAAACTGCTCATCGAAATCTTCGCTGATCATCCCGGACAGTCCGGTGGCGGTGAACAGGCCAAGGGTGGTCGTGGCAAGAAGGGTGGTGGCTTCGCCACTGTCTCCTCAGCCTACAAGGAGCAGTTGAACAGCTTGATGGCAATTCTGCGCTCGACACAGCCTCACTTCGTCCGTTGCATCATTCCCAACGAAATGAAACAGCCTGGCTTGGTTGATGCTCACTTGGTTATGCACCAGCTGACTTGTAACGGTGTGCTTGAAGGTATCCGTATTTGCCGTAAAGGTTTCCCCAACAGAATGGTCTACCCCGATTTCAAGATGCGGTAAGTTAACGTTGACAAACATACACAAAGTACTTAGCACTTAGTATACATACTTAGATACTCTTACTTAGATGCTCTTAGCTATACGATGCACAAGTTTTGTATATACACAAACATACACACGTATTGGATATTGTTTTTTTAAGGGCACCAAATATTTATAATTATTATTATTAACTTGAACTATTAACTTTAGTTATATGATTCTGGCACCAGCTGTTATGGCAGCTGAAAAATTGCCTAAGAACGCTGCCACCAAGTGTTTGGAAGCCGTTGGACTGGACGCAGACTTGTATCGCATTGGTAACACCAAGGCACGCATACTTTAAATAGTATATTTTTGTTTAGTGTAGTCCACCACAGTTCGTCCACAAATATCCAATTGTATATCAACAATTCTCTCTCTTTCTCTCTCTCGTATTCAAATCGCACTCCTCATGCACCAAACAAAAAAAAAAAAATATTATATTATCCATTTGTACCAGTTTCTTGTTCTAGTGCTGTGCATTAATCTATGATCATGATGATGTGTGTCTCCATAAGAAAGGAAAGATTATTAAACTTTAGTGTTAGCATGTTTCTTTGTCACACACACACAATATTGTTGTTAATGTCTCACGAAAAATGAATGTGTATTTATATGAAACAGATACCAGATTTTGAACCCACGCGGCATTAAGGAGCTTGATGATCCCAAGAAAGCTTCCAAGGTCCTTATTGAATCAACTGAGCTGAACGAAGATCTCTACCGTCTGGGTCATACCAAGGCATGAAACAAGTTCCCCTCTTATATACGCAATTCGCTATTTTATATTCGAAATTTCTTCACTTCTAATGAGTGGATGGCTCAACTTGTAGTATTTGATTATTATATTCTTTCGTTCGTGTAGTCAATAATACAAAATTGGATGCCACAAAAAACGCCAAAGCGCAAGCATCTACAATTTTTTGAATACAAAAGTACACACACACACACACACACAAACAACACAACCACAACAAAAAAAAGAATGAGGTCCTTAAGTGTACAAAATATGATGAACATTTCCATTTTGCAGCTATCAAATTCTGAATCCAGGTGGTATTGTTGGCATCGATGATGCCAAGAAGTGTGGCGCCATATTATTGGAATCCACAGCATTAGATCCCGATATGTATCGCATTGGACACACCAAGGCATAGTCGCGTTCCACACACACATACGTTTATCAAATATTATGATTTTCGTTATGCATTTTGCGTACTCCTACTATTTATTTATCTACTCCTCCAAAGTAGCATTTATCTTCTATCTATATCCCGTACACTTGACGGATTTCACATAACTAGATTCCGTATATACCGTATACTCTCTACAAAAAAAACAAAAACAATTTGCTCTTAAAGGAAGCAAAGCTATCTGCAGCATTTATTGTAATATGCAGTTTCCAAACATTTTTTGGGCGCCCTTTTAGTAAACGAGAAACAAAACCTTGTTAGGGGCGCTATTCAGCACAATGATCCTAGTCCAAAACCCCAACCCATTTCCAATCCAATGAGATGCAATTCCCCATATCTCTTCTCTCTCTCTCTCTCGCACACCAACACATCTACCTACACATGCACACGTACAACAAACTCCAAAACTCCTCCACCCAGTTGAGGAAACCCTGTTTTGAAGCATGGGTTCGAATTTCAAAGTAGTTGATTTGATTATTTTAGTTATGGTTCTATATACTTTCTACGATCAACTGTCAATAACACTAGATCTAAGCTAGTTATACTAATATCATACGTAATTAGTTATACACATCGTTATGTTGATTTATTATATTGAATTCATTTATATGTTATGCACATATGAACATATAGCTACCAAATCCTGAACCCTAAGGGTATCAAGGGTATGGATGATCCCAAGAAATGCACGAAAGTCCTCATCGAATCAACCGAGTTGGTTGATGATCAATACCGTCTGGGTAACACAAAGGCACGATACATTTTTCTATCTACAAAATACTCAAAGCTCAATAACTTGCCTTCAAACAAAAACACTTCTTTAATGGCTTCCAAACAAAGATGTCCAGACAACACAAACAAACAAACACACACACACACACTAACATACATACACAGATCTTTAAAGAACCAAAAAAACTAAGCAATAAGCCTAGGGTTCTGATCTGAGTGTGTGTTGTGCGCATGTTTCTATCTATATCTCTCTTTCTATACTCTTATTCCAAAGTTAGTTTACGGTACACGAAATCCACATACAAAGGACACACGTACTATTCTATCCAACCCACAAAAACATATTCCCAATCAGCCCAAACGAAACCTTTATAGAAAAGGTCCCCCCACCCCCAATCCCAAAAATAAATTGGTATAATTATTTTTATTTGTAGTTTTAGTACACAAGTAGAACTAAAATTATAGCTTTAGTTTAATTAACAATCGTTTGAATTTGTTTAACCAAAAATAATACAAGAAACAAACCAAACAAAACCATTTAATACTACCCACAACCCATACAGCTACAAGATCATGTGCCCAAAACTATTGCAAGGCGTTGACAAAGACAAAAAGGCCGCCGATATTATTATTAAGTACCTCGATTTACCCGATGATCAGTACCGTCTGGGTAACACAAAGGTATATCCGAGACAATATACTCTACAAACACACACTACGCTTGCATGCCAAAAACTCATTAAAATACACGTTTAACTGTTGAATGGAACTACTTGAGAAGCTAGTTACCTTTAGCTATTAGTACATGGAACTAGGAACTAGTTACTTTAGTAGTTCCACACTTGCAGTTCTACACACAAAACTTTCACACACTCGACTCACAGTCAATGTTTGCACACTTGAATGTTTTTATTATTTGTGTTTCATCGAACTATAACCTCATTATGTCATTATTAATCTTAAGTGTTGTTAATTTTTGTCCTTTGTTTTTTGTTCGTTTTTGTACCAAAATCCATCCCCTATTCTATCCCAGTTCAACCTGTCGAAAAGTGTTTTTGAAGAATCGCTTTCGCTTTAAGCAAAAAAACAATCAACAATTTTGAACTGACCGCAAGGCCAGTTCTTAATGCTTAAAGCACGCGCTCTGTATGCAAAATGTGATGGAGATTTAGACTAGAGATTAACCTATTTTATTTCGGTGTTCCACACAACACAATCCAACACTTGAAACATGATTAGGTGTTCTTCCGTGCCGGTGTCCTGGGTCAAATGGAGGAGTTCCGTGATGAGCGTTTGGGCAAGATCATGTCCTGGATGCAGGCCTGGGCTCGTGGTTACCTGTCCCGTCGTGGCTTCAAGAAGCTGCAGGAACAGCGTGTCGCCCTCAAGGTTGTCCAGCGCAATCTGCGCAAATACTTGCAGCTGCGTACCTGGCCATGGTACAAATTGTGGCAGAAGATCAAGCCTCTGCTCAACGTCAGCCGCATTGAAGACGAAATTGCCGTAAGTATATACCATATGCAATAAATAATATGAACATATCTGGTGACTGCTGAGGCGAAATATGAAGAAACTTTTTGTTGTTGTAGTTCTAAATATAGAGAAATGATAGTCCTATGCGTTTGGTTGTGAACTTGGCTAACAGTTGTTAGCGACAATCAAGTTGTATGTAGCCCTGGCACGTCCGAAACCCTTCAACTTAGGTTGCATTGTCGTATATAATTGGATCTGCGACAGCAGCTGCAATGCGAAGCGATCTTTTAATAGACATATAGACAGGCATTGGAATTCTTGTGCTTAATTAAGCCAACTTAATGCCACTAACATGGCAAAAAATACAACGATGACGATGACCACGCCCACAACTATTTACCCTAAAAATATATACCACAAGCACTTGCATACGCAATCGAACTGATGATCAGTTCTGATCTGATCGACCTATACCCAAAAATAGATGCTGTCATAATCGACAAAACACACAAAATGTTTTGCTTAACTCAACGGCTATGCTCCGAAAACGAAGCAATGATTTTTTTATAGCTTGCTGGAATTTTCACAAAAAGAAAAACGAAGAAGAAGAAGTGCGCAATTTACTGAGAACACATACATATATATGTATATGGCAGCCTATGTGTTTATATAGTTTATGCATTTGCCATATTGTACGAGTAGCAAGTATTTCTGGCTATATATCTATAGCTCCATCTTGGCTATTCTTGTACATATGCTGGCAGCTCAGAACTGAACTTTTTTAAGTGGCAAACAGTTGCCAATTAGCTTGCTAATTAAATAATAAAACTAAAGCGCCAGGGGTATGATTTATAATACGCATACGCAGCATTGGCCAAACTCAAAAATATTCAATGATGAGTAATAATAACCAAGCAGCTAATACATGCAAAAACCGATTAAACGATGTGTATATAGGCAAGAGATATGTGTATATTTGTACATAATGGCTAGATGTTAATTGAAATTGTGCGAGCGGGACAGAGAGAGATGTACAATATATAAAGTACACCTGCTGTTGGCCGAGCAAGTGCGAAATGATAGGCAACCAATGCGAATTGCCGAATTATGAATTATGAAAATATGTGTGTGTAGGCACACGAAATATAAAAAAAAGCAAGGCAATTACAGATGCCAGGGCGAACAGCTAATTTTATTGCCAAAAGGCAAACGATCGTGTGCACAGTGCAGAAGCAGAAGCAGCAGCAGCAGCAGCAGCCATTCCAGTTCTTTGGTGTATTTAACCAGTCGCAAACGAACAACCGAACGAATCTAAATATCTAAATACACCTCAAGTATCTAAATCGATTATATCGAGTGCTAAATGGCTGACGAAAAGAAAGCGAAAAAAACGAAAAAAGCTGCTGAAGCAGCACCAGCTGAAGCAGCAGCAGCAGCAGCATCAGAGGAGGCAGCTCCAATAGCAGAGCCTGCTGCAGATATTGTAGAGCCTGCAGCAGCGGCTCCTGCTCCAGTTGAGCCAGCTAGTGTAGAACCACCGCCAGCAGCAGCACCCCCAGCAGAAAGTGTAGCATTTAGTAATCCAACAACTGCATCTAATGATTTACAGCGTCTGGAGGAGAAGGCCAAGAAGGCTGAGGAACTGCATGCCGCTGAAGTGAAAGTACGCAAGGAATTGGAGGTGCTCAACGCCAAACTGTTGGCCGAGAAGACCGCCCTGTTGGACTCGCTGTCCGGCGAGAAGGGTCAGCTGCAGGACTTCCAGGAGCGCAACGCCAAATTGCAAGCCCAGAAGAACGATTGCGAGAACCAGCTGCGCGTAAGTACCAACAATATCACAAAAATAACCCCAATTAGCAACCATGCAAATCCCCACACGGCTACAAAAAAAAAAAAAAAAATTTATCAAGTGCAATCAGGCGTTTCGGCTATTTCGAGAGAGATTCACGAGCTGATTCGATGTGCGCACTTGGCTAAATTTAGCCCAATGATCGATCGACACCCACACTATATATGTACAATATGTTTTGGTTATTTCTCGATCGATAGGATATCCAAGAGCGTCTGACTCAGGAGGAAGATGCCCGCAACCAGCTGTTCCAGCAGAAGAAGAAGGCCGATCAGGAGATCTCTGGCCTGAAGAAGGACATCGAAGATATGGAGTTGAACATCCAGAAGGCCGAACAGGATAAGGCCACCAAGGATCACCAGATCCGCAACTTGAACGACGAGATCGCCCACCAGGATGAGCTCATCAACAAGTTGAACAAGGAGAAGAAAATGCAGGGCGAGAGCAACCAGAAGACTGGTGAGGAACTCCAAGCCGCCGAAGATAAGATCAATCACTTGAACAAGGTGAAGGCCAAGCTCGAGCAGACCCTAGATGAGCTCGAGGATTCCCTAGAGCGCGAGAAGAAGGTGCGCGGCGATGTTGAGAAGGGCAAGCGCAAGGTTGAGGGTGACCTCAAGCTCACCCAGGAGGCTGTTGCCGATCTGGAGCGCAACAAGAAGGAATTGGAGCAGACCATCCAGCGCAAGGACAAGGAACTGTCCTCCATCACCGCCAAGCTGGAAGATGAGCAGGTCGTTGTTGGCAAGCACCAGCGCCAGATCAAGGAACTGCAGGCCCGCATCGAAGAGCTCGAGGAGGAGGTCGAGGCCGAGCGTCAAGCCCGCGCCAAGGCTGAGAAGCAGCGCGCCGATTTGGCCCGTGAACTCGAGGAATTGGGCGAGCGTCTGGAGGAGGCTGGCGGTGCCACCTCTGCCCAGATTGAGCTCAACAAGAAGCGTGAGGCTGAGCTGAGCAAGCTGCGTCGCGATCTTGAGGAGGCCAACATCCAGCACGAATCCACCCTGGCTAACCTGCGCAAGAAGCACAACGATGCCGTCGCCGAGATGGCTGAACAGGTTGATCAGCTCAACAAGCTGAAGGCCAAGTAAGTACAAATCGAACTCTTTCATCTATATAGAAGTCGCTAGCTATTTCAGATGCTCCGAGTCCGAGGGATCCAAACGAAGATATTTCACTGTGTATATATATAACTGATCTCTATTTTGTTGTAATCTAGGGCCGAGCACGATCGTCAGACTTGCCACAATGAGTTGAATCAAACTCGTACCGCCTGCGATCAGTTGGCTCGCGATAAGGTAATATGTCGGCCATACTGCAACTAGATCGCAGATCTCTCAATCTCGATCTATGTGGCAGCTATGCCCACACATATACACCTAACACAAACACAAAAGCATGAACACACACAGACACACATACGAGTACAACTATGTGTATATGTCTCTCTCTCTCCCGAACTGAAAAGGATTTCGTTATGGACTCTACAAATCTCTCTCGCTCGCTTCTCGCTTCTCTACTGTATATTCCCACACAGACTGTAACCCCCAAAAACTAACCCAAAACATATATCAACTCTCTCTTATGTTATCTAATCCAGGGCTGAGAAGGAGAAGAACGAGTACTACGGCCAGCTGAACGATCTGCGCGCCGGTGTCGACCACATTACCAACGAGAAGGTATACAATATGATTTTTGATTTCGACTGCTCGAGTCGCTGCTGTAAATTATATGCTGAACGTTTGATTTTGCTCCGAAAACTTGTATATTTTCTTCTGGTAGAAGTCACGAAAAAATGAAAAACCCAAAACTAAAACGACCCATTGTTAAGAAAAAGAAAAAAAATATATTTTGCCTGCTTTTAATCTACCCCAAATACTAATGCTGTACAGTGCTTACACGAAAAGAAAAAACAAAATGCCACAAACAACCTGCAACGGAAACCTTAAGAATCCCATGACTAATCCCACAATATTTATTTGGTGTACAATAGGCTGCCCAGGAGAAGATTGCCAAGCAGTTGCAGCACACCCTCAACGAGGTCCAGTCCAAATTGGATGAGACCAACAGGACCCTGAACGATTTCGATGCCAGCAAGAAGAAGCTGTCCATTGAGAACTCCGATCTGCTCCGCCAGTTGGAGGAAGCCGAATCCCAGGTGTCTCAGCTGTCCAAGATCAAGATCTCCCTGACCACCCAGCTGGAGGATACCAAGCGTCTGGCCGATGAGGAGTCTCGCGAACGCGCCACCCTTTTGGGCAAGTTCCGCAACTTGGAGCACGACCTCGACAACCTGCGCGAACAGGTTGAGGAGGAGGCTGAGGGCAAGGCTGATCTGCAGCGTCAACTCAGCAAGGCTAACGCCGAGGCCCAGGTCTGGCGCAGCAAGTACGAGTCCGATGGTGTTGCCCGCTCCGAAGAGTTGGAGGAGGCCAAGAGGAAGTTGCAGGCTCGCCTTGCTGAGGCTGAGGAGACCATTGAGTCGCTCAACCAGAAGTGCATTGGCCTCGAAAAGACCAAGCAGCGTCTGTCCACCGAAGTCGAGGACTTGCAGCTGGAGGTCGACCGTGCCAACGCCATTGCCAACGCCGCCGAGAAGAAGCAGAAGGCCTTCGACAAGATCATTGGCGAATGGAAGCTCAAGGTCGATGATTTGGCCGCTGAGCTGGATGCCTCCCAGAAGGAGTGCCGCAACTACTCCACCGAGTTGTTCCGTCTTAAGGGCGCCTACGAGGAGGGCCAGGAGCAGCTGGAGGCTGTGCGTCGTGAGAACAAGAACTTGGCCGATGAAGTCAAGGATCTGCTCGACCAGATCGGTGAGGGTGGCCGCAACATCCATGAGATCGAGAAGGCACGCAAGCGCCTCGAAGCCGAAAAGGATGAGCTCCAGGCTGCTCTTGAGGAAGCTGAGGCTGCTCTCGAACAGGAGGAGAACAAGGTGTTGCGCGCTCAGTTGGAGTTGTCGCAGGTGCGCCAGGAAATTGATCGCCGCATCCAGGAGAAGGAGGAGGAATTCGAGAATACCCGCAAGAATCACCAGCGCGCTCTCGACTCCATGCAAGCATCCCTCGAAGCCGAAGCCAAGGGCAAGGCTGAGGCGCTGCGCATGAAGAAGAAGTTGGAAGCCGACATCAACGAGTTGGAGATTGCTTTGGATCATGCCAACAAGGTAAGTTTACACAGCAATTCCTGATCTTTCAGAAATGCTAACCATTATCTTTTCCCCTACTTAGGCTAACGCCGAGGCCCAGAAGAACATCAAGCGCTACCAACAACAGCTCAAGGACATCCAGACTGCCCTTGAGGAAGAACAGAGAGCCCGCGATGATGCCCGTGAACAGCTGGGTATCTCCGAGCGTCGTGCCAACGCACTCCAGAACGAACTGGAAGAGTCCCGCACTCTGCTGGAGCAGGCCGATCGCGGTCGTCGCCAGGCCGAACAGGAACTGGCCGATGCCCACGAACAGCTGAACGAAGTTTCTGCCCAGAACGCTTCCATCTCCGCTGCCAAGAGGAAATTGGAGTCGGAGCTGCAGACCCTGCACTCCGATCTGGATGAGCTGCTGAACGAAGCCAAGAACTCCGAGGAGAAGGCCAAGAAGGCAATGGTTGATGCCGCCCGTTTGGCTGATGAACTCCGCGCTGAGCAGGATCATGCCCAGACCCAGGAGAAATTGAGGAAGGCTTTGGAGCAGCAGATCAAGGAACTGCAAGTGCGTCTGGATGAGGCTGAGGCCAATGCCCTCAAGGGCGGCAAGAAGGCCATCCAGAAATTGGAGCAGCGCGTCCGCGAGCTCGAGAACGAGCTGGATGGTGAGCAGAGGAGACACGCCGATGCCCAGAAGAACTTGCGCAAGTCCGAGCGTCGCATCAAGGAGTTGAGCTTCCAGTCTGAGGAGGATCGCAAGAACCACGAACGCATGCAGGATCTGGTCGACAAACTGCAACAGAAGATCAAGACATACAAGAGGCAGATTGAGGAGGCTGAGGAAATCGCTGCCCTCAACTTGGCCAAATTCCGCAAGGCCCAGCAGGAGCTCGAGGAAGCCGAGGAGCGTGCCGATCTGGCTGAACAGGCCATTAGCAAATTCCGCGCCAAGGGACGTGCCGGTTCTGTCGGTCGTGGTGCCAGCCCAGCGGTAAGTACCCATCCCCCAAATACCCTACACCACACCTCTTCACTCATTCATCTAGCAAAAAAAAAAAATTATATTCACACCGCTACCATCTTGGCCGATATATCGAATCTCCGTATAGTGTATATAAATAAATTGCCTTTTATATATATATATTCTTCCCTTTCATATATATATTTGCGGGTCGCGTTCTGCTTCTCTTCACACCTCACCTCTACAGTAAATAAATATCAACAGCAAATTTGCAAAGAACTATTTGAGGCACTACCCAAATAATCAAAAAACAAAATGAAAAATCTATTTAAATGCAAAAACAATGAAGAATTTATGGTTCAATTATATATGTAAAGAAAACAAGTAATGAGAGGACAAAAAAAAATATGCAAAGAGAATTATAGCTTTTAAGAATTAACATATATATACAATAATAATAATATATAGATGCATCATACGACATTCGGTAGAACAGAGAATTGTAATTAGAGGCAACCACAAAAACTACTTACGCACCTGGGCGAAGAAACCAATCAACCAACAACAACTTAAAAATACTAATTACAACAAGAAAGTTAAAATGAAAGATGATCAAAGCAAATCGTACCAACCAATAATGCGTTCATTTTGAATAATTTTTTAATGATAACCTAACTACTACTCTATGAAGATCAACAGCAAGTAAATGAATTAATCCAAGCAATCAATCAATCGACTTTGCTTTTTCTACAACCATTATTGCATATACAATATATATACAAAAAAAAAAAAAACTATTCTTCCACTATATTATTAAAAACAAACAAACAAAAAAAAAAATATGTATTTGTACATGTGTACTGCAGCCTACAGCGTCAAGGGGTGGCCGCTAGAGCGCTCTGGAGCAGTAGAAACTTTCTTGATAACATTTGTAAGTGGCGTCTCCCACACACCCAGTTGTGGGCCACGTTGTTCCCATTTCATACGTTCTCGTTGCGTCTTGTCTTGTGTGTCAGTTTGTTGGAAACAAACATTATTCGACTTCCCAAAGGACACATTAAAACATGCACACACACTCAAACAGATACTCCTCCAAGAACCCATTCGCATATTCAGCCTCTCTTTAGTGAGTTGCTTTCATTCATCGTGCGCTAAATCGCTCTCTCGTGTTCTACATTTCCCCCGCATCATTGAAAACGTCTCGAGCATTTACGTCATTGCGTTGCTCACGCTCAAATCGTACACAGTTATCTTATCCCGTTGTCAAACCTGCCGCGAGATGCAGGCTCTCTCTCTCCCCACGAAAAGTGTGCTAGTCTTATTAGTGACTCCTCGCATGCTTTGCTTATCATTTAAGATCATTTTTTGGTACAATCTACTTGAATGCATACTAAATATGAAAATTTTTCTCTTCTCTTTCTACAGCCCCGTGCGACATCCGTTAGGCCACAATTCGACGGATTGGCTTTCCCACCAAGATTCGACCTTGCTCCTGAAAACGAATTCTAAATGCCATTTCATTTTTTAATTTATTTTAAATGATATTTCATAATGATTATGTTTATGATTTAAAACTTAATTTCTTAATTTAAACAAAATAATAAAACTATAACAAAATATATATCGAAACGACGGGAGGCAAAATGCACTTAGGCAACAAAACAATAACATCTACTAAGAAAAAACTCTAAAAATCCGGGCCCCAATAATAATGATGATCAATGCAACCCGGTAGCAACATCTGTTTAGAAAACAACAAAAAACAAAAAACAACATCCGATCAACATACATAAGTTCTTTGTGAGGGGAGTTGGTAGCAGCTTTGTAAGCGCGACATTTGCTTTCGGACATTTCTCGAGACCTGTAATTGTATTTATATATTTTTATACAACTTTCAAAACGCATTCAAAAAACAAACCAGCAACAAAACAAGCATTACAACAACACCAAACAAATGAGCCCCGTCTAACAAAAAAATAGGCCCAATAGTAAATGTCCCACAAGGAAATGTCGCTGTTGCATTATCTAGTTATCGAATTGTGTATATGTATTTTTATTAATTGTATGTATACCCAGATCTACCATATATAGACAGACATACAGACAGACAGACGCACACAGACAGCATACACACTCGCCGCACTTGGCGCTTATGTTTATGTTCAATTTTTTATTCTTATCAACACACTTTATAAGAAAAGATCAAAACTACAACAAAAAAGTATACAAAAAAGGAACAAAATAAATGTAAATCAATTTTAAAAAAATTTCTACACTTCGTTTTATTAAAACATGAAAGAAAAAGTGAAGTATATACTATTTGCCCGCTCCAGGTGCTCTGGAATTGGGCTCAATGCGTAACAGTTGCTTGTGCTGTCCAATAATATGCTCAATGTGATTACATTCTCTCAACTGGCACTTGAACTGATCGAGTGTCTCATAGAGTACCGGATAGAGAGCGGGCAGTAGTCCATGATCCAGTGTGGGAAACAGATGATGCAGCACATGATCACCAAAGTGTGTGAGGACAAGGAACTGTGACCACTTAAGATCACCACGATCAATGATGGTATCCACTTGGAACAGACCCCAGTCACGGTCCTCACGATTCGCATCGCCTTCATGATAGATTTCCGGATCGTGATGCGCGGCATTCAATCCAATTACGCAAAAAGCAAAGCTGGCGATCGACGTCATTGACAACCATTGGCGTAAGCAGAGCATCACACTAGCTGCCCCACCCGAACCATAGAACATCACCAGGGGTATGGAGAGTGGCACGAGATCATGCCAGTACATAATATTATTGTAGCGCAGTGAATAGAAAATGCTGTAAAACAATCAATAATGATTATCAGCTACTACACTGAGAGAAATAATCAACAACATACCGCGTGCCCATTTGTATAAAAAATGCAATTGCATAGGCAATCGGTTCTGTTATCCAGGATACATAGCGCATCACTTGGCTCTTGATGTGTGGATTGGGCACCCAGCACAGCAAAGGCTCAAACATGCTTAGCTCCAGATCCATGTAGGAGTTGGGATAGATGTGATGCGATAGGGCGTGTGAGATGCGCCATGAACAAAAGTTCATCATGCCCAAGTTAAAGGTGTACATTTGCCAATTGTCGCGACGATGGAAATAGTTGTGGGAAACAATCACTGTCCAACAGAGAGCCACGCCAGCAAGGACCAAAGCCAGCAGGCTGTCAAATCGGGCACTTGCCACAGCAAATAGATATGTGGACAGCACTAGACCCAGATGGATCATCTGGAAAGAGATCAGTGTTTAATCAAGGCTCAATATCAATGTTCTTTTAGGTTTACTTACATCACTTTTGCGCTTGGGAGTCTTATCGATAGTTTTTAATTGTTCACGCACTCGTTCCTTCAACGTCTTATAGAAGCCATCCTCGTGCAGGGTCAGTGTATAGATTCTTGGCTTCGCCGCATCCCTAACCTTGTACTTGGCAATCATCTTTTCGGGCGTCGTTGTCAGATGATGAGCCTCGAAAGCTTCTGTTATGTCGGTGCCTTTTGTTTCACGTATCCAAAATGTGCCACCCGGATGCTTATCGATGAACTCCGTGAAATCATAGATGCCATCGTATATGCGCCAAAGGCCTTCAGCCTCATCGTCCACCCTCTTACCCTTCTGCCAGCTGTCTACCGTTACCAAAGCTGAATTTCTGTACGTAGGAAATTTGGTGGAAATGCCACTCTTCTTCCACGTCTCAATTACCATTATGTTTGAATCCTTAAAGGACTATTTTTCCGAAAATAAACCGAACACAAACGAGCTTCACCGCAAACTAAGCGCCAGACAGCACAAATTAAGATTTAAAATCAATGCTGGAATACATAGAAATATTTCCATTTTGATAACTGAAACGCGTTGCGTTATCAGTCTTGATGTCGTCGATGTCAAGCCTGTGATCCGAGAGAGAGACAACCACAGCGCCGTCTCCTACACACGTGAAAGTCGGCATTTTGCCTTATCAGCTGTCCCTTACAGTCTCCCAAAAACGTTTTCGTATAGCTAACCATGACGGAGCACATTCAATAAAGAATATTCAATATGAAATCACGTGAAATTTTGGGTAGAATTTTAATGGAAAACAGATGAAAGGAAAGAAACTTGTTAAAGGGTTTTTAGGGAGAACTCTTAGAAATGGGTTATATGTCACATGTCTCTAGATTATTAAAGTAGCGTTATGTCCAACATAAATACCTTCAAAGTTGATAATAGAGCCTGTCTGGGCTATTTTCAAACGCGCTTTCTAATCTCACAGATGTTTATTGGCATGCGATTGATTAAAATATGAAATTTCTTATGCCACGAGAATATTTATAGCAATACGATCATGTGTAGTTTTTATTATAAAGGGACTAAATGGTATACAAAAGTAAGAAATGCCCAAGATACAACTCCACCCATCCGAGCAACAACAGCTTTTTTGCAGTGGTCCATTTCCATTTTGTATCGAAGACGTGCAACCCATTGATAAGAGGGCGATCGAAACACACACAAAAAGAAAACAAACGCTTAATAAGCTCAAAGCTTTTGAGTGATTTTAATATGCGCGTTGAGCTTTTGTTGATTATTCGGGTAGTGCGAGACACAAACAGAGCATACAAGTTCAGTAGGCGATCTATAAACAAAGCAATCAAGTGGGGTCCGCGGTCAAATAGACCGGTTTTGTTGTTGTTTCAAACTCTTGGACTTGGACATAAATAAACATTCTGTGATTAGGCGATAGATTAGCGGTCTTAAGCGATTATCACAACACAAAATATAAATGGCACCCAATGCAGAACTAGAAGCCTGGCGTGTATCGGGCATATCACGAACATATCCCAGTTATCGCAAACATTGGCCCATCAGTGATGAGAGGTTAGTATATGAGAAAGCCACAAATACTATAACTAATAAATATCTCGCTCTTTTAGCTGGCTGGAGGGCAAACACAAAGACGATGAGGCCGAGGGCTTGTGGCGCATTAAAGATAAACTCTACGACTTGACGGACTTTGCACAGCGGCATCCGGGCGGCGCCTTTTGGATCCAGTGCACCAAAGGCACCGATATAACCGAGCCCTTCGAATCGCATCACATCGAAGAACATGCGTCTCGCTTACTCAGCAAATTTGAGGTGCGAAATGCTAAAAAGCCAAGAAATTATAAATTCACACTCGAAGAGAATGGTTTCTACATGACTCTGAAAAGACGGGTGCGAGAGAAATTGAGGAAAATCAAATATCAACCCACGCAAAAAACAGATGTAAGTACAGGATGTGAAGGGCCTTAGGGCATAAATCTTATAGATAACAAAGATGAGTAACGAGTAATGAGTAACGAGTAATAAGGCTTTTCTCCTTTTAAACCCTTCAGCTACTTCATACGGGCATACTGATCTCAGTGCTACTCTTTAGCTGGGCAGGCACTGCTGCCAACTCTATGATCTTGAGAGCTCTAGCGGGTCTCTCACTGTGTTGGTTGGCCACCTCGGCCCACAATTATTTTCATCAACGTGACAATTGGCGGATGTATAGTTTCAATCTTTTGCTATTGAACTTCACCAATTGGCGTATATCGCATGCCTTGTCCCATCATGTGTATCCGAACTCGCTGCATGATCTTGAGATGTCACTGTTTGAGCCCTTCATGTGCTGGATTCCCAACAAACATTATGCTAGTAAGGCACAGCGTGTGATCTCTGTCGTGACATCACCATTCATTTATGTAGTCCTGAGTCTGGTGCAGTTTACCCAACGGTAAGGTAATGATGATCATGATCCTATCACAAAGCTAACTATCTTTGACTCTTTCTTCCAGCCTCGTTCATTCTCTATTCAAAGGAAATGTTATGTACTGGCATGATATCTTGGGCTTCACTCTGCCCCTCTTTATATATCTTACGACAAATGTGGGCTTGTGGTCTGCAATCAGCAGCTGGATGATCATACTGGGCATGGGTAGCTTCATCTTTGGTTTTATTGGACTGACGGCAGCTCATCATGATCCTCGCATCTATCATGATGGCGATGCGCCCCGTGCCGATCGCGATTGGGGTCTCTTTCAACTGGACACAATCATTGATCGTGGCGATATCAAGTGGTCCGATCTGCTGGTGCTCACACACTTTGGTGAACATGCACTGCATCATATGTTTCCCACTGTGGATCATGGTGTGCTTAAGCAGCTATATCCCGAGCTCCAACAGACATTGCGGGAATTCAAATGTGAGCTACGAGAGATCAATCACTGGGGTCACATCAAGGGGCAGAGTCAACAATTGCTACGTACGCAAACAAATCCAATTCCACCCGGCGGCAGTAAAAAGTTGAAGTAGTTTTAATTGATGATATTATTGGTGTTGGGCGGAGGTCTGATATGACCTACAATTACTATGTGTGTGTGAGTGTGTGTGTGTGTGTGTTAGTAATAAATAAAATTCTAAACAATAATTCGTTTATGGTTTCTCTTTATCAGCTGAAGCTTTCTCTTAATTTATTTTTGCGCTCTTAGAGAATTTTTAATTAATGCAGTTTTCATTGAATAAAAGAAGAGAATGAGTTTTTAATTAAATACATGGTTTAACTAATTAAATATGCACTCTTTAATTAAAGTAAATAACACATTTAAGAGCAAGAAAGCTTGTTTAAATAAAAAGCTTTGTGCCAAATCATTGTGACACTACAGAACAACAGCGCTTGAATAAAATGTCTATGCGATCATTAATGGAATTCTACACTTAAATGATCGAAGTCACCATTTAAAACATACAAAAAACACCATATCGAAGTCCAAATACCCTGTATTATAAATTTCATCATTAAAATACTTTTTACAATAGATAGGTTTAATCTTGTACGTGGTGTTAATAATGTTTTAGTTGTATATTGCTATCTCTTCTTAGCTACCTTCCGAATAAAAAGTTTGATAAGCAGCTAACAAGATTGTGTTGGGCGATAAGCGACGCCGTTTTTGCTTAAATATATAAATAGACTGCTATGAGGCAACTCACGCATAGTTAAACATTGAAGTTTTGAAGCGAACACACAGTCGTCAAACAACATGGTTGGCTTTAGGTTGAGTTTAACTTTGCTCTGCCTGTTTTTGGTGGCGCTACCCGCTTGGGGCGCAAACATTTTGGGACTGTTTAGTAGTCACAGTCAATCGCATTTGATACTGCACATGTCCATGATGAAAGTGCTGGCAGAGAGTGGTCATAATGTCACGGTGGTGAGCATGGTGCAGCCAACGGTGATGCATAAGGATATCAATTTGATTGTGATACCGGTGACAGATGAACAGGAGCACATACTGGAGAGCCAAATGAAGGAGATGGCCCAAAAGAAGAACTCAATGTGGGACACCATGACACGCCTGCTGAGCGGCATGAGTGTGATGATAGAGTCTCAACTGGATCTCTTGTCCCATCCACGTTTTCAGCGCATCTACGAGACCAAGTTTGATTTGATGTTCATGGGTTACTTCATCAATGACTTCCAGTTGGGCGTTGCGGCCAAGCTGCAGGTGCCAGTTATTGTGGCCTGGATGCAGACGCCCATGGCGGCCATAGATGCCATGGTTGGCAATCCCACCGAGATAAGCTATGTGCCCCATATTGGCACATCATGGAGACGGGGCGAACAAATGAGTTTCTTGAAGCGCATTGAGAATCTCAGCAAGGATCTGATGTTTAGAGCCATCTTTACAATCTTTACTTACCGCTTGGATAACTATTATCAACGACAGTTTGGCGCTGAGCCCAAGGGTTTTCCCACGCTCGCCGAGATGAGACGAAACATTTCGATGGTGTTTACCAATAGCCATTTGATCAGTGAGGGACCCATCCGACCACTTGTGCCCGGCTCTGTGGAGATTGGTGGCATACAAATCAAGGATCAGGCCGATCCTCTACCAGAAGACATTGCCAAATTCTTAGAGTCGGCCGAGCATGGTGCCATTTTACTCTCCCTAGGTTCAAATATCAAGAGCACAGCTGTGAAGCCGGAGCTGGTGCAGTCCATGTTTAAGGTGCTCGCTGGCCTCAAGCAACATGTCATCTGGAAGTGGGAGGATTTGGATAATACACCCGGCCAAGCCGCAAATATACTCTATAAGAAGTGGCTGCCACAGGACGATATTCTTGCCCATCCCAAGATCAAACTGTTTATCACGCATGCAGGCAAGGGCGGCATTACAGAGGCCAGATACCATGGGGTGCCAATGGTAGCGCTGCCGATCTTTGGCGATCAGCCCGCCAATGCGGAGAACATGCAAAAGTCTGGCTATGGCTTGGCACTGGATCTGCTGCAGCTCACCGAACAGAACTTCAAAGCAAACGTTGAGGAGGTGCTAAGCAATAAGAAGTACGCCCTGGCCATAGGTCGTTTCTCACAGCTGTACCGGGACAGACCACTAAGTGCCAAGCAGACGGTGCTCTACTGGACGGATTATGTGCTCAGGCACAAGGGTGCTCCACATCTACAAAGTCCAGCTGTGCATATGAGCTTGATTAGTTACTACAATCTAGATGTTTATGCTGCTCTAACAACAGTTTTGTTAACGGTTCTGCTTTTAACTGGATTGTTAGTCAAGTGTACTTGTCGGAAGTTGTGTGGCAAATCCACAGTGAAGAGTAAAAAGTTGAAGAAGCAATAATAGAAAAGTATTTTTTTTTTTAGAAATTTTATATTTATGTACAGCCCTAGTTAATGATTTAGGTATTAAAAAAATTATTAAAACCCAAACTCAATTAAAATTTTTATTATTTTGTAGTATAATTTGACAAGGAAAAAAAAAAAAAAAAAAAAAAAATTTAACGATTCTTTACTCTACATAAACATTTTTTTCGACCAAAATGGAAATTTTTTAGACTTAATTTCTTATAGATAACGTTAACTGCTTGGAGGCTCGATTTTGTAGTGTACTTAATAAAAATGTTTGTTTCCAAGCATACATATCTTTAAGATAAAGATAAGGGTCGCTTTTCGTCACTGGTTTGTTGATAAGCATCTACTTTGCTTATCAGCCAAAACAATGTTGTAATGATTACTCTCTCTTAAAATGCTTATCAGTCAGAGCATACTCTCACAAAGAGAGAGTGATTGAAAGAAGAGAGCTAAGATAATGTTTAATACTGCTCTGTCATCTTGTCGCAGCAATCATTGTTGAGTACTTTTACTTATCTGCTGTCTGCTGGAAATAAAAGGGGGTTGACTGATCCACTTGGAATTCAGTTGATCAAAAGTAAATAATGGTTAAACAAAGCGCAATTTTGGGTACATTGCTGGTATTGGCGCCACTCTTGGTGCTGCAATCCTCACCCGTTGATAGTGCCAATATCTTGGGACTCTTTAGCACATTTAGTCCTTCGCATTTGATTGTTCACATGTCAATGATGAAAACGCTGGCGGATCGTGGACACAATGTCACGGTTGTGACAGCTTTAAAGCCAAAGTTGGCGCCACATGAGAATATAACTGTGATAATGGCACCATTGAAAGAAGAATCCGTTGCTCTAATGAATAAATTTATGGAGAATGCATCGAAGGAGAAGAAATCAATGGCTGAGACATTATACAACTTGGTCCTAGGATCAACGCAAATGATGGATAGTCAATTTGAATTCCTAACGCATCCCAATGTCAAAGCCATCTATGAGAAGCCTCAGGTGAAGTTCGATCTAATGTTCCTGGGCTTCATCTTCAATGACTTCCAATTGGGCGTGGCAGCCAAGTTGAAGATACCCACCATCATGAGCTGGGTGGGAGTACCCTTTAGCTTTGTCGACGATGAGGTGGGCAATGTCTATGATCCCTCCTATGTGCCCAGTGTCAGCATAAACAAGGAAAGGGGCGTAAAAACTCTTAATTTTGGCTTGCGTTTGCGCAACTTTGGCGGCTGGGTTATGTTCCAGGGCATCAGCTTGTTTTTGGATGTCCAAATGAATGGATATTACAAGTGAGTAACGAATAGAATAACAACTGGAAGAGTTTTCTTGAACTCATTTCTTTTCATTACAGCCTTGCTTTCGGTCAGGATCCCAACTTTCCCACCTACCACGAAATGAGACGAAAGATCTCTTTGCTCTTCTACAACTATCACTCACACAGCGAGGGTCCAGTGCGTCCCACTGTGCCGCAATCCATTGAAATTGGTGGAGTACAGATCAAGGAGCAGCCAGATCCATTGCCCAAAGAGCTCAACGAGTTCCTGGGCAATGCCACACAAGGCGCCATCTTCTTCAGTCTAGGCACCAATGTCAAAGCTTCCTATTTTAAGCCTCACATTGTAAAGGCCATCTTTGATGTGCTGTCGCGCCAGCCAATGCGTGTCATCTGGAAATGGGATGATCTAAATAACAAGCCGGGAGAGGCGTCAAATATATACTTTCACAATTGGCTGCCACAGGATGATATACTTGCCCATCCGAATGTCAAGCTGTTTATAACGCATGCCGGCAAAGGTGGCATTGCGGAGGCTCAGTATCATGGTGTGCCCATGTTGGCGTTGCCCGTCTTTGGGGATCAACCGAGTAATGCAGAGATTATGGTCTCTGCTGGCTTTGGACTGAGTCTGGACTTGCTAACCCTGACCGAAGAGAGCTTTGAACAAGGCATACAAAAGGTGCTCAGCAATCCAGAGTATTTGCAGAATGTGCAAAAGTTCTCGGCCCTGTATCGCGATCGTCCTTTGACTGCTCGCCAATCTGTCATCTACTGGACGGAGTATGTGATGCGTCATAATGGTGCCTTTCATCTGCAGAGTCCCATGCTGCACATGAGCTTTGTGGAACGCAACAATCTTGATGTCTATGCCTTCATCCTGCTCATCCTAGGCAGCTCTTTGGCCGTCCTTGTCTTTCTGATACGTTTCGTCTTTCGGCAACTGGGACGATTAATACGCTCAAGGCAAGACAAGGTCAAGAAATGTTAGCTCACCCACATGTAGTTGATTAAACTATTTATTAGACTGCACCCATTACGCATACGACGCGTGGCGCGGCAATCAGAGATGTCTTTAATGTCTCTGTGTGTGTTTGTTTTTTTTGTTTTTGTATGTATGTACAAACCATATAAGTATCAACAAGTTGCCAACACTCGCATTGACTATTAATAGGCGCTTATTGTCTCTTTAGCTCGCTCTTGCCAGCCTTCTCACTCGCTCTTTCCCTCTCTCTCTCTTTTTGCGTGCATTCACACTGCGAATAGTTTTATAAGCAATTAATAAAGAATTTTTGTTAATTGAATGAAAATAAAAAGCAAAATGTATTTTTTCAGTGTACTGTTTTCGGTTTATTGCATGTCTTTAACTGTTTATTACTGCAAGTGATTCTATAATCTTGAGGTAAGCATTCTTTTATCAAGGCTTAGGGGCTTACAAACCAAGATAAAGTAGAAGCTTTATATCGCCCTCAAACACTTATATGCTTTGTTTTTCTCAGTGCATCAAGTTGTTTTGATATTAATTGTATAGCTCACATCTGTCCCAGCGATACTCAGAATAGTTTCGAGAGCTCAGTGTCTCCGTTGCCATCGAAACGAACGTGCAATCATCACGCTTGGTTTTTTTGTCTGGTTTGTGTTTTCGTTCAGAATTTTGTTATTCATTCTCTAGTATTTAATATGAATTTTTAATTTGTGGCTATGTGAACAAACAACCTTTCTTGTTGATCATATATGTATGTATGTGTGTATGCTGGCGTATGCAAATTAAGTATACGCCATATAATTGACAGGTTGTCGTAATAGTAAAATATAGTTTTAGTGTTCCACGTGCAAAGTGCAAGAGTTCACCTTCCTTCAAACTTCTAATACAACATAATTATTTCATCAGTTACCTAGTGCATTTACGTGGCCAAATCAAATGTTCCTACTTATGTTTTATGTGATTGCGTTAGGTTCGTTCGTATCGAAATTCAAGTGGTGTACACATTAGTTAATATATAATAATACAAATATTAACAACAACAAAACTCTTGTGTATTTGCAGTACGCAACGTCTGACGATAACGAAGCCGGCGATTTAAGTTTTGGCTGCTTGCTGCCTTATCAGCTCCAAATCGAATGCTTATCAGTTTGGCCAGTATTTTGGAGTAAGGTTGACGTAGCGCATAGTTGTTATATGTATATAAGAGAGAGCCCTTGACTTCCAAAAACATTCAGTTAGACTATACACTTCGGTGTGGAAAGAACACGTCAACATGTCCAGATCGTTAATATCCTGCACATTTGCATGCCTTTTGCTGGCATTCTTTGCCAGCCAAACGGCACCCGTGGAGAGTGCAAATATTTTGGGCGTTTTCACCAGTCACAGCCCATCGCATTTGATCATACACATGTCGGTGATGAAGGCGCTGGCGGAGGAGGGTCACAATGTCACCGTTGTTTGCACATCGGTGCCCAAAGTGACGCACAAGAGCATCAATCAGATTGTGATACCGCTCACCGAGGCGGAGGAGAAGAAGCTTCATGCTGGCATGTCTGAAATGGCCAAGGGCAAGCCATCACTGGTTACGACGATGAGAAACATTTTCGGTTCGCTGTCCATGCTCATTGATAAGCAGGCGGATGTGCTGGAGGATAAACGTTTCACCGATCTGTACAAGAACAAGGATAACAAGTTTGATTTAGTTGTCGTCGGATTCTTTTTCAACTTGTACCAAGTGGGCTTGGGCTCTCGGTTTAACTGTCCCATGATTGTGAGCTGGACGGGTGCACCCATGGGTCAAATCGATGATGCTGTTGGCAATCCCGAGCTGACTGCCTCAGTGCCTACCATGAATGTGGCTGTGGAAGCCGGCAAACCTATGAACTTTGTGCAGCGTTTGACGAACTACTTTAGCTCGAAAGCCTTCCGCGCGCTCGGATTCTATCTGGAGTTTAAGAATGTTGCATTTTACAAGTAAGTTGGGATAACTTTCTGGTCTGAGTATTTTCTAATCTCTTTTCCCTTTCGCAGTCGACTTTGGGGCAAGGATCCGAACATGTTGAGCTATGAGCAGGCTAAGAAAAATGTTTCATTGGCATTCTGCAATAGTCATGCTATTAGCGAGGGACCCATTAAGCCTAATGTGCCCGCTCTGGTTGAAATTGGTGGCATTCAGATTAAGGACAAGCCCGATCCCTTGCCACAGGACATACAGGAGTTTTTGGATAATGCCAAGCATGGAGCCATTCTGTTCAGTTTGGGCAGCAATCTGAAAGGCGAACACGTTTCGCCTCAGATCACCAAGAAGATCTTTAAAGTATTGTCGGGCCTGAAGCAGCAGGTGATCTGGAAGTTTGAGGATCCAAAGACGACACCTGGCAAAGCCGCCAATATACTGTACAAGAAGTGGCTGCCCCAGGATGATATCTTGGCCCATCCCAACATCAAATTGTTTATTACACATGCAGGCAAGGGAGGCATGGCCGAGTCTTTGTACCATGGCAAGCCCATGTTGGCTCTGCCGGTCTTTGCCGATCAGCCTGGAAATGCTGATAAATTGGTTCAATCGGGCTATGGACTTCGCGTCGATCTGTTTACACTGGAAGTGGATGAATTTGAGGCGGCCATTAAGGAAATTCTTAAGAATCCCAGCTACACCCAAAAGGTTCAAAAGTTTTCGAAACTGTATCGCGATCGTCCAATGACCGCTAAGGAAACGGTTGTCTACTGGGTCAACTATGTGTTGCGTCATCATGGCGCTCCTCATATCCAGAGTCCACTGGTTCACATGGACTTTATTTCGAGCAATAATGTGGATGTCTATGCATTGATCGCTGCTGTTGTTATCATTTCCACACTGATCAGTATTACTGTTTTGAAGTTCTGCTGGAGGAAATGTTGTGGCGGAAAAGCCAAGTCACCGAAGGCTGCACAAAAATCAAAGGTCAAGAAGAACTAAAATTTGATTAAGATAAGACAACGATATGATTTAGAGAAGATTTGTATAATAAATAAAAAATTAAGATCGACAGTAAATTTCAGTGAATTTAAATTAATTAAACTTAAGCATTGCCTTCGCTTCGTATATCGCTATTTTGCATCGCAGCGGCATATTTGCCATACATTTTTTGTAAAAAAAGTCTGGCAAGGCAACTGTCAGCTATCCTGCACTGAAGGTAATTTAAACAATGGATTGAGTACGTCAAAAATGGAAAGCAATAGAAGCCACTGGACGACTGACAAATTAGCTTTTCAACATTATTAAAGATGTTTTTATGCTTTCGCACATAGACGGCAAAACTTTGCATTTTTGCCATTTTAAAGATTTAAACCGTTTAACGTTTTTGATTTTGGTCCATGTTTGTGCTGCTGTGTTGCCACCTGTTTTAAATAAAGCTGGCCACATATTTTATTTTTTTAGGTGGCTCCCCCCTTCAGAAATATCATGATATTTATTAAATAGCATAAACAGGCATAATATTGTGCTGAATAAATCCCATTCCATTTTCTGCCCGTCACCCAATAGGCTTAATGAAAATTCAGACTCTGCTGGGTGTAGAAAACAGATTTGGAAGTCACTATTCGTATAGGACTTGATACGGCAACATCAAAACCAAAACAAAAATAATTTCTCGTGTTTTTACGATGACATTTCACAATGTAATTAATATGGGAACAATTCCTAATTCGGACGATGTAATAATGGAACCGATTCAAGAACTAAAAAATAAATTCAAGGCGGGTCTCCAGGAGCATGAAATCCACTTCAAGGAATATCAAAGGATATCGGGGCAACTGCGCACACCACAAAATATAAGAGCCGAGTGCGATATTTTGGAAAAGATGTCAGGAATCCAAAACACGCTATTCAAGTTACTTGAAAATTTGAGGCAAGAGAACACAGCACACGAAGAAATCGTCATGCTAGACAAATTACTGATGGAAGCATGGACACAAACCAAAAATAATTATTAAAAATAAGAAATATAAAAAGTAAATTTATTGGTATTATTATTGTAATTTATATTTTTTTTCTTAGCAAGGTCCACATACATATGTACAAAAATACATATGTACATATGAGCCCAAAGAATTCCAAATGCCGCTCGCTGTTTTTAACGTTTGTCAAAAAAAAGAGTTGAAAAATCGGCGCGGTCTAGTTTAAAATTGCCATTTAAGCATACTTTTAAGTGTAGTTGATTAGTCTATGAGTGGAACGTAAGTAGTTCAAAAGTTCTTTAGCTATGTTTCGAACCAATTCAAAGAAATGAAAGTGGATTCTGAAATTTACTAATTCCCCTGAGAAAATACACAAAACTCGAGAATTACTAACTTAACATACGTGTATATAAATTAATATTACATACGAAAGCCATACTTCGTTTATTTTTAAGAATGTACATTAATCATGAGTCTAGGAACGGATTTGTTCTTCGGATTCCACTTTCTTAGCTGGTGGAGCTGGCGTTACTCCGGTTTTGTCACTTGCCAGGAATTTCTGTAAGCTCTGCTGCGTAACAAGACCGCTGTCATCCGCATAGTGCATGAGATCACAAATAATGGGTGATTCTACAACTAAAATATACTGGCATGTCTTTGGCTCCAGCAGATACATGGATACTGCAGTGCCGCTGTTGGTAACCGCTGTGCAGGTAAGTTTGACATCCACTTCGCGAGGCAGACCGCTGCGATCGCAGTGTGTGCCCTTTTCATAGTGATGCCATAGAGAGGACGTAAAACCTGGACGCCGCGCACCCTTGTCAGGATTTGAGCTAGCCCACTGTCGGTGCGATTCCTCGGAAAAGTATCCCAGGAATAGCTCCACATCACTGTTCTTATCCTTATGAAACTGGCGCACATGCCGTCCATAACAGAACTCGTATTTCCACCAGCCGGTTCCCTGCAATATATCAAAGAGTATTTTATATGTATTTTTCTTTGATTTACTTTATTACTTACGCCCGTTAGACAATTTTTGCCGGAGATGAACTCCTTAATGGGTGTCAGATCACTTAGGGGCGCTGGCGTTGTGCCTGGTGCACCTCTGGAAAGCACAAGCTGCTGATAATCGTTGTCCACATCGATGTCACCATTGGCCATCAGCTCCAAAATGATTTTGTCCACATCGCCGCTATACTTGAAAGTCACGATATCGCCATCCGTCTTGGAATACATTTTTGGTGGACCCTTGTTTTCCTTTGAAATAAGCAAATCATTTTCACTCTCCTCCCATTCGTTAAGCTCCTGTCGCAGCATGCTTAGTGGCTTGTGAGGCTCCGTTTGCGAGTTAAAGCATTTTATTGAGATCTCTTTGGTCTCTTCGGCATGGAATGCGGGTATTTGGCACAGTGATGATGTGAGAATGATTGCTTCGTAGTTGCACGACGAGGTCTCCTTGAACGAATAGATATCATCTTTGCCATGGGGATAGCACACATAGCGTACCATTGTTGTGCGTGGCGCATTAATGATGTCGCACAATGTGCCGTCGCTGAACTCCATTTCAAAATACGGATATCGTGTATTATCGATCTTCAATGTCTTATACGTTGGCTTGGCTTCCTTTTTGCGTTCTGCCTCCCATTCCTTTTTGGCCAGCTCTGTTTTCTCGTCACTCCACTTGCCCAAATAGTACTCCTGGAACTTAACATTCTTGCCCTCACGCTCTTCGTGATACTGACGCACATGATGGCCATGGCAGATCTCATACGACCAATAAGCCTCAATGCGATACGAGCAGGTGGGTGCCGAGAAGATTGGCTGAAGCAAGTTGATCGGAGCTGTAAAAAAAAATATATACATATTAATCACATGTCCCACATCATCATGAGCATCACTTACACAGCTCTGGCTGATTGGTTTTTTCCTCTTCTTTGGGTGTCTGTAGAGCAGGTATCAAACACTCATACTTCTCCTTGTCCTGTGTGTAAAATGTACGCAGCTGGTTGCCCAGTTCCTGAAATATAGTTTAAACCTGGTTAATTTCTGTATTTATGCTTCTTTATTTACTTGTCTACCGGTTCAGTTAACAAATCGGGAACATCAAAAACGATTTTGTAGAGCACAGAATCATCAAAGTCTTTGGCATCATGCGCGGCTGCTGTTGCGACCAGCAACATCAAAAACAGCCTTAATGGTTGCATTTTGTGATTTATTTGTGAAGCTCTCTTTATTTTCCAACTGTAAACTTCCTGAATTTTATGTTTTTATATTCATTGCACACAAATTACACGTCGTCTAGAAAAATAGTAAACATCTGGTTGTTCAGCTGGTACTTAAGTGAGAATGTCAAATGGGCCCGTTGCGCTCCGAATGGCAAACAGTGTGTACCCAAGTATTTTAAAATATGTTATTTGAAATTTAACTAACGTACTTTATGCATTCGAATTGCTATTGCTGTCTTCAAGTAGATTTCCACCAAAAGTCTAAAAGGCATTGCATACGGATATAAAAATATCTCCATAAAAAATTACACAGGATATTGTTTTCATAGTATTTTATTTTCTTAAGAATATTAGACGTCTTTAACTACTTGATGCTTCATTTGATTCTGGTGTGTCTGTCTTCCCCGTTGACCAGCCTGTCTCTCCTTTTTTGTCATGATCTAATGGTATCTTGTCAATGGCATCCAGTATAAATTGAAGAGATTGTGCCGTGCGTGGTAACCAATTCGTAATCAGCGATGGGGATGATGTAGCTGATGAAGTCACCGGTTCGCCGTCATCCACAAAGTCTTCATCGCCGCCGGCGAGGGAGCGACCAGCGCCTAGATAATCCTGATAATCATAATCACTGGTCAATGGATTTACTTTAGAGTAGTAAATAGCCGCGAATGTCGAGTAGATAATTAAAATGGCTGTGCCAACCTATGGAATCAAGGCAATTTTCTTACATGTTAAGAAGTTGCTTCTTATTTCTAGAATTGCGTACCTGAAAAGCAGCCCAAAACTTGTAGGAGCCCTCCGTTATAACAAAATCGTAGTAGCCCTTGAGCGGATCACCCTTGATATAACGTCCTTCACCCACATCAGTATTAGATGATTCCGGCTCCCGTTTGAGTCGCAAGCTGCGTGCAGAGCTCTTCTCGGCAGTGTCTCCTTTGGAAAGCTTACTACGTTCCGTTGCTGTTGGCTTCTCGGAAGTAATATCCAAATCGCTTGTGCTGCTGGTGCTCTTCATTGTCGTGGTTGTTGTTGTGCTTGTTCCCTTAGCTTTCTTTGTCTGATTGCGTTGTGGCAATTTTTCGCTATCCAGGCGTGGTGGTTTCTTTGAGTTAATCCTTGACTTAATCTGCTGTTGCTGCTGTCGCAGTCGCAGCTTCTCCAAACGTTCCTTTTTCAGCTCCTCGCTGTTTACCTGATGCCGCTCAGCTACTGCCCCCCAAGCACTTGTCAATGCCTGATAGAGATCCCACATTTGTTTTAAGACTTTCAAAAACGTAACCAGTGAGGATTCATGAGAGATTGGCGCATGGGTCACAGCATTAGCGGGAGCAGGCGCTGCAGCAACTTGCTTGGAGCTGGCCTGTTCTGCATTGGGACGCGGCTGAAAGCCCATAGGATAATCGTACACATCGTCATAGGCATCATAAGGTGGACTAAATAATTTGATGGGAAATTTATTTATTTTTCGAAAATGTGACGTGTGTAATCACTTACCGATTAGGAGCTACCGGCTGCAATTTGCGATTATTGCTGCCTGGCGCTGGAGCCGGCGTGGCATATTGCCACTGGCCGTAGAAGGAATCGTAGGGTCGAGCCTGCGCTGCTCTACCCTCAAATTCCGATGTATCAGCGTTATCCGCCTCCGCTGACTGCTGATTGCCATAATCCTCAGCTGGTGAATCGTCGTAGGGATCTGTATCATATGAATCGGATTCATCTGATGTATCCTGGATGGGCTGCATGCTCTCTGCGTTGACAACCACTGCACGCTGCTCCTCGTAGTAGCTGTTGCTCCGTCCTGTTGCCATCTGGCTGCCATTTGTGGCATCTCTCGCAATGCGTTCCACAGTGGCAGGAACTGCATCGTCCGTTATATTCGTTTGTGTTTGAAAGTGTGACCATAGACGACCAACAATGGACACCTGACCCAAGGACTGCTCCTCCTGCAACTGATAACGACTCACTTCCAGCAAAGCAACGGCTGTGAGAGTCATGGCAAAGAGAACCATGGCCAATATTAGGGTCCAAACACCTGGCTGACATTTTGTGCTTTTCGTGTTCTGTGATGACATATCTGTGTAGTCCAACATTATGTGTATTCCTTTTAATCCTTGGTATTGCGGGAAAGGCAAGCTGCCGTTCGATTTGAAGTCCGCTCGTAAACTAACTGCAGAATTTTCGATATTGCGCCAGAAAAACTAGCAGTGATGAGGTGGGCTTAAGTGAATTTCTGTGTGTGTGTTGGTGGTGTTAATGCAAGAGAAATGTATCTGTAAGATACAGTATCTAGAACATCTTTGGCTCAACTGTGGCTCGTTTAAAGGTGCTAATATCTACTAGACGCATGTATATGTATCACGGGTGGAATATTGGGCCACTGCTCCAGTTTCGATTTAACGGTTTATACACCCAACGAATGCTACACCAATTAACATCCCCATGTACATATGTAAATTTTGTGTATGTGTATAGGTAAATCGATCCATTCATTTATGCATAATCCAAGTCTTCACTTGTTTACCTCAAGATTCTATTTCACGGTGAAAGTGCGCTTCTCGGCCCAAAAAAATATAGAAAACGCAACTGATCTAAGGAAGAACATAAATCTATGTGCTTCAGATCGAGATCAAATTCCAGCATAGAGGAAGTGACACCTCAGTATAGTCTGTCTGTTGGACTGTCAATCCCATGTGATGAGAATCTGGCGTGTGCCACGCTTTTCAGTACATTTTACATGATGTGTTTACTTAAGAATACGTACATATATAAATACCAGCATCACATGTTTGTTGTAGAAAACTGAAGCGTGCCTCTTTCATTATTATTTGAAGAAAGAAATCGTTCTCGACAATGAGTTGAAAATTAAGTTGTTACATTTTTCTCTATTCTTTACTGAAAGTTTGTTGCAACATCCATTACCATGAATTATTATTAATAGTTTAACAAAAAAAAACATTTGATACCCTAACTGCCCTTAAAAGCTATTCAAGGCCAAATCTGGTAAATACTTGTTTACAGCAAAACTGTTTCAATTCAAACATTTAATAAGGTCTAGAATGTTTATAAAAATACATTTTGATAAGGCCGAAGTGGCCTTTTAATGAAGTCTGTTGATGATAATAATAACGACGATGTTTAATACGCGCGCCCAAAGTGGAAACACCTGATTAACAAAGTTTTGTTTATTGTTTACCAAATATTATCAACTGCGCAGTAAAAAAAAGCCGGCAAGCTCTGACAACAATAAAAGCGAACGCTATCAGAGTAGGGTGGACCTGTTTGTATTTTTTAAGAACAAATTCACTTTTTGCTTGTGCTGTAAATAAAGTTCTATAACTTAAAGAAACTGTTCTATTAACCTTTTTAAAACCTTATTGGAATCGTAAAGTGTTGGAAGCACATAGTACGTATACATAATACATATTTCATATATCGAAATCGCAAAGCAAACAAAAGAATTCAAATTTTATACAGTGAACAAAACCATAAAGGCTACAGTTACAATAAATTTCAACAGTCAGCAGATTCATTTTAATACATATACATTATTTTATTCATTTAAAATAAAAGCTATCCTATGTAAACTTAATAATATACAGTCAATATTGTTAAAGTAACATATATTTACAGCGATTTGACATTTTCCTTTCTCTTTCATGGTAAATAAAATTCGATGCGGTTTTCTCTTGTTAGTTTTTACTTTCCTTCCTTTTTGTTGTTATTGGTATTGACGAGCTTGGTTAGGATTTTTCTCGAGTGTCCAGAGGGATCATTATGGTTGGTATGTTCGCTAGCTTCCTTCTTGGAACGCTGCTTGCCGCCATGACCAGAAAAGATGTGTTTGTCATGATCGTAGTTGAAGTGTTCATATTGATCGTCTTGCGCCTCAGACATGTTGATTATTTTATTGTAGATTCGACTTGTTGAGATCTTGCTTTGTTTGTATTATGAGTTCAGGTTTGTTTTCCTGAGTAGTAGACGTGTTTATAGCTTGAGTTTGTCAATCGCAATGATTGTGGTTTCAATTTCGAGCGTATAAGGAAAGCTTCAAAGCGCTTAAAGTACGACGCCATTTACCATCTCTCTCTTTATCTCTCTCTACGATCCAGTTTGCCTCGCTGTTTGTTGGCTCTCTTCCCACAAGCTTTTAAGCACTGCGCAATTGTATTTTTATGCAGTGTCAACATATTAGTAATAATACTGACTTGGAGAGCTTTTTCGTTTAAACGTTCATAAATAGAATAATTTAGAACACTGCGATAAGTATGTTATTGCATAAACTATGTAAAAGGTATTATAAAGATTTTAACTAACTGATTCCTTTGGCAGCAGCATCTTCGGGCGTTTGACACTAGTTGCTGGCAACTCAGTCTTAGATTTTCGATTGGGCGCAGATTCTGTGAGTTTGGTCTTCTTCTGGGAAACTGGCTTTGCATCAAACGTTGGCAAAGCGAAATCGTTTTCAAAGGAGCTGTCTACCGTCTCCGGCAGCTCTAATTGCACTGCCTTCTCTGTATGGACACGCTGCACATGCTCCTTCATCTTGTCGGAACGATGACTACTGAAGCCACACAGCTGGCACTTGTAACGATTCAGGCCGCCTTCCGTGTGCTTGAGGGCGTGACGCTTTAGGTTCTTGCTTTGACTGAACTTGCAGCCGCAGATCTCACAAATGAAGTCGCGTCCCTGTTTGTGTGTCTGGATGTGCAGTTTCATGTTCTCCTTGCGATTCGCTCGATGCTTGCAACCGGCCACAGTGCAAACAAAGAATTCCCCCGTATGCAAAAGCTTGTGACTCTTGAGAGCCTTCATGTGTGTTGTGCTATAGCCGCAGACATCGCAAAGCATCTGCTTCTCTGGATTGTGTACCAACATATGATTGCTGAGGCCCTGTTTCCATTTAAAAGCCTTGCCACAATGGGTGCAGACATGTGGTGTTTCCGTTGAATGCTTTGGCTGATGGACAAGGAGTGCAGCTCGAGTACTAAACCGATTATCGCATTGCAGACAAAAGAAGGGTTTTCGCACATCGGATCCATGTCGTCGAAGATGCGCATCATATTCACGCCAATCAAGGAAACCAACTTCACACAGCGAACACGTCAGATGTGATGGCTCACAGCTCGTCATATGGTCAATCATTTTCTGTACTTGATAGCATTTGAAATCGCAGCCAATGCAGTAGTTAACTTTGCTGTTCGATTTAACGGCGCGTGGATTTTTAAGCTTAAATAAAAATAAAACTCAATTGAAATTGTATAATTTCTAAATTAACACCTCAAACTCTTACCTTGAAATAGCTTTGTTGGTTCTCAAACACAACATCTGGTTTTGTAACTGTCTGCAGATTATCCTCAACATCGCCAGCTTTGACAGTCCTTGGCTCTGCAACTAAGTTGACATCGCTGCATTGCTCAATGTTGTATAAATTAAGGAGCTCCGTAACGCAAAGTATTTGTGCCAGCTCGCGAAAGTGAGACTCGTGCTCCTTGGAGACAGAAACAATGTCCTCGTAGAAGAAGTCCACAATTGTGTGCAGACAAACAGTACAGTTAAAGTTGCGTATGGTGACTTTAAGTGGATTCTGTATGGAGAACTGCTGCTGCTTCTGCTGATTGAGGCCAATTAGTTGGCTCTGAGCAGCCACCACGCAAAAGTGGACACTGCATGTGCAGGGCGCATCATCCGAGTCCAGCTGCAACAGCAAATCGCAGAACTGTCCTGTACGTCTTTGGTTGTTTAAATAGTTGGATACTTTTGAATGCAACGGCTGATGCAATGTGGGCTGAACAACTTGCGATTGCAGCATTTCAAGCACTCCGTTTGTTGTCGAATAAATAAAATGTAAACAAGAAGTCGCTTTGTTTTGAATATGCAAACAGCTGTTTGCAAGAGATACCTCCGAATTGTCATTCACACGTCAGCATTTTGACATTCACACAATGCGTGAAGCTTTGAATATTTGCATGACATGCAAGCATAATATACGTTACTTTTACCCACTAAGGATTTATTTATTTGCTGTTTAACGATTTTTCATGTTTTAGCTGAAATGTTTTTTATCTAAGGTTTTATCTAGAGCTTAGTTTAATATTAATAAACGCAGCTTAAATGTTTTGTACATCCTATTCTGCCCTGGCTCTTGTACAGGAGCAGCCTTATCAATTGTTTACTAGCAGAGATAAGAGATTTGAAGCGTTGGTGGAAGCTTCGTGGGAGCTGAGCGATTGTCAGATCAGTCGTGCCTAGCACAGTGAATAAAACAGGCGTGTTGAGTGATAGGCAAAGCCAAGTAAAAGTGCAATACAATAAAAATATATATAAAACTTATTCATTGAATCGAAAATAATGGAAAGGTATTTAAAGTTTAAATATAACTTATATATTTATAACAAGTGGATTTTACAGTTTATGGCAGGATTTTACATCATTCTTGAAGACCTTACTGTGCTTTATAGTCGCACTAATGCTTGTGCCATTGTTGGTGATATCATTTCTATGTGAGTATATAAAATCTACATATAGTTGTTTTGATCGCTGACCCAGATAGGCCAGATCAAACACGACCGACTATAAATATAATCGATGCATGGGTTGATTAACCGCCCATTCAGCCAAAGGATGCCCAGCATTATACGATACGCTTCAAATAGCCTTGCGAGTGATGGGGAGAGGGGTACAATACTGCACGCTCATGGCTTTCATTGATAAGCATTGTTTATAAATAATAACAGAACCAGATGCGTCGCTGATTACCTGTTGCACCTTAACAAAAACCCAGACGAGCGACCAAACGAACCTTTGACCAACCGAATTACTCATAAAATTATTGCCAAAAGATAAGCGCACAATGCATAGATTTTTTTTGGAGGCCGGCGTCGCGATTAAGCGACTAATGTCCATTTGGTATAGAGTCTATATTGATACGTTGTCAGGCAAATTAATTAGCTTTAATATCTCTTTCGTATCTCTTCCTACTTAATTACAGGCGCACACTTTGCCAATGAGCTGGGCAACTATTTGTTAAGCATCAGTTATCCATATCTAACCATATCCAAGTCCAAGAAAATACGCACACTTATCGATACGCCCAAAAATGCTGGCATCTTTCACTTTCTGCTCGAGGTCGAGGGACCCTGTGACTTTGAGCGCATTAAACGTGCCTACGCCGTACAGTTGATTGAACTGAAGGATAAAACGGGCATGATTAAGTTTCCCAAGTTACGCCAGAGGCTGGTCTCGTGCTGGGGTCAATATGCCTGGGTTAATGATACCAGGTGAGCTGGTATACACATTTAATAAATTCCTTATGCAAATAATTTTTTTCTAAAATATTCTGCAGCGGTTTTAATATCAATAATCATGTTCTGCTCGGCACGCAGTATCGGGGTCGTCCCGTCAACAAATCGAATTTACAGGAATATATCAGTGATCTGACTGGCAAGTATATGCTCTCTGATTTGCCTCAATGGCAGGTGACTGTTATACCCAATTCGGAGAGCACGCAACCCTATTATATACTGGTGAAGCTGCATCACTTGATCCTTGCCGAGGAGGAGGAGTTGCATGTGGGTGAGATGCTGCTGCTGCAGGATAACGAACGCAAGTCCATTTTGGAACTGAATAGACCAAGTGCCACGAAGCAGCTTACCCATTTTGTGCGCCAGCCAGAGCACATAAGTAAGCTCCTGAATCATTTGCTGCATGTGGTAAGTTGCCGGTGGCAACAGTTCATCTATGAATTTGAATCGCTGGAGACACCCGATGGGATCAAATCACATCCGGATGCACGTAACCTTACCCAGCTGCTGTCGCTGGCGCTGATCGTTGTGGTCAATGTGGGTTTGGGCTATTGGCGCACTCGATCCACGCGCCGCAGAAGGCAACGTAAGTCGACTGGGTATCGTAATGGATTGGGTCTGCTGCAGACGCTCTATTTGCTGATGCACCATGAGCTGGAGCAACGTAATCTCAGCTGGGCAGTAGCTCAATCCGCTTTGGCTTACAGTCTGCAGCCATCAAATATTATCAAAGCCTGGACTCGATTCCTTTGGCAGCTGTTGCTGCATCATCTCATCCTGTTTCCATATTATGTCTATTGTGAGATGCTGGCCTTAAGAGATGTCCTCCTGCGTGGACAGACTGCACTTTCAGCCACCTACTGCGCCCGTCTACATTTGTATGTGCCGTTACTGTTTTATGCCCAACTGGAGTTGGTCAAGATCTGTTATGAACTCTTCAAGGCGCCCAGAAATATATATGAGGTGTTGTTTGTACAGCCCACCAAAGAGCTGAATATACTGCACAAAGTGTCCTATTGTGGACGTAAGATCGTCTCCTTTAGTCGTTCCATTGATGGAGCCGTGCTGCGAGAGCGTCATCAGCATTTGTTTGACCAGAAACTACGTGAGTCCGACTTCAGTTTGAGCTGCTTAGCTGGAGCCGTGCACGATTACTTTAATACTTATGCGGAAGAGGCGAAGGTTCCGGTTCCGGTTCCGGTTCTTTTGAATACCACCTGTCGCACAATATCCAAGGGTTACTTCACCGATCGCAGTGGGGACAAGTCGGAGCATATTGGTGGAGTGGTATTCTTACAACTGCCATTGGGCTCGCCAGATGCACGGAAGGCCCAACAGCTGCACGAGATTGTAGAGCGCATACGCAAGCAACAGATCATTATCTATTTGGCTTCGATTGGACAGACCAAATACAGTCTGATAACAGCACTACTGCCACAAGTCGTAACAAAGATCTTCATTAACTTCTTCTCGTATAATTTTCCGGTAACAATTACGGAGATTTATGGAGCGGCAGACACACAATTTCAATCTGCATGGGGACAGCGAGTGCATGATGTGCTATTGTTTAGGCCACCCCAGTCAAAGACTGGTTTGTCCCTAAATCTTCATCGATTTGGCGACAAGTATCGATTAGCTGTGATGGCGGATACAAATCTGGGTCCCTATCACACACAGCTCACACAATCCTTTGAGCGTTATATGGAAACGGTGACACTTTAATACTCTCTATGTATAATTATACGAAATAAAACTATTTATTCGTTTTACGTCATTAAAAAATCTTACGTTTTTAAATTCTAGCACTTTCGCGCGCTTTTCTAAAACAGTTCACATGCATTTGCCATTCACCGGCATGCGCAACCAGTGCACAGAGCTATAAAACGGCAAACTACGTTTGAGCTGTCGTTACGTTCTAATTTGCCGCTGTGCGTTGTTTTAAATGGAACTATCAACTAAAGCCAACCAGAATGCAAGCCGTAAGAAAGATGAACATTGTGCAAGCGCTGCTTTCGTTTTGATATTGAGTTAACGAGCAAACGCTAAATGTAAACAGAAAGTTATAAGCGCAAAGCACGCATAAAATCGGTTGCCTATTGAGTTTCAGTTTCAGTCGCATTGTGAAGCCGGGTCTTGAGTGTCGTCGTACATCCGGACTAAGTTTGCTTAAGTTACGTTTTCGTGCAAGATTACATGCCGCATAAGCGATAATACTTGTTTTAGGTAATATTTTAAGCTATATTTGCAACGAAAGTGATAAAAAAAAAACAAACCAAATTAGTGCAAGTGTTTATTTAATTGAAAAAACATTTTTTTTTTTATATAGTTCAGTTAAAACAATCAATAGTCAAATAGAATAGCTATATAATTAGAGCATCAATTATAGAAAAATAATTTTATAATTCTGTAATTAGCTGGAAAACATTCCGTTTGATCTCTGTTGTCTTTGTTCTCGTTACTTGCATGATGCTCACATTGCCATATCAGTATATCATCTAATCAAATCAAAACTTGTTACATTTGGACTGAACTTGTTGTGGAGACGTTAAACAATAGAAAAAATTGTAATAAACACGAGTTCACAGTGAAGCAAAAACGCTCTAAACAAAATCGTTATAATAATAATACAAATAATGATAGTGCGAAAAGTATTGTACATGTATAAATTAAATGTGAATCACTCCGAAGGTAACATACCCTTTGAACAAGTTTAGTTAACAACTCATCTTTCAATATAAAGTAACAATGCGTTACACACTTTCCCACATTATTAATATCCCCTCTGCAAGGGTATAAAAACAACAGCCATGCTAGCAGATAATTGATTTGATTTGTTAAGCTTTTGTTTCTCAACTTTTGTTCTCGTTACCTTTTGTTTATGGGAGCTATTGTTACTTATAGGGTAATATATCGGACCCAACATAGGCACCTCGAGGTTTCCCAGCACGGAAGCAGTTGATTGTCGCGTCTACGCTGATTAACCTTAAGCGCAATCAAAACAAATCAGAGTTAATTCAAAAGATGTGGAAACTCGTGTTCATCTTGGCATTGTGCATATGTCCCACACTCCAGCAGACGACGACGGAGCAAAAGCCTCAAGAACTGAAACTCTGGCTGACGATAAGTGCACGCAAACGTTTTATCGAGGTGTCGTGGAAGAATGCTCCGGCCCATGAGGGTGATAATGTTCTTTTAACCGTACAGGATCCGTATAGCTTTGAGCAGCGTGTGATACCAACGGGCACTCCACTAGCTTCATTCAACAGCGAGAGCGTCGAGGGCAGCGGTTCGGGTGATAATCAGATTGCCTTTATACCATTTAATGGCTATACAAGCACGCCGGGATCTGTCTCGAAAGCATTGCCAATTGAGGCACGCCGTCATTGGATCTCAAATGATGGCAACAATGAGATCGTGGCGGCCATTAAGCCAAGTAATTCAGCTCAATGGTTCACCACTGGAGTGCCCTTTGATTATGGCCACTCCCGCAATGCAACCATAGAAAGTAGCTGCTACGGCTTCTGGGCCAGCTATATAAATGCCCAGGGACACATTTTGGCCAAGACCTGTGTGAGCGCATATCCACGTTGGATGAATGAGATGCGTGGAGTGCTGGGTGAACTGCGTCTGCGAGATCTCTTCATACCTGGCACACATGATTCGGGCTCATATCGTCCGAATTTTGATCCGTTACTGCGCGAAAGTCTGGTCACCAAATACGCTCTCACCCAGGACGATGATATACGTGGCCAGTTGCTGCATGGTGTCCGATATCTGGACATTCGAGTGGGCTACTTTCGCACCTCGGAGGAGAAGTTCTTCATCTATCATGGCATAACAAAACAGCGACCCCTTGCCGAAGTCATTCAACAGGTCAAGGACTTTGTGCTGGAAACCAATGAGATTGTCATCTTTGGCCTCAAAGAGTTTCCGGTTGGTTTTGGCAAGGGTCTTGGAGTGCATCGGCTGCTGGTCAGCTTTTTGCGGGATAAATTTGGTGATCTCTTTGTCCATCCATCTCTGACCTGGCATGCAACCCTAAACGATATCTGGAAGGGACAGCAGAACGTGATTCTGGCATATGATAAGATCGAAATCGTTGAGGAATTTCCACAGGTGCTCTTCTTCTCTGTCGATCAGCGTTGGGGCAATGTGCAAACCTGGCCACGTCTCGAAAGACATTTGCGTTTCATCAACGATTTCGATGTGTCGTAAGTGAAGTCAATTATATTTATATATATTTTCTATTAATTTGTTTTTTCATTTCTTAGTCGTTTTTCGAGTCGTCCTGTTGTGGATATGGCAGAACTTACACCGGAGACCTGGGATGTCATCTTGGACAAGCATGGTGGTCTACGCAAAATGGCCGACAATGTCAATTGGCGCATATCACAACTATATCGCGACGAATTGGGCGAACATGCAAATATTGTGGCCGCGGATTTTATACGAGGCACAACATTAATGGAGACTGCCCTTGAATTAAACAGGCGCAAGATTGCACATTAGGCAAATACAAAATATATAGCAAAGTAAAGATTGTGAAAACAAAAAAACCCACAAAGAATTTAAAGTAACATTTCTAAAGAATTAAGATAAGAAATACTGAAACATTTACGTATTTGTACAACTGCAACTCTGACCCAGTAACAAGAATTTGTTTTTAACTTTTCGACACATTTACAATAACATTTATAGATTTTATCTCTGTGTGTGTTCTTGCAATAGATTTACAAATTATTGTATATATTGATAAATATGTTAAAGCCTTAGTTCTAGTTTAGCCTATACTCGTTTAGTTTAGATTCCCTAAAAGTGTCACCATTATTGAGGCAAGTACATATTTTTGTATAGAATTTATGTATACATGAAGATTTTGGTGTGAGAAACTCAACAAAAGTGTAGATGCTAAGCAAATTTAAATAGCTTGCGACTGCCATCACAAATGAATAAATACAAAAGATAATACAATTAACAAAGTGTAACTAGCATAAACGATTCCAAATCGAGAGGAATGCTATCGCTTATGCAAGCAAAATATCATACAAATGGGTTGGCATATAGAATATCATTTTTGTGGTAAACTCTAAATGCATAGCATTGGTTAATCGGATTCTACTTCAGCGACTCGTTGGACTCGATGATAGTTGTGTTAAAGATGGCACGACACAAATCAACCATAGCATTCGAGAGACGTCCATAGCAACGTGGCTTATCCTTCCAGGCAATGCAGGCATAGTAAAACGGAATGCCGGCCAATGTGATGGCAATGCCAATGAAGAGGTTAGCTGGTTCCTTAAAATTAGGCAACAACACCAAGGTCACACAGATGGTCATGAATATAATGGGCAATGCCAAATGCACCTTTATGGGACGTGGCAGATTGGGTCTATAAGAAGAGAAGTTTTTATAAATGGAATTATTCATGTGCTTTAAGTTTAATTACTTCTTATGACGCAGCCACAACATGCCTGCTATGCTGGCCACCACAGAGAGCCAGAGCACCGAGCTAAAGTAGTTTATTAGCTCATAGACATTTTCGGTCAAGAGCATAAGTAAAGACATCAAGCACTAAAAAAAACAAAGCGTTAATCAAAGCTAACAAGAATAAGTAACAGCATTGTGTTAACTTACCGTAAATATTAAAGATGGTATCGGTGTCTGTTGCTTCACATGGAACAGTTGAAAGAATCGGGGCAAATGACCCTCCTGGGCACCAGTAGCGAATAGGCGTGCCGATGTAAAGAGTACACCATTGACGCCACCAAATGTGCTCAGTGCCACAAAGATGGGCACCATAAAGGCCAACGGTCCAAAGACTTTGTTGCCAAAGGTCACTGCAACTGCCAAAGAGCTAAGCATCTCTGGCTTGGAGACAACAGCAAAGTAGGCAAGATTCACTAGCACATAAATGCCTGTGACAAGTGGCATAGCAATCCAAATGGCGCGTGGCAGATTCCTAAACGAGAAGAGGGTGAAAATTGTGAAACGTGTCGGAAAGACATTTAAACAGTCAGCACTTAAATTGATTGTTGCTTCTTATAAAGCAAATTGAATTCATTAGGGGAAGGAAAATCCAAACCCAACTTGACGCTGAAGGACGTGCAACATGTGGGCGCCGCAAAATAAAACTTGTTGCTGTTGCCTGCGCATGACGCATGACGCAAGCATCTAAACGCAAAAGGGCTTCAGCAGCGAGGGACGTTTGTGAGAAGCCAGCTTAGTAGAAAAACAATCTTTAAAATCTCATATCTAGGTCATGTTCTTCTCTTACCACCCTCGCAGCATTGCAAAGCCATTTGTCATGTTGACAAGGCCTGGTCCTTAGTCTTTCCTACTCACTTGTATGGATCCTGCAGCTCCTCAGTAACAAAGTTCAAGTAGTTCCAACCACCAAAGGCAAACAGACCCGAGTAAAAAGCATAACCAATATTGCGTGTACTATAGTTGCCCTCCCAGGGATTAGAGAAGTTGTCCAGCTTGCCAGTGGCCATAACATAAAGGCCAGCGAGTATTATCATGATCAGGGCTAACAGTTTGCCAACCGTAAAGATATCCTGCACCTTCATCGAAACCTTAACGGACATGCAATTGATGGCAGTGAGTAAACCTAGTTAAGAAAAGAGGTTAAAAATCTTTGGTTCTTGTAGATAGTTAAACTTTACTTACAGAGGCAAACGGCTGCCAGCAATTTGACGGCATTTTCTGGTGGATCGCAATCCTCAAAGAATGGCTTCGCTGCATAATGCGCAAAAGTTAAGGCAACAATTGTCTGAAATATAAAAAATATTTAATCAACGTATTATTGCGTTAATCAATTAATGGGAACTAAAGACATTATAGTATTCAAACTTTTTGTTTTTACTTATTTTGAAGAAAGTTTTCCATGCATGTTTCTATAATTGAATACAATTCTGGCCGAAGGTTGACTTAAAATCAATTGATTTGTCAAAGCAATACAATTAGTTGGCAATAAAAACATTTACGCATAATTCAATAACAAACTATTAGACAATCAAAACAAAAAGAAATTGACTTGAAAACAAACCGATGGTTGTATACCCTTACAGTCTGATACTCTTGACTTACCTGCGTTGTTGGCCTTATGATGAGCAGTGCAATCCATAAACGTAGAAATCCAACAAGTGGTCCAAATGCGACCAACAGATAGGCATAGTCGCCACCGGATCTGGTGATGCTTGTGCCCAATTCCGCATAGCAAAGAGCGCCGATTGTTGAAAGAATGCCGCAAGCAGACCAAATCAAAAGTGAACTTCCGACGGATCTGAGACAACGAGTAACAAAAAGTAAGAATTAAATAAGTGGACAAAACACACACAGACATACAATGGACTTTTGTGGCTCCATTGGCTCAAGTGGTTCCACAAGTGAACAACTTTCGCTGTTCAAGTGTGAGTGTGTTTGTGTGTGTTTGTGTATCGATGAGACGTGTTTATTTTTTTTGGGGGCACATACAAACATACGACATATCGTTTATGGTGTGAATCTTGTAATTTAAGACGTATACAAACTTCTCAATTTATTATCGGAGCTGATGCAACAATTCTTAGCAATTTCGCGATGTTTTTCACTCGAATTTCTTTTTCGCCCAAGGGCAAAACTACAAAACAAAACAAGGTTTGATTACTGCTTCTATGGCGCCCACACTCCCACTAATTCTCATAACGGAATTCGTTTTAATTGATGGGCATAGCGAAATGTTGTTCAATTGAACATAAATTGTAGTTCTATTGACCTTTTAGTGGGCGGTTGGTTCACGTGTTTTAATCAATTTGAAAGAAAGCTTTGAATGCAAATTGTTGGCTTATTAATAAGCCTGACATTGACTGTAAAACTTGGCCTACAGATTTGTCTTAATTGTGCCAATTGAAAACTATTTTATCCCAGAACAACATCTGAATATGGATGAATTATGGATCCATACTCACTCGGTGTAATAGAAAACTCCAGTGGGTGCTATAAATATTCCTGAGCCAATAATGGTGCCAACTATAATAGCAACACCATTGATAAGAGTCAATTTTCGCTTAAGCACAATTTTCCCATCCTGTCCAGCGGCTTCATCATGCTTGTCCTGTGCATGTCCATTTGTGGTGGGTTCAACCAGACTGGTCGTAACCCCATTCCCATAGCGATCAGTCATAGTTGTAATGTATATAGACTTAAACGCAGCTTAGGTTATCCTTATCTGTCCTTTTAATTCCAGTTGTAGATGATGATTTTTATTCAGGCGTTAACATTGCCACTAAAAAAAAGAGTATGCCATTAAAATTTTACAATTAAGCACAATAAATGCTGTGTCTAAATGTGGGTGAACTATTTCTGCAACAGATATTTATTTATCTTGCACTTTCTGGTTTTTGAGGGTCGCGTGATATTAAGAACTTCACGTTAAACGTGATCAAGTCATTGTCAATTGCCAGTTAGCCTTGTCTACGTCGACTTACTTAGTTCAAGCTATTAATAAACTTAAATATTAGTTGGTAAGTGTAATCAAGTTAATGGCATCGTAAAACAAGTGTGTAAAAATTTTCGGGGGCAATGAGCCGCCAGTTGTCGCGTGCCAAATATTTTACGATTTCGTCACACACATTGGATATAAATTGTAAATGCGCGTCGCGTGGCAATAACCATATTTGTAGTTTTTTTTTTTGTTCTTTGAGTCACTTCATGTTAGTTTTCAATAATTTGTTTTGTTTTATCTGCATTCGCGAAATGTACGTCACATATTTACATTAACTGCACATTTGCTTTTGTGCCCACTGTTTGCATTACCATAAATTGTAAAATTGGTTTGCGCCACAACACCACAAATCCAGTCGAGCTACGCGTTGATACTGTTTCGACAATTTTTTGGCGACTGCATTGAGCGTTGTCATAGAGACGAGACCGGCATTTAAGCATTCTCTCATCAAGCTCCCCAATTTGGCACAAGAGTAAAATTAAAGATGTGCTCGTGTCAAACACGTAAAAGACACGAGCACGAGACAACGTCAGGTGCTGCATGAGATTCAAGGTTAGGTTATATATTATACGCAAGATAATAAATTACATTCCAAATTTTTTAAGTTAAAAGGCATGCCCAACAATTATTTGCAGTACAGTTTTATATGTTTTGTTACTATCAATCAGCAACAATTGTTTAATCGTGACACCTTAACAAAAACATTTCTCATCTCTAACAGAGAGAGCGAGCAAATCTTATCGAACTGAGGCGCGTTCGAATGCGCAATACCGGAAACTAATTAGTGTGCCAATGCCAGTGCTATTTTTGTTTACTTAAATTTGTTGATATCTAAATTAAGCAATTATTTGCGGATGATTGATGTTTCGACCCTCTGCACCTTTATTTTGTTTGACTCGAATAATCGATAAGGTTTTGAACAATCGACGGTCGTTTGTCATTCACACATGCAGCTGTTTCTGTTTTAAGCGAGTTGGCAGTTCCTTCAGTTTTTGTTTTGATTGTGTTGGCACGTGTTTTGCCAATTCTTTGTTAAAAAACTACAAATTTACCACAATGTCAGACAAGTAAGTGCCTAATAATCATCACAAACATTACAATATGATACTGATATCATGTTTTTGTTATATAGGTATGCCGTGCCCAACAAATTGCCTGGCAAAACAATATCAGTGCTCAGGCACCGCAAGCGACGCATTCAACAGGATAAATCTGTAATCGAACAGAAACGCAATGATCGCATTACCCGTGTAAAGAAAGCGCGCACCCATCATAAATTTAAGCGCGCCGAATCCTTTGTTATGGGCTACTTAAAGGCCGAACGTACTTCCAAACGCATTCGACAGACAATCCTACGCACAAATATCACGGAAGAGAGCGCCAAAGCATCCGCCGAATCGAATCCCAGGCTGTTGTTTGTGATGCGTCATGCAGGCAAAAAAATCTTTGACAAGACCACACAGGAAATATTCAAAACACTGCGCATGGCACAGCGCCACAATGCGGTCTTCCTCGAGAACACCAAAGAGAACCAACTGCTGTTGCGTGTCATTGAACCCTTTGTGGTCTATGGCGTCCCAACGTTAAGCACCATCCGAGAACTGCTATTCAAAAAGGGTTTTGCACGCGTCGATGGTAAAAAGACTGCCATACAATCGAACACGATGGTGGAGGAGCAGCTGGGCGAGCATGGTGTCATCTGTTTGGAAGATATCATACATGAAATCTTCACAGTTGGTCCAAATTTTGCTGCCGTTAATAGCTTTCTGTGTGCCTTTTCGGTAAGTTCTTAGGAATATAATCGTTGTTATATACTAATTGTATTTACTTGCAGCTTTCGAGTCCCCGTGATGGTTGGCAAAAGAAGGTGTCCGTTCCCTATAAGCGTGGAGGCGAGTACGGCGATCGTGGCAATGCCATTAACGAACTTGTTGCTCGCTGCCTCTAAAGATAACTTGAGAACCCTAGTAGACCTTTAAGTAACATACACTTCAAATCTTTAACAAAAAAACAAGAACTAGTAGTTTTATATTAATAAGTTTAAATACACTTGAACAATTGTAACCTTCTTGCCGTAGTTTCTTTACCTCTAAACCCACAAAATGTCCATAGTATTGGCCAGCGGCGATAGCAATGCGAATATTGAATACCAGACCATCTCGTCGACGGCCACCGGGGTTACTCATGAGCAATCGGAGCGACTGCATGATCGCATCTCAAAATCACAGTTGCAGAAGCTGCATGAAAGATTTAATGATAGTCCCAACCAGGAAGTCAGCTACACGGAGTTGCGTGCCATGCTCGAGGAAGCGGACATTGTCTTTAGCGATTACGCCTATACGCGTCTATTTTTGAAAGTCAATCAGAATCGCGATTTCATGATCAATTGGGATGAGTTTGTGTCGTATTTGATATTTGGCTTCCAGGAAGAGGATCCCAGCAGCCAGAAGGAGGCACTCATAATGCCCATCTCGGCACCGCCCATAGTACGCAAATCCGAACATCGTTCCGCCGTCTGTTGCATCACACTGCTCAAGGTCAAGTCGGATCAAACGCCCATGGATGAAATCACAGAGTCGGCAAACTATTCATTTGGTGGCGAGGATTCGCCAGAGAACTCGGGCATGTTGGTAACAGCCAGTCATGAGGGACAATTGCGCTTCTGGAGCGCACACATGGAACCCTTGCGCAGCGCCGTCTCCGAGAGCAGTAAGTCTGGTCTTTCAGAGCTTTGCTGGCATTCCTTTCTATTGCATTTGACCCTCAGTTACCTTAAAGATGCCCACCTGGATACTGGCTCTGCAGGCGCTCTCCGATGTGAGCATCGTGTGTACCTCTTCCACGGAGCGTGAACTGCGTTTCCATGAGACCATCGCTTCAACTTTTACGCTTCGCATGGTGATCCGTAGTTTACCCTTTGCTGTCTACTGCATGAGCTATGCCTTCTACAACAATGGCAAGACCCACTCCCGCCTGGTGCTCGGTGATTATGCTGGAAATGTGCGCATTCTGTCGTATTCACCTTATTTGCGTGGTCCCTTCCAGGCCAAACCGGGTGCCGCGCTCGTCGAGCTAGTGTGGGCCGATGTGCTCCGAGGCAGAATTCCATTGTTAATACCCCGGGAGTATATTAATCTGCACAGTGAACTAATCTCCTGTGTCTACTACTCTCTGCACATGAATGCGCTGTTCGCCTCGGCTGAGTATAGGAACACTAAGAAGTATCGTGGTCGCTGTCCAGGTCTGATCATGGTCAGCAATGATGATCGTAATCACTTTCGAATACCACAAGGTGTCTCCGTCTTTTATGTCTCGGAGAGTAAGAATATTTTGGTCACGGGTGGACCAGATACCTTTGTTCGCATTTGGGATGTGTATATCTCCTCAGAGCCATCGGCCATTCTCACGGGTCATAATGGTGGCATTGTGGCCGTCTTTGTGCAGCCGGAGGAGAACAAGGTGTATAGTGTGGACTATCATAAGATCATCAAGGTGTGGGATCTACAGGAGCATACGCTGCTCCAGACCTTTGGCGATCTGGTGCGGCTCATCCATCACAGTGAATTGGACATCAAGTACTATTACCACTCACATCTGCGAGAGCTCTTGGTGGGCGGACGCAAGCTCATCCAAATCAAGTGTTGTCCACGGGTGCGTGTGGATCTCACGGATGGCAATACCCATGCTGCTCCCGTCTCTGTTGTCCTCTATAATCGTCTCTTTCGAAATATTGTTACCTGTGGCTTGGACAGCTATATTATTGTGTGGGATCCGTGGACGGGTCGTAGGAAGATCATTATGAAGAACTGTCATACCAAGATGATCTATGGCGAGATTATTGATATTGAGATCACAGCGGCTTGCTTTGATCCACTCGAGCAGTTTTTGTTGACGGGTGCTCGAGATGGTTCCTTGAAGATTTGGAACTATAATAATGCAGTCGTCGTGCGGAACATGAGCATTCAGCCGGATCAGGAAGTGACGGCCGTTATCTGGGTAGTGGATCGGTAAGTTGCTTTTTTCCTACATTAAATTTTCTAACCTTGAGCCGAAAATATTATTCAAAAATAATTTTCATAATTTAAAAATAATCATAATAAAATAATTATAGAAAAAAAATAAAATTAGAACAAGAAATTCTAAACTTAACAGTATAGAAAGTAAATGTTTACGATTTGAAACATAACAAAATAAACCAATAATAAATAAAATTATTTTAAGACTTCAGTATAAAATATAATCATTAGTTTTAATAGTTTAATAAAAACATTGGTCTTGTAAATCAAAAATAAAACCTCTTGAAGTTTCTTTTCTCTAAAAGAATTTATTTTTCATTAATCCCCAAAATTAATATTTTATATAAACTACCTCTTGATATACTTCAATTAATTCTTTATTCTTTAATTTTTGTTACATCAATTATTTTTATATTATATAATTCATCCTTTAGCTATAGGGTTAACACTTTTAATTCAAACAATTTTAATTTGTTTAATTACTGGGATAATAACTAAAACATTTTGATTCTCTAATATTTTATTTTTAATTTTCTTAGGGGGAATATTAGTTTTTTTTATTTATGTCATATCTTTAGCTTCTTCCGAATCATCTTTCATTATAGCATCCTGGCCATGGGCTGGGATCGACAGGTGACGGAGTTCAATGATGTCGCGGGTCGCGAATATGGTGATCCCAAGAAGTGGGCCAAATTCCATACAGACGACATCACTTGTGCGGATGTGAAGTTGGGCGAGGGCGTTGTCACTGCCACCTATTCGGGTGAGATCATATTCTGGAAGCTCGAGACGGGTCAGCCGTATCGTCGTTACAATGTCATGGAGCCGAATCGTTTCATTGAGCTAAAGCTGACACCCGAGGAGGAGAAATTGACACGTCGTACTATGCGTATGTCCTCGATGATGGGATTGGGGCGGCGTTTTACCACAATGATGCCTACCAAACCGGATGAGATTAAGGACTATGGTGCCAATATACCCGTTTCGGTGCAGGCAGTGCTCTTCCTACAGAAACGTCCCATGACCAAGGAACATGGTAAGATGGCATCCTAAGATTTAGAGGCATCTCTAAGCTTTTTCCTTGCAGGCAGCGTTTTCATCTCTTTGGATACGGGCATTATTCAGGTGTATTCGCATCATCAGCATGGCGGCATTATTAAGGAGTTCTATGCGGTGCACAAGGTGGGCGACTGTGTCCTGACCATGTGCACAGATCGCAAGAATCGTTTCCTCTATACGGGCACAGCCTTTGGTTATATCAAGATTTGGCATATTGTCAACTATTGGTGAGTATTCAGATTAGAGATTTGCGTCGGGATCGGGATTTTCGGGAATCTAAAAAATTATAGGGATCGGGCGGGATGGGAACGATTTTAAAAAATCCGGGAAAGTCGGGATAAGTGGTCGATCCCAAAATTCCCACGGGTCCCGGTAAACTTGTTGGGACACAAGAATTAGTCGGGATCCAAACAAAATTTACTCGATAAATGTTCTGTATTTATCGACAAAAAAAAATATTTAGGCAAAAATGCAATAATTTTTCATAGTTGAAACGCTTTCCAGGCAAGTGCTTAAAATTTTGAGAGAATAAGTAAAAGTAAGATTATTTAAAAAAAATATATATATACAATACAAAAAAATATATATATATATATACACTTATTTGAATAATAAAATTTCGGGAAAATGTCGGGATAAATACAAAATTTTTCGGGACATTTGAGATAGGAAAAGCGAATTTGATTTCGGGACGGAATGGGATGGAAAATAATTTCTTCCCCGATCCCATCTCTAATTCAGATATTTAATCCTTCCTTTGTTGCGAGAGCTTACTGTATCCAAACATAATAAAATCACATAAATGAAACCACACAAATTGGGTCTAACGACACAGCTCATTATCCTACTACATGTGTCCCGAGCTTATCCACCCACAACAAAATTCTTTCAAAAATACCACCCACAACAAAGTTCCTTTGGGTTAGTAGAAGGCCTTGCGTGTCTGACCGAATTCCAAACAACAAACAAAAACTTGTTTTTTGGCAAAAATAATAAATAACTCATAACAAGAAGCCCATGTTTGGGGGGGGGTAGAGGTAATAAAGACAGTCATTCATATTTCCATGTCCTAACTTGAACTGAAGCTCAATTTGTTTTCTGTTGTAGCATTCCAGAGGCGGAGAAGACACCGGTGTGCATGCCGCGACTGCGACTGGAGTTTATATTTCTGCGCAAGGATCTCTTCTTGACGCGTGCCAAGCGTACGGTACGCAATCAGCCGGAACCAATGCTCGTTAGCTCCTACAAGGGACATCTCAAAGCCATCAATTCCATTGGTTTTATGAACCTACCCAAGATTCTGTTCACGTAAGTTAAGAAAACTTTTTAGATTTTTATTCATTTCTCTAACTATTTCTCTCCCAGTGGCAGTCACGACTACTCCTGTCGCTTGTGGACACAAGGTGGACGCTACTTGGGCACCCTAGGCACAGTACTGCCCTGGACAAAACTCTCACCCTTTGAGCGTGCAGGCGAGGATAATCGAGCCTATCGCCTGCCACCCGATATCAAGAAGGTTGCCAGCTCCACGACGCTCAAGGTGATATCTGGGATACAGCATTCGACTGTATTTAAGCGTGCCAAGACGACCGAAGAACGGGAGGATGATCGCGAAGTGGAGGACACCACAACTGATATAAAGAACATGTTCGATCGTCCGCTTCGTGAGCCTATCCTAGGCTCCCATTTCGAGCTGCCCGGACGTAGTGTCATTGAACAACGCATCGAGCTGGACACAACCCAATTGTATATACCCGTTTATACCCATTTGCGGGTTTATCCGTCCGAAATGATGGAGAACCTGCCAACGCCGCCGGTAATTGGCCAGGTGCGTGCGGAGAACTATTTGGAGCATTATATGCCCGTGGTGGGTAAAGTGGATGCCAACACATCAGCGATTAATATTCGAGAACCGCCGAAGCGTGCCAAGGGTGGTCAGACCAGGGTCAGTTCAGCTATGGGCAAACCCAGAACCAATGCAGTGCTGGGCATGCCCCGATCTGGTTCAGTTCAGAGTAAACCAAAGAACAGATTTACGCCGGAAAGTCCCAAGCCACAAAAGAATCCGATTATTCCACAGGATGATTTTGATCTCAGCAACTTTAAGATGAAGTTCAGTCCAGAACCTTCGTATAATGACATAAGCTCAACGGATTATCTGACCAAATTACGTTTGAGTAGTCCCAAGGAGAGGAACACCAAAACCACATTCAGTCTAGACAGCTCCAGTTTAAGGTATCCCAAGGCGAGCTTTGATCTGGGCGAAACCAAGGCGGCAAATACATACAGTGTATCCAGCTCCAAGGCGGACTCCAAATCTGGCAAATCAAAGACGAGTTTAGTTCCAGGCAAAGCATACAAATCCAGATCTGATAGCAAATTTCATAAATCTTAATACGTATTCCAGTCCTTGTGTTTTTTTTTTTTTATTATTTGGTTTCTTGTTTTAGTTTTTTTCTTCAATAATAATAATAATGTATAAATTGAAATTAAAGGTGAAGACATTTAACATTTACATTTGCAGCATGCGCACCGCATTGTACATCATGGCAACGGTGATTAGCTGCGGCTTGGAGGTTGCCTGATTGTGACTCAAGCATCTGTACACATGGGTTATCAGCTTATCTAGAGCGACAATATCGATATCTTCGGGTCGGTTGGCGCTTATCGCAATGCTTTGTTCCGTCACCGAATCCTTCTGCAGATGGAGGGATGTGGGTGATGCCATGTGAGTGAGTTTCAGTTCTGTGGATAGTAAACGTTGAGCACACTTACCAAATTATCAAGATAAGCCAACAGCTGATGACCCACTGAGGCGATCTTGAGGAAGGCGGGTTGGGAACCTTCAGCATAGAGGTTTAGACGCCTGCCAGCAACTTCTAGAAGTAAACGACCCAATTGCTCATCCTCGCTGATGTCCTTGAGCAGCACTTGTGCCTCGGCATCATAGCCAAAGGCATACAGTTCCACAACCTGAAAGGAAAATGAAGTTTTAATAAGATAAAATGTAATCCTTGTTGAGAGCCTTGCCTGTCTTCGCAAAATGGGCAACTTGTCCAGCTGCCAGCTGTCGGCAAGTTCACAAATCTTGGACATATACAAGACATGATCGAGTATATACAGCTGCTCCAGATCCTCGCGTATCAGATCCATGGTAGCAGCAACAACCGAGCACAGAAACTGTGTACGCTGCTCCTGCAGGACAAGATCCGGTGCGGGCAAGGCGTAAGACAATTCCTTATTAATGTCCGACAACAATGCTTTGTTGGACAGGGCATCGAAGAGTGTGGTCAGCGGACGCGTCACCCGCAACTGAAACTGTGCAATGAAGTAAAGAACGGTGCATAGCTGCGTGTGCAATCGGAGCAGTTCGGGCAGTGCATGATGCTGTTGCAGCGCCAGAAACTGTAGAGGAAGTTGACCCTCACTCAGAGCCTGCTCGAACTGGAGCTCCCGTTTGCCGTGATCCAAGGAGCTAGTAAAATGCTGCAGAAACTCCAGGCAGAGTTCAAGGAATTCAGGCACCAACGCTGCCGACATATCCAGATCCTGTTGGCACATCTTATCCACCGGCAGACGACCCACCTTCTGCATCAATTTGGCTGTGGCCTGCAGCGGATACTTGAGTGTCGCTTGCCACATCATGCAGCAAGTGCCGTGCTTTAGTGCGAGGTCGGGCGTGCGGAATTCCTGCAGACAACGCAAGGCAGCACGCATGTGCTCCAAGGAGGCCAGATGCTTGCTCCAGTGCACCATATGCTGCCAGGCCATCAGGCTGAGCAGGACACCCGATTCCAGACTGAACGGGAAATGAGCACGCAACAAAGCCAAACGCTCCAGCACCGGCTCCAGAGGTTCACTTGGCGTCGCCTCTACTTCTGCTTCCGCTTCTGTCTCCTCCTCCAACTCCTCTTCCGGTTCTTCCTCCTTCTTATTCTTCTTCTTTTGTTTGGCTTTTTGTTTGTTTTCCGTTTCGTCGTCGGTTTCGTTTTCTGGCGGCGTTATTTCCACAATCAAAGCGGGCGCTAAACGACTACTTTTTAACCACTTGGCTGTCAGCTCGGACACAATGCCTTTGCCACCGCTTAATATATTCTTTAAGCTGCAGTCTGGCTTCTCGTAAGGCAGCTCTGGACCAACGGGATTACGACATAGTTGATGCTGCCTACAAATCAATATGCTTTAGTTAAACTGGGAGAAACATTTCGAACTGCTTACCCCAGTATAGCGCCTAATACGGATACATCTTCCAGTTTGCCAGTGAGCAGACCCCACTGTGCCTCATCATGCGATATGGTTTCCCAGCGTTCCTCCTCCTCGCTAGCCTCATCACATGAGCCATCCCTGCGACCACGCCACAGCTGTATGGCAACTGTCTTGCAGACAATGGCCACCAACAAACCGGAGAACTGTTTGCTTTCGAGCAACAATTCGCGCACCTTTTGCCACCAGGGCGACACTTCGTTATAAGCATAATTGTTTATGTCCTCGCCAGCGAGTTCACAGATGGCGCGCACCATGCACGCAATGCGTGACATATCCTCAACGACTTCATCACTATCAAGAAGAGAAAGGGTATAAAGGTTCATTTACACTAGTTGACACAGCGTCAATTTTCACTCTATCAACAACTGTCAGCCAAGCTCAACACAATTTTTGTCGTTCAATATTGAAATATCGTTGAATAAAGTTGGTCAACACAAAGCAAATGAATGAACATGAAGTCAATTTGATTTTGTGTTGACAACGCGTCAATTGTGACATCAACTATTGACGCAAATTTTTTTATGAGAATTTTTTTTGAATTTAAAAATGGATTGTTATGGTTTGTCTAGATTTACTGAATAGGAATATATATCATTTTTAGGATTATTCCCTATGGTCGAAATATCAACTTGAGTTTTATTTTTGAGCAAAAAAAAAAAACTCAAAGAATAATCATTATTTCATGAGTTTTATTTTTTTGCTCAAAAATAATGATTATTGATTGAGTTATACGTATAACTCAAAATTAATCAATATTATGTGAGTAAATCAATAAAAATTGAAAATTTTTAAATCATAGTGAAAATGCATAAATGAGCGTTAAAGATGAATATTGGTATATTTCTCGCTGTCCCAAAGATACTACAAGTGAATGATTTACTTATTCAAAAAAAAAAAAAAAAATCATTATTTGCAGTCCCTGGTTTAGACTTGGTTTATATTCAGAGCGTCAACTGTTGTTTTTCGTGTTGTCAATCTATTGGCAACGCAACAGTTGACCAGGTTGACAGTTGTTTACACTCAATGTCAATGTTGACTTGTCTGTCAACTAGTGTAAATTCACCTTAATGATATAAATTCCTTCAACTACTCACCAGTTATTGTACTTGAAGGGTTTGTCCAACCAGAAGTGAATGACGAGCGTAAGCAGATCCTTGCTGGGAATACAGACTTGTACGGCCCACTGCTTGAACTGCTCTAAGCACAACATGCCCTGGGCAAAGAACTGACCAAACAGATCGTTGCTCACACAACCATATTTATTCGACTTCTCGGGCAGCAGGGTAACACAATTGGGCGCGTCGATGTTGAAGATGCTTAGATAGTTGACAAACTCTTCAACTTTGTTGATTGTCTCCTGCAGCCGAAAGCTGACCTCGCGTGCTTGTGACTTCTCCATGCCCGTATCGAGCAGAATGACCAACTGATTAATGGTCACCAGATCGGAATCGGATAGCTCCAATAGCTCTATATCCATGTCATGCTCTGGCTGTTGCTGAACGCGACTCAGGTTCAAGTAGAAATCGGTTAGACGTTTATAGTTATCGATTTGTTGCAGAAACTCTTGCTGCTGTGTGTCCTGATCCTTGCTGGACACGGCCAAGACATGGACAATGCTTTGGAATACCTCGGGTTGCAGTCGTTTACTTTTCAGCAACATTTCCAAGCACTGTTGACGCACCTCCAGCGTCTGTAGCTCTCCGGCAAGCTGAGCAATTGACTCCATTTGCTGCGATAGATTCTCACTGGAATGTGTTAAAGAGCGCAATTGGTTTCTCAAGCGTCGCAGCATGTGTATATCACGGGATGTCTGCGAATTGGTTTCGCTTAGTGCATAATGAAAGGGTATATTAACTTCCTTCAAGCTGCCATCACTTGGATCCAGGAACAAACAATGATTCAAGCTGTGTGCCTTGCGTGATTCTTTGCCGGGTGTGCCCAGAGGACTGTGATTATTGTAGACGAGCTGACCGCTCTTGGAGACGGTAAATGCTGCAACTTTTGGTCCATTTTGCAGCGCCCAAATATCCAGGCAGCCCATACGTGGCGCATAGATAACCAGGAACAAGGCCTTTCGCCTGTGTGCCTTAATCCCACGCACCGAACGCTCCTTGATGGGCACAAAAGCGCATTGGGCATCGCGATAGCCCTTCCAGACGCGCAATATGATTGCCTGCTGCGTATCCACCAACATAACACGATCCAGATTATCTGTGACGGCAGCTAGTTTACCGCCCGGTGCAAGGATCAAAGAGAGACCATCTCGCTTGCCATCGTAGAGACGACAACGCGTACGCATCGGCGCCTCCTTGCTGGGCAGCGGTAGCTGCTCAGGTATATCTGGATCTGGTGCGCGCCGAAAGAGTCCACCCATCAGATTCCTATACGCCATGCCAATGACATCTTTGGCCACTTCGCCTAGGGAGACAGTTTTGTAACCCTCCTCGGCGCTAAGGAAACCCAAAAAGGGCTCTGCACCCGCAGCTATCACCTGGGCACATCGCACTTGCGTCGTCTGCACCTTGGCAAAGTAGCCATAGGCAATGCTTTGCTGCACTATGTGATCGTAGGTTGGCGTCCGTTGATTCGTACTTATCGCAGCATCATTGAGGATGCTCTCGCGCTGTCGTTTGAATTTATATTTTTGGAATTGCACCACATCGGCACTGGGATAGACGCTGCGCTCCAGAGCGCCACGTTGTTGGCTGTGCCGGCAATTGGCGAGTATCGCCAGTATGTCCTGGCCATTGATGAAACACATGCAATTGCTGTAGACAATATAAAGCAGAGCATCCGCTTCGGAGTGACGTGGCGGCGATAACAGTTTAATGCCCAGCACCGAGTCCTCTTGGCAACATTGCGAAAAGAGCTTAACCCCAGCATCGGAATAGAATATAACCATGCCAGAGGCAAGTCCAACTGCCACGCAAGTCCACTCGACTTCTGTTGATCGGGTCATGGGTATGCATAGGAGACTGGTTACTATCTGATTGGCATCCTCCAATTCACCACACCAACTGAGCGCATAGGTATTCTCATTTGCTCGACTGTCCCAGCATGTGGACAGGAATGCCAGTTTTTCACCTTGCGCCAAAGCAATTGCTTCGCCCGTTGGCGACATTGCGTAGTTGATGCCATTAAGCCAATTCTCATCTACATATTAATAGAATACTATTAAACCCAAATAATTATGATCAACTGTAAATATTACCATGACCAAGTCCAAAGTATTCCTGTACTTTTCGAAATTCTAAAATATTTCCAAATGTTTTCACTTCGCAGGCCATTTTTCTTTGTTGTCATGCGACAGCTGACAATGCAGCGTTGCCAGACTGTTCCACACACAGCTGCTATGAAATGTAAGCAATAGTGTGACCACCTTTGAAAAGCTTTCCAGTCGATAGAGCTATCGATTTGAAGGCGCCAGTTTGAATTTGAAAATGAACAGACTTGGACAATAATACCTTTAATATTCCACTTTATGTTTTTTTTTAAATACACATACACGGATACTCTTAAATAAATAACTGTATAATTATTTCAAGTCCGACTCCACACCACTGTCAATATAGTCTTTTAACATTATGCCACAGCTGCTGGGCAACAATCGAGTCCAATTATTGATGTACATTAGGCAACTGGGTATTGTTGCCTCCAGGCAATCGGCACGATGCGCTTCCACAATACGTTTGGCCACCTCCTTGGGATCCAGCAAGCCCAAAATAGTTGGAAACTTAACCTTCGGATACTTGCAAAGTCCCGTATTCGTCATATATGGGAAAATCGTAGTGACTTTTATCTAAATTAAAAAATACATTAACAAATATTGATCAGGTAATAAGGCAAAACTATTTTACCAGATCTTTGTAGGGTCCCTCGCGTAGTTCTTCGTGCAACGCCTCCATCATGCCCCTCACCGCATATTTGGTTGCACAATATGGCACCAAGTTGGCCAAACCCACTAAGCCCGCTATGGAAGACAAACAAATAATATGTCCACGACCATTCTCCTTCATTTGACCGAGGAACGCCTGTATTGTCCAGAACTGTGAGAAGACATTGACATCAAAGACACGATGTATTTCCTCTGGCGATTGTTGTGGCAACGGATGTGTTGGCATTATGCCCACATTATTGACCAGCACCGTAATGGCGCCTACTTCCTCCTTCACCCGCTCTGCCAGCGCCATTACTTGCTCTCGCTTGGATACATCGCAGCTGTAAGAGTTAAGTTAGGTCAATATTTGCATATGCAACTTAAATTTCTATTCGAACACCCACCTGAAACTGTGAACAGCACCACTATTTAAGCGTTTCACCTTCTGCACCGTTTCCATATTGTTTTTCTCATCGATATCCACACAAACAACTGTGCTGCCCCAGGCGGCATAATGCAAGGCCAGCTCACGTCCAATGCCATGGCCAGTGCCAGTTATCTAAGGTACAGTTTGAGTCTTAGTTAACTCCACTTATTTAATGTGTTTACTCACCAACACAACATCTCCTTTAATATCCTTTTGTTTTTTGGGTAATACCGCCTCCACGAGTACGACAATCAATTCCATAAGGATTCGCATAAAAAGTACCAAAAACTGCAGAAAGTCGTGCAGAACGGCAAAAATGCGCTTAGACGCTGTTGTGGTGCTAAAAAAATTAATTAAATTAATTAATTAATTAATTAAATTAATTAATTCTAGCTTCAAAGCTTAAATTCTTTTAACTGTTGTAAATTTCCCTTTATATTCCCCCTATAGTTGTTACCGCTAATTTACCCTAAACAAAATTGAAATTCCCTTAACTGCAATTAATTTCCCTTTTATTTCCCCATATAGTTAATACGAACTTTTTGCAATATTCAACTTTTATTAATTAATTCTAGCTGAATTTCCTCATTTAGTCTAAGCAAAGCTTAAATTCCCTTCACTGCAATCAATTTCCCTTTATTTTCCCCCTTATAGTTGTCACTCACCGCAAATTAGCCCTAAACAAAACTGAAATTCCCTTAACTGCAATCAATTTCCCTTTAACATCCCCATATAGTTGTTACCATGAACATTTTGCAATATTTGTAAGCACTTTAGACGGATAAATAACTAATTGGCCAGCATGAAAGTTGCACATTTTTGTGGCATTTACTTATAATTTATCTGTGTTTGTTTGCGGTTTCGGAGAGTCCATTTTGAATGTGCAACGTTCAATCGGTCAGCGGACTTTGAGACACAAACACACAATGGACGCGCGAGCATAATGATGATAATGGGTTTAACTATCTATCAATAACTTCAGCGCCAACTTGCCACAAGTGTTGACAGTATATCTTAACCCAGTTTTATGACGTTTTAAACATTTTTGCATAGTTAATCAAACACTTACTGAATTATTTCGCGCTCAATCATATTGGCTTTGTTTTTCGTCTAGCTTTTGTTCCAATTAGCTGAATGCTGTTAAATAAAAAAAAAAAGTATTTTGTTTTTTATTATTCACTTTTATTTTCATTTGTTTGCGTGCACTTCAAAAGTCACTTCAAAAGTAACTGTAACTGGTTATCTTTTCCGGTATTTTCTTTTCATTTTCTTTTTTAGCGACTTTTATTTTGGCAAACGGGGGTGCAATGAGGCGGCGGCTGCTACAACAAAAGCAACATTTCCACTTTCGTTTTTTTACCGCACAATGCAAAAATTACATGCACCACAATGTGGCACACACAGACACAGACACAGCGATTACGCTATGCCAAAAATAAAAGTGCAGTCGGCTTTGCAACGTTAGACAGACAGGCAACGGCCGACTGAATTTGCTGATTCTTTTTGTGTCTGTTGCAACTGAATACCGACAACTGTTGTTGTTGTTGTTATTGTTGTTGCAACCGCTCAGAGGGTATGTGGAAATAAGTGGCACTAAACAAGCTAGCAAACGAGGTGCACTTTTAAAGTTTCAGTTTCACTTAACACTTTTTTGTAAGTGTTACACTAATTACCGTTTCAGTTACCGTTAGGTTATTAGCTGCAGCCGACGAAAATGCCCAACTGCAATGTTTCAATGCTTGGCAGCAACTATTTTGAGCTGCGTGCGCGCAAAGCCAACGAAGCTTTGTCAAGCTCTAAAACGAGAGAGTGAGAGTGGGAGAGCGTACACATGGTACAATTATACATGGTAGTGTCATCCGAGACATAATGTAATTAACATAAGGTGGTCCCGTATGTTATTCCATTATGGTTATGTGCAGCTATGTCCAAGCTGAGAGAGCTGTGTGAGAGAGTTTGTTGTGACAGTTTGTACAACTAGTACCGAAAAAAAAGAGGGCACACTCTCGGATGACACTACCGTATTAATTGTATCATGAGCGTACATAAGAGCGCGAGGGCGGCACTCGGCGATCCTGAGCAGCAAACGATTGAAGGACGGCAGAGTTCATGAAATGCTTTTGTATTTTTCAAACATACATATGTACATACGCAAACAAGCCGTGACCTTCGATTGACAAGTTGAAAACAAAAGCTGATATGCAAGCTTAATTTGCCGTTGATCTTCTTTGTGGTTTTCTGGTTTGTTTTTGTTGTTGCATGATTTACCGTTTTGTCGCTCAACGCGTTTCTTGCAGACAACTTGGTTTGTTTGTTATGTATAGAGCCAAACACTAACAATTTGACAATTTATAAAAAGGGGTATAAGACTATCGATAGTTGGATAACGAAACTGATTATAGGGTAATATTCTTCATGCAAGACTTAACTAAATTAAATTAATTTGTTTGTAAATTTTTCCTATCCATTAAATGCAAGTTGTTCATAAAGAATAACAGTATAATTAATTTTAACTAAAGATTTAAAAAAAAAAAAGATATTATAGGGTATTTAATAGTCGCGCATGATTAAGCACATTTTGCATACATGGTTTTTTCTTGTTTGTTGCTGAAATGTTAATGGCTAAAAACAACAACAGTTGACGGACCAAGTTCAAGTTCAGTATGTTTTTTCAGACATGACTAAACATTAAATACTATCATTATTGACAAGCAAAATACATATGTCTGTCTGTCTGTCTGAGCTGCATACCAAGCTTTTGCGAGATTGCTGTTCCGCTTCATCAATTCTACAGTTAGTTCTTTGTGCGTCCTTCATTTTAAAACTTTTTATCGCATGTCGTTTTATCTTGCTCTCTCCCTCGCTCAGTAACCAGTATTTTTTTGTTATGCTCTTCGCTTCTCTTCATTGCGGAAGGTCAGCAAAGGCGCATTAATTGAACTGCTCCGATCGACGACCCATTCACATAATTGAAGTCAATTGTTGATGCTGATCAGCTGTTAGCGACCAACTGTTAATTAGATGACGTGACAAAAACAATAACTGTATTAGTGCACGAGTACTCAAGAAAGTAAGTAAGAAGAGTGTTGGTGACTAAGGGATGCTCTGCAACATGAAGTTTTGTTCAATTAACTTTTGTGACATACACATAAATCAAACATTGAACTTGTCCCAACTTCTATGCAAATCATCAAATCGTTTTTGTTTACCACAAATCAAACGGTTTCTATCTCCATGCAAGTTTTTTTCGGTTCGTGTCCCCTGTTTCAATCAGAGCTGAAGCGGAACTAACAACAACCCTCCCAATTCCATGTAATCGACGTATTCCTATTCCCCAAATGGGCATTATAACGCAACTGCTGAATTAATGTTTAGCTTTTATGGGTGTTTCGCCCTTTTGTATGTATATATTGACTCTTATGACTAGTTTCATACATTATTTGCCTGCATTAACAATCAATAATGACAAAGGCAAACTCAACAATTACAAACGTTAGTTTTGGGTGTCAATACAGTGACGAATTGGGGTTGGGAAAACTGTCTCGTCGTTGTATTAAAGTTAATAATAACTAGAAGGAGTGGATATATCTACATAAAGCATAGGTTATTGACATTTCTAGGTAAAAATAGTGATTTTTTGTAAAAGTTTTTAATCAGTGGTTTTAGTAGAGTAATTATTGAAAGGAACATATACCTAAATGATACACATGTATCTTTATTTTGTATTTATGCAGTATTAATATAGAGCGCAAAACAAGAGTTTTGATGTATTGCATATGAAAATCGGTCAAAATTTGAAGAAGTTATGGCATTCGGAAGTTCCGTTCCACGCCCAAGTCGATTATCGGTCATAAAAAATTGACATGAAATCGAGTAAAAACAAAATAGATTTTCTATAACTTTTTATGCGTACGAATATTGTAAAAGCTATAAAAGTAAGCATTATATGCATATTTTATTAACCTTATATCACATGTTGTACATTTGTCGACCTTGACTTAATGTGTACATTAACACATTAACTATTCCCAACTCCATCAAATGCATTCAACTGTCCTTTAATGTATTCAAACTCACACACATGCACACTCGTGTATTGAAAACAAACATGTGTGGCATTTTATTTGTTTTTGTATGTGTTTTTAATTGTCAATTGAGTCATTTGTTCCTCTGCCGCATGCAACAAACTGGCAACAGCAACAAAATAACAGTAAAAAAATGAGGAAAATTAAGCTTGTGTTAACAACGAAACATACATACTCTAACATGCGTGAAAAAGGTTTTTGATATTAATGAAAATAAAATAGCTATTTTTAGATAAATATACATATATTGGGATTTTTATACAAACAGTCTCAAAGATCCTCTCTCACAAGCATATGCAGCAACAACAACAACAACGGCTACACTCACTTTGCGTTACGTTACGTTGCGTTTTCTGACTACGTAGTACGTGCACGTCGTAAACGTGTGAACGCAATCAGCGCAGCCTAAAAGTCGACTTCAGTTGTCATTGGTGAGCCAAGCAGCAAGCACTGCGGCGAATACAAGTAACGGCAAAAATACCACAAGAAAACAAAAAATATTCGAACGTCAAAAGTCAAAATGTGAGTTAGTATTAGTGTGTGTGTGTGTGTCTTGCGGCTTTTGTGTTTGTGTTGAAGCTCGTGATTTGTTTACCTGTCAAAATAATAAATAAAACTTTCGTGTTGCCAGTTTGCCGCATCAAACACATTCTTTTTTTTATTTTATTGTTGTTATTATCGTAGTAGTCGTGGTATTTATTGTTGCCGTTGGCATTGGATGACGCGGAAGCGGTCTGAATTTCGCCTTGGGTTATATATGGCGCCCAGCCAAAGAGGTGCTGAGCCAAAAGTCGAAAGGATAAACTACCATACACATATGGGCAAAAGATAATGTGTGTAGAGGGGGGTTCAGGGGTGGTAAGGTGTCAGTCATGACATGAAAAACGATTCCACTTACGATTGAAATTCAATTGGATTTTTTGCCGAGCAGAAATTATTCCTAGATATACACAAATGTGCAACAGTTTTTGACGTCATTTGAATATTTTTATTTTTTTTTTATGTTAAAAATATTGTAAATTTATTAAACAGGTTTACTGTTATCTTTTGTGGCAACTTAATTTAGTTTTGAATAGTTTCAAACACAAAATAGAATTTCTAATTGAGAATCTTTCTAGCTGTCATTCGAAAAATATTTATTTCTGATATCTATATATATATTTTTTAAGGAATTCATTACAACGCCATCTATCGGAAAGAATATGTCGCTGTTCACGCTGCTGATAACGCAACAGCAACGAACAAAGAATGCACAAATCCTGGCCAGACTTGGCAATTGGACCAACTATATGAAGCCGAGTCGTAGTATATCCACCAATGCCTTTACTGGTTTGGAGCAGCGGGCAACGCGGGAAGCTGTGAAATGTGTCAAATCCTCGACGCCAACAAGATCCAGCCGGGATTATCGCATCTATCCGCAGAGTGTTGATCTGGATGCGTTCTTTGGTGAGGAACACAAGTGTGAGAAGGTCTCGGATGTTTGTCTGCTCAACGATCATTTTATACTGGTCAAGATGCCCGATGAGAAGCCAGCGACGCCACCACCTCCTCCTCCTCCTGCTGCTGCTGCAGTGCATCGCAAATTGGGCTCCAAGCTGCCACGCTGTTTCAAATGTAATCGCGGTAGTCGCGTTTCACCCATCATGGAGACGTTGGAGGAGCCAGAGCCCAAGGACTACGTGCCCTGGAATCCTCACGATGATGACACTGACAACGACGTCGACGATGATGATGATGATGTCGAGGTCTTTGCCTCCAGAACACGTATTATACCCAAGCAGCCACAGCCAAAACCAATCTCTGTCATCCTGGAACAACCTCAGCCACAAAGGACTCCTCCTACTCCTCCTCCTCCTCTTCCTTGCCTGCAGCTGGAGAGCCTACAATATCCACCTCCAGCGTTAGCAAATCCTTTTCCCGTCATCACCCGTGGTCCATTGCATTGGTTCCTCTGGCCCTTCCGCCGACGTACCCGCACCCAACAGCAACAACAACAACAGCTGGCCGCCGTGCACAAAACTTATTTTATCCGTTGGAACAAACCGCCGGATACGCTATATCATGGCTATGGCGTGGAGCGGACACCACAACCGGAAAAAGTTGGCCTACGACGCTGTCGTTCTGCCATATTTTAAAGTGGATTTTTTTACTGTCTAGTTATATATATTTTGTACATAGATAAATGAAGAAACCTTGAAGCGAAGGGTAAATAAAATAAGTACATCAAATAAGCTGTGGTTATAGAATATGTAAAGGTCAAGTTTAAAGACATTCTTATAGTGCTTTCGGAGTACACAGAAAAAAAAACATGACGTTCTTAAGTCTAGAATTTTTATTCTAGAATTAAATCGATTTGTACTTAAAATATTTAAGTACGATTCGAAGATAGGAATTCATAAAATAAGTCTAAAACGTAAATGAAAGGAAATTTAAGAATAAAAATCTTGATCTAATCCCAAATAAACTTGAATTAAGTATACATTTTTGAGTACGAAATACTTGATTTTTTTATCAGTGTAAACTTATTTTTAAGATCGTTTTATTCTTATTTAAAATTTGTCAGTTCTTAAATCAAATGGTTTCAGTTTGTCAAATCTTTAATTTCAAGATTTTTAATACTAAATTTAAGAATTAAAAATCTTAAAATAAGTTCCCTTCAAAACGTTCTTAAATTAAGAATGCCCGATCTAGAACGTTTAAAACGTTTTATACTTGATTCAAGAATTTTCGGTCTCGCACGAGAAATAAGTCTAAAAAGTTGCGTTTCAAGGTTGAAATTCTTTCACTTTCTCTCTCACTTTCTAGGACAAATCCACCAAAACCTTATTGAGTTCATATCAAAAATATTCCATTAAAGACTCTGCCACAAATCAAACTTCAATTGCCGCATAAGAGTTAAAAAAAAACATTTACATATCAACAAAAAAAAAACCTTCAATATGCGTTGCATGCACCATAAACTTGCTGCAAAAACTTTAAGTACGTAAATTGCAGATAAAAACAACTAAAAACAAAGAAGAAAAAAAAGGTTAAACTCCTCATATTTTTCAATGGAATTTGCACGAGTCCATAAAGTCAACTACTTCTAGGACTACTTGCGACATTGTTGTTGTTCCTGTTGCACATACCAAGAGGGGGGGTCTTCATTAGCTGCGCTATAGTTTTTGTTTGGGGCCTGCTTCCAAGGAATGTCGGGCAATGTCGTTCGTTACTCTCGCTCTGTCCGCTAGGTGGCGCTGGCCACGAAGCGTGCGACTAATTATGGCGAATGGCAGACCATAAAAAAAAACAACAACAAAGAACAAGCATTTGCAATTCGCACAAGAACGACTACAGAATACACTGTTAAGTTGGAGTTGTACTAATCTTGATTTAGGTTAACAAAGGAACTTTTTAAGTATTTTTGTTAGCAGCTGAGCTGAGTATAAATACTTCTTAGACATTTTTATATCTTTAATATTCTCTTTTCTCTTTAGCAAACAGTGTGTTTTAAAGAATAACAAATACTGTTGAATGCATAACTCAAGCATCGACATTGTAGCTCTCTCTTTTACACCCACTCCACTACCCTCCCCCTGCTTTGTCTGGACTGCAAGCTTCGTGTGTATGCCGCAATATACATAACAATAATAACAAAAAAAGAGGAAAAAAAAACTGGAAAAAAAATTAAAATCGTCACGCCAGGCGTCAGTGCAGTGAAGCAATCGCGGCGTGAACAAAGCCCCAAAAGGAGCTAGACTGAAGCTGAACTGGACGTTTCCGAAGGTGGACCGCAGATGGATAGAGAGAGAGAGGGAGAGGAGAGCACACTGTGCACACTGAGGCACCAGGTCATAATAATAAACCATTAATATTAATATGCAACAGCAGCAACAACTTACATATATATCGTTGGTATCGCTTGATGCGATAAGGCAAATGCGTATATCGAAAATCGAAGTCATAAAAAGCGCCGCTATATATGTATGTAGGCCCATTGTTCTCTTATGATTGCCCTTCAGCCGTCCGTCTCCTATTTGTCATTAATTATTATGTCAGAGAGCGAGAGAGAGGGAGAGAGAGAGAGTTGTGCACAGGTGAGCACATTAGCATTGTCCATTTATTGTATTAGATGCCAACCAGAGTTACGTACACACCATACATACGTAACCCATTGGGGGGCGCCACCTGTCTGCAGCTAGACGAAGCTAGAAAGCTACCACTACAGTTAGTTAATTAGTTTTGCATTTAATTGGAATTGGTGTAGATTTACATTTAGTGATAACAACAAACGCCATGTAATAGATACAATCAAAGTATAAAAGTTTTAATTGTTTACAAAAAAAAAAAAAAATACAGACGAATTGATAACCTCCTTCTTTTTTGAAGTCGGTTAAAAAGGAAGTTTTTTAGTTGATTTGATTCCTTTTGAAGCGTATTTATATCAAAGTTTTAGCTATTTTCTCCATTTCGTCAGACTTTTGAGCTAGCTAAACACTAGCGTAACGGTTCCGGAGTCTTAATTCAAATTTGTGTTGGTTGGGCAAAGTGAAAAAACATAGACAGAAGACACTTGCTGGGTGCCGTTGCCAAAAGGAAGCTGACAAGTTGTTGCAACCATAAAAGGAGAAGCAGCAGCAGCAGTAGAAGGTCCCGCCAAGCATTCCAAATCGATTACGACTATATATTGTAAGATCAAAAGCAGAAGAGCTCTCTCTACCGCCATCTCCTTTTAGCTATGTATTTATTAATAAAACTCCAACTGACAGTCGAAAGAGAGATCGTCGTTGGGCAAACAGAAACATAAACAGTTGGTGGTGCAAAGTGTTGACAATACACGCGGACAGATATTCAAGTCCCACTGTGCAATGACCTTCGACCTGCTGTCCTGCAATCATCGTTAATGATCGCAATGTCCTTGTGCGCCTCGTCGCCTCGCACAAAATTTTGACAAATCAATTTGTGAGCTAACAGCATGCACTCTCTCTCCCGCTCAGTCTCCGAGTCAGTGGGATGCACTGCAAGGACGATGACAAGAAACTGCATGTGTCTTTACATATATTTCTAGCCAAAACACACAGGCACACACACACAGACATATCACAACTGAGAACAGCAGATAGACAGTAAGTAGTTGGTAGTCGGTCTGTTGGTCAGTTGGTAAGTAAGTATTGACAGCGACAAACCAAAATGTTTGCCAATAACACATTGATTATGCTGAGCTAATGAATTGTCAAGGGAAGTTAGCTAAACAAATTAAAGTAAATTTTCACAAGATTTGGAATTTTAAAATCTCTATAAAGCTGCCGAATAATATTTTTCCAGCGCTTTTGGCAACAAATCACACTAAGAGATACTCTGAACCCATGCCGCAGATCTGTAACAAAAAAGTCGACTTGGAACTTGAACAAAACTTTCGAATACATCATAACTCTCTTAATTTTAATCCGATTTTCAATTAAAATACCCCAAAAGTCTTGGTTTGAACTCTTATTTAATTCTGCATTTAAATCTAAAAACACGATTTTTTCTTGATTTTCATCCCAAACACTTTTTACTAAAAATCTATCTAAGAACATGTCGAAACTTTCAATTGCCATAACTTAGTTAGCTTTTGCCAGATTTTCAAAAGAAATACCTTTTAAGTCTTGTATTGAAGACTAGAATATTACTGCATTATAATCTAGAAACTTGATTTTTACAAGTTTTCATTGTAATTATGATAAAAAAAATCTATTTGGGAGTTTGACAAATCTCCCGGATGGTATAACTTGGTAAATTTTTACCCGATTTTCAAATGTAATACATAAAAAGTCTTGTTTTACGCTTCTTAATAATACTGCATTTAAATTATGAAACTTGATTTTTATGAGATTTTCTATCAAACTGTTGTGCCCAGAAATCGATTTAGGAGTTGGATAGAACTTCCGATCGCCATAACTTCGTCATTATTAGCCCGATTTTTAAAAAAATTACATCAAAATTCTTGTTTTACCCTCTTAATGAATACTGATTTTAAATCTGGAAACTTTATTTTTTACTCGATTTTCAAGTCAAAAATTTTGCGAGAAAAAAATCAACTTGGGAGTTAGACGAAACTTCCGGATGGCATAACTTTGTCAATTTTCAGCCGATTTTAAGGTTCCATACTTTAAAAGCCCTGGATCAAACCCTATTACTCAAAACAGTTTTTTGGTTAAAGATACTTCCTTCTATCTGTTACATACTTTGGCACAAAAGCTTTTTACCCTTTTTTATTAGCCCATTTAAAACTACACATCCAAAAAATTCATTCAATTTGTAAACCTTTTGCGCGTCGTTTGTGTTTGTGTGTGTTTGTGTCTGTGTGTACACATTATCCGCGATTATCCTTGACTTACAGACTTTTGCTTAAATGTTGAACAGAGGAGTAGTTTCAGTGTGTTGTGCTGCAGTTGCAAACACCTCATTAGCAAGGATTATCGGCCCTTGTTGCTTGCAACACAAACTTCTACCTGACTTTGACTCTCGGCTCGGCTCTGCTCTGCTCTGTTTCCTGCACCTCTTAGCCTGGCTGAAAGCTAAGCCTTTCCTAACACTCACCTAACTCTTGCCTGTTTTGCCCAACCAAAAAAGGGGTTTGTGTCCTGGCTGCGCGCATGCGCAGAAGAATGGACAGCAAATAAAACTTTATGGTCGCATCGTAAACTGACACGAAAAGGCAGACTCTGTATGTGTGTATGGGTGTGTGTGTGTGCGCCTTGCATTGCATTTACTGCTTCCTGGCAAGCAAAGGATTATTTCCGAACTGTCTAATCCTTGGTCCCTGGTTTGTTTATACACTGCCAAATCCTTTCACCCAGCCATTCGTCCTCTTGGAAATTTATTCGCACACACATACTAATATTTGGGACAATCCCGAGTCATTTGGTTTGGAATGCATAGACCATGTCGCCATAGCTTTGTAAATATTTTGAGGTTTTGCGCTTCTTATGTTCAGGGAAACGCCTGATAATTGTACGCGGCTCAAGATTGATATGAATATGGAGCCATAAATGTAGACAAGATTGCAACAGGTGCTCGACTCCAAACTTGACGATCATATTTATTTATTTATTTGTTTATTGTCAACAAATATCAGTCGACATAAAATTAAAATTAAATCAAATTAAAAAATAGAGCTTAAGCTACAAAAATGTTTAAGAATAATGAACAAAATTTAAATTTAAATCAGGAAGCAAACTGAAATGAAATGAAAAAGTCTAAAAAATTAAAATATTCTGGGGAATTCAACAAAAATTTAATGATCCAACATTTGTTGCAAGGATTGGGAAAACCCAGAAAAACCCAATCAGATCATAATAAAAATAATGTAAGTACAACCAACAATGATAGAACTTAGATTGCGACATTCCGCGCACAAGAGTGGTCAACTACTGCGCAAGGCACCACTGACGTCACGGTTCGCGTGCTGCTTTTGGTTGAAAATAGAAAGCAACGCCATTTATAAAAGTTAGCAAAGCTTGTTACAGTGGAACCAATTTTATAAATTTGATAATATTTTTAAAATTAATTTAGCTTGTGAATTATCTCATTTAATTCACAGAAATTTTTATTTGATTCAAATAAAAGGAGCCAAAGTTATTGACTGTTTATAACATTTTAATGGAAGATATTCGTTTTAATATTTTTGTTTGTTGGTTTGCCTGCAGCCGACCACTGTGCACCTCATTTTTTTCTAACAGTGTTTTTTTTACAGGACTGTCGAAACTTACGAATTTCACACGTTTTGCATGTCAATTGTATGGCCGTTATTTAAATAAAAAAAACGTTTTATGGTGGCAACTCTTTTATAACGGGAAAACATACGCATGTCGCAATCTAAGTACAACAATACAAATAAACTTAGTTTGTAGCTCATCTCACTCTATCTCCCTCTCCCCTCTCTGCCTCTCCTTTGCGTTGTGGATATATTGTAAATTAGTATTTTCCTACCTTTTGATGTTCAACACATTGTCGGCTCATTAATCAAGTCGATGGTGCAGCGTCCGCCCCGTCGAGCTTCCAAAGATAGACTTGAAAAACCAACCAGGAGCAGAAAAAACTTCATTAGTCTAGAGATGAAGTGAGAGAGAGAGAGGGAACGAGTTCAAGTTTAAAGTTGGAGCTTGAGTCTCGTCGAATCTCGTTGGAGATTGGTTTGTAATTCTTTATCGCTACTGAAAATTAATGCGTAGTATTTTAGATTTGTAACATTTACAAAAACATATTTTCTGTACACACAAAAGCAGCTTTCTCGGCTACCGTACTTGTCTGTATGTATGTATGTTGGGTCACTGATGATCAAATTTTAATTAAAGTTTAAGTTTATTGAGTTTATTGCATTATTAGCTTGGCTGGAGATTATTTGTTGGCGGGGAAATCTGGGGTGCTATTAAATTGGCATTAGATAAGCTTCCAAAATTGGGTGATAACCCATAAAAGAAAAGAAGAGAAGGAAAAGAAAGAAGAAAACATTAAACATAAGTAGATACATATTGGGATGATTATCGCATAGATAGATTGTAAATATATAAAATAAAAAAAAATGAAAAAAAAAATAAAAATAAAAATGATGGGATGATGATGACGTTGTCCTGGTTCTTTAGTAGAATAAACAAACAACGTTCAACTGATGCCAATCTTAAGTTCTAAATGGAGTGTGCAAAAAATGTTGTATCTTTGAGTACCTGGAAAACAAAAGTCTTAAGTCGATTGTAAAGTCAATATTTACTTTTGAAGAAACTGGATTAAAATAATAGCTCAAAGAGATAGATATCTGGGAATTGAGTTGAGCTGTCTGCAACCTCTCGAGTAATGACTTCATTAACTAGGATGGAAACTCCTGTCCAAAGGATAACAATTTTTTTTTTTTTTAATTTTGAAGGTGTGAATTTGAGGTAAACTGTTTTTGGGCAATTTCAACAAATTCGATAGAATTGATGGGCAATTAACACCTTGGTTGGAGATTTTAACTATCCAATTTAATGTCAGTTTGGAGTTAGAGCTCGAGAGAGAGGTTTGGCATTGAGGGCCACTCGCATACACAGCAGGGTGGACCAAAAAAAACACAAATTTTTAGGCGTCCCGTTGAGTTTGTTGAAAACTCGGACGTCGGACGCTACTTAAAGGCCCTAATTTGGCAAACTGCGCTTTTGAGTTATTTCCCAAAAATAACTCCAGCTGTCAACAGAAGCGTGTCAAGGTCCTCCACTCCGTTGCTACTGAATGGAAAACAGCATGTTTTCTCTCAAAAATTCCCGGAGATGTGTTTTTGCATTACAATGTATTTTGTAGTTCCTCCGAGTGATTCCAAAGTTGAACATTTAAAAACGTTAAACTATTTTATGTTTATAATTTAATATATATTTATTCTTAAAGTTTATGCTGCTATGATCTTAAAATAAATTTTCATTATTATACAAAGACTCTCTAGGATTCTCTAGGGATGTGCGATCACTCTTAAAACAAAACGTATTGTTTCTAAATAATAAAGACATTATATTTCCTTAAATAATAAAGAGAAATTAAAGAAAACGTGATTAAAATTATTTCAAAATGTTATATACAAAAGTCCTTAAAAAATATTATTCATTTACAAATGTTAAACCAAGAATTAAAAAATGAAAAAATTTGAAAGATGGCAAAAACAAGATCTAGAAAAATTCTAGAAAAACTCAAAACATCAATCAAGGCAAATGTACACGTTTCTTTGGCGACATCTAGGTCAAATAGGTCCTGATCCTTCCCTCCCTCTCGCTCCCTCCTAGTACCAGGAGTGATAGAATGTCTGTGGCGGCATCGTGCCATAGTTCATCTTGGAGGGTGAGGAGAAGGCAGCCGCTGCAGCGGCGGCAGCATTGAAGTTTTGTGGCATGAAATGTGACGATGAGCTGGGAGGTGGAGGCGGAGGATAATGAGGAGTGGGAGGATACTGTGCATGATGATGTGGCACATGCGAATGGGAATGAGGATGCGTATGTGGATGCGTATGATGTGGATGTGGATGTGTGTTTGCAGTTGGATACGATGCATACTGAGCGGCGGCGGCAGATGTATGCTGATAGGGATGGAACATCTGGTGATGGGAGACAGCGGAGACAGCAGACGACATCTCCAAGGCGTTGCTCGTCGAACTGGTGGAGTTCAGTGAATCCTCCGGTGAGAGTGGTGCATTGGGACGCATGCCGCTGCCACTGCTGCTCCAGCTGCTATAGAGCTGTGCCTGAGCTGTGGTCTCCACCTTGAGCTCCTCCACCGAGACCGCGGACACTGGCTCCGGACCGGCAACAACGCCAAGACTATTGGGTGTCGGTGGCAGTTGACCAAAGCCCGTCGAGGAGATGGATTCATTGGGACTCTCATTACGTGGCATTGTCTGATGCGGCTCAGATTCAGTGCTGTAAATGGAGCTCAACTCAAAGTGCGTCTGCTCTGGGAGTAGGCTGTTGTTGTTGTTGACGGTGCTGGGCATGATGTAGCTGGCGGTGCTGGACACGGCAGGATTATAGAACTGATGATGATGCGGCGGCGGCGGCGGCGTTGAGGAGGCAGCTGGAGGAGGAGGAGCAACTGCAGCGACGGCGGCGGCATTGCTATAATAATCAAACTGATGCTGATAGACGGCAGCGGCGGCAGCGGCATGAGCATGTGCATCAATTCCGCTCGATGGCAAGGACATCATGCTGGAAACAGGTGTGCCACTGCCACTGCCACCTCCGGCGGCGCCACCACCAATTGTAACAGAAACCGTTGAGGAGTGTTGCTTGCGGAGCCGGGCACGACGATTGCTGAACCACACTTGGATCCGGGCCTCCGTGAGATTGGTGCGCTGAGCCAGCTCCTCGCGCGTAAAGATATCCGGATACTGGGTACGCTCAAAGGCACGCTCCAACTCCTCCAGCTGGGCAGCCGAGAAGGTGGTGCGGCAACGTCGTTGCTTCCTCTTCAGCGCTATGCCCGGTTCACTCTCGCAGTCGGAGAGCTCCTCCTCGTCGGAGGGTTTGTTGTGACCCCCCGTGCTGGAGCTGCAGCTGCTGCTGGAATTGGTCTTTGTGGTCTCATCAGCGGGTGCATCGCGTCCGCGCACCAGGCGCGATATAGCCGAGACGGATGGCACCATGCTCCGATCACAGAAACCCTCACGGATCAGTTTCTCACGGATCTCCCAGGAGAACATGCCCGGATTACTGCGCTTGTACTCCTCAATGCGATTCTCAATCTCGGGCGTTGCAATCCTTGGCTTCGAGCCACCAATCACACCCGGACGTATCGAACCCGTCTCCTGGTACCGGTTCAGTATCTTGGAAACGCATCCGTGCGAAACACGCAATTGCCGTGAGATCACACACGGACGTATGCCCTCCGCCGCCATATTGACAATCTTCAGACGTATACTATTTGGCAAGGGACGTCCATTGATGAACATGCCACCCAACTGATTGACCCGTCCCTGGCCGCTGTTCATATCTGGGAAGAGAGAAAAAATATGTTAGGATTTGTGGAACTTGTAGGAATATCTCAAATATATAAATAAATATCTAAGGCCAAAGGCAATTATTTACTCCTCAGGTAGTTGGGACGCGTGTCAGCGACCCAAGCTCTTAGTTTTCCCTGTGTGCCACTTGATTTATGACACGAACGAACAATTGACTTTCCCGGAACGGAAAGCAATGCCAAGGAAAGTCTCACGCGCGTCTTTTACGATCACTAATGTACCATTGGACCTTGGGCGCTAGTAGACTATGTAGTTCCGGATAGATGAGGTGTTCAGAAAGTTAAAAAAATTCTAATTTCTATTTTTAGGATTCCCAGTTAAATATTTCCAGATTCTTGCTTAAGTTCCGTTGGCGCTAGTAGACTATGTACTTCCGGATAGGTGTTCAGAAATTTTAAAAAAATTTTAGGCTTAAAGCAGAAGTTCTTTTTTAGAATGTTCAGAAAGTTAAAATAAATTCTAGGCTCAAAGCAGCATTTCTTTTTTAGGATTCCCAGTTTCTTATCAATGTTCTGAACTAAACAATTTCCTAATTCTACCCTAAGTTCTTTCTACATCTTAAGCTCCACTCAACATCGTCGACTCTTACCTTGCATTGCTGAATATCCATTGAAGAAGGGTCTGTGCATTGCGGCGGCAAATGCTGTAACGGTCATTATATTCACAGTTACACTTAAACTTGCAGCGTCAAATTTGCAAAAACACTTTTAACTAGCCGAATCCAATTCGCGATTTAAATTGTCACACATGCGGCTTATCGATAGACAATCGTATTAGTTACACTTCGATAAGACCGGAAACAAGAAGAAAATATTTTTTGAAGTAAGTTCCAAAAGTCACGACGACGACGATTTGCGGTATGTGTGTCTCGTTGCGCAGTCTGTGCCGTACTGACTTGAGCAGAACAGCGCTGTGCAAGATCGTTGGCTTTCTGTGAAGAAGTCGTCGTTGTCGTCGTTGACCGCAGACGTCGTCGTCGTCGTTAAGATGTCAGCCATTGCGGCAGGTAAATGCTATACCACGCGGACCAATCGCAGCACGCCGTCATTGCTTGCCAACTCACTCGCACTTGCGCTGATCATAGGCAAGAGTTTGGTTGTACATCGCCGCCGTTTAACGCCAGAGGGCGTTGTTAGCAGCTGACTAAAGACCAATGGCAGCGTTTTGACTCCCAACAACCTTGACTTGAGAGCTCCATTTCAATATTTTGGAGGCTAAAAGTCCTTGTCCCTTTGACCCAGTAAGGAGTACTTAAAGTACGCAGCTCACTAATCGAATTACACATTAAATGAACTGCATAATGCAATCGAGTATGCGTATTATATAGTTTTACAAGCGTAATATATCCTTTATTGCTAGCTCATTAGAGGCCAATAACTTATGGGCTAGATTCTGTTAGGAACTTTAAGTTGTGCTTCAGTTTTGAGCAACCTTTTCTGAGTGCAAGTTAGTTAACAAAATCTTTATAAGAACTTTTTTTTATTTTTATTTATTTTTTTTTTTTTTTTATTTATTTGTTTATTGTCAACTCATAGAAGTCGACATAAAATTAAAATTAAATTTTAAGCCAATTAAAAAAAAGAGCTTAAGCTACAAAAAATTTTAAGAATAATGAACAATATTTAAATTTAAATTAGTAAGCAAAATGAAATGAAATGAAATGAAAAAGTTTAAAAAATTAAAATATTCTGGGGAATTCAACAAAAATTTAATGATCCAACATTTGTTGCAAGGATTGGGATTTATGATTTTTGAGCTTTATCTTAACTTAACTTCTAATTTCCTTACTAGTTAAGTATACAAAATAGTTGGACTTATCCAAAACCCTATATAGCATATCCTTGTCACGCTCATGGTGTTATGGAAGTTGATGGTTATCCAACCCACAAGCGTGTAAGTTTGATTAATTATCAAATTTCACGCAACGCATGTTCACTGAAAGAAAGAAAAGAAAAAAAAAACAAAGCGCCGAAAAACAAAGACAGAACGAAAGAAAGCCAATAGAAAACCAGTGAAACAACGAGTTGATAAATAATAAAACGAGAGCGCCAAGAGCTGGAAATTAATGATGCCACAGCAGAAGGCAGTATAGGCAGAAGGTAAACGCCAGCGCGGAAATTGTAATAATGCAACTATGTATATAATACTACGGTATCAAAACTCTAAGGAGGTCGTGACGAATGCTAAAGAAGCGGAGCTACAAGGACAAACGGAGGCCGCAAATCCAACAATGTCGGGGTTTCTACTGCTCGGTATACGGCTGCCTGTTGGGTTTTTGGTTAAGCAAACCCAACGGGAGTACCAAAGCGAAACATTTGTCGCCTAGCTGGATACGGATCAGATCAGCAGCGATCAGCTATGACCTTGAACGCAACTGACCTTGAGAAAGTAATGCAAAATCCTCAAAAGTGATATAAAAAACTGGCGCTTGATATAACAGCTTATTAAAGAAAGTCAATCTGAATATCTGTTGATCCTCTTCGTTGATTTCTCAATTGACGTTAACAATGCACGCTGAAAAGGTAAATCATATAACGCTAATTTTGCGCTATCAACGTAACGTACAACACCGTAACGTTCCTCGTGAACCGTAGGAGGTAGCATCGATTTTCTACGAAATGGCAAACACAGGAACAGGAACACAAAGAGTGCTAAAAGACTTTTTATGATGCCCACCTACGGCGCTATGAATGAATATTAAGGCTACCTGCTCTAAAGGAATCATATATGACTTTAGCTTTAAGCTTTAGCCACGCCTTCTCAACAGCCGATCCATATGGTATCCAACTCCCCTACATGCACCTGTGTCTGTTGGTTGCATTGATAATTAACTTAGTCTTGCCTGCTCCACGCTTGTTTGCCACCAGATTCACAAAACACACATAACGCGCAATCATTGTAAAATATCTTTTCTTTTACACCAATCGATTCGTTTTGGCCAACATCGTAATGTTTTCTCTTAGCACACACACACAAGCACACACACGTGGTTGTTCACAAACGACCTTGATTGTAGTCCACACCGTTTTCCCAATGTCTTTATATCAGAAGTTTTTTGGAATACAACTTATCCTTCTAGCTGGCAATTTATTTTATTTTTATTTTTTTTATAACAAATATAATAAAATTAATTAACAAGAACTTATCCTCCTAGTTGGGTATTTTTTTTTTTTAACAAATATAATGAAATTTATTAACAAAAACTTATCCTCCTAGTTGGCTCTTTTTTATAACAAATATAATGAAATTTAATTTATGTTTTTCGGAATAAAACTTATCCTCCTAGTTGGCTATTTTTTTTTTTTTAGATAATATAATAAAATTTATTAACAAAAGATGGGTGAGCTGCTACCTTACATCGCAACTTAAACTAATCAGAAATTAAACAAAAAGTAAAAAATAATAATTTATGAGAGAACAAAACAATGAATAAAAGATAACTTATGAGAGGGAGGTTAAAGGGGTGATACATACTGGGGAGATCGTTTAAATTTAAGAGATTTTTATGTCAAAACCCAGTTTAGAAGGTCTTGAGGGTTAGCTGGGCTAGGATTGACTTCTTGGCTAATCCTTTTACAAAGTTTTGGTAAATACAAAACTCAATATGCAAAAGCAGTTGCTGCCCCCGTGCGGCAACCCACTGTGCCCGTTTCCAAGCAAATCGAGCGAGAGGCGATCGTAAAACTGAAATCCCCGCTAAAGCATACAAACAAATAGCCAACAAACAGCGCGATTAGAGGGAAAAGTCGAACAGCTTAGACGGCTTTTGCGAGCCGAGTTTGACTTTTTCAAATATTTGTGTGCACGGAAAAAGTGATTTGAGAAGAAGTATTTTGATCCGGTGATGGTGCTGCGGCTGAACACGATTATAGCGGCTAATCGCCAGTATAGTCCGATCTTTTATTGATCAACATTTGTCAAACGATTTGACATGGCCAAGAGATGAGTGTACGGCTGGCGCGTTTCAGGTAGCTGATAGCTCTGTGGCTTAACGCAAAAACCGCCCACTTTTTTTGAGCAAAAAAGGGGTCTTTCCCTCTGACACGATCAGCAGCTTTAACCCTTGCTTCCTCCTCCTCCTCACCTTTAGTTTGGCTAATTAAAGGCATTAGTTGTTTGTGGGTCACATGCATGGCATGCTTCCAGCGAACTTCATTGTCTGCAAAATTAACATATTTTGCATATTTCAATTGAAAGGTAAAGCAAGAGGAGTCCAATGTGAGTTGTGCCTGCCCACAAGCATTATAATCCTAGTGGTTTGGTCACAATACATTGCGAAAAAGTTCAGACAAGGTTCATGTCAATATGTTGGAAAATCTGTTAGTTATAACTAAATAATAAAAAACCTTAATATAAAAATGCCTGATTTTTAAATGAAATCATTTTTATTTTCATTTTAAAAATTACATATTAATAATTAATTTTAAAATAAAAACTTTTTATTTGAAAATTACTGATTTTAAATGACATATTTTTTATTTTCATTTCAAAAATCAGTCACCTTGTTTTAATATCGGAAAAATTTAGATTGTAAAATGGTTATTTTTCGATTTAAATCGTATTTAAAATTAATTCAAGGTAAATATTGCTTTATTTAAATATGAAAAATATTTGAATCAAAAATTCTTAGTTTTCAAATATAAAATGTTGGCTCCATAAATTAAAAATGTTATTTTTTGAAATTAAAATTTTACAATTAAAAATTATTTTTAAAACTACACTTTTCAAAATTATAAAAAAAACACATAAGTCAAAAATAATTGCCATACATTTTGAATCTAAGTGTAAATTATACGATTTTTCTGTGTGTACGTTGTGCAAAAACTTCAGCTGTACTAAAACGTAACAAATAACGTAATACAAAGTTCACTTTTATAATAATCCAATATCGATATCATTATGCCATTCGCGATGCATCTTCAAAACGCAGCCACACTGTCTGTTTTGATTAATGAATTAAGATTGAATAATATTATTTAAATTCGCATATATCCTATATACGAAGAGCGTGAATAATGGAAAATCGACGGCGCATAGATTGGTTGTGGATGTGAGAAAAACGCCACCTACTTTTGAAAGTTGATCTTTTCGGTGTACACAACAACAACATTCAATAGACGATGATGGATAGCTGTTGATCGATGTCCGATGTCCGATCAAGAGCAATAGCAATTACCAAATCGCATCCAACAGGTTGCTTGCTTGGAAGAAGATGTGGAACCTCTCTTGACGCAAAACAAATTAATCTTGTGTGTGTTTGCCATCACTTTCTTCTTCTTCTTCTTCTTGGGCCCTCTAAACGTGAACGACCTGAGGAGCCTTTAGCCTACAGATGTTTGATTTTGCTCTCTCTCTCTCTCTCTCTTGCTTTGTTGTTGCTGAAGTTGCAGCCTACCTTGCGCCTTCTGTTTAATGATCAATTTGTTTGGCCTCTGATCGTGCCGACAGCGTTTAGCAGTTGCCACTCGATTTTCAGCTCCACTCCAGGTCAGGCCTAATGAGTTTTGTAAAACGGTGGGTGTATGTGCCAGTGGCTCCTCTTCTCCCTCTCTCTCTCCCCCGTACTGTAACCCATTTGTTTTTTCTGTTTGTGCAAATGACGATTGTGCAAGTGTTGTACAAATTATTTTTGCCAGACAGCACGTCGTCATTTGTGTTTGGATTAAGTCTGGTCCAATGGGCAGTAGCGTAGCTAAGGGAAAGCCGTCTCAGAGCTTAAATCGTTCAATTAGTTAATTAAAATAGTTGCTTATGCTATGTCGCAATTGTGTTATCGAAAAGGACATCGATATTCAGTTAGTATGGTTCAACGAGTATGTAAAGGTAACAGAGATGTAAAAAGAACTGGCGAAAAAATTTTACTCGCCCATGAACAAATCTGACGAGAGGTCGTAGGTAGAGAAAAGACAGAACAGCTGCTTTTGTTTATACTTCTGTGCTGGCCGCCGCATTTGTTGTTTTGATTTTTTGCTGCTTACGTTTTGGTATACTTATTTGGCTGCATGTGAACACAAAACGTATCGCAGGTCAGGCACGTCTTTGTGTATATGCATAAATGTGTACCCAAAGGCTGGCTGTTGTAGCAGATATGTATGTATAAGCTGCACAACTAGAAATACCCATTGTCCCAATATGAAATTAATCGCATGGACATTTTTTCAGTATGCCAATCAAATAAAAGGGTTATAAATATATCATTTTGAACACGAAACAAGTTTATTTTTATTGTTGGTTATATATTAATATTTAGCCACTAATAATTAAATATATATAACCAACTAATTCCAAAACTATAAGAAAACGTATTTGAAGGGAATCATGCTAGGGTATTTCATTTTCAGGTGTGTTATTGTACAAAGTTACTGTGTAGTCTGTACCACCCAATTACCACAGGGTAGCTGAAGGCAACTGAAAAGAATAAATATCAAAAATCTCGGCAAACGAAGCCAGCACAAAATGAAACGCATCACACGCATACTAATACTTATGCATTTTTTACTGTCCCTGTCTTACAAAAGGCGGACAGCAAAGAGCAAGTGAAACAAAACAGCCGCATACATAAAATGACCAAGCTCAAGTTCTGCGACAGCACAACTACAATAGGCAAAGCTAACAAGACGCAGCAACTGCGCTATTTTCAAATACCCTTTCTGGCAATATTAGGTGGAAATCAATGAAACCACTTACATATAATTTAAATATAATACATAACTTATTTTGACTATTTTAATGCAAATACCCTTACTCTAGGATTAGTTAACAAACTTATAATAAAATGTCTTTATTATTCATACATGCCCTACCTAATTAATAAAAAACTTGCAGACTTTAATGCTGAAATTATATTCTAGTATCTTATGATTACCCATTTATTTACGCAAAGCTTATAAAAATTCTATACTACCCTCCCATGTAGTTAAGCAGCCAGTCGATTGAAGCAAAAGTGTAAAATTGCCAAACTCAAGCTAAGACGAGAGTTTGACAACAACACAAGAAGAAACGAACAGCAACATATTATTGCTGTCGCTTTCTTCGCACACGTTGCCATCAAAACAAAGTGAAAAAAATGATCGCCGTTGATTCTTTGTCACCAGCTGATTTTCAAAAAGGCGGCACATCATTTGAAAAGGCAGACGCCGCCAACTTAACTCGCTATGTTCCCCTGTTAGCGATGTTCTTTTTCTGTTAAAGTTGCTGTCTCTGGTTACCCCTCTGTTAGTATTGAATACTCTTTGGTATGGTTAATCGTATGCCAAATCGAGCTTACGTCATGTATCATTTTAATACGTTATGTTAACGTTCTGTTAAGTAGATTCAAAAGTGCAGCTGTTATAAAGCTCATCGTATACGCTACACGTAAAGGCTTAGTTTTTAGTCTAAACTCTTAAATTATTGTAAGATACCATTTACAAAAATCTGTAATTATAACAAAGATAGAAATAAATTGAAAAAATAAAATAAAGCTCATGCTTTTAAAAGTCAAACAATTATTTATATAACAATATGATAGCTGTAAAAGAAATTGATCGACTGACAAACAAAAAAGAAAAGAAATTACGCCCACAACATAAAACATAAAAAGCATGCCAAATTGAGAGGCACAAAAAACACACTTAATTTCCGCTTAATCACTCAGAACACGACCCAAATTTAATTGTGGTATATTGCATGTTGCAAGCTGCTGGCTGCGAACTGCCAGCCGCTGGAGCTGAAGCTGCAGCAGCAAAGATCAAGCCGGCGACAGACGCAAGGGCTCATTTGCATGCTGCTGCTGAGCGTTAAGCGCTTTGAAGGCGTGAATAAAACACTCACTAGGCGTTCTTGCTTCATTGCCCAATTCAGGGTAGCATGGGGGATGTTTAATGTCTGCAGTTTGTCTGCCATTTGGTTGATTTCAAAAGAAAAACTACAGCCATACCATATTTTCCTGGAAAAACTTGCAAGTGCTGTAATCGGTTTTGTTACGCCAACATATTTAACTTGCAAATATTCATAAGGATGTACAGTGGGGAGCAAAAGTGAGTACACGTTAAAGAAATTGACTTTCGTCGAAAAGAAAATTTTTAACATTTTGAAAATTGCTTAAAATGACTAAAAATAATAATTGTTGATGAGAAGAGAATAATTTTCATCAAAAATTTTAATTTATAGTCATTTTAAGCAATTTTCAAAAAAATAAAAAAAAAATACGAAAAGATTTTTTAACAATTTTTTTTTCAGTCATTATTAGAATTGTTTGAAGTAAATTTTTGCATCAACAAATTTTTTGCTTAAGCCAGGGAAAACAAGATTAAAAAATACAACTTTACAAGAATTAAAAACTTTCAATGGGTACTTAATGGGTTAAGAAAAGTATTGTATCATTAAAACGGAATTAAAGTAACCTATCCTACCTATAAATTTGTTTGTGTGATTAATTTTTTATTGTCGACGAAAGTCAATTTCTTTAACGTGTACTCACTTTTGCTCCCCACTGTATGGTAGAATGGTCTCTCATAGGCACACGCTACAATTTATTTTGAATGGTTCGGTCATATAAAACCACAATCATTGGCAATCGCGAGTAACAATCACCGATCTATTATGGCGTGATCAATACCGCTAACGGTCATAAAATCATCGCTGTACGCGATGTCGAAAAGTTAGAAAACCAAAGAAAAAAAAAAACAACATTTTACTGGCGATCAGTGACCGTGAAATCACAGGCATTCTTGACCAAATGATATATGGGTACGCAAAGTTTCCCAAAAACCAGGAAGAAGTGAAACGCCAGTGAGGAGTGAGATGTGCATTTTATGACGGTAGAGGATAGTATCCTACATCCCTGCACATGGTTCCGTTCTGTTCCTGAATACACTTCTTGTGAAAATTTGCGTGCGCTGCAGTCTTCAGCATTTCAGGTAAGTTTCTCTATTCACTTAGCGAAATAAACTATTTATGACTAAGTTCTGTCTTTCAAAATTGTTTCAAAAAACAGAGCAAGTTCTAGTTTTCAAACAAAAAAAATTTACATTGTTTTTAAGCGAAAGGGTTTTTACGTTTTTCGACTTTTGTTTTGACTTCTTGACTTGAACCGTTTAAGTTCTACGAAAAACATTTGGTTTGATTTTTCAGTTGACAAAGAAAAAAATTTTTATGAGCTTAGGGTGGACATAAGGCCTGGGGGAAAGCTCGAGAAACTGAGAAAAGGGAAATGTAACAGCTATTAACTAATAAGATAGCTTATTCATTAAACTATGATATATTTTCAGGTAGGCGCGTATTTTCATTGGAATTAAGCACCCTTAGAGATGACGCCCCAAAACTTACCACAAAGAGGCGTGTAGGCGTGGCGAATGAGAAGTGATAAATTCGTTTTGCTCTTTTGGTAAACGGTGCGGTTAAACCAGAAAATCGCTCGAAAACCAAACAACAACAACCAAACCATATGAGAACATGTTAAGGACAAAACGCGCAAAAACAACTCCAGAGGGTTTCTAGTCCAAGATGACCTTGACGACTCCCTACCGACGCCCATATGTACTTACGAGTTTTTGGGTGTATATCGTTCTGGTTTCAAAATTTGTCTCGCATCGTTGGTGCCAATACGCAGCTACAGCTACCCTCTGCCTATGCTGTTGGTCTATGTGCGGTTTAAGTTTTTGGTCGCAGTTTGGTCGCCGATCTTCATGTCTGCACAGCAAGGTGCATGACCTTAGTGTGTGTTTATCTATTTGGTGTTTCGCCAGAAACAACCATAAATATTTTGGGTGATTATTTTAGATAATCTTCACTTAATGTCCTTGGTTTGTTATGTTTTCATCACCTTTAGGCATCTTAATACACATATTTACTAGCTAGAACAGAAGAACGAAGTCAAAAAATTATTATTATTCATTTTTATTATTTTATATTTAGATTTATTGTCTTTTATTTCTTACTAAACTCAGCAAGTATCCTCATTGTTAATCTTTATCTCCCGCTCACGTTTGATTTTAATTGGAGCCGCCAATTATTCTCATCGATTAGGCAATTTATTTTATTTATTAAATACTAAATATCGATACCAACCACAAAAGGACAATATCGAACACATTTCTTCAATTAAATTCAACATATATTGATGTTTATTTACATTTGGCAACAAAAACTTTATTGATTTGTTCATAATTCATAAGAAAATTTATATTGAAAATAAATTATAAGTTTTATATGCAAAAAACACTATCTAGCCTGTGACTGCATAACTATCGATTGGAAAAACCATACACTTGACATGCGATAGCGCAATAAATAAAAGCGGCCCCCACACGTCACTTATCCATACACGCATACACGTACACACGCATTCTGTTTCATGTCAAAACAAGAGGTGTTACATCGTTTTTCCAGTAATTAAATCATTTACCTCATATAAATTCAACAGAATGTCGGAGCAAAAGCCAAACGGAGAAGCTGATGACTTGAACAATCTGCTCGACAGTAAGTATTAAAAGAAAGTGCATGGCGTATCGTGTTACCAGCTTATATAACACAAATCCTTTGGCAGATGCACTGCAAGATTTTGACAAGGCGCAGAGTGGAGCCAAGGCGGAAAAGGCAGCGGCAACGGACGGCGCAGAAGTCGCCACCGCAACCAATGAGGATCCCGATGCATTTTTCATGTAAGCACATTGCAATTTCGTTTGCTTTGTTCTTTAATTTATATTTTTCAATATCACTTGAACTTTGGAACTAAAGCGAACAGGCAAAGATTATGGCTGAAAGAATGAACACATTGTTTGGTGGCCCAGATACGCCCAGCGGCGATATACCACCAATGCCACAAGATCCCGATCAGATAATGGCCGGTTTCAAGAAAATGGCCGAAGCGGCCGCTCTTACGCTCAGCGGTGAAAACACTGCCAACGACGATGAGGTATCCAAGTATTCAGATAGCATTTCCCAGGCCCTCAAGGGACTGCAAGAAGGCACAGAGAATCTGGCTGCGCCCGCCTCTGAGAATGATATTGCCAGCATGTTTAGCTCCATGAACTTCGATGCTGTAAGTAATGCATGATTTGTTACATCCGTTTGATCATATTGTAACTAACAAAGTGAGCTCATTTCGATCGTACCGAAAAAATCGTAATCACACTGCGCTAACACAGTGGTTAGCCGATAGTCGATAGGTTTCGGTACCGAGTTGTTGGAACAGTGCTGCCAACTATCGATTACCAAAACAGGATAAATCGACCAAAAAAAATGGACATAAAAGGGATAAAAATAATTTGAAAAGGACAGAAAAAAAGGACAGAATATTACTTTATTTAAAGTTGTATATTTCGAATTATATACATGAATACTATAATAATTTTATGGCTTCGTCAATTATGCTATCATTTTCTCCGTTATTGGCCTCTTCTGTATAGGCAGAGCTTGTGCCAATCATTTTTAAAAATTTTTCGGGTATCTTATAGTTGTGGCAACATTGATTATGTCGGCGCAATCCGAATCTCAAATGTAAAAATGGATTATTAGTATTTATATTATAATTTAATATATAACAAGCCTTACCTTATGGATAAAATTGCGGTTAACGTTTCTGTTTGGAGAGAGTTCCGCAATTTCGTTTTTATAATGCTGACCTGGCTGAACACACGCTCCACCTCTGCGTTCGACCATGGCAGCGATAATAAATTAAGAGCAAATGTTGCTAGCTGGGAAAACGTCGTGTTTCCTGCAGAGTCCTTATATTTTGCCACTTCGGTCCAAAACAGAAGTGTGTTATCTATACACTCCCATTTAACCAAATGTATGTTTCCATATTGTGCCAGAATTTTTTCAATGTCGTCAGACTTAACATTGAAAAGTTCTAGCAGTTTGGAAATGGAAGATTTGTGTGCTTTTAAGCAGTTCTCGACGGAAAACATATCAATGTGTCTTAAAGTATTAAAATTTTCAGGCAATCTAAAATTAAAACGAATAAAAATAAAGGAAATGATGATAGTTTTATATTTAATAGCAAAAGTGGAAATTGCCTTACCTGCGCTTTAATTGATTTATGAGTTCAACAACAAACTGAGTGCAGCTAAAACGAATCACACTTTCATCGCTATCCTTGAGCTTATGATTCACTTCCTTTAATTTGCGCTCAAACTCATATCCAAGATACAAATCTCGTTCTATGTGAGCTGTGAAATCATCACATAGTATGTCGATTGTATTGTCTGGCGGAATCACTTTAGATTTTAATGATTTAATACCAAATAATAAATCACTAAGGAGCTTAGTCGGATTTGCTTCTTTGCTTTGAAAGCTTTTATTGATGCGCTGCATTTCTTCCAATATTGGCTTCAAAAATAAAAGATATAAATGGTTGACATCGTCGTTGTACAAATCCCGAAGTATTGCAGCTTTATGACATTTTTCTGTTAATGCTGCAGTATTGAAATGAAGCTTAAGCTCATCCCATTGCTCCAAGATTCGTTGAACTGCACTGTATATAGACAGCCACCTAGTGTCGCAAACTCGCGGAATCTTTAGTGGTGCCTTGAGTAATGTATAAAATAGCTAATTATTTTTTAAAACATAAATTTGGTAAGTAAACGAACACTGAGACAAACACGAACATTGAACAACATATTTTAGTTAGACATCACTTAGGTGGACAGTTTAGAATTTCTGGCGATTAAATGGTCTGTAATAAACACATACAATAATGTTAAAACATACATACACGTAAGACAAATATATGAATATAAAAATTGTCCAAGATTACCCTGTCATTATTTATACACTGGTATAATTGCTTATAAGCAATTTGTCTGCTGTAGCTCTTCGAAAACCAGGCATACGTCTCACTCACTATAAATTCTAGGGACTGTGGTAAGACCTGCTTACATGCCGCGTTTACCGCCAATTGCACGGAATGGCATACACATTTAATTAATATCAGCGAGGGGGCAAGTTTCTTCAGTTCCGTGTAAACACTTCGATTGATGCCAACCATGACACTTGCATTGTCAGTTCCAATGCCTATTAAATTGCATATTGGTAGCTTAAGACGAGTTAGCTCTGCACGCAAGCTATCTGTGATGGTTAAAGCGTCTCCACTTTCAATTTGTAACAACGACAAAAAAGTTGATACAATTTGTGATCGTTGAGCACTGTAATATATTATAGCAACACCTAAAATGTATAAGGTTATTATAAAATGAACTAGTATGTGAAATGATTTCGAAATTTACCTAGAAGTTTTGTGATGCTTATATCTGTAGATTCATCAATCAGAAGACTGAATTTTGCATCGCCTATGTCGGCTCGAAGATCTTCTTTGAAATGTGCAGCCAACACATTCTTGATTATTTGCGTACACTTTGTACGGTGCAACTTTACCGGTGCAGTAGTTTTGGCGCCAAAGTGGCTGTTGCACAATTCACTCAAATGGTCGATCGGTGAAATGGCAACATGTTGAGCAATAAACATAGCTAACGCCGCTTCCTGGTCAGCCGTTTCGACTTTTGGCAGTGGTTGAAACAGGAGCTTGTTCTGTTGGCTAAATGGCAATGCATTGCTTACGTGCTTTTTTGTCGCCATATGAGCACGAATCTGGTCAATTTTGGTATTAATACTGCATTTGCAATATTTACAGTAGGCTTTGCACTGGTCAGCAGTATCCTGGCACAGCCAATTTTTGAAGTCAGCATGGTTCAACCACGATATTCGAAACTTCTGTTTGTATAATTCCTTGGGCATTTTTCCTTGTGTTTTTTCCCGCTCTTGGCTCAAGTAAAAAGTGGATGGCATTCACTAAATAATAGCCGAATCGATTAATTTTATGTGTCACGGTGATAGCATTTACACAATCGATAGACAAATAAAACAAATTCAGGGCTGCTATTAGAGACGACCTTATTTGCATTCACTGTATTATTGGTAAAATTTTCTATATTCAAAAAAAGGACGTCAGTGTTCAAAAAAGGACAGATTTCCGGATAGGGGATGTTTGGTAATTTTTCCGGCTGACGCAATTTTAAAAAGGACAGATTTGTCCGGAAAAAGGCTGCTTTGGCAGCACTGTGTTGGAAATGAGCTCACCTTGTTAGTTACACTAAGGGTTTGATTATTAAATATATATTTTTTTTTCAGGGCGGTGAAGCTGATGGCAACACTTTCCTGCCATTTATGGAAGGCATGATGCAGAGCCTGCTCTCGGCTGAGATTTTACTGCCTAGCATTAAGGAGCTGCTTGAAAAGTATCCCAAATATCTGGAGGAGAATGATTCAAAGCTGTCTGCTGAGGATAAGGAGAGGTAAATGTAGTTGTTTTAACATCAGAAATTTGAGCTGACCACACCCAGTTGGAGAACAAATGTTTACCAACGTGACGTGACTCATATACAAACAAACTGTGTAAACATTAAACTCGACTTTCAGATACCAAAAGCAGATGGAGCTCTACAAGGTTATTGAGGCTCATTTGCTGACGGAAAAGGCTGATGATACGCCCACGGTGAAACGCGAGAAGTTCCGTTTGGTTTTGGATGATATGCGTAAGCTGCAGGATTATGGACAACCACCAGCAGAAATATTGGCAGAAACTGGTGGAGATTTGCCATTTGGTGATCCATCAGCAGCCGTGGGCGGACCTCAGTGTCCCACAATGTAATGTTATCGTTCCTCATGGAGTGCCAATGGCGTCGGAGTGTCGCTCGCACGCCTAACTGTTGAATGTTGCACATTTAGCACTAAGATCAATGATTTAATCGAAACATCGAAAACGTGATGGTTTTTTTCTGGTGGAGAATTAGTTTGTTTTTTATTTTCACTTAACTTTTTATTTATATACTATTTCACAAGCGAAATACAATATATTCATATTTCAAATCAAAAATAAAAGTTTTTAATCTAAAGGAAGAAGCGACGTCTGGACTCCATGTCATGTCGCTTATTGCTGATGATCCATGAGTAATCGCCCGTCTTGCTGTCAAAGGTGCCCTCCTGCAGGGAACGCAGCTTCAGTGTGAAACGTGGTCCCAATTCGCGTAACTTCACCCGTTTGCCCTCCTTGTTGAACTCGTAGCGATGATGCCGGAAGAATATATAATCACGTTGATTGTGAAATGTTGCAGCGCGTCTGCCACGAAACTCGGGATCATGATGAAATAGGGCGCCCAACATGCGACCCACGGTTAAGCCCAAGCGTGTTGTAAAGTTGGTTAGCACAACCTCCGGACGATGCTTGGTGATCTCCTTGTGATCCCGCTTTATATCTGTGGTCAACTTCACGTTCGATAGCTTAAAATGTGCTGTTGGTCCATTTGGCAAGTGGATAACGAGCAAACCGTTTGGCTGCCGCCGATCCTCATTAATGATGACCACATCGGTAAACTGTTCCCGCTCTGCGCTCTTACAGATCTTCTTCACCGACGCCTTGTTACGTATTTTCACCAGTGCATTGGGGAATATGCGTGAGAGTTCCAGGCCAAATTTGCGTGTCTTTGTCACTGGATTGTCGGCGAATGTAATGAGTACCTTGGGCTCATAGACGCGTTCGAAATATGTACTAAAATCATCGATTTCCAGCTCTTTTCGTAGCTCCTCGTTATCCGAGTCATTTAGATTGCTCACTTCGGTTTGATCTTTCTCACGCAGGCTTTCGATTGTGTGTCCGGGATTTGCCGGTAAGCCAGCCTTACGACGAGCGCGTCGCTCTGCCATCTTCTTCTTGTGTTTCTCTTTCTTCATTTTACGGAAAAGAGCCGTGCGCTGTTCCTTGTTTCTCATAAGACTGAGGGGATTCAACACAGGCAGACGCGTTTTCTTTTCTTCTTGATCATCATCATCATCATCGTCGTCATCATCCTCATCGTCTTCGTTGTCCCCGTCTTCATCTTCACCTTCTTCGTCAACATCTTCTGCGGTTTCATCATCCTGTTGCCTTTTTTTCCTTGGCTTTTTTATGTCCATTTCCATGTCACTGTCATCGCTGCTATCGGTGACTGGCTCTTGTGCTCCAGTTGCTGCCTCCTCCATTTCCTCTTCGGCAAAGCTTGAGTCACTATCAGAATCCTCTTCTTTTGGTGGAGGTGGTGCCTTACGTTTTATTTTACCCATATTTATTCAATTAATTAAAAAACAATTTGACACTGCACAAGAGCGGCACGTGTTTATGTTCTTCTTCTAGTCAAAACTGTCATTCACAAACGATACAATGTTGGTTGAATGTCAGTGTTTTTAAAGAATGGCAAACAGCTGTTTAATAGCGTGCTGTTAAATGGTAAACAAACGAAATGGAATTTCGTGTACTGGAATTATTTAGCGGCATTGGTGGCATGCATTATGCCTTTAAATGTAAGTACACATAACCATTCAGTACAAGCAGAAACATAATATTATTTTTTGATTTGCAGATGCGCAGCTACCAGGTGAAGTCGTCGCCGCATTGGATGTCAATACAGTGGCCAATGCAGTTTATGCACACAATTATGGAACTACCATAATAAAGACAAGAAACATTCAAAGTTTAACTGAGAAGGAGGTGAAAAAACTAAATGCCAACATGGTGCTTATGTCGCCGCCATGCCAACCGCACACCCGACAAGGTCTGCAACGTGACGTAGACGACAAGCGTTCCTGTGCTCTTTCTCATTTGTGTTCCCTGATACCGAAATGCGAAACGTTGGAATATGTATTAATGGAAAATGTCAAGGGATTTGAGGTATCGCAGGCGCGTAAACAGTTTATTGAAGCACTGGAAAACGCTGGTTTCCACTGGCGAGAATTTATTCTTACGCCCACCCAATTTAATGTGCCGAATACGAGACATCGCTACTATTGCATTGCTCGCAAGGGCAAAGATTTTAATTTCGTTGGCGGAAAAATCTGGGAGCATATGCCAGGAGCTGAAGCTGATCCCATACAGCATTTAACGAGTAAAATAGCCAGCATTATTGAGCCTGACGCTCCGCAAGAAACACTTGTTCCTGATGATGTGCTTACCAAACGAGTTCTCGTAATGGATATCATTCATCCAACTCAGAGCAGATCTATGTGTTTTACAAAGGGATATACACACTACACAGAAGGCACAGGATCAGCCTTCACACCACTTTCGGAAGAGCAATCCCATAGCATTTTTGAAGAAGTTAAAAAGATTGATGTAGATACTGGCACAAAGTCTGATGAGGAACAGGAGCGAAGGCTTGAACTGCTGCGACGAATTAAGCTGCGCTATTTTACACCAAGAGAAGTGTCGCGTCTTATGAGTTTTCCCGAGGATTTTACATTTCCCGCCGAGACAACAAATCGTCAAAAATACCGACTACTGGGCAACAGCATAAATGTTTGTGTTGTGGGTGAACTAATAAGATTACTAACATCATAAATAAAATGATTTTGTGTAAATAATAAAGGTTTGAAAATCGCGCTTAAGGAATTTTGTAAACGCTGCCTATCGATGGCAACAGAAAGTATTTTCGCAGCCCTGGGCAAGATCTATCGCAGTTATCTGCATACCATATCGACGTTCCGATAGCATTTACCCTCAGATCCAACTAATCACAAAACTTGGACAACCGAAAAAGAAAACAATAATAGATTTTTAGTAAATATTGTTATAATAAGCCGCTGTGGTCAAAATGATACCGAAAAAGATGCCAGTAAAGGATGCGCATATCGTAAAAATCGCCGTTGAACGCGAGAATCATATGGCCCAACTAATAAATCTTGATCAGAGACATCCGCTTGCAAGTAAGTGCATAAATTTATGATGATTTATTGTACACTAAAAAAAAAAAAGGGAAAATTATGTCGGTATTACATTAAAAAGAGAGTAATTGGAAAAACCAACCGATGAGTGTTGTTGCTTTAGCTATGTGGTTTGTTTGACACTCGAAAAATGCAGCGACAACGCCCTTTGTGTCTCTGTTTGTATTTGCTTGTCAGCGTCATCGCCCCCCCCCTCATTAAAATTCAAGAGCGCGACAGGAAGTCCAATGTAAAGAAGGATGGGCGAGAGAGTTATGCTGTTAATGAACTAGTATGAGCGAACTAAAGTAAATAGTTGAACAGAAAATATGGAAATGTAAAATAAGACACTGTAAAAAGGAAACTTAAAAAAATGAAAACTAAATTAATAATACTAATTGAAAAATTTAATTCACAGGTAAAATCCAGGAGATATGCAACAGTTGGTCCATTAGTGATCATCAGAATTATGCGCTACAATTCTGCGAGACGAATAACATGAAATATGTGACCGAAAAGAATCGTAATGAGATAAAAAATGGTTCCGTGTTGCGTCTACAGTATTCACCCTCGAAGACGGCCAGCGATGCGCTCGAAACATTGATCAATGGCACTGCCCTGGACAAAGCGCAACGGCTCAAGGAGCTGACAAAGCTAAGCATGGATCATACATTTGCGCTGGAGTTCATCAAAGAAAAGGGTCTGGACATACTGATCAAAATGATCGAGGATATCAACCAAAAGGATGAGGAAATACTCAAGTATAGCTTGGCTAGCTTTGTCGAGCTTATGGAGCATGGAACCGTATCGTGGGAGGTGCCGGAAAACTCTTTTGTTGCACGCAATATCGAAATCGTTCGCAATTTTCAAAAGTATCCCACCAAATGTGGCGAGAGTGCTCTGTCCAATCTGGAGAACATTGTGCAGAGCAGCAGCAAGTATGTGCTTGTCGCAGAGGAAATTAAATTGCAGGATATCCTGAGACTGCTGCAGGAGGTCAACTCCCCAGTGATGCGTCAAAATGCCATTGCGCTGCTCAATGCACTCTTCATGAAGGCCGATGAGGCCAGGAAACGCGCCATTGCGCATACCATTAGTGCGAAACAATATCGTCTGGCCTTGATTGGTAATGGATTGAGCACTGAGATGACCCATCAGCTGTACGTGCTGCAGACCCTAACGCTGGGTCTGCTCGAGAAGCGTATGCGCATGAAGATGAATGCACAGGATCAGGATGCGCACGAGAAGATTAAGGAGCTGCGTCGCATTGCCTTTGATGATTATGCTGGAACGCTTAGCTTGAATGATGACATTCGACGTGGTGGTGGCGGCGGTGGTGGCTCCGGCGGTGGCAGTGTCAATTTCTCCCAATACTACAAGAAACTGGGCTTCAAATGCGACATCAATCCGGCTCAGGACTTTATTGAAACGCCACCAGGTAAGTGTGCCCTTAAATTATTCATTGCCTTATCGAATTAAACCAAATCCTTACAGGCATCTTGGCACTGGACTGCATGGTATACTTTGCTCGCACATATACGCAACAGTACACGAAGATTGTGCACGAAAACTCATGCCGTGCGGATGAACATGAATGCCCCTTTGGACGCACCTCCATTGAGTTGGTAAAGTTGCTGTGTGACATCTTGCGGATTGGAGAGCCACCCGCAGAGCAATCGGGTGACTTTCAGCCCATGTTCTTTACGCACGATCAACCGTTTGAGGAGTTCTTTTGCATTTGCGTCATCACGCTGAATCGCACATGGAAGGATATGCGTGCTACAGCCGAGGATTTCCAGAAGGTGTTCAGTGTGGTGCGAGAGCAAATACAGCGCACTTTAAAACTGCGTCCCGAAAACTTGGAGGATTTTCGCAGCAAGATTGCATTGCTGACGTATCAGCAGATAACAACACTGCGTCAACAGGAGCGCACCTCCAAGGAGGAATGCGATTCGACGGCTTCTGCCATTGTGAAGCTTAAAGAGAAAATATCACCACAAATTGTGGAGCTGATCAAGCAGCAACGTCTGTCCTTTTTAGTAGAGGGTGAAAATTAATCTTTGTTAATCTGTAGAACTTTTCTAATGCTTCCCTTTTTAGGCACACGTTTCTCCAAATATTTACGCGGCACACGTACCAAGGATAAGTTCTGGTATGCCCGACTGTCGCCCAATCACAAGGTTATACACTATGGCGATTGCGATGAGAAGAATATTCCAACACTGGAAGAACTGCCGAAGAAGTTGCCCATCATTGACATTAAGCAGCTGTTGGAGGGCAAAGAGTGTCCGCACATGAAAGAGACGCGTACACGTAAATCTGCCGTAAATCTAGCATTTTCCATAACATTCGAGAGCAATGATCACTCGACGTTGGACTTTGTGGCGCCGGATGAGAGTCTCTTTAATTACTGGACAGATGGCATCAATGCGCTGCTTGGACAGGAAATGTGTAGCAAACAAAAGAAGGAGGACTTTGATACGTTGCTCTCCATGGAAATCAAGTTGCGCCTGCTTGATACGGAGGGTGTGGACATTAGCAAAGATCCGCCGCCCATTCCCGAAGATCCCGAAAACTATGATTTTTGTTTCGAAAGCTAAACAGCGTCTCAGTATTTTTGTACTTTCAAAAACATCCCACACATCTCCAAAATACATGCCAAAGTGTAACCAATATATATAGGCAATCTGATTAATTAGTATTAGCTGTGCAATTTTTTAAAACAAGTGAACAAATGGAGCAGTTCATCGCTGCCATTAGCCATTTAATTAATTATATTAGCATTATAATTTTTTTAATATTAATACGAGATTCATAAAATACAACATTTTATACAATAACAATTTTTGTACAAAATAACTTAAATAACAAGAAAAGCGTATTCATTTTGTTAAGCTAGTTTATAATAAGTTCTTAAAGCTTTTTAATCCTGGCAATATCTGATAAGATTAAGAGATAAATGTTAGCCTCATCTTGTATGTTAAGCAAAAAGCCTGGAGCAAAATCAAAGCATAGTCTCGATGCCGCCTTATAGCGGCGACTATCGCTATTATCCACGCACGGGCACCTTGCGCCGGCGAGCATTAGCGCGCTCCTAGCTTCTCAATCATATGTTATCCTCGAGCAGCAGATCGGTGTCATCGCCACGATCTGGCAAACAGACAAAGAACTCCAGCAGATTCAGTATTGGTCCGCGCGAAAAAGGATTCTGATAGCGACCACGTTTGTCCCTTAAATATGGATAACGCTTGTAATTGAACATCTCATTGGTGGTGAGATTCATGCAGGCATGAAGGATCTGCAAACGAAAGGATAAAAATATTGGTTAGCAATTGGTCAGTATATATTCTTATGATTCCTTACCGAAGTGCATGTAAGTATCCAACCGAGACCACAAAAAACAACTGCCTCAATGAGTCCCAAGACATAGAGCATTGTGAATCCCTCGATCATGACGCAGAAGCAAGCAAAGTAGATGGTAAACGAACAATTGACGGCAACGGAGAGGACGAAAAGGAAGAACCACATGCGATTGCGCAGCCCAACACAATTATAGATAAACGGACAATGATGATCAAAGTAGGATACACAACGATTACAGACGCGACAATGCTTGGCACGCAGTGGACGCAGGCAGCGACAGCTGTGGCACAGCCGGGTGAGCATCACATTCCGCTTCTTGAGCTTATCAAAGTATGGGATCTGCTTGATGGCGCGGTAATAGGCATCCGAGCTTAATGGTATATACCCAGGATCACGACGATTGGCAATGGCCCAGCTGACCCACATGACCACATTCCAATAGATGAAGCAATAATGCGAACGACGTAAGATATTCCAGGTGATGGGTATGGCCCGTATCATATACATGGGATAGCCCCAGAGCAGCACCGAGAACAGAAAGAGGAACAAGGGTCCCTTGGAGTCACCGGCGCCACCAAAGAGCCAACCCCAGCTCTCCGACACCGAGGGGATCCAGCGCGACTTCTTCTTCACCTCTCCGTATAGGAGACGCACAACATCCTGATGCTGATGAGCCTGGGCCAACATAATGGGTGTCTTGCCATTCTTATCACGCGGTTCCAGATCCAACTGGGATTTCTCACACAGCAGACGCACACAATTGATGTTGCCGGAGAGACAGGCCAGATGCAGCGGGGTGGAGCCAAAGTTATCCGTCTTTTGCAGCTCAACGCCCGAATACATGAGTAGACGCATCAAATCTCCATGGCCCTTGTATGCCGCCCAGTGCAGGGCCGTGTCGCCATTGATATCCGTTAGATTGTTCAGTGCACCCATGCCCAGAAGATAGGCAGCTGTTGCAGTGCGTCCATACATGCAGGCCAGATGTAGGGGCGTGAGACCCTTGAAATCCGCTGCGTTTACGGCAACACCCGCCTGGAGCAGCACCTGAACCACAGAGGCGTGACCCTTGCGGCAGGCCCAGTGTATGGGACGAGGTCCCTGGGTGCCCAGGCACGGCAGATCAATGGGTGCAGTGCGTTCGATTAAATACCGCATTAACTGCACATTTCCATTCAAAGCAATCCAATGGGCTGGCGTGTAACCATGTCGATCCCTTGCCGACAAGCATTCCAGGCCAAATTTCTCTACGAGATTCTCCACTTCGCTGACCTCACCATTCTTGATTATGTCAAAGATATCATCTAGATTAACAGTGGCACCATCCAAGCCCTCGAACAACAACATATTGCTGTCGTGGTCACTTCCACCACCATTGTTGGCCACACTATTGCCTCCAGGCGGAGAGTGGGGACGATGATGATCGATGTCGATATCGATGTCAGCATGGGCGTGACCATCTTCTTCCATGTTGCATGATGAAGAGGCTGTAAGGGGCAGCGCCCAAACACTACGCGCTGCCCCCGGACTGGGGTGTACCTTGCTGGACGCCACGTTGTAGAAATCAAATTCTACGCCAAGACGATCCGCTGTGCCACCTGATAGCGGTGGTTGGTGGTGCAACGGATTTTCCAGTAGATGTGCAATTTTGTTGGTTTTTAAAATCGTTATAAACGATGATATGTAAACACAATAAACACTACCACTGTAATTATGTCAGCAGGTTGAAAATCAATATTTAATTCGAATGTAGGACATTCGAACTCGAATTCGCGCCAATTAAGAAATCAGCTGCGAGTCACAATCCTTTCGATAACATTTCGATATAACAATGCATTGCTGCAGACCCCTTGCCATTTCCCCTCTCTATGTTAAACCCGTTGCCGGCTCTTGGTTATTTAAACATTGCGAGTAGTAAAAACACCAAATTAGCTATTGGACCTTTTACTTGTTTTTTAAGTCATTCATTTAAAACAAATCACATCTCTAAAATTAGAATAGTTTTTTATTCGAAGCTCAAACAAAACATAAAGAAGCATTTTTCCATTACTGTTAATAACATTTCAACAACATTGTATGTTAACAGCGCAGGAAAGAAGCAGAAAACTGCAAGAAGAATAACAACGTGCAGTCGGAATGGGTGACAACGTGGTGACGGAATTAATTAATTTGGATTTGAATAAGCAGAAGGCATGTTAAAAACCTCTAAACTTCATTCATCTGTATAAGAACATAAACGTTATTAAGTTATGCTTAAAGTGCTGCCAATCGTTGGTGCATTAAGAGGCAACAACGTCAAAACTTTGCACAATTTTCGAGTTCTGTCGCTGGCCAAAAATCAACAGCCGTTTATACAATCGCAACAACAAAAACAACGCAGTCGGTGCTACGCAACTTTGGTTGGTGTTCCCGCTTGCAATTGTGTTTATCTTTTAACTGTTTTATTGCCACATCATATTTACCTGTGCATATGTACGCGTGCGTGTGTGTGTCTACATATATTAAGTGCCTAAATGAATCACAGCCACCGGCTACTGTGACGTCACTAACTTAAACACCAATTACAACTCCTCTCTCTTCTTTTTCTGATTTAATGTAACTGTTTTATTGCATCAGCTTTGTGGAAAATAGATAAAAGCAAAGAGTAAATTAGGACCAACGAAATTTCTGTATTTGTGTCACAACTGTTTAAACAACAACAACACATAAGTATACACCAAAAAATCATTAAATATAATTGCTTTTTAACCATGTACTTTGCTTACGTAGCTCGAAAAGATTGATACAGTTAACAGTTAGTTATTGATTTTTTGTTTTGTTTGCATTCCAGGCTTCCAAGATGAAGAAGGAGAAAAAGGAGAAGCCCGCGGGTGCTGGCGGTGACAACCGCAAAGGTAGTTATACAAGTTTACCTGCTTCACATTTTGTTAACTATAATATTTTGCAGAGCTCAATCCCTGGCCACAATATATCGAGGAGCGTAATGTGCTCTGGGAGAAATGCAAGGCCGAATATCTAGCTGAATTGGCGGCCAAGCCACGTACACCCATCAAGGTGACCCTGCCCGATGGCAAGCAGGTGGATGCAACTGCCTGGGAGACGACACCCTATGATGTGGCAAGTGGCATTAGCAAGGGTCTGGCCGATAACACCGTTATATCCAAGGTGAACGGCGAGGTCTGGGATTTGGATCGTGTCTTGGAAGGCGATTGTAGTCTACAGCTGCTCAAGTTCGATGATCCAGAGGCGCAAGCCGTGTTCTGGCACAGCTCAGCTCATATTATGGGTGAGGCCATGGAGCGCATTTATGGCGGACATCTATGCTATGGTCCTCCGATCGAAAGTGGCTTCTACTACGACATGCATCTGGATGGCGAGGGCGTAAGTAGTCCGGAATCAACGCAAAGCGATTTTATTGTAAACATATCTGGTTTAGATCTCTACGAATGATTATGGCACAATGGAGACGCTGGTCAAGCAGATAGTCAAGGAGAAGCAAAACTTTGAGCGTCTGGAGATGAAGAAATCCGATTTGCTGGAGATGTTCAAGTACAATGAGTTTAAGGTGCGCATCCTTAACGAGAAGGTGACCACAGATCGCACCACGGTCTACAAATGCGGCTCACTCATCGATCTCTGTCGTGGTCCGCACGTGCGTCACACTGGCAAGGTGAAGGCGTTGAAGATCACCAAGAATTCATCGACATATTGGGAGGGCAAAGCCGATGCAGAGTCCTTACAGCGTGTCTATGGCATCTCATTCCCTGATCCCAAGCAGCTTAAGGAGTGGGAGAAACTCCAAGAAGAAGCAGCCAAACGTGATCATCGCAAGATTGGACGTGAACAGGAGCTTTTCTTCTTCCACGAGCTATCGCCGGGTTCGTGCTTCTTTCAGCCACGCGGCGCACACATCTACAACACGCTGATGAACTTGATTCGTGGCGAGTATAGGAAACGTGGCTTCCAGGAGGTCATCTCGCCCAACATCTACAATGCCAAACTCTGGATGACCTCCGGCCATTGGCAGCATTATGCTGATAATATGTTCTCCTTTGAGGCGGAGAAGGAGAAGTTCGCATTGAAGCCCATGAATTGCCCTGGTCACTGTCTGATCTTTGATAATCGCAATCGATCCTGGCGCGAGCTGCCCCTGCGCATGGCCGACTTTGGTGTGCTGCATCGCAATGAGCTCTCGGGTGCATTGACGGGACTGACACGCGTGCGCCGCTTCCAGCAGGATGATGCGCACATCTTCTGTGCCCCCGAACAGATCAAGAGCGAAATGAAGGGTTGTTTGGACTTTTTGCGTCATGTGTACACCATCTTTGGCTTCTCGTTCCAGCTGGTGTTGTCCACGCGGCCAGAGAAGTACTTGGGAGAGCTGGAGCAGTGGAATGCGGCTGAGAAGGCATTGGCCGAATCTCTCGATGAGTTCGGCATGCCCTGGAAAGAGAATCCCGGCGATGGTGCTTTCTATGGTCCCAAAATTGATATTACAATTATGGATGCACTGAAGCGTCCATTCCAATGCGCAACCATACAGCTGGACTTCCAGTTGCCCATACGCTTCAATCTCAACTATATTGCCGATGATGGCGAAAAGAAGCGCCCCGTTATCATACATCGCGCCATCCTTGGTTCCGTGGAGCGCATGATTGCCATTCTCACCGAGAACTATGCCGGCAAATGGCCATTCTGGCTATCACCACGCCAAGTCATGGTCGTACCCGTTGGCCCCGCCTATGACGAGTATGCCAAGTCGGTTCAAGATCAGCTCCATGCCGCTGGCTTTATGAGCGAATCCGATTGCGATGCCGGCGACACCATGAACAAGAAAATCCGTAATGCACAGCTCGCGCAGTTCAATTTCATTCTGGTGGTGGGCGACAAGGAGCGCTCCTCAAATACGGTGAATGTGCGCACCCGGGACAACAAGGTGCATGGCGAAGTGACTGTGGCCGAACTGATTACCAAACTGCAAAAGATACGCGATGAGTTTATCACAAATGAGGATAACTTTTAAGCTCGGCGGACTCCTCTTAAGCTATACTCAAAATGTAACCTATATTTATACAAAACATACATTTATTCAAAGTTTTTATAATTAGCTTTTGGAAAGCAAAACTAACGGCATTTGTTTTCAGTTGTATTTACGCTTTACACTCATGGAAATCCTTAAATAAATATGAAAGCCAATGTTATCCATGCATCGAGGCTCTAGTAAAACGATCTCTTGTGTGTAGCAGCATCCGTTTTTTTTCTTTCGATTTCCTGTTTCACTTCCTAGTAGAGATGGGATCGGGAAAGAAATTGCTTCCCATCCCGTTCCGAAATCAAATTCGCTTTTCCTATCCCGAATGTTCCGAAAAATTTTGTATCTATCCCACGGGTCCCGACATTTTCCCGAAATTTTATTTTTCTAATAAGTGTGTATACATACTTTTTTTAAATATAATCTTTTAATTTAAATTTTTGTTTAAAAAAAATAATCTCAAAAATTTTTCCAATTAATCGAGTTCTGTCTTCTTTTTAAAATCGTTCCATCCCGCCCGATCCCTAAAATTTTTTCGGGACCCGCGGGACTCCCGAAAATCCCGATCCCGACGCCCATATCTAGTAACTACTATCAGTTCCTTTTACTGGGTATATTATGGCACATCATGCTTATCCATTTTTTTGTAAAAACCATTTCGATAAGATATAATTATGACTGGAGCAATGAGTCATTTTGTAATGAATAAAAAAAAATTTAAGTGGATTTTTAGGTTTTTAGTTTTTTTAATTTATTGCTAATACTTATTATGTTTAGTTTCATAATTTGATTTATTAAAAATTGCGTTTCGTATTTCAATTTTGTAAGCTTTTGCTTGTTGCGTAAAAAATGCACAAAGTTTTCTCTCTCTCTTTCTCTCTAATTCTCTCTGTCGCTAATCGAAGCAAAAATTGTTAATATGTTTTTTACTGCCTGTTTCATAAAAATACATATTTATTTATATATATATATATATTTACTCATAAGATGTCAAGTTCTGCGCCAACCAACTGCAATTGCTGTGTGCCTCTAAAGAAACAAGGAACAAATCCAAATGCTGCAAACAAAACCAAAAAATGGGAACTGAAAATCGCATATGATCTCGGAGAGGTTGTTTGAACACAAGCTGGCTCAGTGGTATCATCAGGAGCATATAAAGGCAACCAGCACACACAATGTTTTTGGAATGTTGTTGTTGTTGTTTGCGTTAAGTGTTCATTTTTGTGATATTTTTTTTAGATGTAAGTACAAGTTATGAGAGAGTTGGGGAAAAGCAAGGTTCACTCGTGCCGGATACAAAGTTGGCTTAACTTATGGAATCTTCAGTTATCGTCGAAAAGTTTTCATGTGAACCTCGCTTAACTATTTAGCTTGAAGATTAGGATTAGGCGCATACTTAATATTGCAATGCATTTTGTTTAACGTAGTACATATATATATTATTTAGCCGATTTGCGTTAAATTAGTTGTTTGTTTGTTTTTTTTAGTCTATTTATGTTTGTTTTGCTATCATTTCGTTTTATCATATAAATAAACTTAAACATAAGAATTGTGTTTGTATGTGTGTGCATCTCATGTTTATCTTGCATCTGTTTCAAGACCGCTCGCAGCCCACATACGTACAACCGGTGTATGTGTGTGTGTGTGTGTGTGTCGAGGTCGTAGCGGAGGAGGTTGTGAAATAGAAGAGGGAAGGGAGGATTGGATGGGAGGTTTGCCGAGGGGATTGCCGAATTTTAGCAGGCACAGCCACCTTCGGGATCCTTTGTCTCATTGGGTGAGTCCTTAAGCACAACCTCTTGCATATCCTCCGAGGGTTTGTTCTCCGTTGAATCCATGCCGGGCAGCGCCGCGGCGACACGCCTAAACAATTGTTTCACATTGTAGCCGGCCTTGGCGCTGGTCTCGATGAACATCACATTTAGCTCTTTCGCCTTGCGTTCGCCCTCCTCGGTGGACACTTGCCGTTTATCGGACAGATCCGTTTTGTTGCCGACAAGCATGATGATGACATCACTGCCTCGCTCCGTGCGCACGTCATCGATCCACTTGGACGTCTGATGGAATGAGTTTGTGTTCGTGATGTCGTAGACGACAACAGCAACGGTGGAGTCGCGTATGTACGAGGGTATCAGTGAACGGAAACGCTCCTGACCGGCCGTATCCCACAATTGTAGACGCACTGTCCGATCCTCCAGGTACATTGTCTTTGATAGAAAATCAATACCAATTGTCGCCTGATAGGTGTTGTCGAAGCTGTCATACATGAACCGTGTAATCAGCGACGTTTTCCCCACACTCTGTTCGCCCAGGAACACCAGCTTGAATTTCCGCAACGGATTGCCAAAGTCGCCGGATGACATGTTTTGTGATTTGATTTTCTTAGCGTTTCTCAACTCTTGTACGTGTCGTGTCGACTTTTTTTCTTAATTGTGGGTTTGCTGACCTCTCCTCTCTCTCTCGTCGCTCTTACGCACTCTCTCCACCTTTTGTTTTGCTATTGGGGCGTGATACTTTTGCGGCTTCTACTGCACACGTTGCACTTTATTTCGTTTCTTTAAATAGTTCCACACACTTTTTAATGTGATAGTTTGCGCTACCGCTAAGTCGCACTATTAACGTAGTAGTATTAACAAAATTTTCATGGAAAAAGTCAGCCACCAAGTCGATCTGAGTCAGTTGTGTAGGTAGGCTATCGATATATATTATCTATATCGATAATGAACATCCAGTTGGCAAAATAATACCAACGTTGTGTGCGGCATCAAAATACTGATTTAAATACTGCTTAATATTGTGCAACTGTCACCAAATTTCAAACAAACGTTTTGTAGTTGTTGCAAAGCTTTCGACCTGCTTTATCTCTTAATGAAAATATTAAATTATTGTTAAGAATTCACTTATGATATGCACCTTATCAGTATACTTACAAATATGTGTTTCCAAGAAGCTACTTGAGACCCATACACAGACAGATAGTTGTTGTTTACATATTATTACTTATTCTAAAAATCTCTTCTTAGATAGTTGCCACATTGTTATGGCTATAATTAATCTGACCACCCTTCCAATTAAAGCAAACGCTTATCTTAAATGTGTTAGGCGTAAATTGAAATTTCTTATCACATTTCGACACAGAGGTGTGCAAAAAAATGTCGTATCTCGTTTTAATTTAAACGGCACTCGATAAAGGGAAATGTAAACAGTTCTCCGAAAGCCACAAAGATGAACGGTCATCATCTATATCTGCTCGCGTGCCTTTCCCTCCTAGGCTTCTGTGGGGTATCTGCGGCGCTCGTAAGATCAGCACCTGAGGAAATTGGACCCCATGGACGTGTTGTGGGCGGTGCCACAGCATCGGTTAATGCTGCACCCTATGCGGTATCCATGCAATACAAGGGCACCCATTATTGTGCTGCCAGCATCATTAATGCCAACTGGCTGGTGACGGCCGCCCACTGTCTGACCAATCGTGCCCAGGTCCTTGCAAGTATCCTGGTGGCTGGTAGCAATGCTGTGGCCGGTACTGCATCTACGACGCAAAAGCGTAGCATTACCTATTTTGTCATTAATGATCTGTATACGGGTGGAACTGTGCCCTATGACATTGGTTTGGTTTATACACCAACGGCGTTTACTTGGACCGCTGCTGTGTCGGCTGTCAGTCTGCCCAAATCGGGTGTAGTACCCACCGGTACTGCTAATTTGTATGGCTGGGGAAGTACCTCAACAACGAATACGGCCAAATATCCGAGCGTACTTCAAGTGGCTGCCAATGTGCCTATCATCAGCTTGAGTTCATGTGAGACGGCGCTGGGCAGCAAGGGATCAGATGTGCATAGCACAAACTTGTGTACGGGTCCTCTTACGGGCGGTGTAAGCATCTGTACTTCGGACTCTGGCGGTCCTTTGGTGCAGGGCAACGTTCTTATTGGCATCGTATCTTGGGGAAAATTACCATGTGGACAGGCCAATTCGCCATCGGTTTACGTGCAGGTGTCCTCGTTTACATCGTGGATTGCTACCAACCAGAAAGTTCAATAACGTATTTTTGTTTTTTTCTTAATAACCAAATAAATACTAGCAAATATTAGTTCAGTATTTTAAGCTATTGGTATCTTTGTGAGCTTTTTTGAATGATGGTCACGCTTAAAAGTGCATTGTAAAGCTATCGATATTATTAATAGAGCCATTGTCTTGCATTACTATCGTGTGTGTGGGGCGACAAAAAAGAAAAGAATTCCAGAAATTACAGTTCCAAGCATTTAATAAAAACATTTAGTAAGTGTGCCACAATGGAAGTCGAAACACCGACAACTGAACACAACAACAGAGAGTTTGCCGATGTCGATATTAATAATGGTTCAGCGTCTGGTGCATCCGACGATGAGGAGGAGGAGGAGGTGCCAGCGCCGGGCACTGTAACGTTGGAACATGATAGTGATTTATTTGTATCGGCAATGTCTCCAAGTGAAGTGCATGTAAGTTCCGCAAGAGGTATTTTTATTACTTTATTGTTAAATTAGCTTTAATAGTGCGTTGCAAATGGGCGGCGTTCGCTTTTGTTCGCTCGAACATTATCTTTTACTGTTGCTTTGTTTGATGTGTGACAACGTCACAATGCTGCTGCCGCCCCCTCGCATTCGCCATTGCTATTTGAATCCCGTTTGTTGATTAGGCAAATTATCACATTGCATATGTTTATGTTTTTGTTGGTATTTTATTGCAGCGTCGCATTTCCGCCAGCAATCTAGAGGAGGTTCTGACAGACGATGGGGATTATTTTATACAAATTGTTGTATCAGATCCCCAAAAGGTTGGCGATGGCATGAGCTCGTATTTGGCATACAAGTGAGTCATGGAAAAATCTTATCTCTAAATTCCCTTAACCATTACGACGCCTTTTGTTTTTTCTAGGGTGACAACAAAAACAAACATTCCAAAATTTAAGCGTACTGAGTTCAGCACTTTGCGACGATTCAGCGACTTTCTGGGTATACATGATCTGTTGGTTAACAAGTACTTGCGAATGGGAAGGATTGTGCCACCGGCACCGTCAAAGAATATAATTGGCAGCACCAAGGTTAAGATGAGTCCACAGCAATCGGAGCCAGGAACACCAATAAATCAGGAATGGATCGAGATAAGACGTGCGGCACTGGAGCGTTATGTGCATCGCACCGCACAACATCCGGTGCTGCGTGTGGATTTGGACTTTATAAATTTCTTGGAAAGTGATCAGGAATTGCCACGTGCCGTTAATACGTCCGCTCTCAGCGGTGCTGGCGTTATTCGTCTGTTCAACAAAGTAGGCGAGACTGTTAACAAGATAACGTACAAAATGGATGAGAATGATCCGTGGTTCGATGACAAGATAACCGAAGTAGAAAACTTGGATGCTAATCTGCAGAAGCTTTCGTCGGCCTTAAAATCTCTAACATCCTCGCGTCGAGAGCTGTCGGTTTTAACGGGCCTAGTGGCCAAATCGGCTGCAATGTTGAGTACCTGTGAGGAGCACACTGGACTGTCCCGGGCACTGTCCAATCTAGCTGACGTGGAGGAAAAGATTGAGCTCCTACGATCCGAGCAGGCCAATTCGGACTTCTATATTCTGGCCGAGTTTGTCAAGGACTATTTGGGGCTGTTCAGTGCCATTAAGTGCATTTTTCATGAGCGTGTCAAGGCGTTTCAGAATTGGCAATACGCCCAAATGCAGCTATCAAAGCGGCGTGAGAATCGCGGTCGCTTCGAGCTGGCCAATCGTGCTGACAAACTAGATCAGGCACAACAAGAGGTTGAAGAGGTTGGAACAACAATCTTATACAATTATATTATTGTATGTTAATTTTTTTTTTTCTTGCTTTTTAACAGTGGCAGGGCAAGGTGCAACGTTGTCAGCAACAATTCGATGATATTTCTTCGGAGATAAAGCGTGAAATGGAACGCTTTGAGCTAACCAGAGTGAAAGACTTCAAAGCCAACATCATCAAGTACATCGAAGTTCAAATGGCGCATCAGCAACAGGTACAAATTTATTTTGTTTTCATTATTATTATTATTATTATTATTATTATTATTATTATTAACCTTTCCTTACAGATCATTAGCTACTGGGAAGCCTTTGCACCATTTGCCCGAGAAATCGTTTAACTTGAATACAAATCGCCAGATGCATTTCCAAGAAACTGTTCAAATAACAGCTTAAGCGGCATAGTGCTACTGATTATTAAATCTATATAATGTGCGTGTGTTAATTTTTGCGGGACCAATGATGTCATCAACAGGCGCTAATCTTGAAATGAAGCCGCTGTCGCTGCTGTTGGATATTTGCTAACGCTTTAAATTCCTCTTAATAATTCATACCCCTAAATGGTATTGATTAATCTTGCAGAAAAAGTTGAACTTTTATTATACATGCATTTGAACACACACACATACACTTGCATATACGTATATACATATTTTTATTCTTACACAGTAATTATTATTATTATATTATTATTGCAAATGTTGCTTTTATTTTTGTAAATGTATACAAAAACCACAATGTTTATTATAGACTTTTGGTGTAGTCTACATGTCGCAGAGCGCGAAATTATTCTCATTCTATATTCGGTATTATCTAAACAAAAACAAAACAGAAAATAACTTCAATGAAGCCAGTTATTAAATGAAAGTGCATGAAACAAACTAAAAAAAAATGTAATTCACTAGTGATTGAATTGGGAAATGATAATTCCTCAATTGTTGTTGGTATATATTTATTCATAATCCCTTTTGTAACATGACAAAACAGCATAGATGAATAAATTTGTAAATATGTATGTACTATGAAAGATGAATAATTAATATCTGTGTGAAGCAGCATGAGACTCAATTTATTTAAATGTTAACGATATCGAGCTTATCGATAACATAGAAACCGATAGAATCCAAGGTGACTGCGCTAACTGTGAATGGTAAAATGTAGCTTGCAATGTGAATGGTGAAATTATTAATACGAATATTGTATAGTCATTGCGTCTAGGGCTTTCTCGAACCTTGGGGCCGTTCTTGATTTACAATAAAAGCGGTCTCAAAACATCAATAGCATTTATTTGGTCACAAACAACGAAGGTGTAAGTGCACAACATGGAGTTCCCACACTTGGGTCAACACTGCAACGAAGCAACATGCAACAGATTGGGTGAGTTCTATCAGCTACAGCTCTCAGGGTCACTTAATTTAATTAATACAAACAAAACTGTTTCGTTAGATTTCCTGCCCGTTAAATGTGATTCATGCGACAAGGTGTTCTGTGGCACGCACTTCAACTATGAACGCCACAATTGCCCAGCCGCTCACCGTAAAGATTTTCAAGTGCCTATCTGTCCGCTGTGCGGAGAACCAGTGCCAACTGCTCCAGGCGTTGAACCGGATCTAACCGTGAGTCAGCACATTGATAAGCAATGTAAGTCGGACAGTAAAAAAATCTACACAAATCGCTGCCATGCCAAAGGCTGTAAACGAAAAGAGCTGATCCCCGTTCAGTGCTCGCAATGCAAATTGAATTTCTGTCTACGTCATCGTCACACCAGCGATCATGACTGCCAACCCCCCGCCACAACAACCACCACTACTTCAACCTCATCATCACAAGGCGTCTTTAAGATATTTTCTGATACCCGCGCAAAGGCCGCACAGGCGGCCGAGAAGCGTCTTCAATCAAATCCAAGACGAGTTCCGACACCAGCAACTGCTGCCGTTGCGACACGTAGCCATGTTCAAAATGTACAAGGAAATATGGTATGTCTATATGAAATGAAACACTTTAAACAAGTCGCTAAAGCTTTATTCACTTTTTTCCATCAGACAGAGGACGAGGCACTGGCGCGTGCTTTGGCCCTTTCTATCATGGAAGAGGATAATGCTGCAGCTGATAATAATCGTCGCACAACAACCACAACAAATGCGCAGCGTACAACGACTGTTGGAGGTCAACAAGCAAATAGCAAGGATAAATGTTCGCTCTCCTAAAGCTCGAATGCCGTACCAAAAAACCAATTCGTCATTATTGTTGTAACTATGAATGTTGGTAATTTATATATGTATGTATTTGTTTTGACTTCGTCACATTCTCTTGCATGCTTAAGGCTGCTTAGCAAAAATAATTTAACTGATAGCTCTACTTGGGAAGAATAAACTGTAATATAGTACATGTTGAATTGCTTAGATTTATAAATACATTGATTTGCAGGGAGGATTACAAATGGGACTAACATATATATTGCATACTACTCTGGGTTTATTTGTGTTGATTGTTGTCCTAAAATTACATCTTGTGAATCTGAAACTGGGCTCAACTTCTCCACGGTTGATGTGGCTGTCGCCTGATCGCTTTGTGATTCCTTGACCATACTGTCCGCTTCGCTTATTGCCTGCTCGGTTTCAGGCTCTTCGACGACAACAGCTTGTGTGTGCTCCGCCTTGTTGGATACGGTACTATATTTTCGAGCAGACGTTGCGCCATCCACTGACGATGAAGTGCTTATTTTGCGAGCTGCAGCTGCAAAACTGGCAACGCCTTCTGCGGCCAAGATGCTGGCACTTGAAAGCAGAATGGAAACTTGTTCGGCAGATGGACAACTCGTAATGATCATATCATCGGCTGAATAACCATTTGTGGTTAACAACTGCTCCAGCTTAACAAAGGATTGGATGATGTTGTTCTGTGCAGAAGAAATATGGTTTAATAAGTTTCACTTAAAAGTGAGGCAAACAACTTACGCGTATGGGCCTAAAGATGATGAACTCTGTATCACGATTGCTTAAATAGAGCTGCATGGCGCGCTGCAAGACCGCTAGCTTAGCCTTGATCAGACGCTGTGTCTCTTGTATAATGCTGCTTATTTGTTGTGGACTTGCCCAGCTGCTTTGTCTCAATACATAATTAACCTTTCCAGCTGGCGAAGCTGGCGTCGTCGCTTTACTTGTATCATGAGCTAATAGCGCTTGTGCTTTGTCGAGGAATGTGACGAGCGGTCCGGCCAGCATGTGTACGGCATCTTTGATGTACTGCTCGCAAACTGTCTTTAGTTGACGATCGACTTCCTTGCGCGAGTCCAGCAAATGTTCCTTGATCTGGGGCGTGCCCTCGAGCAGGAATTCGAGTAGTGCATTATTACTGCCCATGGAGAAGAGCTGTTTGCGTTTCTGTAACAGACCAAAGGCTGCCGTCTTCACCTTGCTAAAGTCCAGCGAGGTCTCCTTTATTGTGAAATCCACACGGAATGGTGCAATCTGTTCGCGCAGTATCAGTAAATGTTTAACTTCAAAGAGTTCGCCATCAATGGGTGTCTTGGCGGCAGAGATCTTTATCGCTGCCTGCGAAACACTCTGGATGCATAGCTTCAGAGCCTCCTGGGATAAGCCCTGAAATATGGGCAGATCCACGCAGCGATACAAACGCGAAAGGCAAACCAATGTCCGTCGCACCGTTGGATACCACATGCCATGCAGATCGGCAGGGGAATCTAATCAACATTAAGATTAATAAGTCTCCTTGGGTACGATATTAAAACATACTCATCTGTTTGACTCTGTAAGCTGTATCCACGCTCTCCGCTTCACTTGACATCACTGAAGCACGCGAATCCGAGCGTCGCATCTGGACAGGCTCTTGCAGCGATAGCGCAATGCTCTGTCAATATATAAAGTATGAAAATATGAATAAAAAAAAAAAATTACATTAGCGGCATTACCTCCATCATTTCTAGTTTCTCTGGATAGGCCAAATCGCCAGTTGATGGATTATAGTTTTGTATATCGGATTGCAGATACAAATGTGCACGGAATACCAAACGCTCCTGAACATCTTGTAGCAGCTGATGAGCTATGGTTGCAAAGGCTTCCAGTCCACTTGCTGTAATAAATTATTTAAATATAAAAACTTGCATTTTAAATCTGAAAAGTGATGTAAACCTACGATTTTGTTGCACATGCTCCTCAAGCATTTCGATGCGTAATATCGAGCAGATCTCGGCCAGAGTTTCCAAGTGATTGATGTGTATGATGAACGGTCGCATGGTGTCATAAAGTATGGTACACAGGCCCTCTAAATAAACACTGAAAAATGGAGTTTTATTATATTTGTTGGGGAATTCAATTTTCCAGGGACCGTAACGCTTATTTTTATAGAAAAAATTAAGAAATAAGAATTATTTTTTGAATTTATTTAAAAAAAAAATTATTTTAAATTATTAAAATTAATTTATATGATAAAAATTAAAAATAATTATTATAATAATGATGTATAATAATTTTTTTAATTTTTATCATATAAATTCAAAATTTTCGAAAATAATTTATATGATAAAAATTAAAAAAATTATTATACATCATAATTATAATTATTTTTAATTTTGTCAATAAATTAATTTAAATAATTAAAAATTGTTTTATAAAAAAATTGCTAATACATATTATCCTGTTTTTGAATTTGCCGTAAATAAATAACATATATTTACTTCCCCTCAATTTTTTTAAACTCATAACTATTATTTGCGGTCCCTGGAATTTTCAAAGAAACTTACGTCAAATGCGCTGCTCCTGTGCTAAAGAATTGATAATACAAACGCTGCTCATCCTGACACACATGCACCAAGAATGCGCATGCACTACGCGTCAGCGAACAATGATCACCCTTGTGAGCATTCTTGACATTATTTATGGACTGATTAACAGCGGTTGACATGACACTTGCACGCTGTGCCAAATAATGTTGCTGCAGTTCCGTCATCAGTTGGCCATATTCGTTGCTGCTGCTATTATCCAGACGTGATTCAATAAGCTGTGCAACGCGTTTCACTTTGGCCGCCGATGTTTGATATTTGCCATAGTACAAGGCAAATGCGGCATCTGGGGCTTGCAATGAACTATCGCCCGTGGCGCTATTGCGAGGATGCAGTGTTGCTTCTGTGGCTTGATTGATGATATTCACAATGTAGTTGCGCACTAAGCTCGTGGCTTTAGACAAACACTGCTTGTACTTGACATTGTAGGCAGCTGCATCTTTAAAGTTCGGATGTTCTGCCAGATAGTTTAAGCACTCGTCAATTTTGTTTAAGCATTCACGGAATGCTTCGCTGGCAACGGACAGAGTTGGACTCTGTAGTCGCTGATTTAAGAGCTCAACTTGACTGAAGTAGTGCAGACGTTGTTGTATCTCGTTGCTTAGCTCTTGGAGCTTTTGCTGCTCATCAATTAGCTGCTCACTGGCTGTGTTGAGAGCACTGGTCTTCTGGGAGACAAACTCATATTCGGCGCTAAGCGCACCCAGACGTTCCATGGCCACTGAGATTTGCGTGAGCATATGGGCACATTCTGCTTTGCGTTGTTCCAGCTGCTGCAGATACTTGTGGTAGTTGGTATCGCCACGTTGCTCAATCTCTGTATTGACATTCACAAACCACAACAGAAAATCGTTTGTATTTTGCAAACCGTTCGCAGGCAGCTGAATATCCGCAACTGTCTCATTGCTGTTTTCAGCGGGCTTAACAACCTTAGAAGGCGATGGCGGCACCTTTAACTGTGGACAAATGAAGAGAGTTTGTTTGGATTGCGTGTCAATTGGGATTCAGTGTTGACTTACCGTTGTTTCGTCGTCGTGCCATAGATTTGTCAGTACTTCCAGATGTTCTTCTTGCTGAGCGCTTAGCGCTGCTAGTGGATCTGTTTTGGATTCCCATTGCATTAAGCGATTACGAATTTTACGCAAATTTTCATTTTCGCTTTGCGCGCTGGCGACGTCATCCATTTTCCTGTTAAATCCAATGCTGAGCCCAAAAAAACAGCTGTTCGGCTGCGTTCGTTTATTGATCAGCTGTGTGTGTGTGTACACACTGTCGATAGCAAAATTTAATGTGTGCACACACTGGTCAACTATCGAAACTTTGTTGCTGTTGCATTTTGTAGGCGTTGTTCGCATATTATTAATTTTTTTTGGTCGAAATGGCCCCGCAACCGGTGGTAACGGGCTTGTCGCCCAAGGAGGGTCCACCCGGTACACGCGTCATCATACGTGGCGAGTTCCTGGGCACCCGTGTGCAAGACCTCATCGGTATTAAAAACGTTTGTCATCATCAATCCAATTTTTTTAGGCATTGTTTTTCTTGCTTTTCAGGTCTTAAAATCTGTGGCTCTGACTGCCTGTTGTCTGCCGAGTGGAAGTCACCAAACAAGATCATAGCACGCACTGGCCCAGCCAAAGGTAAAGGCGATATTATAGTGACCACAATAAGTGGAGGTGTTGGCACATCCACAGTACAGTTTCGTGCATACCATGAGACCATTGGTCCCCTCAAGGAGTCGGCTGTATGGATTGAGGAGTCGCCATCACAAAACTTTGCCTGGGGTCGACGCACGCTTACCCAATCGGGGCTCACCCAGGAAGATCCTCTGGGTCTATCCATCGAGGGCAACGAGCAGAAAATCCCTGAAGATTTACGTGATTTGTTTCCCGATGCTTGTGGTGATTTGTCGCAGGAGAATTTCTCACCCGCCTGGTTCATGCTCGAAAACCACTTGGCAACTTCATTTGAGGACCTTAAAGCCGGTCTGGCCTATTTGAAGCGTAAAGTAGAAAGCCAAAAGGAGGGACAACTCTCGTTCCTAAAATCGAATGCTGGCTCCGTCATTGATCAACTGGACACGTTGATGAACATTCGTGATAAGCTACAGGAGGATGTCAAGCTGCATGGCAACGAACCCTTTAACATTCTTGAGCAGTCCATTGAAAGTAAGTGTAAGGTGTATTTACACTAGTTGACAAACAAGTCAACATTGACATCAATTCAGTCAACCCTAGTGTAAACAACTGTCAACCTGGTCAACTGTTGCGTTGCCAATAGATTGACAACACGAAAAACAACAGTTGACGCTCTGAATATAAACCAAGTCTAAACACTTTGCGTCAATAGTTGATGTCACAATTGACGCGTTGACAACACAAAATCAAATTGACTTCATGTTCATTCATTTGCTTTGTGTTGACCAACGATATTCAACGATATTTCAATATCGAAAGTAGATTCGGTTCGGTTGCGGGCGATACTTATTCAACTTTATTCGGGAAGCTTACTAATCATTTTCTCTTCACTTTTCAGACTCCATTAGTGAATCGCAAAAGATCTTTACGGATGTGCTGGTGCGCAAAGAGAAAGCGGACTCCACACGCTCAGTGCTCTTTGCCCTGTCACGTCACAAGTTTCTCTTTTGTCTGCCCAATACAGTGGATCGACGTGCCAAGGCGGGCGAATACGATATTGTGGTCAATGATTATTCGCGTGCCAAGAATCTGTTTGGCAAGACAGAGCTAGCCATCTTCCGGCAAGTACTAGAGGAAGTGGATCAGCGCATTTTACTAATTCGACGCCAGCTGCACGAGAAGGTGGTCAAGATGCCCCAGAGTGTTGAGCAGCAAAAGAAGTTGATTAAGGCGCTGACCAGCCTGGAGCTGCAACAGAGTGGCACATCAATTGGCGATCGCTTGAGGAATACAGATCCCGCCTGGGATGCCATTGAAGCGCGTGCCAAGTACTTGGAGGCCACCTTCCGTCAGACCTTCGAGCAGCACGCCAACAAAGATGCTGGCGGCACACAGGAAAAATCGAAAAGTCGTGATCCCAATCAGGCGCCCAGCCGTGTCAACTTCTGCGAGGAGCTCTGCGACATTGCTGCCTCCCAGTTGCCCGATCTGTGGCGTCTCGGTCAACTCTATTTCACGGGTGAACTACGTGGTCCCCATGATCCTAAGCCTGGGGATTTCAAGCGTATGGTTCTCAATGCCATTGAAAAGTTTTGTGTCTATTTGCGTCTCGCCATCCTTATTGCTGCGGATCAGCGTGCTTTGCGGCAGACCAGTGGACTGGCCTGGCCCATTGGCTCCTCGTCGGCAACGCATCATTTTTTGCCCTGGATACCGCAATGTTTGCGTTATACGCGGATTGCCTATGCCACATTGATTGGACTCGATTTGCCATCGGAGGCATTGGACATAATACAGAAGCTCATTGATGAGGTGCGTCTGTTTTGTTTTTCGATCATCTTCAAACGCGCCACAGATCGTTGCAAGAAGCTGGGCGCGCAGGAGACTTGGGAGATGACGGTGGAAGATTATCCGGGTGCTACGCTGTTGCCGGCAGCGCTGGAATCCCTGCTTACCGAAACCCTAGATGAGGTGCAAACGGTGTGCATGCAGCCGGAAGTGCGTGAGGGTAATCTCCTCGAGCCGCATTCGGATGGACAGCGCGAGGTGACGCAACGCCTGCAGGAACTCCTATCCGCTTTTAGCGGCGTCATTGCCGAGCTCGCCTATCCCGCCCATGACGATGAGACGACGCCCACACATCACAATGTGTCGCAACTTCTGGGCTTTCCCAATGCCCAGCAACCGGAGTCGGTGTCCGGCGTTGGCGGTGTTGGCAGCGGCGCCTCTGTCAGCTGGGAACAGCGCATGCTCTGCTGCTTGGCCAACTATGCGTATTGCAACAAAAGCTTCTTCTCGCACATTGGCGGCATTTTCGTGCGCTATGGCTATCCGCTGCCCACGCTGGCTATTGAAACTGCACGCTACAATGTCAATCAGTTGTTCACCAATCTGCTGGAGGAGTATGTGGAGCACAAGGGTGATCCGCTGGTGGGCACCATTGAGCCATCCATGTATCTGGGCCGCTTTCAATGGGATAACGAAATGGAAATTGGATTGGGTCAGCTGCGTCCGTATGCCCACGAGTGTTGCGACAATCTTGTTGGTGTTTACTCCGAAATCTACAGCATATCGCCATCGCTGCTGCGTCCCATTCTCGAGTCTATCGTGCAAACCATTTCCGAGGAGCTTGCTCGCCTCATGAGCTGCGTTCAACGCTTCAGCTATACGGGCGCAATTCAGGCTCATGTCGATATACGACTCCTGCGCGATGCCCTCGAGAACTATGCCAATGAGACGGCCAAGTGAGTTTGATTCTATAATTTGATTGGGTTTTACTCATACCTGTTAAGTAGTGATTACTAATTGTAGTCATTAGTAGTTTAATTATTTTAGTTGAAAAGTTGAACTACGTTTTTTACGACTATTTTTGGTTTTACTCAATTATATAATGATTCGAAAATCAAAAATATTCTAAAATTATCGCAAATTATCAATATAATCAAAAATAATCAAAAGCAATCAATCTGATTATTTTTATTTTTTTGATTATATTTGATTATTTTTGACTATTTATAACTCACAATAGTCACAAATAATCGAAAATAATTAATTTTTGATTATTCATGATTATTTTTATTTTTTTGATTATATATAATTATTTTGAAAGCTTCCAATAATTGTTGATTATATTTGATTTTTTGTAATCAATTTGATTATTTTTATTTTTTGATTATATTTGAATGTTTTAGAGTATTTGTGACTCACAATACTCGCAAATAATCAAAAATAATTAATTTTTTGATTGTTCATGATTATTTTTATTTTTTTGATTATATATAATTATTTTGAAAATTTGCAATAATTCTTGAATATATTTGATTATTTGATTTGTAATCGTAATCACTATTTAATCATAAATTTTTACCAGCGAACTATATAGTCACTACGACTACTTTCCAAAAATAATTTAATTGATTAGTAATTGTAATCGCTATTTAACAGGTATGCTTTAACTAAACGTTTTTTTATTTTTTTTTTTAATAGAAACTACTTTATGGAGGCACTGGAAGCGATTAGTCCACCTCTGAACAGCGAGCAGAAGCGCAAGGCAGATGAGATATTGGAGCGTGTGAAGCGTAATATGCGACTGCAGCTGCTCTGCTTTAGCGTCAAGGAGCCTTAAACGAGTCGAGAGATTTTGATTGCAACTGCTTCTAGTTTATAGTATTTATTTAAGCAAAAGTAAAAGAGTAAAACTCTACTTATCAAAAAAAAGTATAAAATGTTTTAAAGCTTAAATTCGAAATTGAAATTACTGCCGTCGCCTTCATGTTTTGCGGCCATTTGCTTGATGGCCTGCTCCACATCAATGGTATTGAATTTCTCCTGGACACGCTGCTTAATGGGATTCTCGATGGCATCCATGATCTGATAGCGCAACAAATTGGGCAGCACATTCACGCCAAACTCCATGATATAGTCCAAGGTGCCGGCACCATCGGAACGCACCTGTATATTGCCCATATCGAACTGAAGATCATCAATCTGTGGCCGCTTGCGTGTGTCCAGCGATTGACTTATCTCCACGATGGCTCGCAGATGCTGCACAGTAAACTGGACATGACCGACGCGTGTCATCAGACCCAATCCGATCTCCCATTGTCCGGCGCCAGTGATCTGCTGGGTGCCCACTTGCAGATGCAATGATATGGTATTGTTTTTCATGGCAGCCGTAATGTTGCCAACGCGATAGAAACTCGAGATGCCGTTGATCCAAGTGTGCGAGAGCTGAACACTAAAGACGCCCATGGTGCGATTCATATCGGGCACATGATACGGATCAAAGCCCTTTTGGCGCACCTGTTTCCTAGCCTCGGCAATGGCACTGTCTAGCGGGGTTATGGAATTTGGCATACGGCGTTCACCCAACGTTTTCTCAATCATTGTATCAATCTCGCCGCGCAGCTGCTTGTCCGCCTCGAGCAACATGAATGGCTTCATGGCATCGAACACCAAATTGGGTGAGGAATTGATGAGGCCTTGGAAGACGGTGCCCAGGAAGCCAAGATTTTGGAAATCAATAGCCATTTCACCGAATGTGATGTCCATCTTAATGCGATCCGTTTTCAAATGTCCATCACGCTCCACGCCCAATGTGGCCGATGCCGTGACAAAGACCTTCTTGAAGATCACCGTGAACGGTCCATTGGCCTTCGTAAAGAATGAACTCAGAACATAGTTGCCCTTGACCAACATCTCGTCCAGCTGTACGCCGCCTTCAACCTATTAAATGGGAAAATATTATATATATATAATCAGTATTTTTTGGTGAAAATTTACCATCATTTCCTTGAAGTCAGCATTGATGCTAACTATGCGAAACTTGGATAGTCCATAGGCTTTCACTTTCATCATATTGAGATTGGTAATGCCAATGGTTTTGGCCATATCGGGCACATCCATGGGATCGGGTATGGGTGCGCCCGGCAATCCAACGGGATCCTCTTGCTTATAGTGCTCCAGCAGTGATTCAATTTGTGCGGCCACGCGATTTTCGCTCGCCTCAATATTATGTGCATCATTATCATCGTCTATAGGGGCGAACAACAAAGATTGACAAGATTAGCAAAAAACAAAAAACTCTGGACTTTAGATTTATTTACGGTTATGCTTACCATCCACATCCTGGGCGCGCAGGGTGCTGCACTGACTTAACAAAATCGCCACGAGTATAACAATCAAAGTTCTCATCTCTTTTGCGATTTTCTTATCAGAGTTCAGTTCAGAGAGAAAGCAAATATAAAATAGTTGTGGAATAAACAAGGAAAAAAAAGTGTGTTTATGGCTGCAGAATAACGCGCTGTCCACCACTCGACTCGGGTTCGAACTGACGACTGATGCGAGAGTTAATCAACAGATAATGATGAGCACTTCATAGCAACAACAAACCGAGCAGCGCTTATCAAAAGGGCATGCCGTTCAGTTGAGTTGAGTTGAGTTCAGTTTCGATGCTTTGATTAAAACTCAGCATTGAGTGTTTGTTGCGTTTTGAGCCGCCGGAAGTGTCAGAGGCATCTCCAATGCGACACTCAATTATAATGGGACCAAACAGCATATTATCTTTTATAAAAACAATAAAACTTACGACAAAAATAACAAAATAATACAAATAAAAAAATAAATTCACTTAAACTGTATTATTAAACTTTTTTTTATTAATGTTTTATATACACATTCTTTAATTAAAAATATCTGCACAATTTGAAGAAGTATAAGGAAAAGTTTAGACATAAATAAGGTACACAAATTTAAGTTTTAAAAATTTGTTACTCAAAAGAAAATTTACAATTTTAAAAAGGAATACAAAAAGAAAAGATTCTTTTGTTTATAGAACATTATTTTTGTTAACTTTCAGTTAAAATGTATAAATAAGATTACAATTTCTTTTTGTTTGCGACTTAAATGTACATTTTATTAAAGTTCTTTTACATATATGTATGAAAATATTGTTTTTTTATTTAATTGCAGATATATCTTTATTGCATATTGATTTCATATCCGCGAATATATAAATAGTCTTAAGCTATAAAAAAAATGGTTTTCACGTGCTCAAAAAAAATAGTTGTATCATGCTCAAAAAAAAATGGTTGTTTCATGCTCAAAAAAAGGTTCTTAGCTTCTAACAAAAAAAATTGTTTGCTTAAAAATATGAAAAAAATTGGCTTAGAGTTATGAAAAAAATTTGCTTAGGCATATGAAAAAAATTGTACTTAAATTTTAAACATATAACATAATATTTTCGACATATAATATTCGTGTCGTTTGTATAATATAATTTTTTTACTTTTGGTTAAACGCGACCGCCATAGAACAAAGCGTACATACAATGATTGTTCAATAAGTTTGAACTTATTGAAATGTTCTTAAAATTCGTTGTACATATATATTATATATAAATATAAATGTTGACTATTGCTTTGTCTTTTCAATTAGGTAGTTAGGTTATAAATCTTTTTCTTTTTGCGGCGCCTGACATTCTACATACAATATCGAACTTACAATATAGATGAACGACAAAAAAAAGGAGGGATAGGATCATGCTAAATAAATAATTTCATTTGTTGACAAACATTTAAATGAATATATGCAATAAAATGTGATGTGTGCGATTGTGTTTCTCTGGAAATGAACAGGGATCAAATGAAAATTCTTCTTCACTGGTTCTACCAGCGTTGAAAATCTCAAAAAGCCTTGACTTTTGTCTATACCTGTGAAAATAAAATGATGAAACGATGTGAGATGAGCGCGCAAGTCGGTTAAATCCGACCTAGAACCATGCTCTGTACCTGAATGATATAATCGAACACATAACAGGTACAGAGCACATGATGATTTACATACGTGACAAAACAGTTCTACTACCTAGACAAAAACATATACGAGACGACTACAACATAAATTACACAAAGATGGCTACAATGATGACAAGGACACACACACAATGCACACGCAATGCTTACGCCGGATTTTGAAAATCAACATCATCATCATTTTCGGGCATATTCTCATCGAACAACAAATCTGAACAATCAGCGTCCGCATTAACGACTTTTACAATATCCCGTATGAACGAGCCATCGTTCTTCATCTTCTTTGCCGCCGGCTGCTCGATGATTCTTTCGGTTGATGATGATGACCAAATGATCGAATGACCAACTGTTGGTGGCTCCGTGCCGGGCATTAAGTACATGAATTCTGGTGTTGTTTTATTGCCTTCAACTGCTGGAAATGGTATGCATGGGAAGTTAAGCTGAGCCGGATCGAGTGGTTGATCGCCATTAAAGATGTTCAAGCCTGCCAAGAAACAGATGTTAATATTTGTGTTTTTTTTTGGGCAAATAAAGAGAGATAGATATATACCTGTTAAATTGCGTTTACAATTACTAATCAATTAAATTATTTTTGGAAAGTAGTCGTAGTGACTATATAGTTTGCTGGTAAAAATTTATGCTTAAATAGTGATTACGATTACAAAAAATCAAAAATTATCAACAAATATTGCAAATTTTCAAAATAATTATATATTATCAAAAAATAAAAATAATCATGAATAATCAAAAATTAATTATTTTTATTTGTGAGTATTTTCCTGGAATTCATTAGTTGGTTTTTAGTGAAAAATAGTCAAAATTGGTTGCAAATAGTCACAAAGACTCAATAATAATCAAAAATATTTAAAATAATAAAAATAATCGAAAATCAATTTGATTATTTCTGATTATTTTTGATTATTTTGATAATTTGCGATAATTTTAAATTATTTTTGATTTTTTGTAATCGTAATCATTATATAGTTTAACTTTTCAACTAAAATAATTGAACTACTAATGACTACAATTAGTAATCACTACTTAACAGGTATGGATAGATTCAAAAATTACTCGACTCCTTATGCATACAATATATAGTAGATATATAGAAGATTATGCTGATAATGTTATATATCAAGAGCTGTGTGCTTGGGACACACTTCTTGTCTTACCCTGATAATCTCCAGTCTCGTTCATCATAAAGACAAGTGGATGCTTTGATTCTTGCGTTGCTGGCACCAAAGTGAAGCCTGAAGATGGCACTGGCACTGTTGCAGTTGCAACCTCCTCTGTCAACGTTTCCGTTGCAGCTTCAGCTTCAGCTTTGGCATTTGCATCATCGTCGTCGTCTTCGTCGTCGCTGCTATTTTCGGGCGGATCAATATGCGGATTCTTGCAGCCCATGCACTTACAGCCACTCAGTTTGCAGGACCTGCCCGCCATGTAGCATGGACAGCGGCTGTTGCGGCAAGTGCAGCGACCCGGCACTGTTGTGGTGCCACAACGGCATGCGGTCTTTAAGTGTATGGATTTGGGTCTCTTGCTGCTCTTACGGAAAGCATTTGCCACCGATGGTGGCGCCTCTTTGCTCTTGACGGGTGTCGAGGTAGCTGGAGCGGAAGCGGGCAAAGGTGCAGTCGGTTTGACAGCTGGTAAAGTGGCAACAATTGGTGCAGCGGGTGGTGCAGCTGGTGGTGCAACTGGTGGTGCTGCTGGTGGTGGAGCAGCTGGTGGATTGGGCGGCTTCACCTGAATGGATGAGATAATTGTGGGCTTTTGATTGCGCAATTGTCTTCGATTGCCTCTACGTATTATCTTCTCCTCCGGCTCTGGCTCCTCCACTCGTGGATGCCTGCGTGTGGACATTCGAGTGATTCTCTCCTCCTTTTCCTCCACTTCTTCCTGAGTGTACTGTTCATCATTTAGCATTACCTCCATAACCTCGACGGACTGCTGCTGCTGCATTGCCTCCACCTGCTGTTGCTGCAGTGCCTCCACCTGCTGCTGCATCACCTCACCCAGCTGCTGTACTACCTTATCCTGCTCCTGCTGCAACTCCACCTCCACCTCGTCAAGTATCTCGGCATGACGACGCTTATAGCTCGTCGCTTCTTCTTCTGCTGCTTCGGTCAATGTGCTGGCATCCACCGCCAGCGGCTCATAATCGGTTTGTGTGGCCATTTGCACCACCTGACCAATGGCCGGCATATGATGCAGCTCATTGCTGTTCACCACATATGCCGTACAATTGCCGGGCAGCGTTAGCGCCTCTGACAAATCCACCTGGTCCGTCGTCCAGCGTTCGTCAATGTAACCACTTGGCAACAGGATTTGCTGATGATGTGGCTGACTGTGATGCAACATATTTGCCGATGACGGCGACATCAATGGCAACGGCGACGCATACTCTATATCATCCCCCGTGGCAGCTGCTTCCAGTTCAATGTCCGACAGGGACAACTGATCCACGGGCATATGCTGCTCGTAGGGCATCATCTCGGGCGTTGTGGCCGCCGTCGTTGGCGGCGTCTCTGAGGGCAGTGATGGCGATAGCTTGTTGCTATGTAGGAACGGCATTTCATATTGAGTTAAAAACGTATCGGACATATCCGTATAGTTCGTGCCCTCTTGGATGAACCAATGCGTTGCCATTGGCGGCAGCTTGAGGCGTGGCATAACACGATTATAACGGCATATTTCCGGATATGCCGACAACTGTGCATACAACGACGATTGACGCAAATGGATGCAGAGCGTTTTATAGCACAGCAAGAGCAATGCCATCGCTTTGTTCTCCTCGTAGGTTTTGTAATCGCAGCAATCGTTGCATTGATCACATCGGGGATAGAGACGCTTGCGACCGCGCAGGCACAGGCGACACACATGATGGCCACAGCGACGTTCCTTGGGCTCAAATGGATCTTTCAATAGCTCACAGCACACAACGCAGCTTAGTAGATGTCGCAACTCAACGATATCAATGCTCATCTGATGGATGCGACGCTTTGACAGATGTGAGGCGGATTTGAATGCAAGGCCTATGAGTTTAGTATAGATTCTTTGAGCCTCCATTGTCTGCCTATCTGTGTGTGTGACTGTACTATAATTTGTATGTGTGTGTGTGTGTCAAGGTGGGCGACGGTTTGTTTACAGCCCCTCTGCGCGTGCCGCCGGCCTGCACGGCTGCCTCTTGCCGCCGCAACCCAATTATCCAGCAATTTCTTTTTGTTATTATTGCAAATGCATGTTACTTAACACTTGAGCTTCACTTTTCAACACCATCGGTGGTGACTGCAGCGTTTTTTATAATTTTTGTTGCCTGGCGTTCCTTTTGCTTTTGTCGTATGGTAGTTGTTGTTGTATCACTTTTTCACTTAGCGGCTAAATACTTAGAAATACTATTCACGTGCCAAAAAAAAATACAAAAAAAAAACAAAAAAAAAAGTTGGGGATGTAGTCTGAATGTTATTCAAGTCATTTTAAATTATCACTTTATGTGTTTGTTGAACAATAGATGAACAAATTACCAGAGCAAAATGAAACGCCGTGCTTGCGTTTTTATATTCTTGACTGCAGTGTGACCGCTTTTCGTAAAGCTGCTTCACCATCATTGTGAATGGTGAACTGGAGCTGCCAACTTGCTGTAATATATGTTTGGCAGCCCTGATAGTATAGCATTTATTGCTCACTGTCAATTGCTGCGTGATTTGAAGTAGTGCACTGACTTTAATTTTATACATATTTAAATAATCAACATACAATAAAAAAATAGTTTAGCTGTTTATACTTTTTATACATTCTTTCGGTGCTTTTGTTTACCACGTAAACAGGCATCATATGTGATACTATCGCTGATTTTATTTTTTTTTAAATTCAAACAAAACAGACCAAAAAAACCGAACTTTCTTGGCGCACTTCCCGGACCAGGGCGGCGATCGTCTGCCGAATGGATGAAAATTTCTCTAAACATTTACAGTTTCTAGCGGGTGAGCGTGTACACAGATCGCAAGTGCGTAATAAAGAACCTAACACGGAAAGGTTAAAGCATCCGGATTAGAATTAATACAATAAATACATATGTATGCGGCACAGAATAAACGAACGTCCAGAAGAAGCAGCTTTAAACCACTTTCCGCAAAGTTTTCACAGTCACACAGCGAACTACATTGCTTTACAAGTAGCAAGGGACCGCAGCACACGTACTGGAAAAACTAACGGAATAGCAGACTGGAAAAACTAAACGGGGCAACTGCTTATACAAAGATGCTCGAAAAAACACAAAAGAAATGTTTAAACACAAAAATCAATAAAAAGGATTGTTAAAATACGGATCAGGATCACAAAATAAAAGGTAAGCTGCTGTTAATTTTACTTAACTTATGTTTTCCTTGCTAATGATTCTTTATGTACATATGTCTAGCTGATAGATATCAAGCCAAAATGGAGGTTCGGGAAAGCGCTTATTTATTGGAAGTGAACAAAGAAAATTCCATCGTAATGAACATTTTTACACAGAGTCCAACTTCCTTAACACTTGCTGGATATAATAAATATGAAAGTTTACATCAAATAGTGAAGGCAATGGTTCCAGAATACGTTTAATAAATATGCATATCAACTGCAGGTGCAATAATTATACAATTTTTTTTTGCTATTTTGTTATAGTGTTCACATTTTAATTAAGTAAAACATATATACACATACAATAGATATTCGGCATGCAAATAGCTATGGACTTAGGTAAGTTTGTAAAATACATAATATATATATTTAAGCAGTATTCTGACATACATAACATGTTATATATCATAGTGCTAAGTATTATGATGATAATGCAATAACTTATAGCTTATAAATTAATTGAAATGCCGGCACAATATAAAGTGCTTTTTTTTATGAGGATGTTTACTTAAAACTATATCAAAATAGTATATCCTACAATGCCACTAAGTCGCATTGTTAAAACTTAACTTAAACTTAATACCGACGCTCCTGATTCTCGTTGACCTTTGCAAGGGGCTGATAGCTGGGATTGGAGAATGCATCACTGCCGCTTGTCGCCGCCTTATTGACCAGATTCTTGCGTGGCGGCTTCACATTCACATAGTTCTCGCCGCCGCCGCCGCCGCCGCTACCATTCAGTTGCGTCTCAATGTGATGACGGGGCGAGGGTGTGGGCGGCGCATAGCCCTTTGGGAAGCGACGTGTCTGCTCCGGACTCTGTTCGCCATCCGATGTAGACGAGCGATGCAACATGGGTATCTCCTCGGGTGCCTGATCCGCAGCATCCACTGTGGGCAGACCGTTCTTGCGACGCAATGGCTTATTGCCGCTACTGCTGTCCATGTTGTTGGCCAGCGTTGGTGAGTGTTGTTGTGGCTGGATTTGTTGGCCCACCGTATCTGGGAACGTGAAAGAGGTTTCGGTTGTTTGTATGGCTGGCGGCAAATCATCAAAGTCACTTTTCTGATTTGTACGCGTGGGTGAAAAGATGGCAATGCTATTCTCCGCATTCATTTGCAGATAATCATCCGATGATGCTTCAATACCTGCAAATTGGTTAGTGTGTGTGTGTGTTGGGTGTGAGAATGTTGTGCAGGTTAGTAACCACATGCATTTCATTGTTTACTTACGTATATCGGGCACTATGTGTCCATTGACGTAACGTGGTGCCGCTGGTGCGAATTCATCTGGAGAACCCATCAGCGATAAGTAGTCTGTGGGTCGATTCTTCATGTACTCGGTATTGGAACGCATATACGGATCATTTAGATCGAGATAGTGCTGTGAATTATAAAGACTTCGATAAGTAAAGTTCGTTGGAAATATAATAGATGTTCGTACCGTAGCTACATCCTCGCCCAACATTGTAGCAAATCTTCTTTCCAGCGCATTGAACAATGGTCTGCTTTCGGGACTATTAGAAAAAAATCCAAGGATTAAAACAAAACCAATACAAGGTGAAGATCTTTCGGCTTACCTCTTTCGCCAGCATTCAAGCATTATTTCATAGAGTTCCTGATTGGCATAGGGCGGTTTCTCCATGCGATAGCCATCATTTAGTTTGTTGAACAGCTCCTGATTGGGATCAATGCCCGGATAGGGTACCTTAGACAATGAAAATAGCTCCCAGAGCACAATGCCAAAGGACCAGACATCGCTGTACGTGCTAAAGACATGATCGCTTAGAGATTCAAGCGCCAACCATTTTATGGGCAATTTACCGCTCTCTAGTAAAGTGAAAGTGATAATACGATACGATAATAATATAATAGCTATAACCTACCCGACTTCTTATAGTTATCCCCTCTATACATGGAGCGTGCGAGACCAAAGTCACAGATCTTAACAACATTATCCTCGCAGAGCAGAATATTACGTGCAGCGAGATCGCCATGAAGCACTTTCTTGGAGGACAGATAGTCCATGCCGCGTGCCACCTGGAATGCCCAGCTAACCAGATCTGTGGTCGTCACCGTCATTGCTTCCGTGGAGTCTGTCTTGTAATTGGAACGCCAGGCGGGCTGCACTGAGTTATTCGACATGACATGATCATCTAAACATGTATGGAAACTGGATTTTAGCAAGGAAATATGTTGGAGTTATGCTTAGAGAGCTTACCCTCTGGCACTGTTGTCATAACCGTGTCCACTGTGTCCACTTGTCGATCATAGCTGCAGGTGCCGGTTACGGTACGACCGGCTCGAGTGCCCGCCCGTGGATCATTATCGGAGTTTCTGCGATGATTGTGCGTATAGTTGTTGTTTACGGAGTTCATGTGATTGATATATGGATGGTTTGGGTAACCAACGTTAACATATTTCAAGCCACCACCAATACCAATACCAGCACCAGCACCACCACCACTACCAGCAGTACTACCAACAACATCACTGGTTGGGTTGATGATGCCGCCATTGTTAATTATTTGTTCACAACACAGACACATTGAGGCAGTTCAATATAAGAGAGCAAGAGAGCGGTGCACACAGAGAGTAGAGAGTGAGAGAGTAGTAGGAGTAGAAGACCATAACCAGGGAGCCATAACACAAGCATAAGTCACATTTACAGTTATTCAGTTGTATGCGTGTATAGGTGTGTGCGTGTGTGTGGTGTTTTTTTTTTTTTTTGATAAGAAAGTTTTTTTTTTTGGGGTTCATATTTGTTAGTTAGTTGTTGTTGTTGTGTTGTTGTCGTAGTTGCAAGGGATACAAAGAACGTACATAACAGTTAGTACACATTGAATTTAATCATAAGGTTAGTTAATAGTTTTAACACATGCACATAATTAGAAAACTTACCGATGCAGATCAAAGTTGTCGGAAATGCGTTGTGTCATTATTGCTGAGTCGATACGATCATTTAGGGGATTTATCTGATTAATAAAACACTTGCGATTGCGCAACAAAAAGTTTTGTATGTTGCCAAAGCGACAATATTCCACAATGACCATGAGTTCGCCTAAACAAAAAAAAATGGAATTAAGAATTTTATGAGAGTTTGATATCATTTCGACTTACGTTTATCTATATTCTTGGTGACAGCGCCCAACAGATTAACCACATTCAAATGTTGTCCCAAATGCACCATGATCTTAAGCTCGGACACAAGTGCCCGAACCACTTCAGCGTCAGCGGTGCGTTTGACCATTTTAACAGCGACCGTGGAAACAGGTTCATCGTTCCGTATGCCTTCCGCCTCGCCCTTGAGGACGACACCAAAGGCTCCAGCGCCCAGTTGCTTGCCCAGCTTAAGCTTATCGCGCGGAAACTCAAAGCCACGATCATAGGGCAAAAGTTCAGCTTGTTCGTCCAAGGACATCGCTGGATTTATTTGTTCCACAGCACCATCCATAAAGTTAGCCAATCCAGCGGCCTTCAAAGCCAAATGATGTTTGCGCTCCTCACGATAGCGTACGGCAAAGTAAGCGCACAAACCAAGCAGGACGACAAAGAAGATGACACCCAACCATATCCAGAATTTGCTAACAGCTCCAGGAATGTCTATAGAGATTATAGAATTAATATCATTCTTCAAGAAATATTCCTACTCACTTGTTATGATCACTGTGACGGAGTTTTCAATGCTGCCCAAACGATTCTCGGCCACACAACGGTAGACACCATCATGTTTTGGATAGAGATGTGGTATCAGCAGCTTTGTGCCATCCTCAATGATGTGCGTGCGATTTGTCTCGAAAAGCTCGATGTCATCCTTGTACCAGGTAACGTTTGCCTGTGGCACGGCCTCCGATTTACACTCGAGTATTAGGGAATCACCCAAATTGCGTTCGATCTTTGATTTCGCATCGAGATTGGTGTAAACCCATTGCGGTGCTTGTGGATCATGCACATAGACATCGATTTCGCGACTATCATAGTTGCTCGCATTGTTAATGTAGCGTGCTCGGCACTCATAAGTGCCTCGATCCTTGTCACCAATGGCCCGGAAGTGTATAGTGTTCGTAAACGAATAATCCGTTTGGTTCATCTCAAGTTTGATATCTGCAAAAGGGAGTTTTTATAAGTTCATCAACATCAATCAGTAAATCCATCATGAAACTTACTTTTCGTTTCGCTAACTGGTTCACCGTCATGATACCATTCAAGATTACCATCAAAATGATAAGCAAGTGCGGCACAAGTAAAGCTCTCCTCATCGCCTTTAGCTATCTTCCTGTGAGGACTCAGCCCAGAAATACTTATATTCTCCGCAATCGTACCGAGAAGCACATGTGCACGGGCTTGCGATGTAACAAATTTGCCGTCAATCAAGTTTTGTGCCACACAAAGGATAATACCAGGTTGATCGGGCGTAAAGATTGCTTCATGTATATCCTCTATGCTTAAAAGGCCTGGACGAGTTTTGGTCCTATACTGTTTAGGGGAGACGAAATAATAATTGTTAACATTTTTATTGGAACTTTTTAGATGATTTCCAACTTTGATAATTAACCTATGCATAAGCTAGTACCTGATAAAGTTCCCCAACTGTTGCGATCTAGAACATCAAATAAATGTTGCAAAGAGGGAAGATATAACAAAATTAAAAGAATATTGTTATTATAATCGAAGAGCACAATATTTTGATATACGAAGTAGAAGTACTGAAGTTAGTGTGCAACAGATTTGTTAAAGGTTGTGGTTAAAGAAACGTTATTAGAATGCTATGAAGCAACATGTTAGAAGTTATCATCAAAGCTTTGAAGCTTAATTAAGTTGTTTAGATAGTTAGACGCTTTCGTCATTTATTGATTGCATTTTAATACTTACGCTTAAGTTTTGCGAAGCGAGTTCACACGATGGCCAACGCGGCTTCAAGCTACAGGGCTTATACAGGAAGGTAACGAGAGCCTTGGGAAACGACTTGACGCTGCAATTCAAGTGCGCCTCTTGGCCGGCAACGACATAGACATCGTCCATGCTCAGAACAGGTCCCGAGATGACGCTGACATTGAACTCCAACTGCTTGATATCAATGCCATTGGTGCCTTTGAGCGTATACGTGCCGCTATCGTCCAGCTGTGCATTCAGCATTTTAAGCGTTGTACTCGTCTCGGTGGCAAGTATCTTAAAGTTCGGTTCGGTATCCCAGACCTCAAAGCCGTTCGGCTTGTACCACTTGAATGTGGGCTGTGGAAAGCCCTCAAAGTTTGCAGTCATCTGTATGGTGCGATTGGCATGCTCATGCACGGTGTAATGACCCGAAGGCTCTGCTACTTTTAGGTAACTTGAGTTTGGTTCTGTTGAAAAAATTAAGTGATTCGATAAATTATTAAAATCACAAAAAAATGTTTAAATTATCAAAAGAAAAATTTTAAAACTAAACAAATCGTTTCATTATCAATAACTTATCGATCAAAATGTAATCGATATCCGATATTAAAAAAATTGTCATAAAATCACAAAACAATGTTTTAATTATCAAAAGAAAAATTTTAAAACTAAACAAATCGTTTCATTATCGATAACTTATCGATCAAAATGTAATCGATATCCGATATTTAAAACATTGTCCTAACACATTTAAGTTGCGGAGATTTGTCTAGATAAGTTAGAGTCCAAACTTACGCATAATGTGCATCCGATAGGAGGCGTACTCTTTCGTCTGATAGGAATCACTCACAACACACTTGTAAGCACCCTTGTCCGTCAGCATGGCATTTCGCACCGTCAATGTGCTGCGGCCCACCTGATGTGTGTTATTCTTGACCCGTTCGTCAAAGATTGGTGTGGTATGGCTGGTACGGCTCTGCATGAATATGGGTTGTTAGCTGTTAGCTTAAACTCTCTGCCTTAGACTTACCTTCTCCACTTTATCGGGTATCATCCATTGCATATCGTATACAACGCCATGCGGGGCGGAGAGCTCGCAGACTAGTTCAAAGGTGTCGTTCACGTAAGCATGATTACGAGATGTTGACTTGATGACAGGCTTATTGAGGCGATCATTCGCTTCTGTTGTGTGTTGAGAGGTGATCGTTATTAGATACAATTTAAATAGAAGCATATATTTTTGGGGCAAGCGTTGTTTTGTACAGCTACATGCAAAGCAGTTTGTTAGTAGGATATTTTTAGAGGAGTTAGTTAAAGACATGGACACACAGTTTTCAATTAGTTGCATTAGTATAAAAACTAAGGAATTGTTAATTTTAAATGTGCATTCTATATAAACATAAAACTAAATTATACTTAAGTTTAGACAAAAACCATGCGAAACATACATTCCCAAAAATAAAAAGCGACCATAACCCTTCAAGCAAAAAGGAAAATAAAAAACGAAAAGTGCGAAACACATAAAATAAGTACAAACAAGACAATAAAAAGGGAACAAACGGGATGTTGGGGGACAAACCGCAACACTTACGCCCTTTTGGTTGCCTTGAGGGCAAGGGTAACATCGGGGCCAACATTGTTTGGCTACGTTTAAGACGACGCGACGACGACGACGATGACGACGACGAGAAGGATGACGATAACGCGGATGAGTAGTCAGTGTCTTGGTTTTGTATTGGGTTGGATTGGGAATCGGGTACGTTATCGTTATCGTAAGAGTTATCGATATCGTTATCGTTATCGATATCAGATGCAACATGCCCAGCACCAGGGATTAGTGCAACGGTATCATTGACGCTGTTGTTAGTAACATTGATTTCATTGCTTTCATCACGTTCGATAACCATAACCTTAAATTCATCGTGCTTTTGATTATTAGTTAACATCACAGCCTGCACCAAAGTTTTGTCCAATCCAAATGCTACGTCAGCGTAGGTTCGGGTTGTTAGCATATTAATTAAGACAGATATATAATATACAGTTAATCGAGTGTAGAGAATAAATACAAAGAGAGAGCGAGAGAGAGTTATGCTAACCGTTAGCATAACCTCACATTTTTGGAAGCAAATTTTGAGCCAACTGTACTTGTGTGTGTGTGTGAATGTTGTTTATGTGTTGTGTGATTAATGCATATATAATTTGGAAGTTATGAGGTTTAATTTTTTTTGCCGATCAACTTAGAGACCCATATAGCCATAGGTGCAAATCCAAAATAAACCGAGACGTGGAGTGTTGTGTTGTTGTTTTGTTTTGTTGTTTAAGAAAATAAGTTTAAAGCAATATTTACGACACATATATATGGACGGAAAATCACAAATCACAAACTTTGGGGTGCAAAAACTCACTATCAATGTGACTGTTACCAATAAAGTTCACAACTATGATGGTGGTTTCCTCTTCATTGTCCGGTAAGGGTATTTTCGGCTCGCAATAATATTCACCGCCATCTGTAACACTGCGTATTTCGATAACGAAACCGCGCTTGGGATCATAGCGACCGGCTTTCTCACTGGAATATGTCTATATATATAGACAATAACAACAATTCAATATAATTTATCAGGATGTTTATGATTTTTCAATAGTGCAGATAGATACATAGATGTTGTGGATTGAAATGATGCAGAAGTTTGCCTAAAAAACCAACGATGAACCTTCCCTAAACAGCTGAACCTAACGTTTTTATAGTCTAGATAGCTAATAACTATATGGAAATATGTACATACGATCTCAAATATATATTACGTATGGAGGGGCTGGCTAATAATCTACAAAAATGTGTATATAATGTTTTTCAAACATACTTTGATAGAATATGTCAATGTTGAAGACACCGGTTGTCTCCGTTTTGCACTTCCAGTAGGCGGGAATTTTGTCAATTATGAAAAACATAAATCCCACCTTGGCATCGTAACTAGACATATTGTAGAAACTATGCCGGCTCTGATAAAGCTTACTTGAGTAGAGTTTATCATGCTGATATACGAAACATTTGAAAAGCGTTTTGTGAATTTTTATGATCAACAGCAATAAGAAAAAAAGAAGTGAGAGTATTTAAATGCTTACCTCACTGTTGAATGTCAGCAAGACCTCGGTTTCGGGCATGGCCGGCTTACAGGGTATAATCACTTCAGAATATTGTCGCGCATGAATGATGGGCTCAAGGGGCACCAACAGATTGTGTTTGTCATTGACAAACACATAAATAGTGCTTGCCTCATCGTTATTCACCAGCTCCACCAATGTCTCCTCGGACCAAGTATTCAAATCCGGCGCCAGCGAGGATTTAATACAATAATAAGCGCCCACATGCTCAGCACTCACATATGGCAGTTCCAAAGCAATGCCATACGGACGCTGTTCATCATTCGTATTCTCAAAGGATTCACTCCTTTTGAAGCCTTCGTGACTGTGCCACCATTCAATCGGTTCACTTGCCTCACATCTCAACGTATAGTTTGTGTCCGCCTCCAGTTTAAGCGAATCCTTGCAGGGCGTAATAAGTGGCACGTTAAAATCATCGCCGCCACAATTGTAATTAATATCATTATCCTCCAACTGTCGGGGCTGGCGGGGTACTAAAGTGATCAGATGTTGAAAAAATTCTTATAAGTTGAATGGTTTGATAAGGGTATTAACAAGTCTATCTAATCAAGGTCAAATATGTCCAACTCATTAAGAATTTTGCAATGTTAAACTATTAAACGTTTCTTTTCTCCATCGTCTTTGCATATATATGTATGTACATACAATATATGATATGTCGCGCTTGATTGCTTTCACAGACTTAGTTTCAGTCTGAGTCTAGAGCGACATAAACACTTTCATATAACGCTAGCTAGGCTATATAGTTACGTATGCGGCTCCATTGTGTCGTTTGTCGTTTTGTTTCATTTCTTTTTTATACATATATATTATGAAGTCAATTGTTTGTGTACGAGAGCGATAAGAAAAAAAATCGAGCCGCTGCCTGATAGCATAATACTAGTAGTATGTTCTTGGATCTGGTTGACATTTGCTTTGCATATATGTAGTACAAGAAATATGCAATAGATATATGAATGTATGGTATACTATATTGTTTGTGTAGAGAGAGGATGGCACATACTTAATTATACATTTGAATGTGTGACATTTTAATGTTCATTTAACTGTCGGCGCCAGAAGCCCAAATAAATGAAATTGTTTTGTTGCTTATCAACAGCGTTCCCCCCCGTTCGAAGTTCATTTCATTTGTGTCTAGAGCTATTCACTTGAGAGCGCACACAGGAGATTGAGAAAAGATTGTAAATGCTGCAAGTTCATAAATTATAAAAAAAAAAAAAAACATAAAAGAAATATATAAGACAGGAAGCTAAAGGCCTGGCGACCAGTCTAAGTGGGATCGCATTAATACTTGTAGAATCATAAATTCTGTGTGCACAGGGAATAAAATTTTGATTTATTTTGATTAAAACTGTGCCTAGGGATTTTAATATAACTTTTAAAACTTTTTTCTTGGCCTTAGATTTTTGTCATCAATACAGATTTTTTGTTATTTAAATGCTGTTTTATTTTTTCTCAGTGTTTTCGACACATGATATATGTGATCTCACATTTTAATTGTGAGAATTGGACTGCGCTAAGCGTTTCATGGTCATAATTTAAATTGTACTAAAACCAGATACTCGTATTCTAATTTCTTCCACAAAGCACTTAAAAATGGTTAAAAAATGTTTCAAAAAAGTGTATTTAAAAGTCGCTGAGTACATTCCTTACGCTTTTTTCGCTGATACTATATGTTTTCCTTAACAATGTTTTGCTCGATTTTTTTTTTTATCAATTATCAGAAATTTCTTGGAAGTCGTTAAACAATTTTAAATAATCAACAGAAAAATATGAATTCAAAATGATTATCTTTTTCTCGCCTTACAGAGAATGCATTTATCGTTTTTAAAACAATTTCCAAATAAAAAATCCGTTACTTACGTGCGTCGATGCAGTCCAAATAATATGAGATCCAGATGAGGCATAGCAATAAATGCACAAGCTTCCGCATTTTGATAATTATATATATATTGGTATGATATTTCTTGTTGTTGTTTATACTATATACTATGTTTGTATATTTTTTATTGGAAGATTCGACAAAGTAGCGCCATGGCTTAAGAATCACTTAACGGCGGCTTAGGCGTTTAATACACTGCAAAAAATATTGTTTGGTATTATTATTTCTAGGGATTATCACTTGTTTTTCTTAGTTTAAGGCATTTATTCACACTTGTAGTACAGCCATATTTTTTTCACTCCGTTTCAAGCGTTGCGCGTAATCTTCAAAACTCAACTGAATTCTCGAATCACAAGTCTGAAGCGCTGCGCGAGCTTTGCCACAAATATCAATGGACGACTGTTCAGGATAGCACTGCTGCTATTGTTGTTGTTGTTATTGTTTTCTTTGCGTTGATAAAAAAGCAGTCTTTTTTTTGTATTATATGAAAACTTTTTTTCTTTATGGATATATTTATGTATAAAATGCTGCTGAACTGCATTAATCTTTGAGATGCAGCATTATCAAAAGCCTGTGCGTCGTTTATCGTTAATGGTATGCGAGCGCATAAACAAAAACAAACTTCACACAAAAAAACGAAAAAATATAATTGTGCGTTACGCATACGCACAGTGTTACAAAATTACACACAAACTTCCGCTTGAAACGATATCCGTTGCCAAGTTGTAACAATCTCTCTATATCTGGCGTGTGTAACGTTCAAATGTCAAATGTCAAACTAGAACATCCAATATGCATGTATTTATGATATTTTGTGGCAGCAACAGGTCGCAAGGTTGTTGCTTCGTGTCTTAACTACAGCTATAACTTTGTGTCCTGTGCGTTGGTGTTGTCACTTTTTATAGCTACTTTTTCTAGCTAAATGTAGCTGTATAGCTAAAAAGTTATCAAACAGCTTGAATACTAGCGAATTCGAATAAGAAAACAATTTGTTTAACCTTAAGTTAAAGTTAAGTTATGAGTTTATATACTTTAAACACATAATAAATTAACTAATATTTTAATATTTTAATTTTAAAAATTTTTTAATTTAATTTCATTTTGCTTACTAATTTAAATTTAAATTTTGTTTATTAATCTTAAACTTTTTTTTAGCTTAAGTTCTATTTTTAATTTGATTTAATTTTAATTTTATGTCGATTGATATTAGTTGACAATAAACAAATAAATAAATAAAAATCTTCCCTTTAACAAGCTTAAATAGTTTTGTATGCTGGCAACACTGGTTGTCATATGTGTGTGTGTCCGGCTGTGCTGTCGCTGCTTGCCCCATCAAACGGGGGCGACACATGCGGAGGCAACACTAAATGACATCAAGACATGCACAATTAAACAAGTTGACTAACACAAATTGGAACAGCAATTGCGGGCTTTTATGGTGTGGAGGCAACTTCCTCAGGCCATAATCTGACACCCTCCCTCCCACCCCCTCAGTTGATTCCAGTGCTGACAACAAGTGGCCCATCGTGGACAGCAATAAACAGGAATTTTAGTGGCGCACCCAGGATAGCAACAGCAACAACAGGAGGTGAAAAATCAGCTGTGGCAGTGGCAGTGGCACAGTGATGACAGTTAAGCCTAGCTAACTGGAGGTTAATGGCTAATTGCCATTTGGAGCATTCATCTTTGTCAGCGTCATTCACCATGACCATGACTCATCTATATCTTTAGCCATATTTGTGTGTGCGATAAGCAGGGATCTATCAATTAATTAAGTACCACCTGAGTGACGTTGCGAGCACTTAATACAACACAGTCGAACTTGCCACAATATATAAGTACTATAAAACGTGGTACGTGCAAATATTGACAGCCAAGTTGAAGCTAATCGCTTTTGCCCCCCCCCCCCACTCCCCAATCCAAAACATGATGAGGCACTTTACTAAATGATACATTAACTTAGCTTAAGTATAGGCCACAAAAATGAAAGCGCTACAGCTAAGCTGAGAGAAGTGTTTAGTTAAGTATCAAATAAACCCTTAAAAGCATTACTCCCTCTTACTGCAAGCGCGTAGGGTATCAAAACTTGCTCGGATCATTTTCATTTTCAATTGCAGACGCTTGAGACTGAAAATGTGTCTGGCAACATGTTGCTAGCAACATATGTTGCTTGGACTTTGACTTTTGTTGTTATTGCCTTTTTGTGTGCAGTGCGCTGTCGCTGTCAATGTGGAGTGTTGTTGCCATGGCGACACGCCCACTTTTTGTGCAAAATGTTTTCAAGGGCGGCTCACGCATACCTTTGACCACTTTATGCTGTTGCAATTGTTGCTGGCTGTCGTGTTGGCTATTTTTAGTTCGCCTCTGGGCCCCTTCTACACTGACCAAGCGCCTAATTACCATGGCAGCGTGCAATTAGTGACAACTGCATGCAGAGATTTAATTTGAACGCAAGGAGCACATCAATTTGGCCACAGATATTTATAGAGGTTTATAAAGCTTAACAGCTGCACTTCTTTATCATAAATATGAATCGTGAATCAACACTGGACATTTTTTGACATACTTAACAAATATTCGTATTTATTTAGCAAAAGGCAAATAGTATTATTTAACATACATATGTTTGTTTGTTTGTTTACAGTATGACGTCATTTGTGAACGCTCGAGTGGTTGCCCTCGGCTCACTTCAAACGAGCCTACACATGTGTGTGTGTGCTTAAGCATATGTTAAGTTTGTTGATGACGTCGCCACTGTTGAACCCAACACCTAAAAATCAGTTTACATGAATGACATTATTTGCGTATTAATTGAAATGCGGCCCAATGAAGCGGCAAACCGGTTTTTAGGGAGCTTCTCTGACATAACCGATTGCTGCATTTTTTAAAAGATATTCAACGTCAATGGAAAAACAATTCTATTATTGAATGCATGATGGAAATGTGATTGGAATTTGTAGTTTCTAAAAAAAATATTGAGCGCATTTGATATTAATAAACATTATTATAAAGTTTCATTTAACTACAATTGTTGATCGATCGAATTTCCCTCTCTCACATGACTTTTGTAACTGGAAATGTGTGATAAACTCAAACAAATGTGTTTTCTATATGTACATTGGTTTAAGCAAAACGTGCTTATGTCAATAACTGAAGCAACATGCAGTCAAGTGGAAAATAAATGTTTGCAAAATATGAATTTCCCATTAATGATAACATATGCGGAGTCGATTACTGCATTAAATAATATTAACAGGGATTTTTCATATGATGATTTTAATAGAAATTGTATATCATAATGATTAATGCATATTTTAATCAAAACTGAAATATTTTCTTTTCGATTTTTGCACATTTTTCACTTCTAACGTTCAAAGTTCAATATATTTGCCAAGTTTTTCCATTTTCTCTTGTTTTTGATTCATAATTTATTGCCATGTATTTATAGCCAAAGTGATTTTTGTTCAACAATGTACTTAATCACACATCCGAATTGTTGAGAAAACATATTCAATTCCTTTGAAAAAATGTTTGTTGTTGTATTTATTTTTCAGATCATTTAGTTCACAAAAAAAAGAGAAAGATGAATATTTTGCTTGCATGTTTTGGCTCCTTCAACAAAAGCCAAAACAAAATTCTTGTTGCTACATTGTTGGCTTAATTCTGGTTGTTTATGACACAGTTTTGACACTTTGAGGCTGGCCGAGCGCAAGAAGTTGGCTTTTTTTATGGCCAATAAATGGCCGTGTTGCGTTGGTTGCATGTGCAACAGATACGTTTTAGTTAGTAGCATGTTGCCTGTCAAGCAAATGCCTTGCCACCTCTCCTACGTGCCTGGCTGCCACAAATTGTGGCTCCACCCCACACACATCACTTGGCCATTTTCTATTCGTTTTGGCTTAAATTGAATTTTATGATTCTAAGTTTTTAGCATCCTTCCCGCATCCTTGCTAAGTTTTTACACCTTTGACCTTTTCCGTGTTCGTGTGTTTAAGTCAAGTGGTTTTTCATCGTAACATCTTAATTGGAAAAACTGCTTAAGCGAAACGGAAAGCAACGACAACAATGAATGTTTGGCTTGATGCCAAACAAAAAAATGCATGGAAAAATGTATGAGGAAATATTTTTCACTATTTGCTGGAGAGAAGGGGGTTTGCTGAGGCAGGGGGTTTGGGGAGTATGCATCTGCTCATTAAAATGCAAAACTAAGCAACGCATGCAAATTGCAAATTTTTCTGTTTGCAATTTGGGCCAACAAACGATTTGTGGTTTGCCAGCCAATTCCTGGCCCAAACGCTTTGACAGACACAACCAACGCTTTAACAACAAACCCAATCCCATAAATCATAGTTAGGCAATTGTTCAATTGTTCGACGAGGTATCGGTTAAAAAGATCTACAATGTTTAGGGAACGTACCCAAATTACGTGACACTTTTTTTTACAATTTTTTACCCCCTCCCCCCTCGGTGACTACCCGTAGTAAATTGCCAAACCCCCCCCCCACACTGTTTTTACGTAATCATTTATAAATATGGCTTTAAAAAATTTATTTGCCCTTTATTTACCCTAATTTGTTCGCAGCTTACTATTTTTGTTGTTTTTAGGCTTTATTTTAATATCCAAATTTTATTAAAACCTTTTTTTAGCATTAAATTAATTACCTTCTTGAGAAATAGGAACACAAGTATCAGTGATATCTTCGATGTTAGGAAGCAGTTTGTTTTCACTTTGCGTCTCTGGAACTTTTCCTGCAGGTAGCTTTATTCATAAAACAAGACACACGTCACGAACAAACATAGTTAAAAACACACCAATAATTTAAAACTTTTAAATTAGCGATGCCCAAATGAGTGCCCGCGTACTCGGCCACGGAATTTTTGGTGTTAGGCATAGCTTGTTTATAGAAAAACTGTAGAAGCTGTAGCTTTTAAATTGGTTGCACTTTGGAATAACTTAACGCAAAACTTACTTAAATCTAAGTAACAAATATATATTATGCATATTAACACAGCGTTAAAGGAATTATGACCAAAAACATAAAAACAAAGAGAATTAGGAATAAGAGAAAAGATAACGGTAAAAAGGGTACCACTCCGCAAGCAGCTCTTCAAGCGTACGGCTACTGTGTCCGTATGTCCACCTTTGGGCATCGCTAGTTTATTCAACAAAATACAATACAATACCTTGACAAAGAAATTGAGGCGACGCGCATTCTTTTTTGTTGTAATTTGTCCTAACTCTTCAATTTTCAATTGCGTGAGACGCTCAAGCTCTTTTGCATTTTTTTTTGTGTGCATCTCTTAGAGGAACCCAAAATTCATTTGCCCTTTTTTGAATTGACTGCAGCGATTCAGAATCTTTATAGCATTTTACAAAAGCATTGTACAGCCGCTGATACAACGACATTTTGTGTTTGAGACAAAAATATTAAGCGAATTGATTTTAGTTACACTTTATTGGCGCGCAGCATTTGATGCTTTAAGATCAGAAGGTGGCAACGCTAAGACGTCAGCTGATTAGTTTGTTCAATCAGCTGACATGTAAACATATGCACTTCAGTGTTGCCACGCTTGGCGCAACTTTTAATACAACTTTTAATGCTCGAAAAACGTAAAATTTAAAAAAAAAATGACTACGTGATAAAACCCGAAACTCCCCCCCTCCCCCTTGTGACAAAGTGTAGTATTTTTAAGACCCCCCTCCCCCCCCTAAATTGGTCACGTAATTTGGGTACGTTCCCTTATGTGTGTGTGGGGGTTTTCCGTTTGCAAAACGCGTGAAAATATGATGGTTGAATGAACGGATAGAGATAGAAAGAGAGAGAGAGCTAGTTGAGCCATAAGATACCCAGATAGATAAGTAGCATACATATATCAAACAAACAATTGATTTCTGTATCTATATGCGTTTGGAAAGTTGTTTAAAATATATGACACATGGCATGGGCCATAAGCTTTAAAAGGAAAGGATCAACTGGTTGTGGACTGAAGCACACTTTAACCACTCCCAACTACTTCTGACTTAGCCATATTTTAATTACACTTTGTCGGAATGGTTAACTCGCACTGCCTCTAATCATAATCATTAGATGGTTACACCAGAAGGTTTTTGGGGGCAATGACGCGATTCGCGTGTGCCCCTTAATGATGACGAAATTAGCTGAAAACACAACAAAAAAAAAACTGCCTAATTCATTAAATACTTGCGTTTTTATACCCTTAACTCATAAAATGGGTAAATAAGGGTATATTGATTTGGTGCAAATGTATGTAACAGACAGAAGGAAGCATATATAAAGTATATATATTCTTGATCAGCATCAACAGCCGAGTCGATCTAGCCATGTCTATCGGTCCGATCTCAGAGGCTAAAAAAGCTAGAGATTTTAAACTTAAAACTTAAGCTCTCCTATACTATAAGTAGAACAAGTTTATAATCGATAATTATCGATAACACGGTCTGGTTTCCGATATACACATGTGATCGATAACAAAAAATTCTTGAATTTCAAAATTGTAAAAATAAGGTTTGAAACTAAGGATTAAATAATGAATATTTAAAACAAAATTTGATCGAAATCGGTTTAGAAACACTGGAGAAATCGCAGTTTGAAGTTTGGTCATTGGATGAGGGTAAGGGTTAAGGGTATGTCCTAGTCTGGATTACTCGACTAGAGCCTTCTTACTTGTTTTCTATGTTTATGTGGACGAGAATTCATTATAAGGCTGAAGTATCTTATAAAAGACATACTAAACTTTGAATACACTTAACTTATTATCTACTTAATACTTATTGCAGACATTTATCTTATAAGAGACATACTAAACTATGAATACACTTAATATATTATCTACTTAATACTTATTGCAGACATTCTCTTTTTACTATAGCTTGTCAATTGCACATTTTCCAGTGAAAGTTCTGTTGTCAACTCTTTGTTAATTAATTAATTGGTATTGCACTACAAATTGAGGCCAACCTCAATATTTAGCCAATATGTCATGCCCGTTAATTGTGATATATGGTGCCGAAATAGTTTGCGTGGGTTGCGCTCTTGTTGTTGTTGTTGTTGTTGACACATTTCACTTATGGCAACGAGAGCGCGGGGCAGCAACAAGTGCAACTCCCACCCACACCCTTTGCCCGCCACAGGGGGTTGAAGTTGGTTTCGGTAGATTGCGCAATCAAATGGATTGTCTCGCCCACAGTGGCTCAAAATATATATATGCTCAGAAGCTGCGGGCGAGCGAGCGCTGTGCATACTTGAAGTGCAAACGTTCTGCCGACAACAACAACAACAACATGAGGCCAAACTAATCTGGAAGACAGATGCATAAACAACAACTGAAACAGAAGAACACTGAGAAAACAAACAACAGAAAAAAACTTTGCATTTGATAAATTGGCAAGAATAACAGCAGTGACAGGGCAGCAACAGCGACTGCCACGCCCCCTCCCCCTCCCTCCCTGCTCACCCCTTCAAGACTGCTGCTAGATAAAGGCCGACACAGTTTATTTTCGGCTCGCATTAACTGCGGGCGCGCTTTAAGATACTGTATCTTTCAGATACAAGCGAAATGCGTCTTATCAGCTTGTTTAACATGTGTTTCGCAAATGTGTTTGTATTTCTTTATCTTAACAATTGCTTAGATATTATGCACAGTAATCATTCGTGAAGAAGGCATGAGAAGGGGTTTAAGAAACTTGCAAACCTTTTCGCGAGCACACACTGTACTAAGATACGTTGAACATTAAGTTGTCGCCTAGAAGCTGCAGCCAAATCGCAAAAGCCATACTACTGAAAGGGGGTTAAACGTTAAGAGAAGAGGGGGGGGAAAAACAGGAAGTTATGGGTTATGGTTTGGGGTTTTCACTCTTGTTTTACATAATTACACCGAAAGTGGCTAAAATCCAAACGAATTTAAAAGTGAAATTGCGACAATAACAAACAAACAAACAAAGATGTTAAAGTATCTTTCAGATGAGTCAGAGCCATGGTAAAGTATCTTGCAACCATGCTGGTTTGGCTTATATAATAGCTACAATCTAGAGACGCTTTTTATATGAGTGAAATTTGTGTTGAGAGTTTTGCTTTCGATTTCGTTTTCTTGTTAAGCATTAAGTGGCTTTTATGACATTTTATTCAAAAAAAAAAAAATTTGGCACTTTGCCCGATTTTATAGAGAGCGAGAGAAACAAACATATCTATATCGATGTCAGCGTCTATTTGTTTTGGCTTGTTACAACAACAAACAGCCGCCAACAACAACAACAAATGCCATAAATATTATTGCAAAAACAATCTTCAAGTGGTTTGTGTGGTTTATTTTTTTGTATGTTTATAGTACACACACATTGCATATCAATTTATCAATTTATCCCCCGCCCCTCCACTTGTCAATAAGTTGGCAATGGCCCCAAAAAAAAAGTTGCATTCAATTGTTTTGAACTGCATGTTGCATATAAATATTTTAACAACAATTTTCATATTTATTAGCTTTTGTCAGAATTTTGATTTGGGTCACGGAAAATGCACGAAAAACAATTTTTATTCATGGACCGAAAGGAATTCTTTAAGAAAATAATGAAAGCGGAAGTTAAGGTTAAATGCGATTAAAGTTTTTATTGTTATTCAGCTAGCAGCTGCATGTGCCACAAGATGCAGAAGTTTTTACGACCTGCAAAAGGCAAAAACAACAACTTCTTTTAAATAAACATAATGAAAAGCAGAGCAGCAAATATCTCTTAACGCTTCTGCAGTTCTCACACATTTCACTTAGTTCCCCCTTACCCCATTCTCTTCTAGCTCTCAGGTGAAAGCCAACACTTGAAGCTCTAACGGGCTTACACATGAGTTATGGCTTAAACCAAACAAAAGTGTGCAACAAATGCGCCACCCACCAAGACACAAAACTGCTGACCAGCTCCAATGGCCAGGCTTAAAATTGTTATTCAACAAGCTACTCGAGAGTTTATGGCATTTATAGCGTTTTATATATGTACCCTATGGGAAGTAAGAGGGGCTCTAATATGAAAATTTATATTCTAAAGTTTGTGTAGAGAATGTTTTTCCTTAAGCTTCAGATCGAAAACCTTTGCTTTGCACATTCTTGCAACCTATTTATGACTTTTACTAAACCTCTTTGCGAACTTGAATGTTCTTTCTCCATCTTGGAGTTCATAAATTTGATGCATTGTTGCAGATAAACCAGAAATCGTTAGCTGGTGTGAATGCACTAATGAAAGGGGTGTGAAAATGGGCAGTTAGGCCATATTTCATGGTTAGATACTTTTGGTTTATTGATTTTCCGGTTTTATCAAAACAGTTTTAGCCGCTTGCTGTTGTTGCTTCCTTATTGTGTGTGCGCGCCACAACGATCCTCCCCATGCCCAAACATGTGCCACAAATTTGCCACAAAGCTTGCGATGTGATGTGATTGATGGATCGAGGCAGTTGCAGCCGCAGCAATTAGTGACTGCAGCTAATGGTTAAACTGGAGCAAGAGAGAGAACTCAAGTGCCTTGGTTCGTTCTTTTCTGTTTGTAATAAACAAATCGGATACAGTGTGCAATTGTGCATGCTGCATGTGGCATGTGGCATGATGCTGCTGTATATATAGTAAAGTAGCTCTGACACAGATACCAGATACAATTTGTATCTTTGATTCGATCACATCTGCTGTTGATTTGACTCAAATTGACTGACTCATTGCGTGTGTGTGTGTGTGTGTGTGTGTGTGTGTGTGTTTGTTTTGAGCTCAAAAAACTTCAGTATTGATGTGATAAGAGCGCCCTCTGTGGCAAGAACCGGTTTAAGAAAGTTGTTTTTGAAAACTTGTCGTTGCCAAAAAAAAAAAAAAATAAAAACACACACACAAAAGAATCTAAAGTGTAAGCATAAGAATCGTATTCTTATATCTTTTTGAGTTCTTTATTTTGGCAGCTGAGTTCGTTGGCTGCAAGTTGAAGTTAAGAGCAATAAACGTCATAAGGAACAAACTCTTAACTCTTTTAGCATAGCCGAGGAACATCTTCAGAAGTTTATAGAGATACTCTAATGACAAATTTCTTATGGCTGATATTTGAAGATGCTCGATGATTGATGATTAAGAGTCAACTTCTCGAATCCGTTAGCGATCTAGTCATCTTGGTCAGCTGCTTACGCAGTCTACAGTTAACCACAATCTATACGAACAACAACAACAACGACGTTAATAATTTTTAATAACAACGAGAGAGTCACGGCTGCGATGAATCACGCTAACTTGGCTTGTTGGTTGGTTACCTTGCCGTGTTTGTGTGTTTCTCTCGTTTCGCTGGAATGTCTCCAAGTTGAGGCACACACACACACACACACACACACAGCTTAAAAGACACTTATCAATGAAAAGTTAAATTGATAACAATACGTTTATAATACGTCACACACACAACTACAAAGCACACTTATCCCTGACAGCACCGAAAAAACAACAGTAAACTTGCATTCAACATTGAGAGCCGTCAATACAAAAACGTCACTAAAACACAAACACGCACACACCTATACACACACGTATGCATTTGTACTTGAATTGAATACAATATTCGAAATTTGTTGCTATTGAGATTCTCTTTTTGTCACACCACCTGTAGCCACACTTTAGCTATCTTTCTCTCCCTCCCACGCTCTCTTTCTCTCTCTCTCTCTCTCTGTCTATCTTTTTTTTTGCACTTTTCTATTGATATTCATAGAATTTACACACATATAGATACAATTTTGCACCTTTTTTTATTGTTGTCTGTACATTCTTTTTAAATATATTTTTTACAGCAATTATTTAGCGCTTACGTTTTCAATAATTTTTCACTTCAAAAACACACAAACACACAGAATTGAAAAGCTACGCTTTGCGGCTGCATAAAACAAATTGCGTTGTCAGCGAAGTTTAAACAGTTTTTTTTTTTATATTTGTATTTGCTGTTGTTGTTATTATTGTGTTGTATTCTCGTTATTTGTTATTGAATCTTAATAATTGAAAAAAACGCGCGTTTCGTTGCGCGACCGTTTGTGCTTGGCAGACGTCCGTACAGCGCGACTCTTTAAACTGAACTAAATGTTAAGCGCCTAAGCTGACGCAAATGTTAAGTTTACGACACAATGCGGCGGTTCGTAGGCAGCGTTGCCGTACTGCTCAATAACGTACTAAATTTGTGTGTGCTTGGTGCTGTAGCAGGCAGCCTTGTAGTGTGATCAGCAGTGTCACACGTTAACATTTGAAACAGTTGCGGCTCTGTTAAGCGTATGTTATGTTAAAAGTTTATGTTAAATGGGCGAATGGGCAAAAATGAATAATTAAACGTTTTGATAATAATTATATAGGCAACTATCCTTCCCACCCCCCTCTCCACGAAGCTGTGCACACTTTATAAGTTTGTTAGTTTATTACACAAAATAATCTTAATCAACTTGTTACATTTTTGTTCTAAAAAGCGAAATCTTTAAATTTATTGTAAATAAGATCATCTTTATAATCATGGTAATAATTAGCGTACCACACGCTTATAACTTCCTATATATTGCATGATGTGATTTACCATAAATTATTCAATTTTTAGACTACATTTGACATTTTCCGATTCGATCTACATGCATACCGCAAACCGTTAAAAAAACAATCTATATATGAATGCGAGCTAATGACCAAACCAAAATGTGTGTCCAGCGATCAGCTTTGCAATTGAGCTGAACGATCACTGATCGCAATATTCAAGCACCGCTTAATGTTCAAATAATTGTGTTTATGAAACTAGTTCAAAATATCAACCTGGTATAAATACAACTGTAAATAGGGACTGAGCCTGTTCAAAAAACTGTTACGAAAAATGTTGCCAAATTTTGTGCTCGTTCTCATCAGCTGTGTGTTGGCCTTTGACGTGGCCAGCGCCTGTGTAAGTAACCAAGAAAAAACTCAAATTTTGAAAAAAATATTAAAAAAAAAATATATATTTTAGAATGGCTACAAGGCAAAGATTGTAAAACTGGAGAATTGTGCCGGTGCGGAGGGCATTATACAAGTGGATGATGGCTTCAGTGTTAAGCTGAACAAGAAATGCGAACTGGTGCCAACGGGATGCTTTAGCAACAAGGCCTTCTCCACCGCGGTGGCCACGTATAAGGTACAAAAGGATGGCATTGTGATGAAGGAGGGCAAAATGGATCTGTGCGCGGCCGTGGATCAGGCATCCAGCGAGGCCAAGGATATGCTCAAAGTATTTGGTGCACCATCCAGCTGCCCCGTGGCCGAGGAGAAGATCTGTGCCGACAATCATAAGGTCGATCTAACCAAATACAAAGCCATGTTGGGCATGGCTCGAGGTCATCTAATCGTTGACAGTGAAATCAAACACGATACTGTGAGTTCTCCTTAACCGAAATTTTAATTCCCTTTTGACATCTTTTTGTTTTTTCAGGGCAAATCGTGTTTCCATGCCGAAATCGAGATAGTCAAGAATTAGTTTTCTTGCTAAATTGATTTTTTCTATAAATTATGAGTCTTGCAAATTTAGATATATTAATTTTGTGGTGTTGTAATAAAACATAATGGTAATGGAGTGCACACAAAAAACGAGAAATGCAAAAATCTTTATTTATTTGGGGTTTTGCTGGCAAAGAAAACAATTCACATTAGTTGAATATTCATATATTTAACAGTTTACAACACACTTTGGGCTTAATAAATATTATTTTCAAAAAATATCAAATCTTAATTGTTAGTGCTCTAAATGTCCTATACACACAAAGAGTTTGGGTTTTCTTGGAGTTTGCAACTGAAATTAAATAAGAGTTTTTTTTTTGTTTTTGTTTTATATAAAATGAGACCGTCTTGAGAAGAGCGAGGAGCAGGAGTTCCCTTCGTGTTCAGCATATGCCCGAAAAGCTATAATCGCAATCGTTATCTTTCTGCTTTAGGTGACCCAAGTATGGCGAATGTTTAATACCAAAACTGTACGAAGGCATATGGGATAGATTAATCTGTAAAAGTATTAAGGGGAAAAACAAAAGGAATGTGAAAATGTTTGTTTTTTTTTCTTTAAATTTGTTGACTTCATTTCGTAATATAGTTAAATTTGGTTTAAGGATAATTCTTATCGGGCCGATTGGCTAGCAGGCAGCGTGTATAACGCTCTGGCAATATATATGTGCCCAATTTGCCACTGAACGGCGAATGCAGTATGCCAAAGGATATTGATGGCATCGAACGTTTCTCCCAATACTGTGGGCCAGGTCAAGGTCAGTTGCATATGAATGAACTATATTATAAACCCTTCAAACAACCTACCTTTTCGGGACAATGTGCACCGGGACCAGGCTTGTTATCATCGCTGATCATCTTATACTTGCCACGCATGGTATAGACAGGTGGCTTGGATTTGGTAACCGTATATTCGCCATCGTAATAACCGGGACCGGGCAGTACCAGTGCGGGTATCAACGATGGACGCATGCGTCCGGCCATTGTAAAGGCCGGAGCCGAACGTATGGGTCCCTCCTTGCTGCTGCCCAAGACAGTGGGTATCTTGTAGACGTTAGGAGCTGCATAAAAGATATTAGAAAGCATATAAGAACAGTAATAGGTAGATCCTTGAATTTAAGTACAAAATTCCATATGATTTTGATATTTAAAAAGGGAAGTTTGTACTTGGTTTTGGAGTATTCAATATTCATAACTGGTTAAAGGTTATTAGATTTGGTTTGATTGGTTGTTTGAATGGCTGGGTTAATAGGTGAGAGCTTGGATTATGATGAGGCTGCAATAAAAAACAAACAAAATACACAAATAACGAGTAAACTTTTATAGCATAAGGGGTGTTACCTGATAATCTTCTCTTGCACGCTGCTCGCCTCCACAGCGTACTTGACCGTGCTCGATTTCACGGATTTACCACTGGTCACAATTGCACCATCAGTTTGCACCACTGTGCATGTGCTGATCGCTGCTGCATTGGTGGTGCTGGCATCCGCTTTACCCTGGGCTGTGACTGTTAGATTACCCTTTTGGGCATGTGCATTCTCCTCGTGGTGCATTGTGGTGTGCTTCAATTTGGATTGGGATTGATTGGAGCTGCTCTGATTATTGTCATTTGTGTTATTTACAACTTTTATTGTCTTTGTGGTTGTTGTTGTTGTTGTTGCTGCGGCGGCTGTGCTTGGTGTTGCTACTTGTTGTGTGTTTTTTGCAGTGTTGCCATTTGTCATGTGCTTAACGGTTGTTGTCTTTGTTGTTGTTTGTGTGGCTGGCGCCTCTACTTGACCATTCACTGGTTGCGCCGACACTGGAACGCCATTCACAATGCGCGTCTCAGTGGTTGTGGTTGATATTGTTGTGGTTGTTGCGGTGTTGTTGTTGTTGCTGCTAGTGCTTTCACCATTGTTGCGTACTGTGGTGCAGAAGCAAAAAAATATGGTTTGAATTGTGAATTTTCTTTTACAAACTAATACACAGAGATGGAAATTCATTGCTGTGTTTGCATTTGCATTTTCCCACTCCACTTCACTCTACTTAAAAGCTAAAAGTGCTTAATAGTATATGCCTCACTGAAACCACAATTGACCCCAATGCCTAATGAACAAAAGATATTGAAAGGGGGGAGGGGAAAAAAAACGCTGGTTATTACTGTGAAACCAAACTAATGCAATCTGAAAATCGAATTACATTATTTTCTCAATACAAAAAATTCGTAGTTCAATCTTTGGCCTTATGTTAGGTTGATGTTGTATTGCCACTGCTGGTTCCACTGCTGGTTCCACTGGTACTAGTTCCATTGGTACTGGTTCCATTGGCATTGGTTCCATTGCTGGTTTTAGGTAGCCTAATTTTCATATGCCATGCACAATCGTATTGGCATTTCTTAAGCGTTGTAAATTCATTGGCTTTGTACATTTTCGGGCATTTGGAGAAAACTGATACACAGTTTAAGATAATGCGATGAAAGACATAAAATTTACGACGCGGTGAGTTGCAGGCACTTTCATGCTTATATCTGTTCCTCACCAAACATGCACCATTTGGTCGCCCTTAAAAGAAAGATAAGCTCTTCGAATATGTTCTATGTCTCCTATACTTTCTCTTCAAAACTTACATCTTCCCGTTTCGATCAATGTGATGATCCAAAATATTAAGACAACGATCAACAACCACTTCATTCTCCTATCGTTCAAAGACTGTGAAATCTTTCTAGCTAGCTTTAACCACACTACACGCTATTTATATAAGGGTAACGAATTGCAATTCGTTTTGGGATGATGCTCTTACCGGGACTTGCCAAACGTCTTTCACGTCTTTGCAATATGCGATCTTCAATGTAAGCGCCTTTAGGTTCTAGTGAAGTGCAGTTTGATGAATATATACATGAATACATATGGTATATATATGTATGTATGTGTAGGATGCAGGCCAGTACACCGATATGATGGGAAATACACACAAACATTTATAGAAAATAGAACATAAAAAAAGAAAAATAAAAGAGAGATTGGCAAATATCCAACACCAAAACGAATATTAAGAAGCGGCACCTACCTGGTATAATTGGCATTGGTATTGTCTTAAGACCAAAACTATAAGCTGGCGAGCTGTCAAGCTTGCATTGCTCTGGATGATAATGTCCGGGAGCTAAGCACATAACACATATATAAAGTAAAAATAAAAACATAAAGTAAGCCACATGCTAGGTTTCTACTAAGTAGAGCTCATTACCGGGTGCATCGGTGGTAACCTTAACCTCGGTACGTGTACCAAATGTGTAGGCTGGTGTGTGCTGCTGCGAGTGCTTTTCCGGTTCATATGCAGTGGGTGCTAAAAGTCGTCATACCGATAGAAAAAACGTGCAATCAAAAGGAAATCTTTTCTTTAACTAACCTGGTGTATCACTGATGTGCTCCCGATGCAGCTTCATGCCAAATGTGAAGGCAGGCGTACCATCCTGGTGACAGTTCTCCGGTCTGTAGTCACAGGGTGCCGGGGTATGGCTGATATGCTCAATGGTCGTGCGACCTGCAATTGTGTAGGCGGGTGTATGATCAAGACGTACTTTCTCTGGGGCATAATCGCAGGGCGCTGGATGATGATTGTCCACCTTGGGGTCATATTTGCCACCAAATGTGTAAGCGGGTGCATGATCCAGTCGCGACTTCTCCGGCGCGTAATCTCCAGGCGCTGGTGTGCCATTTGTCAGTTTCTCAATATGCTTGCCAGCCATCGAGAATGCAGGATTATGATCTTGACGAACTTTCTCAGGGGAATAGGCGCCAGGGGCTGGGGTGTCACTTGGCTTATGAAGATCGTGACGACCCGCGAATGAGAAGGCCGGAATGTGATCTAAGCGAACATTCTCAGGGTGATAGTCACCAGGAGCAGGGTTATGATTCTCAACTTTGGGCTCATTTCTGCCAGCAAAAGTGTAGGCAGGAATGTGATCCAATCGAGACTTTTCAGGGGAGTAGTCGCCAGGAGCTGGCGTACCATTTGCGATCTTTTGATCGTGTCTACCTGCCATTGAGAATGCTGGGTTATGATCTTGGCGAACCTTTTCAGGTGAATATGCTCCAGGAGCTGGAGTTTCGCTCGGCTTGTGAAGATCATGGCGACCGGCAAAGGAGAATGCGGGATTGTGATCCTGCCTAAGTTTTTCGGGATGGTAATCACCTGGTGCAGGGTTATGATTCTCAACTTTGGGCTCATTTCGACTACCAAAGGTGTAAGCAGGAGTATGATCCAATTGACATTTCTCGGGTGCATAATCTCCTGGTGCTGGTGTGTCATTTGTGATCTTAGGATCATGCTTTCCAGCCATTGAGAATGCGGGATTGTGATCTTGTCGGCATTTCTCTGGGAAGTATGCTCCTGGAGCTGGAGTTTCACTTGGCTTATGGAGATCGTGACGTCCAGCAAAAGAGAATGCGGGGTTATGATCTTGTCTTACTTTTTCTGGATGGTAGTCACCCGGTGCTGGAGTATTATTCTCTATTTTTGGGTCATTTCTACCGCCAAAGGAATATGCGGGTGTATGATCTAATCGAGTTTTCTCAGGACAATAATCTCCAGGGGCTGGGGTATCTTGTGTGATTTTAGGATCATGTTTTCCAGCCATCGAAAATGATGGGTTGTGATCTTGTCGCACCTTTTCAGGTGAGTATGCTCCCGGAGCTGGAGTATCACTTGGCTTATGGAGATCATGGCGACCAGCGAACGAAAATGCTGGATTATGATCTTGTCTAACCTTTTCTGGGTGATAATCACCAGGAGCTGGATTGTTATTCTCTATTTTTGGGTCATTCCTACCTCCAAAGGAAAAAGCGGGTGTGTGATCTAGTCTAGACTTTTCGGGACAATAATCTCCAGGAGCTGGCGTGCCGTTTGTCAGTTTCTCAATATGTTTTCCAGCCATTGAGAATGCTGGATTGTGATCTTGTCGGCATTTCTCTGGGAAGTATGCTCCAGGAGCTGGAGTTTCACTTGGCTTATGGAGATCGTGACGGCCAGCAAAGGAGAATGCTGGATTATGGTCTTGCCTTACTTTTTCGGGATGATAATCACCGGGAGCTGGAGTATTATTCTCAACCTTCGGATTATTTCTACCGCCAAAGGAATATGCGGGTGTGTGATCTAATCGACTTTTTTCGGGACAATAATCACCAGGAGCTGGCGTGCCGTTTGTTAGTTTCTCAATATGCTTTCCAGCCATTGAGAAAGCTGGATTGTGATCTTGTCGTACTTTCTCGGGAGAATACGCTCCAGGAGCTGGGGTATCACTGGGTTTGTGCAGATCGTGACGGCCAGCAAATGAGAAAGCAGGATTATGATCTTGCCTAACCTTTTCTGGGTGATAATCACCCGGAGCTGGAGTATTATTCTCAACCTTCGGATCATTTCTGCCACCAAAAGAGTAGGCAGGTGTGTGATCCAATCGGGTCTTTTCGGGGCAATAGTCGCCGGGTGCGGGAGTGTCACTTGAGACTTTAGTATCATACTTTCCAGCCATTGAGAATGCTGGATTGTGATCTTGTCGGCATTTTTCTGGGAAGTAAGCTCCAGGAGCTGGAGTTTCACTTGGCTTATGGAGATCGTGACGGCCAGCGAAGGAGAATGCGGGATTATGATCTTGCCTAACCTTTTCGGGGTGATAATCACCGGGAGCAGGATTGTTATTCTCTATTTTTGGGTCATTTCTGCCACCAAAAGAGTAGGCAGGTGTGTGATCTAATCTAGACTTTTCAGGACAATAATCTCCAGGGGCTGGCGTGCCATTTGTTAGCTTATTAATATGCTTTCCAGCCATTGAAAATGCAGGATTGTGATCTTGTCGTACTTTCTCGGGTGAGTATGCACCCGGAGCTGGAGTTTCACTTGGCTTATGGAGATCATGGCGACCAGCAAAGGAGAAGGACGGATTGTGGTCTAGTCGCACCTTTTCGGTATCGTAGGCGCCTGGAGCCGGGGTGTCGCTGGTCTTGAGTGTGTCATGGCGTCCGGCAAATGAGAAAGCGGGATTGTGATCGTGCCGTACTTTTTCGGGACAGTAGTCGCCTGGTGCCGGAGTGGAGGTCTCCACCCGTTGCTCATGCTTACCAGCGAAGCTATACGCTGGTGTGTGATCGCTACGATACTTTTCCGGGGCATACGAGCCTGGGGCCGGAGTATGGCATACAGATTTCACTTCGTGTCGGCCCGTGAGCGTGTAGGAGGGTGCAAAATCCAAACGCACCTTCTCCGGTTCATAAGTGCCGGGTGCTGGTGTCTCTTGCGATCTGCTGACCTGAACACGTTGGCCAAAACTGAAGGCGGGAGTTTTGTTCAATACACATTTCTCTGGCTCGTATGCGCCGGGAGCTGAAACGAGATTGTACGAAACGATTTAGAGTGTGTGAAGAGTTGAAGGATTTTCTTTTTTGGAAGTGCTGAGAATGGGACTCACCTGGTGTGGCATCTACAACATCATGGCTTGATTTGCCAGCGATGCTAAAAGCAGGTGTTGTATGCAATTTGGACTTTTCTGGACTGTATGTGCCAGGTGCTGGTGAATCATTGATCTGTATGTGCTTTGTCTTCACACCGAAGCTATATGCGGGCGAATGTTCTACAACTACTTGTTCTGGCTTATAAGTGCCAGGTGCTGTAAAATGGTGCAAAATTTAGGAAGTTTAGGAAAATGTGAATAAAAATCTATCGATTGAAATCCCATCTGGAAGGACGTTTACCTGGCGTATAGTCTGGCCTCAGCTCATGGTGTTTGATGCCAAAGCTAAACTCCGGTGTCCGGCTAAACTTCGTCTTCTCGGGAGAATAGGCGCAAGGAGCTGTGGAATATATAGAAAAGAATTAATATTTGTGTACAAAACAATATATACTGTCGGGTTGTAATCCAATCCAAGGTCTAACTAGATACTACTGTCAAAATACAAATTGTCGAGAGACGTGCCTCATTGCTTGAGAGGAGGAGGTTGTGGTGTTGGGGGGGAGGGCAGAGGGTGTTTTTGACAACATATTACCTGGTGTATGCTGATCGTGTTGGATTTTAGTTCGTCTACCGAATGTGTAACGTGGCGCAGTCTTTCTCGATTGCGTAACCTTTTCGGGACAATAGCTATTTGGCGCTGTTAGTGTTAATAAAACAAACAATTACGGTACGAATAACGGTATCTTTTCTAGTTATTAGACTACAGCAAACATGGCTATTAGTTAGATTATAGTGGGTTATAGAGAATGCGAGTGTTAGAGAACACACCAGAAATACCAGAAGTAGTGTTAGTTAAGGACATGCAATAGAGAACGTGATTTGGGTGAAGGGGGAGGACACGTTTGGCCATTGAGGCCAAGTTAGTTGTGTTACCTGGAGTGTTAACTAGGTAAACGTTGATCTTAAGGCGAAAGGAATACCGAGGCGCACGCGGCTTAATGACATCAAGCGGTACCACCTGATAATGGTTAGGACCTATTATATGTTGCAGCATTCGCGATTTCAGTCAGTATTAGATCAGTTTCAATTTGTTTAAAAAGAAGAAAAATGTTAAATTATAATCAAAAGGCATAAATAATCAATTAAAAATTTAACAAACCATACAACAAACAACATAAAAACAAGTAAAAACGTTGCAGTCGAACGCATCCGACTGCGATATACTTTGATACCAGTTTACATAGCTGTGTTAAGGATTCTGAGTGCGAATAGTAATATATAAGGGTTTTGGGTATAAAAATCAGGCAGAAAGGGTAGGCATGACATTAATCTGTGGCGGATGGCACTTTCTATCCCCCTACCAAGTTTGGAGACTCTAGCGCAAAAACCGACAAAGATATAGAGGTGGGCGGTATAAGTGGGCGTGGCATAAAAAATTTGTATGCACTCCTGTTACGGATGTCACAACCAATGTTCATACCAAATTTGGTGACTCTAGCCCAAAATCTAAGAAAGATATAGAGGTGGGCGGTATAAGTGGGCGTGGCATCCAAAACATTGATGCAGATCTGTTACGGATGTCACTACCAATGTTCATACCAAACTTGGTGACTCCAGCTTAAAAACTGGCGAAGATACATGCATTTCGGTTTTTTTTTGAGCGGTGGGGCATGTCCCGTTGTTGGGGGGCGTGGGCGTCCAATGTTTTGATTCATAACTTTGTCAGATGTCAGCATCTACCTTCATCTCAATTTTGGTGGCTATAGCTTCAAAACTGTAGAAGATACAGGCATTTTTGTTAATAATCGGAGAGTGGCTGGGGGCGGAATAGGTGGGCGTGGCATCCAAACTTTTGATGCAATTTTTTGAGGAATGTCACCAGCTATCTTTCCATCAAATTGTGTGACTCTAGCTGCTAAAATGTGGGATATATATGTGTTTTATCGATTTGCACTTCGAGGTGTATCGACTTGTTATCGATTTCCCAGGCCCCCTGAGGTCGTAGAGCCCTAGATTTAACACTTTGTCTGACGAAGACATGTACCAAGATATTTGCAAAGTTGCAAGGCTCTAGCTTTAAGGGTGTGGAAAAAAGTTGCGTTCATACGGACAGACGGACGGACGGACGGACGGACGGACAGACACCATGACGGACATTGCACAAACCCAATATACTATGATACCTTTGGTATCAAAGTATAACAACACTGAAGAGAGCTAAAATCTATGTTGAACAAAAAGAGATACAAAGACAACTAAGGAAAGGAAAAATATCGTACAAAGAGGTTGAAGGATGTGAATCTACAAACATTTAACATGCTGAAAATGTGGAATTTGCATTTGCTTTAAAAAAAATACTAAACTATGCATTCTAAATAAAAAAAAATGTGTTTCTTTTCAAAAATACTGATTCAAATTACTGTACAAGTGGCAACCCTGGCCACAGCTACGTGACGAGACTACTAAGAGACAGAGAGAGAGAAAGAGACAACTCTACTTGCAAGCAGTTACAGTTACAGTTTTACGTGACTACTGAGAGAAAGAGAAAGGTAGAGAGAGAAAAGAGTACCAATGTTTTGAGGGCAGCGTTTTTTACTTACGCGCTGCTTGGGATGAGAGATTCGAGATTCTTTCATGGATTTCTTAGTTCATAATGATTCTTATATACAATGATGATGCGGCCGCTGTATCCGTGAAGATTAGCTTGAGATGATGATGTTACTCCATAGCTCCATAGCCGATAATGATGCGCATGCAACCCATAACCAATATATAAACGCAATAACCATTCAAACAACCAACATCAACAACAACGATAACAACAACCGATAACCGATAACAAACACTGTGAACGTACAACGAACGGGTTGGGTCATAAGGACCGCCTCAACTTACCTGGTATTAGCTGCAACTTGGCGCTCGCCGGCTTCTTGCCGAATGTGTACTTGGGTGTGGCATCAATGACAGCCTTGGCCGCCGGCATAACATCATATTCGCCCGGTCCGGGATTTACGAAGCGTGTCAACTCCTTGGGTCGACTTTGTAGCGTTGCTGCGTGTGGATAATCTTTACCTTTGGGTCGCATTCCCGACACATTGTACTGTGCCGGACCGGGTCCGGTTGTTTCATCCCTGCTGATGAGCTTGTGACCAAAGGAATACGAAGGTGCACCCTTCTTCTTAGAGTCTGGTACTTTGCTGCCTATAAAGATCATGAGTTAAAACGATTCTTAACTTGTATCTGAGCCCTTACCTATTAGCGTTGGTAACTGAACAATGGCTGGTCCTGGATTTGTTGTTTCGGCCGCAATTCTTCCCACACGCACTGTCGGCGTCCACGGACGTTGTTCAATACTGCCAGCCATGTTTAGGGTACGGATATTACGTACGGGCGTACAAGGTCCTAGATCCTTTCGCTTTGATTTGGATTTGTATTTAAAAACTTTCTGCAAAGAGACAAGAATTTCATTTAATTGCATTTTTAATCTTAAACTTTAAATAAGATCGCACGTTTTTAGCCATTTTGCTGCAGTTCTTGGGGTTTCAATTAGTTAAGCAATTGGGAAATTTGTTTTAAAATATGTTTTCAAATTTGATGTTTACGTATTGTTTAATAACATGTGAGTTGTCAAGCTTTCGGAAGTTGTTTATGATCGAATCATATATTATATTCATATCTAGAAATTCACACCTTTTTGGCCTTTCTCTTGTTGCCGTAACCCAATAAACCAAATCCTTAAACTATCATCAAAATTCGAAATTTCGAAAGTTTTTTTAAGATGGAACCATAATATGATATATGATATATCATATTCATGTCTAGAAATTCACACCTTTTGTGGCCTTTCTCTTGTTGCCGTAACCCAATAAACCAAATCCTTAAACTGCCATCAAAATCAATGACATGAAAACTTCCAACGTGACTTCCGCGATTTATTTGTTTCGAATTTTCTGGGCCACTCCATATACAGCCAAAGTGATTTGTTTGAACGCCTAAAAAAGACAAACAATGGACAAAAACTAGAAGTTTGCGGTAGGCTCTTCAACCCGCGTGACCTTCTTTTCTACCCCTAATGGTTGGGTGAGGCGTTTTGGTAACAGGTAGCGACATCACACAGCCGTATGTAATCGATACTTTACGATGACGACCCCAATTGGCTTTGGCTGGAAAGCGATTAGCTGACGCGATTGAAACACCCCTACTATCCAACATTATTTCCATACGCCATGATGTCTTGAGCAGTCTCGGGCAACAAGGTTGCGCCCACCAAAAAAGTGCTAATGTTGCCCATTTGGCGCATGTTAGCCCAACAAAACGATTACTTTTAATGACTTATGGAGCGACAATTGCATGCCACGAAAAAATCAAGCTAACTGTAAATAGTGTTGGCCGCGTGTTTCACTTTTGGATTTTGGAATATTTTGGCGTGTCGTGTTGTGATTGAAAAGGTTAAACACTTTGTAAGACACGGCAATATACAGAATACCATATAATAACAATGAACTTATATGACTTAAAAGGATTTACAATGTCTTAATCATACCTGTTAAGTTGCCATTAGAATTACTAATCAATTAAACTATTTTTGGAAAATAGTCGTAGTGATTAAATAGTTGGCTAGTGAAAATTTATGATTATTTAATGATAACGATTACAAATAATCGAAAAATAATGGAAAATTACCATAGATTATTAAAAATAATTGAAAATAATGGAAAAAAAATGGTTTTAATATTTTCCATTATTTTCCATTATTTTCAATTATTTTTAATAATATATGATAATTTTTCATTATTTTTCGATTATTTGTAATCGTTATCATTAAATAATTGTGTGAAACCGAAAATAATCGGTATTTAATCATTAATTCCACTTTGAAACAAAAATAATCTAATTAAAAATGACTACAATTAATAATCATAATTTAACAGGTATGGTCTTAATACGATCTATCGCATAAACTCGTGACCAAACACGTTACCAACTCTGCCACAAAACTGAAGACCAAAAACCAAGTCTTCGTCCAAGTGGCATACATAGTTGTAAATTTGTTGATGTGTGGCAGCTGAAAAGAGCGTGCAACTTCTTTTGACCGTGAAAACATCAACAGCTCTGCTTTATGTAAATATATAATATATATATATATATTTATAGTACTACAGCTGAGCCAATTTCTGAGTGGGCGTGGCTGAGACGGCAAAAGCCCAACAAAAGTAAAGCAAAGCTGTTTCAAATTGAGGCTAAAAAGTAGGCGTGTTTCGGCTGCCCCACGACCTCGCACGCAATACAAACATGTTTGTTTTTCTGTGTGCTATGTACAACCATATGTGTGTTGCATTAAACACTCGTACTTCGTAGCAACAACAAAACGAATCTTACATCATCATTGAATCTGCACCCACACGCAATTTGCGCTCGCGGCACGGTTCAATATCAATCAAAAGCGATCGAAACCATAAAAGGCCGTCTGCTCTCAAGTCTGAAATCTGATGAATCAGCTATATAGTCTCATTAGACTGCTACCAGACATAATGTGTGTGTGGCAGCATCAAGAACAGCTGCAGAAGATGGGATGCATTTATAGATTGAAGTCTATTTGATGTTAGAAATCTACAGTTCTACAAGCTTCACATTTATATACCCTTAACAGCCAGAAGACAGCATCTCCGATCCCAAAAAGTATATATATTCTTGATCAGCATCTATAGCCGAGTCGATATAGCCTCGATCTCAGATATAATATGAGCTAGAGGCATCAACTGAAGCTCGCCTAAGCCTTAGGCATTACTTGTTTGTTTTAAACTATCGATAACACTTCTGCTTTCTGATATATACATGTGATAAATAACAAGAAAAAACTTGAATTTCAAAATTTTGAAAACGAGGCTTAATACTATGGAAGAAATAATGAACATTTAAATCAAAATCAATTCAAAATCGGTTAAGAAACTAGGAAGAATGAGTAAAATAATTAAAATTAAAGACAAATTTAATGAAAATCGTTTAGGAAACACCAAAGATTTGATCATGATTTCGTTACGTAACGGTTTAAGGGTATGTCCCAGTCGGTATTGTTCGACTAGAGCCTTCTTACTTGTTGTGTCTTCTCGGAACTGCTATTGCCTGCTTGCAGCTTATTAATCTTAATTTGTGGCACAAACACGAGGCTGCCCAACAGCTTAGCTGCATTTAATCAAATTAATCGGACATGCAACAATATATAATTCGTGTTTGCCAGGTGTTGCCATGAAATTAAATAATATAGATGGTGCAACTGATAATCAGTTAATCAGTATACGATTTTTCCTGCCCAGTGCACAGGTCAAATAATCTGTAACCGGTTCGCTCTCTCCCTGCCAATTGAGACGTATTGGAAACTGATTTTTGTATTGAGCACACGACCGCCTACGTTTTAGAGTCCCCTTCTCCCTACTACCCCTCTCTCCTCTTTCTACTATTGGTTTTGAACGCACCGCAAAACTTGTCAGTCGCTGGCTATTTTCGTTGCATGACGCGTCATATATGCAAAATCTTGATACTCAAATCTTGATAGATGATGCCAACTTTGAACTCGCACTTTTTTTTTATTTCACGGACGCTTCATGAACAACAACAACAACAACAACACTAAGAACGTTAACTAAGTAATAGAATATGGAAAGAAACAAAAAACCTGTCGCACGTCATCAACAATTTATGATATCAACTAACAAGTTGAAAGAATAACTTATTGCGTGTTGCGAGAGTTTAAATACACGAACTGCAGAGGAAATATTCATGAGTTTGGGGTTATTATAGGGGCTAGGATAGAAGATATATAAGGTTTTGTGGATTGTAAAGTTATGTTCTGAAGAAAATTGGTTTATTTTTTTTTTTTTTTTTTTTTAATTACGGAACGATTTTTAATATTGCTACTATAAATTAAATCATCAATCACAGATATTTAAATGCAAATTGTAAAAGTATTTATCTAAATTATATATAATCGATAAGGATTTTGTTTCTATAACTCTTATATCTTCCCCCTTCAATCGCTTTCATTGTTCGTCTAAGCCTTCAAATCAAATCAAGCTAAAAGCCAAACTTCCACTACAAATCATTCTAAATCTCTGCCATCTGTCAGCTTTAATTATAATAAATATTAATGTTTTTTTGTCGTTTTTTCGTTGGTTAATTATAATATTCGCATTTCGCCAAAAAATGAGCTCATTTTCCTTGAGAGACAAACGTTGATGATCAACTTTTACGCCCAAATATGGCCAAAAACTTGTCAGACTGTCTGTTGGCTGTTTCCTTTTAGCCCACATTGAGCTGTTGGCCAAAACTAAATGGGTCTCCAGACAAGACGGCCCACACACACACACAACGTTTTGTATAACTCTATCAGCAATAAACAATTTTTTTTTTTTTGACTATTTCTTTCTCTTTGCCCAGTTCGTACAACAACAACAATCACAACAATCAACGTTGTGTTTAAGTTTAATTAACAGCAAGAACATGGCGAACAAGACAAGAAAATGCCGGCAAAAGCGTTACAACAACAACAACAACAAGAGTAACCAAATAAAGTGTTTGGGCCAAAAACGGCAACAAAGTGATAAAGACACAAAATCAACAACAAACTGACGTCAACAATGTGCAAGTGTGTGCGAGTGTGTATTTGAACTAGTTTTGTTCTCAAAATCTAATTAAATTTTTGAGGAAACGTGTTTTTGTATTAAAGCAAAAAGACGCTTTGTGCCAAGTGAAAGCTGGCTAAAAAAGCGCAACTTCTTCACTTGAATAATTGCCAAATAGAATAGTTAATAAGGCCAAAAGCTCTGACTAATATTTAACCATGTTTTATTGTTTTTCTTTACCTGTTATATCATTTTCTAAATATTTATCTTTTTTCGCTACAAACATTCATAGTTTACTTTTTGTTTTGTTTATTTTTTACGCCTGTAGCAACTTTTTTTTTGAACTTAATTGTTGTTGGCTCATAATCTGTGGCTTTTGAAAAATGAGTTTAGATAGAGATGGAATGACAGAGAGAGAGGGAGAGAGAGAGAGGAGTTAAAGTCGACCGGTTTTGCATTTAATAGAGCTGATGTCATGATGGCTTGAAAAATCTCATAAAAGCCACAATGAACTTGCCCAAAAAGAACGGATTTCCTCATTTGCCACTTGTTGTGGCACAACATTAGTGTGTGTGTGTGTGTGTGTTTGTGTGTGTGACATCAATATAACATTGACAAAACATTGAAATGAAGCATAAACAGCTGTTGTTGTTGTTGCTGTTGTTATTGTTGCCACAAAATGCCAATACAGTCGAGACAACGAGACAGACAATCGACCCAAACCAAAGCAAACCGAAACTCCTTCCTGCCCCAAACTCTCCGTCAGTCAATGAACTTTTAGGTCAGGATAAGCAAAGCAAAGCAAGCAAGCAAGCAACACGCAACGTTGCAGTGGCACTCACAATGACATTCAACGCTTGCTGCCCCATAGGCAAAGGCGGGTTAACGCCTACTTACTTAACTCAATTGTTTGTTTGCTCCTTGATTACCAAAAATAAAAAAGTGCACAAGAAGAAAATAAATATTATTTTTTTTAAGAACTTATATTAAAAAAAAAAAAATTAAAAAAAAAATAAAAAAAAAAAGTTGTCTTAAAAATTCAGAATTCTTCAAGAACTTTTCTATAAAACCAACCAAAAACCTTTTAAAATTTGAATAAATACTGTTTTTCTTACAGTGTACTTACCACAGCTGTTGTGTCTAGGTCTCCGGTTGTCTTCTGCTGTCGCCCTTTATTATTTTAAGTAACTTTTTTTTTGCTTATTTATAACTTTGATTTGCACAATAATAAACTTTGAGTTAGCACACGGCTAGCCGTTATAATGGCAAACAGTCCTTGTTGGTTTTGCAACCCGTGCGGCAGGACTTTCAAAACATCTGCGTACACGTTTTCAAACACGAGATGATGTTGAATGGTAGGGAGGTGTAGGGAGGGGGAAGCAAATATGGTTTTCGTTGTTCGGTGATCGTTAATTGAGTTAAAGTGACAGCTGTCAAGCTGAGTTACGGTTTGTAAATTGCTAGAAATTGCCAAATAATATACGAATCAAGTATTTGTCGCGACCGTTTTTGACGTTTTTTTTTTTAGACTTTCTATTATTTTCAATTATTACGTTTCGCACTCGAGCGCTGCTGAACACAAACTAAGCGCCAATGTTGTTGTCTCTTGCCTTTTCGTTTGAATTTCGCTAACAGAGCTGCAGAGTTAACAGTCGCTGTTAACAGTGTCGTCTTGTAAGCTTTTATGCGTTGGCGTTAACAGCACTCAAAGATACAGAGCAGAGCTCCAACTGTTAATCAACTGTTTATTTTGGCTAACGGTTTTTCGATTGTTTTGACCTTGTTGGGTTGATTTTTGCTTGCTCTAGGAACCTTAGCCATATGATCTGGAATATGTGTACTATAAGACTGTTCCACCCACAACAAATTCGCAATTGTAAATTACTTAATGGCTCATTGAATAGCAATAATTTTACTCATCGATCGTCGGCCGTTTATGGCGATTTAATAATGCCGCCTCTTTCAATTTGTTTTCCATTTTTTTATGCAATTAAAAAAAGGTGTATTATAGTTTTGTAATGAAACGTGTGACACATAGAAGGGAACGTGTCTTTATCCCAGACAGTGTATCCGTTTGGACAGAAAGTATATTTTTAGAAAAAACTTGGAATACAGTTCTTAAACTATTGAGCAGTTAAATATGTCATTTAGGGTCACTTCATCTATGTATAGTGCAACTATGTAGGCATTTCAAGTGTATATAATATTCGGCATGCGAAATTAAACTTTTTTTACTTGTTTCTTATATAATCACATCTGTTCTCAGTGCTCAGAGAACCTTCACTCACACATGTGACAATTGATGCGTAAAAAAACGTTTTTCAACATTTTGGCATAAAAAATCGAGAAAAAATTGCTTTTCTAGATTTAAATGCAGTCATGTTTAAGAGCTCAAACCAAGACTTTTGATGTATTGCATATTATAATCGGGCTAAAATTGACAAAGTTATGGCATTCGAAAGTTTTGAAATGTTTCCAAGTCGATTTTTGGTCACAAAATTTTAACATGAAAATCGAATAAAAATTGCGTTTCTAGATTTAAATGCAGTTTTGTTTTTGAGCTTAAGCCACGACTTTTGACGTATTGCATTTGAAAATCTGATGCAAATTACCAAAGTTATGTCAGTCGAAAGTTTTGAAAAGTTTCCAAGTCGATTTTTTGTCGCAGATTTTTTACATAAAAATCGACCAAAAATTGCGTTTCTAGATTTAAATGCAGTATTATTTTAGAGCTCAAACCAAGACTTTTGACGTATTGCATTTGAAAATCGGATTAAAATTACCAAAATTATGGCAATCGGAAATTTCGTCCAACGTCAAAGTCGATTTTTGAGTTTTAAAATTATCCGTTAGGTATGTTACAGCAATTTCCACATTCGTAAAATCGTAAAATCTTGCATACTTTTTGGGGGCGCGTTACGTAAGCAATTGAAAAGTGTTAAAATATTTAGGACCATTTGTTTATTTATGTTTTATTCAGTAGCAATATCACGTTGATGATTTAATTTTGTTTGGTGTATTGGTTGATGTTTGTATTAATAAATTGTTAAATATAATATATATATATAGTTCTACATAGGCGCAATAAATCAACTAAGCGGCATATTATGATTAACGATTAATTTGCAATATAGATTGCTTTTAAGTTCTTCTATGGGATTATTGTATTGTGTAATAGTGTGATGATGTGGTTAGGATGCATTTTCAGTTTAGGATCTCCAAGAATTGGTTTGATGTTATGGGCGTTATTTAACAAGGAATCGGTTTTTATTTTTGGCTTATGGACGTATAACATACGTATGTTTAAATGCATGCTAATGCTTTATATCTTGTATATATATATATATATGTATATATTACTATGTATAAGTCTGTAGTTATACATACAAAGCTTATGTCTTAGACTAGTTATAAGCGGCGCTCCTATCAAAACTGTATCAAAATTTCTATAAAATTTTTGTTTCACTATGTAGCTGGATTTGATTTCGGTTCTTGTTGTTGTTGTTGTTGCATTTGATTTTCTTTGGTGTTTAGATTGGTGTATAATAGTGTATAGTGTGTGTATACTATTTTATATAAGTCTTGTTTCAGTTGCATTCGGTTTGGTTCTGTTAACGGGTTTCGGGTTTTATTTTTTGGCTCTGAAACCGAATTCTTTGTGCTTACAGTCTGGCCCATTGTATCTTGTTGTTGTTGTTGGTTTGTTTGTTAGCTAAAAATAAATGCAAAAAACTTAAGTAAAGTATAAAAAATATTTGAAAAATGAATCAAAAAATATGTTGAAATTTTCATTATACATTTTTATTTGTATATTTAGTATTTGTTTTCGGTATCTTATGTTGCGTTTGTGTTTGTGGCTTATGCAAACTGATAAAATTAATTAAGTAAAACTTTTCTTTCTTTTTCATATAAAAATAGGTAAAATATATATATATATATGTTTATGTATATATCAATATGTTTATGTACTCGTATGCATATTGTGTTTAAAAAAATAACTAAAGAATCCATTTTAAAATTCATAATATATAAGCGCATGCGTAATGCGTATACGTTATATACATACTAAAAAAAATAGGCAGAAGAAAATCATTGAAATAATTCGATATGCAATATTAAAAAAATAAAAGCAACTGAGATAGAAACGCATATGAAAATTGTTGTTTGTTGCGCAACGCATTGAAAATGATTAAACAATAAATCACAAAACTTAAACTAAGCGCACGTAAAATTCTAATCTAATAAAAATGTTTTGTTTTTTTCTCTTTTTGTGTTTTTTGTTTTCTTCGCATTCGACTTGGAGCTTAAACATTTAGTTTTACGTTTAATCAGTTTTCTTATAATATTCATGTTTTGCTTTTTTGTGTTTTTGCTGTTTCAACTAGTTTATAAACTTACTTAAAAAAGCACAATCATAGTATATCGTATCATCATAATTTGCATTGTTTATGAAATGTATCAAAAATTTGACTATTTTCTACAGTTAACTATATACTTCATAATCGTATATACGTATATATACTTATAGTTGTTGTTTGCTGTTGTTGTTGTCACAAATCTTATACGATTTTTATATAAACATAATGATATCAATTTTTTTGCTCAGCTTTAGCTCTCTATATATATATGTATAATGTATAAATAATGTTATTATGTATAATTCAAAAAGTGAATACAATCATTATCATCCATTCACATGCGTCTGAACATACACTCTATATATATGTACGATCTGTGTTAATAACTTGCTTTGCTCCGTTACTTAAATTGTAATGCATACTTTATATATATGTATGTATATGTATCATTAACTTTAGCTCATTATAGTTAAGATTTAGGTTTATGTGTTTATGTTTATGATGTTTTGTTGTTGTTGTTGTTGATGTGTTGATCAGTGCTAATCAGTGCGTGATCCCAGACATTGAGCTCCTAATCGGTAAGCGTTTGGGCCACAAGTGCCAGCTGCTCTTTGAGCACTCGGAACGAGGGACGCTCCTCGGGTCCATGCGACCAGCACTTTTTCATGACCTACAAAAAAGATATATTATATAGATATTCAATGATATATACTTTATGATACTCACATCGTATATCTCCTTGGCACACGACTTTGGTTTCTCTAGTATAATGCCGCGTTGCACACGCTCCACAACTTCAGTGTTCTTTAGACGGCCATAGGGCATTTTGCCACACGTAAAGATCTCCCACATAAGTACGCCTAAAAGCCGTATAGAATGAGGTTACATACAGAGACCGTAAATAATGATTATTCTTTTATTTTTAACTAAAAAAATCAAACACCTCGAAGAGACATTGAAAAAAATTAACTGCACCGAAATTATTCATTATGGCCAAACTATTCATTTCCGCCAAGATTTTTAAATTTTGGATTTTTATTTTTTAAATTATCGATAATCATTATATTTGAGTGATTTTTAATATTTAGACAATAATTATTATTTTGATAAAAAAAAAAATAAAACTCAACTGTGAATTCCTCATACTGTGATTAACTTTTCGCCGATATTATTTTAGCGAATGTTGTTGCCCTTAGATCCCTTTTAAAGGATCTGAAATAATATATAATAATAACTCATAGTTGAGTTTTATTTTGAGCGAAAAAAAATAAAAATCATTTATAATCATTACAAATGATTTTAATTTTTTTTATCAAAATAATAACTATTATCTAAATTTAAAAAAATCACTCAAATATAATGATTATCGATAATTTAAAATGAAAAAATTTACATTATAATCATTATGATGTAATTTTTATTTTAAAACTTAAAATGATTACGGTCCCTGGTTAGATAACATACACAACACTTGAGAAAACACTATCGACACTCACCATAAGCCCACACATCACTTTTGGATGAGAAACGCGTATAGTTGAGCACCTCGGGCGGTGCCCATTTGATGGGAAACTTGGTGCCGCCAGAGCTTGTGTACTGATCATCCAGAACATAGCGGGCAAGACCAAAATCGGCAACTTTTACAACATTCTCGGAGCCAACGAGACAATTACGTGCCGCCAGATCGCGATGTATATAATTGTGACGCTCCAGATACGCCATGCCCTTGCTCACTTGTATGCACATGTCCAGCAGCAGGCCCATATTGCCAATCAGAGTGTTCTCATGCCGGCGCAAATAGTTGAGCAGCGAGCCGTGCTTCATGTATTCGGTGACAATATAGATGGGTCGATGCTTGGAGCATACACCATATAGCTGTACCAGATTCGGATGCTGTAGTTTGGTCATGACCTTGGCCTCCTCAATGAAATCATCCTCGGACATGGTGCCCTCCTTCATCATCTTCACAGCGGTATCGATGGAGCCACGCCATTTGCCGCGTCGCACCACCCCAAACTGGCCCGAGCCCAGCTCCTCCATGAGCATCAGTTCCATGGGATGTATTTCCCATTTGTCGTGCGATAGGCCCGCTGTTGGTGGCACCGGGCGATCGCAGGGCGATGACTTCAATCTGCAGGCCAATCCACCCGAATTATGGCGATGATAGTTTATTAGATCTGGTATTGTTTCGCAGCAATGTTTCTCACTCAAATAATACTCGCCGCGTGCATTTTGCTTAATATGATAATGCTTGACATGCGATTGGGGACTGCAGAGAGGAGAGTATACGATTAATATCGATATATACACTTATCAATCGATACTTACACTTTGGTATGCAGCGATAGCGTATAGAGACCCTTGGTCGATGACTTGCGCACCACAAAGCAACCCTCCTTGTCGCCCTGCTTTAACAGCGATTCGGCACGTTGTCGCGACATGTCGCCCACATACCATCTAAAAAGATAGAGTATTAGATGGATATGATATTTTTGGCTACACTTCTATACTTACTCATAACGCTCTAGACCCAATAATGCTTTGGGTTTAACATAATTGCTGGGTATGTAGCCGACATTGCCAACCGTATCCTTGACCTTCCACCAATGCTCCTGTGAGTCATCAATGACCTCATATTCAGCATTCTATTATGATAGAAGAAAGATTATGATCATGAAGAAATATTTTGAGATTAATTTTCTTACCTTTTCTAGTGATAAATCGCCGCCTTCGATGGCTTTGAATGGATATAGGGCCACAACCAGCTTGACAAAGTGTGAATTGTCCTGAAATTATGAAGAACGTTCAGATTAAAAAAGTTAAGATGATCTAGTCGCTTTAACAACGACTAGTATATACCCTGTAAGCAACTTTTTTAATGTTTTTTTTATTATTATTTTATTTTATTTTTTTTTCATTTTATTATTTTTTTTATTTTATTTTTTTTTTATTTTATTTTTTTTTTATTTTATTTTTTTATTTTATTTTATTTATTTTGTTTTTTATTTTTTTTATTTTATTTATTTTTTTTTTTTTTTTTTTTTTTTTTTTTTATTTATTCGTGAAATTATGCTTAGTGCTACAGTATATCTACTATAAATTTATGCAGTAATCACTAATATGTGAAATGATATGTTTATCGATATTCATCGATTGTAGCAAAGCAGACAGACCATTAATTCCCTCTTTCCCTTCCTTATTTGTTTACAGGGTATACAAAATGATAAGACAGCTTGAAGCTGAACAGTCTTACCTTGGCTTTGGAGTTGGGCGTACCGGGCGTTGGTATTCCGCCGGGCATGTTGGCATCCAATAAAACGCCGTTGCCGTTAAGTAATGTGGGTGACTGCTTGAACGTTGTCAGCGAGGACTAAAACACAGCAACGAAAAGGTTAACTAAAGTTCAAGATTGGCATTAATGGTAAAAAATCTCACCTGTGGCTGCAGCGATGTGGGTGTGCAACTGCCGCCGCCGCCGCCTCCTCCTCCTCCGCCTACGCCGTTAGGAGTGCCTAAGCCTCCACCACCGTTAATACCAACACCTCCTCCGCCGCCGCCGTTGCCGACACCACCGACACCGCTGATGCCGCCACCAAGGCTGCCGGAGCTGTTGTGTTGCAAGCTGAATTGACTGTTGGTCGTCGAGTTGTTTGGACTGATGCTGCGCGTCGAATTCTGGGCTGGAGAACTGCCGTTGCCTGCAAATAAGAAACGGAAACAGATAAGGTTACAGAAGTATTTTTATTTATTTTTAATAACAATAATTAAAGTTTTTTTTTAACTTCAGGAAACATGGAAATATTTCCTATAAATATTTTATCAATTTTATGATAAATATCTTTAAAAAACACTTAACTAAAAAACGTTTGCCTTAATGACTCTCTACTTGCAACATAAAAAGCATTTTTTTTACGTATTTAATGTTTTTCGTTTCAGCGGGTTCAAGTTCGTTGCCTAAGTCTTTCGTATTCAAGGTACATTTTTTGCCGGCTTTTGACCAAAATACCACAAAAAATGCTGGTTCAATACTCGTTGACGCGCTAATTAGCCGCAAATTCGTAAATCGCCTTATGCGACACGAGACTCGCGATTCTATCCAAGGTTAATTGCGGCCAAAATGCGTTTCCAAGGCAAGTTCGAGCCAACAACGCCCACAATGGATTACGACGAGGGAGTAGATAGAAGGAGGAGAAGGCGTCACAAGCTGATGGCTTTATCGAGTATTCAGATCGGCTCAGTCAATATATATATTAAACCACAAAAAACACAAAAAGTGAACTGTAAAACTTTAACCCCAATTAAGTGCAAAAAAAAAAAAAAAAAAACTTGTGCAAAGTATTTTGTGGGCGCTAGTTATGCAACACTTACACACACACATACACATTTGTATGTTGCGATGAGTAAGCGTCAGTTTTTTTTTTGGAGCAATATTTCGGTTTTGTAAGCACTTCACAAAAATGATTGCTGCTTCAAGTACTTGAGGAGTAGGCGCCTCTCTGAAGACCGTATTTTTTGCGCAGGCGAGAATAAATAATCAAAAAAAAAAAATATTTGAAATAATAATGCACAAAAGTGAAGGTTAAAAATCGAAGCGAAAGTGTTTGCAACAACAACAATAATGCGATTTCCCAAGCTTTTGCAATTTAATCATAGTTATTAAATATTTTTAAATGCCCTGCGGACACACAGACACAACACAGAGTGAGAAGGGGGGGAAGAGAAAAAGCATTTTTATTCAATTGATCCAAAAACCAATTTTTCAATAATACATTTTTCATGTGAAAACTCACGATTTGTACCTGACTCCCTCTCTACTACTTCCTCTCTGCCTCTCTCACACTCTCTGTTCGCATTGTATAAACAACAAGCAAAACGTGCCAAACGATAGGCGACACTATAGACCAGAGCCTGACTGCAGCAGGCAGCATAAGCTTTAGCTGCAACAACAAAAGATGGATGGGAGGCGAAAAAAAATAAAAGAAAAATAGAAAGTTTTTCTTTCTTTGGCAGCGCGCACTTGTGCCGGCGACAACGACGACGACGACGGCGGCAGCTTTTGTTATGCCATTTTCCATGCAAATGAAAAGCGCCTTTAGCCATTTTTTTCATTGTCTGACAGAAAAAGGCATCCGAATGCGGCAACCAGAGACGTTTGCAATGCACAGGTAGACAACACAGTTTATCAACTCGATATACATGCATTCATCTGTAAGGAATACCTTTAATGTAAGCTTAGTTAAGGCTAAGTTATCGATAACCAGGCAGATAAAGTAATCTTGTAGTAAAGAAACAATAAGTGGAAAGTACTATTAAGTACTATTACAAGTAATCGATAAGAAGCTAAAGAAAATTTTCGATAATAAAGCTAGTAAAAAACTCAATTATCGATAAACATTGATATGGGTTATTGACTTGATACAGGTTCTTTCATGCACATAATAAAAACGATAGCTAGTAATCGATTACTGAATCAGTATAAACTTATCGATGACTACATCCATAGCTAGTAATCGTTAAAAAACTCTGTAGAAAGTAATCGATTACCAAATCTATATCATACAACCGATTACTTAGTAGAAAAAACAACCGATAACAAACTCGGAAGCACAAAACCGATTACAAAGTAACAAAAATACTCGATAAACAAATAAAAACTTATCGATTGTCAGTTTCCTATTCACAAAGTGCATTAAAAATTCGTTTTTAGCTCAATTAATGCCCCAAGCTTTCTACTCATAATTTTCCGCTCACACACACACAACGCTACATAAATTGGCCACACACACACTCACGAGCAAACAACAACCAAAAAACGGAAGCAAAAATATATTTTATATGCATATTAAAATTGCTTATGATTGGGGGGCGTGGCCAAAAACGTTACAAGCACTAACATAATAATAATAATACAAAAAAAGTATCCACCACAAACATATTTGTCATTATCTATCGGCTATACAACACACACACACATATATATAATCAGCTAGTTGCATTCGTGTTTATGGCCAATTGTGTAATTTTCTTTGCATTTTTTTCTTGCACCTCAATGTGTTTTTTGCTTCGGCAAATTGTTATGCAAATGTTATGTGCAGCTGCCACAGCCACAGCCAGACCTTGCTAGACTTTCAAACACGTGTTCTATTGTTTGATTGTTCTTGTTGCTGTTGTTGATCAGGTGAAACTCTATGATGCTATATATCCAAGAGACGAGAGCGTGACTCAATCATCCAAAACGCCCACAAAACATGAAACAAGTTTCCAACCCATAAAGCTATACAAGGTATTGGTTTTTAAGTGTTATGGACCATGATCTATCATCTTGTCTATTTGGCTTTCGAGTCATCATGTTCTTACCCAGCTTGAGAGCCGATAATAGCATCATCTCTAATGCGGCTGCAGCTTCAAAAAGCAAACTTCAAAAACATGCGATGTTTCTTATATTTTAATGTAAGATTTCAAGTGGATCTTCACAAAAAAAAAACTTGATTTAAGGCAAAAAAATTTGTTCAGTATTTGTGTCACAATTCACTTTCACATAAATCACTTGTTCAATTGTTCAGTTATATTTTGTTGTAGTTGTTGCTGTTGTTGTTGTTGTTGCATTCGGTTTGGAGCGTTTGTTAAAAACTGGTTTCATGGCTGCTTCCTTTTAGCAATATTTTGTTGTCGTAGTCGTTGCTGTTGTTGTTGTTTTTATTGTTGTTGCTGGCATTTCCATGCTACTTGGCCTGACCTTTAGGCGTTCGACGATCTGTTGCTGCTGCTGCTGTGACTGGCTTTTACCGTTATTTTGTACATTCAGCCTGGCCCCCAAGTGTGCTTCCTGCCAGTATACACATACATTGTATATTCTTTAAACATATATTTTAATTATTGCTCTCAACTTTCAGTTTTTTATTTTTGCGATTGTTACATCTTCTTCTTCTTCGCTAGTCTTCTTGCGCTTTTCTGTCTTCTTCTGTTTTATGGCTTTCACGCAATGGCAACGGCAGCCATTTTGTTACAAAAATAATTCCATGACAAGACGAAAGTTTAGGTTTGTTTTACACAACTAGCAACAACAACACACACACACACATAAATAGTAATAACACACGCTAGTCGCTCATTAATAAAATATTATTGAAATTATAATTGAATTATGCATTTAATTGCTTCACATATAGATATTTTGGGTTAGATTTCGTATATTTAGCGCGTCGCGAACTGTTTCAGTAAATGTTTAAAAGCCAACTGACAAAACGGAAAATGAAATTTTTTCGCTAGACACCGCGCAGGCAGCCGAAGGTGAGCGACGACGACGCTGGCAAGTGTAGAGTAGAGTAGTGTAGAGGTAAAGTGAACGAAACGAACGCATGAATGGCAAAAAGCGCTGAGAAAAAAAAATATAAAACAACTTCAACGCTGGCAGAGGCTATAAACATAAAGTAAAACTTAATTGTAGCAACAGCAAAGCAGCAACAACAACAACCATAACAATCAGTGCAGGTGGTAGCAAAGAGCGAAGCTTTTGAGCACAGCGAGAGAGAGAGAGGTAGAGCGAGAGCGAACAGCAGCAGAAGCCGCCAAGCGCAACGTAAACGAAGACAACAACAATGATGATGGCTTGGGCAACAACAGAGGCACAGATCAAGACTTTTGCCCACTGGGCATGTGCATGTATGTGTGTATGTATATATATGTTTGGCAACTGTAACTGTATTTTTTCTTAAATGTTACAAACCAAAAGTTAAAGTTCCAAAAGCCAAGTACACGAACAACAACAACGCTTATTTCTTTTCATTAAACTCTTGGCAAGATAAAGAAAGAGGAAGAGAAAAAGTAACAAGTTGCATACAAAAAGCACTTGTATAATACAAAAAGCAAAAAAGCCGCAGACAAAAACAACAAAATGCGTTTGAGGTTTTTCTTTTTTGCTGTAAAGTTGTCGATCTTTTTGTGTTTCTCTCTCTTTTTATTGCAGTAACTGTTGATGAAGCAACAGGCTTGGACTTGGCTGTTACGAGATGAGTGTAAGAGAGTGAGAGAGAGACAGTTGTTGTGCATGCAAAAGCTCTCTTCACTATCTTTAGTTGTAATTATGGCAGCACACTGCGACTTTTTCAGCGCTGCCTAAAAGTAGGCAGCACTAAAGAGAGTGCACTCCTCAACAAAAAAATCAGTGAGCTCTTCTTCTTCTTCATTTAACTCTCTGGTCGACAGCAACAACGACAACAACAACAAACAACATGAAGATCCATTAGTCGTCTGCTTTACTAATTTGCGCCTCTGTTATGGCTGTTGTTGTTGTTGTTGCGCTTAATCATGGACATGATGAAGGCGCGTGCAGTCACAACAACAACAACAGTAACGATTGCATTCAACTGCATTTTGTTAAACACGTAAGAAGAAGCTGCTGCTGCAGCTGCAATTGCCTGGCATCTAATATTTTACATAAAAGAAGACAGAGAAACCATTTAACGCCTCTATTTTTTTTTCTCTTCTCTTGCACACGAGTTAAACACGAGGTGCTGCATAATTATCTAGCAGTGAACACGATAATGATGACGAAGATCAGAATAAGCTTAAATCATTGCTAAAAAATATTACACAATAACACGCAGCCTAAGGCGAAAGAAAAGTTTTGCCATGAAAAAAAAACAATTTACAATAACAAATTAAGGTTAAATGTTTACATCCGAAGCTCATAAAAAGCGTGTGAAGAATGTTGTCAAACTAATTTGCAATTTGCATGATAAAGAAAACTTTTGCACAAATCCAACAAATAACAAGTAAGAGGCTCTAGTCGAGAAATCCCGACTAGGACATACCCTTAACCCGATACTTAACGCTTACAAACTGCGATATCTCCGGTGTTTCTTAACCGATTTTGACCAAATTTTTTTAAATGTTCATTATTTTATCAATAGTTTTAAACCTCATTTTCACAATTTTGAAATTGAAGATTTTTTTGTTATCGATCACATGTGTATATCGGAAACCAGAAGTGTTATCGAAAATTCAAAACAAACTTGATCTTCTCATGGTATAGGAGAGCTTAAGTTTCAAATTTGAAGTCTCTAGCTCTTATAGTCTCTGAGATCGGCGCGTTCATACAGACGGACAGACGGACAGACAGACATGGCTAGATCGACTCGGCTGTTGATGCTGATCAAGAATATATATACTTTATGGGGTCGGAGATGTTTCCTTCTGTCTGTTACATACATTTGCACAAAACCATTATACCCTTATTTACCCATTTTATGGGTTAAGGGTATAATTACAATGCAACAACAACAATAAGTACAATGGCAACAATCAGACAGGAAACAGTTAAAAACAAAAACACACACAAATAATTACCAACAACAATTTTTAATCGGAGCTGCAGTTTTTTGTTGTTGTAGCATTTTTATGCAAATGTAGGTTAATAACATTTGAACGCATGCGCGACGCGCATATAAAATAGCAAAAAATAATAACAACAACAACATTGCGTTTATGCGTAATAAACTTTTCGACTTTTAATAAGATTCGAGAGAGAGAGCGTGCAAAACAAAATCAACTGAGCGCATAAACAGCTAGTTATGTGGCGTGAGCGAGAGAGATAGATGGTGAGTATGGGCTGTTTGGGGGAGTAGTTGGTGAGACACCCGGTGCGTTGGGTTTGAAAGGATTTGCAGCAAAGAGCGAGCGAGAGACAGCGAGTTAAGGCACAGGGTGTGTATTTAATATTATGTATAATTAACAGGGTATTTACAAGTTGCAAGTAAATTATTTAAACTCTCACAGATTGCAGTTGTAACGTGAAGAACTGTGGGCGTTTCGCCTTGCTGCTGTTGATTGAGTTTGATTAATTGGCTAAGAAGCAATTTATGTGCTGATTAGTCATGGAACAAGAACAACAACAGCATTAAATGCATTTCAAGAATTTCAACACAATATTATTGTTAGACGGAAGTTGGATTTCAGCTGAGAATCGCATTAAAAACATTGTTGAGAAAGTTGAGAAGGCGAAACAGTTTATTATTTAATATTTTCCTAGATTTCTATATGCATAAATCAGTTGTTAAATATATATGTACAGCTGGCTTAAACAAAAAGTCACGTTTGCAAAACTAACTAAAAAACAAAAATAAAGTATAGGTTATTAAATAATATTTATTATTTCACACAAGTGAGATCATCTACGAGAAAAACAAAGCTTTAAACTAAGTGCAAAACAACAACTACGAAAAAAGAAGCCGTTAGTTAAGGCGTATTATTAATAGAAAATGTTTTTGTTGTTTGTATGTTAAGTTACTTAAAGATTCTTTGCATTTTTAATAAGCTAAACGAAAAAAAAAATCACATCTTGAGATTAAAAATGTTTCTAAAACATTTCTCCACACATTAATGAACTAATTTGATTATAATTAAGTTTAAAATAGATTTTTCACAAGCCTATTTATACCCCACTTTTATTTTCACATTTATCACTTTTTCGTGCAACGATTTCCATATATATTTTGTTTATAATTGATATTAAAATGGTTTTTTTTTGAGAAAAGAAATGTTGCAATCCCATCTATCGCTTGAGCCACCCGCTGGCTATGCGGCGGTCAATTAACGCAACATAAAACAAACAACAACAAAAATATTCAAAGAAATATAAACTTAATTTGCATATGAAAAATGACAAAAAAAAAAAACAACAACAAAAAGCGGTTAGTTTCAAGCTTAAAACAAAACCAAAATTATAGTTTTTTTCGGTGTCGAGTGAATGTCGATGTTGATAATGACGATGCTGTTGATGGCGTCGGATTTTTCGTTATTTTTTTATGCATTTATAATGAAACCATTTAACAACAAACAACAACAACCGCCTGCAACTTTTTGGCGAGTGACTCGAAAAAGTTGTTATAAAAATTTATTGTTGTAAAAAGTATTGGCGAGATATTTATTTTTTTTTTTCTTTTTTGGTTTTTTGTTTTATAAGTTGATAAGCAACTTTTGCTGTTGCTGCTTTTTTGTGACCTTGGTTAATAGTTTTGAACGCATCAGCAGCGTTGCTTTGCTTTGTTGCAATCCCAATATTTTCAATCGTTGTCAATATACTCGTTTCACATATAATATGCAAATTTTTTGTTGGTTTCCCAAGAGGAAAATGTGAACCGGATATTCCAGCTAAAGAAAAAAAAAAGAGATCTCGCTCACGTAGTCCGACAACGCGTGTCCAGCTTGCCACAGAATGGTATTAAGAGCGAGCAAGAAAGTTAAATACGTGCCTTTCCCAAGTACCAAGTAGTTAATAAAACCTACTACCAATGGCCAACTGCTCTTGACGTTTTTATCGCACACCAACAACAATAACAACAACGGTAACGTCAAACAATTCACAAATGTGTCATTTACAACCGATATGAATTTGCATTGCGGCACGATTCTGTGCGATGTGTGTGACGTCAGCAACGTATGACAACCCTGTTCGATGCGAGCAGTTCGCTCTTAAAGAGTAAGGTGTAGGGAATTTATTGAAAGTGCATAAAATCCCTAAAGGGATTTTTGTATATTTCCCTCCAAAAGTACCAAGAGCGTCAAGTGTGGTGAAGTTGAGTTTACTTAAACACCCCTTTGTGTGTTGGGTATAAGAAAAAAATACGCAAAAATTAATTGGAGCCGCTGGTCAATTGGTTGACCAACTTTTTAAGTAACCGGCAACAACAACTAGCAACAACAATGCAAAACCACAGCATTTTGGCCCCTTTTTTACAAGTCAAGTGGCTGCGCTGACTGTTTGACCGTTTGGCTCAAATTGCAAATGCAAATTGCAAATTTTTGTGGTCATTGTTAACTAAAGGCCATAAATACAGCGCGCACAACAGCAACAACAACAACAACAATAAACACCAGTTAACAACAATGCAAATGTAATTTTATTGTCAACTTTACATTTATGCTTTTGAGCCCAAGTCCCAACAGACAACAGGCAACAGTTGCCAATACAGATTGCGATTGAAATACAATAAATAAATAAAGACACGATTAAGATAAAAAGAAAAAGATTACTTCAAGTTCGTTTAAGGGCAGCTTTCAATCAGGCCTTTTAATTGCCAATTGGATGCAACAGAAATGAGCATCAACTAAGTAAGAAAAAGAGATTTGAGTAAGAGAGAGAAAAAGATTTGAGTGAGAGGGAGAGAGAGAGAAAGATTTGAGTGAGAGAGAGAGAGAGAAAGATTTGAGTGAAAGAGAGAGAGAGAAAGATTTGAGTGAGAGAGAAAGAGAGAAAGATTTGAGTGAGAGAGAGAGAAAGATTTGAGTGAGAGAGAGAGAGAGAAAGATTTGAGTGAGAGAGAGAGAGAAAGATTTGAGTGAGAGAGAGAGAGATAGATTTGAGTGAGTGAGAGATTTGAGTGAGAGAGAGAGAAAGATTTGAGCGAGAGAGAAAGATTTGAGTGAGAGAGAGAGAGAAAGAGATTCTGAGTGAGACAAATTCAAAGAGAGAGATAGAGACACTGCTTGAGATAAACACTAACACCAACAAAGGCGAGTCACAGACGGCTGGAATTGGCGCAGGCAGGCTTAAGTACCCTTCCTTGAAGCAAAAACCAGTTGGGAATTATAAGAGGCTTGTTGTGAAAATATTTTATTTTAAATTTTATTTTAATTTAAAATTTACATTTTTACACCTTTTTATTAACATTTTTGCAACTTTTGCATATCTAAAGCAAAATTTCAAAACTTTCCAATATTTTCAAAAATATTGCCAGCAGTTTCACACACATACACATACACATTTAGTAAAAAATTATCGATACTTATCGATAAACCTCTTACAGAGTAGTTTTCATTTATCAGCAACATTTCATGTTTTTTTAGCGAACGCAATGCAAAAAGTCATCACTCTAGCACTAATCCGACTTTGACATTGATGCATCTGCCATAAATGCATTCACAATGAATCTAAATAAAGCTGCCACGCCCCCCCCCCCACCTCCCTTCCTCTTTGTAGATTGTATTTCCTTATTGGCACACGCTTGGCACTTTCAGTTTCTTCAAGTTTTAATATTCCCCTCTTTCTTTGTGTTTCTTTGAGGCTTGGCTTGAAGTTTGCTAATTCATTTCAATTATGCAATTCGTTGCATCTGTTGTCTGGCATCTGTGTTTTACAGTGTGTCTGGCATCGTCATCCTCTTCATCATCATCATTATTATCTTCTTGTCTTGTCTTGTCCATATATGAGGAGAGCTTGCATTCATTTCGATCATCTAATAACTGCCTGCCATCAACATCATCATCATTGTCGTCGTCGTCGGACTTAAAGCCTTATATTTAACATAATTGCACGAAGAACTGAGACAAAAAAAAACTTTTGTAGTTCAACTTGTAATGGGGGGGGGCTACAGCTGGCACCAGACTGTCGCTAAACACGAGTCTTCGGATGGCCCAACCTTGTGATTATTGACAGCGACGCCATATTACAGATATGGAACTTTTATGAATACACACCCAGAATGATATACATATTTCGTAGAATGCACTTTCAATTTTTTAAAAGGTTTTAACCAGGGACCGAAAATAAGAGTTATGGGGTTGAAAAGAATCAAACTCTAATATAGGTATAAGGTTAACGCAAAAACGAGAATCCAAAAATCGAGTAAACATTTATTTTCAATTTTTATAAATAAATAAAAGTTGATAAATAATTTTTATGTTTTATACTTATAATAAAAGTTGAAAAATAAGAGTTATTCAACAATTTTCAATAAAAAAATTAAAATTTAACAATTATTTGATAATTTTTTTTATTAGGTCAAAAAATAAGAGTTATTGGTTAAGTAAATTAAAAAAAATTGCTAATAAGTCATATTTTTCAATTTTTAATATAAAAATTATAATCATTAAAGTCCCTGGTTTTAACTTGTTGTATATAATATTTTCGTTTCTTTTACCTTCTTTTGCCTTGGAACTGGTTAGGCTATGGCCAATATGATTCCAAAAGTTGAGGCGACAGCCAAACACTTTCATTTCCTTGACGCGTTCCTTCATGTTGCCAATGACGCTCGTTTCGGCTAAACTTACGCAGGGTATCATATTACGCACACACACACACAAGCACACGCACACACTTGCAACTAGGCGTGCTTTAAATACTTTAATATGCACCAAAAACAAATCTAAGGGGCATAAATCAAAAATAAAAAAACATTGAAATTTCACGATTTTTTTTTTTGTTGTTTTGCAAATCATTTGACGCGGGGGGACTGTTGTGGGGTTAAGCACACACACACACACACACACACACACTTTGACTTGTTTCAAGTACTCATCATCAGCGTTCGATGCTCGCGGAAGCGTTTGTCTCTTGGCCAAATTGTGAATCTTGTTTTGATTAAAATGGCCAAAATAATAAATAAATAAATCGCACGCTGTTCAAGCATAAAACTCATAAACTATTGCATACTAAATACCCTGCAAAATCGACTTTGCATTTCATCAATTTGCCAATAAATCAATCAAAAGTCAAAATCAGCTGCTGCTGCTGCATGATTTATGTTATTAAAAAGCACAAAAAACGTGCTTTGTGTTTGCATTGTTTAAACAGCTTGAAATACTTAAGCAACAGCAACAGAAACAAAAAGATTCTTGCAAAAAGAATCAAAATCACGAAAACATAGAAAAAAAAAAGTTGCGTCATGCAGATGAAGAAGAATAATATTAACAAAAAGAAGCAGCAACAATAATAATTGACAATAAATGAGGTTAGTTTTGGTTGCTGCTGAAGTTGCATTTAATGATTGCAAATCAAAGATAAAAACAAAAAGATCAATAGAAATAATATTTCAAGATGATGATGATGATGATGTGCAACAATAGCAAAGTCGGTTGAGGTTAAGTTTTAAACTAACCCTCCCTCCCCAGTCTTCATTAAGCAGCGCATCTTTAAGCTTAAACTCATAAAGTTGTATTGATTTGCTTAGGGTTAATTAAGTATGGCAACGAGGGGAATTTAAGTTCGGTTCAAGTGGAAACAGTTGGTGTTTTGAGAAAAGCCTTGAATGCAGCCGTGAATTAAATGACTTGATTCACACATAACTAGAACAAAGTGATGAGTATTTTGATGGATTGAAGAAGAAATCGACTTAATTTTAAGACATTTGTAAAAAAAAAAAAAAAAAAAAAAAAAAAAATTATCGAAACTTTTTGTAATTTCGTTTGAAATGATAAAAAGCTTGATAGAAACCATATATAGACACCATATACCATATACAAATAATTTCTAACTAAAACCAACTAACAATCTATTCTTTTTCTGGGAATATCGCAAGGAAGTTAAGATTCTCAGTTTTAAAAGCTGTGATCTTGGGGTAATACCTTAAACTCGTTCAACTAACAAATTGAATAAACTGAAAAAATGCTTTGTCTTTCGATTTATCGTTGATGATATGATAATGATTATGATGACGAGAGGCGAGAGAGACCTTGAGACCAAGATGTTCAGCCAACACACACACAAACACAAACACAAACAAAGTGAATGATGTGCTACGCATATTTTTGATTTTATTTGTGTATCTTTAGCGATAAATATCTATAGATGTAGACGTATGTATGTACGTGGCCCGTAGGCGCAGTTCAATGAGCTGACAGTTAGACTTGAGTTTTTTGTAGCTGCTGCATAATTAACATCAATTTCGCCTTGTTCGCAACTATAAATCAAAACTCAATCAAGCACACAACACACAGGCTTAGCAAAAAATCTAATGAACTCTACAAAAAATTCCAATTGCTTAATTTTGTTTTTCTAAAGCAGCCTCCAAAATGGGCGGGTTCAGAACTCATCAAAATTTACATTCTAACAATAGTGTTTTTTGTGTTTTTTTTTTGTTAAACTTTAATGTAATTTACAGCTTTAAGATTGGGAAGAATAAGTTATTTGATGTTTTTCAACAAACTTCAAAGAATCGCATGAAAATTTAAAGTTGTTCAACTGATCTTAAACTTAAACTTTGAGTTAAGAACAGCTTCAAAGTACCGCTTGCTCTTTCATCTCTCCTCTCCTTAATGCAAAAGATTTTAATCACAGTTAGATATATAACCACAGCTTGTATGATTTAGTTGGGATTGAACTTGTTTTGACCTTGCGAATAAGCAAAGAAAAAAGCATGCAAATTCTTGTTTTTTGTTTTGGTGGTGTTTTTTAAGGTGTGGCAGTGAAAGAAAGCAACCGTTTTGACCTGATTCCACGATGTTTTCGAGTCGAAAAATAACGACAACATGAGAAGCGTGCGCACAAAGCAGAGCTCAAAAAAAAAAAAATAATAATAATCGTTGTATCATAAAAAAAAAAAAAATTCAAGACGCTCAAAAGCAATGCAAACTTTCAAAGTATGTATAAAATCAGGCCAAAGGGAGAGAGAAAGAGAGAGAGAGATAGGGGTTATTCTCTTTATGGCCGGCTTTCTCGCTCCATCATCATCGTCAAATGAAATGGGCACGTCGCTGACCTTGACCTCAACGCTTGCTCTCTTCTGTGGTCAATAAATTTGCAATTTTGGTTTAACGCACCTCCCTTTACCCTTTCCCCCCCCCCTTGCCACAACCAACACGTTCGCGTTAATTTACTTTGGGTATAATTTGGTAACGGTACACACAGGCTGTGCTTAAGCTTTTGCCCGTCAACGAGTTCAAGATGCGAAGTGCGAAAGCGCGAGAGAAAGAGGAGAGTGCTCAAGAAACTTGTTTGTGTCAATTTGTTGTTGTTGTTCTGTTTCGGCAACAACCTTCGATAAGAGCGAGAGGAAGAGAGCAACGATTGCAGAAACCACAACAAACGAGAGAACAACCATTTTATTGGTTTACGTAGCGAAAACTACCGTTAGCCAAAGGATCTATAAAACGAGAGAGTGAGAGGGAGAGAGATGAGGTGAGACTAATGCACAGCGTTACCAGCTGACTTAACACTTTGGTACTTAATAAAACTAAACCTCTTTTGTTGGCTTGAAAAATGCCAGAAAATTGGCAACACTGGCTGGCCACAGAGACCATCGTTATTGACGCATTATAAATTAGCCATGCCCAACAACAACAAACAACAACAACAACTTGCAGTTGTTTGGCCTGTTTTTGTGGCCCGTCGTTCAAGTCAATTTTCCGGCTGCAAAGTGGAAATTCGTTTTTTTCTAGTTTTTTGTTTTTCACCCAAAAGGTGCATAATTAACAAACAAACAAAACGAACGAACGATTGCATCTTTTTGTAATGAAGGTTCCCTTAAAATACCACACGCACACATAATATTTGAACGATCCTAACTATCCCAATTACCAAATATTCGTCAAACTGCGTTTTTATGATCTTCTTTACCAGGAATTACTAATTTTTTGTTTCCCAGTTTCGGAAGCGCTATCAAAATTTATATTCTTGTAACTTGTATGTCATTTATGGGCCATGTTACATTATGAACATAAGCACTAACAAATTGAATGTGAGAGAGACTTTTTATACTGTTTTTCTGCCTTTTTAACGACAATTTCAGGCAGACCTTCGTTTTATGGTCTGGTTTTTTCTTCTGAAAGCCAAAAGCTTTTGAGGCGTTAAAATGAAAATAAAGGAACATGAGAGTCAAAGAGTTTAATTGATTTCTATTGAAATTTGAAACGGCACTTTTAATGCCTGACCAGATAAGAAAAATCTTCTTCTACATCTTTCTTTCTGTGTTTCTGTTTTGTTTTTTATGATTCAACTGAAAAGCCTAAAAGAGTTTGAAAGCCTAAGAATAAGATGTGCCACAAAAAGTATTAGGTACAGAGATAAGAACTATTTGGAAAGAGGGAGATAAAAGCACATGATGCAATTAAAGAAAACAACACTATCTTTGAAAAGTTGGTATGTAAGTAGTAAATAAAAGTTGAAGAACTTCAAAAAAAACCTGTAAAGTCTTTACTTTATGCATATTTGTAGGCGACCAAAACTGACGTGTCTACGTGATAAGCAGTCGTAAGTCCCATAAATGGGACGTGTCTGGCCTCAAAAGCAACAAAACACACGAACAAACAAAAACAATTCCCGATAAAGCAAAAACCAAAACAAAAAACCCAAAAACCAATTGCAATCAACTTAAAGTAGAGAGAGAAAAAGACTTCAAGATCCTGTTTTGAAAACAGAACAACAATATTGAATTACACAAGAAGTTAAAGAGGAGACGAAGAAGAAGGAAGGTCACATTTTGGGTTCGTCTGGGATCGGCTTAGGATATTATTGTTAAGTGGTTGCAGCTACCTGCTTAGGCAAACGACTTGATTGTAAGGTACTTTTTTTTCCTTGAGCAGAGCGGCGCCTGCGCACACTAATTGGTTAGCAATGAAAAGAGATGGAGGACAACAAGAGAGAGCGCTAAAGAGCCACGACTAAATATATTTTGGCTAGTTTTAATCACTTGAATTAAGCGTGACACGTGCCTCATTTTGCCAAATTAACATCTGTGTTTTAAATACTTGCAGACAAAGAGACAAAAGAAAACAAAACATAAAGCAAACTACTAAAAAAAAAAATGTATGCATATTTCGTTGTCTTTTGTCTCTCTCTTTCGCACACACACAAGTCATAAACTTTAAAATTTCCCTTTTTTGGGGTTTTGTTCTCACGAAAGTTTAAGCTTTTTTTTTCATCTTCTGTTTTTGTGTTGTTGTTTTTTTGTTTTCTGTACAAGTTAACTAACAAAAAAAAGTATAAAAGATTTTCGTTTTGTAGAAGCTGCGCGTTAGATAAGCAACAACAACAGCAACATTAGCGGGCTCCAAAGCAGAAAGACACAAAAAAAAAACTGCGCACGCCAAAAAAGAAACAAGTTAAACAGCTTTGTGTGTGCTTGGCAAGCAGCAGCAGCAGCGTTGCCAGATTGTCGCCAAGCCCCAACGCAGATATCTATGTATGTCTGCATGTAAATGCAGAGGTGTATGCGCGCGCGTGTGTGTGTGTGTGCGTGACATAAGCCACTTTTACTGTTAGAAATGCATTTGGAGATGCGCACATTTTTTCGCGTCAAATGATTTGTTAAACAATTGGCATTTATTTATTTGAATACCGTTGAGGTATTTACATTATTTTTCTTTGCTTTTTTTCGTTTGTGTTGTTAATTTTGTATTGTTAACACTTGGAAAACTTCACTAGGATTTTCTTTTGTTTTGTTTGAACGACGTTTGATTTACATTTTGTTGCCGCCACGTTTTGCTCATTAACAAAATGCAATTAACTTGAAAGGGGGCTGGTGGATTTGACAATTATCATTGCATGACTTTGGCGTTGTTGTTGTTTTACTTTTTTTGCTCGCCTAAATGACATTAAAAGCGCGACTTGCGACGCCAAGAAATGTGAAAATAGCGACGAAATAAATTAACAAAAATTGACGGCAAAGTTGATTTTGTATTTTTTGTGTTTTCGTTTTGTTTTCTGAATGGCACACGCGCTTAACGGCAAAACACGACGACAAAGCAGAGACGTGAATTAAAAAAACAGCGACGCGCGCAGCGCTCTTCTGAAGCCTGTTGCGCACTCAAAGACGGCTCGTAAGCAACTGAACTGAACGAAGACGACGAAGAATATTGGTGTGAGCGGAGCGAAACAAGTTGAGGGCGTGCGCTCACGCAAGGCGTATTTAAATACGCCTTGCGCTCACGGAGCGAAAGAGAGGCAGTATGCCGAGAGAGTGGAGCACAACACAACAGCATTTTGGGAGTTGATGTCTGCCATATGGGAGGAAAAAGTACATAAACAAAAGCAATCAAAAGGCAACAAGAACGCAATGCAGTTGTTGTTAAACATACAAAAATCCATTTGTATGTATGCATGTGTTTCTCTGTATGTATATACAAACAGCTTGTTGCTGCTATTGCTGTTAGTTGCTGCTTGGAGTCTAGTCAAATCAATGGGCACACTTACACTTAAACTTACCCATACCAATATGCAGTTACAGTTAGAGTACGTACCTGCAAAGAAACCGAGAGAGAAAGAGACGACAGTTAATAAGCATACACAGCTATTGCTGATAAATAAAGTTCTAAAGTTGTTAAATTTGCTTCCAGTTGCACAGGAAGAGAACCAAGCAAGTTTTTTTTTGATGTTGTTGTTGTTGTTTGTGCACCCTGTAAACATTTGGGATGGTTAGAAAAGGTATAAAGTTGCTGTGAGTGTGTTGTGATATTCTTGCAGGGTATTCATTAGTTGAGTAACTAAAACACTTTCTTCTTGTAATGTGAAAGAGAGATGGGAAGGCATTGGCAGTGGAAGGGGGACCTCGAACAGCGTCGTTTTGTGCATGTTTTTGGCTGCCAGCCAACTGTGAGTTGGAGATGCGAAATGGAGATGAAGACGATGACGGCTAATATCAATAATATGGCGTAATTAGGAAAACATTGTGCACTAACAATAACACCAGAAACAAACAATAAATTTTCTATGAACTTTTTGGGTTTTTTTTTCTTGTTCTAATCAAGCCGTAAATTTACATAACAAACATTAGTGTATATGTGTGTGTGTGTGTAAGGCCTAAAGCGTTAAAGCTGGTTCCAGACAAACCCCTTAAAGCAACTATTATCATCATTATTAAAACTTAAACAGTTGTCAAATGTGTGTGTGTGGACGGGACGCAAGATTAATTGGTAAAAGGCAATGAACACACACAAAAATAAGCATTGCGTAGCCCCACCAAAAAATGGAAAGGAAGAGAGCCAGCAGCAGCAAAGACAAAAGCACATGTGAGAGCTTTTAAGCGTCTGCTGCTGCTGTATCTGATTTCCCACGTTTAGAACGAATCACAACAGAAACGCATCATTAATCATGCTAGGCAGCATACATACATACATACATACACGAAAAAGACAGACGAAACAGTAAACGCGAGAGAGCGCAGCGTATGTGAAGGAGGGCAAAAAGGAAGCCCAAAAAAAACTTTAGGCAGACGCAGGCAGGGTCAGTCCAGTAAGAAGCAGCAGACAAAGATGCATGAAAAAATATATAAAAAAAAAAAAAAAAAAAAAAAAAAAAAAAAAAAAATTAAAACAAGTAGTAAGAGTGATCTAGTCAAGGCAAAATGGCTACCAGATACCCTGTAGGACATTTTCTCCAAGAAAACAGGCTGAGTAAATAATTTCCCTACACTGATGGGAAATTTGTATAACTGTATGTTAAGCTACCCGCCGTAAGCACTTTAAATACTTACAGGGTATTTATATAAAAAAAGCGCGTTTGGTCTTGCGTCTGGGTTTGGGGTTTTGGATATTCTGCTGCTGCGACTGCTACTCTTTTCATGGTCAATCACCCGACGGCTTTTGAAGGAGACGAACAAAAAGGCAACAAAAGCGCCTAATTACAATCATTTGTGACTTTCAAATGGGGCGAGAGCTGTGGAACTGTGGGATTGGGTTGAGGTACTGCCAGAGATGCCTATCGTAAAATAGGCGCGAGGGAGAGAAAGAGAGAGCAGGCAAGCGTCAAATATATATATATTAATCAGAGCAGCGACAAAAGACGCAACTTTGCCCTCTACTCCCGCCCGCCAACCCTTTTTTTCGCAGCTGCAGTTGCGCGTAAGCAACGAATCCTCGCAACTAACTAACTGGGCAAGTTCATTGCACATGCCCCGCGCAGAAGCAACCAAAACACACACACTCACACACATGTATGAAATTTGTTTTTGTTTACTTTTTCTACTGGCGAAAAACTGGTTTCAATTTTGTAGTTTTCGCTCTTTCGGCATCTCGGTCCGCTCTTAAATATATATCGAACTGGCTTTTCGAATATGCCCCGAATGCCCCAACCAAAAAAAAAAAAACAACAACACAAAACTACAAACCAAAAAAACCCGTTTTCAACTTCAAGGAACTTCAGGCGCACACACAACACACTCTTCCCCAGCTCCGCGGGGGTGTTTGGTGGAACAACAAAAAAAAAAAAACAACGAAAAATAAACTGCAAGCAAGTTGAGAGTCAGTTCGTCGTTTAACGAAACCAAACTGTAGTCGAAGTCGAAACCGAAACTAAGAAACGAACCCTAAAAACCTAATAGAAAATTGCTTATCGTTTTTTGTTATTGTTTTTGTTTGCTGTATGCATTTTCTCTCTCTCTCTGAGCTCAAGTGCGGACTTATTAGACGATGAGCTTGTTTGGACAAAGGAAGTGAGAGCGAGCAAGAGTTACTTTTCTCTTTTTTCTTCATCACCGATAATAATCAAAGACATGAAACTATTTTCGTAGGCACTTAAATGCAAGGCGCACATAAATCTTGACAAGTGTGTGAGTGAGACACAAGGAGCAAGAGGGGTAAACGACATCGTAAAACGAAAAACAGCAGCTAGTGCTGAGCACTGTTTTTAATTACACACAAGCAGGCGAAAGTCGGTAAGCAGCGAGCGAACAAATAAAAGGATGAAATGAAGCCATAATTAATTTCAACACATGTTGAGAGTAAACGGCGAGAGAGAGAGCTGTGGGGAGAGAGACTACAATTGCGGTAAATGCGCGGGCGTAGCTGCGAAATAAACGGACAAGATTGCATTCATTGACAGGCTAATTTATTGTAACGGCATCTGACAGTCAGCCCAAAAAGTATATTCCTTTTGGCACTTTCCTTGTTTAGCTGATAAATTGGCGACCTGATTTCGCATTAAAAACGCACGCACACACACACATACACACAAGCGATCCTCTCTCGCAAATGACTTGACAGAAAATGTTGGCAGACTCAATGGCCTCCAACTCGCAGCTCTCCCCCCTCCCTTTCCCCTTTGACAGCTGCTGCTCATTTTGTATTAAGGGTAGAGAGACTGAAAGAGACAATGGGGACAAGTTCCGTCTCGCTGAAGTTCCTAATCTGATGACATATATGTGTGTTGCGATCGAAATCAGCTTGAGCTGGCAGCAACAAAAGGAGCACAAAGTAATTGCTTGAAAATGATGAGAAAAGTTCTTATCAACAATGCAGCTGTCTGTCTAAACACAGTTTGAATTAGGAGCAAAGAACTGTGAAGGGAATTTCGTGTTTAATGAGACTGAAAAGAGCACTATCGATAGAGGGGGGGTGATAACTGACAATGCCAGTTGTTATTAAAGGTGTTTAAAGATATATAAATAGGATATTTGACAGATGCAACCTTAAAATGTAAGACCTATGTCAATATTAGATGCTTAACAACAAAATCATGGAAGCTGCAACAACACTTCGCTCATTTAAAGCTTATACTTGGAATTGGCAGGTAGTCGTTAGCCAGAGTTTAAAGCTCATTTGCCAGCTGGCATTGCATTAGAGACAAAACGAAGCTAAAACAAGAAGGCTCGCCGACTAAGAGATACCCTAAGCACATCCCAAAAGCTTGTGAGAAGAAATCGACTCGAACTAATCTTTCGATTATCATAACTTCGTCAAAAATCAACCGATTTTTAAATGCAATACCTCTAAAGTCTTGTATTGTATTGTATTGTACAATAAAACTGCATTTAAATCTAGAATCGCGATTTTTACTCGATTTTCATGCTAAAAATCTGTGATAAAAAATCAACTTGGAAACATTTCAAAACATTCGATTTTCATAACTTTGTCAATTTTAAACAGATTTTCGAATGTTAAACCTTAAAAACCTTAAAAGGTTTGTATTAAGCTCTAGAATAGAACTGCATTTAAATCTTGAAACGCATTTTTTACAAAATTTTATGTTAAATTTTTTGTGACCAAAAATCGACTTGTCAAAAATTTTAAAACTTTCTTTAGACATAACTTTGTCAAAAATCAACCGATTTTTAAATGTTATACCTCAAAAGTCTTGTATTAAACTCTAGAATCATACTGCGTTTGAATCTAGAAACGTGATTTTTACTCGATTTTCATGCAAAAAATCTGTGTCAAAAATTTGACTTGGAACATTTCAAAACTTTCGATTTCCAAAACTTTGTCAATTTTTATCCGATTTTCGAATGTAATACCTTAAAAGTCTTGTATTAAGCTTTAGAATAAAACTGCATTTAAATCTAGAAACGCATTTTTTACAAGATTTTTATGTTGATTTTTTGTGACCAAAAATTGACTTGACAAAAATTTCAAAACTTTCTTTAGACATAACTTTGTCAAAACTCTTCCGATTTTCAAATGTTATACGTCAAAAGTCTTGTTTTGAACTCTAAAATCAAACTGCATTTAAATCTAGAAACGCAATTTTTACAAGATTTTCATGTTAAATTTTTGTGACCAAAAATCAACCTAACAAAAATTTCAAAACTTTCTTTAGACATAACTTCGTCAAAAATCAACCGATTTTCAAATGCAATACCTTAAAAGTCTTGGTTTGAGCTCTAAAACAATACTGCATTTAAATCTAGAAATTTGATTTTTACATGATTTTTACTACTAAAATTTGTCCCAAAAAATCGATGGACAAAACTTAAAAGCTTTGAAGATGCTTTTTCTGTCTATTACATAACTTAACACAAAACCAATACACCCCTTTTTGTCTAACCATTTCATGGGTTCAACAAATTCAGAGGCGTCAGACTAAAACGACGACGATTGTTTTGTTTGTTCCGGCCACACAAGTTGGCAAAAAAGCATCTTACAGATACACACAATCACACACACACACACACATGCTCATTAACAGCACAAACTGGTAGCCAGTCGAAGAGAGGAGCGGAGAGGTGAGGGGGAGTTTTGCACAATGTGTCAAATTGCGCAAGAAGGCGACACAAGGCAAAGGAATGAAATGGAGAAAAGCGCACTGCGAATGGCAAACATGTGTGAAAAGTCAAGACCAAATGGTATATAGGAGGGGAGGAGATGGGGTGATGGGGTTGGGTTGGGGTAGTCTGAGTTTGCCTGCACAATAGAAGCTAACTAACAAGCGTCGGGCAGGCATAATGCACAGAGAGAAATGAGGAAGCATTTAGTAAAGATTCTTTAAACTTTCTCTGCAATTTAAGCTGTTTGGAGTTGAGGCTGATATCTTCATTAGACGAGGTTCCGTGTCGAATGAATGATGCTCTCTACACTCTAACGTTCTTCCAAAAGGTGAAAGCTTCAAGCCATGAAATTGAAATCGAAGAGACGCAGTCGCAGCCCCAAAACACACCCCATATCAAGGCACGACGAATGCCTCGCCGCACAGTTTATCGCCACATGTTGCAATGTGAAAAGAACCGTTAGCTTGATACGACTTCTTAATGATGGAATACCCTAAGAATGTCTATAAGAAAGTTTAATGATGTTTTCTGTTTTAAACAGATTCAAAATATATAACAAAAAAAAAAAAAAATTAAATAAATTAAAATAAAAAAATTAATTAAAAAAAAAAAAAAATAAAATAATAAAAAAAATAAAATAAAATAAAATTAAAAAAAAAAAAAAAAAAAAAATATCCAAAGCCTTTAAAGAGTTTTTCAATTAAATTTTTAAGGGCAAATTCTGTACTTGCAACATTTAACAACCCCCACAATACAAATACACAACATTCCACATGGTTGCCCGGTTGTGTCAATGCTGCTTCTCCTCCCCCCTATGCTCGACTATAAATAGGAATAGGAATGTATCCGACAGCAGCAGCTGGTCCTCAAAATCGATTCTTACTTGGATTATTGTTGGCCTCGCGCCAATGGGTGGCAGCACGGCATCCAAAGGTGCTCCTCGATGTAACCTTGCAGCAGCTCCACTTTTTGCCGGACCACAAACCCGGATGATATCGATATGACTTGGGCGTATTGCTATCCTCGCAAACTGCAAACAAAACAGAGTTTTAGTGAGTGATTGGCAGAGAAAAGAGTAGCATAAATATATATAAATAAATATATAAATAATAAGTATATAAATAATAAATATATTAATAATAAATATATAAATAATAAATAAATATATAAATAATAAATAAATATATTTAATATAAAATACATAAATTCGACCCACACACAGTGTGTTGAGGAAACTGTGCTGTGATTTGGGTTAAGCATTGTCTGGCCCTGATGCAAAGCGAACGCGTCTCGTCTCGTTACGTTTCAACTCCAACTTCGATTGCTTATCTCGTGTTCAAACCATTCATTGGCAGCTGCTGCATCTCTGCACCTTTTTTTCTATACCCTTGAAATGGGTTGGAAAGGGTATAATGGTTTTGTGCAAAAGTATGTAACAGATAGAAGGAAGCGTCTTTGCTTTGGGTCTCTAGAGACTCTAGATATAGAACTTAAGCTCGTTTAAGTCCAAAGCGGCACAAGTTTGTTTTGTGTTATCAATAACAATTTTGGATTTCGATATACACATGTTATCGATAACAAAGAAAACTTAACTATCAAAATTATGAAAACCAGGTTTGAAACTATGGCTAAAATAATGAATATTTAAAAAAAAATTGGATCAAAATCAAAATCTAAGAATAGTCGGAGATATCGATATTGAACCTTAGTCCCTAGGCAAAGCTTTAGGGTTAAGGGTATGTTCTAGTTGGGGTTTCTCGACTAGACTTCAGACTTGTTCTCTGTATACTTTGTTTAAGTTAATTCTCGATAACACTTCTGGTTTTCGATAACAAGAAAAACTTGAATATCAAAATTGTGAAAATGCGGTTTGAAACTATGGTTAAAATAATGAACATGTGAAAAAATTTGATCGAAATCAGTTAAAAATAACCGGAAATATATCAGATCAAAGTTTAGCCCTTATGCAAAAGCGTTAGGTTTAGGGTTAAGGGTATGTTCAAGTCGGGATTTCTTGACTAGAACCTTCATACATGATTCATTTGGTTTTCAAGTTTACTGCATTAATTTTGTTCTCTGCTTACAAAATTCCCTGTTAAACCTTAGGTTAAACCCTTAGTTAAGTCTCAACAGAGTATAATACAGTCTTAACTAAATCATTCTTCTTCTTTTTGGGTCAAAAACATTGCTGTGAAGATGAAGTTAGTTTTACCTTGTCGTATGGCTCGTATCCAATCGGTGCGCTCCTTCTCGCTGTTGGCTATCACGTAGAGCGTGTATTGTGGCACAGCTCTACCAACCGATTGCCCCTCAATACCGTTAACAGCAATCGAATCTTGTTGCTGTTGTTGCTGCTGTGCGGCTGTTGTCGTCTCGCAGTAGCCCACTTGAAATGGATAACCCTGACAGCAAATGTGTAATGTTAATCGTTATCAGAACTGCAAAATCGAAATCAAATTATGGATTATGCTATATACTTACATCCGGTGCAAAGGGATCGGCGCCTTCACCGCTAACCGTTGCCTCCTCCACAAGGCGAACGCCTTTCAAATTAATGCGTCCACGTTCGCGACGTCGCTGAAAGAAGAAGGTAATTATTAGATAGGCTGAAGAAACGGTTTGCTCTTAAGAAGAATGAAAGCTAATAACCTTAACCCGTTAATCACATTTACTTATATCCTTTATGGAATAGGGTAATAAAAGGAAAAGTTAAAATTAGATAAGCTTAGGCAAAGGTTCGTTCTTATGAATAATGAAAGCTTAAAACCTTAACCTGTTAATCACATTTACTTATATCCTTTATGGAATTAGGTTCGAACTCCCTATAAACTTAATCTTTTCTTACAGTTTTATTTTTTGTTCAATTAACCCTTCGGAAGCACTTGAAGTCAAGCCAAGATTCAATCGATTCTGGCAACAAACAAAAAAAAGGAGGTAAAAAATGAATTCCTTTCTTCCACCCTTTGAAATATGCAACTGGTTATAATCAAGTGCCATCAAAAAATTTGTCAGCTTTTTTTTTCCTGCCTGTTTCCTTTCTTTCTCTTGTATTTTTTTTTTGGCGTGGCATTCCACTTGGCGGCACTTAAGTGACGTCCTGCCTGCCTTGTTGGTCCTTGTTGCAAGGGTTTATTTTTGCACGTGTGCCGCAAATACTGCTGCAAAGAGGGAGGAAGGGGCATGGCTTGGTTTCTACCTGAAATTGTGCTGCAAGCGCAATTAAGTCAACATAATTGCCCTAATTGACTTGAACAGTGCCTTCAAGAAGTTTGTGTATGGGAAGCCCTAAGAAAATTTGTCCCTGCCTTGCTTTTCATTTTGGGGGGAAGTCAAGTTCTAGACTGATTAGTTAGGGTAAATATGGATGGTGGGAAAGAGGGGGGCAAGCACAAGCAGTGTGGCGTCTTTAAGAGATAAGCACATTGGTCTCGGTGACGCTTAACCTCTCCCTCCCTGCCTGCCCTATCTTTGGCTTATCGCAACAATAACCTGAACGAAATCTTAACCAAAAAGTAAAATAGTAAAAACGTTTAAAATGAATGTAGTTGAAGGCATAATACTCTGTTTAAGGGCGGAAAGGAAGTCAATAGATGGACTTCATGACTCTCAAACTGTAAACAAACTGACCCTTCGTTGTTGTCAAACTGAGTTGATGACTTCGAGACTCTGAAACTGTAAACAAACCTCCAGAATTGAGTATGTGACTTTGTGGCTCTCAAACTGTAAACACACAACCTTCCGGACTGAGTCTGTCACTCCGTGACTCTCAAACTGTAAATAAAGTAACCCTTCGTGACTGTCAAACTTAGTCTTTAAACATTCAAAGCCCCTAAAAATACTTGTTCCTATCGGGAAACACAGTGCATAAAAGCTTAAGCAAAAGGCAGCGAGCGACAAAGTTGACACAAAGACCTCAAATAAACAAGAAAACGAAAACAAACCCCCAAACAAAAAACCCAAAGAAACCAAAGCAGCAGTAGAAGAAGAAGAAGAGGCACTCCACACAAAAAAAAACCATAAAAAGCAGCCAGATGCGGAGGCAAATACACAGCACTTTGGGGTCATTGTGGGAGGGCGCAGGCAGACGACGACAAGCAGCAAAAAATAATACACAAGAACCAAACGGAGACGGAAAAAAAAAATTGAACTTCCTTTAGGCATTTCTTATTTTCAAGTCGTTCGCGAGCTGATAAAAGAAACCAAAACAAAAACAACGAGTTCATAATAATAATAATACTAAAAAAAAAGAGTATTTGGGTCGTTGGAGAAAAAGAGAAGGAGAGAAATTGAAACTTGACAAGGCAATTGAAATTGTAAAATTGTAAATTTGAAATTGAAACGCACTTGAAGTCGACGCTGAAGAGAATACAAAATGTTATGCGTGCTTTCAATTGGCGTTAATTTGAGAGAAAGAAAGGGAAGGAAAAAAGCTTAAGTGAGCGGAAGCGAAGACCATTTAATATAATTATCTCTAACATGAAGTTGATAATTACGCGAAAAGAATAATGTTAATGATGACCACTTGAGTTATAGATTAGTATGAATATATGGGTTAAGGAAAGTGAAACTTATAGAGAAGAAAAAGGGGAAGCTTCAGTGATTTCGAATATGAAGAATACTTGAAGAATATGAACATAATTATGGGTTAAAGAAAGTAAAACTTCTAGAGAAGAAAGAGGAAAACTTCTAGGAAAGACAGAGGGAAACTTCTAGAGAAGAAAGAGGAAATTTATTAGAGAAGAAAGAGGGAAACTTCTATGATGTCGAATATGACAAATACTTGAAGTTGCAGATATAAAGATATAAAGAAAATATTTAAAAATAATTTGGGTTAAGGAAAGTAAAACTTCTAGAGAAGAATGAGGAAAACTTCTACAGAAGAAAGATGGAAACTTGAAGAGAAGACAGAGGGAAACTTCTAGAAAAGAAAGAGGAAAACTTGTAGAGAAGAAAGAAATTTCTATGACATTGAATATGACAAATATTTGAATTTGCAAAGAGTAAAGTTAGGATATAAAGAGAATAATAACATAATTATGGGTTAAAGAAAGTGAAGCTTCTGGGAAAGAGAGAGGGAAACTTCTACAAAAGAAAGAGGGAAACTTCTAGAGAAGAAAGAGGAAAACTTCTATAATGTGGAATATGGCGAATACTTGAAACATGATTATGGGTTAAGGAAAGTGAAACTTCTAGAGACAAGCAGAAAACTAAAGTTCAGACTGAATTATTGATTTGTCACAGATTGTTTAGTAAAATAAAACGAAATTCAACTTTTTAGACACGGTTTATTCTCGGAAAATAAGATTACATCATATTATTTAACCCATATTCAACTAGATATGCTTTAACTAAACTCCCATATTAACTTTCAAAACTAAACAATGCAAAACAAGGAAATGACTAAAAAGTAGAGTAAAGCAAAAAGAAGAAGAAAAGAGTTCACAATTAGAGCACACGGGGCAACATCCGACGGCTATGCGGCGGACAGGTTGCATAGACAAAGTTTATTACATTCAAAGCAAAGTATCCTGAAGCCTGCCACGTTTTGTGGCACACATGTATCGCAATGAATAGCGCAACATCGGAGGCAAAAACTAGCAATTGAAATGGAAATGAAAGATGAAAACTGAAAAAATAAATGAAAATTTATGACCAAGTTGTATGTGTTGAAAGAATCTTTGAGTTGAATGAACTCTCTCTTAGATGCATGTGTGCCAGGCTGTATGTATGTGCGTGGAACAACATATTGGCAAAAGCACGACATGTGGCACTAATAAAAATGGCAACAAAACTAGTGGGTTGACTGCCTCCCCTCAAAGCAAAGAACAGCTGCTTCTGATTTGAATGTAAAAATAAAGATTTCCATAAAGCAAACAGAAAGTGGAAGAAAGAGAGAAAGGGAAGAAGTTGAAGAAAGGTCGATAACTCGATAAACAGCTTAAACTAATGTAAGCCCTTCTTAAATGAAAGGCTGCAAAGTAAGAAAAGTGAAAGTCAATTAATGCAACATTAATCAAAAATTTTGGCATTAAATGCAGATGGAAATTCCAAAAAGACAGAAGAACGAGAGAGGGAAAAAGAGAGGGAGATGAGCCCCAGAAGCAATATATTCGGGCGTTGAAAGTGAGTTGAGCACAAAACTAATGAACAGAACTTGTTGGAGGGCAACAACAGCACAGTTGCTGACAGACGTTGCCACCTTGCTGAAAAAAGTATGATAATAAAATCCCTTTAACAAAGAAGATGTCTTAACTGAATTATTTATAATGCAGGAAGAAACCCTATTTATTGTTGTTGCAATTTTCGCGGCACTTTAAAAGCAAAGAAATGCAACACGAAGCAGAAAATGTATTACAATATGCCAAAAGGACGAGAGAAAAACTTCTTTGTTGCCAGGGAGAGATAGGGAGAAAGGTCGTCAATCTCTATCCCTTTCTCACCTTAGCACTGTAAGGAATTTGGAGAAACACCTGCGCACAATTGAAAAAGGAACAACTGTCAAAGCAAAGTGAAAACAAGTGCGTTCAGGTAAATTTTGAGAGAAATGCAATAGAATAGCAAAAAGATGGAGTATAAATTGCATTTCAATTGAGAAGGAGCAAAAAGGAAGCAGGGAAATTGAGCGGAAATAAAGGATGTGACATAAGAAGCAGGAAGGGAAAGAGCAAAAGGAACTGAAGAGTTTAAAAATACAGACAATTTTTGAGAATACTAAAAGAAAATAAATTTCTCAAGTTTTCCTTTACCAAAAAAAATTCCATTTGTTATTAAAATGCATTTTTTAAAAATAAAATAACTTGCAAAACATTTTATTTTTATCTATATATATAAAATAGTTTGTCCTGACTGACTGACTGACTGATTGTTGAGAGGCCCACAGCCTAAACGATAAGAGCTAGAAGGCTGAAATTTTGACATTATATTCCATTCAGGTTGAAAGTGAGCACTAAGAAAGGATTTTTAATTTGGATTAAATTTTGAACAACTCAATTAATTGCATTAATCACTTTACCTCATTCTACTACTCTGGCGCCTCATTGTCGCACAAGCTGTGAGTTTCAACGCCGCCGAGGTTTCAAACAAAAAAAATAAAAAAATGACCCATTCCACTTTTTGTCTCTCTCCGTTATTCTCTTTTCTTCTTTGTGCCTTTGACAATTGTTTTTCGAATTAAGTAGCATTTGTTGTTGTTGTTGTTAGTAAGTGTTGTTGTTGCTTCTTTTTGTTGGTATCATTGATTTAAAACAAATCAATTAAAACATAATTTGTTTTTGTACATTAGAATATGTTACGCGATTGGTTTTACCTACATACTTGCTAATTATCAAACAAAACTTAACACACAAATTCCTATTGCCATTGTTGTTTTGATATTATTTTCTAACTGACATTTGTAACTTTAGTTGGTGTTGCAAATGCACATATGTACATACATACACATGTATGTACGTGCATTTTCATTGTTTAGTACCTACATACATATGTATTAACAACAATGCAAGTGCATATATTGGTTAATGCACGCACACATTGTTGCATCTGTATCAAGCTAATATTCATATATACGAGTTGATAAAATCAAAACAAATGAGTTTTTTTCTTTTCTTCTTTGTGCCCATGACAATTGATTTACGACCCCAGCAGCGTTTGTTGTTGTTGTAAGTGTTGTTGTTGCTTCTTTTTGTTGGTATCATTGATTTAAAACAAATCAATTAAAACATAATTTGTTTTTGTACACCAGAATATGTTACGCGATTGGTTTTACCTACATACTTGCTAATTATCAAACAAAACTTAACACACAAATTCCTATTGCCATTGTTGTTTTGATATTATTTTCAAACTGACATTTGTAACTTTAGTTGTTGTTGCAAATGCACATATGTACATACATACACATGTATGTACGTGCATTTTCATTGTTTAGTACCTACATACATATGTATTAACAAAAATGCAAGTGCATATATTGGTTAATGCACGCACACATTGTTGCATCTGTATCAAGCTAATCTATATATATAAAAGAGTTTGTCCTGACTGACTGATTGTTGAGAGACCCACAGCCTAAACGAAAAGAGCTAGAAGGCTGAAATTTTCACCAAATATTCCAATCAGGTTGAAAGTGAGCACTAAGAAAGGATTTTGAATTTGGACCACTCCTTCGAGTACCTCCTAAGCACTTAAGTCCTTTTTTTCCCAACTTTTGTACTAGAGCTATGCTTTAAAATTAATCAATTCTTACAAAACTTGGTCACGACATGGAGGCGAGTAAAAAAATTATGGATGCAAAATTTGGACCCGATCTGACAACTCCTTGGGGCACCTCCCATACACTTATGTTATGGAGCGTGATTATCTATATATATAGAACAAGTTTGGTGAAAGGTATAGAAATTTCGGATTTTAGAAGGTGGACGGTATCAGTGGGGGCGTGGCGTTTTGATGCATAGTTTTGTTAGACTTCAGCATCTACCTTCCCATCAAATTTTGTGAGTATAGCTTTAAAACTGTGGGAAATACAGTCATTTTCGATTATAACTGAAGGGGGGGCTGGGGGCGGAAGAGGTGGGCGTGGCATCCAAACTTTTTATGTAGTTTTTTGAGGAATGCCATCGGCTATCTTGCCCCTTAATTTGGTGACTATAGCTTCTAAAATGTGGGACATATATATGTTTGATCGATTTGCACATCGAGGGGTATCGATTTGTTATCGATTTCTCAGGCCCCTCAGGTCGCAGAGCCAAATTTAACACTTTTTCTGACGAAGGTATTGACCAAGATGTTCGCAAAGTTGCAAAGCTCTAGCTTTAAGGGTGTTGAAAAAAGTTGCGCTCAAGCGGACGGGCGGACGGACGGACGGACAGACACCTTGACGGACGTTGCATAAGCCCAATATAATATGATACCTTTGGTATCAAAGTAAAATGACGAGTCTGATTCTTAACCTCAATAGTAGCGTGAAAAAGAGAATATTAAATATTTTGCTAATATGTTGTTAAACATTAACTAATTTATTTTATATATATTAAAATTTTGAAAAACTATTGGCGCAGCGAAGCAAGCGGGTCACTTACTAGTTTTTATATATTGGTTTTAAATATTAAGTGTCGTTTAATGAAACGTTCTTTGCAATTACTTGGAAACCATGACTAAGATTCTCAATCTTTTTATAGGAAATCAATTTATGACCCTTAAGTTCTTTAACAAATCGTTCAATAATAATATTTAAGACTCATTAACTTCCACAAAAAACACTAATAAGTCAATGACACCACATTTAATTCCTGAGAAACGTAAATAAGAAGACTTTTCGGGGCAGAAGGTAAAACCTCCCACGACAAATGTGCAGCTAATGAGGCAATTCAGGCAAATCAAATAACGTTTTTTCGTTTTTTTAAGTGCAGCTCAAGAAGTTTACGAGAGCTCAAAGTGCAACCTTTCAATGTTGATAAATGGAAACACAAGCACAGAAAACAAGGGAACTACATTTGTTGCATGCTCCAAGTGTTCATGTTGCATGTTCAAATGCCATGCGGACGGACTTTGAGCTGCGTAACGAATTCGATGACCATCGATTCTCTCTCGGATTGATCCATGCGCGAATGACAATGGAGAGAAAACAAGAACTCAAGAACTCGACGTCTCCAATGATTGATAATACGCCCTGGGGTCGGTCGTCTGTTCAGCAGGGGGGCCCCCGCCCCGAGAGAGCGTATGATTGAAAAATTGTCTCATATAAATTATAACTGTAATAAAACACAATCCAAATGAAGTATGTATGTGCTTCAGATACATATCGAATAGTCTAAATATCTAATGGTTTGTCAATTTCACGGTTCGATGGCATTAATGATGAAATGGAACTGCATTAAGTAGTTAGGGATCGGGGTGATGGGGTAGGAGGTTATGGTCAGAAAGCAATGAAACTTAGGTTTCCTGGAATGGGAATGTTTAACAATGAGAAAATATAAGTTTATCGATATAAAGCTTGATGGGATACATGAAATGGAACTGCAATAAGTAGTGAGCGATAGAATTAGAGATATGGGTGACACGATGTAGGAGATTTTGGTCTGAAATCAATGAAGTTTAGTTATTTTCGAATGGGAATGTTTATCAATGGTAAATTTTGAGTTTATCGATAAAAAAGCTTGATGAGATAAATTAAATGGAAATGTATTAAGTAGCTAGTAGAGATATGGTTGACAGGATGTAGAATATTTTGGTCGGAAATCAATGAAACTTAGGTTTTCTTAGAATTGGAATGTTTATCAATGGGAAAATTTAAGTTTATCAATATAAAGCTTTATACGATAAATGAAATAAGTAGTGAGGGATAGGATTAGAGATATGGGTGACACAATGTAAGAGATTTTGGTCGAAAATCAATGAAGTTTAGTTATTTTCGAATGGGAATGTTTACCATATCGATGGGATAAGTGAAATGGAACTGCATTAAGCTGTAAGTTGTAATATGGGTAACATGATGTAGGAGATTTTGGTCGAAAAGCAATGAAACTTAGGTTTCCTTTGAATTGGAATGTGTTTCAATGGGAAAAAATTAAGTTTATCGATAACAAACTATACAATAAAGTGTTTTGAGAGCTTTAAACTAGCCAAAAAAAACAACAATAAAATTAACATTTTAAGCTCCACATGTTGCATTCTATACGCTTCTAATCCCTTAACAGCTAATCATCTACCCGAAAAGAAGCACTTTTACTTTTAAAGTTCTTACATACAAAATTAGATGCACATTTTTCCAATGAAAATGCAACTGAAAAGCGAAGAGATAATAAAACATTTTTCTCACATGCATAATTTGCGTTGAAGAGTTTGTTAATGTTTTTGGGTCTTGTATTCACATCAAAAAAGGACATGCTTGGCTGCACCCTTTGGGCTAAAGAAGCATTTTTTCAATGTAATTAATTTGGCGTTGAAAATGTTTGTCTTATAAATGCGTTGTGCTGAGTCATGTCCATGTATCTAGTAGTCTCTATGTCTTTTGTCTGTGCTTCTTCCTGTCTGTGCCTTCTATGAAGTCCGCTTGATGACTTCCTTTTGAGAAATTTGCATTATGTTTGTAAGTATTTTGTATGTTTGTTGAAAAGCCTACGCTATAATTTGTGCCCCCAACTGGCTGGCATCCTGGGAAAGCACCGACGAAGCATGAACATTGAAAGCGATTTCACTGGAATTTGTTGTGTGTGCGTTTTGGTGGATGCAACATGCTCGCCTAACGTTCATCAAGTGATCTATCAACATCATGATTTTTCTTGTCTGGGAAAAACCAAAAAAAAAAATCCAAAAGCGCGCGTTGGCGATCACAAATTGATGATAAGCAACGCCTCTTAACAAAAGAAAAGCTGTATGCACAATACCAATAATTAAATATATTGAAAAACACATGAAAACTTTTACGAAACGAAGTTTAAATACCCTTCGTAAAATAATATGTTTAGGAACTAATATTCTTTAACCAATAAGCTGCTTATAAATATATTAACATATCTAAAGCTTTTTGTTTTTTTGACAAATTATGTGACAAAAAGACAATGCCCCGCACGCAAAGGGTATAATAATAAGAAAAATCGAAGTCAAAGATGCGCCGCAAAGATAACATCACAGACAAACTCAACATACACACACACACACACTTATACACTGACAACCACAGCTGATCAATCAGTTGAATAAAGGTGTGCTTTAAAACAAACCAACTCACCTCCTCCTACTCCCCACACTACACACACACACACTCTAACACATATGCTGTCACATATAAATATGAAAATCGTGACTTGAACGCTTAAAAAGCGCTTAAAACGTATCAAACAAACATACACACATATGGAAAAACTTGTGTAAGGCCCGGGAAAAAAAAATATATGACAAAAGCAGAAGAAGAAGAAGAGGAGCGCATAATTGAAAGGTAAATGGTGGAAAAGAACTGAGCACAGTTGGGCGGTGAGGGGAGAGAGAGATGAAACACACACATAGTTGGATTATAAATGCGCCAAAGGTCAAAGTGTAAACCTGCATAGGAAATGACCAAAAGACATACCTAAATTGTATATAAAACCCTCACATAATTACAACGATAGGGCCGAATATCTTTTCTTGACAGCTGTGCTATAAAATGGGGTAGAGTGAAAGAAAAGGAAAAAAAACCCCTACGCACAGGCATTTGTTGTTGTTGTTCTCTTCGCTTGGTTAGCTGTTTAAATACTTAACTCATGTGCATATTGCAACAACAAGAGAGCAAGAAGAAGATGAAGAAGAAGAAGCAGAAAAACAGGAACGCTGCCTTTGTCTATTTTTGAAGCAATTTGTGTGTGCGTATGTATGTATGTTTATTTTTATGTTTTTTGATAAATGCATTTTATGCTTCGTGCACTGAGGAGGTCGTTCACTGGATATAAACACTAACTAATTGCAGTGAACTATAAATATATATGTATGGAATGCACTTGGATGTAAAAAAAATGTCTAAGCTAAAATATTGCAAGCACACAGATCTAATTAGAAATATCGCATGCGATTTATTTCTCACCGCACTATAGCATGCTATAAATTCTTATAAGCTAATAATAACAACAACCGCATTGTTTTTGCTAATTTGTAATTAGAATTATGGCATATGCATGCAGGCCAGAAATATAAAAACAAACAGTTAAATATTCGCTATGGCTATTTTTGTGTGCATTTAATATGCGCGTTAGAATAGGATAGCAACAACAACAATCGCATTCTCACTCGCAGCAGGCGTGCGCAACACACACACACACACACGCACACAGTCAACGCGTTGTCGTTCAGTGAGAGCAAAGTGCGCTCTTTCGGTTTGCTTGTTAGTCAGCCACAGCGCCTCAGCATGCAAGTGCCCGGGTAGCTCAGTCGGTAGAGCATTGGACTTTTAATCCAAGGGTCCAGGGTTCAAGTCCCTGCTCGGGCGATCCATACTTTTTGCCATTATTTTTATTTTTTTTCCATTTTTTTATATTTTAGAATATTTTTTGGTGCGTGTGGGAAACAGCTTGCGGCGCAAAAGAATATGTTCATTCATTAAAAATCCCGAAAAAATTGCATGCAATTAGCACAGGAAAAGGGCGGCTCCCTCTACCGTCCAGTAGAGCACACGCAGTGAGAAACGCCTCCAAGCATCTCCCATAATCCATGTCCATGCACCTCTTATGTTGCAGCTTCTTTTAAAGCAATTCCTGAGCGATGAGTGCGCAACGCCCCCTAAAATTTGTTGTGTGTGTGTGAATGTTTGGACAACAACAAGTTGGGCTTGTAGACACGAGTCTGCAAAAGTGTAATGCCAACCGGATATGAGGCGGATGCCAAAGCGATTGAATCATTCACTGCACTCCAAAGCCCGACACCTCCCCCCCCCCCTCCTTTATAGGAACTGCAATTTATACGATATGCCACCGGAGAGCGACAGTTTCATTGGAATTTTAATTTAGTGAAAATTCTGCCAAGTTTTTTTTCTTTCTTCTCGCTTTTTTACATCGCAAAAAATTAGTCAAGTCAGAGTTTGGCAGATGATTTATCATGTGGAACTGGGTCCTGGGGACTGGGTCTGTGGGGGACAATTGTTTGGCAACATTGTAGTTGTTGTTGTTGTTTTTTACAGTTACAACAGTTTAACAGGCGATTATTGTTGTTGTTAAAGCAATGCAAGTGATGCACAGTGGGCAAAATTTATATTAATAATATTAAATTCTTTAATTATTTTGGAAAAAATATGTAAAAATCTTGCAAAAATTTTAGTTTTTATAAAGTTTAGTTTAAATTTGATTTGTTTTTTTTTCACAAAATAAACCAATTTCTGCCCATGTTAAAGCAATGAGATTGATGTACTGTGGGTCAAATTGATAAAATTCTTGAATTATTTTTAAAATATTATGTAAAAATGTAGCAAAAATTTCAGTTTTAATAAATTTTTGTTGAAATTTGATTTGTTTTTCACAAAATAAACCAATTTCTGCCCATGTTAAAGTAATGAAATTGATGTACAGTGGGCAAAAATTATAAAAATTCACAAGATATTTTATAAAAAAAAAAAAATGTAAAAATCTGGCAAAAATTTCAGTTTTGATTTTTATTATTTTTTTTTACAAAATAAATTAATTTATGCCCATGGTACAAAACACATGAAAACGGCCTTTGCGTTGGGCACAAGGCGAACCCACAGCTGTCATACAGTGAAAAAAGTCAGCTTAAACAACTATAATACATACATACAAAGGTATATATGTGGCAGTCGCATTGAGTTATGAACTTAAAACCCCGTGTCCGGGCCATAAAGAAAACAACTTGGCTGCTGCTGCTGATGAAGATGAAGAAGATGTTGATATTGTTGTTGTTGTTCTTGTTTTCATGTCGTATATGTATTTTATGATGACTCACGAGCCGTGCGAGTTCTGCGATAAGATCAATCATCATACACAGAAAGAGAGAGAGGGAGTAGAAGTGGGGGGAAGGTGGCTAAAAACAAGCTCATTTTTTTGGCCAACACGCCGCGCTGCGGTTTCATGTTGACGTTGTTTGTTGACCATCATCATCATCATCATCATAAAGCCGTGATAACATTTAACGAATACGAAAGTAGACAAGTTTGGAAACCGGCTTTGATTTCTAATTATTGGGGATCGACGGTTTTGGGTTTGGGGTTCGCTTCGGTTAGGATCGCAAACGTGCTTCCAAAACAACAAGAGCGGAAATAGCTGAAGCGATAATAAAAACCAATAAAAAAGGCGAAAATCTCTACTTAGGAACGAACACAAAACCGATTTCAATAGAAAGGCGTTTAAACATAATACCAATTAAACGTTTGTTTATGAGACAAGCTTAAACTTAGAGGGAGGGGTGGGGGGGAGCACTTGCTATAGATACAGTGATCGCTCGCTAATAAGAACCCTCAGAAATTAGAACTTAAAACTTAGAAAAATTTAAGCCCAATTTTCGCTCTAAAGTTAATGAGAAAATTGACTTTTATTCCGAAAAGTTCTTATTTTAGAGAGTTCTTATGTGTGAGCATCCACTGTACGCAAATTTACAATCTGGGGATATTGGAAAACATTTTTTTAAACAGTCCGTGTCCGATTAGGCTTAGTAGCTCTTAACTTTTTTTGCAGCAATATGCAATAACTCAATTCTTCAGACACAGACAAAGGGCGTTGAATGGGCTAAGGATTATCATAAAGTGAAGCAGAACCGAAGCAAAAGCTCTAGACAGACAGACAACTAAGGCTCATTAGATGTTGGCCCATTGAGAGCTCATTGAGCATTCGAGTCATGGCCTAAATGGTGGTGCTGGTGGAGGGTGGAGGACCTACCACAAACTCATGATGATGAATCATGCACAATAAATACCGTTAATAGGCAAATCATGTAGTAAGAGAGACAGGTTTCTTCTAGTGAACTGCTTTTGTTACCTTTTTTCCGATTATGATTCATAATCAAGTGCTTGAAGGGCTTGGCCACTTGGCGATTTGGCCAACAATTGATATGACAATGGGCAAGTAAGGCATGTAAAATGGTCAAAAATGCTTAACAAACAATTAGTCAGCAACTAGCAACAGATGTTGGAGAAGAAAGGAGGCTCTAGTCGAGAAATACCGACTAGCACATACCCTTAAACTGCGATATCTTCGGTGTTTCTTAACAGATTTTGTTAAATTTTTTTTAAATATTCATTATTTTATCCATATTTAAAACCTCATTTTCACAATTTTGAAATTCAAGATTTTTTAATATCGATATAAATCGAGAGCCAGAAGTGTTTTCGATAATTTGAAACAAACTTGTTTTATCCATATTTTCAACGCTCATTTTTACAATTTTAAAATTCAAGCCTTTTTGTTATCGATCACATGTGTTTATCGAGGACCAGAACTGTTATCGATAATTTGAAAAAAACCTGTTCTTTTCATGGTATAGGAGAGCTTAAGTTTCAAATTTAAAGCCTCTACTCTTATAGTCTCTGAGATCGACTCGGCTGTTGATGCTGATCAAGAATATATATACTTTATAGGATCGTAAATGCTTCTTTCTGTCTGTTATATACATACATTTGCACAAAACCATTATACCCTTATTTACCCGTTTTATGGGTTAAGGGAATAAAAAGGGGTACAAGAAATACAAGTTTATACTCTAAAGTTGAAGAAATTCTTTGAAAACCCAAGGAAAAGGGTATAAAAAAGTGTTTACTATCATTAAATACTTAGTTTTCGTTCGATTCCCAAGCTAAATCATCAGAATGATAAACTTCCAATTGATTTGTATCTTGAAATAAGTTAAGCTTTCAATTAACAAATACACATTCATCATAATACAACAATAACAAAAGTAAAGCCTGCTCTTAAGTGTCATACAGAATTGTCATCCAAATGGCCCGAAACTTAACTGTAATTGGTTGCCTTAAATATATGAGGTTGCACACGCACAAATAATCCCCACCACATCATACCTCTCCCAGCCCAGGTAGGCAGAGAGAGAGACGACCACAAACTTGCTATACACACATTTTGGCCAGCTTTTTTTTTCGATGGCGCGACATCTGTCATTGTCTGTGTAGCAGGCCAACATGGCTTTTTCTGTTGCTGTTGCCGTTGTTGTTGTTGTTGCCCCGTTAAAAGCTTATCAGCAAAACATTTTCGCTTTGGCGCCAATTTCACAAGAAAAATACACGCAACTGCAGTTGATCGCAGAGCAGTGGCGGAGAGAGGGGGGATAAAAGGTGCGATGATTGAGACCACCCAGTTAAAGAGAGAAGAAAAAAAGAAGTAGGAAATTAATACACTGAGAAAAAAGACAAGGTTACTTAAGCCAAAAGCTTAATTACGATTGAAAGAAGATTTCAGTTCAAGTAACCAAATTTTGGGTTTTTTTCTATCAATTTTTCATAAGGAATCTTCAGGAAAAAGTTATAAGTTCAAGAAATCAAAAGTTTGCGATCTTTTTATATTTATTTTCCATAAGAAATCTTCAAGAAAAAGTTTCAAGATCAAGAAATCAAAAGTTTGGGTTCTGTTTCTATCAATTTTTCATAAGGAATATTCAAGAAAAAGTTTATAGATTCAAGAAATCAAAAGTTTGGGATCTATTTTTATGTATTTTTCATAAGTAATCTTCAAGAAAAAGTTTCAAGATCAACAGATCAATAGTTTGGGATCTCTTTCTATCTATTTTTCAAAAGGAATCTTAAAAAAAAGTTTGAAGATAAATAATTGAAAAGATTGGGATTTTTTTTTTTTTGAAGATTTCTTATCTATTTTTCATGAGGAATCATCAAAAAAAAGTTTAAAGATCAAGAAACACAAAAGTTTGGGATTTTTTTAAAGATTCCTTATGAAAAATGGATGGATACATAATCTTTTTTCATTAGGAATCATCGAAAAAAATTCCCAAAGTTTGGTTTCTTAAACTTGAACCCTTTTCAGATTCTATTTCTATCTATTTTTCATAAGGAATCTTCAAGAAATCAAGTTCTCGTCTTTACTTTATCAAACTTCGTTTTCTTTCTCTGCATAAACAAAAAAGAAACTTAACTTCTTTTCAAAGTGAAATAACTTTAGCTCGAGCGCTAGTTTGTCAGCATTGGGATTGGTTTTGGTTTTGGATTGGTTTGGTTTGGACCGTTAAACTGCAGCCGAACCAGCTTGTAATTCTACGAAATCAGCTTTGGACACAAAAAGGTGTCAATTCGAGAAGACTTTAAAGAATGCATTGGCAATGACTAATAAGCCAAAAGCGTAGAGAAGAAGCATAAAAAATAATAATAAAAAATGTGAGGTTATAAATTTGAATGCTTAATTGAAAATGCAGCACACACAAATTATGAAGATTGATCAGAGTCTTAAGATACTATGCCTAAGCTTCTCTTCTCCAACTTCTTCATCTTCTTGACGTCATAAAAATCTTGAAAGAGGGCCATAAAAATTGGTTGCTTTGCCAATTCCCAAATGGCTACCGAACCGAAATGGGATATGGGAAGGCCACACAGAGACACCAAATGGTGTCCATAGACATTTTAAAACGTTTTACGAGGCGTAAATGTAAGTGGCAGGGTGGGGAAGGGGGAGTGAGGAAGAGTGGTGGAGTGGGTGCTGCAAGGTGTAGATGTTGCACTTCCATTAGCTTTGACTACTCTAAACAAAAGAGTTTAAGAATTTTGAGGCCAAGAATGATATTATCTAGCTTTGGACAGAATTATTATTATTATTTTTTTTTTTTTTTAATTTTATTAAGCGTTGAATCCGTACAATGCAGTAATAGTATCATAACAGCGCAAGTAAACTAATATTTTAATTTTTAAAAGTTTTTCATTTCATTTCAGTTTGCTTCCGATTTAAATTTAAATTTTTTTCATTAATCTTAAATATTTTTGTAGCTTAAGCTTTATTTTTATTTTTTTTTATCTATTTTTTTTTTTTTTTCTTTTTATTTATTTTTTTTTTTTTTTTTTTTTTTTTTTTTTATTATTTTTCTTTTTTAATTATTTTTTTTTAATTATTTTTTTTATTTAATTTTTTTTTTTAAATTTATTTAATTTTAATTTTATGTCGACTGATATTAGTTGACAATAAACAAATAAATAAATAAAAAAAATCACACTATGCGCATGAGGACTTACAATTTGAAAGAGTTAGGGTATGCAAGGGTCGTTATATATGGGTTTCGTTGAGGGCCCCGAAGGAAATTTGTTATTTACAACCTTAATCTGCGCGAAATGTATTAGAGACAGAGAGAACGAGTGTACAAATGTTCTGGGAGTAGGGAGAAGAAGGGAAAGAAGAAGTAGAAGGTGGCAAGCGTAAAGTGTTTACAAAACAAAAAGCGCAAGGCTCAATTAGCATACCAGTAGAGTCTAGTCTAGTCGTGGGATTTGCCCAGGTTATTCTTTTCTTCTTCTTTTTTTATGACAAGGTTAATGACACCCATACACACACACAAAAGAGTTGAGAGCTTGCAGCTGCAGCAGCACAAACCGAACTGAGTTGTGGCATTAATCAGCGGCATGCAACTTAACTGACCCCGAGACGAGTTGAGACGAGACGAGACGAGACACAACATGACAGAAGCAGGAGTTTGAACAGCAGGACACGCCGTCGCCTTCACATCCTTCGCGTAGACAAAAGGCGGCGTATCAATCAATTAATTGAGCATTTGCCACAGACACAACACAAGTTCATCGAACCTCAAACTACCAGTTCAAGTTGTTGAAGCGGAAAAATACAAGATTGAAGGGTTGATGAATAGGAAATACGCCAGGGAAAGGATATGAACAGAGTTATAGTTGATTTCCAGATTTTTCTTACTTAAGATTATTTTGATTTTGATAAAATATGAAATAAATATTGTTCATTAACATCTGCACAAAGTTTCCTTAACATATTTGCACTAAAAGCTTAGTTCACATAGCTTAAAACCTTTTTTTTTTTAAGGGTTTAAAGGGTTTGTTGAAGGCAGCTTGGTCAAATGCATGAATGAATGAATAGAAAATACGCCTAGAAAGGAGTTTAAAATTGATTTCCAGATATTTCTTACTGAAGTTCACTTTGATTTTGATAAAATATGCAATATATATTTTTTATTAACATCTTTACAAAATTTCGTAAAAATATTTGCACTAAAAGCTTAGTTCACATAGCTTAAAACCTTTTTGTTGAAGCGTTTGAAGGGTTTTTGAAGGCAGCTGCTTGGTCTAATAAATAGAAAATACGCCTAGGCAAAGGATATATACTATACGATAGGCGTTCAAAGTTGATTTTCAGATGTTTCTTACTTAAGATTACTTTGAATTTGATAAAATATGCAATAAATTTTGTTTATTCACATCTATACAAAGTTTCGTAAAGATATATGCACTAGAAGCTTAGTTCACATAGCTTAAAAACTTTTTTTGAAGGGTTTAAAGTGTTTTTGAAGGCAGCTGCTTGGTCAAATGATTAGGAAATACGCCTAAGCAAAGGATATATACTATACGATAGGTGTTTAAAATTGATTTCCAGATGCTTCTTACTTAATATTACTTTGATTTTGATAAAACATTCAATGAATATTATTTATTCACATATCTACAAAGTTTCCCAAACACTAGAAGCTTAGTTCACATAGCTTAAAACCTTTTCACACTTGAGAATTTCGTTGCCTTAAGCACTTAATTGGCTTAGTTAGTTGCCTTGTTGCTCTAAATCAATTAGAAAAAACTAAAGTTAGGGAGCTGTAGGACAGTGCTTACCTCTTAATAGAGCCGACAGGCGTGTTGGGATAATCCTTTTTGTAAGTTTCTGGGCGCCCCAAAAACGGGGTGCGGCAAACCAAGCCCGTTGACAGATAGAGAAAGAGAGAGAGAGAGAGAGAGGGGTAGCTAGACAGCAAACACAAAATACACTTGAGAAACTTTGGGGGTGGGGTTAACGCGTTATCTTTAAATGTATAACAGTTTTCAAGTGTTATACTCGAGTTAGAAAATACGTATTGGAGTTAGGAGCACACTTGATGGCTATATCTTATAGCAGTTATTGAAAATTACAAATATTATGTACGTGTGTATACAAATGTATGTATATGTATTTAAGGGTTGTTTTGAACATTTAGCCGAAAAAAACACACACGGACACTACGATTCTTTTTTTTTTCAAGGGTGGCGCACGAAAGCCGGCCGCGTGTTAAGGTAGAAAAAAACCCGAAAATTGCGAAAAATAAAGTGTTACGAAAACGCTATGTTAATTAACTAAAAGCCCAACTAGACTTTTAGTCAAATTGAACACACAAAAACAAGAACAACAACAACGATGAAAAATTGCGTCGACAAGGAATTATGTTTGAATCGTTTGGCAGGAAGCAAAAACCGAAACAACGTCCGCACGCGACGAGGCAACGTTAGAAACTTGGGATTCGGTTAGTGAACTTCGTTTTACGGGGATATTTTTGCGATTTTCCAATTGGAAATGTCAAACGGGATAGCATAACTCTACAAATACAAAAGTTCATGCATAACGGGGGTTGCAGCTCTCTCTCACTCTGGCTCGCTCTCTTGAACTGTATTTTGCCGGCGCTGGAAACCAAAACAGCTGCTGCCGCCTGCCATTGCGACAGGGTGTGCTTTTTTTTGTGTGCCCAACCACAAAGGTCTTCGGGGAGACTGGAAGCATATCGGCAAGGAGTCGGCTTTTTTTTTCGTACGCGCCGATTGTCTCCGTTTGTTTTGAAACGAAAGCCATTCCCATTCACAAAGCAACACCCCCTAACACGACCCCAGGACCTATCAACATTTTCGTTGCGTTGCGTTAGAGGTGCTGCAATAACGACGCAATAAATGACGAAACCATGACAACAAGCCGAGACACCCACTTAAACATGAATAATTGCCAGTGAGATGAAAAACGCAGTGCACCCCATGCGTGCATAGCCTTTGTCTAAGCAACAACAACAGCAAGACTTGCTGATAATGAGTAGAACAGGGAGAGAGAGAGAGAGAGGCATGGAAATGATTGTGAAATGATAAGAAGAAATACTTTTTGTATGGAATTTAAAGCAAAAGCTTTAAACAAATAATAAATTTAAAACATTTTTTCAAATAAAAAAAAAAAAAAAAGATTTGAACTTACCTCCACATTCTCCACATCATAATAACAGATTGTGCGCTTTGTTAGCTCAAACCAACGATGTTTATAGTTGACGGGGGTGAAGCGTTTCTTGTTTTGGGCACGTTTCACCATATAACCACTTTTGACAATGTCATACAGATGCTCGGACATTTTGTCCATTTTGGCCTGAAAGGATTTACTGCTGGAGCGCAGTGATAAGGATGATTTGATGCTGCCATGTGAGCTCCGTTGCATTTTGCTGCTCAACATTGCAGGAGTAGAGGGGAGATCTGAAAGAGAAAGAAAATCAAGAGTGTTAGTGTTAAAGTAAGCCATAAAATGATTTTAATGTTATGGCCAAATATTGTTGGCTTACAACGCCACAAATCCGATGTGGGCGTGCGAATCGTATGCCATTGACCGTGGCCAAAACGCGAGTAAAGCCGGCTAATTGCTGTGGGCGTAACAACAACAACAACAAAAACACAAAGGCATCAATCACAAATCAACAAAGAGACAGAGAGAGAGAGGCTCGACAAGAGAGTTGCAAATCGAGCGATTAAATGGCCAATTAATTAGGCGGCCGACTAGGCGGAAAAACGAATGAAACAGACAGACAGACGAGACTTGGCATCTGGACATTTGCGGTCAGCTGACCTTGAAGCCTTGCACGCATATTAAGTACATACATTATATATATGTAAAAACCAGTTGCAGTCAGCAAGAAACTGATTAAAGGATTAGCCCAGTGTATATGAAACGGTAAACTGTAAGCTGATCGCTTGACCAACAACAGTTGAACAACAGTTTTGTTTGCCAGCGAAGCGAGTGATTTCCAGTTGGGCATCACTTCCAATAATAAATATACATACATACATACATACACACATGCACACAGAGAGAAAATAATATAAAAGGGCTTCTCACAATATTTGCAATAAACTTTTTTCTCACTGTGTACGCTCTGTTTGTACTTGCTGGCTGGAGCTATGGAATTATCGCACTTCAACAACAACGAAAGCCGCATGCGACTGCGCATGGAAATCAACAAACAAAAGCGACAAATGCACAGCAATAACAACAACAACGAAGAAGAAGAAGAACTGCTAAGCCTGCGCGCCCACCTCTCTTGCCCTCTAACTCTTTCGCTCTCCCACTCCTTTCCAACGTTCCTTCCATGCATGGCACTTTAATCAAGCAGAGCGTTGAGAGCCAAGCACACACACATTCGCCACATAAGTAACAAGCAAAAGCTATGCAATCAATGGCTTGCTCGACTACGAAACACCCTGTGCGCAGTTAATTGCATTAGCTTAATCGAACGATCGTTTACGTTTTATTATCAACAAAATGTATCGCAAGTGTTGCCATAATTTCGTATTATTTATAGTAAATCAGCACACCCGCTGTTGCGCATCGAAAATTGCAGGTCATAATAAAATAAACACCGCAAAAGGATCGTAACAACGGCGCATACATAAATCTTTCGCCTGGGGCTGGAGAGACCGAGACCGAGACAGCGACTGCGTCTCTGGCTGTGGCTGGACATGGAGGCAACAGACAAGATTATACGCGTTTTGGCACAGCGAGGCGTGGCCAGGGCCATGGTACACATATACATACACACACACGAGTCAAAAAAAACACACACACACTGGAAAAGATTCAGTTCCAGGCGACGACTTTGAATTTCGCCACGCAAATGGCTGCGTTTACATGTTTAGTAAATGTTTTGTTATTATTATTTTTTTCTGTTTATTGTTGCAAGTTTTTATTATCGCGTTTACGGGGGCGATTGGAGGAGGAGGCGTGGAATGCGTTGGTGTTTGACGGCGGCGACGCGACCTTTGAAAGAATTTTTAATGAAACGAAATCAAAACGAGTTTGCAGCTTGAAAGAAGCATAAAAGAAAAAAAGCAAGCAATAACAACAACTTGGAAGGCAAAGTGACAAAGCATGATATTGGAAGGGGGTGATCTTATCAGCAAGCGCAGCAGTAGTGGCAGCAACTGTGTAGTGAGTGTGCACTGTTTCCCAATGTTTTGCATGCAAATAATCAAATGTGCTGATAAAACACAAAATCCAAAACAAGAACAAAGACCAATACATAAATGCAATGTAATTCGAGCTCGAACGACAATAAAGGGAGAGTGAGAGAGAACGAGGTCGATAACTGTGCCAAACTTACCACAAGTGCCGTTAATTGAGCAATTGAAACGAAAATAATAACAACAAATCACTTTCGTTTAAGCGGCGCGCACACTTCACGACGACAACAATGAACAGGAATCAGCGACGCGACCGGCTTGTACGGCATTTGCATACTGCTCGGTTAGGGCAGAGGCGCTAAAAAATTTATAAACAATTTTGCTTGGCTCAGCTGTGACACGCACACACACATACACTAGAACTTTTCAACACACACAGACGCAACAGGCGGCGGCGAGACGTTTTGCTAATTCCTGGAACAGCAAGTGCAGAACCTTTCGCTACACATTCTTTGACTAGACATAGATGGTTACTTGACTAAGTTATTTATATAAACTCGGTATTTAATAATAATTATTGCTTATTTGTTTGTTTAGCTAAATGCAAACGCGGAGATCTGTTCTAAGTGCGACCGCGCCGACGCGACGTAACTTTAAAACGGCTATCGATTAGTTAACTTTACAAGAAATCTAATCATCGATTAAACTGCTGTCGTGCGATTACTATCGAACTACCACCCGCTATTGGATAGCAGGGCTGCTAACAACTATCGATCGCAGCGCACAAATTCAATTTAAATGTTAAAATGTAAACAAAATAAAATTGTCTTTTTTTTCAATACTGTGTACTTAATTTATTAAGTTATCGAACTGTAAATTTTGAGACAAACGCAATTACATGTTAAATGCACATACTAAGCAAGTCGAGTGTTTTATGCTTTTAATCCTCCTTCTTCTGACTGGCAGCTATCCGCCAGGCGCCCACTAAATAACGCAGCCAGATCATTAACAAATCAATGCCCATCTGTAGCCATGACCAGAATGGTGACAACTTTGAGCCATCGATCTCTGTCCAGCGCACAGCCACCTCGGACATGGGCAGCTGCAGACGTTCAGCCAAATAGAGTAGCTCCACATCGAAGGCCCAACGTTGCACGTGTAGACTGCTGAAGAGTTTACGGGCTGTTGCTCGAGTAAATAGCTTAAAACCACATTGCGTATCTCGCACGGATCGCACAGCAAATATATAGACAAGCGTATGAAAACCGTGCATTAAAATTGTGCTAAAAAAGAGAAAAGACGAGAATTATTATTTTTATTATTTATATATATAGATTAACTCACCGTAAAAAGCTGCGCGTGGCAATGGATTCATCCTCAAGATGAGCACGCGACCCGATGGCAATGCCATCGTGACGCCACTCCGGCGCCAAGCTAGACAACGCCTCCGTTAGTTTATCATAGTCTGCAAATTTGGTGGCCCCATCGGCATCAGCAAAGAGCAACTGGCGGCCACGTGCACTAAGCATGCCCAGACGCACTGCACCACCCTTGCCACGATTCTCCACCAGCTCCAATACACGAAACTTATCCGCACCATGGATCTTGGAGTATTTGAGTGCCACAGAAACTGTTGCATCGCTGCTGCCGTCCGAGACAACTATTACCTCAAAGGTAAAATCCGGCTGTTTGGCGGCCTTCTCGTTGAGGAAACCCAAACACTCGTCCAGCATGGCAGGCACTGCATTAATTACATAATCATGTGATGTGATGATTAGTCATAATGGGAAAACAATACCCACATCGTTTTTCCTCATTGTATGCCGGCACAATGACGCTCAGCTCCAAGGTTGGCGAGTCATCCAAACTGGGAAATGGAATTGTTTTGATCGTCTTGGGATCCAAATAGAATTTCTCATCCTTGTGCCGTACTATATTTGGATATGGTTTGGTTTTGTACAACACAACAAGCACCGTCTACAAGCAGAATTTTATCAATCAATCAGTGTCGTCGTTGTGGTTATCGGTTTTGGCCCCATTTACATACCAACAACACGGCCGCTATGATGAATGCCACAAGATAAAGGCAAAACTGCAGCAGCAATGCGAACATTTTGGTTTTGTTTATTAAACTAACGACTATCTAGTGGAATACATAACGTGATTACAGAAGCGCGAAAATGCAAAACAACAGCCACGTATTTTGTGCCAACTTTGCGTTTGTTCACTCTGCAGCAGCTGATAATATTCTAACAAGTCAACAATCGCATGGTGTAGCTAATAACAAGGTGAGCTCATTTCGACTATCGACTACTCGACTATCGGCTCATCCATATGTGGTAGAAATGCAACAAATTACACAATGCAGGGCATTTTAAATAGTTTAACTTTACGCACTATATATAAACAATACAAATATAGATATAATAACAGGCAATACGAAATCCTGCGATACAGTGCTAATGATTTTTGTATGCGATTATTTGTATGGAATTGTGCCAGCTGTTCGAAATGAGCTCACCTTGTTAGTTGCACCATGAACAAGCGTACATATTGGCTATCGCTATAATTATCGATTTTTATGGCAAGGGTGCTGCCAGACCATGCGTTGAGCATACCATAAACGAGTTAATTCGTTTATTTTGAAATGATAGTTAATCTTCTTTTTTTATGTTTATTTTTGTTTCATTTAAAAATTTAATATTAAATATTCCTAACTGACCTTTCTCAACAGGTGCGCTAATGTCTAGCTATCCAGCTGTTTTCCTGCGCCTGCGCTCTTTTCGCCTCTCCCACTCCCAATCAGATACACACTTTAGGAATTTTCATCAGAAAGCATTTTGTGTTTAGTGCTAAAATGTATTAGACCATTTAAAGGAAAAGACAAAAGTATTGATAATAATGAAAACTGTGCTATTAATTGTTGCCTGCCTGGCCGTCGGCTGCAGTAGCTATCAACTCAAACTGCAAGCCAATGTTGGCGAATTGTTTACCTATAAAATTGAGCCACAACTTTTCAATTGGACTCATCAAGTTATAAGCGAACAGTTTCGCTATCGACCCTCGTTGGAGAGTTACCCCGATCTGCCCAGTTGGATGCGTTATATGTACAGTCATGAATATCATGCTGGTTTCCTCTATGGTACTCCGCCCATATCGGCGGCTGGAAAATCTCTTAGCTTGGATGTCGTTGCCTTGAATCGGCAGAATTATGAAACGCGTCAATTGATTATCTCCATGTTTGTCGCCCATAAGTTCATTACACCAAATGTGGTGCAAATGAAGATTGATAATCTGAATTGGGTGCATCTGATGGATCCGGGACGTGTGGAGAATCTACGCAACATCTTTCGCAAGGATCTCTGGCCGGCCAGCAAAGAGGATCTGAGTGTTGTGTTCATGGAATCGGCTGTCAATATGGGTGGACGTTTGCCACTGCGTCCGCAGCAGCGCGAGGGGTGAGTCTGAGTCCTTTGATCAAACCATGATACAATTAATAAGGTAGAGCCATGATACAATCAACAAGGTAGTGTCATGCGAGAAAGCCAGTACCAGTGTATATGAGCGTGTGAGTGCGAGAGAGACCGCTATATGACTTTCTGTTATTTTACTCTCTTGCCTCTGTTAAGGAGTTTTTTCTGTAAGTGCGAGTGAGTAAGGTATAAAAACAAGCACTTTGCGACTGACGATTGGTACTGAACTATAGAGGGCGCTTTCTCGCATGACATTACCTTATTAACTGTATCATGGATCAAACTAAATCACTTATATAATAAATAACTTTTCCATTTCAGAGTAATTGTGCACGTTGGCAGCTTCGCTCAGTTCTCGCCACGTTTGAAGGAGCTGCAGGAGGAAGTGCGTCCACTGTACAAACTCCCATCGTGCACCTACAAGCGCACCTCTGTCCAAAAGATATTCGAGAACGTGGGCTTCAAGCTCGATTGGTGTGCCTTTAAAATGGTTGGCATGGAATCGCCCACAGAGATTCATTATCATAACAATCATGCCAGTGGACGGCATAGGGATCAGCAGCAACAGTTGCAGCCTCAACAGCATGCCGAGGAGCAAGAGGATCGCTGGCTGGGCATACCACGGGAGGATGTCCCCATGCGCAACTATATAGATGAATTTGCATTTGCTTTTGCCATTCCTGGCATGATCTTTGCCGTGCTCGTTGGCATTCTGTCCGCTGTGCTGTGCTTCCATCATCAGAAATTGTAAGTGTTTGGATGGGTAACAAGGTAATGTCATGCGAGAGAGCGCCCTCTATCGTTAAGTAGTTAAGTACTCGCACTTACAGCAGAAAGAGAGTAAAATAACACAGAGTCATATAGCGGTCTCTGTCGCACTCACACGGTCATATACACTGGTACTGGCTCTCTCGCATGACACTACCTTGTTGATTGTATCATGGGTAAGGGTATTTGATGCGATTTTAATGTTTTGTTCATTTGTTTTTTTTTCGTATTTAGCTTTAATGTTTGTCATATATTATTTTTTGATTAATTTTGTTTTTTAGTTACGATCCAGTTTCTGAATATTTCTTTGCCAATATTTTTCACATATGCGAAGAGTCTTGTGCCAAATCGCACAACGACTCAGAAGATGATGAAAGCAGGTGAATTTTCAGTTTAATTTTTGTGATTTTTTAATGTTATTCATGCAGTTTGAAAGACTTTTGTTGAATGCATTTCTCTTTTAAGTTCCATTCATATGGATTATCCCATGTCATCCACGGTGCAAATGGTTCAATGTTCTGACACAAATCCCATGCAGCCAGTGACAACACTTAAAAGTCTCAAGGATCCCAATTTTCTGTTGGACAACATAAGCATGCGTTCCCAAAGGTTTGAAACTCGACTTTTTTATGGCTTCCTTAATTTAAGTCGTTTTTCTTTTTTTGCAGCCCTAACAACAGTTTGTATCAGCTTGATGGCGGCGCTTCTGGAATATATGCTCGTCCCAAGCCTCCACCTTATAAGGGCGGTACTCTGGGTCGCAGTGGTGTGGATATTTGACAAACATCGCCGAGAGTGCTTTATTGTTAACAAACAGAAAAAAAAGAGGCGCTTTAATTAATTCAAAAAAGCAATACGCGCAAAAAGTCAACTACAATTCGCCGGCTACAGCAGTATTAAGCAAATACATATATATTACAAGTCTGGCATATCATAATCGCATCGAGCTATATACATATATCTAAATATCAATTATATAGTGTTACGTGTAGCAAATTTAGTTTTGATGTTTAGCTTTGTTGCAAATAAATAAATAAATCTGTTTTTCAAATTTAAACTCTTTTGCGCTTTTGTAGCCCTGCACTTTTGACATTCACAACGAAACGCCGACAGAGGTTGGGCCCTGCCGCAACTGATAAGCGCATTTCTTTCGGTGAAAGTTTATCGTCTAATCGCTTTCTATTACAAAATTGATCAATTAAACCTCAAAAATGGTGCTTACACTGATTGGCTCCTTGGAGGAGCTCATCGATCAGTACAAAATCAATCTGATTCAAGTGGTGTTCATCATATTCATCATAACAATGGTCATTATGGGCAGTTTAATGACCCTTGTGGAAGCTCATCTGCCCAACTGTATACGTCAATCGTTTCGCTATGGCAAGCATGCCCACAAAGGTGAAACGGATGCGATTGTCAACCATTTGGAAGTGCCCAAAGCATGGTTCAGTCATTTCTATGTCTTTGCATTCGGTTGGTCCATGCTGGCGCTATATCTAATCAGCAGCGCCATCTGGTGTCAAAGTGCAGCACCCGAGTGCGTGCTACGCTTTTTGGACTTTATGTGCGGTGGAAGGAGTAATCGTCAAGTGCAGGTGGACTCGAACGTAGGGCTATTGGGCACATTGCTGCTCTCCCTGCAATGTGTGCGTCGTTTCTATGAGACGAACTTTGTGCAGATCTTCTCCAAGCATAGCAAAATGAATCTTTCCCATTATGCGGTTGGATTTCTGCATTACTTTGGCGCCATCATTGCGTTGCTGGGCAACACGGCTGGCTTTGTGCGCGGCTCCAAGCCAGCGCCGCTCAATCTGGCCAATATAACTGCGTTCCAAGGATTCTACACACTTGTCTTCCTATTTGCCTGCTGGCAGCAGTATGCCAGCAATATGCTATTGGTGCGTTTACGCAAGAGTTCCAAGACGGGCGCGGTTCAAACGGAGGCACATCTGATGCCCACGGGCGGTTGGTTTAATCTGATATCATCGCCGCACATGTTCTTTGAGGTGTTGATGTACTTTTGCCTCGCGGATCTCTTTACGCCGATCATAACATGGAAGCTGATCTTTCTGTGGGTGGCCAGCAATCAGACCATCAATGCATTCCTCACACATCAATGGTACAAAGAGAACTTTAAAGATTATCCGCAACGGAGACACGCCATCATTCCCTGGCTGCTGTAGGCTTAAGTTATATTATAAATATTTAAACCAAATGGTTGCATTTAAGAATTACAATTTGTTTGGTATTAATTTAGTTGTGGCATTTTTATTATTCAACTCGTTTTACACTCTTCTGCCTGCCTTTTGTAATTTGTTGTCAATTTGAACTATATAGAAAACGTTAATAACGTTCCACTTGAACTTGTTGTGGGGGGGTACAGTCGGATTCTACTTGAACAAGAAACTGAAAAGCAAAAAAATAAATATTTAGCAAATGTTTGGCCTGACGATTAGATAACTTACCTATAAGGATAACCCTGCGCCTTGGAGCGGAATACGGATAGTAAGAAGGAGAAGAATACGGTTAACAAAACTAAACCAGCAATGGCCATAATGCGGTTACGATTATTTGGTTTCTGTGTGCCCGACTCAATGAGCAGTATCATGCCTAAAACAATCATAGCATCTGCAAAGAGTTCATAGTTAGTTATTGTATAGTACAGTTATTATATAGCTTACTCAAGAACATGACAATGTAGGTCTCCACCACGAGTTGACCTTGGGAGGAGCCATGAATGTAGGCGACGCCACCGTTTTGTGTTTTATGCACCAGCGGTGGGCCACGTATATGATTCCACATCTGGCCCGAGATCATGGCAAAGCAGAAGAACACCGCTACGGCGCCCCACAAATTTTTGTTGTACAAGAATTCGAGGTTATTGCGACGAATGTACAGGAAGCTGCCCACCAATGCGGCCAGAGTTATCATGGCCACGGTGCCCGAATAGTTTGGTGGCCGGAAAACGCGTATGGTTGTGTCTGTGCGTTCGGCAACAAATTTGGCAATCGAATCGGCAGAGAAGCCCACGCGATGTATGTCCATGGTATCAGCACCCTTGGGCTTACCCTTGGCCGGGAAATGCATGAAAACGGGCGCGGTGTTCAGGCGCAGCAATTGGAATACATCGGAACCTTCATCGAAATCAACGCTGGCAAAGAACAGTTTGTTGGAGTAGATGGGCGAGAAGCGATATGAGTTTGCTACGATGGTGAACTCATCGTGGGCATGCCGACAGATCTGGCATTGACGTGACGGCGCCAGCGCCGTTAGCATCACAATCATTGAATAGTTGCGCGGCGAATTTTTAACATATTCACGAAATTTGGCTCCATTGAAACGCAAAAGTGGCTTTTTCATGTTCATCTCCACCAGGTTCTCAACCTTCTCCGACAGCGACAGGCCGGTCTACAAAAAACGTTCAACATTAGTGTTTATTGTTTGTTTAAGGTTTTGCCGGCTTTGGTAAGCCGGCAAATGCGGCCCCGTTAGTCAGCATCAGAATGACAGAGTGACGTGGCCAACAGGCAGGGCACGAAGCTGTACGACTTACTTTTTGTTTACCCTGTGCCGCAACGAGAATCAGGCAGCCTGCTAGCACAACAAGCGCGCACAGAAGCGTGTTGCGCAGCAACGTCATTTTGCAGCGATTTTTTTGTTTGTTAAAAGTTTTACTAATTTAAACAGCGTTTAATCTATAAAATTTTTTTGTAGCGGCACTGCATGCAGCTGATTGTGAATGGCACCTGTACACTAGCGTTGCCAGACTGCTACTTTTCTTCTTCTTGGTTTTCTGCCATTCATTAGTGATGTGCTTTGAGTGCCTATCGATGCGGCTTCCATCTCAATCGCGTTGTCGAGACGCGTTGGTAAACTCCAATCTTTTATTTGTCTTTATTTTGTTTTAACTTTAGACTTAAGTTATTAAACGCAACAACATTGGCATGAGCGATGTGTTGAAGAACTCACAGGAGCGTTCGCGTAAACGCAGGCTTTTGCTTGCCCAAACGGTAAGTGGGCCGCAAATTTGCGGCATTTTATTTTCTTTGTTTGTGCTAAGCTAACAATTTTTTTTCGCAGCTCGGTTTGTCCAGCGTCGACGAGTTGAAAAAGGTGCTGGGCAATGCAGACGATGGTAATATTGGTGGCAGCCGGCAACTCAATGCCTCGGGGCAGCGCGACGAAGAGGATGGAAACGGCGCTTCCTCATCCAAAAAGACTCCAAATGAAATAATTTATAGAGACTCATCGACATTCTTAAAGGGCACACAGTCTTCCAATCCACACAACGATTACTGCCAGCATTTTGTTGACACCGGCCAAAGGCCACAGAATTTTATACGCGATGTCGGTCTGGCCGATCGCTTCGAGGAGTATCCCAAGTTGCGTGAACTGATCAAGTTGAAGGATAAGCTCATCCAGGACACTGCATCGGCGCCCATGTATCTGAAGGCCGATCTGAAAACGCTGGATGTCAAAACGCTGGGCGCCAAATTTGATGTCATACTCATTGAGCCGCCGTTAGAGGAGTATGCTCGAGCTGCACCAGCTGTGGCCACTGTAGGTGGTGCACCGCGCGTTTTCTGGAACTGGGACGAAATACTCAGTGAGTTGGATAACAACTAGTGGTGTACTTTTGTTTAAATCTTATATGTTGATTGCAGATTTGGATATTGGCGAGATAGCCGCCCATCGTTCGTTTGTGTTCCTGTGGTGTGGCTCGTCGGAGGGTTTGGATCAGGGACGCAATTGTCTGAAGAAGTGGGGATTTCGTAGATGCGAAGACATCTGTTGGATACGCACCAATATCAATAAGCCGGGCCATTCCAAGCAGGCCATACCCAAGGCCGTTTTCCAGCGCACTAAAGAACACTGCCTGATGGGCATTAAGGGCACCGTACGCCGCTCCAGCGATGGCGATTTCATACACGCCAATGTCGATATTGATTTAATCATATCCGAGGAGGAGGAATTCGGCAGCTTTGAGAAACCCATCGAAATCTTTCATATCATTGAGCACTTTTGCCTGGGTCGACGGCGTTTGCATGTCTTTGGACGCGATTCGAGCATCAGGCCGGGCTGGCTGACCGTCGGACCCGAGCTGACCAACTCCAATTTTAATGCCGAACTGTATCAGACGTATTTCGCCGAGGCACCCGCCACCGGCTGCACCAGTCGCATTGAGCTGCTGCGGCCCAAGAGTCCGCCGCCCAATAGCAAAGTGCTGCGTGGTCGTGGACGCGGCTTTCCACGTGGACGTGGCCGACCCAGATAGTAGTATCCACTAGTTCATAAGCGCAAAGGTTGTTCGATTACTAATTTTGGAATTCTTATTATTGAGCGATCACTGTACTGTGTATTGATTAAGCGTAAGTTTAAGCAACAATTTATATGTGTGTGTATGTCATTGTGCTCTTTATATTGATAGGATTAAAGCTTCAAATAAATATAACTAATGCTGCAGACTTGGATGTTTGTTCAAATGTCGCATATACACGTCTAGATCATCCTCATCATCGCTTGAAGCGTGTCGCTCTGGAGCAGCTTCAGCTGCCTCATCATCATTGTCACTTGACTCAAAATATGCATCCTCCTCATCACGTTCGATTTGCTTCAGGTCATCCAATTGGGCATTGTCATCCACAGCAGTGTAATCGAAATCAGTGTCCTGTCCGCTAAGAAAGCGCTCCTTCATCAAGCCCATAAACTCATTGCGCAACAGCTCCCGTTCCGCAGGATTGTAATACTCGGCTGTGGTTATTCTGTTAATGGGTGCTCCTATGTTGCGGCTTGTGGAGCAGGCCACGGGCTCGTCATCATCGAAGCCGCCCCATTGCTTGCGGCATGCATCGGGCACTTCACTGTCTGGTTGCACTTGCTGCTCCGTGCTGCTGGTGTCCACTTGCTGCAGCAGTTCATCTCGCTGCTTCTGCTCCAGAGTGTGCATTAGTATACCCGAGAAGCTGGTGTTGCGCACATCGTAGCTGTCGCGTTGCTTCTTCTCCGCCTCGGTCAAGTATTGTCCGACGAGCTCCTGGTATAGCTCTGGTGCCCGCTGCATCATTTCGTGTTCACTGAAATATTCACCCTTCTGCAGCAGCTGCTCCATGGCATGGTAACGTCGATTCTTGACGCACACAGAGCGAGTGTGCAGCTTGCGTTTGAAATCTTCCAGCAAAAGGCGAATGTCTTCCAGACTCTCGTCTTGCTTGACGGGCTCCTGGACGGCCAGGGATTGTAACTCACTTAGCTGTTGCTCATTGAGGTAGCTGCCAAAGCGTATTAGGAAGTTCTCACGATTTTTGTGGAAGACTTCCTGCACAATTTGTTGTTTTTCCAGCAAGTTCAGTTCGGGATCATCAATTTGTTGTGACTTGAAAACAATTTTGTTATTCTCAGCTAGAGACTTGAATATGTCCACTAGTTGTGTTGGTAATTCTGCTGCTTGAGAGCTGCTCTCGTTGTCTTCGATTTCAGTTTGTGTCATTTTCAGTAAATTTAGTTATTTTGTAAACAAATGCAGCTTCTTAGCTTAAATGACATTCACACTTAATGACTTTATATCGATACCCGGCTGCGCGAGCGTTGCCATTCACAGATGCAGCTGCAATGATCGATACCCGCGTGCCTATGTGTGTGTGTTTTTTTGGCTTGTGCCAGCTGTTTTGTTATTTTAGTTATAAACGAGAGCGGCGGCTGCTAATCAGTATCGCGCATTCGGTACAATAAAGGCTTGTGCACAAAAAGCATTTATCACTACTTGCGGCTACCCCCCGCCACTTTCTACCGTGGTGAAATCGCAAACGCGATGACTAACAAACAAATTGTTGTTGTGAAAAAACGAAAAAGTCCCATTCTCGCAATCGTGTGCCTCCGCTAACAAACTGAAAAAAGGCAAGCAAACATGTCGGACATTGATTGGAATTTCACATGGAACTGGACACAATTCTGTCCAACGGGCCTCAAGCCATTTGCCAACGACACCAACGATCTGTTGCCATGCTTCCAAAAGACTCTGCTCCAGCTGCCCGTCTACACCATTTTTGCAGTCATTTCCGCCTACAATTTCGGTGATCACAGGCATCAAATAACACGCAATGCGCTTCAACTGCAGCTGTTGTCGCTTCGCACCGTGTTTAGTATTATATTAGCAATATTGCCCGTATCCAAGATATTTGTATTCCATCGTGCGGGCATCGATATACACGCTGTCGATGTTCTTGTCGTCTGCTCCGAATGCCTCATGTGGGTTGTTCATTGTGGTAAGTAATTGATTATCCATTATGATTTGTTAATTAAATGTAAACATGTGAATCTCCACAAGTAACCATTCAGATCTAAAATCAATAAAGGAATTAAATGTTGTTAATTCCAACTTTCAATTCCTATTAAAAAATTGGTCGTTTATGACGTAACAAGATTTAAGAAAAACAAGTAACAAGGCTCTAGTCGAGAAATCCCGACTAGGACATACCCTTAAACCCATGTATAACCCGTACAGTCATTTGTGTGTATTTACCCAGTGACCAGATTCAATATGACCAAACTTCAAACATCGATATTATCAGTGTTTCTTAACCGATTTTAATCAAATTTTTTTCAAATGTTCATTATTTTATCAATAGTTTAAAACCTCGTTTTTAAAATTTTGAAATTCAAGAATTTTTTGTTATCGATTACATGTGTATATCGAGAACCAGAAATGTTATCGATAAATTTAAAGAAACTTGTTCTTCTCATGGTATGTGAGAGTATATTTTTAAAGTTTGAAGACTCTAGCTCTAATAGGCTCTGAGATCTACGCGTTCATACAGACAGAAAGACAAACGGACATGGCTAGATCGACTCCGCTATTGATGCTGATCAAGAATATATATACTTTATAGGGTCGGAGATGCTTCCTTCTGTCTGTTACATACATTTGCACAATACCATTATACCCTTATTTGCCCATTTTATGGGTTAAGGGTATAATTAATTTTTCTGTTACCAATTTCTAATTTTCGTTTAATTCTAGGTTACCTTCTGACGGCTCGTAATTATGGAACGCTGAGCCATCGCGGCGGCTTGTTGATGAACGTCTTGTGGCTGACGGTGGTGGTATTGGATGGAGTTTGGTTGCGCACCAGTCGCCACTTTGAGTGGTGGCCCTGGAGTCTGGCAACATTGCTCTGCGATCTTTGCTATGGAGCCACAATGATACCCAAAGGCAATGCCATATTGTCCTCCACAACGGCTGTGAATAGGGAGCGGGAACAGGAAGCATTGCTCTCAAATCGTTATACGTACTTTCACTTTGAGCTTAACGAAACGCTGCTTGGCCATGCCCAAGACGAAGCCAATTGGCCATCACGTTTCATATTCCACTGGGTGCAGCCGTTGATCAACAAAGGTGTTGCCGGCAAATTGCGGCGCATTGAGGATCTGTTTGATCTGCCCGATGCCTTGAATATATCACGATTAAGTGAACGACTGCACTTGGCCTTGTCGCAAACACAGAGTTTATTTCGTGCCTTGCACAAGTGCTTTGGCTTGGAGTTCTATTTGATTGGATTGTTGCGCCTGGTGGCGGATATAAGCAGCTTTGCGGGTCCTCTACTCCTTGGCGGACTGCTGCAGCAGGATAGTGTGAAGGATAAGCCACAGGATAATCGTGCCTACTATTATGCCCTGGGCCTATTTGGCAGCACCCTGCTGTCGGCCTTGTGTGGCTGCCATTTCGATTGGCGCATGGCCATGGTCAGCATGAAGATGCGCGCCGGTGTCGTCAATAGCATCTATCGCAAAGCGCTGGAGGCGCGTGGTGTGCGTGAATCTCGTCCCGATATGCTAAACCTGATGTCAACGGATGCCGATCGCATTGTCAATTCGTGCATTAGCTTTCATTTCTTTTGGAGCATACCATTTAAGCTGTTTACCACATTGTATCTGCTCTATCTGCAGCTGGGCGCCGCGTTCTTGGCCGGTGTGGCCTTTGCCGCCCTGCTGATACCCATTAATCGTTGGCTGGCCAAACGCATTGGCATCTATTCGACGGGTTTGATGACGGCCAAGGATGCTCGCTTGTCGGCCACAACGGAAACGATGCAGGGCGCCAAACAGATCAAGACCAATGCCTGGGAGCCCATATTCATCACCAAGATTCGTCAGTTGCGTCACACGGAATTGAAGTTTCTGTCGAAACGCAAGTATCTGGATGCCATGTGTGTGTATTTTTGGGCAACGACACCGGTGCTCATGTGTCTGCTCACATTTGGAATGTCTGTGCTGCTGGGCAATCCATTGATTGCCTCAACGACCTATACGAGTGTTGCATTGCTTTATATGCTGATTGGACCGCTGAATGCTTTTCCCTGGGTGCTCAATGGACTTATTGAGGCTTGGGTGTCACTGCGTCGCGTTCAACAGCTGATGGATGTGCCCAATCTAGATTATTCAAGCTACTATAATCCCATAATGCGTTCCACGGGTTCAGCAGCAGATGCCACACCGAGTGTGCTGCAGATGAAGTGCGCCCACTTTATGCACGACGAGATGACGCCGACGACGACGTCATCGCAGTTCCGTTTAAATGACATCAATGTGGACTTTAAGGCCGGTCAACTGATCTGCATTGAAGGCCCAGTGGGTGGTGGCAAGAGCACCTTCCTCACAGCCATCATTGCCGGGCTGCAGTGTCTCGATGGCGAGGTGTGTGTCCAGGAGTTAACCACGGGTTTTGGCTATGTGCCCCAATCGCCGTGGCTGCAGCGTGCCACCATTCGTGACAACATTGTGTGGGGCAATCACTTTGACGAACAATGGTACAAAACAGTGCTCCATGGCTGCGCTCTCAACGATGATATACGCACTCTGGGTGGCGATCTCATTGGTGTTGGCGAGAATGGACGCACTTTATCCGGCGGACAGCGTGCACGTGTTGCCTTGGCTCGAGCCGTCTACCAGGATAAAAAGGGTGAGTTTAGCATCTTAGCTTATCATTTAGTGCAGTGGTGGGCACAGAATTTGCAATTGTGAGCACTACAACAACATCTACAACAAACACAACTTCTGAAGTCATAAATTAAAGAAAGATTAACACATTTATTACTCTGTTCGTCACCACAAAAAATCTGTGTTTTTGTTGTTTTTTTTTTCAATGAGAAAAAAATTAAACACTGAGAGAAATTCATTAGTTTTTCAAAATCTACTGTTTCTTATTAATCACATTAAAACAACCTATACTTTTTCACACAGTGTACAAAATGATTTTGAGGTCATAAATTTTCACAAATGAACTCTTTTATGACCCTAAGTTTGTCAGTCAAAACTCGAGCAGTTGCTGTGTGTTTGTTGTTTAGTTTTATTGGGGGTCATAAATTAATTGCTCGCGACGTCAAAAGTTGTTGTTGTATTTAGGCTAGGCAAAATAACGGATTGAGTAGTCTGAGTAACGTGAGCAAAGGGATACCCATCGCTGTTCTATACATAATTTCATGATAAAAATACTTTTTTTTGACATAGTTGAAACCTAAATTAATTGCTCGCGACGTCAAAAGTTGTTGTTGTATTTAGGCTAGGCAAAATAACGGATTGAGTAGTCTAAGTAACGTGAGCAAAGGGATGCCCACCACTGATTTAGTGAATTAAAATTCCTAACTCTCCACTTTTATAGTTTATCTGCTGGATGATGTGCTCTCTGCACTGGATGCACACGTGTCCAAGCATATTATACGCCACTGTTTGCTTGGTTTGCTCAAGCAGAAGACTCGCATTGTGGTCACACGGAGCACACAACTCTTCTTCCATGCCAATCAGATACTGCATGTCAAGGATGGCCAATTGCGGCCCAGCGATTACATGACCGAGAGCATCGATCTGAGTGAGGATGAGAATGAGGAGTTGCCAAGTGAAGCGCAAGCTTTGCTACGTCGCTGCTCCGTTGAGCTGGCCAACAATGTGTCGTCCGAGGATGAGGATAAGCGCAGTGTTGATAGCCTTCTGCTGGAGGAGTCACGTGAATTTGGACATCTGTCGGGCAATGTGTTCGCTTGCTATTGGCGTGCTGTAAGTGCGCCGCTTGCTTTCACCGTGCTGCTGTTTGTGGTCCTCATGCAGCTGTCGCGTAATCTCAGCGATGCCTGGCTGGCCCATTGGGTCACCGAAACGACTCTCGACATACATACAAACGATACGACGTTGCAGCATCAGCTGATGCGACCTGGACTAGCTGGCAATGAGAGTGATGCTCATACGACTGGCTTCTATTTGGGCATCTTTGCTGCTATTGCAATCAGCAATTCTCTGGTGACTCTCGCACGTGCCTTTCTCTTTGCCTATGCGGGCATCAAGGCGGCCATCTTTATGCATGAGCAGTTGCTCAAGCGCGTTATGTTTGTAAGTAAAGTTCGATCTACACTACAGGGCATAAGTATCTTGACAACTTTAAATAAAGTGTTTGCTATCAATGGAAAGGTCATTTAATTTCCATTTGAATGATGCAATACTCTTCTTAACCCATTAAAAGTTTTCTATTCTTGTTAAAGTCTATTTTAAAAATTTTTTCCTCGGGCTTAAATAATAAATGTTTTAATGCAAAAAGTTTTTTCAAACAATTTTAATAGTGACTAAAAATTTAATCAAAAATCTCACCGCATGTATTTTTTTTTATGATTTTTTTAAAACTGCTAAAAATGACAAAAAAATTACTATTTTACCCTTTTTTCATTAAAAATAGTCAATTTTAGCAATTTTTAAAAAAATCATAAAAAAATACATGTGAATAGATATTTGAGATATATTTTTCAGTCACTATTAGAATTGTTTGAAGTTAGTTTTTGCATCAAAACATAATTTGTTTAAGACCGGAGGAAAAAGTTTTTAAAATAGACCTTTGCAAGAATTGAAAACTTTCAATGGGTACTTAATGGGTTAATAAGAGCATTGTATTATTCAAACGGAAACTAAATGACTTTTTCATTGATACCAAACAAGTTTTATTTATGAGAAGATATTACTTTAAAGTTGTCAAAATACTTATGCCCTGTAGTGTAACCTATGAGCATAGTTTAATCACATTTTGTATCCTTTGCAGGCCAAGTTTAATTTCTTTGATGTGACCTCAGTGGGTCGCATACTTAATCGCTTCTCCTCGGACACGAATACAGTGGATGATTCGTTGCCATTTATATTGAATATATTGCTGGCCCAATTGGCCGGTCTGGTGGGCGCCCTGTGTGTCAGCCTGTATGCCATGCCCTGGCTGGTGTTGGTTGTTGTGCCCATGGTGCCGATCTATTTGAATCTGCAGCAGCGCTATCGTCATGCTTCGCGAGATATTAAACGTTTGTCGAGCAATGCAATGTCGCCATTGTATACACACTTTACGGAGACGCTGGATGGATTGTCCACGATACGGAGTATGCGTGCAAGTGCAAGGTTTCAGCGCGACTTTCAGGCCAAACTGGAGGAGAGCACAAAGGCACAGTTGTCGCAATCGGCAGCCCAACAATGGCTATCGTTGCGTCTTCAATTGCTCGGTTCCTTGCTGGTTGGTGGCGCTGGTCTATTGGCAGCCATCACAGCCTCACACACCACCAATCCGGGCCTGGTGGGTCTCTGCATCTCGTATGCCCTGTCCATAACTGGTCAACTGGGTGATCTGCTGCATGCCGTCGCGGAGACGGAGCAAGAACTGGTAGCTGTGGAGCGTGTGGATCAGTATCTGCAGTTGGAGCCCGAACAGAATGCCGAGGGCAGCGCTGATCCACCCTTTGGCTGGCCCACACAGGGTGTGCTCAGCTTCAAAGACGTTCAGCTGAGCTATCGGGAACACTTGGCGCCCGCATTGCGAGGCATTAGCTTTGAAACGGAAGCCTTTGAACGCATTGGCATCGTTGGTCGCACTGGCGCCGGCAAGAGCTCGGTGCTGGCTGCTCTATTGCGTGTGGCGCCATTATCCCATGGCGATATCTATCTGGACCAGATCAATCTGAAGACACTGCAGCTAAGTCTGTTGCGCGAACGCATTGGCATCATCAGCCAGGAGCCCTTCCTCTTTGAGGGTATGTATTTGATTTAAATCTAGTTTAAAGCTATTCCATCTTTTTTATCCTTTTATCAGGCACCGTTCGTGAAAATCTCGATCCTAGTCATCGATTCCATGACTCGGAGATTTGGCATGCCATCAAGAACTCAGCGGCAGCCACACATCTCGTCCAGCAGCTGGACGGTCTGGACGGGCGTATTGAACGTGCTGGCAACAATTTGTCCGCCGGACAGCGACAATTGTTGTGCTTGGCCCGGGCACTGCTCAAGAATGCCAAAGTCGTTTGCATTGACGAGGGCACCTCCTCCCTGGACGACGAGTCGGATCTGTCCATTCAGCAAGCGCTGCGTAATGCCTTCAAGAGCTGTACACTAATCTTCATAGCACATCGATTGCGTGGCCTGCAGGCCATGGATCGCATAATTGTGCTGGACGATGGTCGGATATGTGAGCAGGGCAAGCCACAGGAGTTGGCCAACGATGGCGGCTCACTGTTCCATGGCATGCTGATGGCACAGGATATCAGTGTGGAGGATTTCACTAGAATCAATTAGTATTTGGTATAAGATTGTGTTCGCTTTATTGATCTGTATATTTATTGTTTTTAACATAGTTGATAGTTTTTATGTTTTACACAACTTTTATATGTAAACAGATCATAATACAATATTTAATTTGTAATACTTTGGTTTTGCTTTTAATTATGTATGACGCAGCATATTAAAGCTGTTTTCTTAAGTGACTGTGATTTAAACTTTTAGAGTGTGATAATATTTTTGACTTTTTGTTTGTGAAACTTTCAGCTTGCATTATAAAAAAAATTGTGATAGAAATGTGTGTGAAACGTTAGTTAAGTAATTATGAACTTGAGTCTTAGAAATGATGATATTCTTCACAAGATTTTTAAGCTGAGAGTTTGAGGCACTTCACTTTGATTAAATTCGTATAACAGCCATTTGCTGTGTGTATGTAGTATTAAAGTTTTTTTTTTTTTTTTTTTGTTTTTTTGTTTTGAACATGTGTCTAGAAATGTTAATATTCTTCACAAGATTTGTAAGCTGAGAGTTTAAGTAACGAGCATATAAAGTATATATTATATATATTATATGCTCGTTGGTTTAAGGCACTTCACTTTGATTAAATTCGTATGGTCAATTAGCCATTTGCTGTGTTAGTAAGTTTTTTTTGTTGATGAAAATATGAAATGAAATTTGATTTATGTGTAGCTGAAAAGCTTCTCGCCCGGCTTTCCCGTAATGTGCTGAAACATTTGTGGATGGAATGGTGACTTGGACAGCATGCGAATGATGGAGCGTTCATATAAAGCGGTATACAGACGCAGATCCATGTTGGTATGAACCTATGCAGAGAATAAGCAGAAAATCATGTTAATAAAGAACATATAACAAAGGTCTTACAACATTGATATGATTACAAGGAAAGTGTTATACGAATGTAATATGGGATGATATGTAATTAGTTGGTGTGACAGTTATATACTTATTAGTGTCTGAGATTAGTGCCCGATGAGACCAGTGATTAGAATACATTAGTCCATTTAGTGGCAAAACTCATACAAATACCTTTGAAATTTAAACGCGATCAATCCGCCGCCAGCTAAAAACGCAGCAAAAGATTATAAAAAAGAATTCGAAAAACCGTTTTACGTTTTGTGTATATATGTGTGTGTATGGTGTAGTACAGTGGATCAAGTTGTTATAATACCTCGAGATCTTTGCTAATCACATAAACGATGCGCCTCAAATCGTGTATAGCCTGATTAACATGACCATAGGTAGCACTCTCACACTTCAGGACAATGGTGCGCACATCAATGAAATCGGACTGGCAACGCTCGTAGAAGTCACGAAACTGTAATACAACAAAACATGTAGAACAGTGTCTCAATATGGTTTGTGTACGAACTTACATAGTTGCGTGTAAACTGCTTGTTAAAGAACTTTTCGATGGTCGGCAGCTGGCGTATCTGTCCGCTTAGCTGATACAACATGATTCCCATGTCATTTGGATTATTGGGCATGATATTGTTCGGGCGAGGAGCCTGTGTATTATTCATGCCGCCTTCTAGATGCTTTGGTCCAAAGAACTTGCGATTATTCATGTTGTTGCTATTGGTGGCGATATTGGGTACGATGGGTGGTGGTGTTCCGGACTGATCCAACGGATTTTCATCCTTTTTGAGCGGCGTATAGGTGCCAGTCTTCAAATAGGTGCCATTTGCATTCACACAACGTTGTGCCTCTTCCGAATCCTTAACCATGGTAAACTTATACTTCATATCGTTGTTACCCTTTGGTCGACCATCAGCTGTTGTTGCAGATGGCTCCTCCCCCTGCTGCTGCTCGCCGCTCCGTTGGCTAGCTCTGTAGGGTGTGCTGTGGGCGCTGGGGCCATTTTGAGATTGGCCATTTGCATTACCATGACTGGAATTCGAATCGCTGCTATTATCATTGCTGTCCCACATGTTCTCATTGTTGTTGGAGAAGCTATTCTTTTGCTTCTGCAGCAAAATATCAAGATTGGTAAAAGCAATAATGATAAAATAAATCAAATTCAAGGTGCTTATCTGCCACAAATCGAAGGCAGTCATAAAGCCAACGGGCAGCTCATCCTTGATTTTATTCAAAGCCGCGGGCGTATCATAAATATAGCCCTTAATGATGATCCAACAATGAACAATGCGAGTGAACACAAAAATGAAATCCTTCACAGCCCAAGCGATGCCCTGCGAATTGATGTTGGGCAACACACTATTCGGACGCACCAGATCTTGCTTGAGGCGTCCACACAGTGTGTCCACCTTCTTGAAGCACGGACGCTGATAATTCAAGAGTGCCACACGTTCGGCAATATCGCTGCCCATTAAGGCAATATGAGTCAAGTCTCGTAGACGCTCATCGGACAGCACTAGCTCGGAATTGCGACGCCCATTCTGCTGTACAGCCGGAATACCAGCACTCTCAAACAAATTGCCGGTGCCCGATTCTTTGGGCCTACAGTTAATAAATACATAACTAGAACTTTTAAAGTAATCCTCATATATTGACCTGTCTTCGGTGTTCGTTGCCTGATTCTTGAGCTCCTTTTCCTCGACAACCGAATCGGTTTGAGTCGATGCATCACAGCTGCGCTTTACAATCGCATACGTCTGGGTTGCATTATCCCGATTCAACATAGGATGTTGTTGCAACCCATAATAGCCGCCTTGCATGCTGGCCTGTTGCATAAATGCTTGGCCATCGCCGATCACTGAGGCTAAAAAAAAAAAAAAAAAAAAAAATACCATAAAAATCAGGGACCGTAACGGTTATAATTTTTATTGTAAAAATTGAAAAATAAAAATTATTTTATTATTTTTATTAAAAAAATTATTTTTAATTATTAAATTTAATTTTTATAATAAAAATAGAAAATAATTATTATTTTATGATTTTTATATTCAAATTAAATCATAATTTTTATTTGTGATTTTTATTTTAAAAATTGAAAATAAAAATTATTTGTTGAGTTTTATAATAAAAATCAAAAATAAAACTCAAAGTGTCTAAGCAGACTATTGTGTATATATATATGTATGTCTGTACATGCGTTTGTACATACATATTATACATACATATGTAGGTATTGATGAGCAGATTATATATATATGCCCAAATATTGTCTAGCCCTCTCCGTTCAAAAGTTATTTGAATTTGAGTTATTATCGATCACATGTGTATATCGGAAACCATAAGTGTAATCGATAATTTGAAACAAACTTGATTTTCTCATGGTATAGGAGAGCTTAAGTTTCAAGTTTGAAGTCTCTAGCTTTTATAGACAGACAGACATGGCTAGATCGACTCGGTTGTTTACGCTGATCAAGAATATATATACATTAAAGGGTCGGAGATGCTTCCTTGTGTCTGTTACATAATACCCTTATTTACCCATTTTATGGGTTAAGGGTATAATAACGTTGATGGAGAGTGTTAACGACCCTGTCTTCAGTTAACAGCTGATTTGCCAACAGCTGATTTTGCTATTGTGCAAATAAGTTAAAAGCGAAAATTTTATTTACTTTTGCGGTCTTGAATGTCAGCATTATGAAACAAAATACTTGAGAAACTTTTAAAAATGCATCCGTAAAAAAAATTTTAGTTCACAACAAAAAAAAATAAATTGCTGTTTGTATGTGTAAACATGACTTTTGGTTTCAGCACTAAATTCAAAATGGCGACTATGTACCGTTAGGCTCAATAATGACTTTTTACAGCTTTACTAAACGCACACACACATAAGCATAGATTTAAAAAAAAAACACTTACCCGAGCTGGCTGCATAATACTGGATGTTATCCCTGTTTGAATTGAACGGATAACGATGGATGCATGCACGTGGCTGACGCGGCGAAACTGGATACGGGCCACCAAAGTACGGAGAGCCGTGAAATTGGGGGCGCATCTGCATCGACGGCATGCACATCGAAAATGAGCTTTGCGATACATGCGACTCCTGCACAATATAGGCCGATTGCGAGCGCTCCATGTAGGTGCTTTGCTGGTACATTAATTGCTGACGAGCCTCAAGAGTGAGCACGGGCATACGGTACATGGGTGTATTATTATTCATAATTTAAGCCAACGAACAAACAATCAAACAAAAATGAACGAAAAACGATGACACTGTAAAAAAAGCAATTTAGAAGAAAAATTTAAGGTTAACTTTTTTGTCAGCTGTTCTTATTGAACAATTTTCGCTATAAATATTCACAATGACTGCAATTTCAATAGTCTCTGGTTGCATACCGTTTAATTATCTTAAAACACTTTTATTTTTACCACTGCTTAAAGTTTAAGTGCTCACCTGGAAGTCGGACCGAAAATCGGACTTGAAACGAGCAACAGCAAATTGCAAAGGGCCGAAAGCGACGGCGCAACGTACATATTCTACCAGAGATGTGTGCAAAGTCGTGCTAAGGACGAACAAACATCTGCTTATCGATAGGATTAATGGTCTATTTCAGTATTTTGTGTAAAATTGTAATTCAAACAAATATATATATATTATTTCACTTTTAAATATGATTGGTTTTTCAAAACGGATTTAAACATTTGCCTTAATTTAAATCTTAATTTGAGATCAAATACTATCGGCATTAACGAACACCCAAACCCGTTAACGTCTCTCACGCATTAAAACTGTTATATTGTTGTGCAGCACTTATAGCGAAGACGCACAACCGATTATTGTTGCTCGATAAATATTTTTCGCACATTGTAAACGATTTGATAGACTACCAAAAAAGTAAGAAGAAGCACTTGCACAAAAATAAAGCAAATATATAAATAAAAGTAATCAAAATGACAGAAGAAGCGAATTTTGCAGAACAAATCGTAAACAACAGCAACAAAACAAATGTGCGCTGTCAATTCTGCAATAGTTTAATGCTTAAAGCAAAGGAGGCCACCTACTCTGAGCACGAAGTAAGTACATTAACAATGACTTAACTATTTCTAATGTCCATTTACTATTACCAGATAGATGTACCACTAATGGAACAAAAAAAAGATAGTGAAGCTGATGCATTCAATACGGAGAAGCTGCGCCACTTTTGGCTCGTTGCTGACATGATGACATTCGAGAACATTGGCTTCTCCCACACCGTCGATGGACGCAAGTTTCTTGTTTGCGCCGACTGCGAACGCGGTCCAGTTGGATACCACGAATTGGCCAGCAAGCGCTGTTATCTCGCCTTAAAGCGTGTGGTGCACGCAGATGCTTAGAGTGATAAGAGAAACCGTCAAACACTGCCCAAACGCCGACCGCCTCGAAAAGTACAGTGGCTGCACGATAATCGTGTGTGTGCGATCGCATTATCCTTTTAATGATTTAAGTGTAATTCCAATGCTAGTTTATAATCGAAAAGTCAAGAATTGTATTTTTATAATTTTTTTTAATAATATTTATTGTTTCTTCGGTCAAACATTTAAAAATTGTATTGCATTCAAGAGAGGGATTCTTAACTTAAGACTTGTCACTATATAAATTTGTTGTCTTGCAATTTAAACTGAAAAAAAGAAAACTTTGAGGGACTTGAATTCTACGTTATCTACGCATATCTTTCACACTGCTTCAGATTCCAAGCGTTTCTCTGTGCGTTAGTTGATTTTTATATGCAAAAGGTTTTTTTAGTTTTATTTATATTTTTTTGGCAGTTGGTTACAACGAGTGTGTTTTGATTTTCCGAGTGCAGTGTTGGGCGTGTTTTTATCGCTTGGTCTCGGGCGATGTCCTTTTTGAAGCGTGTTCAACTTAACCTAGTTTAGGGCATTTGATTTGATGACATTTATAGAAATTTCGACTTGAAAATCGTTTTACTATTTATTTATTTATGCAATTGTTAAGCACGTTTTAGCTTTATTTTTTTGTGTTTAATGAAACTAGAAACTTAAACAAAATGTTTACTACTTAGTTTCTTGTTTAATTATTTGTTATTATATGCCTTAGTTACAACAATTTTTTATAGTTGGGCTTTGAATACTTTTTATTAACTGCGGTAGGTTTTTTTTATAATACTTTTTTCGTTATTTCAATTATGATTTTATTGGCCAATTGTTTTGCTAAAGTCACATTGATTTATTTTATTTTTTTATATATACAATCAAAGATTTGTAAATATTTTATTTGGTTTTGTTTTTATAAAGCTTTCGGACATTTAGATACAGTAGAAATAAACAGAAACTGAAAGAGAGAAAAAAAATACATGAATAAAGGTTAAGATAAAGTTTATTTTGAGATTCTTACCTAAGATTATTGCAGCTGAATTGGGCTTAAAAGTTTTTTTATTTTGGATCTTTAATTTAGCTGCCAGCTTAACAGAAAATTGAAATATATCTTGGTTTTTTGGGGGTTGCATTCAACAAAAAAAAAAAAACAATAAACATAAGAAGAAATCAACTAAAGCGTTGCCACCTTTTAGTGTTGTGGGTGTTTTGTGTGTTTAACGCTGCAGCCATTTGAAGGCGCCCAAAAGGAGTCCAACTGTAGCGAGGAGACCCAATGTCGAGATGCCACTCAATGCGGCAGCGCCATTGCAATTGTCCGTATCACAGGAGCAGACCACCTGTCGGCCACCAAAGCCGGCACGCGAATAACAATAATTGGTCGATGTTTGATTCTGGAAACCGCAGGTGCGTATCACACGGCTATCTGGCGGCACTGTAAACAACAAGAGATACTTAAGCCGTTTTTTAGGATTAGTTTTTAGTACTTACGGCTATTCACGGAGAACTCAATGATCTGTGTTATCTTGCGACAGTAGGTGGGCAATCCCTTGCCACGAGTTGAATACTCCTCCTGGCAGTCCTTGAGTAAATTATCTGGCGGTATATCCAGTGCACAATTGGCATCTTTATGACTGTTGCACACAAAACACTTGATGGCAACGCCTGCAACAACGAGACATATGTTAATTATTCAATGCAAACTAAGCTTCCTGTCTAATCTGGCACTCAATTAAGAAAACTTTTTCCCCCATTTACATATTGTGTCTTTGTATACGCTTAACCTTAATTGTTAAACAACAAGTGTAAACAAATATAAGCTTAGGATTTTTAGATTGAGACGTTGACTTAGAGCTAAATTGAATTTAAGGTCGTGCGCGACACGAGATTCGCATTATATCATTTCGTGCATAAATTCATATCATCTTATGAGTTATGGTTAAAGTTTCGAAAAATTTTCCACTCATTATGTGGCTTATGCAACTTGTGTCCAATGCCAAATTGTTGGTAAGTAGCGACGCCTCCATTAGTGTCTGACTGTTAAGATACTTGAGAGTCGTTGCCAGCCGCTAATTAGAACCCAATCTCCTGGTTTTTGGCATTGTGTTAATGGACTGCAATAGCTCGTTGCTCAATATCTCACCACCCACCCACAACGCCCACTCGAGCCATCAAAGTGGGTTACATAAGTCAGACAAAAGTGATGCCGGCATTGTTTCTGACGTTTTTTTTTTTTTTTTTTGGAGTACCCGGAGCTAAACAATGAAGTAAGACATCATATACCCCACTCCCACCCTGAAAAGTGCATCAGTCTAAGACGAAGAAAGCAGAGCAATGACTTTTGGTAGAGAATATAAAATCGCAGCTAAAAACTTGATGCCATTCAATTTAAATAAATATGGAATAAGTAAAAAAAATAAAAAGTAAAAGATTTATCAAAAAGCGTCATACAATTCCTTCTAATATATGTTTTTAAATTGCATTGATTGGCTTTTTCCGTTTAATTAATAGACATATAGTACATATATGTATATAGACTTTTGAATTTTTAGTCAAATTTTAATCGTTTTAAATTTTTTTTCCTTCTTCCTAAGGAGTCGTGTTTTTTGTTGCAATTGGATCCATGACTGCTCAACGACCGAAAGGAGGGCACATATACAAATGAAGCAGATGTGCGCATGTCCTACATTCCCATACACGCACACACGCACACGCATACACACACACGCACAACTCAGCCAGTTAACAGGCAGGAGAGAGTAGAAAAAAAGCTACTCGAGATGCGCTTAGTTCAATTTCGCACATCTTTTTAGTATATGCAAAAGCGTAAAATGTGATAATGCGCTAAGGATAATGAAGATAAAAGCATGAAGTAGATAAGGGAAATGATATTTGTGGGGTCCTTAAAGGGGTGAGGAAGGTATCTAAGAGGCTAACTATTTTTATTTGTGCATTTTTTAAACTATATGAAAACGCCCTTTCCCAAACTCTCCAGGGCACTTTGCCAGCTGGGTTGACTCCCAAACAACAAAAATATTACTTTGGTGGACAAAAAGGCGCCATTGCGGCCGGCACTGAAAACAACGGCGTCAACTTGACTCGCACTCTCTTTTTTCTCACTCTCTCACTCTCTGCACCCCTCGCCTCCCCGCAATGACCCATACTACAGCTGGTGACTTCCACTCTGCATTCGCTCCTCGGCGTTCCATCGTACGCATTATGTAATCGTAATCACACACTGGGCTTGGATTTCCGTTTTTTGTTAAAGCTTAAGTGTGTGTGTGTGGGTGTGTGTTTGTCGTTTTTTTTTTGCTTTGATTTACCTTGCTGCACGGCAATTGCCAAAATTAGCGCGCTAATCACATAGATGTACTGCATTTTACTTAAATTGAATAATATGATTTTTAGTCTAAGCTGTTTTTTGTTTTTTTTTTTTTATTCTCGTTATGCAGCGCACTTGAACAACCGTTTTTATTTTTTTTTTGGGATTTATTATCTAGTGTGTTCTTTCCGTTTTCCCTATTTTTTTTCTTTCTTTTTTGCAAAGCGAAAACGGTGCACGGCGGACAGTGAACGGCGAATGAAGAACGTCACAGCGACAACAAGCGACAACTGGAACTGAAACTAAAAACTGAAGACGCAGCTTGCACGACAAATGTGCCACGAATGAGCTGAAGCTGAATGATGAGCAGATGATGATGAGCCTCCGACCTCACTCGGTCAAATGTATGTACACATACACATACACATAATCACACAAATTCAGCGGTAAATGCCTAGCGACAAGCTTTTATTTTCTCTAAGCTTTTTGTGTTCTCTTGTGAGTCCTTGCGCTCTCGACAGGAACTGTGTGTAAGAGGGTTGTCACATAGTTTCGTTTTTTCTTGATAACTAGTAATAAACCCTTTCGAAACCTCAGATGCGGTCGGGTTTAAATAAGTTCCAGTATTCACTGGTGGCACACAAATCTGTCCAACATATTAATTAAGCTTAATCGCAAGTTTCCTTTTGCCACCACGTTGTCGACTCGCTGTCCAATTGAGTTAAGCTAATGTTTTCTATATATATAATCTTTTTTTTTTTGCGCGCGCTCGATTGTGCGTCGCTTTTGTGCCTCAATCAGCGCACAATTTGCAGATCTCATCTGTCTCTCAATCTCAATCTCGATCTCAAGCATTGTGCCTTGCCCTTTTCTTTGATGGGCATTTGTCTCGCTCGCACACACACGATGTTTATGCAGCATTGTCTTCAATTGATGTCATTACCACTTTCATTTAGCGACGCTTGTCTATAAATAGATCTGGCAACTCTAGGGTTAAAGTACGCGCAAATTGTTTCAAATTGACGCATTAAGCATACGACACGTTTGACAGCTTAAAGCATTCCAGCCATCAGAGCTTTTAAGCTGCATTCACTAAAAGCTTATCAAAGACACCAATCACTATACTGGTTTTTGTATGGGGGCTCAAACAAATTCCCAGTATTATTATCAATGAAGTCATCTCGTATTAAATCCCTGTTAGTTGTTCCATTTGTAAGTGTACCCCATTAAATCTGTCGCTTATTAATGTTAAGCATTACGTCTATGGCGACGCCACAATTACTTGCTATTAATCTTTAATGATGCCATCGGGGGTGTGTTCACAACCACAAAATCAAGTCGAGACAAACCGGTTTAAGCAAAACTATAAATTGTTAATGAACATCAAAAAAAATCAACTAACATAAAATATAACAATTTGTTTTTGAATACTTCAAAGGTTGATTTTTTTCTCCGTGTGCATACATTTCAATAAAACTGTATGTATTTGTGTTTAATCACGCTCACTAGCATTAATTTTATACAAGCAAACACACAAAAAAAAGCTTTTGTGTGTATGGGTATAGGGAATCTGATGGGATCAGCTGTTTGCATGCGATTCGAGCTGATCTTAACGTCACAATTGGATGAGAATTTTGAGACAATTTTATTCACCCAGCTGGATGGGTCTCAGTTCTTTCTAAGACCGTTTGCAGGAAACATATCTAATATTTGTAAGTAGAAAAAAGTTGAAAAACAACTAAAAACTTTTAATTTAAAAATTAAAAGAACTGAAGGAACAAATTCGCAATACTGACAGTTCCAAACCCCTTTTATTACCATACAAAAAGTATTCCCTTACTCTATGTCACTAGCTAGCTTTGTTACTTGAGGTACCAACCTCAACTTGTGAGGTAATGCATGTGAGAAACCACTTGAAACCGGCTCAAACCGACTCTACACGTATTCAGCGCGATAATTTCATTTAAATTTTGCAGAAATTCTTGTTTAATTACATAAAGCAAACACAATGTGTAATAAGAGAAACATGTACACAAAGAAAAAAAAAAGGTAAAAAGTTAAGAATCTTTAAAGGAAGACTATTACAAAGTAACTCAAGAATGAAGTTTGACAAAAAATACATAAACAAAAAACAAAACCACATGATGTATGTACATACATACATATGTGTGTATTAAAAATCGCTGATGCATGAACATTTTGTGAAACAAACAAAGCATTGCAATTGAATGCAACAACTAAATTTCCACCTTCTCAGTATGTGAGTATTATTATGAGCCCAAAAAGCGAATACGAATACGACACAATATGACAATATGACTTTGAACTTCGCTTGATAAGCAGCACCACGGAAAAAAAGAACGTTTCTTGCTCATCATTCTTGATGGGGCCGCGTGTAAGCCGAGAAGCAGCAGATCTCGACTTTGTTTAGCTGGATGAAACCAAAGTGGTTGAGTTTTGGTAGCCATATACCAGTTTCAACTAAATTGTGACCACTGATAACAAAAAAAAAAAACTGTTTAGTTGTGCGTCTTCCTATCACCGGAACGGAACCCAAATCATATCAAAAACATGCAACAACAACAACATTCAGAAACGAATATAATCAATAAAAAGTTAAAGGCAACAAACAAATGCAAAATGCACGTGTTGAGAGATCTTAGAGTTTTTTATAGGGATTCCCTTTTGTTAAAGGGTTTGACAAGCGAGAGAGAGAGAGAGAGCGTGAGAGAGTGAGCGAGAGCGAAAGTTTTTCTTTGCTTTGTGTTAAAAACCGCTTTGAAGCGGCTTTCATTAATTAAAAGTGCTTAATTTTCAGTTAGAACTAAACCAAAGCGTGCAACATTAATAAAGCCTTATCATTGCAGCTGCACTGACAAAAAAAAGTTAAACAAAATAACAGAACATCAAATATTTGAAACCTAAAGTGATAAAATTAACTTAAATGTTCAAGAAATGTTTTTTTTTTTTGAGAATAAAATATGATATTAGTGGCATTTCGTTTTGTTCAGTGCACTCACACGCATCCCCACAGGCAGCGATCAAGTGACGGAAGTTTTTCAAAAACTGTCCTCTCTCTGATGCTGCTGCTGTTCTACTCAATGACGCCCTCTCTTAAACACACACACACACACACACTCTCTCACGGCACATGCTAATCTGAGTGCTCAGTAGCTTCTTTGAGCTGGCGTTTTGCAGTTTTTCCAAATCAATCTGTTTTGAAAAATTGAAAGCGAGTTTTCAGATTCATTTTGACGGTGCGCGCGTCAAGTTGTCGTCTTCCCGCGATCATCTCGTTATAGCATAAGAACTTAGTTTTTAGCACAAACTAAATATCATTTACGAGTGTGTGAAAAGTGCAACAAAGGTAGATAATCTTGTTAGGCGCTCTTAAGTCAATAAAGTATTGTTAATGCATATGCCAAACACTAACTGCTAATCATACGTGATAGATAGCAATATTTACATATCTAACTATACCCTCTAATCTATTTGGAGAGATGGTGTTTTGTACTTGGAATTAACTATTAATTTTGCAAAATTAATAAGTATTATTAAGCTTTTTTGTGTATTAAAGATGTGTTAAAAATTATTTTTTCAAATATTTATGAACTAAGTTTTTACTTCCCTATCTTTTTTATCAACCCTTCTAATTTTGCACCTGATCTTCTCTGTTTATTTTCTTCTAACTTAAGATAAACAAACCATAAACCAATTGACTTTGCCATATCAAGCAGAACCTGGAGACGACTGTCTACTGCCTTAGATCAGATCAGCAGAATCCATTGGGAAGAGCACACACACACATACACTTAAAAGAAATATAAAACAACAGAAAATGTCAACGACGTTCGCCTACATCGTATTAATCGCTTTAATTGCGAATTTCTTATCAGGTAAATAATACAAAAATTTGCATTAAATGTGCACAGAGAAAAAAAAGTGTAAATATTGGATATGTAAAAGCAAGTTTTTTTCTCTGTGTAAAGATTAATTGGCTTTGGTGAACTTCTTTTGTTAATTTAATTAAATGCATTGCCAATTAGACAATTGTTTTAGTTTTTTTTAAATAGTTTTCTTTATCTAGACGCGCTGTTGCGAAACGTATTATCAAGTGAACAAATTAATTTTTGTGCTTTACACTTTAATTAAGCTAAAGAGCCCAAAATGAAACAAAAGTTAGAGATTGAAAACATGCACGAACGACTGCCAAATACTTTGTTACTGGCAACTGTACTTAATCACAAGTTGACATTTCAAATTTGAGATATGCGATCTGTCATTTGCATATTACATTTGCGGTTACAATGAACTTGAACTTGTAGCTAAGTGTTTGTGCGCTAATGAAATCACAAATGTCTCACATTACAAAAAAAAAAAAATAAACGTAAAGTATGTATGTGCATATATTAAGATATAAAACTGTGCAATTGCTTATCTGATTAACGCCTTTCATCTCTTAACTTATATACTTACATACTCTTATTACAATGTGTGTGGGAGCGATTACATTCAAGCTCTTGAAGCTGTCTCTCCCAAAGTATTGTGACTTCAATTGACGGGTCATTAAGCAACTGCACAGATATACAATGTAGTATACACAATGTGCAGAAAAATAAAAATCATGCATACGCAGCAAGACGTAAATCAATTTAAAAGTCAGTTACAGTTACACAGTAAAGAAAATGCGAGGGCTGCAAACATCGTTGGAAGAGTTTGTCAATGATCAAAACCACATTTGAAAACGATATTTCGATGCTTATAAAGATGGTATCGATGCTTCACACTGTTTGTTTTTTCAGTGTACTTTTAGTACATTGCATTGCCTTCATTTAACCTTTTGTGGTAGTATCTAAAGTTACATGCATTTAAATACAGAGTTGGCTGCGTGTCGAAAAGCAAAAGTCGTATTAGAAACAAGAAGTGCTCGCCAGTTGACATGCAATTATTATGCCCAACTGCCAACAGTTCGTCCGTCCGTCTGTCAGTCATTCAGTCTGTCCGTCAGTCAGCTAGCTTACAATGCAATTGTATGGCTGGCTAATAAAATAATTTGCCGTCAAAATGTCTAAAGGATTTTTTTTTTGTTGTGAAAAGGGCAAAACTTGCATTTTGAATGTCCTTGCCTTGTGTTACCATTACCATATCATTTATTTATATGCAGCTTGGGGTCTGCGCTGTCATCAATGCAACACGCACGATAACGATGATTGCGCCAGTCTGCTGGTAAATACGCCACGTGCCCAGCGAGACGATCAATATCTGAGAGATTGTGCGCCCAGAGGTGAACAGCAGGCCTTCTGCAGAAAGACGATCATCAAGCTGGAGGTGAATGATGAGCATCGCATTGAGCGCAGCTGTGGCTGGATACAGGAGAAATCGCACAATGCCTGCTTCACTGCCGACAACGAGGGCTACAAGCAAACCATATGCACATGCAGCGAAGAGGGCTGCAACAGTGCGCCACGTTCACTTTCTAGCATCGGCCCTGGTTTGATGACAGCCCTTGCACTTTCCGTGTCCCTGGGCTGTTTGCTGCGACGTTAATAGAATTTTAAGCTTTCAAATATCATCTAATTCTCATGCCAAGTTCTGTGCATTTAAGTAAAAAAAAAAATATGATAAAAACAAGTATTCAAACACATACATTGATTTATTTACTTTCCATAGAGTAACCAAGTTTTGCCCACAGCCAGGGCTGGATTAGGAATGTGGGGGCCCCAGGGCCGATCAATGTGTGGGGGCCCCTTAGCGGTCAGGAATTATTTAAATTATGCCAAATCAACATTCACAATAGCTACGAATTATAATATAAAAATATTCAAATAAATAACATGAAATTAAAAACTTGAGAATACAAATAATACATTTTTTAGGAAGTTATCAAACGAAACTCTGGCAGATTTATTCTAAAAGTATAGAATTTCGAATCACTTTCACGTAAATTTAGCAAACTTAAATTCTAAAAAAATTGAAAAACCTATTTTTTCGCTTTTTTTGTGGGGACCCCGGACCTCGGCCCAGCCCTTAATCCGTCCCCGCCCACAGCACAAATGCATTGTAAATGTTTGACGATGCGTATGCCGCAGCCATGATATTATTTTATTTGTGTTGCAATTACCCGATATGTATGTACGTACTCATGTACAGCAAGCAGCTGACCAAGGACTTTCGCCCACATGAAATGGGCCAAAAGCCAGTGCTCGGCCAGTTGATGCCAAAATGTCTGCACAATTGTTTTGTGGCCCCGTCTGCAGACGCAGTTACGCAGCCAAAACTAATAGCATAGCTTTGTTAGCTTTCATTGCGGATGGAGGGGCATGATGAGACGACAAGGACGACACATACAGTTGCAACTACAAGTGGAATAGAGAGCGACCTACATATGTACATCTGTATATTTATTTTCTGGAACTTCTTTCGTCGCCAGCTCGAATCGCTTTTATTTGGTTCACAGTCTTTGTCTATGAGTTACTTCAATGTGTGAATATGAAACTGGCTGCGTGTGCGTTTTGTCGCCAACATGGCGCCCTGGTCCAAGAGCAACAGTATCCGCAGCTTCCGCTATTTCACCCCTACACACACCCACCCATCTCTCTTGCTCCGTTGGACATTGCGAGAGAGTTTTTATTTTATTTTCGTGGACTCTTTGGCGCCAACATAAAAAAAATTGATTTTCAATCCCATAATTTTGTGGCTGTGCGTAGCTTGAATGTTACTTTCTGCTTTCTTGAAGGACATTGAGCTTACGCTTACGCATGAGCATAACGCATAAATCAATTGGTTTATTAAACATTGGATAATAATTTAACAGTCTGCACTCATCGAATACTAAAACAAGTACTGATTCCTTAAAGACGACAGTTTGTTTAGCTAGTATTTTAATTTTCTATGTTAGCAAATTTATAGTCATCTCTAGTTGGCTTCGGCAGGAAATCAATAGATTGTCGGATTTTGGATTTGGGATCTCTGGAGAGAAAAAACTGCACCGTTTCCATAGTCGGCCTCACTCTTGGGTCCGGATCCCAACATTTTGTCATCAAAACTATATAGTTTTCTCGATTATTCATTGGTTTAACATCTTCCAAGGACGGACGTGCTGCAGCAATAAATGATAAGTAATAAAAAAATGCTAGTTTTTTTATTTCTTACCGTTATTATTAATTACCGCATACATAATAGCAACATCTGTATTATTTTCCATATGCCTCTTTCCTGAAAATACCTCCCACAGTATAATGCCAAAACTATAAACATCGCACTTTTCCGTATATCTTCCTTGGGTTATTACCTGTGTTTGAAATAGAATCAATTTAGTATAATTTTATTGTAATATGTTTTTTATACGTACTACTTCCGGCGCCATATAACATGTAGTGCCCTTATCTTGAGTCATTTTTGAAGCCAAAACTCTTACGGTACCAAAGTCACATATCTTTAAAGTTCGATAATCGTTTGTTAGCAAAAGATTGCTTGGCTTCAGATCACGATGTATAACTTTTGGCTCCATATCATGTAGATAGGCAACACCCTATAAATGTTGAGATAAAAATCAAACAATGACAAAACATAAGGTATAATTTAAACGCTACCTTGGCAAGCTGTAACATCAGATTGTGTAATGCCAAGGATGACATTATCTTTAGCTTAGTCCTTTCACCATGAATGTATTGATGTAGGGAACCGCAGTCGGCATACTCCATAACAAGATATGGCTTCGACTCACTATCCTTAGTGATACCAATTAATTGAATAATATTTGGATGATTGACACGCAACAGCATCTTGACTTCATTTTGAAGTTCTTTTGATACCCTTGCGTCAGATCCAGTAAAGTGCTTAGCTGCAATATACTTGTCCTTTTCGATCCACTTTACTTTATAAACTAAGCCATAGGATCCACCGCCTTTATACTGAAGAAGGCAAAAAGAAATCACATTACTGTTTTCGTTATTAGGTTGAACAACGGGAGTCTACTGTGTGATTCACACAATTTCACCCTACAAACATATGTATATGTATGTTTACTGAATGCAATTTCATGACTTAGATAAGATTTCATAACTCAAAAGTGCTTTAAACACATGTATGTATTTTCATTTTTTTTTTTTAACTTTTTTGATTTATGTTTATTTTCTTTCTTACTTCTTTTTCATTCCAAATAAATTCTTCCGTGGGAACTTGTGTTACAGACAACAAAGATTCGGCCATTATTTAATCAAATTAATGAAAACAACTTTGATGACTAACAATGCAGATAGCTGAAGAGGCGCGAAATTTTGGCTGGTCTGTCCCACAGGTAGCACAAAGTAATACTAAGGTTTCGCGATTAAGTTGGAAACCATGAACATATCGAAACATTGCTTATCGGCAGTCTGTCGAAACGTGATAAGCTATCGATTTACCTGGAACTATATTTTTATATGATACTACATTTATGTATAGAATACTTTGTTTTTATTGTATTGTTTAGTCCACATGTTGTCTTGCTTTGCAAAAGCAAGGGCAAAAAAGGTTGCAAGACTCATTTCGAGTGTCTTCTGCAAATAGATAGTCATCTGATGTTGGCTCCGGAAGGTGTTTTTTGGAGTTTGGATCTTTAGAGAGAAAAAACGATAAAGTGTTCATAGATGGCCTCCTACTTGGCTCCTTGTCCCAACACTGTGTAATCAAGAACTGCATACTCTCTCGACATTTTCTATCTTTAATATTCACATGTTCCAGTAAGGGACGCTCATCTGCAGCGAAAGAAATATGTAATTACTTATATATTGCGATTTCTTGATGCCTTTCTTACCATTATAAAATACCTTGTATTGAATAGCAACATCTGTTTGGTTTTTCAAGTGAGAATAGGGCATCTGAATTGAAAAAACCTCCCACAGTATAATGCCAAAACTATAAACATCACACTTTTCCGTATATCTTCCTTTGTTCATTGCCTTTGTTTGAAATAAAATCGAATAAGTATAATTGTATTGTAAAATCTTATCTATACGTACCACTTCCGGCGCCATGTAACATGTAGTGCCCTTTTCTTGAGTCATTTTTGAAGCCAAAACTCTTACGGTTCCAAAGTCACATATCTTTAAAGTTCGATAATCGTTTGTAAGCAAAAGATTGCTTGGCTTCAGATCACGATGTATAACTTTTGGCTCCAGATCATGCAGATAGACAACACCCTATAAATGATGAAATGCAAATCAAACAATGACAAAACATTAAGTATAGCTTAAACGCTACCTTGGCAAGCTGTAACATCAGATTGTGTAATGCCAAATAGGACATTTTCTTCAACTTATTCCCTTCACCATGCAGAAACTGATGTAGGGATCCGCAGTCGGCATACTCCATAAGAAGATAGGGCTTTGAGTAACTATCCTTGGTAATACCGTATAATGTTATGATATTCGGATGTTTGACACGCAAAAGATTCTTGACTTCATTTTCAAGTTCTTTTGATACCCTTGCCTCAGAACCTTTGAAGTGCTTAGCTGCAATATTCTTGTCCTTTTTGATCCACTTTACTTTAAAAACTTCGCCATAGGATCCACTGCAAAGAAACTGAAACGTGCAGAGTAACGATTACGTATACGTATATGATAACAGTATGCTATACTTTTGCTTATGTATAGACATGGACAGACAGACAGTTACAGTTTCTTACATATGAATTCCAAGAACACTAATCGTTTTATTTTGCCAGACAAATGCATTGATAAGATTAAAGAGCTGTCATTAGATTTGTACACGGAAATAACTTACAGTTTTCTCATCTGTACGTAACTCATTCCAAGGGATTTCGGCTGCAATTAATTTTCCACTCATTTCTATTTGAATAAGCAAACAGCACAGGAGCACGAATCAAAAGCGTCAGTACAACTGGCAGTTTTAAGGAATACTGTGGATTGATGGTTACAATTGTAACGAACGATCGTTTGAGTACTGATAACAAAATGAAAAAATACAACTGTTAGAGGTACGTGAAAAATAATTAAATGGTCAAGGTTCTTGGTGGTTCTTTCCACTTATAAGCCCATATACAAAGTGTTATTCAAAGACCGTTGCGTATACGTAATAAAACTATACAGTGATGTTCGCCAAGTTTTCAACTCTTAAGGAGTTTGAAGTTTTCGAGTTGAGTTCGTAAAGTTTTTCAATTAGCAAATTGAATGAATAGAGTGCAGTTGCGAGTTAATGTGGCATAGAGTTGCGTGTAAATGTGTCAAATTGTAAAAATCGTTATAGCATAATTTATGGGCTGACCTTTGACCAAAAAACACCCGGAAACGGAAACGTGCGTAAACATTTTTAATTATGTCCCGTCACCGTTGCGTTAGCATGCAATGAAAGAATCTCGTCAGTGCCGTATGGCGTATAGCCCCAAAACCTCCAAAAATTATGACATCAACGGCAGCAGCAGCAACGTCATCGACAAGTGGACGACAACACAATGTGGACTCGGCCCAAAATGTGACCTCGTCACGCAACCATCGCTTGAAAAGAAATTGGGCAACTTTGATTTAATGTTGACTTACATTTACATGTGATTTGTTTAACACCACTCCAAAAGAGAGCACAGTCTGGCATTCATAAAATTGTATTGGCCTTGGTAAAATTGCCGTGTTGTCCTTTGATGAGGTAGACCAAATAGTAAGCATTAAGGAATACGGGGAAACCAGTGACCCCTTTGTGTCCTTAGTCTCTTTTAATTCAGCCTCTTCAGGCGCACCGGCAAACTTTCGTAAGCTTTATCAGGGTTTAACATATAACAATAACAATAACGAAACCCTGGTTTAAGTGCTTAGCATAAGATGGCATTATATTTGAAATGCCCAAAAGTATGCAATGAAAGTAACTAAAATTCACTTCGCAACAACACGCACCAACTAAACCCGTAATATGTAAATTAGGGCATCTTTTAGGCTGAAACTTTATGTTGCTTTTTCGTAACTGTTGTAATTTTACCTATTGTTGTTGTTGTGTATGCCCGTCTTCTTGTGCAGTAAAATATAATAAGTAAACAGAAAAAAACCCGTTAATTATGTTTCCCCCGTATTCCTTAATAAATAAATAAAAAAAAATAAATAAAAAACCTGTAAATTATGTTATTAAAGCTAGGGTATTTAATTTTTAGCTTGCCAAATATATATATTAGCTCTGGCCTTTATCCTGACTTTGGAGGGCCAGGGCCTTGACCTATAGCAATCAGGCGGCATATTGTTTATGATAAATTAGAAATGCTTGCCAGTTGCAATGTCTAGCTGTCTGAAAAGCATTTTGAATGCGATAAATAAGCACCCACAACAAAGACGAGAACAAGGACGATGAAAATGAGTAGAGGAACGGGGACGGGGACGAGGACGATAAGTTTTCGCTCTTGGGCGCCACTAATTGCAATGGTTTGTTTTTTTGCTGTACTGCAGCCCACAGCTCGATTGATAACTTTTAGATAAGGCTTTGAGGGGGGGATTGTGAAAATCTCCTGGGATCTAACTGTTGCCCTTATAGAATGGATGTAAACGTGTTGGTGCATTTCGCAATTTGAATAGCTGGTGTTTTTTTTTTTTGGTGCCTTGCAGCCATGTGGGAGCCAAGAGGTTATTACTGTCAAAGCCACTCGAGTGCAGCACCCATAGAGCAAAAAAAAAAAATGAGGATGAAGGACAGAGGAACAAAAGCGAGACGATGCACAGTGGCACAAAATGTCGAATATTTTACAATACACGTTATTTGTTAGTTGTTGAAATTGATAATCAAGTTTATACTTTTCTTACCCACTGTACCATTGAAGTCGAAAACAGCACAGCGCCCACATACCACAGCGTTTTGCTCTGTTTTGGCGTTCGGCTCGTGTTTGCCGTCGTGTTTTTGCTGCCGATGACGTCGCCGTTTTATCCTTTAGCGCCAGCAACATAGCACACATTTCCCAATTCCTTCAAACAGTTTACAATTGGCCAACGCTGGCGCCACAACCATTTCTCTGCTCAGCTCTGCTTAGCACTCAGCACGCGTCGAGGCATTGAACATAAAATAGAAAACGCAAATCAAATATATTAGTGTAAACTTTCATATATAAAAAAGAAAATATTATTGAAAATATCTACAAATATTGTTAAAAAAGTGCATAAGAAGAAAAAAAGGTTATCTATTCAAGTGCAAAAATGTGTAATCGCATAAAGAGGTCATCAGCATTATTGTTGCTGTTCAATTTCCTTTGCTATCTAACAAAAGGTGTGTGTGTGTTTCGAAGTTTACCCAAAAAATAAAAGAAATACAAAATATTATAATTTATCATAAAGCAGCTCAAAATACATAGAAAAAGTATTTAATATAAAGCTTAAGACTTGTGTGTCTAAGAATTAAAAATTGAAATAATAATCCTTTATCAATTTATTAGTTACCAAAAAGTTTCGTTCGAATATTAAATGAAAAAATAATGTTCAATATCCCCCAATCCACAGGAGCTGCCATTAAATGCTTTGTGTGCGACTCCAGTGATAACCCAAGTTGTGCGGATCTCAAGTCCAACTCGAGCATTGTGCCAGAGGTGAGTTGACAGCCTTAACCTTTGTAGTTAATCGTACCACAATCAAAGTGGCAGCACCTGGCTAAGTAGTAAATTAAGAGCGCATAGCACATAAATTGTGAAAAACGGAAACGGAAATGGGAAACGTTGTCGTCGTTGCCGTCATTGTTTTGACCGTTAAGTGAATGTGTTGGCATTTCTCTCGATTACATTTTACTACTTTTTGCCAATTTGACCTAGTCAAAAATTTCTTTTGGCAAACTTGATATACTTGAAACTTAAAGTGCTTTTTAAATTGAAAGGAAAATTCGTTGGGCAACAGATCGATAGGAAAACCTTTTAAAACATTATATGATATTAAATGATTCTTTTATTTATTTTTTTCATCATTTCAAATATTTTTTTTTATTTTTTTTGTTTGTCAAGTTCTGCTGCCTTATTTCAATATATACTCCAAAGAAAATACATTTCTTGTGCTGAATTTTGACCTCCTGCCATTGTTGCTGGGTCAACGTCTGCAAGGTTGTTGTTCCATCGATAACGATGACGATAACAATGCTCTACTTACAGATAAGATAAACGTTCTGTTAACTGCAGCACCAGCACAATTAAAACCACAATTACAAACCAAATGGCACACTCCCCTCAAAAAAACATTAAAAACAGATAGCAATTGAATGCAATCGACTAACTGATCAATCATTAGCCATTGTCTGTGATGTTTGTTTGTCGCTGCACAAATATTGACCGTAGTCTTTACGATTAAAACTTACTTGGAATTTTTGTAATACGTTCTAGGAATGCACGCTGGACAAAATGAAATCTCTTGACACTTGGCTTTTCGATTTAAACAAGTTCTCCTATTTCGATAATGGTGCCAACAAGCATCCGCTCATGAATTGCCAGAAGGTGGTGGCCAAAGATCGTAAGTACAAAAAAAAATTCATTAAGTTGATGATAGATGCAAAAGATTGTATTCAGATATAGGGCTGACAAAGTTAAATTTCTTAAGTGGATTTTGCTACAGATTTTTTGTATGAAAATGGAGTAGAGATCGCGTTTCTAGATTTAAATGTAGAATAATATTATTTAAGAGCTCAAACCAAGACTTTTAAGGTAATTCATTTGAAAATCGGGTTATGGCAATCGAAAGTTTTGTTTACCTTTCAAGTCAATTTTTTTGTCACAAATTTTTGGGATAAAAATGGAGTAAAAATCACGTTTCTAGATTTAAATGTAGTTTTATTTCAGAGCTAAAACCAAGGCTTTCGAGGTATTCCAATTGAAAATCGGGTAAAATTTGACGAAGTTATGAAAATCGTAAGTTTTGGTGACCTCTCATAGTCGACTTTTTGTCACAGATTTTTGGGATAAAAATCGAGGAAAAAATCGCGTTTCTAGATTAAAATGCAGTTTTATTTCAGAGCTCAAGCCATGACTTTTAAGGCATTTCACTTGAAAATCGGGTGAAAATTGACGAAGTTATGAAAATCGCAAGTTATGTTCACCTCTCAAGTCGATTTTTGGTTACAGATTTTAGGGATAAAAATTTAGTTAAAATCGCGTTTCTAAATTTAAACGTAGTTTTATTTCAGAGCTTTAGCCATGACTTTTAAGGTATTCCATTTGAAAATTGGGTGAAATTTGACGAAGTTATGAAAAGTTTTGTTGACCTGTCAAGTTGATTTTTTGTCACAAATTTTTGGGATAAAAATCGAGGAAAAAATCGCGTTTCTAGATTAAAATGTAGGTTTATTACGGAGCTCAAATCATGACTTTTAAGGCATTTCACTTGAAAATCGGGTGAAAATTGACTTAGTTATTACAATCAAAAGTTTTGTCCAACTTAAACAAAAGCTTATTTTTTGTCACCCTAGTCGGGATTTCTGGACAAGAGGCTTCTAACTTGTTGTAAATTCAATTGTGCTTTACAGCTGATACGAGAAAGCTGGTGACTGCACGTTTCTGCCAGCTGGACACTGGAGATTCGGATGCGTGTGATATACTGCGCTCCAAGCTAAAGATCACAAGCGACAGCAGCAATCAGCGCAATCAGGGACAACAGCGACGTCGCGAAAGGGATCAACAGCTGCAGCAACAACAGCAGCAACAGCAACGACGCAAAGGATATGGCCAGGATGCGGTTGACGAGTCGCCCGAGGAGGAGTTCTTTTGTGACATTTGCAAATCGGATCGCTGCAATGGCGCAGCAGCAGTGACGCTGACATCATCATGCATGGGTGCAATGGGCTTGCTGCTGTTTATGTTGCTGCCACGCCTACTTTTAAGCAATTAAGGCGATAGAGGCAAGGACGAGCAGCGCTGGTTGCATTTAGTTTGAGTTAGCGTTAACGTTTATCGTTTAACCATTTACTTTGTAAATATTCGATTGCCCATTGAGCGACAGACAACACACACACACACACCATCCCTCCATCCTCCTACTCCTGCTTAAAGCCAACAAGGCTCTAGAAATGTAAGTGACAGCAAACACACACATACAAAAGCCCACAGATACAGATACAAAGCTACAATTACATTCACTCCACACAGTGGCAATCGCAAATACGAATTTCAATTAGCAGTCGGCTTGGAAAACAAAAAAAAAAAAGTGTAGAAATTCAGCTATTTACGGCATGTCGAATGATTGAATACGCTTGCAGAAAGAACAAAAGTTCATATTGGAACTAGATTTTAATTGAGCTCCCAGGCGTTGCCATAGTTGGTTTTTGCAGCTAATGCTATCGAAAATTTGATTCAAATGAGCTTTTGCCAGACAGAAAATGGACGATGATCGTTCGAATATTATGGCTTTATTGAGTTGTATAATGAAAGATGAGGATGAGACAAACATGAATTCACCAAATGCCTTTAAATTTCTATTGCAAACAAGTTTTGAAATTATATTTATAATCGTATTTTCATATGTACAACTATATAAAAAGGTATATCTTATGGTGCCATGAATGCCTGAATAAAAAGCTAATTTTTGTGTCGCTTTTCATATAATTTTGAATAGGTATTTCATGGAGCCTTACTGTATGTGTATTTTTAAGTAGACCGAATATGAATAGATGTGCTTGGAAAATTGAAAAAAAAAAAGAAAGCAAACCTATTAACTAACTCTTTCCGAATTTATATTATTTGATAGTTTTGATAAACAATTTATATATAGTTTTGTACGGAAAGAGTTAGGAATGTTAAAGAAATCGGCTTTAAATATTTGAACAAAGTTAAGCAAAAGATAAATAAAAACAAAGCTAATAAGCAATAACATTTAAATCTATATATGTATACTAGAATAAAGTTGTATTTATATGATTTTCAAAGAAAAAAAACACGCAAAAACAATCAGCAAATGTGTGAAGAAAAAAAGTGCAACAAATGTTAATTAAATGTGCAATTAGGAAAGTTGAACAAAGCAATACAGAAACTATTTCGAAAAACTCACCAATAAAAAGAAACATAAAACAAAACAAAAAAAACTTCAAAGGCAAACCTAATTACTAATTTTGCAGCCCAAGCGTGTAAGTAAGTAAAACTAAATTGCAGCTGGCAATGCTGTGCGTAACTGTAACAAGTTTGTTCTGTTAGCAGTATAACAGTTGGGTGTTGTTATACATATGCTTGATCACTAAGCAAAAGTTCTATGTTTGGTAAGTAAAATAGCTGCGTAGCACAGTTTTTGAGCAGTATGACAGTTTGTTATTATCTTTTTTCTCTTCTTTTTTGTGACTTCTGTATGTACATCGTATTGCCAATCACTGATAATATTCCCATTACTCATGTTAGATGCAAGTCAGTTAACCTCCCCTCACTTCCACCCTACCATTCTGCAATCATACGTTTAATTTGAAACTCTTTTGGGCGATGCTATCGTTGCCGTCGGCTTGTCATCCACCTTGGGGCAACATGATTTTTTTTTCTATTTCACAGCGGAACGCGCAAATTATTATCACCGCCCCGAAAACAGCAGCCACAGCAGCCAGAGCAGCCCCAAACGACGTGTCGATATTATTTTTTGCTGTCAGTTCAATTTACATTTTCGGTAGCGGCGCTCACTCACTTCCCAGTTGTCCCAGCTTCCGTAGATTTGCTTTAATATTTCATAAATCGAATTCCTAATCATGCGTTCAACAGTTTTAATATTGCTTCTGGCAATATTTTGTGGCTCCAGTTCAGGTAGGTAGCTCAGCTCAGCCACTTGACAACAGGTGGCGCCACTGTCTATTGACTTTTTAGCTCCTTGCTGACTTTGGCCGCTGCTTCATTGCAGCTCTGCGCTGTTATACATGCGAGGATTGCGATGAGCAATCACAACTTAACGAACTGGACGTGTGCAGTGCTCCCACAACGGTGCAGCAGCCATCTGTACCGATTGCCAATCCGAATCCAGCACCAGCACCAGCACCTAGTCCAGCAGCAGCAGGAGCTCCAGTGCCAGCCCCGGCTCCAGCAGCGGCTCCTGCAGCTGCATCTGATGGCACAGACGAGGACTATGAGAGCGAGGAAGATGAATCTGTGCCACAGCCCACACGACCCATTAGGCCGGGTGCAGCAGGTCCAGTTGCTGCTCCAGCTCCAGCCGCAGCAGCAGCAGCAGCATTACCTAGCGCCGCCGCGTCCGGCAACATGGAAAGCGAAAGCGAGGACGAAGATGAGGATGAGGAATATGATGATGGCAGGCGCAGACGCCGCATCAGTCGTCAGTCAATGGACAACCATCCCAGAGCCGTTTGTTATATAGCCAGTCTAAGACGTAAGTACAACAAGGATATCGAGAATTTAATCTAAGTTGATTTTACTTACTTTTCCCTTTAAGTTAATGACACCGTTATAACAAATCGTGGCTGTACGTTCGTCGTGGATGACAATTCGACGGCCGCCTGTACAAATCTATATACAGGCTGGGATGTTGTCGGCTGTCAGCTATGCGAATCGAATGGCTGCAATTCACCCATCCATGGCACTGTTGTGGGTCAATGGAATTCGGGCAGCAGCTGTAGGTTATCGGGGCAGACGGCGCTTGGCATGACGCTACTATCGCTAATAATACTTTTGTGCCGGGTGTCTTGAATTTTGGATCTGCAGCTAAGATAAGAAATATATGTGTATTATCTATAATAATAAATATATATACATACATATACACTGTCATGTTAGGCATGCACGATTTACGATCCGTTACAAAGTCGATCAGTATTTTTAGTTGGTGAGCAGACGATCTATTTTTGACAAATTGTTCAATATGGCGATAAGCTTGAGCTGGGGGAAAAGCTATCACTTAGAAGCAACCAAGTATTATGTCATTTGGCTGAGAACGACTTGAATAATACTCTATAGACTAGTTAAAGTGATTTTTAAAACGATATTTATCGATACTTAGCCGAGTGATCGATAGCAAGCAAGAAAGGTCAGTGAAAAGATCGAACTGTAGCTAGTAAGTGGAAAGCATTTGCGTTCCTATCTAGAAGTGAACTAAAAGACTAGTTAAAGTGACTTCTTAACGATATTTATCGATACAACTCAACCAAGTGATCGATAGCAAGCAAGAAAGGTCAGTTAAATGTTCGAATTGTGGCTAGAAAGTGGAAAAAACTAACGTTCTTTCGTAGAATACCCATTAATTAATAATTAATTACAGCCACTGATAAGCCCAGTGACGATGACGGTGACGATGAGCATGACCATATAGGAATAAGTATGATAATGAAGAACGTTTCGGCTCCCGTGGACAACAATATTTGTGAGTTCATTGCTGATAACAGATAACAAATAAGTGTCGATGATGATGATGATCAAGTGATAACAATAAGGCCTCAAGTGGGCAATCGCTGCCCCAGTGGCAAGTGGAGCGATTTACAACATGAGAACTCAAAACGAAAATCGTTAAGAATGCGACTAACTTCTTAATTAGGTGATGAACGAATCTATCCGTTGCCTGCGGAAATGTTTTCAAACAACAAAAGCGCAAACGTCAGCATTTAAAAAGGAAACTTGTTACCGCAGCACAGAACAGCTGCCAATTGTTTTTTGTTGATTTTTTTTTTGCAATTGCCAAATTTGTGATGCTGCTTAAAACCTGTATACCTGTATATACATACATATATATGTGCATATAAAAAGTTACGGGCTGGACACAACTTTTGCTTCCCTGTTGTATTTTTGTAATGTCTACTGCTTCCGGGCCACCTTTTTGCCAAAGGATGAGTTTTGCGTTTGAACTTGGCTTGAGCATCTATTTATAGCCATTTTTTGCAATAAGTTTGCAGCGTGAGATATTTTTTTTTTGGGTATATACTACGTGATGTTGCCAACAATTTAAGGCCACAAATTTTGTATTTTATATTGCAGTTAGATTTTTTTTGTCAGTTATCTGCGCTTCGCATGAGTATTGAAATATTGATGCGTCAGTTCAACAGTCGAGACACTAAGCATTATTCTTGGCCTTTTGGCACGAACCGTTTTAATGAATGATACAAATACGATGCCTATACGATCTATTCTCTCACGGCTAAACTTTCAAATTGAACTAAATGTTCTTAGAACTCTAAAGGTTAAAGCTATTGTTATAACTTTCATAGATTGACTGTAGTTAATACTAAGTTATTATTTAATTGGAAGTGGAAAGTGTTGGTTTCTTAAAGCTTTTACTTTCAATTGGAAAGTAGCAATGACCTTGGCTGTGCCTCCTATTAGTTAGGAGCTTGAAAACTTCTTCGCCTTCACTGAGAAAAACAACTATAAACACTAGGTCTGTTTATACCCATTTTATAAGTTCCAGAAACGAAAGATTTTTCTCTATGTGTATATTTTGTCAGCTTTAGAGTCACACAATGGGGTGTAAATGTATCGGGTAAACACCAAATAAAATTGTTTTCAAACCTGAAATCGAGTTTTGTTAGCTTTTGCGTGCATTTAGTAATAATAATCATGGGACAGTCACACACAACATAAACATTATGTAAATTGCAGCTTTGAACAGGGGAAATCAGAATGATTATTTACTTCCAAAAGAGGAGCGTCGCAGACCCAAAAGGTGTGGATATACTAGTTACATACTAAGTAATCAACAAATTAGCATGTAAAGATATAACGAAATGAAGTATCATAATAAAAACTGGGTAAATAATTCTGAGAGTGGGGAATTATATTGTATGAAAAACCCCATGCATTGAATCATCTCAAAATGCGGATAAATCTCTGCGCTGCATATCAAATACAAAACTGGAAACATTAAAGAGCGTCAAAGACTTTAAGAGAGATAGAGAGAGGGAGAAGTAGAAGAGAACTTTTACTTTTTGTCAAATGTTTGGTCTAAGCATTATAAATTAATTTGTTATCAATTAAAATAAATGTTGATATATTAACGCATACACACTAACTTACCTGAACGATACGCTCCCGGTTCAGCTCTCTCTCTCTCTCTCGCTCACTTTGCTGCCTGGCTATCTCTTTCTGGAGCGCCAAAGCTGCCGCAGTCGCCGTCGCTGCGAAACTCGCTTATTCAAAACTCTATAAAAAGTCTCAAACAAATCACAAGATTTTCAGTTAAATTCCAGAATTCACAAACTGCGGTCGCGCATTCAAAAACAAACGACAAATCCCAAAAACAAAAAGTGCAAGTGACTGAAATATATATAATTTGCATAAATCATCAACGGATTATACTTAATATTATATACAATGCGTAACAACAATGGAAATCATTTAAACTTGGCCAGTGCCTTGCTTTTGCTGCTCGTCGCACCAGGTAAGATATTCAGAATGATATTCAAAAATAAAAAGCATTTGTCAGTTACCTTTAATCTATGTTTTAAAGTGTCGTGATAAAAGTGCTGTCATTCGATCAAATGTATTGCAAGAAGTTGTCCAAAAATAAATACTTAGCCTAATGCCAAAAATGTTCTGATAAAAATATTGTTATTAATATACAATTTGTGAACGTGTGACAACAGCCAAAAAAAGAACAGAAATACAATTTAAATGCAAATTCATATAAATATTTTTTGTTTGTGCTGATCACAAAAATTTTATTGCATTCACAACGTTTCTGGCATGTTAAACAAGAGCGAAACAGAAATCACTTCAAGCGAATTAAAGTCGACAACAAAGCAATAAGAAACATCTAAAAAAAAAAAAAATGAGAATTAATGAATGCAGTTTTCCCATAAAATGATAAATAGAATAAATATTCGACGAATGTAATTGTATTTATTCATTATTATTTTGTCATAATAACGTTTACTTTTCTATTTTTTGTATGATGCGGAAATGTTTCTATATGACAGGTAGAAAGATTCAATTGAATATGGGAATACTTAAGTGTTTATGGGTTTACATGCTTAATACTTCAACTAAATTAAGTTTCCATTCTAACTGCTTGGCAAAACTTCGGTAAAATTTAGATTTTATTGTCATAACTTTAAGTTTATTTGTTTTTGCTATTTAGCACGCTCTCAATTTCAACTTCATTAACGTTAAAAAACAACTTCGACTATAAAAGGCAGCTGTAGTTTCGGCACATTTGAAATTTGTTATTCCAGTTGTTGTTGTTGACTTTTTCTTTAGTCTAGATTTTGACATTGAAACTGCGTCAACTGCTAATTGAAAAGCAGCGATTTCCAAGCGAAAAGTGCTACAGTTATAGCATGGAGTATAGTATATATATAAATGTACATATTTAGAGACACATGACGACTGTCGTTTAGCACATTTTAACAGCAACAATAACAACAACTAAAAAAAACCACCTGTTCAATCGATTAGCACCAAATCAAAAAAAAAACCGAAACCAGAAATTCCCGCCTGAATGGAAATGAAAATGAAAATTCAGCTCACGTAATGCAAAAAAATAAAGTTTTGCAGATGTTGCTTCAAAATTTCAATTAGTTTTATTTACGAAAGTTAAAGTTTTTATGATTTACAATTATGTACATATTGTGTGCTTTTTGCGTTCTTACAATAACAGAATAATAAAACTTAGTTAGTGTATCTAATTATAGTACAGAGTTCGTCTTTAGAGCGTAGTTTAGCACAAGGCGTTTAGGTTCTTGCCGTAACGTAACTGGTTTTCAAATCCAGTCGTTCCAATGCATAATGCAAATGACTTGTCTGTCGCACACAAATGATCAAATTATTATTATAACGTCAAGTTCAAGTACAAATCTTTTGAAAAACGCTTTGCTTATCACCTGCCACATTCTGACTCCAGTTGCAAGACGTGCGCCCATCAATCAATGTGATTTATAAATTTAATTCTTAAACTCAACAATCAATAAACATTTGGCGTATGAGTAATATTATGTATACCAACGGGTATACCAAAAATATGTCTGCAACTGTTTGCAGTGGACTTAAAGAGTATTAAGTAGTCTGCTAGCTTAAATTGTTTCGTTGTGGGACATTTGGATGAGCAAAAGGCTAAGCTTTAAGTCGGCAGCCAATGAATCAGTCGCCAATCTGATAACTGATAACTGTGATAAGGCAATTGACGCAATTACGATCTTGTTTCAATAGTATTATTAAGCAAATATTTGCGGCTGTTTTGTTATTGTTTGCGATACATGCAAAACGTTGGCTACTTAATTTGCAAAATGGTTCGATCGTTCGTTCCGACTTTTGAATGGAATGTTAAACGATAAATGGCTTTTGTAGTTCAAACATTGACTTTGCAATTATGGACTAATAATAAATAATGAGGCAAATCAGATGCCATAAGTATATATAAACTTTGATTTATCGCCTACACATGGACTTTGACTTGAATCGATTTGTCATCGTTAATCGTTTATCGCTCGCTTGATACTCTGTTTGCCAAAGCTGTAAATTGTTATATATCTGACTCTAAAATGAGATCGATACGAAAAACTAGTTTCAACATAATTTTTTTATTCTTGCAGCTTGTTTGGCGGATCTGATGTGCTATGTGTGCGATGATTGTGGCAAGGTGACCAAGCAAACGCCACTCTTGGCTTGCAATGAGGACTTTTTCAATCAGGGCGGCAGCTCGGAAGCCTCTACAGTAACAACAACAGCAACCACAATCATAGTTACCACAGATGAAGCCACCAGCAGTACAGGCTTTGAAACAACGCCAGCCAGCACCACCAATGAGCCAACAACCACAGTGGAAACTACTACAGATCAGTCGGTCACAGAGAGCACGGAGAGCACGGAAGCACCCATGCCAACACCAGCCACATCTGGGCCACCAGAGACGACACCGGGTCTGCCCACACCGCCAGCTGAGGACTTGAACCGTCAACTGAACAGCACACGTCTGCTGCCCAGCTTTGACATCGATGTCGCTGCACCAGCCTCATCCACCGAGTTGAATGTACGTCAGCGTCGTGCTCTGATCGATACGAACGTAACCTATCATTGCTACTCGGTTCAAAAGACAAGTGAGTGGGGAATAGAACAATCTATTGAATCAAATCTTAATCTATATCTCACTTTTCTAGTTAACGAGACAGTTGTCACTGAACGCGGTTGCTCGCGTGTTCAGACCATGCAATCGGTTTGTCAGGAGCTGCAAGTGTTGAATAATGATATCCCATTGAGCAATTGTGATCCATGCTCAATGAATGCCTGCAATGGTGTCTCATCTGTGATGCAATCATCGCTGCTTGCAACAGTGCTCATTGCTGTTGTTGCTGCCGCATTGCAGCGTAACTAAGTTGAAGAAACACACTATGGAACCCTTTAATCCCAGTGTTATATAGTTCATATATTGCTCATTTGCTTAAGAAACAAACACACACAGTCATTGCACTCATTTGTTAAGTCATGCAACATTTTATGTAATTTGTAAGCGAAACACACACGAAAATCGAAATATGTATACATATATGCTATACACTTATATACTATAACTAAATATGATCTAAAGCTAACCAAAATCATGTGAAGCCTAAGACAAACTTAATTGATATATGTAATAAACTATTTATAGATCAAAAAACCATAAAAGAAAATATTTATGATTGTGACAAAAATTAGATAAATCTGACGACAAACATCCTTTTCACTTGATTATCTTAAACTTTTGTAAAACATACATTAATTGTATCTCTGGGTCAATGCCGATGAGGAAGTCAGCACATTGCGCATACGCCGCATTGTGTCAACAAAGAAAGGCATACTTTTAGGCCATGCTTAGTAAATATGCTCAACGCAAACACAAAACAAAAAGCAACGAGAACCCAAAAGGCAGACACCAACAAAATGATTAGATAAGCTTTCATTAATAATTCGCGCTTCTTTATGTGTACTTTATTATTTATGGACCGTGCGTACAAGAATTATGTGCACCGGCATTAATTGGTTGTATAATAAATTAGCCAAAGATACTATAGACAAATATGATTGTGCTCGGTTCCACAGAACCGTATATTTACAAAGTACATATACCATATAATATAATTATAAAGATTCGTTCAACATTCATATTATCGGAGCACAGATAAGCTACTGTCCACTGTGTAATGACGATACAACAAATATGTGTGTCACTCTCGAAACTCTCGAAAAAGTGACCTTCATGCCGGAACCGTTGTTGTGTGTTTACGTTTTTGAAGTGCCTTTGATACGATAATGAGACCTATCTTTAAAGGGGGTTTCGTTTCAACAGTTCTGGCTAAACGATAAGAATAGCTTATTGAAGTGAAAGTGTCAATTAATTTTTCAATAGATAACAAGATGATGAGCATTTGATAAGGAATTTGAATTAATTTGATTGAGTTGAATGAAATGTCCATAGCAACATTTTCCATAGGAATGCCTTTAAGCTTTGGTTATACTATTATCCATGAAGGAAAAAGAAGTTTGTGTACTTTGAGCAGACAAAACCCATTTGTCATCCAACTGTCTAAATATTGTGAATCATTGAAAATACATAAATTTCTACGAAAAACTAAAGACACAAATATGTTATCAACATATATATTATATTATTATTATCATTCGTTTATCAATTTGTGTCCAGCCAAGTTAATAACTAAAACGCAAGCACATTTTTGCCTTTATGCAAGCATTTTAAGACAGCAAAGGATCAATAGGCATTATTTACGGAACATAACATTGGGCTCAAAAATCGATTAAGTTGATAAGATGCGGTTACACAGACTTTTTCTGCAGGTAACTAAAGTTAGTCAACGACTACAATCAGATCAGATTGGATGGTATCAAACTCGCTTAAAGTTCAAAGAAATATATAATTTTTAATGGTACTACATCCGATCTTTATTATTAAGCTGCCAAATTCTTAGAATTCAAGAATCAATTTAGCTTATATTGCCTTCGCGCGAACAAAACATCCTGAGGAAGTATTAATAAAAATTTACGGCATGCGTACATTGAGGTACGTTTAAATCTTTATCAGCGCAGCCGCAGAGCGATCTTATCGGAAGTATCGAGATACACACAAACACATGTGTACATACATACATATGTATACCCGATACACCCATTGTAGTCAACGGGGCGCTTTGTTATCAACCGATTCGTCCAACCCATATGAGTACCACCTCTACCTCTAGCTATCATATCGTTCTGGCTCGCTTCGCCGAGTGATAAAAAAAAGCCATGTTAACAATATATTTAATTGGTAGTTTGCATTCGAGTCTCAAAGCGTGCTGTTGTCTTCCACACTTAGTTGGTTGTGTTCCGCAAAGAATCCTTCAAGCCATATATCCTTAAAATTCAAATAAGATGCGTTTCAGTCTTATATTATTGTTGTCCATGTGTGTGTTTGCCACCTTGTGGTCAGGTGAGAAATACGCGATTTAATATTTAATTAATGAATAAATTTGTTCAAAATTGTGAAATTAAAAAAAATCATTTAAGCTGTGATGTGCAAAGTAATTGTGGAAAAATATATTCGCCATCCTTTAAAAAAAAAAACCTTTTTAATATTAATCAATCACATAAGTAATGAAGCAAAAAAATCGATCGATTTCTTATGTTTTTTACTTTTATTTATGAACTAACTAGACTAGTTATTCTAGTACTGCCAGCATGGAAGAGCGCACATGCCTTATCAGTTGACATGTTGTACTGTTTCCAGCGAACCAAAAAAATCATGGCCATGCCCATTATTGTAATTAGTTCACATTACGTATGCCACAAAAATGTGAGGCCGAAAACAAAAAAAAAAATAAGCAACAAGTGCAAAAAAAATGCGCATAAATTATTATCACATTTGGCAAATAGCACAACTTATCTATAAAGTTGTATTAACTTTTTTCCATTATTTATATAAAATCATTTCGATTGTGGAAAAACCCGATTTTCAACGAACAAAAATCATGACTCTTATTGTTTGTATTATTTATAGCAAATGCACTCGAGTGTTATGAATGTATTGGTGAAGAATGCGATGATCTCGACTCTGCACATATAGTGTCTTGCGATTTGGATGATTTGCCCGAAACTTCAACGCCCGACGATACGACTGAGGAATCAGATTCAACGCCATCCTCATCCGTTAGCACAACGCCAAGTTCAACAACAACTGGTTCCGGTTCCACAACAACTGGTTCCGATTCCACCACAACAAATGGAGGTTCTACGGATTCTACAACAGGACTCGTAACCGAGTCCTCGACAGTAACAACAACTGGCGAAATTAGTACAGAAGCTTTGACAGAATCTTCATCAGAATCTTCGACGCCGACGGAAACAACTGATACCTCGGAATCAACTACATCAGGAAGCTCAGAGCCTACGGAGAGTACAGATAGCTCAACAGCTTCACCATCAGATACTACAGGTGGCTCAACTTCGAGTCCAACTGACGGCTCACCATCTACTTCAGATACCACAGATTTAAGCTCTCCATCCACCACAGATTCTTCCACCTCAGATAGCACAGATTCCTCATCTGTGCCCACATCTGATACCACAGATGCAAGTTCTGCAGGGACTTCAGATGGAACTGTTTCCACATCTGAGACCACCTCAGAAACGACGGATTCCGGATTTTCAACCACCTCAGATAGTACTATTTCGTCTTCGGAATCCACATCAGGAAGCTCAGATTCCTCATCAGAGCCCACATCAGGAAGCTCAGATTCCTCTTCAGAGCCCACATCAGGAAGCACAGATACTGCATCTTCAACCACCTCAGATAGTACAGTTTCGTCTTCGGACTCCACGTCAGGAAGTTCAGATTCTTCTTCAGGGCCCACTTCAGAAACCACAGATAGTACAGTTTCGTCTTCGGACTCCACATCCGGAAGCTCGGACTCCTCTTCTGAGCCCGCTTCAGAAAGCACAGGTTCCTCATCTTCAATCACCACAGATGGTACAGTTTCGTCTTCGGAATCCACGCCAGGGAGCACAGATTCCTCTTCTGACACCACAAATTCCAATCCAGCGGTAAACACAGTTGCAGCAGCAGTTGCCCCAACAAATAAACGCCAAAACTTAAGGGCTATTGAAGCCGATAAACTCCAGAATGAAGTTCAAAAACTAGCACTCGTAGCTGGTGCACGAACGGGTCGAGCACGTCGCTCTCTGGCCGCCCAGGCCGCAGATCAACTCATTCGCAACTATCGCTCCCTGAAGCCATGCGATCGTGCCGTTCCAATTCGCACAACGGCCTGCTATAGCATCGAACTGAGAGGACGTAAGTAGTATTAAAGTACTATTACTTAATAAGTTCTAATTTTTATTTCCTTCAAATACAGAAATTCAACGTGGCTGTGTGAGAATACCAGTGAATCAAACCGGTTGCCAGGCGGTTCGGGAAAAGGTTGGGCTAGCCGAGGATAGTGTTGGTGATCTCTGTGATGTTTGCGTAATGAATCTCTGCAATAGCAGTGCCACATTGCGCATCTCCCTGGCATCCCTGATGCTGCTGCTGGGTTTGGGTCTAAGGAACCTTTTCTAGTTGCTCTCTTCTGTGCTATATGTTAATTTTGTACTGTATTATCTGTAATTTTAATAAATATATTAAAAAAAACCATATGCAATCAACGAGTTTTGAGATCTAAGAGAACGAAAAAATCGATAACAAGTGTTTTGAGGGTATTAAAATTTATAAAAATCATAAATCTTTTATAAAATTCATTTTCCAAAAAAATCAAAGCGTGTTTAATTTTATTGGCATATTGATAACTGTTGATAACAAACAATGAAAGCCATTAAATGGAATTTGTTGGAATAAAAATGATGCTTTAAAGGCCTTAAGAGAGATCACATAAAGTTTACACAACTTTGGCCCAAACCAATTGACGTTGAGTATGACAATAAATATGAAAAGAACCATTGAGGTATTAAATCATAGCACGATATCTTTGTTTAAATATGACTTTAGTGCAAAACAATCACAGCTCTTAACAAATAAATAAATGTTCAGATATACAATACACAATATAGTATATGTATGTATATATGACCAATAATCACGAGATCACTGGGAAAGGGTGCGTTTCGCAGAACCTTATCTAATCATCGACATCATTTGCAAAACTTATAGTTATCATAAATCAGATATAGATGCCATACTATGATCCATATTTCCCTGCATGTCTGCCAATCTTTGCCTAGCCCTATGCCTTGTCGGCACTTTTCAACTATTTCCAATGCACATTTAACTACCCATTTCCTATTTGTTCAAGGTATTGCTGAAATTGCTAGCAACAAGGTTAAATCAAAGTTAGGTTATTTTTTAACTTTTGTGAGAAGTCCAAACTCTTTGAATGTTATATCATTTATCATTTATAATCAGGGACTGTAACGGTTATAGCTTTTATCATAAAAATCAATAATTAATAGTTAATTTTAACCTTTTATATAAAAAATCAATAAGTAAGTTATTTTGGATTTTTAAATAATTCCTCATAAGATAAATAACAGTTTTTAGCAAAAAAGTTAGGAAATAACTATTAAAAATGGATTTTATTTTTTCAATCTATAAATAACTATTTATTTTTGATTTTTATAATAAATATCTTATAACTTATATCGACCCCAAAAAACCAGTCGTATACAAAACTACAGGGTATTTAGTTACCCTATGCATAAACCCAAGAAAAGCTTAGGCAAAAAAGTTTTTTAGCTGAAACTTCATTTGCCTTAAAGCTAAGTATAGACAAACAAAAAGCTTTCTTGTAGTACGCCATATATATTTTATCGCCGGCAATTTAGCATTTGTTATCAGTAAAATGATTGGCCAAGCAAACACATAACATATATATGCAGATAACAGCAAATGTGGTGGGACAGCTCTCTCTCTTACAAAATATGTGTGTGTTGAAATCGATGGGCAACGGCTAACCCCAAGTTGAATGTAAAACAGTTAAGCAGCAACAGTCAAAGGAAACGGAACACATTAAGAACTCAACTACAACATATTCTAAAGTGCACAATGCAGAACCGTAAATTGTGTATAGCTTTGATAGCAGCGCTTATCACCATCAGTTTGAACAGCTGCGTAACGGCACTGTGTAAGTTGTGATCATAGTATATAATCCTGCCTTAGCCTAATATAATATCATTCTTTTGATGCAGCTTGCGCCCAAGGACCACCAGGAGCATCCAATTCTGTCACCTGTGACGCTGCGGTTACAAAATGTTTTGTTAAAACAGGTAATTAGCTTAAGTTGTGAGTCATCGCATACGAATACATACATACATACGCGCGCACTTATAGATAAGCTGTTAAAGTTCGTTTTTAGACCAAATACCTATCGGTTGCCAGTGAGTTGTTCGAGTTGGCGATAACAATAAAACCTTTGTTTTTTTCTGCGCAAAATACAATATTGAGGGATTAGAATCATTTACAACAGGGACTGTAAAGGTTATGACTTTTATCATAAAAAATCAATATTAAATAGTTAATTTTAGCCTTTTATATAGAAAATCAATAAGTAACAGTTATTTTGGATTTTTAAATAATTCCTCATAAGATAACAGTTATTTTTAATTTTTTAGTAAAAAAGTTATTTTATTTTTTTAATCTATAAATAACTATTTATTTCTGATTCTTATAATAAAAATCCAAAATAACAGTTATCTTATGATTTTTATAATATAAATCAGAAATAAAAATCATAAAATAACTGTTATGAAAAAGTCTTTTAAAAAGCAAAAATATAAAAATTAGTCAAAGATTTCTTGCATATCTCAATGATCTTAATAGATAGAAGCACCAATTTTAATATACATAATCTGAACAAGCATACGCCCCCTCCGCCCTTTATTTTTATACCCTGTACGATTTTCCATTCGCAGCTGGAAACGTTGTAACGCGTGGATGCCTCACCGAAACTGATACTGCCACCTGCGGCACCGATCCCAATTGCCTGACATGCGAAGGCACTGATAATTGTAATGCGAATGTGTTGTGCAAGACGTGCCTTGCCACCGATGCAACATGTGGTACAACTGATGGATCGGGCGCTGCCAATCAACTGTGCACCACGGCCACCCAACAGTGTCTCAATCAGGCCCAGGCAGACGGCACAGTCACACGAGGCTGTGGTGAACCGTGTACGGATGCAGCCACATGCACGGGCTGCACAACGGACTTGTGTAATGTGGGCATCTATCCGGCGAATCGGCGCCAGTGCTATCAGTGCGAAAGCAGTGCTGCCTGCAACACGGTGGTCAACGCAATGCTCAAGCCATGCGCCCTTAACCAGGCAGAGGGCCAGAAGTGCTATACGATTGGCACTAGTGCCCAGGCAATGCAACGTGGCTGCAGCACGGATACGACGAACAACAAGTGTGCTGGCGATACACCCGATCCCAGTTGTGCCTTTTGCGATAATGAGAACGGCTGCAACAATCGCGTCTACGAACAGGTTCTGGGCAAGTGCTACAAGTGTCAGGATGCGGCGGCATGCATTGGCGCTCAGGCTGGCGACAAGGCACAGGAATGTGCTCCGGCCCTCTATAACCAGACAGCAAATAGTTGCTTCACCCAGCGCAATGCCGATGGCAGTGTGCAACGTGGTTGCACAAACGAACGCACTGAACCATGCACTGCCGACACGGGCTGCACCGATTGCACTGGCGATGCTTGCAACGCTAATGCCAGTGAATTTACATGCTATCTATGTCGCAGCGATACCTATCCCGATTGTCGCAAAGGATTAAGCGGATTAAGTGTTTGCCAGAATACCGCAAATGCGACAACAGCAAACAAATGCTTTGAAGGAGAATGGGGTAAGTCATTTCATATTTATGTGAAATACGGATTATCAGTGCAGTAAAATTGTGATTCATTTCGTTGATGCACTTTGAATTGTCGTTGAACTGATAACACACTGATAACTCATTAAAAAATTACAAAAAAAGAATATGTACAACCTTTGAAGTTAAGCCCTTAAAAATATGTTTTAAAATAATGTTTTTTTATAGATGGTGTTGTATTGCGTGGCTGCCTCGCTGATGCTTTTCCACTGACCATTTATCAATGTTTGAACACCGCCGACAAACGCTGTACAGTTTGCCCTACAGCCAATTGCAATTTGAATCCCTTTAACGGTGCCTCATCATTGCAGCATATGGGTCTGGGCATGTTGGCATTGATCTTTGTTGTGAAACATTACTTGTAAACCTCTCTCTATCATTAAAAAAATTATATATATTCTATACAAATATGAGTCATGTTAGGCATGATAAGTGTTTGTGCGTGGTTTAGATAAATACAAAAAAAAAAATAAAACTTTTATCGCTTTTTTTTCTAACTTTAATATAGACTTGACAACGAGATTTTTAAAAAAAAAAAAAAAAAAAACATTTGAAGCAAATTTTTTATATAAATCGAACATTTTTTATTTTTTTTAAATCTGCCTTTTAACTGTATTTAAAATCGAAAACTGGCGCTAGTTTATACAAAGTTAAATATTTTATGTATAAAGATATTTAAAAAACAAATATAACAAATTCTTGATTCAAGTTTAGCAAGGCTAAAAATCAAATTTTTCAGCATCGATTTATTTGCTTTGTACATGTTATGATTTTTTAATAAGCTTTAAAAAACTTGGTCCAATTGTTAAGGACAGATACAGACCATAAACGTATATATTATAAACGATATTTGCGACTTAGACCCAAAATTAGATAGTGTATTAATAAAAGGTAATAAAGAAATTCTTGTATAGCAAATGGACTTAAAAGTAAACTAGTGAAGCAACAAGACAAACACTCCAGACGGTTAGGCTGCCGAGGAGCTGAGCTGCGCCACCAGCTGGTGCCGCATCCCTATTACAGAAAGCTCCAATGCAGATCACACACCATTTTGGTTCCTTGTTGCAATAATTTTCATTCTCCGCGGTAAATAAGGATGCGCAGCCGCGCGTAACTAACATAGAATCCTCTGAAATGGATATTAAATTCATAGAAATATTTTTATTTTAATCACATCATAAAGTTCCTCCTTCCCACTTACGCTTAAGCATCGTGTAACAGCCACTGCGTTTGCCATTCAGGGGACACTCTTGCCGTTCGTGGGGATATTGAAAGCAGCTACCATTCCGATCGCTGGTGCAACTGAAGCAATTGTTTGGCAATTTTGGCAAAGTTATATTCACTTGTTTCGTTTCGGTCTTCGCTGTAACAGTATCAACTGCTATTGTTGTTGTTGTGACCACTTGGGGTGTATCTGGTATAGTTGCCTCCTGTGGCGCTGCATCGTCCTGATAGTCGGGTGCGTGTGTTGACTCTGCAGGCAAGGCTGCTGTTGTCATTGGCAGCTCAACTTTTGGTTCAGCTGGTGATTCAGCTTGTGGTTCAGCTTGGGGTTCAGCTTGTGGTTCGGCTTCTGGTTCAGCTTGTGGTTCAACTTGTGGTTCAGCTGGTGGTTCAGCTTGTGGTTCAGCTTCTGGCTCAGCTTGTTGTTCAGCTTGTGGTTCAGCTTGTGGTTCTGTTTGAGGTTCAGATTCAGGTTCAGCTTGCGGTTCAGCTTGTGGTTCGACTTCTGGTTCAGCTTGTGGCTCAGCTTGTGCTTCAGGTGGTGATTCAGCTAGTGGTTCAGCTTGTGGTTCAGCTTGTGGTTCAGCTTGTGGTTCAGCTGGTGGTTCAGCTTGTGGTTCAGCTGGTGGTTCAACTTGTGGTTCAGCTTGTGCTTTGACATCTGCTTCGCTCTCTGGTTCGGACGCAGATGTAGGTTCTGGCTCAGTTTCCGGTTTGATTTCCGTTTCGGCTGAATGGATTGAATTCGTGACCATTTCCACTAGCATTGTGATGTTGGTCATCTCCTGATCCTGATCCTGCTCCTGTGCTGCTGCTGCTTGCAACAGAAGCACAGCGATGAGCGTTAACCAACTGAGATGCCTTACGTTCATCATTGAATTGAATGATTTATCAATCAGAATATATGATAAATGATAATCGGTATTATCAGTTGAAATATGTTTTTGATTATGATTTCACAAGGGCTCTACAAATAGGCAAACCCAAAAATAACAAACCACTTGGCATTTGTTCCTGTTCCGTTGGTGACTCGCGGGCTACTGAAGCAAGGCCATCAAATTGTTGGCCATATGTCGCTGATAGTCACGCAATTATCCTACTCTAAATTAAATCGATATACAAAACTAACCGCACATACATATATTACTTGCTCTAAGGCCGACCCATTTAGTTGACCCTAACCATCAAATAATATATGTATGTTTGTGTGTCTTAGCTCCTGGTCATCCTGGCCATGCGAGCGAGCGAGCGACTCATGAATAATTGATCATGTGAACATTTGGCATTGCCATCGTGCCAATATGTCCAACAAAAGTAACATATTCCCGACAACATGTTATGACGTGTATGTGGTCAATGGTGAATGATGTGTCTACCTTTTGAATGAAGCACTGAAAGAAAACACTTATGCCAGGCAACAATTTTTAATTTTAATTTTATTAAGACAATTTCTTAGTGCTACAGTATAACTACTATAAGTTAATGCACTAATCACTATGACAAAATGTCAGAACAGATAATAATAAAAAAAAAACAAAAAAAAATTTGAAAGAACAAAAAAAAATAAAAAAAACTTATGGATATTAACATTTATCAGAAGTATTTAAATAAACGTTAAATTAAACAATTAAACATTGAGTGACTTACATAAACTTAATATAATAAAACAAAACAAAAAATATAATTCCATTCTATTTTAATTACATTGATTCGTTGATTTATTCGAAATGGATTAGATTTTTGTAATGATCTATTAAATTACGTTAAAATTGGTAAAGAATAAATAGATGAAGAATTTACTGCTACTAATTTTTTTCAGTGTAAGTTATGCAGCCTGGGCTAATTGAGAGTTAAGTCTTAAGTGCTGGCGACTTTTTCCCTTACCTGTAATTAAAGTTGTTATATTAATAACTTATATCGTTTAACCTATTTCTTTGTTACAGATGTTTAGAAAAGTGTGTCAATACCCATTTGCTTTTTTTGTATTTATTTCATATTGTAATTGTTTTAAGATTGATTGCCTTATAAAGTTAAAAGCAGAAGATAAATAATTACCTAAGAGACCTTTTAGCAAATGATATACTATGTAGATGAGATGTTGATGATTAAAAATGTTTTTAAAGTGATTAAAAATATTAAATTAAAATAAGTTCTTTCATCAAACTCATAAACGTATGTATATTTGGTGGAAAGTGGAATTGTTTGTCATAATTAAGCTTATCCTTATCAAAACCGATTGATAATGGGCCTTTGTTCCCGTAGCCAGCAAATAGATAAGCCATAAAATGGACAAAAGACATGAGCAATTAATCCAAGTGCAGAAGCAGTTTAACTGCAACTTGCAAAATGAGTCAACACCAGATGCGGCTGCTCCTGCTTTCGATCCTGCTGTTGTCATGTAGGTACACTACGGCGGGGTTAATGGCTTTCCAATATGTTGATTATGACCATTACTATATTAATAGGCCTAACCATTCATGGGGCCATTGTCTGTTATCATTGCGATTCTATCGCGTTGCCCGAATGTGCTCAAACCCTTGGTGAAGTGGGCGTATTGCCCTTTAAAGAGTGTCCCACCGAACTGACGTGTGCCATGTCCATTGGTGAGTACGCCCAGACCTAAAAGAGAAAAAAATGGTTGTCAAAGTAAGAATCGTTTTGCAGTTGACACAATAACGTATCGTGGCTGTGGCGCTGAAACGCCAACCGCAGAGGCAACCTATTCCAAGCGATGCTCCTCCAATTTGTGCAATGCGGGCGTGTATCCGCCCGGACGGCTCAAGTGTCATCATTGCGCTGGGGAAGGCTGTGTGGCGGCACCGGCGGGAAAGCCGATGCCATGTCGTTACCATCACGAGGAGGATCAGTGCTATACGGAGATAAGCAGTGCGAGCTTAGCTTATCGTGGCTGCATCTCCGATAGTAATCATACGGCAGCAGGAACGGCACAGCTGTGCGATATAAATGGTTGCAATGGGGCACAGGGTGCCAGGACATTGAGCTGCGTGAGCTGTGATTCCAGTCGGGGACGTGGCTGTAAAATGGATCTCTTTCAGTTGGGCAGCAAATGCAATGTTAGTCTGTACGAGCAGTGCCAGCAACAGGTGCTACTTGGCCAAGAGCAACAGCAATTCTGTTATACTTATCTCCAGCTGAGTCGAGTGGTTCGTGGCTGCTCGACGGAGTTGCCAGCTGAACTGGAACCGCATCGTTCTGAACTGGTTCAGTGTGCCACAGAGGATAATTGTAATGCCGGCTGTTTGCCGCAACAGCGCTGTTTGAGCTGCAACTCTGCCGATCTGGAGACATGTCGCAGTAATGCTACTAGTTTGAGCAGCACCACCTGTGGCTCGCCGGAAGCATCTTCTTGCTATGCCTGCGAATATGCAGATTTCAATGTGCGACGCGGTTGCGGTCAACCGCCAACAGGGGATCAGGAACAGTTGCTCAACTGTTACGAGTGTGAAGGCAACGCAACGCATGGTTGCAATTCGCTTGATTTTACGCGATGCTATCGATGCAGTAGCGATAATGCCGCCGGCTGTGCCAATTGGGAGCGACCGGGTGGAATTTATATAGAGCAATGCGAGGTGCCGGCGTCACCTTGTCTGGTTTTAAACCATGTAAATGGCACCACTGAGCGTGGCTGTCAGCGAGAGGGATTCAACTGCAGCCTGGCTACGGTGGCCGGCTGTCGAAGTTGCGAAGGAAACTTTTGCAACAAGGGGGCGTTCCCGGAGCAGAGATTGTGGTGTCATCAGTGCTTGAATTGCGATCATGTTGAGCGTGGACAAGCTGCGTTGCCCTGCGGATTGGCTGCCAATGAGCCGGATGATCAGGTGGTTGCATGTCTGGAGTTTTATGATGAGCACAAGCGACAGGTAGTGCGCGGATGTCGATCCAATGGCCAACTATACTACGAATGCCTGCTAAGAAGTCGAGACAAAGCGGGCTGCCGTCTCTGTCACACTCACGGCTGCAATGACACACCTGGTGCATATATGCGGGGCATACTTCAATTAGAGCACAGTGCATTAGCTATGAGATCCGGCACATCAAAAACTATGGCAAGCATCTGGTTCTGGATCTGGTTAAGCTTAGTTTATCATTATATCAAGAGTACATAGAAAATTGTTTGCTTCGCACAGTGCACTTATAAAAACATAGATGGCGCTCAAGTGCCGTAGAAGTCTATTTGGGTTTAGGCATTCAAAGATAAATGCCGAGCATATTTATATTTATTTGGCTGATTTCTATTGCACAAAAATGCAACTATTTATATGAATGCCACTAATTAAACTACATGTATTGCTCCTAGTGCTGTTCGTCAACCTCGTTTTGCCGCGAAGGCTTATAGCCAGGGCTTAAGGCGCGTCCCCGATGATTGAATGTGTAAAACGATGGGAAATTGCCCAGTGTATCCCAAGTTCGCTGCTGCATATCTACCGTAGCGCGTATTTCCTTAAAGTTGCCTACAATTTGTATGATATTGTAAACGACGAGCACCAAACTAATCACCGTCTGCAGAATGATCTGAAAAGTTGTCAACGATTAGTTACGCCCTACAGTATTCGGCTTATATACTTACATCCAGCGGCAAACTGGTCCATTCCTGTTCCGTGAGACGCAAATAGGTGCGATCTATGGAAATACATAATTACAATTAAATTTTTACTTCCGAGCAGAGCAAAGGTTGCAAAATGGACACTTACGGTGTGCGGCAGAGAAGGCAGCATGTGCCAGACTTGCAAAGCCCGCTAGCAGCAGAAGTTTGTTAAAAAGTTTGCTGCCCATTTTATTTAATACACAAAAACTTGTTAAATATGATGTCTAAATTTCAATGAAAAATAAACTAGCTGAGGTGTGAGAATAATATTTGTCACTCACACGTTAACGTTAGCCGGCCCTGCCACCTAAACAGCTGTTAGCATTAAGCTAGAGAGCTGCCAGATCGCGTTTCAGTAAAACACTTGCTTATTCACAATAGACTCTTGTTTCGTACTTGTCTTGCGCCGTTCGCCGTTCATTCGTATCTTTGACTTCGGGTGCTGTAGACGTTTTGCGCGCTTTACTAAAACAAGCTCAAAATTTTCAAGTTAATATACAAACGACATAACTTAACACCGGTATTATTTTCGCGCGCGTCTCCTATTGCACAAACTATTCCAAATAACAATTGACGCCTAGCAATAGAACACAAGTTCGGTGTGTAGGCCCTTTCATTGTGTACGCTCGTATAAGTGTGTGTGTGTGTTTGTGTGTATATCCTTACGTCCTCGCTGCTGCCCCCGCACAATTGCTTTAGACAGGGTGTGGTGTTTGAAAAAATAAAAAATTCCAGCACAAGCGCAAAATAATATTGAAAAAAAAAACACCGAAAACCATGTCTGTCTCCTCGAATGCTTCGTCCGCTTCGCGCAACGGAAGTGTTGATGATAGCACAACAACAACAGCTACAACAACAACAACCACAACAACGGAGAGCTCGGAGCTGACGCATATTCTGAATCGACGCCAGGAGATTATGGACTCCCAGGAGGCTGGCATTGAGGTGCCGCGCACATTCAAGGTGGTCAATGTCTACACCGAATTCCATGAATTTTCGCGCAAGCAAATCAAGGAATATCAAAAGACCTTCAATACGTAAGTGCTTAAAAACCTAATACAATAGTCAATATTTGCTTTGTTTACTTGCAATCAACCTACTTTTATACTCTTTACCCAGTTCCCAGACTCTCGCAACTGCTTGGCAATGCGTTGCCGAAAAACATAAATGTTTTGCGCTTAATTGCCAACTAAATTGCATGTCTCCCCCACCAGACCCTCCACCCATCCTCCTCCCCTTTCAAGATGCAATGGCGCATGACTCACACATCGAGTGACTTTGTCACAGTCACTTAATTCCATACATAAACCGCACGCCGTTTAAGATTTCAATTTCAACTCACGACAACGATTTGCCATGAGTCAAAAAGTGAGCGGTACTTAAAGCGAGAGTGTTACATATGAAAATTATATATTCATATTTCTAATGCTCCTCTGGCTCATTGCGGTTTTCGATTTGCCAGTCGACGTCAGTCAGTCAATCATTCAATACCACAATCTGACCCAACACCTCTACAAGTGGCTAGAATTACCTAGTTCTAAACACTATATTCATTACAAATTGATGAGGAACTTGCTTTATTGTTATATAACCCACCTTACTAACCTTGAGTTATAGTTTGTTTAAGTGGCATTAAACATAAAAAGTAATAGCTCTTAACTAAGTTCATAGATTTAGGTACGAATGCACTCTCTCTCTCTCACTCAATTGGGTGGGTGTCTCGGCTTACCGCAAAAACAACACTGCATCCGCTAAACGATCGCATTTCGCACTCAATGAGTCGCAGAGCAACAAATGTTGCGCAATCTGAAGCAAAATCTTAAAACAGTTGCTTTAACAAATATGTAAAGTATTTTTTTGATATCTTAAGTGCTTATATACTTGAGACACATACGCCTGGCACGTCGCGATTTGATAACATTATCACTTATCTCTTAGCTCATCCAATTTTTTTGGGCATTGAAAAACATCATGAATGTTGTCTCTGCTACTAATTCAGCACGCTTTACATTTTTTGTTGAACTGAATCAGCAGCACATGTCAACTGTACACCTGCGCACCTGCAGGTTGTTTACATATGTATGTATGTATGTATGTATTCTTTTCATTAACACATTCCTAAAGTCGATCCTGTGACAACAGAATTCTTCTGTACTTCACTGCTAACAAATTGGGTCAATCCACAAGCAAATCCACTGTTTGGCACTATGTCAAAATGAAATATGTTTGTAAGACGAGAATAACAAGAAGAAGGAAAACAAAACAAACGAACGTGCCTGGAAAGTGTAATCGCCAAATGGGCAGCTCCACAATGTCTGGAAATAAATACAATGAAAGACAAATAAGTTAAAAGTAAAACTCTGTTCACAATACTTTTTCTGATTCAATTCTGATTCGATGGATTTTTCAAATGATTATTAATACACAGGTTTAACAGGTTATTATATAAACTGGCGAGTTCTGTTAAGTCTGGAAATTTGCCATTCAACATCTTCACTTGCTCTTTTCAGCATGCTTTGTTTGTTGTTATTGTTGTTGTTGGGCTTATCAACAGCAATGAATCCAAAAACAAAAACAGAAAAACCGGCTGCAGCATTTGGCATTTGAATTCACGTTTAATTCTCCGCAGCTCCACAGCCAACCTTCTCGCCTCTAAATTGTGATAATTTTGTAAAAAAAAATTTGCAAAACAATCTTGTGATGAGTCACAAGGCGTTGATTTTTATAAAGACATTTCTACTGATTCAGCGCATTAATCCAAAGATAAACAATTACGAATACGTAAATACAAATTATCTGAAAATACATGGATTAATAAATAAGATTTTTACTTTGGAAAAACGCGAAAAAATGTCCGCATGGAGTTTTTCATTTCCTTGAAATGATAAGTTCAGAGACGTGCTGATTATTTCGACACGACCCAATTGTGTTTCAAAGTAAAGGAAGCCACAAACAAGAAGAAGATGTAAACAAAGATGAATGAATTAAGCAAAGAAAAATGTAGGAAAACTCTACGCCCGCAATCGCTAATCGGGCACGCAATATGTAATGTATTTGAAATATGTATATGCGTCGTAATTGTTTGTTGATATTGTTGTGATTTTAGTTTCCGGCTTTATATATTTAGATGCGCCATTTTTATTCGCACGCTTTTCCGGGCAGGCGATAAATACCAGACGCGCCTGCAACTAAGTGATATTGATTATAATATTTGGTGACGCCCAAAGTACATAAATTCTGCCTGGGGTCGTCTGGCTGTCTGTCTGCAACTGATAAGGTTTGCCAAATTCTTAACCACCACCAAAGCTGACGCCACTCAGTCTCTTTACTTACCATTGTCCATTTTGCAATTTAGCTTATTACATTTTCAACTTGATTCGTTTTGCACAAAACAACAACATTTGCATTTGCATGTGAGAGCAAACCTAAGCAAATAGCGATGAACGCAAATATCGTGTTTTGTTCGTGCGTGAACCAACAAATTCTATGCTTAGAAGCCATTTCACTGTTTTAATTGGTTTTGCGAACTATCGCTTAAAAGTTCACATCTCTAGCTGTGTTGTCAATGCCATGTCGCAGAGAGCTTACGTATTGGGTTCATGGCAAAAGTACAGCATAAAAGAACACACACACAGACAGACATAAAAATCAGTTACACGCACACGCACTTTACAATTGACGGGGGGTTGTTGCTTGTTGTTGTTTAGTTAGTGTGTGGGCTTTTTACACACTCTTTGCATATACATATCATGCAGCGCAAGCTTTTAATTTAACCACACTCACCACCCATTATCACTGAAGCATGACCCTCCCTCTAAATATGCATAAAAAAAGGGTTGTTGTTGCACATTTTAGGATAACTGCAGCGGCCCTTTAAGCACTTCCTGCCTTCAGCAACATATGAATACATACAGACTTGTGTGTGAAAACAGGTTCATTGACATTTTGCATTTGAATTTGTCATTCATTTGATGTGTTTACATTGCGATTACACACACACATGCACAATGCATGCTGTTTGTCCTCTCTCTCTCACTCTCTAGTACTTAGCAGACAACTGCAATGCAGTCGCATGCAGATGCTGTAATCGGCAAGTTTTGGCCAATCGATAGCACTCCATTGTGAATGGACATTGTGTTTTGCTTCCGCTGCAGCTGTTGCTGACCTTTGCCAAATGTACGAATAATGGAGATGGAGATTTGCAAACTGGCGACCAGATGTCTGGCAGCCACAACAAAACAACAACAACAACCGGACAGCGTAAGAGTGCACGCGCGCGCGCGCGCATGCCTGCGTCATTGTGCGCGTATTGTGATTACAATTACAATTCGTTGATTGACAGTGAAATAAGTATGCTGTGGTTAAACCAGTATGGATGGTGTGGTCTGACTAGTGGCAATGTCATGCCACACTCAATTGAGGAAATATCAAATTAAATAACATAATAAAAATAATACATAGAATCATCATCGGCAACAGTTCCTTTGTGCTTTCAACTTGTCGTTGCAATTAGTCAGACCGCCGTCATGTGTGGTTAGTTTTTTCTTGGTATGATTGCCGCATGCTACAATTGCTTATCAAAAGCGTAGCCACTCTCCAACACTCAATGCATTGTTCTCCATTTATAGTTAGTTGGAAGCACTGACTCATAGAGCTCTAGTTGCTGTTGTTGTTGTTATTGTTTCCTGCTGCAACTAAAAATACGCACACGCGACCCACGCAACGCTTTTCTTTTTCGTCTTTTTGTCTGCTCCAATTTCGTAACATCAAAATATGACGGCACATTTGAGTTAATGCCCAGTTTTTATGTTTTTTACTTTTCAGCACTGTCTTCCGATTGGGAAGCTTAATTATCATAAGACTTAACGATGCAGTTAACATGTTTACATTTATTGATTCTTCGGGGCAAAAAGCTCTTAACAATAGTATTTTTAGTTACACAGGTGCATGTAAGGCACTGAGACAATCCGTCAGTCAGCCAGACAGTCTGTGAACGTAATAAACAACTAAACATTTCGTATGCAAGACGTCAAGTGTTTACATATTTTTTTCGTTTTTGCTGCAATAGAGAAAAAGACCTCCCGAGCTATTTACTATGAAGAAATCCACCTCTGCAATGCATTTTAAAACGTTATGCACACAATAACCGTTACAATGGGCCTAGTGGACAAAAACAAAAAGTTCAAGAACATGACGCGCGTTGTGAATGGCAAAGCGTTAGCATTAACCTGCTTAGGCCATCGAGCATAGAGCCAAATAAGAGACAACAAAAAAAAAATAGCTTTACTAAAGAGAGAGAAAAGGCAACGAACACTACACAAAGTACATATGTACATACATATGTTCAATAATTGCAAACTACTTTGTATGTTGGGTACCTAAAGGCACACAAACACACACACACAAACACAATACAAATATACAACACTTAAAAACATGCATTTTATGCATGCAACAACAATGGCCAGCTGACCCCGTTATTTGTTGAACTGTACAAACCTACAAATAACATACATACACAACGTGTGTATAAATAAAGAAAAGCAAAATCGCATGCAATGAAGCATTTATCTATGTTTGTATGTATGTAGCTTCATCTGCATCGCTTATGAAATCATTGGAATGAAAACATTTTGAAATCGAACTCTCCTGGAAGTTGGTGGGGGCGTTGCCACACCACCTGCAGGCAAGCAGCTCCTATAAGTAAGTCAGAGCGAGAGCGCATTTGGAAAATTGAATTAGTTCAATTGAACAGCTGGAAATTGCGCAAACGTAACAACAATTTTAATGAGCGTCGCATTAATTGAAAAAAGAAACCACAAAACAACAAGAGCCAAAAAAAGAAGTAAAAAAGCAAAAGTCTCGACAATTGTCAACATTGACGCAACAGCAGCCACACACAGTAGCAGCAATTGAAGTTAATTAAATGCCAGGCAAGCGCAACAAGCGCCAACAACAATAATAATAATAATTATCAAGCGCACTGTTAAATGCGTGGTGACACCTTCGTGTGCTTCTGTCACCATTAATTACTTTCACTCACTCAATGTATCTCGATACAATTAACAACGAAAGCGAGACATCATTTAGTTTTCTGTATCATTAGCTTCTTCTTCTAATAAGTAGCATGTAGAAATTGAAAGTGATGTGTTTAACGTAACGTAATCTCTTTGTCTCTGCCTCTTGTCATCGTAATCGATTGCGTTATTATTTATGTACAAATTTGTCGACAACAACTAGAGGCAACTTGCCTTGGCTAATAACAGGCTACAGTTGACGTAAATGGCTTGAGGCCTGAAGCTTGACTTGTCTTATTTTTAGACCAACTAGTTTAACTTGTTTCTAGACACACAATATACACATATCCTTCAGCATTTATAGCCTGTTGCAAGGTCGTTTATTTTCCACAACATTTGTTGCATCTCTGGTCGCATCTGCCACATGCGACTTAACAACAACAAAAACCACTTGCGTTTTCTTTATGCCACACGCTGTTTTTCTCTTTCTTTTCCTTTGGCTTTTGGGTCCATTATGCAATTGCGGCGTCAATTTATTTCTATTTACATTTTGATCATACTATTTCCTGCCCCAAAACTCGCTTCAGGAAGTCACAAAAAATGAAGATGAAGATGCGCACATTTGAACTTTTAATGTTAGGAAAAAAATATATAAAATCCATTGACTTCATTTTACTTTCAAGACCTTCAAATGGAAAATACACTCTCAGAAAGTAATTTTCATTATTTTCTAATTTTTTTTACTTTTATTTGATTTTTTTTTCTAATTGATTAAACTATGATTATGATATTTTTTATGTGTTGTCATTCTCACTTTTACTCTCTGACTTTCTCGCGCTTTACTCAAGATTTTTACTAAGTTTTCCCAGCGAACTAACCTAGCGCAATTGTTATACCCTTAACCCCGTTTGTGCAAAATTTATGCATGATGAAAATCGAGTAAAAATTTCGGGTCTAGATTAAAATGCAATATTGTTATAGAGCTCAAACCAAGTCTTTAAATATATTGCATTTAAAAATCGGATGATTTTTGACGAAGTTATGATAATCTGAAGTTGGTTCTTGGGATGGGTTCAGGGTATCTGCCAGTCTGTATACCTCGACTAGAGGCTTCTGTCTGTGTTAATGCCGTGTCATGGCGAGGTTCAAAGCGAAATTTAAACCTCAAATTGACTGCAAAATTGAGCATGAAATTGGGTTAGTAGCTAACGCAGCTTTGCTTATGGTACAATATTATTGATTGGCAAAAACGGGCAATGAACACAAATAAAAACGTCCTCGGAACACATTTTTAACCTTTTTCCATTGTTTTTGTATACTTGCAGCTATGATACGGCTCGGGATGGATTCTTGGATCTGAGCGAATTGAAGTATATGATGGAGAAACTGGGTGCACCGCAAACGCATTTGGGTTTGAAGAAGATGATTGCCGAAGTGGATGAGGATCATGATGGCAAGATATCGTTCCGTGAATTCCTGCTGATCTATCGCAAGGCCCAGGCCGGCGAACTGGACAGTGAATCCGGGCTGAATCAGTTGGCGCGTCTCACAGAGATCGATGTGGACCAGGTGGGCGTCAGTGGGGCAAAGAATTTCTTTGAGGCAAAGATTGAGCAGCAGCTGCGCACGAACAAGTTTCATGATGAGATCAGGCAGGAGCAGGAGGAGCGACGTCGCGAGGAGGAGGAGCGTGCCCAGCGACGTCAACAGTTTCAGCAGCGTGCAGCCATTTTTCAATAGACACCCAACTAACTATATAGATAATTTTGTAGTCTAGCGCGTAATCCTTGTGGCTAAACAGGAGCAGGACTTTGATACACACATACATTTACAATATGTCACATCACATAAATATATAATCAACATCCATAACAACCTATAATCTTCATACATATTATACATAATGAGCATACCAAAAGCCTACATATTAGTTATATAAATATTTAAGTTAAAAGTTATATTTTTTCTGTTTAGTTTAAGTTCTTTTCGTTTTTTTTTTTTTGGTATTGCGTTCTATTTGTTAAATCTTTTCTTTTTTTAATTTTTGTTATTGTTAGTGCCATTATTTTTTAATTTTTCCCGATTTGATTTCAAATGTTCAAACTGCATTTTGTTAATAAATATAAGTTTTGAAATTCCTTTAAACAAATTCTTACACAGCATTTTGTACATAATTATGTTGACGAAAAAAAAAAAACTTTATTGAATAAGTTGAAAATTTCAGTATTTTCATTAAACATTAAAAGCCGTTCAAAGCAATATTATTAATATAATTATATATATGTTTATGAATTAAAGTGGAACGGCAATTACTATACTTACATATGAATTACTGTATATAGTGCAAATAAAAGATATTAAACAAACTTAACTATGTATGGTGATGTTTTTTCTTTGTTTTTATTATTGTATTTCTCAATGGGATTTGTACTGATTATTGAAGATATGTGTGTAAATGTATAAAGATGGCTTTTCTATGTGGATAACAGATTTTGCTCATTGGAGACCACATCGACAACATTGATAGACATATTGTTACCCTCGGTTTCAGTGATTATCTCTTGCACCATAGTCTGTGTCATCGCTGTGCTCTCGAGCGTTGGTGCAAATGTTGTCTCGCGGCCAAAGAGACGCGAGAAATCGGGCACTTGTGACAACAATTCCATAGCTTCAGCCGAAACGGGCGGCAGCACCGTCAGTTCATGCTGCATGTCCGTTAATCTGTTTGTTTGTGAGGCTGGCGGTAGCATCAGATTCGGTGGACGATTCCTTAATGTGACAGAATCGGTGCAGTCGTTCACCTTATAGATGCCCACCAAATAGTTGGACAACTCAAACATGTTCACACGCAGCGAAACAATGATAAACTGGGCATTTTTAGTGCGCTCCTAAGAATGAGAAAAATTACATTAAAAAAATCATTTAGAAAGAACTAGTGATGGGCGTTGGGATCGGGAAAAAAATTATGGGGATCGGGCGGAATGGGAATGATTTTAAAAAAATCCGAAAAAATCGGAATAAGTGGTCGATCCCGAAATTCCAACGGGTCCCGGTAAATTAGTCGGGACCCAAAAATTTTTCTACTTCCAGTAGAGTTTTGGAGGAGAGAACTCGATTAATTAGAAAAATTGTTTAGAGAATTTTGTTTTTAAACAAAAATTTAAATTTAAAGTAAAATTATATTTAAAAAAATATATATACTCTTATTTAAACAAATAAAATTTCGGGAAAATGTCGGGACCCGTGGGATAGACACAAAAATTTTCGGAACATTCGGGATGGGAAAAACGAATTTTTTTCCCGATCCCATGTCTAGTAAGAACCTTCACAAGCTACTCACCTTAATGTAATGACCCACAATGGACACATTCTTAAAATCCAAAGCCGCATCGATCTCATCCATAAAATACAATGGCGATGGCTTATAATAATGCAAGGCAAAGACCAAGGCTAGCGAGGACAGAGTCTTCTCGCCACCGGATAAATTCGATATAAGTTTCCAGCTCTTTTTGGGCGGACGCACCGTGAACTGAACGCCCTCCGTGAACGGATCCATGGAATCAACCAGTTCCAGATCGGCATCGCCGCCCAGCGTAATCATGCGATACATTTCCTTCAATTTGCGTGTAATAATATTGAATCCGGCCATAAATTCGGTGTAGCGACGCTTGCGCACCTCCTCGTACTTGTCGCGCATCTCGTTACGCTTGGATGTGATGTCCTCCAGGACGCGCACACGATCCAAATAGACGAGACGCTTTTCGGTGAACTCCTGGATGAAACCCAAATTGGGTTTCTTCTTCAGTTGCTCCTCGAGCAACGTTTGCTTATACTGCATATCTTCCAGATTCTCTGCCACCAGCTCCTCGGGCGTATACGTTTTGAGCGGTGCCTGCGGCTGCGTCTCACCCGGTATCTCATTGAGCTTGAGCGGCTTCAGCTGTGCCTGCCAACGCGGTATATCCGATTTGACTTCATTCATTTTGGCTGCAGCCGCTTGCAGTTTCGTCTCAATCTCAACGCGTTCAATGTTACGTTGATTCTCCTTTTTGTTGAGTTCATCGATTTCCTTTTTCACATCCGATGACTGAGATTTGGCATTGTTGATGGCTTCCTCAGCCTCGGTGACCTGCTGCTCCAGCTCATTCTTGCGCTCCTGACACTGCTGACGTTCTTCGTTTAGAGCACGCAACTTATCCTCCGCGGTTTTAATATTCTCTTGCAGATTTATATTGTTGTTCTTCAGACGTTCAATGCTGCGTTCCGCTGTGGTCAGCGCTACGTTCAGGGAGCGTATATGACTTGATAGCTTCTCAATTTGGCTGGTCACCTTCTTGAGCTTGGCTTCAACGGGTTTCACTGTATTCCCGCGCAGTGCATCGTATTCGTCTTGCACTTGTTTGATGTTCTGCGACATTGCCTGCTCCTTTTCCACACGCTCCTCCAACTGTTTGGTCACTTGTTCAATTTGTTGCTCCAATTCCTTGACTGCATTCTCATCGGTGGTATGGCTCAACATACGTTGTCGCTGTGTCTCGCACTGCTTCAGGCTGCTGGCCATTTGTTGCGTATGCGATTTGATGCTCACAATCAGACGTTTCTTTTCCGCATCGCTGCGTTGATGATTCGAGCGCAACATTTGTATATCATGTTCGAGTCGGCCCTGTTGCTCCTGACAATAGTTGATGCGATGCTGCATCTCCTCGGCCTGCACCTGCATCTCCTCCAGTGCCTTCTGCGATACTTGTGATGTGTCTGCGGATTCATGCGCGGTTTTTGTGCGCACTTGTGTGCCCATTTTGCCACGTAATGGTCGATTGCCGCCACCGGACATGGTGCCCGCTTGCTCTATGATATCGCCACGTAGTGTCACGACACGAAAGCGTTCCTTGCCATATGCAATGCGTGAGCCTTGCTCCAGATCTGTGGCCACCAGTGTATTCATCAAGGCCATATAAAAGGCAGTCTTGACGCGTTCATCCTCTACTTGAACCAAGTCGTAGAGACGGGGGACATGCTCGGGCCTGGTAATGAATACAATTAGTTTAGGATTAGCTTAAAGTCTGTCTGCGTATCTTACGTATTGATGGGATGGGACTTGCTACGCCAGTGCTCCATGCGATTGAGTGGAATGAAATTTGCACGACCCACATTATGCTCCTTGAGCGCTTTAATCGCAGCCGTCGCTGTATCATATGTGTCTGTCACAATATTATCAAGCCTTCCGCACGCTGTGGATATGGCAATATCATATTTGGCATCAATGGCACCCAAATCCCCCAGACGTCCAAGTATGCCAGGGATTTTGCCCTCCGCCTTCATGCGCATAAGAAAGTCCGTAACGGCATTATTGGAGCGCTGTGCTTGCATATTCGAAGAGCGTTCACCAATCTGTCCAAAAAAAAAAAAGAAATGAGAATCATACATATAAAGGTTAAATATCTTAATACCTCTTCACGCAGCTTGGAGCACTGTATGGATAGATTGCGCTCCTCCTTGCCAAACTTCTCGATCTCAGCAGTTTTCGTTATGATCTCCTGCTCGATTTGTGGTAGATTGACATTTAGTTCCTCCAATTTGGTATTCATGCTCTCCAGGCTACGCTCCGACTCCTCATACGAATACTTTAACGATTCATATTTGCGCGCCTCGGTCACTTCCACCTGTTTGAGGATTTTCAGCTTGGACTCGTGCACTTGCAGCTCTTCGCGTGCCTTGTTGACGGCCTCCTTGAGGCCTATGAGTTCATCGCTGCATTTGAGACGCTTCTCTGTCAGCGGCTCCGATTGCTCCTTGAGCACGGTTAACTGTGTTTCCAGCTCCTCGTTTAGTGTCACCTTCTCCTTCTCCGTGCGCTCCAGCTTACGTTGACATTCTTCGATCTCTTTAGCATTCTTCTCGGGCAATTTGTGTAGTTCATCGAGCTCCTTTTCATTTTTATCGATTTGCGCTTTATCCTTTTTGCGCTGCTTATTTGTATTCTCCATGGCGCTCTGCACTTCCGTATAGCTACGATCTGCACCCACCAGCTCCTTCTTGATGGCATCGCGCTGCTTAACAAGCGATTCGTAGGCTCTAGAAATATTTTATTTAATAAACAATAAATTTGAAATGGTATTCGGATTACTCACTCGATTTCCTTGCGTATGATGAGCTCCTTGTCGGCACGCTCCTTCTTCAAGGCATCCGTGCCCTCGTCATGGTTTTTCAGATCCAAGCTGCACTGCTCATGCTCCTTGGTGTACTGCTCCAGTTTCTGTCTCTTAATGCTAATGTACTTTTGGGTTACCCAACTTTTGGTGCGCATCAGATCATTCTCTTTGCGCAAATACTCAACGGCTTCATTGTACGGCTGCTCCAGATCCTTCATCTCGCGCTCCGCTAGCTTGCAGCGATTATGCTTCTCCGTACGATCATCGGTCAACTGATCTACACGCTGATTAATTTGTTGGAGCGGGCGTATATAGCGCTGGGTACCAATGATATCCTCTAGGTATTCCAGCATGCCCGTCTCATTCTCATTTAGGCCCTTGGGCTTCATCATCGATATGGATTCAACTTCGCCTTGCAAGATCAAGAAACGATTGTGCTCCAAGTCCACATGATGCTTCTTTAACAGCTTGCAAACATCTTTGAGCTGTGCACGCTGTTTGTCTATTTGATAATAGGATGTGTTGTCCGACATGGCTGTGCGACTGACCACGAATTGGGAGTTGGCCAGCGCCTTGCACTGCCCATCATTGTCATCCACCACCAGCTCAAAGTGTACCGCCACCGAGCAGCTGGTGAGATTTGGATAAAGCTTTGAGTTGTGTATGAGCGTAGAGAGCTTCTTGCAGCGAATGCGATTGGCACGGCAACCAAAGACGAACATCATGGAGTCGATGACATTGCTCTTGCCACTGCCATTCGGTCCGATGATTGCTGTGAAGGAATGATGAAACGGACCCAGAGACACATCTCCTGCATAGCTTTTAAAGTTATGGTTCACGATGCTCTTGATAATGAGGCGCGGGCCAACGCTTTCCATGGAACAGTGTGCGGGCACCGGTGGCGGTATATAGATGTCGCCAATGCGTGTCCCTCCCTCCTCATCATCAAATATTAGCGCTTCGTCCAGTGCGTCCATGGCAGCGGCGTCCTCTCGTTGTTGTTGCTGCTGTTTGCTGGGTGTTTGTCGAATGGGGCCGCTGCTGGCGCGGCTAGCTCCGCGTGCCACGGGCGGACCCATGCTATTCCGCATTGTTTTTAACAAATTTGTGTGCGCAATGCAGCCTAAAGATTTATTTAAAATCCTTAACACAGTTCGCGTCTGCTGGCGCTAAAATAAAATATGACGCTAAGGCACGGTTGTATGCGCTACCCTGCCACTCTAGCGGCAATTTTCGGCACTAATCGCTTTGGTGTTTTTAGCGAGTTGGCAGCTCTGTTGTGGTGGTTGCCGTTAATCTCGCCTTGATTTGAATACAAAATTCAAAAATAAAAGTGGTAAATTATATAAGGTAATTAGCGTTTGCGAAAAACAACCTAAATATTGAGTTTATAAAAATTTCAACAAAAATAATCAAAGAGATCGAATGATCGACAAGCTATCATATTCTAAGAATGTAAACAATAATTTGTTTACAAAAGTTGTTTATTATTGTTACGTAACGTAAACAGACTGCTTATGTGTTTACAGTTTCAATTTCGATAACGCCACGGCGCAGCGAATGTCGGCAGCGTAGCATGTCGCCCTTGAGTGCATAGCGATGCTGGCAAACAGGACACTCGTGCGGCTTGTACTGCAAGTGATAGCCCTTGACGTGCTGTGAGAGTCCGTTGCGACGCTTGAACACACGATCACATCTGCTGCACTTGTAACGTCGCTCCGACGAATGTGTAATACGATGTTGATTAAGTCCCGTCAACGAACTGAATACCTTCTGGCAAACGCCGCAGCTATGCGTTGTCCTTTTCGTAAGTGATTTGCGCAGTTTGCGTATCCTTTGCGTATCCTGTCTCATTTTACACTTGATTTCGTGCCGTCGATACACGCGCCAGTGGGTAAAACTGATGCTTTGACAATGGCGACACTTGAAACTCTGCAATCGAGCATTGCGCAGCGGCAACGATTGACAGATGTAGCGTACATGTTGCCGGAGCGTCAGACGCGAATGGAACTGTCGCTGGCAGCCAACGCAACGCACGTGGAATGTGCGTGGCGGTGGTTTGACAAAATGTTGCTTCTTTTGGCGATGTGCTAGGAGCTGTTGGATGCAGTTAAATCTGCATTTGCAACGCGAGCAACGCAGGCGAGGATTAGGTTTGGGTTTCCGCTGATGACGCAGCTTGCGACACTTGTTTTGGAGGCGGCGAAAGCGTGCCGCCAGCTTGGCATAGGCGGGAGTCTGTGTGTCTGTGGGAGCGTTGTTGACTGCAATCAAATCGTTGCAATGCAAAAAGCTGCGCTGCATGTCCAATATATCAATCTTCTTCTTGGCGGGCAGCTGCGCCGGCAACCAATCCGGCTGCCAGTAATCCAGCTTGAGTGAGCTTTCAGTGGACGGCGGTGGGACGCTAACCATGGGTGCAGGAGGCTCGGGAGGAGCAGGCGCCTGTGTGTGAGCCTGAACATAATGCTGCTGCAGACTTTCGGCGGTGAAGAACTTATTGCTGCACAAATTGCAATTGTGCAGACGAAAGGCCGAGGATTGAACCACACTATCGTTAAGCACCACAATGTTGGGCTTAGTAGTTGCTGGTGGCAAGAGTTCACAAATCATGGGATTGGGTATCTGGCTGACATTGGTGACAATTGGTTTGCAGCTGCGCGGCTCGCTGGGTGGGATTAGAGGAGGAGCTGCATCATTTGGATCACAGCCTTCGACTTTCTCTGTTTTGTATTGTTGTAGCGCCGGCGATTGCCAATCCTCCTTGGCATAGTTGTGCTCCTCCGTCAGCAGTTCCGATTGCAAAAGCTCCTGCGCCGTGGGCATAACAGGCACAGGAACGGGCACAGAAACGGGTTGCGCATCTGCATCGTCTGTGATATTTATGAATGGATCATCCAGATTGATGATCTCCATGATATCACAATTGTTGATAATATCCTGGGCATTGAGCATGGGAAAATCGCAAAATTGAAACTTTTGTTCAGTTTCATCGTGCGTTTCAGGCTCAGCCTCATCTAGTCCCATGTCCAGTTCATCGGGAAACAGATTGTCCAAGCTCTCGCCAGCCTCCTGTTTCACCCGCACAACGGGCTCCTGTTTAATCTTGGGCTGCCGTCGATATTTGCGTTGCAATTCACTTTGCGCCTGCATCACAACATCACAGAATTGCGAGAAGCGTTCCAGCTGCCGACAGCACTCGCCACAAATATCCTTGGGCAGGGGCAGTGTGTCGTCATTGAGTATTTGCAAAGTGGGAAAACATTTTTGTATCATGCCAAAGAGCTCGAAACTCTTATCAAACGACACACAATTTGGCGCCGAGTTGCCACAGAAGCGACATGTGCTCTTGCTGCAGTTGCTGGTGGTGGCTGGTGTTTCAGTTGCAGAGGGCAGTGTCACTAGCGATTCCTCAGACAGCCGCACAGTGGGCACTGCATTCTTTTTTAAGGTTTTTCGATTGTTGCTGCAATTGAAGTCGGCGTCAATAAAATGACGACTGCAGACGGCGCTCCATTTCGAGGGCATCCATTGTCCACTGCGCTGTGTAAAGTCCTTCCATTTCTGCAGCAAATCCTTTCTCTTGAATGGAAATCTAAAAAAGTTTCATAAATTAATAGCTTGTAAATAAAATTTGTTCTATTCGTACCTGTGAAAAGATATGCTGCCGGAATGTACATATTTATCGCTGCAATTGACTACCGCACAGTGGGCGGGCATTTGGCAAGCAAACCTTTCCAAATTTGTTTGAAAAATTATTAAAATCGTGTTTTGAGATTCAATTTGCAAGTTTTGTTTATTTTCGCAGCTTAACAGTTTACAGGAACAGCTGTTTATAGGCAATGTAAAAAAAACATATGCAGCACTGTTATTTCCAGTGGTCTGCTAAAAATTTCATTTAAAACAACCGTTACTTACTTTTCACAACACAGTGGTCTATAAATATTCTTATTTTTGGCAATGTGTGTTCATGCACTTTGTGAAATTGTTAAATACAATATATATATAAATTTAATTCACTTTTAATTTAATACCTTTTTAAAATTTAAGGTATTCACTGCGTGCCTTAAAACGTCCATGTGAGTTCATGGAAAATACTGGAAAGTGGACAGAAAAAACCAGTATTGGATTTCAGCGCAAAAATGAGCCAACAGATGCTGTTAATGTATTTACGTTCACTTCTAGTTCACAAATTAGTTCACCTCTTATCAGTGTAAGCAGCTGATCAGCTGCAAACCACCCCACCGCCCACCAACAAACGACGATCTGTTTGACAGAATTCTTCAATTTGTGCTCAATTAGTCAGCTCTTACTGCGGCAGTGTGCACTGTTAAGTATTCTGCCTGGAAGAACGTCGGCATTTGGACAAGGTCAAACAAGGTCTTTTTTTTGTCACAATCAAGTGAAAGTAAAAGCAAATATATAATGGCTCAGCTGTTAAGGAATAAAAGCGCATCACTGGCATTGCGACTAGCTCCCGTTGCTGGAACGTCCACAAATCAATGTCTGGACAGGCAGCGGCGCTGGCAGCACAACAGACCACGGTGCGATAACACAAACTAATTGAGATTTATTTACAATTTACTCAATTTCTAGTGATTATGATCTCGTTGTGGTGGGTGGCGGCATTGTGGGCGCGGCATCGGCACGTGAAATACTGCTACGTCATCCGTCGCTGAAAATTGCAGTGCTGGAAAAGGAGCCAAAGCTGGCGATGCATCAAAGTGGCCACAATTCGGGTGTCATCCATGCTGGCATTTACTATAAGCCAGGAACACTTAAGGCCCGCCTCTGCGTTGAGGGACTGCATCTGGCGTACGCGTATCTAGACGAACGCCAGATACCCTACAAAAAGGTGGGCAAACTAATAGTGGCCACCGATGAGAAGGAGGTGAAACTACTGGCAGATCTCCATGAGCGTGGCATCAAGAACAATGTGCCCGATTTGCGTATGATTGAGGGCGATCAAATCCAGGATATCGAACCCTACTGCCATGGCCTGAAAGCTCTGCACAGTCCGCACACGGGCATCGTCGATTGGGGCCTGGTGACCCAACACTATGGCGAGGATTTCAAGCGTGCTGGTGGCGATATTTATCTCGGCTTCAAGGTGAAGAAATTCAGTGAATCCAAGGAAGGCAGCGCCGATTATCCAGTGACCATTCATGGTGGCAAACCGGGTCAAACGGTACGCACACGTAATGTTCTCACCTGCGGCGGTCTGCAGTCGGATCAGTTGGCGGAGCTGACGGGTTGTCCACGTGATCCAAGGATTGTGCCCTTCCGTGGCGAGTATCTGCTGTTGGCCAAGGAGAAACAGCATATGGTGCGAGGCAACATTTATCCCGTGCCTGATCCACGTTTCCCCTTCCTCGGCGTGCATTTTACACCACGCATGGACGGCACCATCTGGCTGGGTCCCAATGCGGTGCTGGCGCTCAAACGCGAGGGCTACACCTGGGGCGATATTAATCTCTTGGAGCTTTTCGATGCCCTGCGCTATCCGGGCTTCCTGAAAATGGCCAGCAAATATATTGGTTTTGGATTCAGTGAGATGGCCAAATCCGCCTTTATTAATCTGCAGGTGAAGGCACTGCAGAAATATATACCCGACATCAACGAGTACGATATACAACGTGGTCCAGCGGGTGTACGTGCCCAGGCACTCGATCTCAGTGGCAATCTTGTGGATGATTTCGTCTTTGATCGTGGCACTGGCTCGGGTGCCCTGGCCAAACGTGTCCTCCATTGCCGTAATGCACCCTCACCAGGTGCCACCAGCAGCTTGGCCATTGCCAAGATGATTGCCGATAAAATCGAAGTGGAGTTTTCGATTGGCAAGCGATAAGCTGCTCCACCTTATACAGTGGGGAGCAAAAGTGAGTACACGTTAAAGAAATTGACTTTCATCGACAATAAAAAATTAATCACACAAACAAATTTATATGTAGGATAGGTAATTTAAATTTTGTTTTAATATTCAATCCTCTTCTTAACCCATTAAGTACCCATTGAAAGTTTTCTTAACCTTGTTTTTCCCGGGCTTAAACAAAAAATGTTTTGATGCAAAAATTTACTTCAATCAATTCTAATAGTGACTGTAAAATTTGTTCAAAAATCTCTTCGTATGTATTTCTTCTATGATTTTTTGAAAATTGCTTAAAATGACTAAAAATTAAAATTTTTGATATAAATTACCCTCTTCTTAACAACAACTGTCATTTTTAGTCATTTTAAGCAATTTTCAAAATTTTCTTTTCGTCAAAATTTTAATTTTTAGTCATTTTAAGCAATTTTTGAAAAAATCATAAAAAATACATACAAAAAAATTGTTGATAAAATTTTTTTTCAAGACCATAACAAGAATTAAAAACTTTTAATGGGTTATGAAGAGTATTGTATCATTAAAACGGAATTTAAATAATCTATCCTAGCTATAAATTTGTTTGTCGACGAAAGTCAATTTCTTTAACGTGTACTCACTTTTGCTCCCCACTGTATGTATGAAACTAATCCGTTCATTTGTTATGCATTTTTCTCGCACTTTTTTTTTATATATATTGATCACATTTTAAACAAACAATTCCGCTCCAGAAAAATGTAAACTTTTTATGCCTTATTGAGTAATATATTAGCTTTTATTGTTGCTTAGTATTGTAGCAGTTATTAATGTTATTCCCTTATCATTTATTTAACCTGTGTAATATTACGTTTCATCACATTTTAAGAAATCCCTTAAATACATCTCAATATGTAAAATTTAATTTTTTTTTAGTTAAGCTCCAAAATGTGTTTCTTTTGTGGCTTTGTGTCATCCTTGATGCCCAGCACTTTGATCTCCTTCTGGAGCTGACCAACCGATTCCTTACTCAGAAGCTCTCGGCACTTTTCATTTATGATTTTTAATCCATTGGCCGCATGCTGTCGCATTTGTGGATCTACTGATTCGGCTGCTTCAATAGCTCGCAGTAGCCTATAGATGGGCAACAGCATGTCCTGGTAGTCCAATAGACTCTCCATACCAGCCAGCAGCTCGGCCAGCACCAAGAGAGCACCACGCTTTGCTGGGATATAGCTGCCGTTGCTAAGTTCCCCATCAATGAGCTGCATTAGCTCTTGGAAAAAGCTATGCACCTGGTAGGCAAGCAGACGACAGATCTGCGCTAGATTCGCATAAGCCGAGCTTCTAAACTCATTCAGAGGTGAACGGGCGCCGTGCAGGAAACAATTGAACAGCACAGCCTTATAGCGATAGCAGAGTGGACCTGCAAATGGGATACAGATAGATTTATAATATTAACATAAAGAAATTTAAAAATTTCTCACCAATTTCATTGGCTGCCTTCAAGATGGCTTCGCCCACAACTAGACGGTAGTCGAGATCAGCGGTTTCACATAAATATTCATCGCTGAGCATGTCCAGGACCTCCGACTCCATTATGTGCACCAGGGCAACGAATAAGCGCACACAGTTAAGGAACGTATAGGATTCCTTGTTCTTCAACGTGCTCAAGGCCAAGGCTATAATGCGTGGAGCTTGCGATATGAATGCGGGATCCTTTTTATGCAACGCATCTATCATTTGTTGTATGCCCTGGACCTGTAGATGCGGTTGCTGATCTTCAATGAGCTCACGTGCTTGCTGAAATGCTGCAAGATTGTTTGGCGTCTGCCCACCAAGCAATGCCACTAATGGCAATAGAATATTCTTGACCGTTGGATTATCTTTTTGCTTGGTTAACAATTGTTGTATTAGTTGTTTCAGACGTTGTGTGTTTTCCTCCATCTGAAGTTGTTTACTCTTCCCGAGCAGCTCCTGCAACAGATGCAGCAGCATAAGTAGCAGCTTATGTTCCAACTCCAGCTCTAGAAACTTTACGATAAGCTGCATAAATTGTTTGCTGTGCGTTGTCGTCACCAGTTGTGTCATCAGGGGCTGATGTCCAATCAGTTGTTGGAGCGCCATGAGTAACTGCAGCTTCAGCTGATACTTGGTGTGCAAAAAGTCGGCCAGTTCAGCTTCGGTGGACAGCAAATCTGTACTAGCTGTACCTTTATCTGTTGCCAGTTGCTGGAGCATTAGGTCAAGCAGTGCCAGAAATATTTTGCATGTGAGTGCTTGATCGCTGCCGGCGATAAGTATTGAGGTCAATGAACAGCATTCTTCATCCGGCTTTCGCTCTTCTCCAGATACCTGAACCTTAAGCTGATCGGTCTGTACAATTGTAAGACGTGGATGCAAAAATTTAAATGCTGTCTTTTCCGATTTGTATAAACGCAGCAACAGTGCGGGCAATTCCTTCGACGTCTCCCTGTTATCCAAACAGCGTGTGATTAGAGATGCCAAATGCTGACGCTCTGGAAGCTCCTCCGGCAGTTGTTGATGCAATTGCATGAGGAGTGGCAGGTGTGGCACGAGCAGAGCGCTGGGCAAACAGGCAACGCTGGAGATACAGAAGAGACGCTGCCAGAGAGTAATGCACTTAAATAGCTCTGCCTGATCCCACACAATTAAGCCGTTAAGCAGATCTTGCGGTGATGACAGGGGTTGCCAATGGGATATTAGTATTTGCTCAATCCTTTTACGATTCTCCACATCCAGTTCACAAAGACGCCGCAAACTCAAAGTGCCAGCAAGTAGGATATTTGGTGAAGTCACTCGACGACAGAAATCAAAGATTTGATTAACCAAATGCTGCTGAAAACTCAGCTCTAATCTTTGAGTTGCGATTTTTGTAACAATTTTAGCCACAGTTTCTGCGTTCCGTGTGGCATCTACATTGGGCGAGGATGTTGTTAGGGCAGCTACGAGGCTGGCAAAACTATGATCCAAGTTGAATGTCGCCAGGAGCACCTGGTGCAGATGTATGGCCAAAGGAGCGCATAGCTTATCTGTCGCTTTCAACATCAACAAATGCCGATAGAAGTCGGCTTTCGATTCATTTTCCCAGAGATAAGTGAGGGATTTACTCGTTTGAAGAACTTGATCGGGTTGTAAATTAAGCACACGTGCACTAATAATAGCTGCGAGTAGATCACGTTTCACTATTACCATGAAATCAGCAATGTGAAACTGACGTATGGGCAACAACAAGTGTGTAAAAAACTGTATGCTAAGAAAAAGCAGCGGTAAATCACAGCGCAACTGCTCCAAAGCTGGTGTCTCCTTGTACAAGGGTGATTTGTAGAAATCTGTGTGCAATTGCATCCTAAGAGCATAGAAGGCTAACTCTTGTGTAGTCTGAATGCATAGCTTCAGATGTGCCACAGATATTAAGTCTTCCTTGGCATCACTGTGAAATTTGATGTTGTTCATCAGCGTGTGCAGCACGTGCAGCAGGCGTATAATATAGCCATTTATGCATTCATCAATCATTATTTTATAATTGTCTGAGGATAGTTGGAGTCCTACCAACAATTCTTGCAGCTGCTGTTCCACATCCTTTTGCACATATTTCTTCAAAATTTGTAAATTAGCTAAAAGGCTGGCTGGCATTTCTAAAGTCGCCAACTTTTGATGGCTTGCTGCAATATATTAAAAACTTACTGAAATCAGAATCAGAACTACAAGAAGTCATGTAATACTCACAGGGCGCATTTTCAAACGTTAAATTTTCAAGCAATACAAAATATTTTGCAATATTTTCCATTTTGCGGAATTTCCGCAATTTCCAATTGAATTGAGTTTGCGGCAGAAACTAAAGCATTTAGATCAGCTGTTACCCAAACTGCGTGGCAACGCTGCTGTTCCGAAAACTTGGTGGCAGTGCAGGCACCGGCAGTGACATGCTGGAATGACACCTATTGTTATTTTCTCGCAATTAACTATTTGAAAACTAACAACCACTAAAAATTCCGCTAGTTATACGTTCAAATTTTAAAATGTAATTTTATCTCTATCTATTAACGCAATTACACGCATTTATTACTGAACCCATACATACACGCTCAATTTTTCGAAGTCAACATGTTGTTGGAGTTTCATCAGTATCGTGCCCGATTGCAAAATCGATGCACAGCTCTAGTTTGCATCGGGTGGCAGCCTTGCACAGCAAGTTAGTGAAATCCATTTTAATTGCAGCTAAAATTCGGTCGTTTTCGCTGCTGCAAATATTGTAAATAGTTTTTTCGTGCTTATGTGTATATAGACAAACGTAATGTGCAACATCAATAAATAGTAATAATACCAAAAAACCGAGTATTTCATGAGCAATATCTTGCCGTAAATTCAGTACGTGTAAAGCAGGAAAATCGAACAACTTTCTTTTTTCATAGTGTGTGTTAGTGTGTTTGTTATTCGTGTGTGTGTGTATTCGAATATCGCTGCCATGCAAATGTTAAAAAGTGCAACGTAAAAGTCCAAATAGTGCGCAACAACAAAATTAATAAAACTGGAAAATTCACATTAATTGATCGGCTTAAGGCTGGCTTTAATCGCTCAGTGTTTTTCAACGCCTACGCAAAAAACACACACACACAGCTGTCACCGTCGACGTCGCCGCCGCCGTCGCTGCTGCTGGTGCTGCTCTCAGCAGTAAACAAAAACAACAAAAATCGAAAAATGAAGAAAATCCTGTCGAAATTCGACAGAAATGAGAAATTGGAAAACTCGCACAACACCTCCTCATCTAAGGAGACAAACAGTTTCGTTGGCAAGGTTTTTACAGTTGGACGCGTCACGGTCACCGTTGAGGATGTCTTGGCCGAAGGTGAGTGTGTGGGAGTGGGACAGAGAGCGCTTATCAGATCTGCCAGGGGGCTTAATGTGTGCGTGCGTAAAACATTACACTTGATTGTTGCCACCTGATTTAAAGTGTGTAGCCAGTGCGTCAGATAAGATTAAAATACAAAAAACAAAAAGAATTCAACCAAAAACTCAACGTCAGAGATAATTTATATATGGGGCGTAAACAGCTGCTCTTCCTCTTTTCGCTAAATTGTCGCCACCACTTGTCGCTAACTGTTACGGACAAACAAAGAAACTGTTATGCTTTTTTCAGTCTTTTGCTCTGCGAATCGATAGAAATTCAATCAATTATTCGAATTAATTAAGCCAATAAACTACAAAATATTTTTCTGTGTCCACTTAATCAGGAACAGAACAGGCATTGCTGGCATTTTCAAATGGCAAAGTTCAGACTTCAAACAAGCGAAACAGTGCTGTCAATTCATTCTTACTAAAGCTAGCAGATTGAAAAAAGCTATACTGGCAACACTGCTGTGCAAAAAGATATATTATCATGTCCTTGAATTGAAGTGAATAATATCCTTCACTGCAATGACGCCCCTCAATGCTTGAGTGTTCGGCAAATAGTTGCCACTTTTTTTAACAGCTGGCATACACATTATTTTCCATTTATTTAGTCCCTATGCTGAGCGGCGTGTGTGCGTGGAGTCTCCTTTGCACCTTTTTTAGTTGGCTACAGTTATTGATATTTTCTTTTTCCTTTTGTTTTGTCTATTTTTGCAACTTGGCAAGCAACAATGTTGTTTCTACTGGCCGCAGCTGGCAGCTATTGTTGTTGTTGTTACATTTGACTATTAATTGCCAGAGTTGCCAGCTCGATGTTTATTTTGCAAACAAAAACACACACTCGAATGACTAAGTGCAAAGCGCGACTCAAAACATAAGGAGTTAACCCCGCCCATGCCGTTCCTCTCTAGGCCAAAGCAACTCTGCTAAGTGGCACCTGCCGTTATCACCGTCTTTGTTTTCATCTGTGTTTTGCGTTTCAAAGTTTTCTCGCTGCGTTACAATTGCAATTACAATTGTGCATTGTTATTGTTGGCAGTTGATTTACGCTGCTCAACCTTCAGCATTGATTAACATTTGACGTTATAATTTCACAAACGCCAACTAAAAAGTCAAATGAAAATCGAGCACACTCAGCTACAATTACAGTTACATACATATGCACAGTTTCTTGCTGTTGTTGTTGGTCTGGTTTCTGCCCCCTAAATGATTTGTCTGTATGTATTTGTATGTATTATTATTCTTGTCATTGTTGCTGTTGTTGTTGTTGTACGTGACCTTCAATAGTTTTGTACAAATGTACACATGTACCTATTATGTTCATTTGTATGTATATATATTGTCGCTTTTTATCGTTCATTGGAGTGATTGTAGAGCAACGGGGGGATAATGGGGGGCTCAACATGGGGTAACTGCGTTTTTAGTGTTCTTGAAAAAAACTTCTATTCAAAAAAAAAATATAAATAACAAATAATCTAAACAATTTGCATAGCAATGGCAACCGTTGATTAGGTTTTTCACAATTTTATGTATTTAGTTCATACAAAAAAAGGGGAATACCCGCAATTCAGATTATCAAGCTATATATATAGGGCAAGAATATATTTAATTCATAGTTTAATAAGATTAAATTTAAAAATCAAACTTTTCAGGTTAAGTTATAGACTCTTTATACTCAGATTCAAGATTGCTTGCTTGGCCTCCAAACAACTGTTGTTACAGCTGTGACAACTGTCTAGACAAAAGCCTATGATATCAATTTACAATAATGTCGAACGCATGTGTTTTTTACAGGCGGATTTGCCATGGTTTTTCTGGCTCGTGGAAACGGTGGAGGAAGTGCATCGACCACAAAATACGCATTGAAACGTATGTATGTCAACAATGAGCACGATCTAAATGTGGCCAAGCGTGAAATCCAAATTGCCGTAAGTATATTGATTGGAAAATGCATTAATCATATTAATAAGCTTATTTATCGTTTTGTGCAGAGCAATTTAAGCGGACACAAGAATATTATTGGCTACGTGGACTCAAGCATAACGCCCACCGGGAACGGAGTGTGTGAGGTCCTACTACTGATGCCATTCTGCAAGCACCACATGCTGGCCATGATGAATGCTAGGTGAGTTTTGACCTAACCCTAATCCTAATTCAATTACTAATATATATGTTTTGTTTGCAGATTACACGTTGGCTTTACTGAGCCAGAAGTGCTGACCATCTTCTGTGATATTGCCGAGGCCGTTTCACGTTTGCATTACTGTCAAACGCCCATAATACATCGGGACCTCAAGGTCGAGAACATACTGCAAACCGATTCCGGCAATTTTGTGCTCTGTGACTTTGGCTCGGCAACGGCGAAAACATTAAATCCGCAACAGCATGGCGTCACCGTTGTCGAGGAGGAGATACAAAAGTATACAACGCTCTCATATCGTGCACCCGAAATGGTCGATTTGTATAGCGGCAAGAGTATAACGACTAAAGCCGATATCTGGGCATTGGGTTGTATGCTCTATAAGCTCTGCTTCTTTGCTTTGCCCTTTGGCGAGAGTACGCTGGCCATACAGAATGGTCAGTTTGCCATACCGGATAACTCAAAGTATTCGCGTGGAGTTCATCAGCTAATAAAATATATGCTCGATACGGATATGGAACGTCGACCAAATATATGGCAGGTCTGTGAAGTCGCTTTCCGCCTGGTGGGGAAAGACAATCCTGTTCAGAATTTGCACGTAAGCTCTTAAATTGTTTTGCTTAAAAGAGAGAATATTTAATATACAATTTTATATTTTTTAGAAATCACCAATGCCCAACTTTGATCAGTTATTGGTGCCACCCTTTGAATCGGAGGCAAAGCGCATCAATGCCGCCGCCAAAGCAGCTAAGCCACAACAGAACGTTTCACTCGTGGAGGCCGGCACAAGTGTGGCGCCACGTTCGCGTCCCAAAGGCTCCACATCGGTGGTGCATGGACAGAATGCGCTGGGCCTGGGACTGCCGCCCAGTCCATTGCCGCGACAGAGTATTACGTCGCCACAGCCACAGCCCGTGGTCGAACAATTCCAAGCAAATTTCCCAGCTATGCCCGCTGTTGTTGCAACACCAGCAACAGGAGTTGCAGCAGTGGCAGGTGCAACTGTGCCGGCAACAGCAGCAGATGCTGCAAGCATACCAGATGCTGTGAACAGTCTGTTTGAATCAAGCGCTTATCCGGATCCGTTTAACGAGCCAGACACAGCAGCCGTGACAGCAGTTGGGGCAGCAACAACAGCTGAAGCAGTTGCTGCAACAACATCTGCACCCAGTGATGCCGGCAATGAGCTGCCTGTAGATGCTGCTGCTGCTGCAGTGAATGAATTGGGTTTGCCGGGCACACCCACCAAGCATATGCTAACACCGCCCCGGCCTAGCGGTGGCGGAGTTGGTGGTCATAGGCGCAACGTCAGCGACACTTCGGCCTTTAATAAGTAAGTGTGGCGCCACAAACCTAACAATGTGTTGCTTTCACTTTTTTTTGCTTCTACCTCTATTACTATCATTTCAAACAGCGATGGGCATCCCTTTGCTCACGTTACTCAGACTACTCAATCCGTTATTTTGCTACAACAACAACTTTTGACGCTGCGAGCAAGTAATTTATGACCCCCAATAAAACTCAACAACAAACACACAAACTGTCAAACGTATGGTCACAAAAGTGTTCATTTGTGAAAATTTATGACCTCAAAATCATTTTGTACACTGTGTGAAAAAGAATAGGTTGTTTTGATGTGATTAATAAGTAAAGAAACAGTAGATTTTGAAAAACTAATGAATTTCTCTCAGTGTATAATTTTTTTCAAAAACACAGATTTTTTGTGGTGACGAACATAGTAATAAAAGTGTTAATTTTTCTTTAATTGTTGACTTCAGAAGTTGTGTTTGTTGTAGATGTTGTTGTAGTGCTCACAATTGCAAATTCTGTGCCCATCGCTGATTTAAAACTCTAATGGCGATGACGACGCGTCGCAGAGTCAATAAATTATATATAAACATATATGTTGTAGTCCTTAAATCAGTTTCATGACATTCCATTTAATTGTTTAACTTTTGTCAGAACCTTCGCCAATGAGACCAGTCAGTTTTTGGCACCCTACAACAACACCATTGCCATGTCAATGGGCGATGGACCGCAGAATGTGACGCTGGCGACAGCCGCCTCCAATCCAGGCATCTATGCCGGCGGCAGCAGCAGTAGCACAACAACCATCTCGTTGTCCAGCAATGAGTTGGCCAGACAGACAGTGGATAAGCGTGTAGAGGCTTGGAATCCCTTCGAGGAGGAGCAGCCCTTTAGTCAAATGACCGAAGATCATATATTCGAGGCGGAATTTGACAAGATACGACAGCGCGGCAGTCAAGGCAGTATGTAAAGTCCTTCCATGGTTGAATCTTTAAATTCATTATATGATTCTTGCAGGCATAACGGCCAAATCAGCGTCCACCACATCCACACTGACGCCCACGGAGCAGACGGCTACACTGCCATCTGCAGTAGCACTAACAGCTACAGCTCCAGCAGTTCCTTCCGTACCCCTAGCTGTATCGCCCAATCCGACGGCAGCTCTGGTTGAAGATCCATTTGGCTCGGCACCGTTCAGTTTGCCTCCCGGTCTGCGCGAGAAGGCAAGCTCTCTACGCAAAACTGGAGGTAAAGCATGAAATTTGTAATATATATAAATGTTGCCAAGCCAGATATACGTTTAGTTTGTTTGTTTTTTTTCTCGATTTTTGTTGCTTTTGTTGCTCTCAATCTCTCGATCTAGAAAATGAAAATGAATTGAACGTAGACGTAGTCCAAAAAATACCCAACCCCACAGTAGAGTAACAGCAACAGCAACAAGTACTACTACAACAACAGCAACAACATCGACAACCAACAACAACAACTACTACAGCAACAATGCAACAACAACTTTAACAACAACAATTGGGAAGCTCCGCTAGAATTATGCTCTTTGCTTCAGATGCAATCCGTAGCTGTTGTGCTCCTAGTTGAAACCAAAACGCTATAATCACAAAGAGAGAAAGTAAAGAGAGAGAATTGAGAGAGAGAGAGTGTGAGAGTGAGAGAGAGGGACGCGAGGGGCGGGGGCCGACAAGCTTAAGAGTGCCATAGATCGGATGATAAAAATTCCTCACTATTTTTTTTTGTAAATATATATTTAAAATGCACTCAAATTACTAACAAAAAGATGTGCAAAAACAGAACAAAAACAAAAAAAAACATTTGTTGTAAATACATACATGTTTATAGTACCTATATATATACAATGAGAAACAACTTTACTTTACCTACTAATATATATATATATATATCTTCAAACTCCAATCTAAGCGCTTCTAACAATACAAAAATATTTTTTGGTGCTGGTTCTATTATGCTAGAAAAAACAATTATAACAATTTAGTCAAAAGTAAAATACTTAATAATATTAACAAGTAATGGTAATTAGTGGTTGTGGTTTTATTTAACCAAAAACAAATACAAAATTCATAAATTCAATTAATGTATTGTTGTAAAAATTTGCAATTTAATTTGTGTGTCTAAAAATTCGATATAATATTTAAAAATTGAGCTAAAAAGCTTTTCCACCTATACTTTTCATCCTTATTGTACTTTCTCATGTGCTAAATGTAATTTTGAAAAAAAATTCTATGTGGGTTTTATTAACTTAATTAAGTGTGTTATAAATTAAATGATAAAGATTATGGATGTGTTTATTTTTCGAAAGCAATAATTCGCTGCATATCAAAACTAAAATTTAAAAATCGTGCAATTCTAAAAATTTAATGCTAAAATACTAAAGATTAGGTAACATATACTATATGCTGCAACTGCTCAAAAGAATACAAATTTAAATTAATATTCATATTTTATATATTTTTTTCCTCAAAAAACCTTCTTTGACAAGTTCGTGTTAAGCTGCGTTCACTGTGGCTGTGGCAGCAATTAAACAAATGATCAAAACTCAATTAAATATGTGTGTCCAATCAATGCAAGACAATATATATATACCTGATTCTATATATATATATATATATTTGCACAACATATGTCCATAGGCAAAAGAGAGATTAACTTGTTAAACTTAACTATTAAAAATACCAATCCTGTTAATACTTGTATATACACATTATGTTAAACAAAGAAACAAACAAACATTTAAAGTATTATTCCAAAGAGCTAAATTCTAGTTGATAAAAATATATATGAACAAAAAAAACAAAAAGCGCAATGAAAGCAACAAAAGTCAGGTACACATAATAATATTCAGATATAAACTATATAAACCCTATTATATATATTTATGATATGAAAGAGCTTAAATGAGCCAGAAACGCGGAGCGTTAATTTTAAGTCACAAAGAAAGAAAAAAACCCCACAATGATAAAATTGTATGAAAGTTAAGAAGCGTTTTTAAATTGATTTCAAATTGCAATAAAAAAAAAAAAAAAAAAAACAAACCAAAATCCAATTGAATTAGCTAATATAAGCCACTATTTTAGTACTTAAAAATGGGAATTGTTTACTAACAACCATACCTGTTAAATAATGATTATTAATTCTAGTCATTATTAATTAGATTATTTTTGTTTAAAAGTTGAATCAATGATTAAATTGCGATTATTTTCGGTTTCACACAATTATTTAATGATTACGATTACAAATAATCGAAAAATAATGGAAAATTACCATAAATTATTAAAAATAATTGAAAATAATGGGAAATATTTAAACCATTATTAATCGTAATCATTAAATAATCATAAATTTTTCACTAGCCAACTATATAATCACTACGACTATTTTCCAAAAATAATTTAATTGATTAGTAATTTTAATGGCAACTTAACAGGTATGCTAACAACTTAAGGGTTATGCACCGGAATTAGTCAAAAAAAGAAGACGTTAAAAAGCTTGTTAAAATATTTGGTTTTTGTTTTCGTTGTAGTTTCCTGTGCATAGCATCTTGGTAATCCACTTTTGTATCCATATAGATCATCACACCCAAGGATTATAATCAATCTTTACAGCCGTCGTCACATACATATATATTTGACTAATCCTTAATGTTTTAAACACAATATCACATTCAACTAACAAACATATATTTTCACACTCACATATAGAGCAAGAGCATACGAAACGAAAAGAAATCCAAAAATTCGTAACTAGTCCGTGTAATCTCATTACCTTACTGCATAAAACGTACTTGATCTCATTCACAGCGAAATTCATCGTTAACTGCTCATCGGGCGGCGGAGTAACGCCACAGATAGCCACAGCTGCTGGCGGGAATGCGGTCTCATCCAGTTCATCCAAATGGTTGCTGTCGCCAACGCTCGAGGAGGACAAGACCTCATTGATAAGTAAACTGAAAACCGATTCAGATGATTTGGGGCTGCAAACCGAGGTTGGAGTTGGAAGTAGCTTTGTCAAGCTGCCGCTGGAGGATCGCAACAAGTATGAGAAGCTGCGCAGCAATGATCAGCCCACATCCGATGACTCCGACTCGGAGTTCTTTCAGCAGGACAGCGACGACGGGGCCACCACCAGCAACAAGAAGGGCGCTGCGATCTTCAAGCAGATCGTCACCAGCAACATACCCGAAACCATACACAAAATCCAACAGGTTGCCTATCACAAGGTGGACAAGACCACGCATTTGCCTATCGTCAAGAAGTTACGTCAAACGGCAACGACCAAACGACCCTCATCCTCGGCTCAGCAGGCGGCACAGCAACTAAATCTTATGGCTGCAGCGGTTGCGGCACAAGCGGCACAAGCCCAAGCTGCAGCTGCTCAGGCGGCAGCTGTCGAATCGGATGATGATGCCGATTCCATTGGTTCGGCCAGTGATTTGCGGGCCGAAGATGATGATCTCTTCGATGAGAATCCTCGCGCTTCGCTGGCCAAACTGCGACGTCCCCCGCCCCTCGATATGGACGGGATCAGTGAGAGTGTGAAGACGTGTTCCAGTTCCGCATATCATGCGGAATGCGAGAGCGTCACAACGCACGAGGATGATGTCCGGAGTCGTGTTGTGGTCAAGGTGCGACTGCGTAAAAAGGATCGTGCCGCTGCAGCAGCAGCAGCAGCTGTGGCCGATCCACCTGTTGGTGTCGGTGGCAGCAGCAACAATGATGAACTGAGTCCCACATCCAGCGATATGTTGCACAAGTTTGGGGATCGTCCGCTGTTGCTGGACGATGAGCTGGACTATGGTTCCGGAGAGAGTAAGAGCAGCAATGAGTCATCCAACCAGGCAGAGGCAGCACCCGAGAAGCAGGAGGAACAGGAAGCAGAGGAGTTGGATGTATTTGCAATGGCGCCATTTAAGCTGCCTGTGGGTAAGCCGCCCAAGCGTGCAAGCAAACCCCCCCGGCCGCGTCCCAGCGAACCCGAAATGTGGACCTCAACGCCCGTCAAGCCCAAGCTGGAGCAATCCGACTGCAATTTTGCCAATTTTCCAGATGAACCGGTAGATCGGGTCGAACCACAATTGGATGAATTCAATGAACCGATTTTTAATCCATTTATTGGCTCGGATCAGCGGGATCTGTTTGGCTCCGAGCCATTTCCACAGGTAATTCGCAAACATGAACAACCAACGATCCAGATCCAGCTCCAGCACTATCCCAAGAGCAGCAACAACAACAATAACAATAATATGCATAATAATAATACGATTAGCAGCAGCTCCTCCACCCAGCAGCTGGTGACGATCAATCATTCGATTATTATAAACAAAACGCCAGAGCCGACATCATCGATGCCGTCGATGCTGTTGAATAATAATAATAGTCAGAAGATTAGCAGCGTCTATGTGAATGTGCCACCACCAACCGCACCACCCGCAGCACCACCTACCACCACCGCTCCAAGCAGTTCCAGCAGCAGCTCCAACACGGCTCCAACTCCAGTCCCACCACCCGCAACAATCACAGCACCACCACAACCACCTCCAGTATCTCTTCCCGCACCACAGCATTTGAAACCGCTGTTGGCCATCGCTGATAATGGTTTTGTGCAAATCTCTCAAGATCGCTGCTCGGACTTTACGCCCGACGATGAGGAGGAGCCGGTGGTGTTGCGTTCCGCCGATCTGGCTGCCGACAGAGATCTGCCGGGTGAGATCCACCCAACGCTCCCGGCTGTTGTTAAGCCCAAAAAGGAAAAGTCCCATTTGGCTGTGAGAGCATTGCCCGCCAAGCTCACCCAAAAGGTCAAGGGGCATGCGTATAAAAAGGTTAGCGCTGCCGCCTTGGGCTCCACCTCATCCCTTAGCTCGGGCAGCAAGCAGAAACATCAACGCTTGCAATACCAATCCCATGATGATGACGACGATGATGATCAGGATGAGAATCGTGTGAGTGGCGGTGGCGGTGCCACAAGCAGCGGAGCCGGCGGCGGCGGCAGCAGCAGTCGCAACTTTCAATCAAATACGATACAGAATTCGGCCAAGACGGGCTTTAGCAATATGAGCTTTGAGGATTTCCCATCGGATCAGGAGATCGATCGCATGTCCAAGACCATACCGTTCGAGGTGGTGCGCAAGGAGAAGATGTTGCTGGAGGCGGAAAAGAAATTTGGTTCGCTCAAGCGGCGTAATAATCTGTTCTCCTAAAAAAGAGAAATTGTTGTTATCGGTTATCGATAAAGTAAATTACTAAATTTAATGTGTGTCCTAAAAACTCCAACTCCATCTCTTTTTTAAGTGTATCCATTCCAAAGAAAGAACAATTCTCGATTATCGAGCGACGATTACATTTTGTATGTACCGTTATTGAGCGACGACTCCATATTGTATGTACCGTTATCTCAGCGTAACGGAAAATTCCTATCAAAACAAAGCAGAGTAGAGACTGGGATTCTCATCCAGATAGACGATAACAAAAAGCTTTAATCTTAAGCTTTTCCTTCTAAGTTCGTCGGGCTTTTGTTCGTTTTGTACGATTTTTCTATATATCATTTGCATTTTTATTGTTCGCACTCATTGCAGTTAGCAGCTGGCACAAACACAAAGACAAATCCACACACACACACACACAATGAACTTCCATGCACATATACCTATATATAAATATACCGTTAGTACGGGCAGAACATGTATTTTTTGAGCAAAGTATTTCTCTGGTCGAATTGCAGCCAGAGCTTGAAAACTTTTGAGAGAGATGAATTAACAAAAATATTATTATGACAAACCAACTAATAATTGATATATCTATATGATTACTGTTATTTAGTGAACAAAAAAAAAACCAACCAACCAAAATGCAAAACTGTACATTACAATAACAATAACAAAATGGATTTAGAATTTATACGATGCGTAAGTTTACCAAAGTTACATTTATTGTTTTAATGGCATTTTTCCAATTGATTTGCTTTGTCAAATTTACTATTATTTATTTCTACATACCTATTAATATATATACATTATATACAAAACATCAATGTGATTATAATACCCTAACACCCCAAAAAAAACAAAAGAGATCAATTATAAACCACAAATATATATACTAACAGCCGTTTTGAATATGGCAAAGAAAATATTTAAATTAAATTCGTACTCAATCTGTTTATGAATATGTATTATTATCGACTATACAAAAAAATATCAATATGTATTTATGTAATTATATATTATATACTTATTATTCTCAGCGAATAAACTTGTTTCTCCACAAATAAATCGCGGTACTTTTCTCATTAATATCCCTTTTATGGGAAATTTGGTTTCTGCTTAAATAAGCATGTATATATTTAAGGTTGCTGCATCGGCTAAATTGCCCAATTGCTCAAGAAAAAACATTGCGTACTTTTAAGCGCACGCAGCAAATGGTCACAACTTCGATTTTATAAAATTCTAAATCTATACAGCTTACCAGGCTAAATCATACTATCCAAGCACTTGTAAAAATAAATATTAATAATCACACATAATTTATCCATCCCTTTTTATTAAAAAAAGCCTACACCCTTGATTGTGCCGAATGTAGTGTCATCTGCACATTTATTGTGGGCAGCCGCTGTCGTCAGTTCTGCACTACATAAAACAACAACAATAACTGTAAACAATAATCAGCTGTGCGGCGAGTAAGTGTACGTATATGCATATAAGTATGAATGCGAATGCGTAGGAGAGACAAAAATAAGAACGGCACATTTGTACATATGTGTAAGTGTGTGTACGAAGAAAAGTTGCCAGCACCGATAAATAAATAAGAAAAAAGCGAGTATAGAAAATAACAACAAAGCAAACTCAGTAAGAATTCACAATCTCACGTAGTACGTCGATGTACATACAGATATTTTTACAGTAAGCAAAGCTAGCTACAATTTTAAATCGTGCCACAACCATATTAAATCAATTTGTATTCATGACTTAGCCAACACACCAAAGTACCAGAGAGAAGTAGAATATGTTGCCTGCATTTACCGGGAACTGGAATCAGATATTGGAAAAACCGCGCGTTCTAGTTAAATGCGGCGGCTTCTCTAGCCAATTGGCGCGCAATGTCAACGAAAAGGTGGACGGTGATCCCTTATGGGGCTCGCGTTTTGATTGCACCCAACCCGATGCTGTGGTCAAAACGCATTTGGATTTCTTGCGCAAAGGTGCCGATATCATACTCACCAATACATATCAATCCAGTGTCGAGGGCTTTATGAAGCATCTGGGCAAGACGCGTGAGGAGAGCATTGCACTAATCGCAAAAAGCGTACAACTTGCACGCGAAGCCAAGACGCAGTATTTAGCGGAGCTTGCTGCAAATAATGCTAAGATTGCCACGGATTTGCCTTGGATATTGGCCTCCATCGGTCCATATGGCGCCCATCTGCACGATGGCTCCGAATACCAGGGCTCCTATACAAATCATGTGAACTTTGAGGAGCTGCAACAGTGGCATACCACACGCATCGAGACCTGCCTTCTCGCGGGCGTCGATGGACTCGCCGTGGAGACACTACCTTGCCAACTGGAAGCCCTTGCCGTCACGGAACTGATATTGAACAGATCGGCTACGGCCAAATTTTGGGTATCCTTTCAATGCAAGGTGAGTTTTACTTTGAATAAACACGAGTTCACGAGACTAGTTCCAACTGGTTCTTTTCAGGATGAAAGCCATCTGGCACATGGCGAATCGTTCGCCGAGTCCGCCTTGGCCGTTTGGCGCCTCGTCGCGAAGTATGAGGCGCAATCCCGCTTGCTTGGCATCGGCGTCAACTGTGTTAATCCCAGCTATGTGACGCCACTGCTTAAATCTCTACGCGCCCTGCTGCCCAAGGGCAGTGAGCAACCGCCGCTGGTCATCTACAGCAATCGTGGTGAGGTGTACGATGCCGAGCGTGGCGAATGGACGGGCACTGGATTGAATGTTGTCTCCTTTGTGCCGGAGTGGCTGCAACTAGGTGCACGCATCGTTGGCGGCTGCTGTCGTGTCTATCCGGATGATATACTTGAAATACGCAAGTATGTTGATAACATTGCCCAGCAGCCACAATCGGAAATACAAACGTCCTTAGTTTTATAATTTCTCTGGCCTAGACCCACTAAACTATAAGTGTTACTATCAGTACGAAAATATGTTTCGATTACTTGAATTTGATTCATGAGCACAAAGTACGAAAACTGTTGCTAAATTTTATATTATTTTTTTAAATTTTTGATTTGACGAATACACTTTATGTTTTTACTTTTTGAAACATTCATCCATTTATCATATAGTAATAAGTATTGTCTATCTCAGGCTGTTGACGTTGACTCAATAAATACAATCATTTAATTATGTTCTTAAATTCCAATCAAGTACAGCAGTGATGTCAAATGCTATTTCTCCCAGACCTACATTGTTTTTGTAATTGCTCTTAGACATAGGCGAGCAGTTCTCTCGCTCTTTCCATAAGCAATGCAAATTACACAAACAATTTTTCGAATTTTTTTGTTCGTATATTCGCTGCCTATGCTTATTGGGAATGTAACGGATCTTTGCTCTTTTTGTTGTTGGGCTACGAAATTTCAATGTATTTTGTTGTTTTCTTGTAAAAGAGACTGCACTGAAAGAAAATGTTTTTATGGCAATTAGTTAACGCACAACACAATACGAGTGCAGGTCATTATTGTCATTCAAATAAATATACAAATTTTTTTCAGTGATAATATTAGTGTGTTTTCTTTATTTGTATTGGTGCTTACTCTTCCATAAGCATACTTTTAATATCACTGAAGTACAGCATTCGTTGCCAGATGTCACTCCGTAATCTAGCTCTCGTTTTTTTCCGCTTCGAGTACATCTGAGACGGGCTTAGCCATCTGTTCACCGTTATAGATTCACACGACAATGTTTGGTGGTGTCCGAAAGTTGCCAATAGGTTATCAAAGTAGACGACGCTGCCGGATTGTTTGTCTGTGCCAGACGACGTCAGACGAACTTGATTTATGTACACAATCTGGGCTGATTAACAAGAGATTACTAATTCATTAACTAATCAATAAACATAGATTAGGTTTAGTTATCTATTTGTTTTCATGTTAAATACCCTTCTTATTAGGGTATGAAGAGACACGGAAAATATTGCATCAGATCTTTTTTTTCGTATGAATTATGCTTATCTCTAAGCCAGACACAAAAATTTCAGACAGACCCAGACTCACTTTTGAGATGTTTTTTTCACGTTAATTAAAAACAACATATCAAAGTTCAATTTTTTGGAAAAAGAAATATTGTTGTAGGTCAAAAACGTATTTTTTCGCGTAAACATAACAAACCAATTCGGTTTAAAAATAAATTTTTTCATTGCTATTTTTGTTGTTAAGATTGTTTATTTCAATGTTTTAATGGTATGGCAAGAGATTGCTTTTGCTGTTCCTAGATCATTGCCCGCCAACACTTGTTATTGTTTAATACACACATACATACAAACATACATACATACAAGCATATGTATTTATTTTGTTTGAAGTTTGCATTTTGTGTGATAAGGGCAAGCTATAAAAGCAAGCGGACAACACTTTAATCTTCTACATTTAGTTTGAGCTTCAGACTGAACGGAATACGACATTAAATAAATAAATAAATACACCATTGTTCGTTGTTGTTTGTCGCCGCGTCGCAACTTTTCACAAAAAAAATAACAATTTAACCAAATAAACAGCTCGATTTATTATAGCTAGCCAAGGTGAGTGATGTGTGTCTGAAAAAAATCTTCAATTTTTGCAAAATACGCAAATTGTTAGTTTATTAAAGTTCATTGAACTTTTTACAGCTGTTGTTGTTGATTGGGCCCAAGGTTAAAGGGCTTACAATTTTTGTATTTATAAACATGTTACAATCTGTTTCTAAACACTTATCAGTCTGTCCAGGTGCTAAAGCTCACAGCACACAAAAAGGGACAACAAAAAGGCCTGTCAAGATGGCGGGCCCTGAATTCCAATCCAAAATCAATTAGATCATTACTAGTTCATTTACGCTCATCTCCTCTTGCGGGTTGACATTCAAATGAACCGCTTAGATTCCAATCCAATATCAATTAGATCATTACTAGTTCATTTACGCTCATCTCTTGCGGATTGACTTTCAAATGAACCGATTAGATAAATAGTATGGCCGCACTCGACAAGATAGCTGTTGTTAGTTAATTCTTTCAACTCCAATTGGATTTTTGTGTTTTTGTGCGAATTTAAATGAAATTTTTTCTATTTTGTTGCTTTCGTATAAATGCGGACACTGCTCATTTTCAAATTGAGTAAAGGAATAACGTAATTGCCACTCCAGGTTGCTCTCACCGGGCTCGGCGTACCCGGCTCGTGGGCACTGCTGACAGCAACAAGTGAAAGGTCTAGAAAAATAACAGCTGGCGTTGCTGATGCTGATAAGAAACCTTTACAGCGATGCATTAAAAAAAAAAACTCTTATCAGGATGGATTGCTATTAATACTTTTGCAATTTTCAGCAAACACTGTAAACATGGGTCTGACACGATTGCTGGTTAAAGATGGCGGATTTGGCACACAAATGACAGTGCATGTTGGCAACTCTGTTGATGGAGATCCGCTGTGGAGTGCGCGCTTCAATGCCACCAATCCATCAGCTGTTATCAATACCCATTTGGATTTTTTGCAAAGTAAGTGATTTACATACATATACATTTAAATATGTACATATATCACTAAGCAAACGCTTTTGCGTTATCAATTTTTGTGCGATAGATGGCGCTGATATGATATTGACAAACACGTATCAGACAAGTGTCGAGGGTTACATGGAATATCTGGAGCTAGATGAGCAACAGAGTGTTGAGTTAATCAAAAATACTGTGCGTCTTGCACACATTGCCAAGGAAAAGTATCTAACGGAATGCTATGAGGCACAGCTGGAGGTCAAAGAAGGTAAACCAAATTACAAATAATAATCTGATTACATTTTTATGAAATATGTTATTAAATGAATACCTACTCTGTACAGGATTTCCGCTGATCATAGCATCCATTGGACCATTTGGAGCTCATTTGCATGATGGATCTGAGTATACCGGTAGCTATGCTGACTTTGTGCCAGCAAAGACTATTACCGACTGGCATCGTGTCCGGATTGAGGCGTGTCTGGAGGCGGGAGTGGATGCTCTAGCAATCGAAACGATACCATGCCAAATGGAAGCTGAAGCTCTAGTGGAGATGCTCTGCGATGATTATCCAGATGTCAAATTCTGGGTTTCATTCCAATGCAAGGATGAGAATACGCTGGCGCATGGCGAAGAATTCGCTGAGGCATCTAATGCCATATGGGATATACTGCGTGAGCGAAAGGCATTGGACAAATGCCTTGCAGTGGGTGTAAACTGTGTGCATCCCAAGTTTGTGACGCCACTGCTTAAGAGCTTGAATGGAGAGCGTACAGCCGAAGAGCAAATTCCATTGGTGGTCTATCCGAATAGCGGTGAGGTATATGATGTGGCGACTGGTTGGCAGGGACGTGAGCACTGTGTGCCACTAGCCGAGTACGTGCCGGAGTGGACGCAGCTGGGTGCAAAAATCATTGGTGGCTGTTGCAGGACCTATGCCCGGGACATACGACACATCAGTCAGGCCGTGCATGAAATAAATAAACACAAAAAACTCGATTAATCTAAAGATTAAGGGCAATAGTTGTATTTAGAATGTAAATAAGAGGTTAATCATAAAAATAAAGATCGTAAAATACATTTGTTGGCCGTTTTTGCGTATTTCATCTGAACTAAGTAAACGAGCAATCGTTTTTTTATTCTCAATGTCAATCAAAATCCATTTTTAAGATTTTTAAAAATTTCAAATTGACCAAACTTTGATCAATGTAACGGCTCGCGCGCTATCGAAGTCTATCGATAACATGTGCTGTTGCCATTCAGAGCACAGCTTGATTTTCAGTAATTTTAAGCAGTTGGCAGCACTGCTCGAATGACATTCGCAAAAACGGCGCGACCAGAACACAAGCTTGCAGTAAATTTTAGCAAATTTATTTTAAATTATATTTGGTACTTAAGCGACCCAATTAACAGACAAGCATAATGTTGATCAAAGTCAAGGTAAGGCCAACACCACAACACTGAGTTTTATTGCCAACCAATTTGAGTGGTGCATCGTTGACCATGCGTCAGCTTTGGCGGACAACAACAAAAAATTTACAGCAATATAGATTTGTTTTAATAATTTGCAATTCCTGTTAACAGACACTGACCGGCAAGGAAATAGAGATCGATATCGAACCCACAGATAAGGTTGATCGCATAAAGGAGCGCGTCGAAGAAAAAGAAGGCATACCTCCACAACAACAACGTCTCATATTCTCCGGCAAACAAATGTACGTTCCGTGTCCCGTCTTAACCATTAAAAGCTCGTTTCATTCGTATGTGTAATTGCAGGAACGATGACAAAACGGCGGCGGACTATAAAGTGCAAGGTGGCTCAGTTCTGCATTTGGTTCTTGCTTTGCGTGGCGGCAATAAACTAAATAATTAGGACAGGCGTTGAACTCCTCTTTTTAGTAAATTGGTAACCTCATTAAGTCATTTTCTACAAAACACTTCATGTTACTCAAATAAAAGAAAGCCGTCAACGGTTAATTACTCTACGAACTCAAAATATAGAAAACACTATGACAGTGAAGTTAAACATTATTTTAAAAAAATGCGAATTTTTTATTTGTTTTTGCTTCATATGGAAGACGTATGTAAGAATGTGATACACTTGTGGCAAACTGAATGGATTCCACATGCTTAGTATATTTTTATATTATTCTTTTGGTAAGGCAGTGAATGTGTATTTGTGTTAAATGTTAAATGCGACCGACTAGCAAATGATTCTTTGGAGTGCACTGCTCCGGCTTCAGGCGCGTTAGAATCACCTTATAGCCGGCCTCCTCCGCCTGCAGTTTACGATCCGTATCCACAACGCACATGCATCGTAATCCCTGCAACGTTATCTCCGGCTTGCAGTTCGTGGTGCCCAGCTCATGTGCCTGATCCGCCGTGTGCGCTATATACAAATAGTCTTTTGTATCCAACACCTCGCGAAAACGTGAACTCAACGGATAGGCAATGTGTGGCATGGGCTGTAGAGATCCATAGCAGCAGGGACAGCACACAAAGCCAGCATTAACACGCTGGCATTGCTGCAACACAATGTCGGTGGCTGTGCCGCAGGCGTGCAGCGAGGCACCAATGTCAAAGCGTCCCATAAAATAATCAATATTGCATTGATAAAAGACGCAGTTGGTCAGCTTAAGCTCCGACGCACGCTTCTGGGCATGTGCCAGCGAAAAGGCCTTATTTTCCAGCACAATCACAATGCACTGAGGCAGCTTGAGGGCGAGCAGTATGGCCAAATGGCCGGTGCCGCTGCAAAAGTCAACAATGCGATCGTTTGGCTTTGCCAATGAGACAACCGCATTGGCCATATTCTCCAGTTGCTGTCGCTTCCTTTCCAGCCGCTCCTCCGGCAATGCCGAGCTCTTAGCATGAGTTGGCTCAATGTCCTGCCAATTGATTAACTTATCGTCATATGAATGCTCCGAATCCGAGCTAAATTCCATCTTTAGCGTTGAGAGTTTGGCCAATGCAGCATCGACTTCCAGCTGACTGGTGTAGATGCGATTCCGTGGACGATAACGTTTCGGATCAGCTTTATATAGACTCGACTCCTCGCAGTCGGGTATGCTCAACAACTGTGTATTCTCTGCTGGCGACACCAGCATCGGCACATAGAGCTCATGCAGGATTCGGGCACAGTTCCTATCAAAGCTGTCAATCTGCAAGCATAATTAGTTAATATCTATTAAGATAAGAAGGTTTCGCTTACTTCACTGAACCAGGTGCTCGTAAGCGGAAAATGTGGCAGCATCTGGGCACAATGCTGAAAGACTAGACGCAGCAGCGGATACAGTATAAGATCGGCAATGGTAAAGCTGATGCCTTCGGCAAAACGATGCTCAATTAACAGTTGTTCCTTTGGTATGCTGCATTCAATGAGAACACGCTCCTTGCGTTTGATTGGTACACCATTTTCAGTCTGATTCGCTTGCTCCCTGGCCAGTTTATAGATGTTGTGCATGCGCACCGGTTGATTCATGTGCTGCTCAAAGCGCACCACTTCCACAGGCACCTCGCGCAATTGCATATCTCCGGCTTGTAGCTGGCTAACCAGATTAACCACATCGACCTCACAAAAACGTGTCCAGATGGAGGCTTCTGCGGGGGCCAGAAGGCAGCTGCCCTTAAAGCCCAATAGCTGACGTAACTGGGCATTCGGCTGACGGGCAATGATCTCACGGCAAACAGCACAGGTGCCCGCAATGAATACGTTTCCATTCCGTTCATAGATGGGCAAACGCAGATCTCTTAAGGCAGGCAGCGTGGCGGCATCGCGGCATGTGATGCGCTCATCGGTTAGCTCGCGTCGCAGTTGGGAGCTGCGTAAAGCTATTTTACCTGCACCAATTTTGGTTGCAACAAAATTTACTTTTATGTTTTGGGGCTCCTTGAGATAGCGATATGTGTATAGTGCTAGGAACGAAGGCACGCTGGTATAAATGGTTGTTTCGGCATTTTGTGTGCTTATCTCAATCTCCACATATAGTTGATCCATTTCATTTCATTTAACTAATGTGAATTAAATAAAACGAAAGAAAAAAACGAAATCAATGTGAAACACAAAAGAAACCAAAATCAAAGTGCGTTTGAGGTTATGTTGCACTACAAATAAATAAAATCAGCTGGAGGCCGTGGAGCAGTAAGAAGCAGCACAAAATGTCAATCACATGTTAACGCGCGGCTAAGTATTTGAATTGGCTTTTCGATTATTTGCTCATGATTTTCGTCAATACTCAAGTTCAGAGTTTTTAATTGAGCGAATAAAGGGTTACGTCGTTATAAATTCGCTCTAAAAACTAATGAGATGCACAACAACAAGCCAGAGTGCTAAAGCGACACGTTTCCTAACTTCTAATGGCAGCCCTTGGCCAGTTAGGCTTGAAAGCAAATGGCAAACGTTAGTTTAAACTGACCAGTTGTACGAACAGGTGCGTGTTTTGGCTCGCCAAATAAAAAACGTGCAGTATAATAGGCTCAAATACACAAAAAGTTTAATTAGTCGAGCAATTAATTTGCATAGTTAACAATCAGCTGTGCATATTTACATGTTCTGCACGCATGTGTGTGTGTGTACTGTGTGCCCAGTTGTGAATGCAGCTCAGTGCAAGCTTTACAACAAAACTGCATTAAAGTCAAGGTCACATCGGCTAGTCATTCTCTCATTCATTCATATATATTTGTTGTGGCGGCAACGAATATGGGCCAATGAAAAAACTTCATCTCTCTCATTTTCTGAATTGAGCTTTCAAGCTGGGCTTAAATTGCGCATTACTCCCTCGTGATAATTTTTTTGTTTGCTTCTTTGGCTACTGTGTTAAGTGTCTCGCTCAATTGAGTTTGTTTTTTTTTTTTTGTCTATCAATTGCTGCACTTGATGTTTGCTGATTTGCACTATCTTAGAATGGCAACTATAGAGCGCCATAATCTTATGCCATCCAATCTATTAGATTTATGTATGAATGTGTGTGTCGGTGTGTCCGTTTATTAGTGCCTGTATAATGCACATTGATTGACGTTAAGTTCACTTTATTAAGTGCGATCACGACTTTAAGTTTGTTTGTTTTTTTTTTTTTGGGACCTTGTCGGGAAATTTTGATAAATCGAAAGACATTTTTAGATAGTTTAGCGCGACTAGTAGATACTCTGATAATGATATTGTGACAAGTTTATTAGATTAAGCATGTAAAACTAGATTAAGTTGCCACAAAAGGTAGCAGGTAACCTGTTTGATAAAATTAAAATATTTTTACAAAAAAAAAAAAAAAATACATATACACATTAGATTACCAAGTCGTCAAAATGCTCCTACAACATCATTATGTACTAATTTGGCAAATACAAATATGGCCAAAACATAAGTGTTAATAACAATGCACTGCCTGATATTTGGTAAGGTGTACTTTAAAAGGCATACAAAATAAAAAAAAAAATAAGTTAGTAGCGTCGCAATCAAAATGTAAACAGAAAAAAATGTTATAAAAAATTAAATAAATAACCAAATTAGCTGGGTTAATAAAACAGGCGCGACACAAACAAAAACACATACATACACACACAAACACATAAGCACTGAATAAAGATATGAAGATGTGTCGACAACGCCGACGACGACGACGACGAACTCGTTTCAATTGAAGCGCTTGAAATTCAATTCATTTCGCATTTGAGCACAAAACCGAGCGCACATTTCGATCGTGTGTATATATTCTGATCTACAACATTGTAGTATATAAAAGTTTATTTTTATTTCTTACGATAAACTCTGCCAAACAACAAGCAGCACCAAAATGGAGCAGTGGAACAATGTTGAGCTGACGAGCATTACCAAAAAATCATATACACTGAATCATGACTACGATGGTGCCGAAAAGCTCGCCGCCAGCAGCAACAAGGCAAACGAGACGACGACGACGACGGCAACGCCAAAGGCAATAGCAACAACAACAAATGGCAATGGAAATGGAAATGAGAACACTGCTCCATCCGCAGCTGATGTCGTACTGCAGCCCGGCTCTGATATCAAGCCCAAAATACAGCCAGAGGATGTCGAACCTCTTGTGCGACGTCTCTATGGCATAACAATTAGTGAATTAAAGGAATTGAATGCCTATGATGATCGCAATTACCTAATTAAAGAAGATTGGTGAGTAGCAAAATTAATCATTATCTGTGTCATGATACAGTTAATAAGGTAGAGTCATCCGAGAGCGCCAGTATCTACTGTTATAAACATGTGATTGCGAAGGAGACAGCCATGTTGCTCTCTTTATTTTACGCTCTTGACTCTGAAGGGGTTGTTTTGATAGTGCGAAAAACAAAGAGAAGGCTCTCTCCCATGGCTCTACCGTATTAATTGTATCATGATCTGTATTATCAGTATTAAGATCATGTTGTAACTTAAAGGCTTCAACTTTCTCATTTAACTGACCTGCAGTTCGAACACCTCTCTTTCTTATCAGAAGACAGAGCACATCATTAAACAAAGACTGCACAACAAAATACATATGTACATACATATATATCAATGTTTACATTTAGCACTGGGAGGGCTTTGCTTCACACATGACTACACACGCACACTCACACACACACACACACACCAAGGCTATTTTTAGTGTTATTAATTACAGTTAGTTGTGCGGGGGGGCCAATTGAGCTTGACGTATGTATGTATGTAGCTGCTGCTGCTGTTGTTGTTGTTGTTTTCGGTCACCTTGGCAGCAGCATCTCTTTCTGTTATCTTTCTGCGACGCATATTTTTGGGATAGCTCATTTCATAACGTTCTTCATAAATCTATCAAAAAGAAAGATAAAACACTTTCAAGCTTTATAAAGTTACATTATTATTATCGTTCAAGCATTCTTTTTTTTTTATTATTATTATTTATTTTTGCATGTAGGATCAAAAACACAAAAGCATTCTGGAATGTTTTTTCACATAACTTAAAAAAAAAAATTCCTTATACTGTAAATAGGGCAGTGTTTGATATCACAGCCTCATTGTCACTTAACAATTAACGGAACAAACACAAAAGTATAGCTTAAAATTACGTATACAAAACAGAGAATATAAAGTGAGAATTATTTAAGGACTGGTCTTTGTTGAAAGCCAAACATGCTTAGCTTCGTTTGATTTTCGTTCGATTTGGCAGTCCTATTTCCTCGCTTGCCCGTCTTTGGCTTGGATAGGCCCACCCGACGGATAGTTGGAGCGAGTTTGGGTGTAGATTTGAGGGGTGGCGGCAATGCGGCTTCTTGGCTGCTCGGCAATGTGGCACTTTGTGAACTGCTTTCGTCCTCCGAAATCGAAATGATATCATCGTTATCATTATTATTATTATTGTTAGTGTTGTCGGTTTCAGCTTTAGTTATCTCCTGCACAGCAGTTTCTTCCCTATGTTCCCTGGCTTCAGTAGTTGTTGTTGTTGTTGGCGGTGTGCCAAAGAAGCGACTACGCACCTCAACTACAGGCTGCTCCTGATTGAATATGCTACGCTTCAAAGCATTTACCCGCGTCGTTTCTGGTTTCGAGCGATCCTCGCCCGTCTTCTTGGGACTCAACAATCGCAGCAATGATCCACTTTCACACACCACCGGCGAACGTTGCGTATCCTTGGCAAATGGATTCGAGTGACGATTCTTGCTTGGCGCTGGTGATGGTGGAGGTGTCGCATTTCCATTGCTGCTGCTTATGCTTGGACTACGTTTACGTTTGCCCCTAAAGCTATACATGTTAAAGAGTTCAGCTTCTGTTTGTTTTGCCTGCTCCTGGCGCAAATTAGCTTCGATCTCTGCATCCAATGTCTGTCCCACAAAATCCACTTTCTTAAAAAACAGCGCACAATTTGTTTGCTTTGTTTCCTTGTGCTGTGGCTCATCTTTCACGTTGCCATTTTGCCAAATACTTTTGTGCTTCGAGCGTTTTATGCTTTTCTTGCTGGCATCCTCACGATGATCTGGATGCCAATTGTCCAGACGCTTTAGTGTAAAGGGATTCAAATTGCCCAGAGCTAAATGCAATGCTTGTTCGCTATCTGTCAGCAATGTGCCAGCATTGCTGCAGTAGCTTTCATCAGTCTCATAATCCTCCAATGCACACAGCCGCTCCATGCGTCTCTCCAACGGATTGTAGATGTACATATGCTTAAAGGTTGCTTCTGCTTTCATAAAGTTCTCTATGTATTCATCATCCACCTGAACAAAAGTACAAAATACAAAAAGCATTAGTAATATTAAAGGGTAGAATGATAAAGCATAGATTGTGACATGCGCATGTTTTTCCGTTATAATACGTCATTGGTGCTTTTTGAAGAGTTGCCACCATATAACGTTTTTTTTTTAATTAAATGTAGGGTCATACAAAACGTGTGATAATCGTGAATTTCGACAACCCTGTAATAAAAACACAATTTGCTTAAATGAGGTGCACAGTGGTCGGCTGCAGGCAAAACAACAAACAAAAATATTAAATACCATATCTTTCATTTAAATTTTATCAGCAGTCAATAAGTTTTTTAAATTAAATGAAAATTTCTATGAATTAAATGAGATAATTCACAGGCTAACCACTATTAAAAATAATAGCAAATTTATAAAATTGGTCCCACTGTCACAAGCTTTGCTTACTTTTTCAAAAGGCGTTGCTCTCTATTTTCGACCAATAGCAGCACGGTATGTAACAGACAGAAGGAAGTTAATATTCTTGTCACAAATAGTTTGGATTAACGTTCAGGGTATCCCATTGTCGGCATGCGACTTGTCAATGTAAGTTTCGTGCGAAAAAGCGCATGAATCATTTTTACAATAGTTTGGGTTTTTTTTATCAGATTTCACTGAGTCAGCAGTGTAATTATTTGAGATAATTGGTTTTGATTATTTAGAAACACGTTTACAACAACAACAACTATATTTACCTCCAAATTTCGCATATTTAGATACTGCGGTATTTTCTTCAATGCTATACGCATATCGTCCTGCTCCGTTTTAAGCATAAACTTGCAAGCCTTGGCCAAACCAATGCCAGGCAGCGAGTCCAAATAATCACAGCCAGAAAGAATACACATGCGTCGAAACTTGTCGAACTGAAAGCGCTCCTCGCGACAGCCCATGGCCAGATGTAGTTTGTCTGCCTCCACAAGCAGACCAGCGCCACTCAGATCCAGCTTGAATATGATCTTGTGTGCACCAAAGAGCGTCAGATCGGAATCTTCTGTTACGATATATTGGGCAATGCCCGCTCTATTAAGCCAGGCCATTTGAGCGTCTGCCTCGTAGGGGGCAACAATGCAATCGATGTGTCGCTTGCGACACTCCTGAATAAGCCGCAAAGCCATTTCGTGGGTGACATCTACGCAGCGACGCATTTGTGAGCGTGCCTCATCCACGCGGCCAAGGCGCAGCAATTCTGCGGCACGTTTTTTACTCTGCTGTCGAGATTCACGTCGTCGCTTCTCTGTTAGAGCTTTGGCTGGCAAATGTTGGCCGTCGAATACTAGTATGGGCTTAATGTCATGCGAAAGCAGCATTTGTACATATTTCAAGCAGTACTGCACATAGAGATCGGTGTCCTCGCCACGAGCCAGTTTTTCGGCACAACTGAAGACGCCTTTGTGCAGCCAGCAATAGGTGTCGACGGCAACTGTGCTGCCACGCAAATCCTTGAGATGCACTCTGGCCGATGCCTTCTCCAGAAACGGTATAAGGCCCGTTATGCCCATAATTAGTTTTCGAAATTGCAATAATCAATAAACAAACACAATTTTCGGCAGCTGAATAGATAATATGCTCTCCCGCCAAAACAACAGCAAACACGAGCGCTTCTTCTTGCTTTCATATGTTGCAGACATTCGCCACGAATTTTATTTACATGCTGCAGACATTCGCCACGAATTTGGCGCCTTTTTTAGTGACTGCCAACACTGCAAAGTTACAGTTTTGAAAAGATATTTTTTTATTGCAACCTTTTAATCATTGTTTTAATTTATTTATATTATTTTTAGCAATGTAAAGAATCCATTGATTGTCTCTCACTGCCCGCAGGGCTATGTTTTAAAAATTCTAAATGCCTTGGATTCTAAAAAGGAGGACTTTGTGGATGCCCAAAATCAACTGTTGCTCTACTTAGGTAAATATTTATGACAAGTTGTCAATAACAAATTGTTTGCACAACTGTTACCGCAATTAATAACTGTTTATTAAAGCCAAACAAAACGTGCAATGCCCGCGCCCGATTGCCAACGCTCGAGGCAGCTACTATTCGGTGGAGCAGCTGGGTGGAAATGGCCATGTTGTGCGTCTGCTGGAATTTATACCTGGCAAAATGTTTCATGAGGTGGAGGTGACCAAGAATCTGCTTTACCAAAGCGGCGAGCATTTGGCCAAACTAGATAGGGCATTGAAAAGCTTTACGCACAAGGCATACGATACCCATAAGACACTGTGGATGCTGCAATCGGTGCCACAACTGCGCGATTTCCTTTACGCGCTACAGGATCATCAGCGCAAGTTGCTGTGCGAGGAAATCATTGATGCGTTCGAAACGAAAGTGTTGAGTGTGCTGCCCACGCTGGAAATGCAGATCATCCATGGTGATTACAATGAACAGAATGTTGTGGTTAATGCTGCATCAAACCCGGAGCGTCCCGACTCACATCGCGTTACGGGCGTCATTGATTTTGGTGACACAAGTCGTTCGCCTCTCATCTTTGAAATTGGCATTGCCATGAGCTACATGATGCTGCAGGCCAAAGACTTGGCCAGTGGTGGTGTCTTTCTGGCCGGCTACACCAGTATCCAAAGCATTAGTGAGAAGGAGCGTGCCTATCTCAAGTATTGTGTGGCGGCTCGTCTTGCCCAAAGTCTTGTCATGGGTGCCTATACGCACACCCTGCATCCAAGCAACGATTATGTGTTATCTACTCAAGCACAGGGTTGGATACTTCTTGAGCAGCTCTGGCGCGAAAAACTGGAGACAATTGATGATCTGTGGGAAAGTACGGCTCACCAGTATCTCACACAGAGCACCAAGTAGAGAGGCCCAGCTATTTGAACCGTCCTTTAAAACCACACACTTTTTGTCAATTAGTATTTCAAAGAAATTACACGAAAAAAATTGAGTCCAATTATTTAGTATTTGAGAATTTGCATTTTACCTTTATTATTCTTAATGTATAGTTATGAATATTATAATTATTTTAATTGTATGTAAACTTTTACTATTTTATTTTTGTTGTTCTTTACATTAAAACTTGTTAGACAGTTAAATGTATATTACAATACATTGTATGTAGTTTTCAATCCGGTATTTTTTGCTGTTGTCTTGGGGGTATAATGTCGCTCTATATATATAATATAATGATAAAATTCAATAATCATTGTGTCGATGCAATTTGCAATTGTGATTACAAAATTGATCTTAAATGAAATTCACAATTAAAAAATTTTTCTAATTGAGCTATTTTGAAAAGGGTTTAAAAACTTAAAACTGAAAGGTTTTACTAAAAAAAAAAAACAGATGTATAAGCAACAAGTAAAGCCAAAATTTCACAATATTTACTTTTACAGACGTTGCACAATAAAATATATATATATATCGTATTTATCTGTTCTTATCATGGCAAATAGATAGCTCAAGCGACTTTTATCTGCTTGAGCTGAATAAACATGCTCGGGTTTTTCTTTTTTGTACAGCTTGGAAATCCAGTTTATTTATTAATGCTTATTCAAGATGAAACAATTTGAAAAAAAAATTTATATATATATATAAACAATATACAACATATGTATTTGTTGACATAATTAAGCGTGACCCATAACTTCTCTTTTACAATGCAAATGCAAAACTGATATAAATGTACTCGACTTTTTTGGGGGTACTACCAATAAAACTATTTAAAACTTCTTCAGACTTTTCTATACAAAACACACACACATATATGTACGAAATTAATTAGTAGACGACAAATTACATATACCTGAGCAACTAACTAAATAAACGCACACTAAACATTATATCAGTTTTGCTGCTAAAGAAGCTTCAACGGGTTTAAATTATAACAAAACTATAAAATACACATTGCAGAACTAATCATAGACAAAAAAAAATGGGATTATTATTACACATTTAAAAAGGTTTTTTTTTCGTGCTGCTCATCCACTGTGGTTGTTGTTGTTAGTCTTAAGGGATAAAGCTGAGATGATTGGATATAAATATTTTGTGTTTTTTTTTTTAGTATTTTTTTTAAACGTGAGTTTGTAGCTCCGTTGAGCTAGTTCCACTTTTCAAGTTCCTATAACTTATGACATTTAAGTTCATAATTGTGGTTAAAAGTAAAAAAAAAAATTAAAAAAAATAATCGTGCCAAAAAAAAAAAAAATGTATTTATGTATACATTTGGTATTGTAGGAGCCGTCAACGACGCTGCTGTCGCTTACGCCGTTTGAGGAAAACGTATGATGAATGCAACTCCTGATGTGACGACTCCTTTTTAGTGGTGGGCAGCTTTTTGTTGGCCAATGTTGCCACCGGCATTGCAGCCGCCTTTGCACGCTCCTCCGCTGTCGCGGCCAATGTGGCCGCCAGCCAGGGTAACGAAAAATGGCCGTCCTGTGTGTGCGGATTCAGCATATTCTCACCGAACGCCTGGACGGGCACTTCCGTCACAAATTGTATGCCCTCGATGTCCTCGGGCAGCGGATAGAACGTTGAGGTGGGCAATGGGGGCAGTGGCACCAGCACCTCATCCTGATTGTGACGCTGGCGTAACGCTTCAATTTTATTCTGTTCGAGATTATAGCGTGCATCGCGCTTCTTGCGCTCTATCTCGTCCCGGACGTATTTATCGTGACGCAGCTCGTAGACCGTATTGTTTAGACGTTCAATATTCTTGTCATCGTTGCAGCGTGGCAATTTGACTACCTTCCATTTGGGTATCTCGAGACTGGGATTGTCGGCAAGCAGCTCGTCCGCTTCCTCTATAAAGAACTCATTGTCGCAATGGAATTCTTGATCCTCCCACGAGCGTGTCGTGTACGGTTGCAAGGATGTTAGAAACTTGGACGTGTTACGATTGTTGGCTTTATTCGCCTGCTGACGCTTTCTCTTGCTAGCTGATTGTGGCGTTAGCGGTGTCGTCGGTGTTGCTTTTTCTGTTGCTGCTGTTACCGTAGTTGTTGTTGTTGTTTGTGTTGTGGTACTGGCATTGCTTTTCACACCTCTCAGTCGTGGCGAGACTGCATTTGTGGGCGGTGGTGTTGGCGCTGGTGTCATGGTGGAAGATGATGTCATTGTTGTTGTTGTTGAAGTCGTTGAAGCAGACTGCGGCAATGGTGGATATATAAGGCTGGTATTGCTGCCCATATTACTGTCCATCGGTGATCTTTTGAGGCGAACCATTGGCTGTTGTTGTTGCAAACTCTGCAAACGTTGCTGTTCCTTTTGTATATGCTCTTGCATACGTTGCTGTTCTTTCTGTAAATGTTCTTGCAAACGACGCACAATCGTCTCCTCCACATCCTCCTCCTCTTCTTCAATCGGTTCAGACTGTGGCTCCACTGGTTTTTGATTCTCTACCTTTGAATCGGGCTGATGTTGTATTGGTTTTACTACAACTTCTGTCTGAACTTCTGAGATCAACTTGGATTCCTGTTTTTGGTTTTGTATCCTCAACAGTTCTTGCCTCGCCTTGTTCCTTTCTTTTATCTTTTGCACCTCGATCTTCTTTTTCTGATCGCGTTCTTGTTTCTTCTGTTCCAATAGTTGCTTGCGCTTCTTTTCCTGGATGCGTTTCTTCTTTTCGGAACGCTCCAAGTCCAGCATCTTTAGGTGCTCTTCCTGTTTCTTTTGTTTCGCCTCTTCCTGACGCTTTTGTTGTTGCTCCTTCTTTCGAATCTCTTCTTGACGCGCCTGTTCCTGCTTTTTAAGCTGTTCTTGACGCGCCAGTTCTTGCTGCTTTTTCAGCTGTTCCTGACGCTCCTGTTCCTGCTGCTGCTTTTTCAGCTGCTCCTGACGTTCTTCCTCCTGCTTTCTTAGTTGTGCCTGCATCAGCTGCTGTTGTCGTTCCAGCTCTTTTTGTTTTGCCCGTTGTTCTTCTTGCTCCTGTTCTTCACGCTGCTTCCTGAGCTGTTCTTCCATCAGCATTTGTTGCTTACGTTCTTGCTCCTGCTGCTGTTGCAGCTCAAACTCCCGCTGTTGCTCACGCTTTTTCTGTTCTAACGCCTCCTGCTCTTGCTTCAGTTGTATTTCTAGCTGCCGTTTCTGCTCCTCCGCCGCCGCCTCCTGCCGTTTCTGTTCTTCATCCTGTACAACAACTGGCTTGGCCAACATGTGTGGTTTATAATTTGCATTTACATTTTCTATTCTCTTTGAGTTCTCCAGCGTTGGCAGCTTTCTAACAACCTGATTAACCCTTGTTTTGGCAAAGGTTCGCACCTTCTTGACAGGTTCCGGACAGGCATTCGCAATTGGCGCCAGGTATTTACTTGGTTTTTGTTTCTGTGGTATCTCTGTTATATTTGCAGTCTCAATTGGTTCAGCTTGCAGTATGATTTCAGATTGTTGCGATTGCAGAAGCGCATTGACCACATCATCTTCGGCACTTGATTGTAACAGCTGTGATTGGGGCGTCTCATAAAGATGCAACTGTTGCGGATGCTGATGTTCCCTGTCGCTTTGCTTTACACAATTGATGCCCAAACGTCGCTAAATTATAGAACGATAGAATGATGAATGAATAATGTTAATAAATGTATTATAGCACACGCTTACCAGTCTTTCGATATCAATGTGTCCAACGACCTGACCCATGTCAGAGATTTCAATCATATGCCCATTGTTGATGTTCTCCTCTGCCATTTCTTCAACGGCACCTAGTTCTTCTTCGGCACCGATGACAGTTTCTGTCATGCCCTCCATGCCATCGTGATAGATATGCTGCCCATCATTCTGCAACTGCAACTGCTCCTCCTCCTCCAAGAAAACCTCATGCTGTTCATGCATATTTGTTTGGATTTCTTCATCAATTTGCAATTGATCCGCGTCGTCATCTTGTTCATGCTCCTGCTTTTCCTGCTCTTCTTGCAGCTGCAGGCTGGATGATTCTTGATGGACACGATGCAGGATGATGGTGCTAAACTTTTTGCCACCATTAAACCCACCATGCCCCTTGATATGCTCTAAAGCTGGTGTCGTTGGCGGCAGCTCAGTTACCGATGTGACAATCACATTTTGTGTGGGCTTTCGCTGTGGCGCTGGCTGTGGTTGTGGCTGATAGCAATGGTGCACTACTGATGGCTCCACGACTTGCTGTACCTGCTCCACCAATACCTGCTGCTGCATAGCTTCGGTCTGCGTTTGATTCTCCACAAAGCAAGGGACTTTTGGCTTGGGCGCAACATCTTCGATTGCTGTACGTTTGTTGGATCGTCGCCGGTGACAGCGCAGCTCATCAACAGTGTGTCCCAATCTCGCTACCTGCTGCAGTAGCTCTTGTTTTTGTGCGAGTAACGTTTCAATGCGTAAATTTCTTTCGTCTAGTTGTTTATTTTTTTTCTCTAGTTTATCTGTCTGCTCCTGCAATAGACTCATGTGCAGCACAATCATTCGCTTCAGATTGTTGTTCTCTACAATCAGGGCGACAACATCCTTTTTACCGCTTTTAGAATGTACAGGCGCAGGCGGTGGTGGGGGTGGTGCAAACGTTGGCGGTGCGGGTGGTGGTGGAGCTTGTGGTTGTGGCATTGGCTGCCAATGTGTAGGTGCTGACGGATGTGGTTGTTTGTAGTAGTTGTTGGTGTCAACAGGAACAGGATTGTGCTTGCCATAGTTGTTGTAGTTATGATTGGGGCGCGAGTAATTGTTGTAAGGCTGTTTATAAGCGTTTCGAGGCATGTGTTGTCCATATTGTGGTGGTCCATCCATGTAGCCACCATCGCCACCATATCTCTGCTGACAGTAGTAACGCTGATCCATTTCGCTTTATTGTTTACAAAATATTGCTCATAACTTTTGTGGGTGGTTTGCGGTTTGCGGCTATTCACCGCAAACGCTACTAATTTTTGGACAGCCGCAGCTGATGGGCAAAAATGCGTAAATGCGATGAAATTCACCACACTCGAAGTTTTTTCTTGATATCAATTTATTTAAGAATTGCCCGATTTTGTCAAGTACTAGCGCGTTTATCACATTGACATTACAACAAGTGGCATCAACATTTAACCAATTTACTTTGAAATTGGATTTTAAACACTTCTTTCACTTGTTTGCGCCGTTTTTAAGAATTATGCGGATTAAATAAACTGGCACGAAAAAAAGCATTTCAGAAGTATGGCGTTTACTGGTGTTGCCAGGCCACACAAAGGCAGGGTTGCTTAATAGTGCCACGCTGCCAACGCTGCTAGTTTTTATTACATTAAACTATATTAAATGTATCCCTCTTTCAAAATTTTATTTAAATATTTAAATTTAATTAATATATAATGCCAAATAGTATAAATTAAACAGCAAACATGCACAAATATTATATAACAAAGCGACGGTATATACGGTACAGGTTGGCAGCACAAACTAACGTGTTCACGTCTCTAGTGAATGGCAATAACAAGAAGATGAAAAATGGCGCCAAACCAGCTTGTTATTCCATGCATCATCAAGTGGTGGTTTTTTACTAAATATCCGGTAATCTGCAATGGCATCTATATTCGGTGAAGATGGGGTTGACGACCTGTTTAACGATAACATTGTCAACGACAATGATCAGCTACCCAGCGACAACGAAGCTGATGCGGACACAGGCGAAAAACTTTTTGGCGATGATGATGATGATGCTCCCAATGCGGATGGCGCTGGTGAAGAGGGAGCTGTCAAGGTTGAGCCCAAAAAACGTGCAGTGCGTAACCCACGACAACGTCTCACCGTCGACACATTGCGTGGTCCACGCGGCATACACACAATTGAGAACTATTTCAAGGATATCAAGTTCAAAGGCAAGGGACACGAAAAGTCCGATTTGGATGAAATTTTGCGGCGATTGCAGCACTGGGGACATCGCATGTATCCAAATTACACGTTTGATGATGTACTCAACAACATTGAGCGCTTAGGCAAAAAGAAACCACTTCAGGTTCATATGACACGCTATCGCTTGGGTCAATTAGAAGATCTCATAGAGCAGCAGCAGGAGAACGAGATCAACGACAATGCCAACGATGAGGACAACAATGTTGCCGCTGAGCCGTTCGATGAATTTGATGCTCTACTGGGTGAACAGATTGCCATGTCGAAACTTGCGCCCCGCACACCGGCTGTAAATCGACACAGTCTGTCCACAGCGAGCAGCACACTGGTGACGCCTTCATTCTCACGCAATGCCATTGTATCCACACCATATTCTGTAGCTCCACGATCGATGGCGGCCGTTGACGATATAAGCGAATATGCTGAGCCATTGCCGCCATCGCAGCCAGCAACGCCAAAGTTATCCACGGAGCAAATGGCGCGTATTGCCGAGAATCGTCGATTGGCCCAGGAACGTCTGAAGGCAAAGCAACAAATGGAGGCGTCGCATGTTACATAGGTTAAAGTTTCTTATTTATTGTTTAGTTAAGCATAGTCTAAGTAATAAATTATGTTTTTAGATAGAAAGATTTACATATACATATTAATGAACACGGTCAGCTTAATAGAAATACTTTTGGTCAGTTCCATAAATGATATAAATAAGGATTAAGCTTAATCAAGGTACAGGCGTATAAGTGTGCTTGCTAGTTAAGTTTTAGGTTGTAAAACGCAGTGCAACACGTGGCAGCAATTCGAAAAGTCCCTTGGCTCCTTTCAGTACAACAGCAACGATATTCATTGTGAGTATATCGGTGGTTGTTGCTGTCGACTGGTGATCATCTGAGTTATTTGGACCCTCACCATGCTGCTTGCTGATAGCTTCACTAATGACATGCAGGAGGCGCTGATAGAGGAACGACTGGCGATAGATGGGTTTGGACAAACTGAGATGATCATCTTTGAGTAGAAAGAAATCGCCGAAATCGATACGAGATGACTCTGCGGTAACGATGCGCAACGGGAACTTGAATGTGGTGAGCATGGTGGGTGAACCCTCGGCCACGCTGACCACATTCACGTGTCGCAGGCATGTGTGCAGGCAGCCCATAAAACGGCGATGCATCTCCAATAGTTTCGGTGAATTCTCCTCCATTTCCTTGACCTCGATCGATGGCGACAGGATCATTTGCATATGCTGCTTCCATTTGGCAATGGATGAGCCACGATGCGGTGTACCCAGAAATACAATGCCCTTGGTGTTCTTGGCCAACTGTTGCACTTGTGGCTCCATCGAATCCACCGACTTCAGCAATATGAGCTTTGTGAGCAGCCCACCCATGGAATGACCAATCCATACAATTGGACGACCATTGCCCACATCCGATGTGGCAATGCGCTCAAGCAGTGTGCTGGCACGCACATCAATGTGTCCCTGACCCTTCTCACATGGACAGTACTTGGTGAAGTTCGCTGACCACTCTGTAACCGCTGACGTATAATCAATGCCAATGATGCTGCAAGCATAAAAAAAGGTTATAAAAATGTTTGAAATTGCGAAAAGTTTTGGGACTTACCGTGAGTCTGGATAGTCATCGGGCAGCCATTCCATGGGCCAGCAATTTGTGTACTCTTCGCTAGAATCCTGATTTGACCACTCATTACCTGAGACACTGAAGACGCCGCGACAATTGTCATTCGCCTCCAGTGGTACATCTGGATGCACTACCTCCCAATCCGAATCCAGTTCGGCCTCACTGTACAATGTCTCTACGAATTCTTTGGTTGCCGCATCACTTATATTCAGTCGTTTTTCCTCCACCTTTTTGCTGGTCTTCAGCAGAGAATCTTTTGATGCAGTTGGCTTATCATTTGGCTTGGCTGCCGCCTCCCCTGCGGATTGTGCTTGTGTGGGAACCAGCTTTTTGGATTGCTGGCTCTTATGCTGTTGTCTACTCCCATTACGTTTCTGCTCGCCAACAAGAAAGACATCGTCGGTTTCACTTGTGTAGAATGCATTTTTGCCATAAAGGCCCAGTTCTGTGGGTTTGCGATCGCGCTGACGCCAGGTGATGAAAACACCACCCAGCAGTCCATGTATGAAGACAATGTCTGCCTTGGGCTTGCGGCGGGTGCGCATACGTGGATGCAGGGGATATACATTGGGCGGGTAGGTGAACTGATTGGGATCATCATGATCTAGATTGGCCATTGCTTTGGCGGAGATGACTTGCAAGCGTAGATCGGGGCACTGTTGCCATTCGGCAAGTGCGCCTACCCAACCCGAGGCAAAGAAATGATCGACTGCGTCCGGAACCAGAGATATGTTGGCCAAAACCTTGCATAGCGTCGATAGCGTTTCATTGTCATCGTCGAAGATCTTTCGCATTTCCATTAAGTGCATTAAGCCGCCATCGTGCATGATCTTGGCAGCAATATTGGGATCCTTGGTGATGTGATGCAGGAAAGAGATGATTTCTTTAAGCAAATCCGAGTCCTGCACAGTTATCGTCATGTTTTGATCCTGTGTAAAGTACTCGTTGGGATCGTCCTAAAAAAAAAAATATTTATATTAAGTTTTTTCTATGGATAGCACAAAGTTTTTTACTTACAACATTTTTTTGATCCGGAAAATATTTGCTGAAAAAATGATCGACACAGGAGGATGGACGCAGATGCGCCAACATCACATGCAGCTCGGAGAGCAGCATTTTGGGGTTCTTGATGCAGCCGCGTCTGGGCAGCGGCATGAACCAACGCATATCGGCTCCAGACCGGGCCAGTGAGACCGAAGTGCGTGCATCGCAGATCTGCGCCAGATGCCGGAAGTCCCAGTCCTTGAGGTGATCCATGCAGACAAGTTGTTGGACTGCCTTAAGGCGTTCCGCTTGACTGCCGGTTTGAGCAATATTGAGCAGGCGCCAGGCCACCGAATGCTTTGCGGCTTTCCACCATTTGCCAATGGGATTTATAATGACACTGATCCATTTCTTTTCGTCCTCTTGCTTTTGTTGCAGCTTACGCATTGACTCACGATAAATGTGATACTTAATGTAGATGTATTCGGTGCGACGTTTGTCCGGCTCCTGTTGCTTTTTGTCCACATATTGTTCAAGGTATTTACGGATATGCGGTGTCTCGTAAAGAATGATGCCGGCGCTATAAATGTACAGTAAAATGATTACACGTGTTGTTATTCACAACTAATTGTTGTTGTTGTTATTGTTGACCCAAATATAAAGCATTAGATCATTTGGCAAACTATTTGTTTTCTTGTTGTTGTTGTTGTTATTATTGCCATAAACGTGCGATAAACAACAATAACAACAATATTTATTTTTATAAAAGTGGGCACGTCAAAATTCTCAAGCAGTTTTTAGTGTTGCCACCTAAGATTTTTGCCCGTCAGATCTGGCTATTTTTTGTGGTGAATAAATACTACCGTTAAATTGCAAGCAATTATTAAGCAAAAACAAAGATTTCATGAGCACTTTTATTTTTTATCATAATAAAATAAGTTAAAACTATACATTTGTTTACATTTAATTCCTGTTAAATAGCCTTTATTTTGTTTATCAAAATTTGGCACCACTTATGCCAAGGCAATCAGCGCCACACGCGCCAAACTAAAAGAATAAACAATAACAACGATTAGAAATTCGTGGGGGGTCTTGTGCAAAAACTAATGCGCACTATTTTCGCGGCCGGTTTGTTTGTTTGTGTGCTAATTTGTGGGCGTGTGTGAGCTAGTTTGTGAACAAGAGGGGGGCCTTGAACAGCTGTTACGCACAAGAAGCAGTACAGCAAGCAAAAGACGAATAAAAGCAACAGCAACAATAACAACCACTATCGTGCTATCTCATTTTCTCAAAATCGTACGTTTGTTTTGATCGTATTGTGTTAACAACAACAAGAAAAACAACAACAGTTGGCAGTTGCTCAGAGTGTGCAGAATGAATAATTCGAATATAGCTGTAAACAAATGACGTCACAGGTGCAATCGCCTGTTTATTTCTAAGAATGCGGAAAACGCATTTTGTTTTGTTGTTTGTTTGTGTTGATTTTGTTTTTGTTGTTTTTTTTTATTTTTTAGTGCATATGCACTTTAGATAAACTAACTTGATTGACAAGCAACGAGTTTCAGGGCCAAGTGGCGCCATTCAGCGTATCGCGATTACCTAGAAATGCTTGAATTTATAATGACGAGCCCCTTTTTAATTTATAGTTTGAGATGTATTTTGTTGCAGCTGTTGGTTTTACTGAATTTGTTTTACTTACGTGGTCAAAATACCAATGCCACCCAGGAGCTTCGGAAAACGGCGTATTGTTGCTTTAATATCCTCTAATGACATTGCCTGCTGTATTTCTGTTGTGTAGCCTTGCGGAGCTCACTAGTAAAATTTGTCAGCTTGTTGCCAAAAGTTTACTCTGTTTTTTTTTTTATTGTTGTCACAAAATCACACTTTAATTTCAGAATTATTTCTCAGACTTTACACTTGCGAAAATTTTGTTAATTATTAAAACACTATTCTCGTTTGTGTTAATTATTTATTTTGCTTCCCCTTTTGGGGATTTAATGTCTTTGTTTCGAACTTTTGTGTTGTGCTTCAAGTTGTTGAATGGCTGATTTGTTTTGTTTCCTCTCTTTTATCTCTTTTCCGTAGGTATGAGAGCTGCCAGACTATTGGTCAAGAAATTAAAGTGCTGCCACATTTATAACCAGTTCGACAAAATTAACGTCATTAGTGTTATCCCTTAATTAATAACCGTTTGAATTTTATTTAAATTTTATTACGTGCAGTTTTGTTAAGGCATAAAATGATAAAAGCTTTGGACAATTGGACAAAACTTAAAATTGGTGTCAGTATATTCTTTTTATAAACGGGCATACTACGATTCGTTCGTTCATCATTCCACAAGAGCAAATGAACAAGTGAGCAAAAATGAACTAGTTACTCTTGTTACTGTGGTTTCTCTTTCGTTGCTATCATTTAGTATATGGCAGGTGCGCAGCGAGTGTGCATGCACTGGGGTTTTGTTTGTTCTGGATTTGTCTCAAGCCAGCTGTGTTGAATTAATGTCCCACAATGAAAATACATTTTCGCGAGCAGTATGGAACCAAAGGCGAGGAAATACTTTATGTGACTCCAGCAGGTATGTTCTTTCAAACATTAAAACACATTTCGACACTTATGCAAGCCTCTAATCCGACAGATCAAAGCAATATTGTGCGCGTTCCCCTACGTGGCGATAAGCTGGTAATACAGGAGAAATTCCTGCTCTTTCGTGTACTGCAAAATGTCTTTCTGCCAAAAGGCTACCCAGATTCGGTATCCGAAGACTATGCTATCTATCAAATATGGGACACATTGCAGGCCTTCTGCAGCACCATTTGCGGTACACTCTGCACCCATGCCATTCTTAAGGGCATCGGTGTCGGCAGTGAGAATGTCAATGCATATTCGGCGACTGTTACTTGGATACTGAAGGAGGGCAGCGGGCATGTGGGACGCATTCTGTTTGCCTGGTGGAAAGGCAGTCAATTGGATGTGGATTCAAAAAAGTGGCGTCTTCGCGCCGATTTTCTAAACGACCTTGCAATGGGCATTGAAATCTATGTGCTTCCCAAGTATCCACACTTAAGTACACAAATCCTATGCGGCTCCACGCTCTTGAAAGCCATTGTAGGCGTGGCCGGTGGCGCTACGCGTTCGGCGCTAACGCAACATCACGCTGTGCGTGGCAATTTGGCTGATGTTGCTTCCAAGGATAGCTCTCAGGAGACTTGTGTCAATTTGGTTGCCTCTTTTGTTGGTCTCTATCTGCTCACGATGATCAAGAGCCAGGCTATGCTATATACCGTTTTTTACATTGTTGTCACGCTGCATCTGTACGCAAATCTTAAGGCCGTGCGTTCCATCTGTTTGCGCACTTTTAACGAGTCCCGTTACTTAATTGCCCTGGAGGAATTCTTTCGGTCATCACACATGCTGACACCCCAGCAGGTTAGTCTACCAAAAAGTAGTTAGCAACGGAAGCTACTTCTTAATACTTATCTCAAGATACTTGAAATCTTATCAAATATTTATTGCTCTCTCACTCTGTAGGTCAATATAATGGAGCGCGTGACTGTTGGCCAAACAGTATCTGTATCGCTTAATATACGTTTAGGATTGAGTGTTAAGCATCTTATAGACGAGTATAAGAGCAGCAATGTTATTGAGAATATTGTCTCCTCGTTTGATCCACATGAGCGGTTTATTATTGCGGAGAGCAAGAAACATTTAGGAGTCTATCTGCACTTTGATACGCGTCCGCAGGATGTATTGAAGGCATATTTTTTTGCAGTCTCCTATCTGCAGGATCGAAATCAGATTAAGGAACAGTACTGGGATATACAAGGCAAATGGCAGGAGTTTCTCAATTTGGCGCAAAAGGAGGGTAAGTGAAATGTCAAATTAATGGGTGTTTACACAAAAAAGCATCGATTTTATCTATAATATAGGTTGGTTAATCCATCAACATTTGCTGCTGGTCGATGAGTATCGTTTGGATTGGAAGGCTTAGAATTTGAACTAATGCTTAATACCTGGACCAAAGATACGCAGACACAGCGCTAAGATGCTTGCTATGAACGATATTATTTATTGAGTTAATTTTAATTAATAAGCTTAGTACGTTTTTTAAAACAAACATACACATTTCTCACACATATCTCACATGGTCATACCATAAAACCATCGTTGATATTAGCAAGAAACTATTGCGATAACACACATATTCACAAACACATTTAGATTTAGGCTCATAAAACTCAACTTAAATATTTTCAAAAACAAAAAAATTCGAATATACATACATAACGTGAACATCTTCCAACTATGTAACTCTGCCTTAGCACAAAGTAACGTTAATAATCCGTTTTTCTTATATAAGATATATAGCTGAGCCGTCTTTAAAATTATTATATTTAAACGAATGTGCTTATTTTGGACTCGAAACTTAAACAAGAACAAAAACACAGCATACACACAGTATCTCTATTTTGTAATGACTTACCACTTGTATATTTCGAGAAGGTACTTTTTACCACATATGAAAGAAAATCAAAAAAAAAATAAGATTTGATAAAAAACGCGAAAAACTGCGCAACGAACACGCCGCTTGAAATGCATTCCACACAAAAATGTACAAAGTTTTAAAGCATAATTTTTAATGAAAAAACGTGTAATATTATTTGTAAGCTTCGAATTTAATATTTGAAATTTATAATTATTTTGCGATTAGCAAGTCCATTAGCTTAGCACTAAATAACTAGCTTAAAAATGCTTTTATGTAATGCGGTTTAGCAGTCAAATACGCAACAAACGCAATTGATTTTAATAGAAGAATAAATAAACGTGCAATTTTACGCAATAACATAATATTAAATCACTTTTTGTAACTTATTTAAAAATGTGGTACTAGTTCCGCTATGTGGTGTCATTACAGCATGTTCTTGACCCGGTATCGATACTTTCCGATGCAATGTATCGAGCGCACAGACGATAAGTTATTGTTGCTTTGAATGAAAACACGTGCGAAAGTTAAGCGTGTTACTCTTTGAGAAATAATTTCAAAAACACATTGAAACAATGGCAGCTGTGCAGCCAGACTCGGTGCCAGCCAACATGGAAAAGGAAGCTACAAGTACAACAGAAACTGTTACAGAAGTTGCTACACCCCAAATGGTTGTACCAGAAGAACATACGGCGGAAAATATATCCCCCTCTATTGTTGACCAAGCAGTTGAGATGACAGAGACCACGCCTAAAAATGAAAAATCTGGAGAGGGAGAAGCAGAGGCAGTGGCTGTGGCTGTAGTTAACAGCGAGTTAGGAGCTGTAACCGAAGAAACGAATACAGTAAACCAAACAGGTAAGATTCCAATTATATAGCTTTTACTTTTTAGTTAAACATTTAAGTTTTTTCATTAAAAGAAAATGCAAGCGATGCGCCCACTGAATCACAAGAACCAGAGTTACCCAAGGAACCTACAATAATATCCGTAGAGGTTATTAGCTCAGCTGTAGTAAATCCCACTCCTCAAGTAGAAGGAGTCACAGAAATGGAGTGCGAGACGGCACCAAATGTGGAAGCAGCAACAACAGAAAGCACAACAAGTGGACTCGGGTTGCTTGCTGCATACAGTTCGGACGGGGATACAGATACAGAAACGGTGCACAAGGTGGGCGACAGCGACAGCGAGCATGATGATGATGTTATTGAAGTGCCTGTCCAGGAGAGTAGTATTTCCACAGGACCACGTCAAGTTGTGGCCGTGAGCTCTGGCAGCGATAGCAGCAGCAACTCGGACTCCGATTCGGAGGGCGAATATCTCACAGTGCTGCGCAAGAAAATCGATAAGCGCATAAATACAGAGGAAGTGGATGAAGACGAAGATGAGGATGATGAGGATGGAACACGGCCACGTCGTCGCCAACCGCCCAAGGTGCGTGGTGAAATGATGTTGGATGAGTTGCCGCCCATCGATCAGCTGGAGATAACCGTGCCGGAAGATGAGTGCATTGAGCTGGGCAAGGTGCAATCAATAGTGGATCAACTGGTGCTCGTTAGTGTCTTACCCAATTCCATGTTGTTCGATCTGGATACCGTGCTGTTTCTGGAGAAGGGACGCAAAGTACTCGGACAAGTGTTCGATGTGCTCGGACAGGTGGCAGATCCGCTCTATTGTGTACGCTTTAACAGCAATCAGCAGATTAAAGACCGTGGCATTAACATTGGTGACACTGTCTACTGTGCTCCACAAACCGAGCACACACAATTTGTCATTTTATCCAAGCTGATGCAGGTACGCGGCTCGGATGCGTCGTGGGAGCACGATGTGGAGCCACCAGCACGTTTCATTGACTATTCCGATGATGAGGAGGAACGCGAGGCACGCTGGGAGCTACGCAAGAAGCGTCAACGCGAGCGTACCAATTCCACGGACTCCGTGGAAACTGTTGCCACAACAAACACAGAGTCCACAGAGGTTTCAGCAGTGGCGCCACCCAGACAGCGTGGACGTCGCGGCCAACGAGACAAACGACGCTCACAAAACTATCAAAATGGCAATCAGCAACAGCAGCAGATGCAGCAGCAACCACAGCAGAGTCCAGCACGCGACTCACAGTACAACTATCATCCCAGCTACAATCCCGGCAGCTGGCACTCGAATTACTATCACAATTATCATCCGCCAGCGGCTAACTTTAATATGATGCCCGGCATGGCGTTCCCTATGCCTCAACAGGGCTATGGCTATATGCCGCCACCACATCCATATTCAATGCCACCACCCATGCCTATGGGTATGCCACCACCACCACCACACATGTATCAACAGCCCCCGCCATTTAATCCACATCAACAGCCACCCAATGGGGGCAGGTAGTTTTAGTATCTTACAAATTGCATTTTGTATATATAAAAGATAAAATTTCTCTTCACCTAACGCGATTTTTATTTTATTTGAATAAAAAAATTTGTAAACAATTCACTTGTGTTGATTTATAAAAATGTTTTCGATAAAATGCTTGACATATTTTCTTTTTTTTTTTTTTTAATGTATAAAAAGGTACTTATTCTGTGTGGGATCTCAACAATAACGCTGATTACAGGTGTGGTTCATGTGTGTGCGCCTTGTAAATATGTTTGTATAGGTTCTAAAAAAATGTATGAAAACCCAATTGACAAATTGCTTGATAGATATATATATATGTGTTAACTATATAGTAGATTGATAGATTTGTTGCTTAGTTAAGAAAAGGTTTTAAGTTTGGCAAAAAGGGATTGTTGGTGTTACTTATGGTATATGATAATCATCTTACAATTTTTGTGCCCTAGAAATCGTAGCAGAAACTTGGGTTTTCGAGGGATAGTATATATATGGCTCGGAAAATCGAGCTTTCGTTGTTTTGGAGCTTTTGTTACGTTTGTCAACTGGGCAGATATCATACTATATATATATTTTTATATATGCATTGGCTTTATGTACAGCAAATGGAAATATTTTTGTTGGCGGAAGCACTGCGAAAAGGCGGCCAATAAACAATGTTAACTTTTTCGTGTGTGTATGTGTGGGTGTAAATAGGTGTGTATATGTATGTAATAAGTGGTGGCATGCAAAATATTTGTTTGAGCTTATTCGAGAGGCAACCAAATGGGCCGCCACAGGCACATATGAAAATGCATACTTAAAGCTATATACATGATAAACAAAATAAAAAATACTAAAAAGATAACAATGCAGTTAACAAAAGGAAAAAAAGAAATTCAATTGCCTGGGGGCAGGCCAATTTGAAGGCGTGGCTTGAGTAGCACCAAAACGCAGGTAATGTTATCCTGTGAGTCCCGCTCCTTGGCAGCCTCCACAAGCAGTTTGGGAATGTCATCGAGCTTGGTTGTCGGATCGGCAAGGCACTCATAGACGGTATCAACGACAAAAGACTCGGGCACATGATCCCACAAGCCATCCGAGCCTAGAACCAAAAAATCATGCGCCTCACTCAGCGGCACATCAACGAAATCCGGCTCCGCGATGACCGCCTCCAGGCTATAGTCGCCAATGGAGCGACCCACATTAAGTATGCCATTGACACGCCACTGGCCCTGGGCATGAATAACGCTGCCGCCACACAGTTCAATGCGTCGTCGCTCATCCACCGCTTCTGGCTTGTGCGGCTTCACCAGCTGCAGTTGGGTTCGCTCGCCGACGAGCAGCGCCTTGGAGTCACCTACCCAAGCAATATATAGCTGCCGACTGCCAGTGATCAAGGCGCACACAGCTGTCGTGCCGCTAGTGATACGTTTCCGGGTAAAACGTGCATCGGCCTGCAAAAATGCTGTCTCAAAGGCGTTGCGATAAAACTCCACATTGCTGTCCAATGACGACTCCTCCGGTGGCCGTCGAAGCTGTTCAGCCAGCAGCTGTGGCAATTGGCTGGTTACATAGCAGGCGGACAGTGCACCCGAATGCCCATCGAAGACGCCAAAGAAGCGACAATCGATGTGATTGCTTATTTCATACATGGCACCGAAGCGCTCCAGGCACACATGTCGATCCTCCATCTTACGCGGTTTATTCTTTACGGCTGCTGCACTGTAAGCTGACGGTGGTGCATCCAAGCCACACTGGCAGCTGGCGGGCTCCTTACACAGAAACCCATCATCAGCATACAATTGGAGCTTATCCAATGCTGCATTATCAGTCAGCTTAAGCAGCAGCTTATCCAACTGTGTGAGCACAAACTTTTGCAACTTTAGCAAATCATATTGTGGCTCCGTGCCATCCAAATTTGTTTCAAACTCCTTGGCATGCCGCACATCCTGCTCCACTTGATCGCTGGCCAAATGCAGCAGCTTCAACTGAAATCCCAGCGGACAACCACTTGTGCTAAGCTGTTTCCAAATCGTAGCAATGACTTCAGCACGACGCTCTTCGCCGGTTACTTTGTAAGTGTCATTGCTGCTGCGCGTTACACAATGTCCATTGTTGCACGTATTAACTTCGCTGCTGCTGTGGCTGGCTGTGGTTGCTGCTAAATATTCCTTAAATAGTTGCAGTCGTGCACATATCATTGGGGCGTCTGCATCGGTCGACATATTTTGCACTCAGCTGTTTTGCTGTTATTATTGTCGTTGCAACTGATACATGTGTGTTAATTAGTTATTACGATGATGATTCACCCGCTCTAGCATACTTTTTTTACGCAATGTTTCTATTTGTTTATATATTCTATGCGGTGTGGCCGCTTCTCGCTTACGGCAATATACTGACATTCTTGACTCAGGTATCGATACCTTTGCAATTGTATCGGTAAAACCGTTGTGAATGGCAATAAGTCTTCTTCTTACACTGCCGGCAGCACTCAGCTGTTGCTTTGTTTGTGTTGCAACATAAGATTATTTTATTTTCACTTTTTGTGTTGATTTTCGTGCAATGTGTGCTTAAACAAATACACTTGTCAATTAAAACAAAATGTCGACACCACTGGAACAACAGACAGACGAGCGCGAAGCCCTGCAATCCATTTACGAAGGCGATAACAATTTCAAAGAAATCGACTTGACAACTTTTCAATATAAAGTAAGAGCCACATGTGCAGGCAACAGTTAAAATTGTTAATATTGTGTGTGTTTTTCTTTTAGTATGGCGAAGAGGACAGCTACAAGTCATTTCTAGTGGAATTAAAATGGGGTGATAGCTATCCAGATGAAGCACCCACAATCAACATGAACCCCTTCTACAATCGCAATCTGTGAGCAAAAATCGAGTCGAATTCTTCAAACCTTTCTAATTAAATCTTTGCTTTCAGCCTGCCCGCCGTTAAGGAGGAAATCCAAAATGCCCTTAGCACAGAGGCCTCACAATGGTTGGGCTGTGGCATGACTTACACCCTCTTCGAGTACATTAAAGATAACATTGAACAATTGACTGCCGCTCAGCCGGAGAGCGCTCCCATTATGGCCGTTGTGGACGATGGCGTTGCTGCAATTAAAATATCAGACAGCAATGCAGATGCCAAACAAAAGGAACCCAAAAAGGAGCAACTAACAAAGTCGCAAAAGCGTAAACAATGGGAGCGAACGGATCACAAGGGAGAACGTGCACGTGGACATGATTGGGTCGATATTGTTAAGCATTTATCACAGACGGGCAGCAAAGAGGATGCTGCTGCCGCTGCGGAAAGTGCAGCAGCAGCAGCAGCTGCTAATCCAGTGCTGCATCCACTAAACATCTAAAAGCCCAACAAGTTATGTTCAATTCAAATATATATATCAAATGCAGCAAATCTTATCAATTCAATCACAAAAAAAGAGGTCCGTGATCTGTTCTCCATTAAAGCTGATCAATTAACGCACGCATGTCTGGTTTATTTGGACAGACAAGGCCAGCCACTTGCCGTCCGCTAGGGTCAAGCCCATTTAAATGGAAAATCAAATTATTTTTTTTATTTTAGATGCTCTAGTCGAAAAATGTTTATGCATTGAGACAGTCGTTCGGTTTTGGTGTTGCCGATGATGTAATTTATAGACAATGCTGTTACAATTTCGAACCGTTTTTGCACTTGCTTAACCGTAAACATAGTGTCAGTTAATTGTTGAATGCGCGTGTGACAAGTTTAATTTTGAAAACATAATTTTAAGCACTGCAAATACGTAATTCATCGCATTGGGCTTATCATTTGTATACTGAAACCGGTTTAGCTCGTAGCGCGTCGCATTAAGCTTAAGGCACGCCCGCGACTGTTAGCATTCCATAGCAGTATATTCTACAATGGGTCAGAAATGCTCTTGCCTAAAAATATGTAAAAGTTTCGACGAGCCATCAATCAGTGAGGTGGACGCTCCATTGCGTATGCGTAATGCCAATGCAAATCTATTGGCAGCTCCGGGTGAGTATTTATTTTTAGTGGAATCATATTCGTTCGTGTGTGTGTCAGTGCATGCAACTATTAGCTATTGTCGATATTACCTTTTTTGCGTGCCAATTAAATGAACACTGTGGGCGTATGTGTAATATTCAAATCTACCTGCCCACAATCCCAAATAGTTACTCAAACAAACAATATTTACTTCAATATGTATGGGTAAATACACACATATTTACACTCAAGATTTATTCAGCAATTATACTAAAATAGCCTGCAGTTGAGTATTGAATAAATAATAAACAGCTGGAATTGCTATCAAATACCTTAAGCAGCAGTTCCAAAAAAGAAGAATGATTTGATGCTGTGCCAATGAAATTTATCATATTGCAATTTTTTTTAAGTTTTCCAGCTTTTCTGGTTGTTGAAAAACTGATCTACAATTCGATTTATATTTTTGCACAATCATATTAAAAAAAAAAAACAATTTTACTGTATGCAAATTAGTGATGATGACGATGATGTTGAACTTGCTCCAGGCCTATATGTTCAGATATAAATCAATTAAATTGGCCTCATTCGTTGCGGCTGTGAATCAAGACTCAATTTTGAACATTAGCCATGATGCGATGACGTCGTCGTCGTCGTCGTCAGAGCACAGATGTTGGTAGTATTAAGCTATTCTATTACCATCAACGCCAAGCAAGCTCAAGAGCTCAACACCAACGAACGGTCACAAATCGCTTCCCGTTCATTATTATTAATAATAATAACAGAGAGCGGCAGAGACGTGCTAACGGATAGCTAGAGAGCGGACAGCGGATAGAAGAGAGCGCACTATGGAATTAGAGAGCGTGCTTTTTGTTGTTGTTAAAGCAAAGCAAGAAACAACTATATCTCACTCAATTTCAATTCTGATCAGTGTGGTTTAAGGCGTTGCGGCGTTCGGTTTCGGTCGATTTGTTTCAAGAAGAAGTGTTAGAGACTTTCAAAAGCGCAGTTACGCCGTTACGCTTTTCGATTTGTGTATTAGAATAATTTTTGGCCTTAAGTAGAGAGATTAAGTACAATGGGCCATTGGTATCGCAGCTATGCGCCAAGTTGGCTACAACGCTGGATACCTCCGCCACATCCAGCTAGACCCATTAATCCCTATCGCAGCATACGTCCAGGTCCCGATATTGCAAGTAATTAAAGAACATTAAAAAATCATTAATTATTAATTAGCAAACTGTGAAAAAATAATGTTGTTAAGAAAGTGAATTTTTAACTCATCTGCTTAGCCAATTTTCGACGGCACCCTGTAGCAACAAATTAATTATATTTGGGTCCACTTATTTATTTATTTTTTTTTTTCGACTATGACTTCACTCGCTTTGTTGTTGCCTTCCTTTAGTATCTATTTGTTTTTAGTCGTTTGACACGTTTTGTGTGTTTGGCATTTTTTTGTTTTTCGGAATTTCGCGCGTTCTTTTGTCTTTCCACACATACTTTTATTTTCGTTGATGTTCGTTATTTATTTCCTGCTCATAAACATAATCCATACATCAAATATTCATTTAAATGAATCACATTTTTGAACAATATTACAGCACTTTCATAATTCTTATCTGATTCCCATACAAAAATAAAAATAAAAACACTTTAAAAGGGTTCAAAAACATTAAATGAAAAGGTGCAGCCATGTGGAAATGGAATTTTTGCAATACACATCAGCTTGCGATTGTTATTAAAGAGACGTGCCCCAGAATTCCATTGAACTTAAGCAATTTTTCATTATGAAATAAATAAACATTAAAAGTCGATAAACATTAATGCATGAATATAGTTGTATGTTTTTTATTCATCTAATACGAACGAAATCTAATATCAATGCTACTTGTCATAAAATTTTGTTATTGTCTCCTTAGACAGATTCAAAATAAATTACACAAAAAAAAAAAAAAAAAAAAAAAACTCATCTAATCAAACGCAAAAATCTTTGACAATCTTGTTTGGTTTGTCCAAAAAATAAAGATTTTTGCGAACAGCTGAACACAAATTTATAGATTGTACTTTAGTTTACACAAAAATATATATATGTATATTGAAATATTTTATACGTTTGGGTTTTTTAATAGAACTTTATCAAAAGTAAAGTATAGATAGTTTTTTTTTTTTTGCTGGCAATACAAATCTGTCCATCAGCAAGTCTTAAGTCATTTCAATACTCTTGCAGAAAGTACTTTACTTTTTTTAAAACATCTGTTGCGCATTGAAAACTATGTGTAAAAAAAGCATAAGCTCAATAAAATTTTTTTTTTTTGTTAAATTGATGGCCTTAGTAGCTAGCACTCCTTTCCCTTTAATAATTATATTACTTTTTGTATAATAATTAACAATGCAGTAAATAAATAAATAAAATTTTTTTTGGTAAATCTTTTCTTAATTTAGTTGCATTAAATAATCTCAATGGCAGTGTATACAGAATTTCGTCTGGCCATCTTAATGCCTCTTACTGATTGTTGTTGTAGGCGGTGTTGTTATTCTATAGAATTATTAAGCATACGCCTGATGGTCCACTGTGGAAATTAATCACATTGGCATTGAACTTTTTAGCCAATGTGCCACAAATTTTGTTTTTTTAATGGCCAACGGCGATTATTCAACACACACGAAATTTGTTTCGGCTGCAACATTTGGACAATCTGACAATCAATCGTTCTGACCGGCATTATTCGCATTATATGAGATCATCAAGATTTGTAATCCATTAAGCGACCTGTGGATGCCAGTGGGTGCAACTAGAGATAAGCGCTGTGACTAATCGAATAGGTGTTGACATTGATTTAAATTTTAAGATGCTTTGTATTAAGATCTAAAGCATGTTGTTATAAAAATTGTAAATAAAACAAAAAATAATTAAAAAAAAGTTTTATAAATTTCAAAAAAATTAAAGTATAATCTCTCTCCCCAATCTCTTGCCCGCAGATTCTGGCAGTTCGGCAGTGTTAGGCGTGCAACGTGTGGATCTCTGTTTGGAGGATAATCATGATGAGCATCATACAAGTCACTTTTATGCGGCTGCGGCCAAGGAGGCATTGATAGTGCGACGTGGTGAACCTTTCCGATTGCGCATCTACTTCAATCGGGATTATAGTCCCAGCAAGGATGCAATAAGTTTTATTTTTAGTGTGGCTGATGATCCCAAGCCGAATCCGGGACATGGCACATTGATGGCACTGGTGCCGCATGATGGCATTGATTATTTGGGTGATTCCCTGGAATGGGGTGCCGGCATCGAATCCCATGAGGGTCAAATCCTCACCGTGCTGGTGAAGCCACCAGCTACGTGTTCCGTCACCGAATGGCGTCTGGATATTGACACCAAGCTGTTGGGTGATGGTTCACGCAGCTATCAGTTGCCGCTGCCCATATATGTGTTGTTCAATCCCTGGTGTCCGGATGATCAGGTCTATCTGGAGAGTCGGGAGGAGCGCAAGGAGTATGTGATGCATGATACGACTCTGATATGGCGAGGATCCTACAATCGATTGCGTCCATCTGTCTGGAAGATTGGTCAATTCGAGCGCCATGTGCTGGAATGCAGCCTCCGCCTCCTGGGCACGGTGGGAAGGATTCCTCCAGCCTATCGAGGGGATCCGGTGAGAGTGGCAAGAGCTCTATCTGCCCTGGTCAACTCCGTGGACGATGATGGTGTGCTGCTGGGCAATTGGACGGAGGATTTCTCGGGCGGCACAGCGCCCACCAAGTGGACAGGCTCCGCTGAGATTCTCCAACAGTTCCACAAGACACAAAAGTCGGTGAAGTTTGCCCAATGTTGGAACTTCAGTGGAGTCCTGGCCACAATAGCCCGTGCACTGGGCATACCCGCACGTATCATCACTTGCTACTCCTCCGCCCATGATACACAGGCTTCCCTGACCGTCGATGTGTTCATTGATGCCAATAACAAGAAACTGGAGGCGGAGACAACGGATTCAATATGGAACTATCATGTGTGGAATGAGTTGTGGATGCAGCGTCCGGATCTGGGTGTTGGCCAGTTTGGTGCCTATGATGGCTGGCAGGCAGTGGATGCCACACCTCAGGAGGCATCCGATAACATGTATCGGGTGGGTCCCGCATCCGTTCTAGCTGTCAAGCATGGTGAGATCCTACGTCCATTCGATTGTGGTTTCGTCTACTCGGAGGTGAATGCAGATAAGCTCTATTGGCGCTACAATGGTCCTGCCCAGCCCTTGAAGCTACTGCGCAAGGATACCCTTGCCATAGGCCATCTAATAAGCACCAAGGCAGTTCTGAAGTGGGAGCGAGAGGATATCACCGATAGCTACAAGTATGCGGAACGCAGCGAAGAGGAACGGAGCACCATGCTCAAGGCATTGAAGCAATCTCGTCATGCCTTCAGTCGTTATTATCTGAACGATAACTTCAATGAGGTGGAGTTTAGCATGGAGCTGAAGGATGACATCAAGGTGGGTGAGAACTTTACCGTTGTCCTGAAGGTGTCCAACAAAAGTGAGACACGGATTCATCAGGCCACAGGACAACTCAACTGTGATGCTGTCCTGTACACGGGCGTTGGAGCACAGGAGGTGAAGATCATGGGCTTTGAGTTGGACCTGAAGCCCCAAAGTACCGAGTATGTTCGCATGGAGGTCACCTTCTTCGAGTACTTCGAGAAGCTTTCATCCCAGGCTGCATTCCAAATCTCTGCTGCTTGTCGTGTCAAGGATACGGACTACGATTACTATGCCCAGGATGATTTCCGTGTACGCAAACCGGACATCAAGTTCCAGCTGGGCACTGAGCCAATTGTTGCCCAAAAGGAGATCGATGTGATCCTGCGTCTGCCCAATCCACTGCCCATACCCCTGCACAAGGGACTCTTTACCGTTGAGGGTCCAGGCATTGAGCATCCGCTCAAGTTTAAAGTAAGTATCGATAAATATCGATAAAAGTCGATTAACGATAAATGTCGATTAACGATAAAAGTCGTTTAACGATAAATGCCGATTAACTATAAATGTCGATTAACGATAAATGTCGATTAACGATCAATGTCGATTAACGATCAATGTCGATTAACGATAAATGTCGATTAAATATAAATATCGATTATATATAAATATAGATAAAAGATAAATATCGATAACTCTCTTAATCATTGTAGATCGCTGAGATTCCTGTGGGCGGCACAGCAGCAGCCACCTTTAAGTATATCCCGCCATATGCGGGTCGTGGCACAATGTTGGCCAAGTTCAGTGCCAAGGAGCTGGACGATGTCGATGGCTACAGGCACTATGAGATTGAGCCACGTCCTGGCGATATACTACAACCGAATGGCAGTCATCGCAGCAGCAATATTATACGACGCCGCACCGATGTGATTCCCTGAATTTTTGTTCATGTTTTTTCTTGTATTTGTGTGTATTTAATCATAGATTAAGTTTTGCATTTAAGTAAAGAAGTAAAAGTTTAACTATCGTTATTCGTCTGGCCATCTCTGAATGTTGTTGTTGTAGGCCTTGTTATTCTATATCAGCGATGGGCATTCCTTTGCTCACGTTACTCAGACTACTCGATCCGTTATTTTTCTACAACAACAACTTTTGACGTTGCGAGCAAGTGATTTACGACCCCCAATAAAAAAGTATAGGTTGTTTTCATGTGATTAATAAGTAAAGAAACAGTAGTGTTTAAAAAATTAAAATTTCTCTTAGTGTATAATTTTTTTTCGCTGGAAGGCACAACAAAAACCGGTTTTTTTTTGAGGTGACGAACAGAGTAATAAAAGTGTTTATTTTCCTTTAATTTATGACTTCAGAAGTTATGTTTGTTGTAGATGTTGTTGTAGTGCTCACAATTGCAAATTCTGTGCCCATCGCTGTTCTATATAATTATTAAGCATTCGCCTGATGGTCCACTGTGGATATAGATTAAGTTTGAAGTAAAGTTTAACTATCGTTATCATCCATGCCCAGAGCAAAGTTCGGTTTCTTGGCCGTCTTGACGAGATAAATGCCACGCGCCTCGCGTGGCACAGGATCACCCATTAGAATCTTGTTGCCGCCGCTGCAGTTCTTGCCACGCACCTCCGCCAATGTGTTGCAAGGCTGGCCATAGAAACCCTTCACACTATTTATGGACTCGGCATAGTATTCATAGGAGCGACCATGACTGCAACCAGCTGCAAGATGGCAAGAATATTAATACTTTCTTCTAAAAAAAAATACGTATACGCACTGAAGATCTGTGAAAGTTCCTTGCAGCCAGGTTGGGGTGGTCCACCACCATTAGGATAGAAGTCAACCATGCCAATGGGCTTCCTAAAGCCCAAATAGCCAGCACAGCTGTGGATGACATCCACAAAGTTGGCATCTGTTTCATCCAAATGATTCTCCGGCCCAATACAATCCTCGAAAGCAGGTCGTGCCGGATCCAAACCCGTTATGCGACTCACACGATACTTGGTATAGGATCCGGCGTAGCCCATTATGTGTGCACCCAGACTGTGTCCAATCAGATGAATGCGCTGTGGATCGGCATCCTTCTCCTCAACGAGCAGATCTATCAACTTGGCCACTGCACGACCCACTTGAACCGTATAACGTGCCGGCGTTAGATAATAGATATTATCCGCCTGATCTCGCCAGTTGATGGCAAACACATTCACTTGTCCACGCTCAATATAGGCGCCCCTTATCGACTGTATGGAATTACTCATTGTACTGGACTTCCAGCCATGCACCAGAATCTTGGTGTCCAGTTCGGGATTGAATTTCTCTGCCATTTCCTGCCAAGTGTCGCGTTTGTGACGCACACGCTCAAAATCATTCTCATCGATCCAATAGTTCGAAGTTTGAATAGCATCCCTAAAAGTTTGAAATATTTTATAATTATTCCATTTTTATACCCTTAACCCATTAAATGGGTAAATAAGGGTATAATGGTTTTATGCAAATGTATGTAACAGACAGAAGGAAGCATCTCCGACCCCATAAAGTATATATATTCTTGATCAGCATCAACAGCCGAGTCGATCTAGCCATGTCAGTCAGTCTGTTTGTCTGTATGAACGCGCCGATCTCAGAGACTATAAGAGCTAGGGACTTCAAATGTCAAAATATACCATGAGAAGATCAAGTTTGTTTCAAATTATCGATAACACTTCTGGTTCTCGTTATACACATGTGATCGATAACAAAAAAACTAGAATTTCAAAATTGTAAAAATGAGGTTTGAAACTTAGGATAAAAAAATAAACATGTACAAAAAATTTGAACAAAATCGGTTAAGAAACACCTGAGATATTGCAGTTCAAATTTTAAAGGGAATGTCATAGTCGGGATTTCTCGACTTGAGCCTTCTTACTTGTTTTTTCTTACCTGCCATGATACTCAAATTGTATTAGCTGTGGCAAACTGATGCGATTCTCGGGCGGTGGTTCCACTAGATAGGCAACCTCTGGCTTACCATCACCATTGGGCATATAGATCCAGGTTTTGTTGTAATCCTCCTGATTCAACACAACATCACCTCGAATACCAACTGCAAAGAGATTAAAGTTCTTAGATTTTAACACTTAATTTCATAGCGTTAGCTTACAAAGTAGAAGAACAGGTCGCACGACCTGAGCAAGTGCAGCAAATCCTGTGATCAGCCATTGTACAATAACAAAGGTGTTGGACACCTCGTTGCGACATGGATTTATCACATTGCATATGCAGGCTAAGGCATTCGAACCCATCTTCACCCGTTGCTTGCTACGTTACGACTAAACGCAATTTAATTCGGAAACTCTTTGTGACAAAAACTGAGAATCTCTTACTACAAGTCTGACGCATTCGTGTAATCCTTTTATAAATGAGTCAAAAATGTCAGAGGAGTTCAATCGACTAGGAGATACCTTCTGAACCCATGAAAAATTTTATATTCCATAACAAAAAATTTTTTTTTGAATCTTCAATATTTTGCTAATTTTCCTGACGAAGTTTAAGTAGATTTTGAATTGATTAATTTCCAAGATTCTCTCTCTTGCAGCTGCTTTCAATTACAACTCAATTAGACCATAATGTTCCCACTTGGAAAGGGTATAGGGTATTAAAAACCAGTTCCGGCTGCAGGGCAAGGCAATGAGTAATTAATTCGCTGACTCCAGCACTTAAAAAATTAATCAGGGCCCCAGGCTCCAACACAAAAAAAAGTCGGTCAGATGAAATACACTCACCTTGCCAGGCAACTGTTAGGCAAATCCAACGTAGCCACATTCTCACTCTATCTACTCCTTTAAAGCTCAACTTATGGTTTGATGAGACGTTCCGAGCTTTTTATAGTTAATTGCGAATAGGGCCAGGTGTCAATCAAGACTGGTGGCTTTGGGATTTGAAAAGCTTACATGAAAGGTTGAAGTCAACGTGACAAACTTATCTGTCTCTGCGGGGGCTAAATGGGTTAAACTTCAATTACAATTAACTGGTGAATACTACAAAGCAGTTGCATTTAAGTTAAGGTGACTTGAAAATAAATTAACAGATAATACATAATATTTATAGACATTTTTTCTGAAAATCGTTGGGGGAAGGTTTGCTGAATCGAAAGTACCCCTAAGCTAATGCAACAATTTTTGAAACATATAAAAGTATGCTTTGTAACAATAAATATATACTCCAAAAATCGAATAACATTTTTTGCTCAAGTCAATATATATTTAAAAGAAAAAGTAAGAGCTAAACAAATTGAATTGATAATTTAAATATTTATTATCAATAGCGGATGCAACGAATTCATCGGCACGATAAAAACGTGAAAGTGACAACATATCGATATAAATGTTTTTGGTATTTTATCACTTATCGCATACTGTCGTATTGTTTTAGTGCGTCATATTTTAGAAACGCCGCGAAACTCGTTGTACTGCCATCAATTTGCATATTCGTAAGCATATTACGCACATTACCTGCCATAAAATAAACAAATCGCTAAAAACACAACGAAAATATGTCGGGAACAACACAAAAGTACAGGAATTTCATAGCAGAGCCAATGGGACAGAAATCTGTAACAGAGCTGGCTGGAATTGGCGAAACGCTTGGCGGACGCCTGGAAAAGGCGGGTTTCGATAAGGTAAATATGAGATGATGCCATGTGCGAATCTAAACAAAGACTCAAAAACAACGTATTTGTGTTTTTTTAGGCTTACACCGTGCTTGGCCAATACTTGGTGCTGAAAAAGGATGAGGAATTGTTTAAGGAATGGATGAAGGATGTTTGCAATGCTAGCTCCAAGCAAGCATCAGATTGCTACAACTGCCTCAATGATTGGTGCGAGGAATTCTTGTAAGCGACGCAAACTTATTGTGAAATCACTGAACAAGCAGTACGCTCGGACGCATCGTGAAGTGCGATTTATATATCGTATACACAACAATAAACTCACGCTATATTATATATGTATATTGTCCACAGTAATGTTAAGTTATCATTAAAATGAGTGTAAATTAATATAAATTGAAATTGAGTGCCCTTGAAGATTTGATTTGCATATTCCCACACACGCCAAGGCATAATGACATAATAAAAGGTAGACTAATAAGGCATTTAATTAAAAATTTACATACACTTGAAATAAATGCAATATATATTCGATAAATTTTAGTTTGAAGAAATTGAGATCTAATACTCGATAGCAGCTTGTAGCTGTGCATCGATAAATTGGGATGGTTGCCGGACTTTGAAAAAACAAAGGTGAATGGAATGAAAGCAGCTGCGTAAAAATTTACAAAACATTTTTTAAGGCAGCTAAATAGTGCAACAAAGTGAAAAACAAAGCAAAGCGTAACTGGCGCTTTGCATATTGGTATAAACGCAATTCATCTCTCAATAATTTGACTTACAAAAAGTGAAAATAAGACGGCTTTGGCATGCGCTTGTGTTCGTGTGTGTTTTTCTTTGTATATAGATTCGTAGACCGGGATAGCTATACATTCGCGCCGCTCTCAATACAACGTGTATAAGCGAGCTAAGCATATTTATGCAGCAACTCTGTTGTTTCAGAGTTCCAGGCCAAACATTCTGTGCGACGAACGGCTGAATCGACTTTTTGTGTGCAATGCACGACGTTTGCATTAATTATATTAGTAACAAATCGTAAATAGCGCAATTGTAACCAACAATCAAGTTATTTGCGGGTGAATTAAACAAAAAAGTCAAACGTCTGCATTTACATTAGATTGCCTTTTCGCGACGCATAAAAATTATCCGTGTGTGTGTGTTTGTGTGTGTATTTTTTTGCGTAAACGTCTCTAACCAAAATCGTAGTCGAAAAACGGTAGCAACAACGTTTCCTTGGAAAAATTTGTAAATAGTAAACAAAATTTTCAAGTAAATGTAAGTAAAGTCAGATTGAGATTTGGAAAGTCGTAAATACTTCAGAATGTGTTTTTAAATAGTTGTAAACGTCGTTGTCGTTGTCATTCAAATCTGTGCGATTGGGTGAGTGCGTTTTAGTGTATGTGTATGCGTGTGTGTGTGTGTGTGTGTGTGTTTAGTATGTGACGTTGTTGTATCGTAAAAAGAGAAAGAGAACGCGCGCGCGGTGCAGAGCGGGGGCGTACACGGTTCCGGTGAAGTGCGAGAGAGTGAAAGAGCGTTAGCGAGCCGGGAGACACAGGCACTTAAGCCCCGTATCCTTTTCCTTGTTTGCTGCTGCTCGGAAAATTCAATGACCTCATTTGTCTCACGTATGGGCATTTCCATTTCTGTCTTTTCTTTCAAACCAACAGGACCAAACGAATCCATAAAAAACAACAATTAAAGCACACTCGACGGCAAGCTTTACGAATTATTAAGTCTATCGCCATCGAGTGAAACTTACTTAATCAACAGCAATAAACACAAAAAAAAACAAAAAGGAACCCGAAAAAGCGCAGTCACGGCTCGATACGGAACCAGAAGAAGTGCAATAACAATAGCTGCGAAAACATCAAGCTAGAAAAACGCCAGCAAATAGCAACCACAACAACAACAACAAATGGGAACCAATTCGGGAGCCACCGCTGGCATCAATAACAAGCCGGTCGGTGGTGCGGCCGTTCTCGGCGTCGGTGTTGGCAACTCTGGTGTCGGCGGTGTCCTATCCAATAGCCTGGGCGTCTCTGGTGGCCTCGGCGGTGGTGGCCTTAGCATCAGCGGCCTAAGCGGCGGCGGCGGACAGAACGCCAATGTCGGTGGCATAGTTTCCGGCATGGGCGGTCCGGGCGGTGGTGGCAACATGGGTAGCGACGATGGCATGGGCGGCCCAGGTGGTGGCGGCGGCGGCGGTGGACCCAACAATCAGCAGGCTACAACGCCCCAATACACAATTCCGGGCATATTGCATTTTATACAACATGAATGGTCGCGCTTTGAATTGGAACGTTCACAGTGGGACGTCGACAGGGCCGAGCTGCAGGTGAGTCGAGTCTCCTTTACTTATTGAGCAGGATGCTGAAAGCTTACTTTCCATTTCAATGGGTCTTTTACTACGTTACACGGAAATCAGTTTAAAGCTACCGAAGCGAGCATACAAACAATTTTCTTGTACATAATTTGTTTTGTAATCAAAATTTTATGGTCTGTTTAATTTAGTTGGCAACCGTTTGGAAAATGTAACCGCCACTCGTCTAGCTTTGGTTATGCTTATATTATTTGGTTGGTTATAAAAAAGAAATCTGCTATTTTTGTTATAGCAATGATTAACACCTTAGTGTATGCCACTATCAAAAACAAGTTATTTATCATTTGGAAAGTTTATAGATAAGCGACGTCTTGAAGGACAAAATCCATGTGTGTGTGTGTGTGCAAATTGTCAAGTACCACCCACACCACCACACCGCTTTCACCAAAATACGTACACACTTACAACTTGCTATCGTTATCGATACTAGGCTGCATCTCTGCATTCGGTCTATGTCCCGTTACGCTCTGGAAAACAAGTGACATTCAAAACGTCACTGCAATGGAAACAAGTTGGCTGCGGCTGACACTGCAATTTTTTTTTCACCTCACCTACAGCGTTCACATACATGCTTGTCTATGTGTATGTACATATTTGTCGCAAAAATGTATGAACCTGTTCGCCTTGTTTACCAAAAAAAAAAAAAAAAACAAAAAAGAATAAGAAAATGAAGTAGAGAGTGGGCAGCGACTAGACGACGGCGCCCATAACCAACACCAATCGCATTGGAAGCCATTTTAGCGCTTTTGCATACGAATATATTAGTACACATGTGTATGTGTGTATGTCGTGTGCCGGGCGCTGGCTCCACACGCTACGTGCGTCTATTTCTGTCTCTTTGGGCTGTTTGTATGTCAGTGTCAGTGCTACAACACATGCAACGTCCTTGTGATTGCGCCGGGGCTACCGGTGCTGCTGCTGTTGGTTGAATGAATTATTTTTCTACTCTTAAATTACCAGCTGTTAATTACTAAATTTGTTATACATTAAACTTTTTTCTACATTTTCTGTGTGTTCTCTCTCTCGCTCTTTTATTCTGCATTAATTGTAAAATGCTCACATATATATTTTATGCAAACAAACGACAACTGCACATTTAAGTGTAAGTGTAATGCGCCAACTGCCGCCCACACATTCCATTCCATCCCTGGCTGCTCCACAATCGGCGTTCGTCGTCATCACCGTTGCATGTCGCTGAGTAATTTAAAATTTTTGCTTGGCATTACCAAATATACACAAACACTCATTGACATTCCCAATGGTAGTGGAAGTGTGCCCTTTTTGTTGCTCTTTGCAACTGAACACCTTTTTGTTGTTGTCAGCCACTCTTCAACGGTAACACGCGAACAGCAGCATTCTTTTATTTAAGATGGTTATGCGTGCTTTAATTAGCAAATGCGGCAAATGAAATGCCATTGAACGTTAATTCAAATGCAGAGCATGTTTCCATTAACAACAACGAATAAACAAATCGAGAATTAAATCAAATGTTCTCTGACGGACAGTATGCTCTCTCGCCTGCTCTCTTACACGTCTGCATGTTATGAGCTTGTAGAAAGTGTTATTGTTATTCGTTGAGCCGCGTACTCATTGAGCGCCGACCAATTGTTTGAATGTTGAGTGTGTGTGTGTTTGTGTGTGCGTATTTCCCACCTCCTCTTTTCCAGGAATGTAAGCGCGGAACCAGTGAATGAATTTGCAGAACAGGAAGCAAGCTAAAGTTTGCAGCGTAACGCACCTGTCTATCCCTTTTCAGTCATCTGTTGTTTTGTTCGGTTCCTGTACATTTTGTTGGTGGTGCGTGGGCGTTTGTTGCTTTAAGCAAAAAAGTACTACATAAGCTATTTATTGTTTTTTTTTTTTTTTGCGGCTGCTGCAAAAGTGCTAGAGCGAGAGGTGGAGAGTTGGAAATTTGTTGTGTAAACGACATGAAACCTATGGAAAGTTGGCTTCTGTTTTTTTGTTTTTGTTTTGCAGAGTTGCATTTGTGGTTCGCAGAAAAGCAACGGTAAATTGCTGCCTGATTTCGCCCAGACTCTCTGTATTGCCTTCCCTTTTCAGTGTTTGCGGTCTAAGTAATTGAGCAAGCCTGTAATTTTATATATTACAATTAATTGAATTTAATTGTTTTTCGTTTGCTGGCGCAGCAGAGCGTCAATTATGAGTTTGCCTCAGCGTCGCGTCAAACGCAGCAATTGGAATGCAACGAGACGCATACATTCATCGCACTCTAAACATACAAACACACACACAAGTACATCCATAAATATGTATGTATGTATGTATTTGATGGAAAGCATACGAAAGCTTTTAAGTGCTGCATTAATGAAAATTGATTATACCCTGTAATTAAACTGAGGGCCAGAAGGGTATGCATTTAAGGCATTAGAATAACAAAAACTTTAGATTTTTTTTAAATATTTTTCCCGATTGACTTATCCTCCTTTCTCTTCATTTCAGGCACGCATTGCGATGCTGCTGGGAGAACGCAAATGTTTGGAAAGCCTTAAATCAGATCTAACGAGGCGCATCAAGATGTTGGAATATGCGTTGCGTCAGGAGCGAGCGAAATTCTATCGATTAAAGTACGGCACCGATCCGCCACAGCTAAACGAGTTTAAGCCATCATCAAATGATGATGGTGGCCTCGGTGGCGATGTGGCAACCGATTCGGAAGTGCCCTACAGCTCTGTATCGAATACTACGTGGCGGCAGGGCAGGCAAATGTTGCGTCAATATCTGGCTGAGATTGGCTACACAGACAACATCATCGATGTGCGTTCAAATCGTGTACGCTCCATACTTGGCCTTAACAATAATGCGGATCATGATGGTGGCGGCAGTGGTGGCATCGGTGGCATTGGCAGCGGCGGTGGCATCGGTAGCGGTGGCGAGAATCTCAGTCCCAATATAAATGGCAATGAGAGTAATAAACGTGCCTCGGAATCAGAAGGTAGGTTATTGTGCACCCTCTTCCCCCCCTGTTGAAGATTTGAATAATTTGCTCACATTAGGACGTCATACTCCCGCTAAAAAAGTGCAACAATCAAATGATGCCATCATCCTGGACACCGAGGCGGCGGTCATGGCCAATTTTGAGTTCCTTGGACCGACTGAGATGTCCGATGACGATGAAATATCCGATGATCTGGAAATGGTTGCAACCGACAATGAGGACTCCGATGTTAAAATGGCCAAACGGCCCAAATCCGGCAAGGATATGCTTACCGAAGGTATGACATAGTTTCATATAATCCTGTTTTTGTAGCTCATCCAACTTAGTCATTGATTAGATCTCCCACCCCGATGCCTCACACACTATGTAGTATATATGTAGTTTTATCTATTGATTTGCATTTGCCCGATTAGTACAACCATTATTAATGTCATTTGCGCCGTATTTTGTCTTATGCTTTTTTGTGTTTTCTGTTTTCTTTCGCTTCTCTCGTCTACTACGTTGTGATGCGCTTGTGTAGATCTTGAGGCCGAGGTGGGAGAGCAGCTCTTGAACGATATGAATCTTATGACCGAAGGTGCTTTTTTTAAACTAACAACACAATAACCAACAACAACTAATCTCAATCATCACGATTTAATGTGCTAATTATATATATATTGTATTCTGTTTTCGCAGAGGTTGACGGCTCACTGGGATTGGGTGAGTTGGCGCAGCTAACGGTCAATAATGAATCAGATGGAGCGTATGATGCGAATGCCAAGGATGGCACTGGTGGCAGCGCCGGTGGTGCTGGCTATCGAAAGACCTGGAATGCCAAGTATACGTTAAGATCGCATTTTGATGGAGTTCGGTCGTTGATATTCCATCCGGAGGAGCCGGTGCTAATAACTGCCTCCGAGGATAATACGCTCAAGCTGTGGAATCTACAGAAGACGGTGCAAGCCAAAAAGTCAGCTAGTCTCGATGTTGAGCCACTATACACGTTCCGGGCGCACACCGGTGCCGTGCTCTGTCTGGGCATGTCGTCAAGCGGTGAGACCTGCTATTCGGGTGGACTCGATGGCAACATCGAGTGCTGGCAATTGCCATCACCCAATATTGATCCATACGACTGCTATGATCCGAATGTCCATTCGGGCACATTGGAGGGACATACGGACGCCGTTTGGGGTTTGACCACGATGCAAAATAATATTGTGTCATGCTCGGCGGATGGAACGGTTAAGCTGTGGTCACCCTATACCAAGGAGCCGCTGCTGCGCACCTATACGGCCGCGGAGGCCGAGGGCGGGCCCTCATCCGTGGACTTTGTGCGCAACGAGGTCGATCACATTGTTGTCGCCTACAACAGTGCACATTGTATCATCTATGACACGGAGACGGGCAAACAGGTGATCAAACTGGAGGCCTCACAGGAGATGTCCGGCAATACGGGGAAGTTCATTAACAAGGTCGTCTCACATCCGACACTGCCCATTACTATAACGGCGCACGAGGATCGCCACATACGCTTCTGGGACAACACATCGGGCACTCTGGTACACTCAATGGTGGCACATCTGGAGCCCGTCACATCGCTGGCCGTCGATGCGCATGGACTGTATTTGTTATCCGGCTCGCACGACTGCTCCATACGCCTATGGAATTTGGACAATAAGACGTGCGTACAGGAGATCACGGCACATCGCAAAAAGTTCGATGAGAGCATATTTGATGTTGCGTTCCATGCCACCAAACCTTATATAGCCAGTGCTGGTGCCGATGGATTGGCCAAAGTCTTTGTCTAGAATTGGTTTATTTAGGAGACATCATCCCCCCCTCACCTCATCTCCCCTCCCCGCCCCACCCCCTTTTCCGCGTCTCTCACTCTGTCAGGAGTTCGAGTTAAATAATTATACATATAAATATACACTTATACTATATACATATATATATATATATACATAAACTATATACATTTAAATCTAATTATAAACATTATACAAGATGATGAACAACAACAAAATTATGAGAAATTACATTTACACACACACACACACATACTCACTAATCACATTGCTATTAAAGTGAGTCCCTGCCCCGCGTCCCTTCATTTTAAAAACAATAATAAAGAAAAAAAAATCTGATAATTATTGGCATGCTCCAAGCGTTATTAACCACTCATACATACAAATCGTGTTAAAGCTCTTGAACCTGTTGCATTTGATTAGCTTCAAGTTCGATAAGCTTTTCGATTCCTTCAGACCGAATTAGATTTAAGCCCTTGAAAACCTGTACAGCGATTGTGCCAATTAGTTTATCCAGTGTGGATGCTTTCCTGTACATTTTATATACACTTTATTAATGTGAACAAAAAATGTTTAACAATGTCGTACCTTTTTGTTATTGGCCGCTCGCTGTGCAAGTTGAAGAAAACAAATACAAACAAAAAAAATCATATAAAAGCAAAAAGCAAAAAAAACCCATTTTGCATTTCTTTAAGAAAAAACCGAAAGATTTACTCATTTAGCAAACGTTTACGTAATGATATATATATATAAACAACAAAAATATATAGACGATCAAATTTGTAGTCTTAAGTGGCATAATTAATAATAATATGCATAACTCCTCCCCCCTTTAAACTACTAAAAGAAGTGCATGCAAGTTGTAAATTAACATTAGACGAAGCAATGATGACGATGATAATGATGATGATGTTTATTTATTGAATGTAGTAGGAAGTGAGAGGTGTGCAACATACATAACATATATAATTAGTAAAAGATAAAAAGCAAAAAAAAGCGAAAATCATAAGAAAACTTTATTAAACACTAAGTGAAACACAAGCAAGAAGAAAAAATTACCTTAACGCTGCTATTTCTATTATTTTTCATACATTATATGTACGCAATGCTTAGGCCCCCCCAATAACATCCAGATTCTATAGATCCCGGATGATATGCATAATAATAATGCCGTTGAGCTAATAACTGTATGCTAAGCTATTTATTTAATTTATGCCTAGTATTAACTATTAACAAAAACAAAAAACCCAAGTAGCGCCAATCGCTGATCCAATGGATTTCGTAAACTTGTGTAGTTGAAGAAAATATTTATACTATATATATATATGAATATATATGTATATGTATACGTATATGTTTAGGATCGCTTAACGATCTTTACATTGTAATCAAATAACCGTTAAAAGTGGAAGTGAATGCCGAGCAACTCAATATTAGTTTTAGTATTACATATTATTATAAATGCGTTTAATTGAAAATGGAAAACCAAAACGAAACGCAGCTTAAGAGTAATAACTGTAAACCCAAGTTGATATTCGATAACAAAACAAAAATCAAACGATACTGATTAATTCAAGAAAAAAAACATCCTCTACTATCATACATAAAATTATGTGTATTTTTAATTTGTACTTTTAGTTGTTACAAAATGCAAAATGCAATATCATATATAAATATATACACCCACACATGTAGATCTTTACGACAATGGCGATTATGATATATGTATGTATGTACTACTAATATGATGGTATAATTACACACACACACACCCTTAAGGATAACAGTGTGATGCGCATATTATACATAAAAAAAAAAAACAATACACAAATCTATTGATTTTTAATTTTAATTGTACATTTTTGATTTTTTTATTACCATGTATTTTTATTTTAAATAAAGTTTTACAAAATGAAACAGCCTTGCGAATTTTACAAAACACCCGAACATCAAAATAAACGTAAGACACTGTCGTTTTGAGACCAGCGGGCTCTGGTTGGCAAACGATGATGCAGTAGTTCATCAGACGATAATCAGAACCAAAACAAAAGCAATTCACATCACTTTTTGACTTTCTAATTTTCATAACAAAAAAAAAAACATTTCGCTGCTGGCAGCATTTTCATTATTTTGATACCAAAAGTCTTGAAGAAATGAGACAAAACAACGCGCACAACATGGTTTTTATTTTTGTACCGTTTACAAAATCCACTGCCATATTTTCCAACATAACAAACAACAACAGCAATACACACATGCAACACAACTGTTCTTATTTCATTTGTTTTTGTATATTTTTCATAAAATAGGAATTAGAGCCGCAAAATATTCTACTTCGAGAAAGCTGAATGCGCATTGAGGATATATAAAAAATAATAAAGTTAAACATTAAGTCGTAAAATGTTCATTGTAGATTTAATCATATAGAAAAGAAATCCTAATCCCAGCACATAAGTTAATACAAATATAAATTTAAAGAAAAAACCAAATTCATGTATAATAACTGAAAGAAAACCAAATATAAATACTTTTATAATAAATCGAAAAGGTACATACTTTAACAAAGGAACAACAAATAACATAAAGAACTTCACACAATTCATGTTAAGATATAAAATAAAAACTGAATAAATAAATATTTAAAAACCAAAAATTCGTTGCCCATAATTTGCTCAGCGCTCTTTGCAACACTGAAAGCGATAGCTTTTCGATACTGTCCGATAGAGCACAATAAGTTTGTTATCGACTTTAGTAAAAATAAAAATAGTAATTATTAAAATGGAAACAGGCGCAACGTTTAGCGGCGATGTGGATAAAACACAAATACCACCGCTTAATCAAAAGCGTGTGCTTGCTTTTGTCAACCATTTTCTAATCAGCACCTGCACTTTCCTCAATGAATTCGCGCTCAACTGCGAGACAAAATTTGTGCAAATGGAACGCCAACTGCAGCGAACAGAAGCTGCTTTAATCATACTGGAAGCGAAGCTTTCATCAATTCCAATTTATAATGACGCTGATACAGCCGAATTGAACATTACAACAGGTGTCTCTGAAGACACTGGAGTTGAAGAAGTTGACACACCAGAGGCGCAGGAAAGCCCTATTGAAGAGGTGAAAGGCGTAAAGGTCTCCGAAGACATTCGATACAAGAAGTTCTTTAAAATGCTGCATGTGGGTGTACCGGCGCCCGCAGTTAAAATCAAAATGCGTTCCGAGGGTTTGGAACCGCAGTTGCTAGAGTAAGTGAGTTGGCAGCACAATTATAACATTCACTAACGTTTTATTTATCTTTTCAGCAATCCCGATTTCGTTTTGGAGGACGGTGTGCTTGGATAACCTTTATCGGCGGATAGCAAATATTTGTGATATAGCTTTAGATTGAATGCTACACTCAACATTTTTTAAATGAAAACATACGATTCAATTTACGTCTACGATTTTGTTTTATTTTCCATTTTTTCACGGCCTGCTAAACACTTGTAAAAGTGTTATTACAAAGTCGATGAAAACAACTTAAAAACACTTCAGTTACAAAAGGGAGCCTGGCTGCGGAAGATTCCAAAGGAACGCTTAGAACTGAATCATCTGTCCCTTGCGCTTCTTGTCACCACCCAACTCGAAGTGCTTGCAACGCTTCAGGGGAGTCTGCTTGCGGTACTTGCACTCAGTGCACTCCATACGTAGCACAATTTTCTTGGTGGTCTTAGCCTGAAAGCGGAAGAAAAACAAGTTATTAGTATAAATATAGATAAGCGTGAGTACGAGGCGTGAGCTTATTCGTTAAACGATTGTTAGAAAGGCCGGTGAGGCATTATGCGCCCAGATTCGGGGCTGCATAGCTGCCATTAAGGCCGCACCAAAAGCAGTTTCATATTTATTATTGCACCGTTTATTTCCCACCAAAGAGCTGAGGGCTCAATGAGCGCAGCAATTTAGTTCTACTCATAGTGCCAACTATCATCCAAGTGTGACTTTTTACACTGAGACCCCAACAAGAAGTCAGTTTTTGAGGCAATACGAGCCCAGATTCGGGCTGCATAGCTGCCATGAAGGCCGCACCAAAAGCAATTTCATATCCATTTATTATTGCACTGTATTTATCCCACTAAAGAGCTGAAGGCTCAAAAAGCACAGCAATTCAGTTCTACTTGAAGTGCCAACTATGAAGACCGTAGTAGACGCTTACCTTCTTCCTGAAGATGGGCTTGGTCTGACCACCGAAACCCTGCTGTTTCCTGTCGTAACGTCTCCTGCCCTGAGCACCCTTGCGCTCCTTGGACTTCTTGTACTGCGTTACCTTGTGCAGCTTGTGGACCTTGCACTTCTTGCAGAAAGTGCGACGTTGTTTTGGTACATTCACCTAGAAGATTTGTACAAGTCACATTAGTTTATGTTTGCTGCTATACGATTTGCCGCCATCACAGATTCACAAGTTAACAATGCAAATAAAATGCACTTTAAGTACGCACATTTCGACAATATTGCATTCAACTTATAGGCTACATTGTGCTGTGCGAAATTTATACATTTGTTTTACATTTCAAACTTATTTAACGCGGATGTTCGGCGATTTTCATTATAGCCCGTCACAACACCTACCATCTTGAATAGGAAAGAAGACCCAAAAAGACGGAATTAGAGATGTACAATAGCAACGTATCGCTGTGGCTGGCAAAGTGCAGCGTTGCCATATGTGGTTGCTGTTATCGATTTCTGCCAGTCACCTAGCGATGTATATCCGATGTATGTTGCTCATCACTAGTTAGTAAAATTAAACAAAAAAAAGAAGATCCACACATCAAATTCGCTGAAAATTCCTACATTTTCAGCAGCAGTGGTGAATCCTGGTGTACAACGGCCTTGCGCCAAAGCTGGTGTGCAATGAACGAAGAGTGGAAAACATGCACAACGAGAATTGCAACCGGATAAACACAATAATACTAACGGCACTGACCGTCGTGCATAATTAGCATAAAAATGAGATTGGACTGCGAATGCGAGACTGGAATTAAAATGCAAAGAATGTACGCATTGCTGGCAACCTTGACATTTTGGATTATCAGCTTACAATTGCCGTCACAATCAGATCAAGTGCAAATAACTGTGCCATGCGATCGCAGTCGCAAGGTCTTTACCGACCCCTACGGTGAAATCAGCGACGGACCCTCCGGCTACAATTACACCCAGGATTCGCACTGTGAATGGCTGATAAAGGCGAAAAATGACAGTCAATTCATAACACTAACATTCCATAGCATGGGCACCGAGTGCTCATATGACTATATCTATGTGTATGATGGCGACTCCTTTAATTCAACACTGCTCGGCAGCTTCAGCGGGCGCACACAACCGCAGAAACTGGTCGCACGCAGCGGCAGTGTAAGTATCGAAAAAATATACCTAACGGTACAGCAGTGTGACTAAACTAAAATTGTTTCCATGCAGATGCTTATACTGATGTACAGCGATACAAACTATGTGCTGGATGGCTTTCGTGCTTCCTACTACATATCAAACTGCCTAAACAATTGTCACAATCATGGCAAGTGTGTGGGCCACCAGTGCGTCTGCCACGGCGAGTGGGTGGGGCCCGATTGCGAGGACGAGGCCTGTCCACAGAAATGTGGCGAACATCAGGGTCGCGGCAAATGCCAGAAAAGCATTTGTCATTGCTCCATCGGCTACAGCGGCAGATTGTGCGATTTAAGCGATAATCCACCCGGCAGCAGCTGGCGTTGGCTGGCCACCGATGCCGAGGGCATGACACCCCGTGCTGCTCACACCGCCATCTACATGGAAGATGAGGATGCACTATATGTATTTGGTGGATATGATTTAAATAATGTCATAAGCACCTTGCAGGTAATATAAATATATATATTAGATGCTGGAAAGACTCAAGTTTATATTATATACACTTTTTATACAGATATATCGCTTTAGCACCAGTCAATGGGAGGATGAGTGGGGCATTCCACTGCAGAGTCGTCGACACTTTTATCATCCTCAAAAAATCGATCATACTCTCCTGAAAGCGGTGCTACAGCACAAGAATGAAGATGAAGCCAAGTTGTGGGGCTTGACCAGCGATGTGAGTTTCTTTCGTAACATACTCTACACGCTGGCCGAATCGAATTTGCATCAGCGACGTACACGCTCTTCGCTGCCTCTAACCACAGTCAATGCCAATTCAACGGATGAGGAATTAACAGAGTATTTGGAAGATATACTGGAGGAGGTAACGGATCACAAGCCGCATGGCCGTTACGGACATGCAGCGGATCGTGTGCCAGGCGGATTTGTGCTCTATGGTGGCAAGCATGCAAATGGTAGCTTCTACAATGATCTCTGGCAATACAATAACACCGAAAGTGGTGGCAAATGGAAACAAATGGCCATCAGATCAAAACTCCAACCACCTGCATTGGCCAGACACACACTGACAACGGCCGCTGATTATTTGTACTTGTTCGGCGGCAGCGTAGAGTCCGGTGAATTCTCATCAAGCGTTTATCGCATACGTCTGCCGCTAAGCGAGGATTCCCAGTGGCAACTGGTGCGGCCAAGGGGTGGAAAGACATTAGACGTACGCCTTGCTGCACATTCCACGGTCTACTATGCCGCAACGAACTCCCTCATAGTATTTGGCGGCATTATGACCAGTTTGGCCCGTTTCTCCAAACTTTCCGATCGCATTTTTGCTTTTCAACTGGATCAGCAGTACTGGACTGAGATACTGTATCCGCGCACAGCGTTGCGGGATACAAATATTCCAAGGGAGCGTGCATTCCATACGGCTACCATATCGGGCAACTATATGATTGTATTTGGCGGCTATACGCATCGTCATAATAAGGATGAAATTTGCTATGACAATCAGATGTACTGGTATCATCTAAGCTGTCACATCTGGATCAATCAGGTCATCTCCGCCGATGATATGCTGTACCCCAAGCATCAGGGTGTTTTTGCCCAAGCGGCTGCACTGCGTCGCAATCATACGCTGCTCATTGTCGGCGGCTATCATGGCAATGTGAATGCAGATCTCTTCGCTTATGAGCTGCCAAAGGTGCTGCGTGTCGAGAACACACTGAACAATCACAATCCGGAGATGTCATGTCGCTTGCATGCCTCGCATACGGCCTGCCTATCGAATCCCGAGTGCGGTTGGTGTTCGGCGGATAGCAGTTGTTATGGTCGCACCATTGGCGCCAACTGCACCACAAATCTTCAGACTACACGTTGCCCGGGCATTTGTCCCTCGCTAGGGGATTGTCATGCCTGTTTGGTGCATGGCACTCGCTGGGGACGTGGCCGAACTGCTGCCTCTTCGGTGGCCAGCAAGCTGGGACTTAACGAGTGCACTTGGTGTGTCCAGAACGCCCGATGTCATCATCGCGACGACACCTATAGCAATTGTGGCGACAGCACGGGTTGGTGGGGCAAAAAGGGCACAGAGATTCGTGAACCCATCATGTGTACCCGTTCGGATCGTCGTCCGGGCTTAACCTACATCAAATACAACTATCCGGTGAACTTCACAATGCCCGACTATGTGGGCATTGTTAATGCCACCATGGTGGACTTTGCCTCACCACCGCCAGCGGCATTCTTTGAGCAGCAGCAACAGGGCGAAATGCTGGCACGTCTCATCGGCTACGTCCGGCCGGAGAAGCAGTGGAACAGTGACAATAACTCGGCCATACAGGTGTGCAGCAGCTATTCCTCGGCCGTGCTGCGCGCTGGCCTGGGCTTTGATCTGGACAAGCTGGAGGAGGTGACCACACAAAGCTCAAATCAATCCTACTGCAGCACGGTTCAACTAAACAGCACCGAAATGCCGTTCCTTATTGATTTTCAGGTGAGATTGATTTTACTTCTAGAAACTTTTGTTAATTCCAAATACTTTTGCAGGCACGACGACGTCTTGGTCAGAATAACATTTACAATACGTATCAGAAAACAAAGATGGAGCTACAGCATTTGCATCATGGCCAATTGAATGCATTGACCTTTGAATATCTGGAGCCATATTATTCGGGCATGTGCACCCAGTATAGCAATTGTTTGCACTGCCTGACAGATGCATCCTGTTCGTGGTGTCCTCTCACCAGCAAATGCCATTTGAGATCGGTAAATGAGACGGCTGTCTGTTCCACTAATGATCCAGAGAATGGCTTCCACTGGGCCTATCTGATCAATCAGCCCACCCAATGTTCCAATTGCTCCAACTATGTGACATGTAGAGCATGTGTTTCGACACCAGGGGATGGCGATTGCGAATGGTGGCTGGATGATGCACGCTGTGGACGCATTGGCAAATCGAATAGCAGCGTGCGTGCCATTGCACAGTGTCCACGCCCATGTCGCGAACGTCGTGGCTGTGATCAGTGTCTGGGCGAGAGGGGTCGCTGTGTGTGGTGTGAGGCAAGTGCTCAATGCTTCAGCTTTGCTGTCTACACCAGTGAGTATCAGTTTGGCATGTGCCGTGAATGGATCGACAAGGTTGGACCATCAGGCATAGCTGCAGGCGCAGCCAGTACAACAACAACAACAACATCCTCGTTGCCGGCAACAACCACATTGACCATGCGTCCCTCGCCGCCGCGATCGCTGCAGCAATGCAAATCCTGTGAACGTCTACGCAATTGCACCGCCTGTCTGCGTACCCTAAGCTGTGGCTGGTGCTTCGATCGTGACAATCCCATTGAGGGCATTTGTATGCAGGGCGATTTTAGCTATAGCGCCGGCAACTGTTCCCTGGCCTTGAACAGCAGCTCGCAACATGATGCGGAGTGGGCGTATGCTCAGTGTCCCGATGTGGATGAGTGTGGCTTGGGTTTGCATGATTGTCACAAGGAGGCCAAGTGCACGAATACCCAAGGCAGCTACAATTGCCATTGTCGTCGTGGCTACGTAGGCGATGGACGCTTCAGTTGTGTACGCACCTGCTATGAGTTCTGTCAGCATGGCTATTGCTCTGGTGCTCCTAGCTATACGTGCAAGTGTGATCTGGGCTGGACGGGCAGCGATTGTGGCATTAGTTGTGGCTGCAACAATCATTCGACGTGCATTGAGCGATTAGGGAAGTGTGATCAGTGCCAATCCTGGACAGAGGGCGAACGCTGCGAGAGATGTAGACAGGGCAGCTATGGCAATGCCACAGCCACCATTGGCTGTCATCCCTGCGAATGCAATGGACATGGCAATCAGGATTTGGTGAGCAGAGAATGCAAATCATGATACAATCAACAAGGTAGTGAGTGCGACAGAGACCGCTATATGACTCTCTGTTATTTTACTCTCTTGCCTCTGTTAAGGAGTTTTTTCTGTAAGTGCGAGTGAGCAAGCACCTTGCGACTGATGATTGGTACTCAACTATAGAGGGCGCTTTCTCGCATGACATTACCTGGTTGATTGTATCATGCTACAAATCGAAATGTATTGAAACTTTACGTAATCTATAAATTTTTTCAGGGCATTTGCAATGTTAATCATGGAGAATGCTTTTGCAAGGATAATACGGAGGGACCCAAGTGTGATACATGTGAGCCGGGCTTCTATGGTGATCCACGTGATGGTGGACAGTGCTATTATCAATGTGAATCGCGTGGCATTCTCACAAGCATTGGTCGCAGTGCCATTGGCTCCTATCAATCATATCGTTCGCCTTGGGGCGCCAGTCTAGAAGTCCGTGAATGCTTGTGGATATTGCAGCCGAAGACGCTGCAAGCGGATAAATCCTTGCTACAACTCGAATTCCAATGGAATAACCTAGTCATGGACTGTGATGAGAACGCGGTGTATATCTATGACAGTTTGCCAGATCTAACGGGCGCCGCACAACAAAATCAATTGCTGGCCGTAGTCTGTGAACCATATAGCTCGGCCCGGATCATTGAGGCACGTTCCAGCCATGTCACCGTCTACTATAAACAAGGCAGCGAGAGACGTAACTTTGGTTTCAATGCTCTGTACTCCGTTAAGAATTGTGTTGCGGGCAGCTGCCTGCATCCGCATATATGTGATGCACTGCAGCGTTGTGTCTGCCCCGCTGGCTATGTGGGTCCACGCTGTGAGATCGAGATCTGTCCCAGCAATTGTCATGCCAAGTATATGCAGGGCTATTGCGATACGGAGTACGGACGTTGCATATGCAGCAGTGTGAACTTTGCCGGAGCCGATTGTGGCACGTTGGTGCAGAGGCATCATCTGGTCATGTCGGAGCTATTCAATACGCAGCTGCTGAGCGAGGCCATGGAGCATCTGCGGAAGACAATACCACGTTTTGGACATTCGGTGAATGCCGATCGTCGCGGTTCCTTGTGGATGTTTGGCGGCTATTCACCCAGTCATGGACCCTTGAATGATTTCCGGCAATTTGATACCAAGAATGCAACGTGGTTGCAGGTGACAGTGGAGTCCTCAACGCCGGAGGATCGTATGCCATTGGGACGTTACTTCCATGCCGCTGAGATACATGTGAAGCGTCAAATCATTTATATTTATGGTGGCATTGGAGCTAACTCTAGATTGCTGCAAGACTTTTGGCAATTTTCCATACAAAATCAACGCTGGAGTCTCATTGAGGAGGAGCAGGAGTCGGAGCAGGAGCAGGAATCACCGCCTGCTCTAGCCGGGCATACATTAACCCACTTGCGCTATCAGGAACGTGACTCCTTGCTCCTAGTTGGTGGCCTGACGCTAAACAAATCCCGTGCGCTTGAGTTGTGGGAGTTCAATGTGGACACCGAGCGATGGCAACAATTGTCGGCCATGGGTGCACGTCTCCCGATGCTCTACGGGCACAGTGCTGTCTATCATTTGGAGACGCATAGCGTCTATGTATTTGGCGGCTATGCTGGCGAGGCACAGAACAAACTCTATGCCCTGGATTTGAATAAACTCAGCTGGACCGAGTTGCCCACGTTTAAGGAACTTAATGCGCCGGCATCCATGTTGCCGCGAGCCCGTTACTTCCATTCCGCCGTCAATACGGAACACTATATGATTGTCTATGGCGGACGGACAAGTCCATTTAATGCCACGGATCTGCTCATTGCCTATGTCTATGCGTGCAATCAATGGGTGCGTCTAACGGATGATGTGGATCTCATTGGACGCCTGCCGGTGGCCAGTTATGCCGAAGACATGACCATCGATCCGGATACGGGCACAATCTATGTAATTGGTGGCTGGGATGGCAGCGCCACCCAATCCCATGTCACACGTATCAATCTGCCCGAGGATATTTGCCAGCTGTGGAGTGGTGGCAAGTCCATATGTCGTCACTACATGGGCTGCAGCTATTGCACACTGCAGACCACCTACACCAACACCTCCACATGCTTTACCCAGGGTCGTGCCCCGTGTCTCAATCAGAATGGCACACTGATCATCAATAATGGACCTGCGTGCAATGATCAATGGCTGGCCGGACGCAATTGCTCCAGTTTTAATAGCTGTAGCGCCTGTTTGGCCTCCTGGCCCATCCATCAGGAGCTGAGTCCCGTGTGCCAATGGTGCGACGAGTGTGGCATACGTGGACGCTGTGTCCCCGCCGGCGTCACTTGCATCCGCAGCAGTGCCTGGTGTCCCAAGGAACTAAGTGTGGGTGTCCTGAACCTCTGCCCACTGCCACAATGCCATCAATTAGGCTGTGAGGCCTGCATGCTGAATAGCGAACAGTGCCATTGGGCCAGGAATGAGCTGGGCCATGTGGAGTGTATTGCTCGGGAACTGGTGGAGAAGAATAACTATCATCTGGTGGATCAATGTCCGCCCGCTTGTCACACCCATACCAATTGTAGCAGCTGCCTGCAGTCTGGCCAGGATGTCATCTCGTCGGATTGCAAGTGGTCCACGATGTTGAATGAATGCATTGCGCCCAGTGCCCAACCATTGCTATGTGCTGGAGGGGTGTGTGGTCTTGTCCTGGTGTCCAGTGAGTTGGAACGCTGTCCGGAGCCATGTCATGTGTATACCCAGTGTTCCAGCTGCTTGGAGCATGCGCATTGCGGCTGGTGTGCCCGTGAGGGCTTCAATGGCGACGGCATATGCACAGAGGGCGCCTTGGAGCATCGTCAGGAGCATCCATCGGGTTCCACCTGCGATCTCATCTACAGCAGCTGGCGCAATGACTCCCAACTGACGCATGCGGATGTGGTCAGCTGGCATTATGTCCAGTGCCCGGCGGAAAATGAATGCGAAAATGGTCATCACAATTGTGATGCCGTATCAGAGCAGTGCATCGATCTGGATACCAATACCCCGGGCTACAAATGCGTCTGTGCCGCTGGCTATCGCGAGGAGGACAACACCTGTCTGCCCGTCTGTCGCCAGGGCTGCGTCCGTGGCAGCTGTGTGCGTCCCAATGAGTGTCAATGCGACTTTGGCTATGTGGGCGAGAACTGTAGCATTCAGTGTCTGTGCAATGGACACTCCAACTGTGAGTCCAGCAATCAGCTGGACATCTGTCTGAAGTGCCACAACAATACCATGGGTGAACAGTGTGAGAAGTGTCAGCCCCTGTTCGTGGGTAATCCGCGTATAGGACATGCCTGTCAGCCATGTCTCGACTATTGCCACGGCCATTCGGATGTCTGTGTGGACTATGATGCGGATCCAGCTGTATTCAATATGACACGCTCTGAACTGGAACGCATCTTGCCGGAGGGACCCTCTCATAATGCCACGTGTCTACGCTGCGCTAATCATACGGCCGGAGATCGTTGCGATAGCTGCCTGTTGGGCTATTTCCGGGGCAGCGAGGATCTGCACCGGCAGTGCCGACCCTGCCAGTGCCATGGACATGGCAATGTCTGTGACGCGGTCACCGGCGAGAAATGCAATTGTGCCAACAATACGGAAAGTGATGCCACGTGTACGGCCGGAGGTGGCAAGAATTCCGCGCAGCTTTGCTGGAGCGTTCAGTGCTCCAAGTGTCGCGATTCGTATGCGGGCAATCCCACCGATGGACATCAGTGTTACAAGCAGATCACAGTGGAGTCGCGCATGTGCTTCGATGCCAAGCCCATTGGTGAGCTCTATAATATAATATACTGTTTGTCAAGAAAGAGTTTTGACAGCATTTAAAGTTAAATTTACGCATAATTTATACTTACTTTTTAAAAAGTTTGGTATCAATGGATAAGTAATTCAAATTCCCTTTTGATGACCCATTAAGGACCCATTGAAAGTTTTCAATTCTTATTAAAGTCTATATTCAAGACTTTTTTTCCTGGGCTTAAATAAAAAATGTTTTGATGCAAAGAGTTGCTTTAAGCAATTCTTAAAGTGACTGAAAAAAAAAATTCTTGATAAATCTCTTCGCATTATTTTTTATCATTTTTTGAAAATTGCAAAAATTACCATTTTTATCCTTTTTTCATAAAAAATGGTAATTTTTCATTAAAAATGGTAATTTTTAGCATTTTCAAAAAATCATAAAAAAAATACATTAGAAGAGATTTTTGAATAATTTATTAATTTTCACTATTAAAATTGTTTAAAGCAACTTTTTGCATCAAAACATTTTTTGTTTAAGCCCTGGAAAAAAAATGTTAAAAATAGACCCTTGGAAGAATTGAAGACTTTCAATGGGTCTTAATGGGTTAAGAAGAGGATTGGATCATTGAAACGGAATTTAAATGACCTATCCTTTGATACCGAACTTTTAATAAAGTAAGTATAAATTATGCGTAGATTTAACTTTAAATGTTGTCAAAACACTTTCTTGACAAACTGTATATAATATCTTCTAATCTTTCTGCTTTTCACAGAGGAATGCAAATCAAAGCCGGCGGCTTTGAAACCCGGTCAAACCGTATTCTTTGTCATCCAGCCGCGGTTTATGAATGTGGACATACGGATTATAATTGATGTTACCCAGGGAGAACTGGATGTGTTTATGTCGCCGCAGGATGATTCGTTTATTGTGGAACCCAATTCAACGACGGGCTATCATGAGATCTTCCTGGACAATCGCTACAATTGGGGTCCCAAAATGAAACGTGAACATCCCCTGAACGTGGCCCTTCCCCGCCATGACAATGTCACACTGCAGAAGCTCTTTCAGCCGGAACGACGCACGGGCACGGGCAGTGCCAGCGGTGCTGGTAGCAGTAACTTCTATGTGCCACAACTGCACGATTGCCGCAGTCATGGCGGACACAGTTTCGTTGTCCAGGATCAGTATGCCAAGGATCTGAGCACACATGTCACTCTGAATCAATGTAATACGCTTTTGCGTTTATTTGGACTGAAGAATCGTTTGGTGCTGACGCTGCCACAGCATGCACATAATCTGAGTGCCACACGCTTCTTTATTGCACTGAGGGCCAGCTCGGGACCGGAGCCCAGCTACGGTTCGGTTGTCTTCCGTCAGGATCAATTGCACATTGATCTCTTTGTGTTCTTCTCCGTGTTCTTCTCGTGCTTTTTCCTGTTCCTCGCTCTGTGCGTCATCGTGTGGAAGGTGAAGCAGGCATCGGATCTGCGACGCGCTCGTCGCCAACATGTTGTCGAGATGCTGCACTTGGCCAAGCGTCCCTTCGCCCAAATCTTCCTAGCCTCCAATAGTCTGGACAACGATAACAGTCCACCAGCTTCATCGGCTTCGACTACTCGGGCAATGCGTCATCGTGCCCGTCAGGCGCTTCTGCTGCAACAGCAACAGAATAATCAACATCAGGTTGAAACACAGCTGCACAATCCACCATCCTCGTCGTCGGCGTCTGCGTCCTCGGCACAGCACAGCATCATCACACACGTCTCCACACACACTGCAACACATGCCTCAACGCACACTCAGACCTCGTCGCGTCACTTAAGTGGAGCTGGCAGCAGCGCAGGCGGTGGCAGTGGCAGTAATGCCGGCGTTGCAAGTAGCAGCAGCAGCAGTGGCAGCCACACACGTTCGAGTCATTCAACAATACAAGGTGCACGTACACGTAGCCGCAGCCACAGTCATAGCCGTGCCCGGCATAATCAGGCCACGGAAATCATGCTGGTGGCCATTGAGCCAACAAGTGATAATTTGGCTGCTGTGGCCACAGTATTTGTCAGTTTGCCCGGACGCTCCAAGGCGCCCACGAGCATTGCGCTCGGCTCCACCTTGATATCGTATCCGCGTCAATATCCCATCAATTCGCGGCACTATATGCGTCAACAGCGTCAACATCATCCAGCTGCTAATCCAGTCAATGCGGCTAATCAAGCTGTCATTCAGCCAGCGCCGTAAACGAACAAAGTATATATAAACAGTGGGGGGAGCAAAAGTGAGTACACGTTAAAGAAATTGACTTTTGTCGACAATAAAAAATTAATCACACAAACAAATTTATAGGTAGGATAGGTAATTTAAATTCCGTTCTAATGATACAATACTCTTCTTAACCTATTAAAAGTTTTCAATTCTTGTAAATGTCTATTTTTCAACCCTTCTTTTCCGGGCTTAAACAAAAAATGTTTTGAAATGCAAAAACTTACTTCAAACAATTCTAATAGTGACTGAAAAAAATTTGTTCAAAAATCTCTTGGTATGTATTTTTTATGATTTTTCGAAAATTGTTTAAAATGACTAAAAATTAAAATTTTGATATTTGTGTGATTAATTTTTTATTGTCGACGAAAGTAAATTTCTTTAACGTGTACCTACTTTTGCTTCCCACTGTATGACAAACTGTAAGTGTTAGCCAGTGTTTACTGTACTTTTGCTAAACTAAAACCCCCAGTTCCCGTCCCAATGATACGCTCTCTCTTAAACTCTCTCTGTTAGCAATATATGCGCAGCTTAAAAACTAGTAAATTCTAGATATTATATATATATAGTACTATATATGTTGTGTCAAGGTTGTAGGAAATTGTCGCTTGAAAGTTTCAGTTTTGTGATAATTAAAGTAACAAAAAAAAACCCCTTTATGATTGTAAGATATTGATTTAGTTAGTTATGTGTTTTAGGCAAATTTGTTAGGATTTTTTTAAAAATATTCAAATACTTTTGGTAATACTTTTTCTGTGCAATTTAAACATTTCTTTTTTAAAAAATCAGGCGACTTCTCTATATAAAAACACACATACATATATACGTACCGTTGTGAAAGTCGTATACATAATTTAGGCAATTATTTTGTACATAACATTTAGTTAACGAAAAAAAAAAAAACATAAACTATATACTACTATATATAAAGTAAAGAATCTGAAGACATTTAGAGTGCAAAACTCAAAGCCGATAAAAAACAAATAACATAAACTTTTAGTGCTAATAAGAACAAAAAAAAACCAAGTGAAAAAAAATATTGGCAGCTTTTTGTGTGCAGCTGGCAATGACAAAAAAAAAACAAAAAAAAAAAAAGAAAGAAAGGAAAAGTCAACTTTCGCACAACTATACAAAGCTCTTTAAACCCTTTGTTAATTGAGTGTAACCTAAAAACAACAAAAAAACGAACAAGTAAATGGAATTTGATCTACATGTGTTAAGCTTAAGATATAAGTACTATCTATTATACTATGTATGTATTGTCAATTTTACAGGAAAACAATTTTTTGGTGGTGCATTTCGGGATGAACGCACAAACAATTTTAGAAGCCATAGCGAACAAAAAAAAAACAAAAGCAACAACAAATACGTATTATATAATGTGCATGTATTTACTACTACTACTACATAACTACTAAATGTGTCATGTGTGTGCCCCGCCCATTTTCCAATTTTGTTGAAACACACAGCAGAAACATATAGCGAATACGAAAACGAATCTCTCACTTTTCTATGATATTTTTTATATATATTATATTCTGGTTTAAGGTATTCTTTTCTTTTTACGTTTTGTCTGTATAAAGAGTATTATGATATAATTATTATTATCTCTCTCTCTCGGTTGATGGTTAGCATTTGCTCAATTAAGTTAATACGACTACTACTATAAAAAAAAACTCTTGCACTTTTTGCACCTATGTACCTACTAATTTAAGAACTAAAACACAAATGGCAACTGCGCTCTCTACACATACACTTGTTATGTTTAAACACACACAACAGCAACTATCGAACAAAGGCAACATAAATCTCAACACTACACACTCACACACATACTCAGTGAACCCAAAAAATGGTTGTAACAAATATTTTCCTCACTAAGGCTTAACAATTTTTTGATATGTTTTTTTCTTTTTATATTTTTGTACATGCTTTGTATTTATTATGTTATTATGATATACTTTTGGTGTAAATGAAAATAAGTAAACAAATTTATGCTAGAACTGATGATATTTTTTATACCTATGTACGTCCCTCAAAAATTTGCAATATATATGTGTATTATTTTGTATTTATATTATATATACTATAATGATTAGTTTTCGTTTTTCGTGTTTCAATAAATGATAATTCAAATATAAATAAACTAGATGGTGTTATTTGAAATGGCAACTAAATGGATTTTTCACTCACAAAAACACAACGCGAATTGTGCAAACGAATAATTTTTATTGATTAAACAGTTAAGGTGATAAATATTTTATATAAGTATATTCATATGTTTTTTTTTGTGTTTTAGCGAACAATTACAGCGGTCGCTGATTAGTGTGATTAGTTTTATGTTGTATCCGGTTGTTAAATATGATGACGACGTCTTTGAAATTAACTAGAACTTGTTGCGGTGGTTGTGGGCAACGTGGCGAGCACCTCCTCAATGAAGCTATCCGGTTGCTCAATCATATTCAATAAGCCTGCAATAATAAATGACATATTAACAATAAGAACTCCTTAGCCATAAAAAAGTAGAAACTCACCTGCAACATCGCAGAACTCGGCAAATGAGGTGCAGGGCAAAAATTCCTCGGTCAATGTTTGAAGGATGTTATCGGTTGACTTGAGCATTGCCTCGTCGTTTTTGCGTATAAATTCAAACAGCGATGCCGGCCAATCCTCCTCTTTGGGCGTGGTGACCGTCTTGAACAGCGTGTTATAGATCAAATCAACGAGTGACCACATCATAAGGAACGGCTTATAAACGCTATAATCCTTGGCCTGACGATCTGCTGGCGACAGCAAAGCCTTGCACAGCACCGATGGCGAGACAAAACGTGCCTGGGCCACAGCCAGCAGACGCTTCAGATGCGCCAACTTATGCTTGTTCCACAGCTCACGACTGTGCAACGATAGCGATATGGTCAGCATGTACAGTGGTCCATCTACTTCGTAGCCGCATTCAAGCCACTTGTCCGACGGCGCTGCCGTCAGATAATTGAGCAGCGTTTTGCTATCACGTGACGCCGAGCGGGACGAGAGCAGCAAATAGACTGCATAGAAGAGCAGGTAGGGTACAAAGTGCATATTGGACTGGGGGCCACCGCCGCCGGCATCATCGTGGAAGCTACGCTCCCAGGCGAAACGCACCAGCAACAGTTTCAGATCATGCACACTGCTCGTATACGAGATGTCGCAGCGTTGGGTGCTCTCCTGCATATAGCTGCTATGGCGGGTCATGCAGCCCGAAAAGGCAGCCTCTCCAACAGCTGGTCCCCACAGCGGCAACAGTCCATTGCAACGTGTGTTGGCATTTTGCAGGCTGGCGCGTTCCCATTCATCGCGACCACGCGTCAAGCGGATGGCGGAGGTGTGACAATCGACATGGACCACATTAAAGTGGGTGACGGTGGTGTAGCCGATGGTCTTGCGTGACTTCAGTTCAAATTCCTCGACATTGCAGCGCTTGGTGAACGTATAGATGCCGAGCACCTTCTCGGGCTGGCAGGCATAGCCTTCGCGGCATATGAAACAGGTAAGGCCTGTCTCGTCGCGCAGCTTCTCAATCTTTTGTAGTATGGAGCCCTTGGCCGTCACCTGTCCCTTCTCGTTGGTGCGCATTCCCAGGGCGTCCAGTTGCTTTTCGCGTGTTGCCATCGCCAGGCGTTTCTTCTCGGCACGCGTAAAGTCACGCACTTCCTGGACACGCGATGCTGTCGCTGCATCTGTACTAAGCGCTTCAAGTAGATTCTCGGCCAGACTGCCGACATGCTCATCGCTCGACACCTGCTCCAGCCGATGTATAATCGGTATGATGTCCTTGCTAATGGCCAGCTGTGTGGCCTCATGATAATTGGCCAGGCCGGTAAGGAAACGTAGGATGTACTTTAAGCTCGGTCGCGATATAAACTCCTTCAACTCATCGGAGTCGGTGCGCAGCAGTGTGGGCTTAACGCACGGTGCATGCTCTGTTATATAGGTGAGTGCACGCTCCACAATGCCCAAGCTAACAATGTAATCCTTGAGCGTGCCGCCAATGCAATTGTGCTCGATTTGATTGGTCAATACGCAGAAAAGTTCCAGCTTGAACTCCTCCTCGGTGGTGCGCTCATTGTCAAAGCGATTAAAGTCTAGGGTGTGCTGTATATAGAAAAGGTAAAAGGTTAGATACGCTACCTTCAATCAGGGACGGTAATCATTATAAGTTTTAAAATAAAAATTACATCATAATGTGAATTTTTTCATTTTAAATTATCGATAATCATATTTGAGTGATTTTTTAAAATTGAGACAATAATTATAATTTTGATAAAAAAAATAAAAATCATTTATAATGATTATAAATGATTTATATTTTTTCGCTCAAAATAAAACTCAACTGTGAATTTCTTATACTGTGATTAACTTTTCGCTGATATTATTTCAGATCCTTGAAAAGGGATCTAAGGGCAACATTCGCTAATATAATATCGGCGAACAGTTAATCACAGTATGAGAAATTCACAGTTGAGTTTTATTTTGAGCGAAAAAATAAAAATCATTTATAATCATTACTAATGACTTTTTTTTTTTTTTTTTATCAAAATAATATTTAATTATTGTCTAAATTTCAAAAAAAATCACTCAAATATAATGATTATCGATAATTTAAAAAATAAATCCAAAATTTAAAAATCTTGGCGGAAATGAATAGTTTGGCCATAATGAATAATTTCGGTGCAGTTAATTTTTTTCAATGTCTCTTCAAGGTGATTGATTTATATAGTTAAAAATAAAAGAATAATCACTATTTACGGCCTCTGCTTTCAATACGATCGAGGACTCACCTTAAAGTGTTCACAGAGCAGTGCCATTTTCACTTCGTTGCCATAGACGAGGGCGGCAAGGACGCGAATGAGATGACGCAGCACAGATGGATTGTTGCGTACATTGGGGCAGTCGGTGCAGGAGATCAGAGCGCTGACATATTCGGGTCCACCGAACGTAAGCGAGAATTGCAAAAACGAGTCCAGGGTATCGCTGGCTGCCTTCGAGAGTATTGTTTCCATAATCTCGAGCAGCTGCTCGGTAACGGCAGATTGTATGGAATCGTTCTCCGATTGCAAACACATTTGCAGCACCTTAAGCAGGGTATTGATGGCGCCAATTTCGGGGCGACAGAGCACCTCCTGGCAGCGACGCACCTTGACGCAGATAAGGAACAGCTTGAGCAGCACCTGGATGAGTTCACGTTGACGCGAAATACGTTGCAGGCTGCCAATCCGTTCAAGCATAACACGCAATCCGTTGCAATCGGCTAAGACATTGGCCATACGATAGAGCTGCTCCGTATCGACCTGTTCCTGGCTCTTGTTATTTAGGGTCTCCACAAACTCCTCGGTGGCATCGCCCAGCAAACCGCGCATGCGATAAACAATTCGCATGGCATCGCGATCGCCACCTTCGGCTAGCCACACCTTCTTATACACATCCTTAACGGGGAGATCGAGACTGATGATCTTATTATTAACGAGCAGTTCCATGCCATTGTCATCCTCGAGCAGGGCAATCAGTTCACAGTCCGTGCAGATTTTGTTCTTAACATCGCGCATTAGTGGACCGAGACCCACCTCGCTCGAGGGATACGGATTGCCCAGCATGCGTCCCTGCAAGAAGTCCTCCTGTTGCGGATCCTTCTCCAGTGTCATATAGAACTCGCTCTCATCATGCTCCTCGGGATGAATGATCGAGTAGAGACGCTCAAATATAAAGACTGGTGTCTTAATGTCGTTCATGCGCGTCTTTTCCACCGTATCGATAAGGATCTCCATGAAGGCACGCGTCTCCTCTTCGGTGCCACTCGTCATCTCCTCCAGCATTTCGAGCAACTTCTCCTGCGCATCATCGATGAGACGTGTGCGCTGTACGACTAGACTACGCAAAGCCAAATAACTTTGCAGCACGGGTCCCAGCAGCCGTGTCTTATAGGTGCGTCGTATGTTGGGACACTCCAGGAACAGCCATAGCAGCTCGACATACTGCCGTAAGGCATAGCCCAGCGATAGATCCGAGGACAATGAATGCTCCTCCATGCGATGTATCTTACCAATTTCTATGGCCAGCAATTGTGATATCTCGCCGAGCACACCACGCAGCACCAGATACTGTAGCCAAGGGGTTTCCGTTGCGACACTGCGATACAAGGTTAAGTATTCGGCACTTGCCTCACCGGCTTCGCCTACATGCCGCAGGAAACCCGTTAGCATGTTCAGCGCTTGCTGTTTTCGTTCACTGGTGCGGCATAGGCCACTGAGCAGCGAGCACGCCAACTGGCGTCCAAATCTCGAGTTGGCATTGAACAGCAAGGGCTGTATCCATTTGGCATTGAACACCAGCGGTTTGATCACCTTGTCTTTGTCCAAGACCAGATGACGCCAGCGCTGTCCATACTTTTCAGCCAAATAGTTTGAGTGCACATCGCCACGTCTGCCCTTGGCGGGCGCTTCTCCAGACTGTTGCTTGCCACTGCCGCTGCTGCTGTTGCGCTGTTTGCCACCCTCTTGACGTTGATATTTGTTGGTTGGCATGCGGCTGCTCCAGGCGCTATACTCGTGATTGCGATCCGAGTTAAGCCAAGCACGATAATCAATTGTATTCCCCTCGAGCAATTTAACGCTGCACAGCTCTGTGGGACCCAATGGTGGTTGTTGTTGTTGCTGCTGCTGCGGTTGCTGTTGAGTTGATTGTGGCTGTGATGTTTGCTGCTGCTGTGATTGCTGCTGCTGTTGTTGTTGTTGATTGGCATTGTTCTTGTTGCTGGGAAGCGCAGGGCATATGAGGTTCTGCATGATGCGCAGACATGGATGCAGCACTGAAGTAACAGGACCACGTGGCAAACTGAAAAATGTAAAGGTAAGCAACAGAACTTGGAACCAATTTCATGCCCACTTACCGACAATTGCTGATGAACAGTTCAAAGATGACCTTTAGCTTGTACTCCCAACAGACATCATCCTGTCCCAGTAGCACTTCCAGCAACATCATCTCCTGATGCACGGCAGCCTCCAGACTAATCAATGGTATGGCGCCCATCAGAGCATTCTTGACACGAGTCGTTACCAGCTGCAACAGATGCATGCATGCCTCGGCATTGTCCTTGGTCAGCACCACCAACAGATTGCGCACCTCCTCCTGAATCTGGGGCGTGCCACGACGCAGATTGTGCTCGGCCAGTTCGCTTACGAGTCCCTGACTATAGAGCCCGACACGACAATCATAGTTATAGGCCATGGCACGCAGCAGCGTCAGGCACTGCTCGGTGGAGGCTAAGGCACAGCCATAGCAGCGATTTGTTGTCAGATTTGTATCTGCGCCCGATGATGAGCTCGAAACTGCTGGCTGATCCTGTTGCTGACGATCATAGGCAACCAGTTCACTAAAAAACACAAAACATGAATATGATGTGTTTCCTTGCAAAGCATTTAAAAACTCACCTGCGACATGCCTTGACCTTTTGCACAATTTTGCTGAGTTCCTCGAAGCTGGTGCGCGATTCGACGCAATATTTCTGTGCCAGGAGCTGGATAATTTTATTCACCTGCGAGGTGCTATGCACACTGCCCATATTATCCTCCACCAGACGATCGCTGCTACGATGCTCGGCAACCTTTTGAATAAGCAGCTCAAGCATTTGCTTGTTAGTCAACAGCTGGCGATAAATGCGATCGGCACGTTCCAGAGAGCTGTGTATTAGTTGAACGGTCTTGGCACGATCCTCGGCCGATTCGATGGGATCGACGGCACAACAGACGCGCGCATACATGCTGAAATCGAATTTGGCATACTTGCAGAAGCCGCACGAGTGGCACAGGAACGGATCCTTCTCATCGTAGTTGATGGCGCGACACTTGTGGCACTGGAACACATTCTCGCCACAATTGCCACAGACGCCCGGATAAGCGGGCACTGCTGCACTGCAGCGTGGACACTGCAAATTCTCACTGGAACCACTCACAGTTTCATAAAAGTCAGCAAACTCAATCATCAGATTGCATGCTGTGATTGGAAGTGGAAAATCAATCTTGAGTTCAGTCTGACCCGACTGCAGGGAGACGGTGCGTGCCTTATGCCACAAAGCCGGACGATTCTTGAGCTCGACCACGGCCTGCACGCTACGATTGTTGTAGTAAACATTGATGGTGCGCACCATTTTGGAGCGCTTGAGATCCGCAATGCGTACAATTAGCTTCGAGATGGTGTGACACTGCACCAGTTTGTAGATCATTGTGGTTGTTGTATACTTGGAGTCTGACTTGACCGAGGGTAGCTTAATGTTTGCCATTGGCACCTCCGGATTATTGCAGACGAGACACGGTTCTGATTCCAGGTAGTAGCCATTTACCTAATAAAGAAATTGGTAGTGTTAAAAGTATTTATTTATTGGTTAAAACTTGTCAATTGCTTACCTGTAGTATCGACTCCAATGTGGTATAGATGGGTGCATTTGGATGCTTGCACAACAGTTCGTTCTGTTGACGCAACACCTCAACGGCGCGGGACACAAACTCCGGCAGACGATCCGTAGTGCTGCGTGTGCTAAGTGTTAGATATCCGAGCAAATCCACAAATTGTGCTGTACGACGTCCATAGCTGGGCACCAGGGGCCACAGATTCCAGAAGATGCTCAGCAACTTTTCGCGCTGACGCTCATTGGCGTGCTCGAAGAGACCCGTCATAAAGGAGTGTGCCTGCCAACGCAATTGGCTCACGTTATTCTCGAGTAAGAAAATGCGCACAAAGCGTATGATAAGGGCATCGCTGGCATAGCGAAAGATCTGATGCACAAATGTGCTGCACTGTGCCGGATCAAACTTGGAATAGTAAGCGGTATCCGTATCCTCGCTCTTTTCGCGCTCACTGCGCACTTTGCCGCTCGATGAAGGTTGCGGCTGTGGCTGTTTGATTCCCGAAATGGGCTGTGGTAAATTGCAGACAGCTGCTTGCAGGAGCTGTATGATGATGGGAGAGACGCCATCGTCAAGCTGATAGCAGGCAATCTCCATTAACATGGCCAGTGCATCCTCATGCACCACACAGAACTTTTGCCAATTGCCCGTACGCATCTGACTGATCTCCTGACAGGTGCGCAGATGCTCCGTTAGCTCCACCAGCGCATCATAGCTCAGCATCGGCGGATTAGCATTGTAGGGAGCGCCATTCTATAAAGTTTTAATGTTTATTACAATTATGATTTAACATTTTATACTCATCGATCTTACCTTAGTGCTCACAATGCTGCAGACACGCTTGACAACACGGAAGTGTGCATCCAACGAATGTCCATCGCGATACATGCGGAACTTCTCCTTGCTGCCACAGATGTACATCAGCAGCTTGCGCACCTGACGGCGCAGCAAAGCATTCAGATTCAACATCATATACTCGCAGAGGGTAAAGGTCATGGCCTCGCAGAAGCCACTGTCATAGTTGTCTGGATGGGCGCTGCTCAAGCGTAAGATCTGGTATGGCAGACGGACAATGACCTCCGTAAGCAGGCCATCATATGACTCGAATATGTCCGGATAGTTCTTTAGATAGTTGTGCGGTATAAGTATGGATATATCTGGTTTGGGGCCATGCTTAATGGGTTTCAAGAGTGGAGCTATCGCTCCATTCCCGACAACATTCATGGGCTGAGCGACTCCAGTGCCGCCAGCAGCGTAGGGATCTCCAAGCACTTGCTTCCAGTGCACCAATAGAGTGTTTAGCGCCTCCAAGGCATACACAAAGGCACCGCTCTTGCTCAGCACATTAGCTGTGGTGCTGGCCACAAAGGCGGTATTATCCTTGAACTGATGTGGCGGCGATGTTGTGCCCGTCTGCTTGAATTTGGTTTTGCCCATGAGGACACCAAAGAGCGAGAGCAGTGCCAAACGCACTTCATTGCCAGGACACTTGGTTTCCATCTAAACAAAGAGAACCATATAATGAAGCCGAATCTTTATACAAACTATATACTATGCATAACTGTTTAATAATGATTATTAATTATAGTCAGTATTAATGAGATTATTATTCTTTAAAAGTTGAATTAATGATTAAATTGCGATTATTTTCGGTTTGACACAATTATTTAATGATTACGATTATACATATACATTAAAATAATTGAAAATAATGGAAAATAATGGATAATATTAAAACGATTATTTTAAATTATTTTCCATTATTTTTAATAATTTATGGTAATTTTCAATTATTTTTGATAATTTGTAATCGTAATCATTAAATAATCATTAATTTTTCACCAGCCAACATATAATCACTACGACTATTTTTCAAAAATAATTTAATTGATTAGTAGATATAGTGGCAACCTAACAGGTATGATTCAATGTATAACTTACACTGGTGGCTGCACCACGCTTGCCAATCTCTACGTATTCAATGACGGCATTAAGCAGTTCATGCAACACCTGCACATCGCGTTCATTGTTGCCACTAAGATCCAAGGTAAGCATTAATATGACCTGAATCAGGGGTATTGCTTGCAAGCCATTGCACAAATCAAATGTGCCCAGATGCTCCACAATGCTCTCCAGCACAGACATTCTATAATGGAAAGAGACAACTTTAGATACAGAATTCTCTAATTCTTAGAAAACCCACCTTAAATCATGCAGTTTGCTTAGCTTCTCATCCTCATTGATCTCAATGTCCTCGGTGCTGGACATGGCACTGAGTGCTGCCACGCAGCTGCTGCTCGTGCCCGGTTGCTCCTGTTCCTGATGATCCTTACTCTGACGCGGCGGTGAAGCATTTGCATGATCCCCGAAATTGCTGCTGCGAGCCGAGGTGCCACCAATGCTCTCGACACCACTGCCACCGCTCTCAGAGCCACCGCTGCCGGCCTGCTCCGCGGGCGAAGTGCGCAGCGTTGAACCATCTGTGGCCACATTGGAGCCCTCGTCATCATCGGAGCCGGCAGCATCGCCGCCGGCGACAGGCGCATTGGCATTGGCCGCTGCCGCCAGACGAATACCCTGTAAATTGGCCAGACCTTGTTGCAGGGATTGCAAGGCATTGGCATCGCCGCCATGCTGCTGCAGACTCAAAGCAATTGCAATATCCATAATAGCCTCATCGTCTGCATCTTCGGGCAGACCGAGTAGACGGGGAAAGCCGCCACCCATGAACGCCTCCAAGTTGAGCAGTTGCTGCTGCGCTTGGTTAACTCCTGCCTCGGCCTCGACGAGCAGCGCCTCAGCGCCACCAGCACCAGCTGCTGCTGCTGCCGCAACATCCACAGCCGCGGCGGCAGCCTCCTCAATGATATCGCTGGCGGCTTGGGAAGCAGCGCCCTGCAGGGCACACAATGTGCTGCTGCTGATGGCCGAAGTCGATGGCGTGGGCGTGGAGCAGGCCGGTGGTGTGGTTACAGTTGCCGGCTTACGGCGCTTGATGCGTGGGCTAAGCAGCAGGATGAGCGCCTCCTTGGCGCTATGACTGATCAGGCTGGCATCATGCTTCAGCAGCTCAATAAAGTACTTGGTCATGCGTCCCACTTGGCTGCTATCGGCCAAAGCGAAGCCATACATGATCTCCACCAGACAATGGACAATGGTCTCGGTCTGGCACAAGCCGCGACGCACTATATTGGTAGGTTCATCCAGGCCCGGCGTCACCTTATGCAACTCCAGCACAATGGCCATCAGAGCCGGCACAATATCATAATTGCATTCGGCACAAATCTTGGCCAGCGATTGTGGCCGCGAATTGGCAATGCCACGCACCAGCAATATGAGACGATAGAATGCCTCCGGATCGATGTCCAGAAGGGTGTCCAGTTGGGTTAACTTCGGCAGCATTGCTTGTAGCTCGCTATGCACAAATTGTAGGAGCACACTGTCCTTGTAGCTATGATAGGCACCACGACTGCCATACAGCGTGGCGAGCACGAAGCGTGCCTGAGTCTGTACGGGATTTGGAGTAGGCAGCAGCAGCAATGCACTTGCTGTCTTCACGGCCTTTTGACGCATGGCAGCGGCAACGGCGCCACCATTGCCCAGCAAATGCAAAGCACAATCGAGCACCTCGAGCAGATGTGTGCACATGCGATCCAGTTGGGTGATGCTATTGAAACCCTCACCAAAATTGGCAACACTCGCCGGCGAGGCAATAGCCGTTGCAGCATTCGCGACATTCGAGGATGCGGGCAACTCTTCATTGTCATCGGGCCAGCCCACGAGTTCCTTAGACTTGCCATACACTTCGATGCAGTCGAGCAAGGTCACATGCTCGGGATCCTGTGACTTGGCAAAGCACACTTTGAGCAACTTATCCGATTGCAGCATCTCATCACGTGTCAGGGGTATATCGAACCAGCGAGCACGTCGGACTGGTGTTGGAATTGTGCGTCCCAGTATGCTAACCGATTGCGGTGCACGCTGTGCATCTTGGGTGCCCAAAAGGACACGTATGCCCACCATAACGACATTGGGATCATTATTCAGGACCTCCAGGGTGAAGCCATTGGCTCGAGTGCTGGCCACAAACATTCCCGTCGAGAATAAACGTGTCTTGAGCTTTTGCTTATTGTAGATCTGCAGCAGATCATTGCCACCAAACTCGACATCGGCGAGCACATTGCAATGCTCAAAGAAATCAATGGGGAACACGGGCAGACCATTCGAAGTCAATTGTTTTTGCAGTGCGGCCGCTTTGCGTGGCAATTTGCTGGGTTTCGACGTACTCGACGACGACGACTTGGCGCCACTGACCGATGCATTGCTGCCACTCTTTGCCAGCAATGTGGATGAGTATAGTTGATTGCCGAGGGGTTGCACTCTGGGGGATAGCCAGAAACTAGTGTGTTCTGGCTGTGCGGAGAAAATGCGCAGACTGCCATCCTCGCAGAGTAGCAGGAGCGTTGTCTTCTCAGTGCCAGCAACGGAGTGGCGTATGCCCACAACGTCCATGATGCGGGATTTGGCCGATTGGGCTTTGATCTCTTGCATGTAGATGAGCTCAGGTGTGAGCATTAGTATAATTGGGTTATTTGAGGTTTGCATATTGGCATAAATCAAACCCGGATGTCCAGCGACTTCGGTCCATTGCACTAGCGGCTGTAGTGGTCCTTTGGATGACGATTTACTCACGGCCGAATTCGTATCCAGATGATAGATGCCCTTGACACCTTGATTCACATTCGTGAGCGGCGAGACAAAGCTGCGTCCGGAGGCATAGCTGTAGAAGAGCAACTGCAGTGTATGCGAATAGTAGATGGAGACACCGCCGCCGCCAACTTGTCCATTGACATCCTTAATGTGATGATGGCTCAGCTCCAGTGTGTTTGTCACATAAAAGTCACCGTGAATGGCCAGACTCTGTTCGTCCAACGTTTGATAATAGATATAGCCACTGCTGGCAAAGGTGAGCATATAATAGGCACCCTCCTGGTACATAAATGTGCAATCACGTATTTTGCCAACGGCTACAAGATAATAATATTTCGGACTGTACGTGTCCACAGCCAGATCATAGATCTTCACATAGTCCGAAGTGACCAAGGCGAGCAGTGTTTGGGAGCCCGGCAGCCAAACAGCCTTCTTAATATAATTGCCATTATCTAGTTGTGGCGTGACAACAATGTGTTCATTCGTATTGCCGCTGCTGGAGAAGGTCAACACATGGCATTCCTTGAGGCCACACACAGCCAAGCAGTCCTCATTGCAGGGATTGGCGGCCAGCGACAGCACAGTGCATGCTATAGGCGCCGAACTGAGCTGGGTCAAAGTCAGCTTGCGCTTGGAGGCATCTGCCTGCTTCAACAGCGCTGACAGCTGTAATATGGTCACTTTGCCCTTCTCATGGGATACAGCGAGTTGTTGACGTCGGCCGTGTGGCGATGATAGACAGCAGAAGGCGACGCGACGCACAACACCCGACGATATGAGATGCTTGATCGTTTGTCCCTGATCCCCGGAATAGTTCATGCGCACATTTTCAAAGGCGCCTTCCTGTGAGCCCAATGTGGCAAACATTAGCTGATCCGTGACCTGCAAAAGTGAAACAAAAAACAGTTATTTAGAGCACAAAAGGATGAATCAAATATATAACTGTTGGATATCGATCGTTGTTATCGATATACTAATAGTATTTAATGTATACTTAAGATTGTGGTATTTTTCGAGATTAATAAAAGCTACGGGCACACATACCTGGAAGCTCTGTTCCAGTTGATGTAGTCGTTCCAATGCGGCCGTCGCACGCTTATGACAGCCCACAATTGAGTAAAGGGTGCAATTCTCACGTATCGAAGGCAACAGCACATCGAAATACTCCAGAATGCAACGGACAACAAGTAACCATTGATCCGGATGCTGCAGTGCCTCACGATGTGGCTCGAGCAATTTGCCCAGTAAAGCAATACGTTCATTGCTCAGCGAATCCTTGCGCATTTGTGTCGGTGGCGATGGACGTTTCTTGCCCGCCGCAATAATGCTCATTTGTGTGGAGACGAAGCCATCACGTGCATCGCAGCCACTTGTGGGCAGACGACGACTGAGTGCCTGACACGAACCATCCTCCTTGGCACCGCAATCACAAAAGAAGTTGCCATACTTGGCATAGCTGACATCGTGTCCCTTGTGACAGACACGAGCGCAAACGGAGCAAACACCCACAGTATTGATCATGTTGCAGGTGTGACAGTGATACCAATGTTGATTCATGAACTCCTTTTGGGTTTGCGAGAAGGTGCACAGTTTGTTATTGAGCGTATCCTCATCGGAATCGTCCAGCAACGAGTCCTGATCCTGCTGCTCATCCACCAGCTCATCGTACAGCTCATCGATGTCCGATTGCAGCTCATCATCCCATGGCGGGATATGCTGTCGGCTGCCCCGATACCCAATGCCCTGCAGCAGTTCACTGAGATAACGCAGCAAAGCGCTCACATTCTCGGCATGACGCATCTGCTTGTCGGGCAACTGGAGCTTGGCCAGCTCCAGCCATACCAAGGTTGTGTTGAACAGTGCGACATGACCACGCGCCGGTGCCGCATCCGCTAGCGTTATCATAATCTGTAGAACATCCGCAAAATCGCAACCATCCTGTGGCGGCGTTATCAATGTTTGTCCCAACTGCAGCAACGCCTGGAATAATGGTGGCGCCAGCTGTGCTGCCGCCGGTTGATCGCGCACCAACGATTTGACAAAGCTGAGGAGCAGTGCTCCATTGCGTGGATGTGTGCTGGCACTGGGCTGATCGCAGGCTTGCGAAGAGTCCTCCGATTGATTGTTGGGCTGATTGTTGCCTTGCCACAGGCTCAAGATCTGGGATGTATTGGGTGCCGCGTTGCCAGCGCCCGCGCAATCATAATCAATATCCATGGCATCCAACTGATCCGAGATGCTGGGCATGGCCGATACCGTGGCCATATTCGTAGGTGTCTGCGCATTGCTGCTGGAGCTACTCGATGGCTGTATGACGCTCGTTAGCAGCTTGCAGGAGGCCTCACAGCTGCTATTGTTTGCTGCCACCACATTGGGGCCATAAATTATATGCGCCAGCCACAGCTTTAAACGTGCCACATCCACTGTGGCCAGCTCAGCAAAACAATCAACCAGTTCCTCATGCTGGAACTGCGCTTCCGGCTGCGTGGATTGCTCAAACAAACGCTCAACAAACTGCAGCATTTTGCGGGCATAGCTCAGGGGCAGAGTGGTGCCCGTGAAGGACAGCAACAATGATGTGAGGCTGCCCGCACGCTGCTCCTTAAAGAACTGTCGCATAGCCTGCACCGCTGTCGGCACTTCCAGCATTTTAATCATCGTCTTCAAGACGGCAAACAACATTGATTCATTGAATAGCGAACGTTGCTCCTGATCTGCTCCAGCAGCAGCTGCAGCGACTGTGGGTTGTTTCAATTCGCCGGCAAAGTCAATCAGCATATGATAACAATGTCCAATCATATGCTCGAATAGCAATTGCTTATGCGCCTCATTGGTCAGACCATGCAGGACTTCACGCAGACACTGTTCACTCTGATTCTGCAGATAATCGGTGCGCATATCCATCATGGAGGCGATGAGCAGCGGCTTCAATTGCATCTCCACATCCGAAATAGCCGTGCAGAAGGGCAACAATAGTTCCAACAGATGTAATATGGATTTCAAGCAATGCTTCAGCGTGTGCAACGTTGAATATGTCGTGGATTTTGTCAATTCACTGATGTGAGCATCAATGACACTCAAGGTGTACGGCTCGACGGGATGTTGTTTGCCATTGAAGGCATCCGCATTGACCATCAGACACTTGGGCCACTCGTTGGCAATCAGTTGCTTATCCTCGTTAGGCAACAGCTTAAGGAATGCCACATGCAATTCCAGCATTATGGTTGGCTTATCGCTCACAACGGGCACAATCAAATTCAGGGCCTGTTCCGGCGTCGAACTGGACAATTGTTTGAGCATCTGGGTGCGCACAATATTCGAGATGAGGCTGTACGAGTCGATGAGCTTTAGCAGCAGCTCATTGCTTAGCTGTGTGCGCTCCAATAGTTCACCGGGCGTCAAGATGCTATCCTCTGCCAGTTTGGCTTGCTGATCATCGATAGATTCACTAGAAGAGTACAGTTCGGGATCGGTGGCAGCACTTGAATTCTCACGTTCGCGACTCTCGGATGTTATGCTGTCACTGTCGCTCTCCTTGCGCAACATTTTATAGCCCTCCTTATCGGCCCAGGCAACGGCCTGCATGTGTGCAACCAGAGCATCAAACAAAATCAAATCGGAGAGACGTGGATTCGATGAAGCTAGAGAGAAATAAAGAATTATTGCAATGAGCTGTACTTATATTTATATAAACTCTACTTACACTTGTTAAGTTGCTTATTGAAAGCCTCCACGCCCATCACTGTTTGCTTGAGACTGTAGCGTATGTCGGCCGTACGATCACCGACTTGAGCCCACAGCGTCTCGGCGTACTGTGTGTACATGCCCTGCTTGATGAGGCTGTTGACCACCAGATAATGCGACGAGGCCAACGGGCAACGAATGCTCCACAGCAGTGAGTGTAGATTCGGGGCACGCTCAACCTTTAGCGATTCCACATGCGATGTCGATGGCGGCAGACCGAGCAGTAGCTTCAATGTGATGCTAAAGCAATACTGCATGGCGCACAGGTTGTGCAGGTTTTCTTTGTCGCGGCACAGGGCGGACATATCCGTAATGGCGAGTATATCGATTAGAGCGTCCACAAGCAACGGATACTTGAGTTTGTCGGGCGTGCACAATATGAAATTCCAGGCCAAACCATCCAATTTGAAGTCCTGTGCCCAATGCGGCTTTGTTGGATCCGCCGAAACAAGCGAATAAAATGTGGGTCGAATGCCTGCAAAGCAAAAATCTATTAGTATTTTCTGATTTAAGAGGAATCCTCGTTACTTACTTGAGTTTAGATCACCCACTGGTGAATTGCGAAACTTTAACTCAATGTCCTGACGACAAAAGGAGCTCAGTTTTGTGCGACTGTTCAGCAAGTCTGTGATCTTCTGTGTATCCGGCATGCTGCTAACACTAAACAGATTCCAGCGCACCTGATCAAGCAGCTCGGGTGGTGCATTATACAAATGCTTCATCAGATACTCCAGGAAGAGCAGAAGACGTGAGAGCAGCATCATTTGACTATTGCGCACGGGTCGCTCGGCACTGATGCCGCGACAGACATCGGCACAGCGGATAACGCCACCGGCCGTGAGCAATAGTATGGATTTCTTTTGCATCAGATTAAGCGAGTGGAAGAGGAAGAGCAGCAATTGGGCATGCTCAATGTTAAGATCCTCAAAGTCCGAATCGCTGGCACTTGAGGTCGAACAGACGCCCTCGACCAACGTATTGATGAGACGATGCCAAACGGATAGACAGGCTGCCTCCTTCTCCTGGGTCGGCTTCAGCAACAGAATCTGCACGAGTACGGACAATGTGCTGGGATAAACCTGCAGTGGCCAACTGTTCGTGTCCGTTGACCAGGGTGATATGGACAAGTGTTGAAGCAAATTCGATTGCAGCTGTTCCGAAAGTAGCGATGTGGAGATTAGGTTGTGTATGTAACGACCAGCAGCGCCAGAGAAGCGTATCATAGCCGTTTGCCAGTTGGAGCAGTTGGCATCACCGGAGCCGCCACCACTGGAGCCAGAACCGCCGGCATTACCACCACCTTCCTGTCGCATTACATCACGATCAAAATCTTTGATTATATTGGCCATGAGCATCATTTGCTGATCACAGACGCCTGCCTTGACGGCATGACGATTGGACAGGAATTGATCGAGGAAACAAAATAGATCCGCTGCCAATTCCAGATATTCATGCGGTTCATCCAGTTTGGGCACCAGAGCTGACTTCTGATCTCCATTGCGCTCCTGTGTGCAAGTATTTGCATTATCATCATGTGTTTCTGGCGATAGTGTCTCCTTAAACCAATGTCCCAAGTAGCTTTCGCTGTCATCCTCCTCGGAATTGTCGGAGCAGGAGAGTGAATCATTGAAATATGTTGTCGAATCCGAGTAGCTTATCGGTTCGCATTCGGTACGATCTTTGGTATTGGCACGCTTCAAGCTGCACGCCTTGCGATAGGCCACTGTTGCCAGGAACGTAAACAGTTGATGCAGTGTCGCCGTATTCAGCACACGAACAATGCGTTGCAGTGCGCTATAGTTTTGTAATATATCAAATTGTGCCGGTTCAACATTTTGACAGTTGGCATTATTGCCGTTGCCCGTTGCCGCCGTGCCGCAGGCAGCTTCAATTTTCAGATCCTCAATGAGCTCCGAAAGCAGTTTAATACTGTGATTAGCAATGGCCGCATTCAATTCACCGAATCCCTGTTGTACCTTGAAGAGATTAACACGCGCTATGGGCGTGCTGCTGGGAGCGGCTGCTGCTGCTTCGTTAGCATTTGTTGAAGATGTTTTAGCAGTTGCTGCACTGCTGCCGGATGCAGCCATGGCGCCCTGTATGCCACTGATGAGCAACCAAGAGCCATAGCACAAATGATTCTGATAAATATGCATGCGTGCCGAGGCCTTGAACATGTCACCAATACTTGTATAGATCTCAAGCGCTTTGTTAACTATGGTGCATGCTTGCTCATCGAAATCATCTTGATCTTTGCTGTTGCTGTTGCCAGCACCGCTGCCTTGGCTAGTAGATGCAGCTCCCGATGTCTGCTGTTGCTTCTGCGATGCACTGCTGACCTGACACATGCTCAGCACACTAGCTGCTGTTGATGTCAAGACAGCATTGTATAGTGCAGCCATGCCACACATTGACAGCTTTTCAATGCGACTCGGTGTTAAAGGCTGCAAAGCAATCAGTGAGTGTGCCTGTCCCAATATGGACAAATCGGCTAGCACGTGACTAGTTGTCGACTTAACCGTGCTTGCCTCTGCTTGGGTCAGCGGTAAATACAGTGTTTTGCCGCCAACAATGGTCTCTACATATCTGGTGTAATAACGATTCAGTACTGGCAAAACCACGCCAACGTCAAGCAGCGTATCAACGCCATTCTGCTCCTGAAAGTACTCCACGTTAGCCGTAAGCAGTTGAGCCTGTCGAAAAATGAGAGAATTCACGATGTTTATTTTGTACTGAACTAGTTCAAATTCACTTACGGTACAATCGCTTATCTCCTCGCTCAATGGCACCCATGTCATTTTGCCTGGCTTTAGCGGCGCCAACAACTGTTGCAATATAACAGTTGATAGATCCGAACGCGAGCGCTTAATCTCGGATTTCGGTGAATCCTTGTCGGTACCGACACCACTGCTGCCAGCACTGCTACTGCTGCTACTGAGGCTTTTGCTGCTCGATTCCGGATGCTTGGAGCTTTTAAGGACTGCGGCCACAGCATTGTAGTCAAACTGTGTGCAGCCAGAACCGGTAGCGACACTCTCGCGACCCTCGCACAACATTTTCAGTGCGACCAGCAGCCATTTTATCTCAAAAGCAGAGACCTTCGGCAAACGGAAAAGTATGAAGCGTATGAGCACTGCACAAGCATCGTGCAATTGTGAAATTTGCGTCTGGCATACTAACAAAGACAAAGAACCATATATAAATAAATACATAAAAGCAACACGCATGAGTCACGCTCAAAAAAAAAAAAAAAAAAAAGAATTAAAATTGCATTTTTGCAATTGCAAATTTATAGCTCTTGTTGCGCTCTGAAAAAATCATTACGCAGAAGAGTGCAAGGGGGGGTTAGGGCTACACTTACTTGACTTGATTTGCATTAGCTTATCGGCAGCCAGAGCCGCAAATGCGGTATAAAATTGTATGTAATTACTTTCATCGTCGAATAATTCATGTTCACTGCAAAAAAAAAAAGTCAAATTGTATTTAGCATATTTTTGGCAAAGTTTTCAACATTTTCAATTTCGTCACTGCGGGTCGCCATATTTAATTTTGCAAGTCACCTTGCAGGCAAATTTTCAACTGCGCCATTTGGCAAGATAATGTGAATATAATTTATGTATTTGATATGCACTTACCATCTGGTGATCGCTTTTAATAGATTTAATATTTCATTTTTGTTTAAAGCGCTTGTACGGTTTGATAAAAGTGGTTTTACAACCGAGTTCCAATCAGTACCTCCGCTATGCGCCGACATCTTTTTAAGTCTGACGTCCCTTTTTCTTTTCTGCTTCTTCAACTTCGATTGCTTTTTAAATGTCAACGGTGCGCTTTCTTTGGTACCTGATTTAGCGATACTTTTGTTGTGAAATTTTCTCTGTTTACGTATGGAACGAAAATGGAAAGCGCTTAATTTTTGAGTGTTGCATGACACACCTTCTGTGCACAGCTGTTAGTGTTGGCTAACGTCTTTGCACAATTTCCAATTTTCACAATTAAATGATAAATAAGAAAGTTAACTAGGTAAAAAAGTTCTAAAAGCTCATAAACTTCAAAGATGTTCAACTATTTCCTTTTTAACATCAATTGGCTAGCTCACTGTGTTAATCGAAGTTCTGGAACAAGTACATGGTTGACAGTTGTCAAATTATTTTGTTAATAGGGCAACACTGTTCTTTGCATAGTGTGTTTTGTTTAGTTTTAGTTGCAAGTTGCAACATATATTTAAGTTTGTTAAATTTAATCAAAGAAAATGCAATTCCATTTTAAAATTGCTGAACCAGATCCCAATGCTACGGCATCGACTAACACCACCAACCCGCACAATGCTCTGCAGCCTCAGCAACCGGCTGTACTGACCGAGCCGAAAGATGCACAGCACGAAATTAAATTGCAGTAAGTTGATGGACATTTTGGTTTGGTAATTGCTAAAAATCTTTTGATAGGAACATTGTTGCCACCTTTTCGGTGGACTGTGAACTGGATTTAAAGATGATCAACTCACGCACCCGCAACTCGGAATATACGCCCAAGCGTTTTCGAGGCGTCATTATGAGAATGCATTCACCACGCTGCACTGCGCTCATCTTTCGCACCGGCAAAGTGATCTGTACAGGCGCCCGCAACGAAACGGAGGCCAATATGGGCTCAAGAAAGTTTGCTCGCATTCTGCAAAAACTGGGTTTCCCTGTCAAGTTCATGGAATACAAGCTGCAAAATATTGTGGCTACAGTTGACCTGCGTTTTCCCATTCGCCTCGAGAATCTAAACCAAGTTCACGGCCAGTTCAGCTCATATGAACCGGAAATGTTTCCCGGCTTAATATATCGCATGGTTAAGCCACGTCTTGTCCTCCTAATCTTTGTTAATGGGAAGGTTGTGTTCACCGGCGCCAAATCGCGAAAGGATATAATGGACTGCTTAGAGGCTATATCGCCAATATTGCTAAGTTTTCGCAAAACATAAAATTTTATATACGCGTGTTATCTTAGTATTTTAATATTGTATAATGTAGTCTTCAAACACACTAGCATTTATCGAACAATTGATCTGTGAAACCACAACATTTACCTATTTATGCAATTAGTTTTATACAAATAAATACAAAACAAATGACATTTGTAAAATGGTGTGTTTTATTTCACCGCATACAGTGTGACCTTACTAAAGAATTCAATGCAGTAGCAGATGGCGCAAAATTAAATCAAATTTAACGTGTATATAAAATTATTTATTTTTTTGTTTGTTTGTTTATTTCATTACATAGAAAACGTACAATACAATATTTTTGTTCTTACTTTATATTAGGGACGGAGTACTTGATTTCGAGAGTCGTTAGCTACATTTGTTTATGGCTATATGGATTCGTATAATATACAAAAGCAATATCAGAACTGTTTTTGTGAAAATACAATGCAGTACGTAAAAAACTTAATGACTAATTAGATTCATTTGTTGCATTATTTAAAAATAAATGTGTGTTTTCATTCTTCATTCATATATATAAAAATTTTGTCAATTGATATGCATGCTTGGTATAAAATATAATCAAAAAGAGTTTTGTGTATATTCACTATCGATTTCTAAAATCTATTAAAGGCAATTTGTGATTTTCATAAAAGACACTTTTTGTTTTTTTTTTGTTACATTTTTCGTTTCACTTTTCTTCTTTTAAAGCTGCACTTGAAGCGCCCAGCTGAAGTTAAGGCAAAAAGATTTAGATTTTGATATAATAATATGATATATAGCTTATGATTATTGATGCAACTCTGAACACACTAGATTGCTAAATGGTTAATGGACATTTGTGTACAACAAATATAATTGTTTAAAGCAAAAAAAACTGTTTGTACATTTCGAGATTACGATTGATATCGGTTAGCATTATTGGACGGAATGCAATTTCGTAGAAATAAACTTTAAAAAAAAGGAAAGAAATAGAAACCAACTATAAAACTCAACACATATTCGAATTCAAAAGAGATATATAACATGTTTAGTGTGTGGTTTTTGGACTGCTAGTGAAGAGGCCTCTTTCTAGGTGAATAGATGGAGCGTATTGAGCACTAAATGCGTACGACTGCGCAGCAGATAAATAAACACACTGAAGAACAGCAGCGAGAAGGACATGGATGCGCGCCAGCCCATATTATAGATGGAACAGTATGGGCACTGTGAACTGCCACATACTTCGCAAATATTTAGCAGATATGTGGGCAGCGCATCAAAGATGGATTCGTTGAAACGCTCTGTAGACGAAAAGAAAATAACATAAGAAAAAATTTCCATAGTTATAAATAAATCAATGACATACCAGGCGCATAATAATCGTAGATGCGCACGGGCAGATAACGCGACATATTTGCCACAGGATACCAGCGCTCTATAGTAAAGTTAACGCAGATGTCTTCCTGATCCAGCTGTGAATAAACAATAAATTATTATAAATAAGTTATTGAATATTTGTTTTCTTTTATCTCTTACAAAATCAAAGTAGAAAACAATCTTGCGTTCCAGATAGCGTGCACGTTTCAGATTGCGTACTCGATTGCTGAGCACATAACTATCGAGCTTCTGCTGTTGTATCCAATAACCGGTGGGTATAGCCACATCCAATACAGCCATGCCCGAACGCTCCGATTCCTGTGTGTTTACCCAGCTGTAAGGCAAAAGCAATTTGCATTTTAGTAAGAAATTTCAAGAATTTAACAATAAAAACATACTTTTGGCAAGCGACGTATGAGATATGCGACTGATTTCTGCCATGAAAGATGGCCTTGGTGTGTAAACCGAATGCTGGCACTGGTGGTTTCGTTTGGAACTTCTCAATATCCACATTGTATTGGACATGCATTTGCAATATGGCATAACCGGCGCCCTTGGCCTGCACCTTAATAGTGCCCCAGGCATCAGGAATCTACAAAACGTTGGGAAATTCAAATTAATACATATTTTTATACTCGTTGAAAAAACCAGGGTGTCAAGCCCGAACGAGTTTCGGCTCCTGTACAGGTATCGGTTCCTAATTTAAATTGGTTCTTAGCGGTTCCGGGATCTGGTTCGGTTTGACACCCTGGAAAAAACAACTTTACCTCAATGCTTTGCAATCGCGCTAGATTCGTATCATCAATGTGCAGCACTTGTGTCTTGCCGCCCTGTGAGGATGCTTCGATTTCAACGCTCAGCGAGGACACCTCACGTATACGTGATCGCACCGTATACTCGACCAGAGCACGCAATGCTGCACTCGTATCCTGCGTCGAGGCCCAGCCGCCTTCATTCAAACGCTGTGCATTCAGCCAACGGACAATGGGATCCACAAAGAACTCACGACGCGCCACATAAACCAATAGAGCATAAGCAGTTGTCTCGATATTCAGGGAATCATATTCGTATGGCAGACGCGGCAAGGAGAACCATTTTTGATTCTCCAGTTTACGCGGGGGTTGCGGCAACTCCTGATTACCCCAATACATGAAATCGCCAATGGTTCGCGCATGTCCACGCAATATGCTAAAAACATGCTCTGCTATGGGGGAATTGCAAAGCTGCAGAGCATATGCCGTAATGGCCACATCATACGGTTCTGGGGTATCCTTCAAGAACTGCATATTCCGTTCGATCCAGGCAACGGCACGTTGCGTTGCCAACGCCACTCGGGAGCCCAACGTGCCCGACAAATCCTTGACGGTGGCCAGCGTGATGAGCACATGGGATGTGAGTGTTATATTACGATTCCGGAGACTTGTATAGCTGGCGAAATTGGTACGATTCATTTTACGATCCGGCAGCCAGGTGACCTCATAGAAGGCACCTTCCGGCGTCTGATGCTGGAGCAGCCAACGCATATTCTTCTCAATGATGGTGGCATCGATCCAGATAAAGTTCTCCCACTCGTAGAACGAGGCCTCCTGAAAGATGCGCAAGCAATAGCTGGTCAACCACACAGACGATGCCGAATTATTCCAATCGGAACGGAAGAGCGAGAAACTGCCATCGCCGCGCATAAAGCTCAACTGACGCTGATAGCCAATGTTCATGTGATAGAAGGCATTCTTCTCCAGCGTCTTGTTCCTTTGATTAATCAAACGCATATACATAATCGTATAGAGATTGGCGGCAAAGCTAAAGGCATTCTGTTCCGCCGATTCCATGGGCATGTGCAGCAGTGAGCTGGCATTCACCGGCATCGTTGGAAAAATGGGACCCACAACATCGCCCACCACCGAGATTCTCGCACGATTAGAGCCATAGACAAAATAACGATCCACCTGGTAAGGAATCTCTGGTGTTTGTGTCACATTCACATGCATATACTCCAGCACATAGGCACGATTCGAGAGATCGAGGAGGACAGACTGATGACGATACTGGGGCAGACCATCTGATTCCACATGCAGCGTCCGGGTTATGGTATCTGTGCCCAGCAATGTTGCCACACGCAACGTCACATCAATGTCACCCAACTTTTGTGGCACCACCGGCACATAGACCACTGTCGTGCCCTGTGCATCCAAATAGATAAAGAACTGATGCTCGCCGAAGCTGGTGCGTGGATTATACGAACGCACAATGCCATCCTCTTCGACATGCACGAACTTATAGTGCGGACTGCCATGCAACACCACAGTTGCCTCAATCGGTGTCGTCATATAGTTGAAGACGGTAACGCGAATGCCCACTTGTTCACCCTGCCGGCAAACCGATGGCATCTCCACATTGATAAAGAATGGCTGCACCCCGACATATTCCAAGGCACGATTCAGCATACCAAATCCTTTGGAGGGACTAACACTGAAAGCACTAACCATCCAATACGCAGGACGATCTGGGACATCCACATTGAAGATATAACGACCATGCGGTCCAATATTCACATCCTTCCACAGCCAAACGTTCTCATAATGTCGCAGCACACGATTGAAACGATATTTCCTATAGTTCAACAACTCCGTATCGTTGCGCACATGACAGCCAATCTCATCGGTGCCATCGTCACAATCGAAGAGGCCATCACAACGCTTGGCCAAGGGATAACAACGTCCGCTCAAGCACTCGCCATAGCCCAAGGTGCGATTACACGTGTCCTGACGCCGGGGCACATAGCCATCCGTGAACACAATCAAACCGCTGTACTCAAATGTGCGATTCGCATCGATGCCAAAGGAGGAGGCCGGAAAGTAAACCAACTGGTCGGGATTGCCCTCATGCGAGTACCAAATATGCTTATATGTGCCATTGGTTTGTTCATCAAAGTTGGACATTTTGGTGATGATCTTGGCATAGGTTAGCTCATTGCCCGCCTGCATGGTGTAGAAGGCGCTATCGATGCCCGAAAGACCCACATAGGAGCCCGGCTCACCAAAGATGGCCACCTCCACCTTTTCGCCCGTACGCGCCTTGCGATTATTGATGTACACCGTAAAGTTATTACGTGAGATGCCATTGACGGGAAAGGTCAACGAATCGGCAACAACTTGTCCTTGGGGTGTTATCTTCCAGACCACCATGGTGGCCATGGGTGCCATTTCGGCGCTCAACACAACGGCAATGGTGCGTATGCCCTCGATAATCGTTTCACGATCATTGATCAAGATGACGCCCTTGGACATGATCAGATAATTGAATTCTTCCAAAAAGAAATTCGTGCGTATGTGAAAGATGATGTATTCCCCGACTACGGGTTGCTCTGTGCTCGTCGTGATCTTGATATGTTGATTCCGGGGTGAATAGTGAGAGACGAGCAGGAGTTCCGTTTGAATGCGTTCACCGCGCGGATCCACAAAGTTCGCCTGCAATCGCATGCTCTGTATGCCATTGAGAAAATCTCGAGATTGCGGACGTTCATCCAAATTCAAATCGTTGCGTATATCGATTTTAAGCTCCCAAACGCCATCGGATTGTTGGGACATATGCAAACGCTGCGCAGGCCAATCGCGACGTCCACCATTGCGACTCTCCACAAAGCCACTGACTTCCATCAGACCTTGTCTCAGAAGATTAGGATTGATGGGTGAACCATCGTGATATTCCACAACCAAGTATGTGGTAAATGGCATGGCGGGTTTGAAGACTTGCGGCGATTCACCCAGGAATGCGACACGCAAACTGGAATTGTAGACACGTGCCACCGCATAACCACTGATGATCTCATCATAGAACTTTTCACCCACCGTAGCGGTGATCAGCACTTCCATATTGGCCATATTGGGTACGAGGATCTCCAGTTCACGCAGCGGCCATTTGAAATCGAAGGTGCCATTGAAGTAGCGCAGGAATGGTAAGGATTTGCGATATGTGCTCGTCCACGAATCATAGTTATCAATCATTTCCGGCTTGCGTACCCAGAAGGGCCATTCCTCCTCGAAGAGATAACTACGTTCGACCACATACTGATTGCGATAGAGGAGATCTTGGGAGAGATCAGCGCCATCCTGTTGCAACTGTGGCGGCACATTATACGGCTGCTGTGGATTCTGCGGATTGTTGGGATTGTTGTAGCGCCAGCGTTCATTATACAAATTCGATTGCTCCAGGGGTGAACGACCCAAACGGAACTTCTCATTTAGCACCTGATTGCTAAAGTAGCCAATGGGGCGTATGGTTGCTTTTAGAGTTAAATTGCCGCGCACTGGGAGACCGCTAGTAAAATTGGCCATAACCCGGCCATAGATATAGGGATCGGTGGTAAAGAAGTATGCCGGCATTGTGACATTCACCTCGAAACGCGTTTGATAATATTCCTCGACACTAAAGTGACTCTCCTCCTGCTGTCCCTGGGCAATAACGCGAATTGTCCATTCACCAAATGTGGGCTGATCCGATAGCTTGTACTCCAACGAAACAGAACCCAAATTTGATTGTCTAAAAAAGAGGAAGACTTTAGTTGAGATTTTAGAGATTAAATTATTTAGACTAACCTTGAAAGCCAACGCTTAAGTATATGTCTATTCGGATCAAGCATATACACATCGATGGCATTATCGAAACCCTTGAGTTCCGTGGTTATCGGTATCGTACGGAAACGCACTGTTTCACCCTGCATATAGAGCGGTTTATCGGTCTGCACGAAGATGGTCATCGAACGCTGCGAGAAGTCCAAACGTGTCTCATTGAGAAAAGCGACACCGCCAAAGACATCCTGATAGAAGCCCTCAACACGCAATCGATAGTCGCCCGTTACACTTGTCGGGGGTATGCGCATGAGCAGAGTTTCCGGGACACCCTCCTTCACGCCCTTGGAATCACCACTGACCTGGACGCCATCGCACGAGATACTGGCATGCACCGTAATGGGATATTTGGCTTGGAGTATCGAAACAGATACCTGATAGATCAGGCCTGGACGCACCATGCGTGAGGAGACTATAAAATATGTTGGCTCTCGATTGTGTAGCGTCTCCAGGAAGGTTGCTTTCGAGTTGTAGGCACTCTTGCCACGCTGCAGGCTGGGTTCGTCGTCGCCATAGCTGCCACTGCCGCCGAGTCGTTTATTGTAGTCATCCTGAGTCCCGAGGTCATTGTATCCAAAGCCCGGATTAATTGGATTTGCGTTGGGATTTAGATTGGGATTCAAAATGGGATTCAAATTTGGATTGACATTCCCGTATTGTAGATTATTGTTGTCGTATCCAGATGTTGATTGCGGTAACAGCGGCCCTTGTTGTTGTTGTTGCTGCTGTTGTTGTTGTTGTTGTTGTTGTTGCTGTTGTTGTTGTACGTTGTAGTAGCTGCCATCATTTTGAGCATTGAGTGCATCGAAGAAGCAGGCGCCAAGCAGCAACAATGCATGCAGCAAACGCCACATGGGCGGCTGCATCATCAATATATAAACTAAAAGGGTTGCTGGCTAAGCTGGAAAATAAATGGGAAAAGATGTCAATCAATCAATGCGTTAAGTAAGGTGCAAAGTGAAGAAGTGAATCAATTAGCACATGTCTATCCTTCATGCAACATATACGTTTATACACAACTATATATAGCTGCATAAGCTGTTTTTCTATTCGTTCTGTTGTTGTTGTTTTGCCTGCTTGAATGCTTTCCGCGTGCTGTGCAATCAGAGAAAACATAAACCAAAAACATTTTACTCCAGATATGAAAAATGCATTTGCTGCACATCTGCTAAGCAAGTGTTAACACTTTATTTATCAAAATCAAATCCCTGCGAACATTGTTGATAAGTGGGAGAAAGTGAGGGAGAAAATGAGAAAAAGAAAGTGAAAGTGGATGAGTAAGAGAGGATGAGAGAGAGAGTGAGAGAGATTCTGAGAGAAAGATTCTGAGAGAGAGAGAGAAATTCTGAGTGAGAGAGAGAGAAATTCTGAGTGAGAGAGGGAGAAATTCTAAGTGAGAGAGAAAAATTCGGAGTGAGAGAGAGAAATTCTGAGTGAGAGAGAGAGAGAGAAATTCTGAGAGAGAGAAATTCTGAGAGAGAGAGAAATTTTGAGTGAGAGAAAGAGAGAAATCCTGAGTGAGAGATAGAGAGAAGTTTTGAGTGAGTGGGAGAGAGAGAGAGAAAAAAGTTTTAAGTGAGTGAGATTAAACACAAACACTATCACATACACTAACGGCAAGACTGAGTCAAATAGCAATGGGAAGGCTTAAGGTACCTTCCTCCAAGCTAGAACCAGTTGGGAATTATAAGAGCCTTGGTGTAAAAATATTTTAATTTTTATTTTTTTGGCCTTTTTATTTAAATATTTGTAACTTTTGCATATCTAAAGCAAATTTTCAAAACTTTTAAATATTTTACACACACATACACACACCGCGCTTACACCAATGCAATCGCTGGAACCGCCGTCGCCACCAACAACAAAAATACGCCCAAATATTTTAGTTTTTATGCGATTTCAATCAATGGAACCATAACATCAAGTTTGAATATTTTATTTAAGTTATTGCCTTCAGTAATTTATAGTCGATACTTATCGATAAACCTCTTACAGAGAAATTCTCATTTATCAACAACATTTTAACAAGAGCATAAATTGAGGGCGCTGCATTTGCATATTTATAGCAGAACAGGAGCAATGAACGTGCCACAAAAACTAAAATATATATTTAGATGGCATGGATTTGGACGAGTGCAGACGCAACACAATACTAATACCACACAACATGCCGACTTTGCGGCATTTAAATGATGTCAAACTTTTTTAAGTTAAATGTCATTTCAAGTGGGCGCTCGAGCAATTAGTCTTTGATATGGGATATGTGCCAAAGCATCTTCTTCTTCTTACAGAGCTTTAAAATAAAGCCTGAATAATTTACGACACATTCCTTTGCATTCTAGGGACTGGCCCACTTTTGTCTTGTTGCTTGTTAGCAGCATGCCCTAAAATAAATTAGGTTTTATCAAAATAAAACAAAATAATAAAAGGGAACAAGGCACAAAACTTATTCAAAAATGAACCTGTGAACCTATTTGCAAGTTCACAAAAATAACTTTGGCACAATAGACAAATACCTAACAAGGTGGCAACACTCTGACGACTATTTACCGTTCAATTGCAACAAGAAAACTTTTTCCACATGAAGAAACTCATCATTATTGACTGGAAAATTCCATTGGTTTGTCATATTTTTATCGCTGTCATCTACTTTCCACTATGACAAATGGCGGTGCAAAGGGCAAAGGTGTGAATTTAACAGCACTTTAATTTTTGACATTGACGCACTGACTTTGAAAATACAAAGAAAAGCAAACAGCTTATCTGATCATAAAGGACCCCCCGAAAATAAGAACAAAAAACAGGACAATGCCAGGTAGAACGAGCAACCATACAAATTTTAAACAAAAAGAAGAGAGAGGCAAGGATCCAATTAGGTACCAGTAACAGCAGCAGACAGGCGCACTTGACCCTCGGGCAATGCGACCAGGCAAGCAACTCACATAATTTAGGGAAGGGAGAGAAGAACATTTGAAACGTAGTTTGCCGGTAAGGTACATAACAAAGAGAGACAAAACACGCAACACAGAAGATAGTGTCGGTTACCTATGCATTTCACATACATATAAACACACATATGTGTGTGGGTGTGTGTGTTTGAGTTTTGTTTGTGCACTGAAGCAGCAGAAGTCGCTGGCCGTTGTGAAAACAAATACAAAACTAAGCGAGAAAAGAAAAGGTATACACGATAATAATAATTCAGCTCCATACAGCAAGAGCAACGGACAGTGTAATCCACCCTTTTGCTGCTGCTGTGCTGGCAAACTAAGACTTTTCCCGTCAAATCTAGCCTTTTTTAAAGCGTGAATTCAAGCAGCTTAAAACAACTTAAACGGATTAACTGTACGAGTTTTAAGTATTATTAAGTATATGTTATAAAACATTAATAAAATTAAAAGTTTGCATCGTTTTGCGCGCGTTATCCAACTAATAAAACAGTTAATTAATCTTGAAACTTATCCACAACATTTTGCCTCTGACAAAGTGTTGCCAACACTATGGCACACACTCACGCACACAAGTGTGTAAGTGGCATTAATTAGTGTAAGACCATTTCAAAAGGGAGGGCAAAAGTGCAATTGAAATGCACACAGGACTACCGGGCACATGGCAATATGCAAAAAAAAGGAGCGTGAAATTTGAGAACACAGCAAATTTCCAATTGGGCAGCAGGTGGCAGATGATATGCATTCATAATTTCGCTTTTTTCTCTCGCAGGAAGAAGGCCTGCGGCCATTTTACACATTTAAAGCACATATGCACAAGCATTGCAAATGAATATGCTTATTACATTAATTAGGTTGCTAACAATGCTAACTAAATGGGCGCTCTAAATACCTTTTCAGTTTTTGGTCAACGCCCATGTGCAAACAGCAGAAGAGGCACCAACAACAACAGCATAATAACAACGCAGGTATTTTGGGCAAACAAATTTTTTGGGCGCGTCAAAAGCTTCAAAGAAGTTGGGCACTCACCTGTTGAACAAAATTGTATGGCGATCACGTTTTGCACATTCTTTGTAATAAGAAAAGCAACACAAAATAAATTAACTTGTAACTTAAATCTTAAATGAATAAAACACAAAACTTAGCAGCACTCTCACACGCACACACAATCCCGCAACGCGATGACTTATGCTAGTGACGGCCAATTAGAAACTGAACAATGTTATCGCACCACACCCCTGTTCAATGATGTGATAGTTTAATTTATGATCGATACATCGATGCTATTGAATAAATTATATATTATTCATAGCGAAACTGACTGTCAATTTATAACAAGATTCAATATCAACGTTTCAGATATATTAGGTTTTAATCGCCAACTTCAAACGAAACTGGCAGCAATTATTAATCGACCCTTTATCAAATTTAAATGTTAAGGCGGACCGCAAGGAGCTAGTGACACCCTATCGGAGACTATTTGTTGTTACCGATAGCTTGAAGAAGTGTTGGCAAACGATAGTTGAGCAAAGCTGGCCGGGATTTTAGTATTTTTAGCGGTCAATCTGTGAGACCACATTCGGAGAGGCAATAAATGCCCAAGTTATGAGACGAGTGTGTGTGTGTGTATTGTATGCGTGTGATGTAAGGTCATTCGCGTGAAAATATCAGCGAGGAAAAAATCGAATTTTTGTGTTTTGTGTGCTAGGTAAATTCCCAAAAAGTGCAAAATAATGCAGCTAAAGCAAGTGCGATTGCAATAATCATTAAAGTGTGCACAATAAAGTTCTGTAAACACGTGCAAAGTTGAAAATCTATGCCAACGCAAAAATTATGACAAAAAGCAGCAGAATACTCATACACTCACACACATGCAAACGCACGCACGCACACATACTCAGGCACATATCTACTTGAAAGCGGAGGAGCTTGAGCTAGAACCTAGAGTTGTCAACGCTTTCCGAGGAATTTCGTCATTGAGTGTGTCGCGTATTTTCGTGCCTCTAAGAGTGTGTGTGTTTGTGTGTGAGTATGTTTTGTGCGTGCCTGCTTTGCATATGTGTGCGTGTGTGTGTGTGTTGCTAGAGTTGCTGGTAGTAAAACAAAAAGAATGAAAGAAAAAAAAGCAACACTAAGAAGAAAAGTGAAATATACATCTTTTGTGAATATATACACGGCGCCCAGGTGCAAAAATGCAATGGGTCGTCACTCGTTAAACGAAACTCGCCAGCATTTTGAAAAACTATTACATAAATAGTACAAAGTGTAAATGTAAATGTTATTGAAAAGCGCAAGGCGAAGGCGGCGCCGCCGCACGCTGTCGTCATCACGGCTAAAAAGCAGAAAAGAAAAGGAGAAAAGAGGGAGCAGCTAAAAAAAAAAAAAAAAAAAAAAACGGAAAAGAAAGAAAATCCCGTTACTATATTTGCACTCAATATACTCATTGTTTGCCATTTCTCGCATACACACACTTATGTATGTATGTAAGTGTATGTGTGTGTGTGTTCCATCTCGTGACTTGAAATTGTTGAGTATATTGACTTCTAGTCGCACAAATTAATATTTGTGCTTGCTGTCGTTGTGAAAATCAACTAATAATTGCTATTGCTGTGTCTGTAAGTGTGTGCGTGTGTGTGAGTGACCTCGTGTCTGTGAGTCGCGTGCTTGCGCCTGTATGTGTGTGTGTGTGTGCGGCAGCGGCAAGGAGTGTCATGCGTATTTTGCTTCTTCTGCCCCGGCCCCCATTTATACCCGTCCCTGCTGCTACGCCTGGTTTCATCAACAACAACAACAGCAACGACAACATCAAGCAAGCTGCTCCTTTTGCTCCCAACGAGTTTTATCTTGTTTTCCGTTTTAATCATATGCGGGCTCCGCAAGAGAGAGAGACAATCACGTCATCCAGCTTGACACGCACACATACACATACACACATACACACATGCTTTAACTGTTAACTTTAGAGCTTGAGTCAATTTTGTGTGCGGAGGCGGCGCGTGAATTCTATTGTTATTGCTGCCTTAATTTTTGTTGGTCTTCACATTTAAAGCTTAATCAATTTAATTAGCGTTGATATCATCACAATAAACATACGTACACATATCAACATATGCATAGATATTTATGATTGCCACTAATTAATAATTGTGGACAGCATCGCATCATCAAAACGACTATGTCAATTTTGTTTTTGTTCTCGTTTTCGCATGACAGTATGTGTGTTTGTATGTATGTATTTGTGTGTGTGTACAGTAAATAAACTATGACCGGGACACTGAGTCATGGCAAACCGATGACGTTATGCTGCGCTAAAAGGCAATTTGTCTTAAGAGTGCTCCCAACTTTGCCAATAAAAACGCAAAACTTTATCCGAAAAGAAAGAAAAAAATACTGACTGTATGCTTTCGTATACACATATAGCAAACATACATACGCACTTGCAGGCCAATCAATATCGAGTTCGGCAGTCAATCGATAACACGCAAGCAACACAATTGTGCAGGTCTATCGCGGTCAGCTGATATTTATTTTGCGGCTGCTAATTCTTTGTGCCAGCAATTAGAAAATAAATAAAAAAAAATTAAATTACATGACGCGTCCACTTTTTGTTGTTGTTGCTGCTGCTGCTGGTGCTGGTGTTTGTGCGCGCGCCTTTTGTTTCAACGCAACGAAATTAGCTTAGCTACCCAGCTAAAAATCATGTCGAAACCGCTGCCAACCGCTTTCAGGCAGCTCATCAGTGCTGCCGGCGTTTCCCTCCGCCAACTTCTCCCGCTGGCTGGTCCACATTAGTCAATACGTGAACGATTCACGTTCTTGTTGTCGCCATTTCGTATTTGTATAAAATACTGCAATGAGGTCTTTATCTTAATGCTCATACGTAAATACATATGTATGCATGTGTGCGTGTATATATGGAATATGATTTCAGTGTTGCCAACAACAAAAAATAACGCAAGCTAGTTTTAAGCGGAACTACATAGATTACCGAAAACAAAGAGTCTTGATTTGATTAGATACTAAAATCGTGCGGCTTTATCTACGGCATTATCTACAAAATGCCGCATGTACACTTACACTACACACTAACTAAGCAAAACTCTTTTTGTTAAATTTGACGCACTAAAAAAAAAAGTACTAATAATTTTGGCCACACATTGCAAATGCGTATGACTTCTGACGGAAACATTCCGTTGCTGACACGTCGCGGCAGGGTAAACAAACTCCTGCTGTTTTTGCTGCTGCTGCTGATAACGCTGCTGCCTGTCAACATCTCCGCAGCACAAACGAATTTCAATCTCAAAAATATATATGTATAAAACAACAACAGCAAAAACAATGAGCTAATAACAAATCCGTACGACTTTTATCAGTCAGCCATGACGACGTCGCTGTCGCCGTCGCTGCCGACCGTTGTCCGAGCAAGTCTGTGTTATATTGTTGCTTTTGTTTTTGTGTGTGAGTGTGCTGTGCTGCTGCTGTTCTGCTCTTTTGCCTACTCGCTCGCTAGCTGCACACTGGCTAGTTCAGTCTGCTCGCTGATTTCGTTGCGTTACGTTTACGCTTACGTTGCTTTCCGTTCTGTTGTGTTCCGTGTCCGTTTGCCATTTTTTCGGTTCGTGTAGTTCTTTTATAGCGGCCAGCAGTACGTATTTGCCAAATATTCTTTCAAGTCGCCAAAAAAAATTTTTCGGTGAAATAATAAATATTAAAACAAATACACTCTCATACCTCTCGCGGTTTTAGTTGAGTTTTCTTTTCTCACGCTATATAGACGTCAATGTGGGATATTTCTTCTATAATTTCTTTTGGTTTTACTAGCCATAAATTCCTCGACCCCCAGTCTCGCTGCGTGCAAGTGTGTGTGAGTGTGTGTGTGTGAGAGAGCTTTCGGACAACGCATGTAAATGAATAACGTCAAAAAAAGTTGTTCAGCGCGACAAACATAAGAAATTAGCAAAAGGTGCAGTTGCGGCATTTCGCCTTCGCCCCCGCCTCGTCTCGCTATTAGCGGGCGCACGTGTGCAGCATACAACACTGACGCAGACTATAGAGTGGGAGAGAGAGAGAGCGAAAGAGACAATCAAGTGAACAAATTTTACAAAAAACTTATATTTAGTTGAATGCTCATTTGGATTCTTTGCTGTTTGCTGTTGCTGCTGCTTCTTCACATCCTTGAGTTAGTTTGCGCTCTCGCTCACCCTCTCTCTCTCTCCCGTGTACACGCACTTGAAGACGCCGCGGGCAGTCAGACAAGCTCTTCCTCTTCTTCTTCTATTTCGTTGGTGCTTTGGTTTTTATTTTGAATTTATGTATTTTTAAATTTTGTGCAAAAAGCATAAAAATTCAAAGCGAACCGAAACGCGAAAAGTATACTAAAAAGAATAGAAAAATATTAGACAAAGAAAGAGCAATCAAGAATATGAAAATGTTTGTTAAAATAATTTTTCTCCACTTTTCTTCTTTTTTTGAAATGCGAATCACGAAAAAATAATCAAATCAAATAAAAAAAAGCGACAAGAAATAAAGAACAATAGCTGGAGCTGGTAAAATAATAAGAGAAAGAGAAGAAGAATCGTTATAACAAAACACAAAAAAATAAATTCAATAAAAATAAAAATAATTAAATACCAACAAACAAGCAACAAACAAACATCAACAACAACTAATATCAAATTAATGTTAAGCATAATTAATTAACTAATTACAAACAAAAAAATAGAGAGAAGAAAAAACCGTATACATAATTTAATATTAATAATGATATAGTAAGTTAATCATAAAGTACAAAAATATAAAAAAACACCAACAACAACCACAAAAAAACCAAAACAACAAAATAAATATATATATATACATATACAGATATATTAGTATATATATAAAGAAAATTAATCAATCAGCTAAAATAGTTAATGCAAAGTTTAATATGTACATGCAAGCAATTTAAAATCGACTAAATCATAATTACAACAACAACAACAACCAACCAATCAACCAACCACAACAATTGAACACAACAGCGACAGCAACAACAACAACAACAACTACAGCTACAAAACAACAACAACACGGATCAATACCAAAGATGGAGGCGAAATTCTTGGCTAGCGCTCTTTCATTCCTCTCGATATTTTTAGCGATTTATGCTCAATCAGTTGGTAAGTACAACAACAACAATAACTACAACTATATAACCTACCTACAACTAAAACAACCCAACCCCCCTCCCTACTACATATACTACTATATATTATGTATGTATTTAAGCTCTTTCTATATATGTATGTCTCTCTCTCTTTATTTGTATTTGATGTGTGCAACAGAAATTGCAAAACAATAACAAAACAACAAAAAAGATGATAGTTGTATGTGGTCTACCAATGACCCAAAGACCTCACCCCACACATCCTCCCCCCTAAAACCCCCTCTCTAGCAAAATATATACGCCCTAATTGTTGCCCCAACGGTGCAAAAGAAATAAAAAAAAGTCAACACTTGTGTTTGCCTTTTGCCAAATACTACTCTGTTTTTTTTTGTATACCCTTAAACCATGAAATGTGTAATAAAAAAGTTTGTTTCCATTTATCGATAACTTTTGGGTTGGATTAAAGTTTAGTCATTATGCAACAAAACGTTAATACACACAAATAACAGTACACGTTACGTAACGGATTAAGGGTATTTCCTAGTCGGGTTTTATCGACTAGAGCCTTTTAAATTTATGCCCAGTAGAACTTTTTTTATGTGTTTGTTTGGGAGAAGCTTTTTTTTTGAAGGAGTTAATTATTAACAGTTACGAAAGAGCTTTCGCTCGGTAACAGGTCTGTAGATCGTTCAGATTAAAAGAACAAGTTCCTTGAACATAAAATGGCTCAAAAAGTTTGCTCAGATAATCTCATACTCAACAACCCAGATAAGATAAGCAAAGACTTTTTTTAACTGCGATTAAATTCTTATGCAATATTAGGTTTTTCCTTACTCTATGGTTATTCCTTATAGTTTCTCTTGTAATTCCTGATGACCCAAAGTTCTGCTGGGTTTTCCACGAGACTCTTACACACACACACACACTTACATATTGAGCGAACACTTTTCTTTCGCTTGGCTACTTTTATTTCTATTCTCTTTTTTACATTGTAAAGCGCACCGCTCTCTCTCTCTCTCTTTCTCTCTTTGCTTTGACACCTATCAGGTATTCTCTCACTCACTCTCTCGTTTCTCTATTTCACTTGTGTGTCTATGTTTTTGGCCTTTAGTTAAGTGTACTTGTGCTTCGATATTTTTGTGTTGCTTTTTATAGTTTATATTGTTTGGCGGGCGGGATGGGTATTGGATTTGTGGGAGGGTGGGGTGTGTGGGAGGGGAACGACGATACTCGCCCGACATTCGCAGTTGTATGTGGTTCCGTTTAGTTCATTTCATTTGCGTTCTTCTTCTTATTCGCTTTTTTTTTCGTTTTCTACTCATTTGATTTTCAATTTTCCACACAATTGCAGAAAATGGCAAAAAGGAACAGAAAACAGAACCGCACAACAACAACATTGTAGCATTTAAGTTCATTTTTAGTATTTCAGTTTAAATCTTTTTTTTTTGTTTAACTTTAAGGCATTTACACGGTCGCCAGGTATATAGTTCTAGCCGGGGCTATGTTTATATTAACTCATCGATGCGGTACGACTCTCTCCTATGGGTTAGTAGTCGGTAGTCGGTATTCGGTACTCGCTACTCGATACTATGGCAAATCGTCTCACAATATTGTTTACACATTGAAAAAAAAAACAGCTTTCGACGCCGTTGCCTTGCTTCCCATACACACATGCCAGCGCCAATCTATATATTTATTATTCCAAGCATTACTATCTATATCCCCCATTTATACCATTTAGCCAGACCATCTATCTATTTGACCCCCCATTCACCCCAACACCCACAGATGTTTTAAAGGTATTGAGATTTGTTTGTATGTCAATCCATCTTATTTCCTTTTATACCCCCTGCGCTCTGTATTCAAGGTGTTTTTAGTTAGTTGCAACATTTTCTCTAATTGAAATCAAAGTATTTTTATTGTTTCGTTAGATTAAAAATTATGCTCAAATTGTTTATTTCAATATTTAAGAACACAATAAAAAAAATGAATCTATTTTATTGACTATAAATTTGTTGACTGATCGAAAATCTGAAATCAATTCAATTTCATAACTAATTCACATAAAAATTTCGATAAATGCTAATTAAAAAAACAAAGTATTCAAGTCATAAACATTTCGTGAAGGAAATTTGTTGTGGATCTACTAAAAGATACGCATTGTATTACAGTGGAACCTCGGTTAACTAATGCCTTGGATAACAAAACCCCGATTACGCATTATAGTGCTGTCCAGTGTGAACGTATTACATTTTTTTTGGCAATATTTTGCATGTAACTAAGATGCTGAAACTAATTGTGTTTGTTAACCGAGGATCCACTATACTTAGAAACAAATTTCGATACGTTCTCACTCATATTCCATCTTAATTGTCACAAATAGCTTTAGTTTTTTTTACTAATAACAGTTTTAATCAATTCGTATTTTTCCCATATCTAGGGTATTTGAATATTCATTGCAATACTTGCGTTTCAGGTGTGTTCATTTAATCTATGCGATTAACAACATTTTTATTTTTGCACATGTTATTTTCAGTATTTCTCTTCCGTGTTATGTACAATAATTTTCAATGTTTTTACGTAAATATACGAATCGAAGAAACTTTTAGAAAATTAGCAGACAGTAAATCTTGCACGCTTTCAAGGAGCACAATTAGTATATAGAACGAGAGATTTGTAGCACATTTTTGAAACCTAATAAGAATCCCATAACCTAGATATTTGATCAGCTTTTCATAACTAGAGAATCACATCAAAATTGTACCAAAAATGTTTTCAAACTCATTCTTATTGTAGTTTTAGTTTGTATGTATTGTGTTTTTTTCTTCTTCCTTTTGTTATTGCTCGTTGCTACTTCAAAGTGAATTGCGTAGAAAAAAAAAAAACGGAAAGAAATGAAACCACGTGTTGTCCAGGTGTGTTTATATTGGCTTTCGCATAGGTATGCTCTCTCTCTGTCTCTCTCTCGCTCTCTCTCTTTGTTTTTTTTGTTCCTTTCTGTCAGTTGTTTTTTGCACTCGCAATATTCATTTGACGCGCGGGGTCTCTCGTTGCTGTTGTTGTTGCTTTTCTTTTTTCGGGCAGCGCAGCTCAGGTTTTTGAACTCCAACAATTGAACAACAAGCAATATGCAAACAACAAAGAGCCAAAGTGTCCTTGTTGTTGTTGTTGTCGTGTGTGTGTGTGTGTGTGTACACAGGGGCTTACCTGTTTTGTTAGCCATGTTTATTTAATGGCATTTTCATTACATTAATAAATGTCAAATATTTAAATTCTGGTCCGACCGAGTCGATAGTTAGCACAGTGGTGCAATGGCGTTGAAAAATGTTATCAATTTAGGAAAAAAATCTGGCACACTGGTCACAAGTCAAATCAATAACCTAAATATTCAATTAAATCTAAAAAATAATATATAGCATCTATATAAAGCGATAACAATTTTATTGTCTATGATTTTATAATGTTATCTCGCAATGACAAAGAACAAAATAACTTATTGTTCCAGACAATGACTCGACAGTTATTCATATCTATCTCTATATTGATATAAGGAATACACTTTATATATGTATGTGAGAAAATCTGTGGATGATTTGTGTCTTGTCTTTGTGTATTGCAAAAACATTTGTTATTTTTATAAAGACAATAAACATGAAATGTAATTTCCCTTTCAATGTCGTCGACGTCGTTGCCGCGTCATAGTGAAAGAAATGTTGCCCCCAAACCGCCCATCTCCTTTTATCTGCTATGCGGGGGAGGCGGTGGCATGGTCATATTGTTGTGAATTGCATTTTGCTTGCTTGCAACTCTCGGTACGGTTGGCACAGTAGAGGTTGCCTCTGTGTTTCCGGTCGTGCCAGATAATGACTGCTTAAACAGAGCAAGTCACACACACACACACACACACATCTAGCTATAAAGTATATATGTATCTGGCATATCAGTGAATTGCACCTTTTTGCCCTGCGTTTCATGCTAATTTACAACACGGAATGAAATTGTTTTTGTTGTTTTTCTCTCTTTTTCTCTTTCAGTTAGATTTTTTTTGTTGTTTTTGTTGTTTGCAAGGAGCTGAGAGCGGCGGGTATGGGAAACTAACTTTGCACTCTTATCTATTGTGGCCCTGGCCTCACTTTATCCACCCACCCTCCTCCCTATGGCATTGCCATCTATCAGACTCTCTCACACGCGTTTGGAAGCAGGCAGCAATGCCGCCCCTCTACACCCGATCCCCTTTCATTAGCAGCACAGGCACCTGACAAAAGCTGAAAGTTCACACATCGACTATTTAGAGGCAGACAGCAGGCACTTACTATACACGAGATAAACACATCTACATACATACAAACATATAGAAATGCTTTTGTTCAACCTATTGTATATGTACTCTATATATACATATTGTGTATATATATATTTCACATTTTTAAAAATAAATATAAATAAATTTTTGCGTGAGAACAATAAAAGTATATATGTATGTGTGTGTATGCATATGGAGGGTGAGTGTCAACAACAAAAAAAATAAGTATTGAAAACATTTGTGCATGAATAATTTTGTTTTATGGTTTTTTGGATCCGAATTTCCTTCGAAATGTCAAGTTTTTTCTTTGCACTTGAAGTTTATTGCGTGCGGCCCACTGTGCATGCAGACATTCGAACTTTGCATATATGTGTATGTGTATTAATATGTATGAAACGTTCGTCTGACTGTCTGGCAGCGCAATTTGTTGTTGTATGCTTTAGTCGCCAAGTACAAACAACAAAAACAAAGCGTTGCCAAACCAAAAGTCGCCAACAACGTCACTAGCGTTTGCCCGATTGCCAGTCCCCATCCTCCTCTCCACTAGCCTCTTATTGTCGCATCAATCAGCCGTTCTATGGGGTTGGCGGCCAGGGCCAACAAAGTCGCACAAGTTTGGCCAGGCCGATTTTCCTTATTCATTTTTTTTTGCTGAAATTTTTCTTACTAGCTTAGGTTGCCAGCGCAAAATTTTTCCATTATGATGACGCCGCGCAAGCGATATAGAGCACAGGGATTGAGAGAGAGTTGCCATGTGCGATCAATTTTTTTGTCGCCATTCCAATTGGTCTGCACTCTCTCTTGCGCTCTCTCTGACTTGCACTATGCCCTTTGATAAGTTGCCTGCAATATAAAAAGAAGAAGACAGCATTAGTGTCATGCGGGTGGGTTGGTAGGGTGAGTAAGCAGCAAAGGAAGAGAACAAACGATGGCGCTCAAAGCTTTATCGCTTCATTGACTTTGACAATTTGAAATTGCTTGGCTCCAAAGTTCAAAAGTTACTGTAAATGGATGTATGTATGTATGTATGATGGACAATAAAAACCGAAAGGAAAAAGTATAAAACGACAAGAGCGGGTGTAATAAATGTATATGTACAAGTGTGTGTGTATGTGCTGTTGTTGTTGTTGTTGCTGTTCTTCAGCTTTTTTTTTTTTTTTGTCCATTTAGTTTTCTTCGAATCAATTTGCGTTGGTTTCAATTGTGCCAAGCCAATAATAATTGACATAAATGTCTGGCACGGGCTCGAGAAGGCCGAATGAAATATTCAAAACAGTCTGACATGTTTTCTTTTGCATTATTTATTGGATCTGAAATGTTGTACAGCACAATGCGCCTCAAACTGTGCGCGCAATGATCTTCCAGGTTCCAGTGACCGCAAAACTGTTGTTGTTGTTGGGCGAATTTCATTTGGTTCAAAAGCCCAAAAACCGCTTGAGAGCTGGAAATTAAAATTAGCTAATGTTTATTTCGTTTAATTAGACAACTGCAAGGCAAATAGAATATTTATGTACACACCCACACACACTAACGCACAGACACATTGACGCACAACTACATAAAATAATTTTATACATATTTTTTTTCTCTGTGTTCTTTCAACATACTTGAAAACGTTAAACAAGTGTTTTGTTAATGTTTGTTTGCTACAAATCTTTAATGTGCATTGCCAGCAATAGCAAAAAAATAATCTCAAAACCAAAATCAAATAAAATAAACTTTTCAAGTTCTTCGCCTTAATACGTTTACAACAAAATTATACTACTATTTGCTGCTGCTGCTGTTCTCTTGTTGTTGTGGTTGTTGCTGCAATGCAAAAACTTTTCAACACAACGGGCGGAAAAAAAGAGCGCGGAAGAGAAAGAGAGCGTGAATTATATGGACGCCCAGACGCCTAGTCATTTTCATTTTGGTTGCTTTTGCTAATTTTAAAATAGACAAACAATTTTTTATTTCAATTTACAGCTAGTCAGAAACACACGCTCACAAACACACACACACAAGCATACAGGCTCCTCTGCTGCTCTCAGCCCCAGACACATGACTCGACGTCGCAGCCTCAGTCGCAGCCGCTGTCGCTGTTATTCTTCTATGCCTTAGCCGCCTGCTGACGACGTCGCGCGTTGTGTTAGAGAAAACTTTTGTTTGTTTTAGCGAGTAACTCGGTTGCGTATTTAAATATTTATATATGCATACGTATTTATAAATCTCTGTCTGATTATGATAAGCATGCTAATGATAATGGTTAAGTTGGCACTATTTATTTATTTTCATTTCTTTTTCTTTATAAGTGCTGCCCCATTAACATTAAGCGTGCTCTGTCAAGTGCACTGAGTGAACAGCACAACAGCGCCGCTGTCTGTCTCTTTTCAACGCTGCTGTCACTGCAATTGCCTGTCTACTCGCTATGCCTTTCGGCCCCCTAAACGACGAACCCTGTTTGCATTTGCACTTTACACGGCATTTGTTTTGCAACTGTTTGTGTTTTTTTTTTCTTTTTTGCTGTTGTTTTTCTTTCTTATTTTTTTCTTCACTTTATTGATATTGCTTTGTTTTGCGCGCGTTGGTTGTGTTGCTGTGTTTGCCAATTGTGAGTTTACGCATTTAATTGGCATGTTTCTTGTACAATTTACTTAATGAAATTCACGTTCACTGACCGAAGTGACAAAAAAACAAACATGATCAATACTTTAATTGACCACAATAACTGCGTTTTCGTGTGTGTGTGTGTGTGTGTGTGTGTGTGTTTGTATGTAGTCCAGTTAGCCGGTATTGATATTCTAGTTCACTTGAATCACCAAAACTTCGTGCCGTTAACCTTCAACACCAAAATGGCTGCCGCCTCATTGGCTTTTAAAAATCAATTACAACGTAACTCTGAAACTTTTTTTATTTTGTGGCATTTCACGTGCACAACGCCTGCTAAAAATAAAAGCTCAGACACACACACACACATACATACATGCACTTTGGCATGCATACATGGACGCATCACATAACATAGGCGCAATCAATTTTGTTTCGTGTTAATTAATTTTGTGATATGTTTTTTTTGTTCATCTTATTTTCTTGTTGCTTGTAAAAATATTCTCTGTATGAGCGCACTTTGGGTTCGTCTCGTTGTTTTTCTTTGCAATTTGCTCGGTGTAAATGTATTTTAATTGCCTTTGGCAATATGGCAATGAAAAAGTGCAGCAACAATAACTAGAGGGAGGGAGGGAGGTTCTCAATGCGTTCATTAAATTATAATAAAACCAAAACGAAATTTTAAAAATGTAATGAGCGTTAGCATCACGCACACACACATACACACAAACTCTCACATAAACGAATGCCAATAACAATATGTCACGAGTGAGATGCGACTCTGCTGTGCGGTGTGGTGAAATGAGGTGGTGGTGGGAGGTGGGTTATAAGGATAGATGTATGTATATATGTGTGTCTGTGTTTGGCTGCTGGCAGCCATAAATTTGATTAAATAAAGTTTTAGTTGGCGCTTTTTGTATGTGCTCGTGCTTTTCTTTCTTTGCTCATAACCATTTGGCACAAGGAATGCGACAAAAACTATTCTAGATGAACAAGCAATAAACCATAAATTTCTTGTCGCCGACAACAACAACAACAAGAGCAAACAGCAACAGTCATAGCGGTTAAACGTTTAGGGCTTGCAAGTGTATAACGAGACGTGTGACAAAGACAGAGAAAGAGAGAGGGTGAGCGTGCGAGTGTTTTTTTTTTTTGTGTGCAAGAGAGTGGGTGTGAGAGAAGAAGAGTGTGGGGTGCGCTGCAAAAAAATGTTAAGGTGTGTTACGCGCACGTGTATGTTGTATTGCCGCCCGTCTCCGTGTGCATGTTTGTGTGTGTAAGTATTGTATAAATTTAAAACAGGGATGCCCAACGTGAGCGAGGCGCGCAGTGTCTGTGTATTGGTGTGTGCTACACTGCGCAAACGAAAGTTGGCGTTGTTAGCGCACGCAATGAAAAGCATAAGATAAATAAATTAAAGAACGATTGTGCGTATATATCAGAGATTATAAAAACGGTAGCGCTGCACAACATTTAATATTAATTTTTTGACATACTGAATGAAGTGCAGCACTATTGTTTTTATGAACACAGCTGTAAAAACATCATAATTTTTCTCTGCGTGTAACATAATTACGCAAGTGAAAAATGCGACGCAAAGCGACATCAACCTGCTTCGTTGACCAGCGTGACCGCGCCGGACAAATCGAAAAATACCATTTTTTTTTCAAAAATAGACTAAAATATACTTTTTCATATTGTCAATATACCATTTAAATACCACAAAAAAATGCCAGTTAAAACGGCTAGAAATTTGAATTAGGTGTTCAAACATATCAAATATATTGATAAAAAAAGATTAATTCATTTTTTTATTTCAAATTCTTAAAATAATGGAAGTTCTTAAAATTAATTGAGTATCATATACATATATATATCAAGTTTCTAAAAATAAAATAAACAATAATAATAATAATAAGTTTGGAGGAACATCATTTAGTCTTTTAAGTTTCATTTCTCTATTTAAGCGTCTTAAGTTTAATTTATTTTAATATTCTTCTTCAGAGCTAGATAAATTCAAATTTTTGAGATCTCTGTTTATCATTTTAATATCTGGCTTAAAATTATTGCATCCGCTTTCGCGTAATGTTTGTTTAATATGTAACATGTTAGACACATTTTCGTTTTTAAAGCGGTTTCGACTATTTGTTTTTAACATATTAATTTGGGAAAATATGCGCTCACAAGACGCGTTAGACACTGGTAGAATTAGCATGGATTGTGCAAAGTGGGATATATTTGAATATTTCAAGCAATTGTTTATATCTTTCACTTGCCCCAATTCATGCCAGAATGCATCGCAATCTAGATTTTTATCTAAAATAGTTTTAACTATGTCGTCTGTTTTCATAGTGCGATACTCATTGTCTAGCACCTGTGCATCATTTATAAATTCAGGGAAACGTTCGTACAACTTTAGCAATGAGATCCACTTTTGATTATAAAATTCTTTCGGATCTAAAAAACTTAACATGTTAAGAAACTTATCTTCTAACGGCAATCTTTTTTTTAATTGAACGCATAATTCAATTAGAAATAATTGACTGCGCTTTAAAAAGTTTAATTTTTGTTCTTTGTCTATAAAACTATTATTCGTGAGTTCGATTGCCACCTTAACTCCAAGGTACATGTCTTTTAATTGTAAGAAATGCAAAGCGTTTGTTGGATCTATTTCGGTTATATCTGTATTGTTTAGATAACACTCCTTAATATAACATGCTAAAATACTTTTATAAAATTCTGTCATTGTTTTATAAAAATAGTGAACGACGCTTTTGCTTGATTGAAAAATGATGTTAAATTTGTTTAATAAAGCGAGTATATAGTCAAGAAATAATAAATAAAGTTTAACAATGGGATTTCTCAAATTTAAAAGAATGTATTCTGCTGATAAATTCTTATCAACATCACACTCCTCTTGAAAGAATGCGAGGAGGGCATCCCATTGTTCTAATATGCGTGACACACACGCATGCAAAGACAGCCAACGTATTTCATAATGATTCAGTATTTTGTGCGCTGGAGAATTTAAAAATGTTTGAAATTCTTTTAATTTCAGTCGACGTTTTGAACTTTTTGAAAAATAGTTATACACTTCTTTAATAGTTTGTTCCAAGTTTCTTGGAAGTTGTTTACAAGCATAACTAGATGCAAGAGCAGAAGAATGACAAACACACTTGACAAACAAGCAAGATTTGTTAACAGCTCTGATCTTAGACATAACACTATTTTTCTCACCATACATAACATTTGTGGTGTCTGCAGCGAATCCAATTATGTTATTTATATCAAAACCATTATTTTGTAGTCCATCATTAAGTGCTGCAAATAGATCGTCCGCTTTTTCTCCTTGTAGGTCGATGGTGAACAAGAATTTTGTTTGAGCTTCTTTGTCAAAGAACATGACTGCACATGCCAAGACTTTTACGCACGAAACATCTGTGGATTCGTCGATAATGACGGAAAACACAGGTCTTCCTGTGGCGGAAACGCATCGTCTCATAGTTGCCATCAAGTTTTCCTTCATTATTGGCGCAAGTACGTTATAAATCAGCGAAGCCGTTTTTGTACGTTTGCAGCTAAACGCTTGGGCAATTGCGCTATCAGGAAAGGCATTTTTGATTACATCGTTTAAATGGTCCATAGCACGCATTGGAATATTGTGCTCAGCAATCGCTGCAGCAAACATCAATTCGGCCTTCTTCACGGAGGCAGATAGTGAGTGTTCCGCGCCTTTGAAATGCGCATCAATCTAAAAAAAATTTGCAAGTTGCAACTCGTAATGAAAAACAGAAATAAAATGTTTAACTTTTGCATTCTAAACGTAAACAAACGTCACCCACCATCACCATGAGTAAGAAAGAGACAAAACATGTTTGATCGCTTTTCAGCCAGTTGTTAATACTGATCAAGAATATATATACTTTATGTGGTCGGAGGTGTCTCTTTCTGCCTGTTACATTTATTTGCACAAAGTTATAATACTTCGTACCTATGGTACGTGGTATAAAAAGCATATAAGGAACTCACTTTTGACTTTCCACAGAAGAATTTCATTTTATTTATATGTTTCTGGGTAGCCGCGTGTTGTTTTATTGACGCCAGTCTGCTCACTATATTGCACTCGCATGCCTTACAAAAGGCATCCATTTTATTGGCGCTCCTGCCAAGCCATTTTTTATTTTCGGGGATGGTCTCCCACTCATCACGATATTTTTGTTTGCTCATACTCTTCTTAAATTAATTACCAATTGCCGGGAGTCTCAAAATCAACGAAATCATTTGTAAAAGTGTGGCCAAACAAAAAATACCATAAAATACCATAAAATCGAGCAAAAAGATCACTATATACCAATATACCATAAATATACAATTGAACAAAATCTGAGCTGATTATATACCAAAAAGTATATAAAATACCATATTCGGTCACGCTGTCGTTGACTGCGCGCTTGCGACTGAACGCATTTTTACGCTCTCAACATTGACTTCGGACGGTGTTCGGTAATCGTCGGCTCGTGTCTGTGTGAACAGCGCAGTTCACGATGGGTAAATGGGTAAGTTTGGGCATGCCTGATTTAAAATACTTTTCGCTTGCTCCCGTTTTGTTATCCGCTCTGGCTGCCCTGCAATATGCTCTATGTTTGTACATACAAATGCTAATGTGTGTCTGTTTGTTTGCTGTCCAAAGTGACAGTACAAGAGGAAAGTGCGAGAGCGCGGGGGGGAAGAAGAGCGGCAGCGAAGTTTTTTTTGTGTGTGGTGGCTTATAAATGAAATTGCCGTCTGCAATCTTTTTGCGCTTAATTTTCTATAAAGCTGTCAGCTGAATATATTTTTTTTGCTCAAGTTACACACATGTGTATGTGTATGTGTGTGTGCTTTGTACATGCCTAATCACCGAGTGTGTTGACATGCCAAGGCATAAAGACGATGTCCGCAAGGCTCGTTAAATCAGCTGATAAGATTGCGGTTTTTATCTCTTCAACAACACAATATACACATTCTTTATATGTTTGTTTATTTGCTTGTGTATATATATGTATTAATGTACAAATTTATTGTCATATTAAGCGTTTGCTTATCACACAAGTAGTACTTGTTACCACCGACCGCCTGTGTGTGATAAGCCCAATATAACTGTGATAACAGTGTACCAAAAAAAGCGGCACATGGTCATTGGAGGAGAGATGGACAGACATATAAAACCCAAGCAAACATAAGTGTATGTACATATATATATTTATGACCATGGCTTAAGATTATGCAGTCGAAAACTGGACAGCGTTTGACGTCATTGTTTTTGCGCCATAACCCAATGTCATACACACAGATACACACACACATTTATAAAGAATATCTCTTATAAATGAAGCTGTCGACTGTAGAGTTGATTGTAATCAATTTGTGATTGTGAGAAACTGAACTAATTTAAGTCAGTGTAATCGTCATTGCGGTCAATTCGTTAATTGTTGTCGTCCAGTGTTGTGTAATGCCCCGCGAACAAATCACGTTCCTTGCGTGTGAAATCACTTGAAACTGTTATACATATATAATAATGACCTTGTTGCTTATCGATCTATATATGTATCGAAAGCTCTTGATTGATATTTAATGTTTATATACATATATAAATGTGCAATGTTTATCGATAAATAACTCGTTACCTCTTGCTTATCAACTCTTAACCCAAAAATACATATTGCACTTCTCTTTAAAAAACATATATTTATATATAATCCAAGCACCCGATAACAAATATCATTCACAAACCGATTATTTATAATTTTGAATTGCTTTTCATTTCGATATGGTTTTATTCAATTTGAAATTAGGTTGTACATAATATATGTAAGTAATGATTAACGACACATTTCGAATAAATAAATTTGAAATCAACAAACTATAAACAATATATATTTTTTTTTGCAACTTGGCGCTGAAATCAAATAAACTCAAAATTAATGGAAAACGAAAGAAAAGCAAACAAAACTAACCGATAAAAAAAAACACACACACACACATACACATGCATTACCTCGATCGATTCGGATCGGATTTGTACACATGCTATATAGTAGTCATAATATTTTTTTAGAGAGTGTAAAAAGACTAATTACAGCAAAAAAATACAGTCAATTTATGTTGTGTTTAATTGTTTTTTAACTTATTTTGATTTCAATGATTATGGTTTATACAAATTGTGACCACACCTCCCCCCGGTTTACACCGCTCTCCCTCTGCGCCACACCGATAAATCTCTCTCTGTCTCTTTGTCTGTCTCTGTGTCTCTCTCTCTCTCTCTCTCGCTAAATGTTTGTACATAAAAGATAAATTGAATTTGTTGTTAAATGTTTTTTTTTTGTTTTGGTTTTCGCTGTGAGTGTGTTTTTTCTTAAATATATATATTTATATATACTATACCGATATATATAACTTGTGACCCATTTGCCGCCCTTTTGAACAAATTGCTTTACGCCGTGCTTGCCAACAACAACAAAAAAAAAAAAAAACGAACGAAAACTATAGCGAATAATGAGAGCGACGAGTCGGCCGAGTTTGCACTCGCTACGTCACCGGTGGTCTACTATGGGGATTCGAATGTGTATATCGGTGAACCGTTTGCCATTACCTGCGTAATACCCATTACCGAGAAGATCCATTGGTTGAAGAATGGCGAGTCGATAACTCGTCACAATTTGCGTCACGGCCATGACGAGCACTCATACACGCTCTCGGAGAGCGCCATTGAGGGTGAGTATTTAATTGATGATGATGAAGAAGCAGAAATTCACCTCAACACAATACACCAACAACTACAAAAAACTGCAGGCGAGAAGCACAAGATCGAGGCGCATCTGAAAGTGAGGCATGCACTCAAGGTGCACGAGGGACGTTATCAGTGCAACAACAACAACAACCATCGCCACAATAGCGGCTATCATGTGCTCCATGTGCGCAGCAAGCAACAACAACAACAACAATATCCCACAGAGAGTGGCTATCAAACATTTGAGGAACTAACGCCAAGCTCACCCGATGAGATATTCACACGAACGTGGCAGGAGCAACAACAACAACAACAACAGCAGCAGCAGCAGCAATCGCACAAGCAGCACAATCAGCCATCAGCTGGCTATGGTAATGCAACGGTTTATGGCCTAGACTTTGGCTATGAGCCGGCACCAACTAGAAAATACAACATCAACAATAACAACAACAACGAACTCACCACGCTGCCTTGGCATCATACGACAACAAGCACACAGGGTGCATCAGGCGCACCGGGTGCCGGTATTCATCGCATATATTCGGCAACGCCGCCAGATTTTCCACCACCACGTTTGAGCCTGCTGGAGCATACGTTGGCGCCACCAGAGCCGCCCACCATACAACTGTACAATCAGTCACTGCCGCCGCTTTATCGCCAGCCAATTGACACTGCCACAATAAGCAGCACGCCGCACCATCATCAACAGCAGCAGCATCATCAGCAACAACAATTGCATCAACAGCATATGTTAAATGCATTTCAATTGCCGCCGCCGCAGCAGCAACAGCATCAGCATCAACAACAACAACACAATAATGATAGATATCAGACGTATGCGCCGCAATTTATACCGCCAGCCTTAGGTACCGTTACAGCAGCAGCGCCCACAGCGGTGTCCACCATCGTCAACAACAACAACAACAATAACTTCGGGTTAATGCAGCAGCCCAAGACGTTCTTGCCTATTAAAAAGGGTGAGCACACTCACACATCAAAGAAAAAAGAAACTCACCTCAACTCACAATTACACACACACACACACAGGGTGATCGAATAAGTGTTACCTACCTTACGTATATTTTTTCTTATTATGTGATGGAATTTTTAAACGTGTTTTGTGTGTTTAATAAGTGTAACCATTTTGTCATTATTTATAGTAAACTTGTTTAAAAACAATCTTGTTATACTTTTTTTTAAACAATATATAAAGTGTAAAAATACTTTGAACTTATTTGATCACCCGTTTCACAAACAAAAACAAAACACACGGTGATTCGGTTGACATCATACCGTTGCATTGATACGCTCAATGCAAAAGTCACTCGTGCGGTTTTTTTGTTTTTACATACACTCACACACATATATACTCACACATGCGTACATACAACCCTGCATCTGCATTTCAATCAGTTGTTGTTTTGTTTGTTTTCACAAACGCCCCTTTCAACAACAAAAACAACAACAACATCATCAGAAGCAGCAGCAACAAGTTCATAAACATTAAAAGCTCGCATCAAACTCAAATTTTGTCAAATATATATTTTTTTTTTGTCTAAGCCTCGCTCTATTTTGCTCGTAACTCGCTCTCCTTTTTGTCTCGCTCTCTCGCTCGCTCGCTCGCTCTCCCAGCACGTCTTCATTGCAAATCCCTCATTAATCGTCTATTTTTGGTGTTGTAATTCGTTAATCGGTAGCTATAGCTCTCAGGCTTTGTCAGCTCGTTCGCCCTCACACACACACATACACACTCATAAAACAAAACTTTAAGTTGCGCTTTTGTTTTTTAGTTGTTGCTTGACAAATATATGTGTGTAATTTATAATTTATGTATTGTTATTGTTGTTGTTGTGTCGCTATTGTTGTTATAATTACGCTAGTTTGTTTCTATAATTTAGTTGTTTACCTTAGTTTTCTTTGAAATCACACTGTTGTCAGGTGCAAAATGCGCGCTCTCTCTCTTGTTTGCTGTCTCGTTCTTGTCAATTTGATTGATTGGGCAGCCATTTTTGGCGACGCATATAAAAAATCATGTGTAATTTAGAATTGGCGCTGTGTGCTTGATAAGCCCCGTTGTTGTTGTTTTTTTGCCCCCGAAAAATGTGACTGTGACACCGACTTTATGTTTATTGCTTTTGTTGTTTTGTTTGTGTTTTTAACTTTGTTTTTCGTGTTTTTTCAGGACAAAGCTTATACATATATGTATGTGATAAATGTTTTTGTATGGCCTACAAACACTTATCGATTATCGGTTATCGTTGTTAATCTCTCGCTCTCTCTCTTATTTCTCTCTCAACTTCAGCTGTTTGCTTTTGCATTTGCTTTGCTTAAATATAACAATAAATACTATTTACCATATTAAACAACAATATTTGCTCCATTTCGATTGCAGCTAACCTTAAACCAGATATAAATAATATTTTTATAGTTACAATACATACGTACAAACTACAATTACATATGTACATACATATACATATAAATGCTGCGCGCAAATCAAACTTATTTGATTTCAGTCCAAGTTAAAAACAAAACAAAAAAAATTTAAAAAAAAATATATCATTAAACAAATTATATATATTTATCTAAAATACATATCTGTATGTATAGGCGAAATAAATAATATTCGAAAAATTCACCAACGTTTTATTTTATTTTTAATTTTTGTACTTTTATTTCTAGTTATTTCTTATATTTTTTTATTGGGTGGCTGGCCCTACAAATGAATATATTATTATTTGTTGCCATTTATTTTTAGCTGATTATTATTAGTACATCTTGACCTTTGTGTGTGCGTGTGTGTGTGTTTTCCAATTGTTGTTGTTGCTCTCTCTTTCTCTTTAAGTTGCAATTTATATTTATATATTTTTGTTGTATTTTTAGTTTAAGTAGGTTTTATACAAATATACACAACGCAATCCATTAACAGTTAAGCAAAATATGCAACGGTAAAACTGCAAACATCTCTCAGCTCATTCCCAACCCCCCACCCCCTGCGCGCTCTCTTAGTCTAGTTACTCAGACCCCCTTGCGTACTCTTAAACTAGTCTCCCCTAGTAGTCCCCCGCTGCCCACCACAAACCCAACCCACTCATATTATTATTCTAAGCGCTCGCCTTAACCTGTTTTTTTTATCTACAAAATATATATAACCATACCATAATAAAACTATATTTTCCTTCTTATATTTTTTAATATGCATTTAAATCTTAGTAATAAATTTGTTTAAGCATTTATTTATGTAAACGTTGTTTCTTACTACTTCGTATATTATTCTGATATATATGTTTATTTTTTTTGGTATATATGTTTAATTGTCGTGAAAATATTTGCATTATGTCTGACGCATTTCTAATGTCTCCTCTCTCTTTCTCTCTATTTGCAAATGATTCAGGGCCAGATTCCTTGGTGCCAAATTATGATCATGTGGAGCGTCAAATGAAATTCTACGATATTCGATCGCCGCTTGTCCTCAGCTGCAATGTGAAAAATTCGGATTCGAATGATCCACTCATATGGTAAGCTAAAAAACAATAAAAATATAATACATAACCCTTTTATTATAATATTTGCCAATACACAGAGAAAAGCAGAGTCGTCAGTTGATTGTAGTAACCCTGGCGGCTCAACTGTAAATACATACACACATACATACAACTACGTATAGTTGGCAGTTATAAGAGCAATCATTTTAATACGGCACAGCTAAGCACTTTTGCTTAATTATGCTGCCTCTTACGTTCCCTTGCCCTTTTCGTTTTAACCCAACCACTTGACTGACGTAACCTGAAGAGAAGAGACACAGTAAAAGATGGTAGGGGGTTATATTTTACCAGGGTGTGGGCCGCCCTCTTCCGACTCTAGTTTTATGTATCTATCTCACTCTCTCTCTCTCTGTGTTGGTAGGTGTAGGTAGGTGTGGGTGTAAAGCAGTCTTGTAATGGTAATGACACTTTGTCGTTGTATTAGTTGTTGTAGTTGGTCGGTCGGGCCAGGGCCGCAACTTTGCTTGCGTGCATCACATTGAATAAGTCCTGAATAATTGGCACCAAAGTTTTTCTTGCAAAACAAAAACCGCAACACAAAATGAACAAAGTAGTTGAATGCGCGAAGCCAAGCCTCTGAAAAAAAATATGCATTTCGTTTAACAAACGTGTAAACTGATTGAAATGTGTTTCATAGCAATTAGCTTCTTGTTAGGAATTACTCACCGCGAAAGTCTTGCTTGAAGTATCGATTGCGATCGATAGTTGTGTAACGAATAAATACTTATGGTTATTGTCTCTTTTTGTCAACAGGAAAAAAGGTGGCGTCAATGTAACGGATGTGCCATCACTGAGAGGACGTTTTAAGCTGATCAATGCCGAAAGAAAATTTATAATTGATCGTGCGGAACCGCACGACGATGGCGACTATAGCTGTGAATTCAAAGGCGTATCCAGAGATATACACGTGTTTTGTAAGCTAAAGAAAACTATTGTTTTTGAATGAACATGTTTGTAATTGAAATATTTACAGCTCGCGTGGTTGTACGAGTGCCTTCAAATACTGGTGTTGTCGAGGGTGAGAAAATGATGATCACCTGCGCAGTTGTTGGTAGCAATCCCCAATTGTCATGGAGTTTTGGTAAGTGTAGCATCTGTATATATGATACAATCAACAAGGTCAAGTGTCATGCGAGGAAGCCAGTACCAGTGTATATGACGGTGTGGGTGCGACAGAGACCGCTATATGACTTTCTATTATTTTACTCTCTTGCCTCTGTTAAGGAGCGAGTGAGTAAGGTATAAATACAAGCTCTTTGCGACTGCCGATTGGTACTTGAACTATAGAGGGCGCTTTCTCGCATGACATTACCTTGTTGATTGTATCATGTCTGTAAATATATGATTTAATCATCGTCGTTTACTCTCTGTATTGCAGGCAATTACACAAATATCACAAATAGCACAGATCGTTATATACTGAAAAAGGATGATAATAAGATCGAGAATGCTGTTCTCATGATCGAGAATGTAACACTGGACGATAGAGGCGAATACAAATGCCATGGACGTAACGAAGCAAATGATTATGGTGTCAATAGCACCGTTGCCACCGATTTTACAACCGTTCGTGTTAAGGGTGAGAATTTGCTGTTTGCTTTCATTTCTAAAAAATTCCTGCTAATCAATGGTTTTTTTTTTTTTAGGTAAATTCGCCGCCTTGTGGCCTTTCCTGGGCATCTGTGCTGAGGTGCTGATTCTTTGTTTGATCATTCTCATCTATGAGAAGCGACGTAACAAGAGTGAACTGGAGGAGAGTGATACTGATCCCCAAGAACAGTAAGTTGTCAACCAACCAACCAACAACAACAACCAACCAACAAACCAACAACAATCAACAAACCAACCAACCAACAACAAAAAGCCACAACACAAGAAAAAAAATCATCAAACAACAACAAAAAGCAGTCCACAATTTAATTACAAAACAACACTCAAAAACATACATATACATATATATATAAACAAATTACTATATATATACATACATAATTTGTAACAACAAACAACAACAAAACGCAGCAGCAGCAGAAAATTTACATTTTAGTTAATAAACTGCAAATTAAAGACGTTTGAAGCTGCATTTGTATACAATGCGCGCAACAGACAACAACAACAAACATAAACACACACACACACACACATACAGACATATGCGACGTACTTACACACACACACATACAGACATAGCAGCAGCAGCAGCAACAAATTCTAGCAAAATTTTCTTAGTTTACAATTTAATATAATTAACTTTTGTTGTTTGTTGTTTGTGTGTGCAACAAGTTTATTATTTTTTTTTTTTGCTTTTGCGTGCCACAAGAATAAAAATAACAAAAACACAAACTTTTTAATATGTAAAAAAGATAAAGTAATTATTGTTTATTATTCGCTGCCTAGAAACAAACTTAAAAATTGTGTGCTATACGTAATACGTATACGTAATATTAAAAGAAATATCTATTTGCTTTAAAACTGACAAACACACACACACACAAACACATACACATACACTGAGCGTAGTTAACTAGACATACATATATATATGCGTGATGTATATGTATATATTTACTGTGTGTATATGCCTTATGATTTCATGTCCAAAAAGAAAAGTTAAATAAACATTTTTTTTTTTGTTTGCTGCGCTTAAACTTTCTGTTGCTTAAACTTTGACACACACACACACATACACGCTCACTCACATTGATACACAAAAATTGTTTCCCCTTTATGATTTATATCGAGTGCATTATTAAGATTGAAAGTAAAAAAAAATTAAAAATGAAAATGAAAGAAAGAAAAACACATGTTATAAAAAACTTTGTTATTTAAGTACTTATTGTTTAATTCTATATTTAAATATGAATGAATTACACACATACACACACCAACACACACACGAAATCACCGTTTAAACAATTCTATTCTATCGTTACTTATGTATATTATTATTATATGCCTATTATAAATGACTATCTAAGCTTAAAAACACACACACAAAAACAACAATAAATTCTTGTTAATAACACAACAATACAAACAACAACAACAAATATGGCTACAAACAAAGAAGAAAAAAAAACAATTTTCATCTCTTCTTTTTTTTATTATTGAAAATGTCTTCTGCTTTTTTTTTGATCGGTATATCCAGTTAGTTTTGCGCCTCTCTCGCCATCTCACTCTCTCTCTCTCGGCCCCTTAAATCTAATTAGTCTGTACACACAAACACACAACACACACACATACACACAAACAAAAAGTATTTGTTTTCTTTTGCGCACTTTTTTGTTTTGGTTTCTTCTTCTTTCAGTTTGTCAGTTCACCGTTTTTTTTTTTTTTTTAACAGTTGCAGTAGATTTTTGTCTTCTTACACTTGCTTTTGTACATTTATTATTTTGTGAATATTTCGAAATGACGTCAAGTTATTTAATTATTATTATTACAATTACGGCTACAAAATATATATATTATATTATTATAATTTAAAATACTTTTGTGCTATTTTCTTCTTTTTTGTTGGCTTATGATTTTTTGTGCGTTTTGAGATTGATTTCTATAAAATAAAAAATGATAAAAAACAAAAAACAACAAATGTAAATTATAAAACATGCATTTTTATTCTTTTCTAGTTGTGTACCAAAATTTATGTAGTGTATTGTATATGTATGTGCAAGTATATAAATGTATTATGTATAATTTGCCTAGATATATAACTTATATAGAGATCGTCCTGCTCCACTCCCCCTCCACACTCTTATACACAAACACACATATATAAATGCAGTATTAATCGCAACTACAGATAAAATATATGTACAGTGGATCCTCAACTAACGAACACAATTAGTTTGAGTGAAAAGACAGCCAAATAAAATGCTAATACGGTCACACTGGAAAGCGCTATGAGTGTGTATTCAGGGCTGCCACTGTTTCAGACAGAACTTTTACATGCGAAATGTTCGTTCTCCGAGGCTTCACTGTACATATACATATTTTTTGGGGAATTTGTGGAACCATCTCTCTATGCGCTTCGTATATACATATATTATTCTTTGAGTTGTTCGTAAAGCTTTTCACGTCGAAATTCGTAGTGCCAAGAAACAAAAAAAAAACAAAAATAACATTAAAAAAAAATAATAGTTAAATAATCATGTGTGAAGCTAATCAAAATGTATTTTCATTCTTTTCTTTGTTTCCTACCTCCCCTCGCCCCCCACAACTAAAACCCGTATATAGTTGATAAAATTTCGCAAATAAGTAAATAAACAATTTAATACATAAGTAAATAGGTAAAAAAAGGGAAACATAACATAAATAAATATGTGCAGCAAAGCTTGATTGATTGGTTGAATCGATTGTTGTCGCCTATCGGTTATCGCTCGCTATTGTTGCCACCCAACCAAAAAAAAAAACAAAACCCCCAATAGAAATAACAACAACAAGTTAATAATCATCTTCAACAACAACTAAAACAATAATAATTTTAACTTATAAAAAGCAACAACAAAAACTAAAAAATAATTAGAATTTTATTATTTTTCTTGTTAAATTATTCAATTATGATTTTGGATTTGCCTTTAGTAAACTTTACTTAGTAATGATTGATTGATTGATTGATTGCCGAAACCACCCTATGCATTTAGTTTGCTTTTGGTTTGAAATCTTTTTGATCTTAAGTCGAATAATAGTTCTTCTCTCAATTCTCTTTTGACTCATATGCGATTTTTTTGCAATTTGTTTTTCTTATTGCAGGAAAAAGAAAAGGAGAAATTATGATTAAAAGAATTCCTAAAGACAGTCTATATCTATCTCTCACTTCTATCTTTATAACGTAAAAAACTTGAAAAAATACGAAAAGCATTATATTATAAAAACATAATACAAACCGATCAGTGTTGTCACCCCCCTCCCCCCAAAACTCCCCTTTCTAACTGAAATTTTGCGAAACAACAAAATTATTGTATGAAAGAACTTTGTTTAGTAAAATTGTATTTTATTAAAAAAACCAAAAACTTAACATAAACGAAAAGTGATAGCAGCTAAAAAAATGAACACTAAATCGGAACTTTAGCATTATAAAAAAAATACGATCAACAGGATCCAATAAAGATGATGATGATGACGGTCCAGAGAGATGAACCTTCCTCCCAAAAAAAACACACAACAACACCGAAACCGCAGTACTACTAAATAATATATATATACTATAAATAAATACTACGACTACAACTAACTACTACTAATACAGCTACTAAAAGATGTCTCACACATACACACACACACACCATTCGCCCACTCACACCGACACACATCTACGTAGGAATATTCGCCGCCATCTTGCTTAAAAGGCAAACAAATAAAAAAAACCAGTGTTGTAAATAACAAAAATACAAACGACGAGGGTTCCGTCTGCAGTCTCGCATATTTATTTAACAAAAGAAAAACCAAAAAACCTATAATATATATATATAATAAATATGTAATGACTTTTCATTTTGTAGGTAGTGTTTTTTTCGCCCCTTTGGAGGTGTTTCGGTTTTGAGTTCATCACTAAAACTTCACAAACCTAAACATATAAAAAAGAAAAAACTTAACAAAAAAAATACAAAAAAAAACTGTTGAACGAGAAATGTTAAAATTTGTTTATTAATATTAGTTATAATATAATAAAAAAAAAACCAAAAACTTTTTAAACAATTAAGTAGCGCGTTATGAGTATATTTTAATAAAAAAATTAAATAATATATATATATATACATATATATATACATAGAAAGCGACAAAACAACAACAACAACTACATTGTAAATTTTGCATAATTTTAAACTATTACAAAAATTAAAAACAAAAAATACGTACTGCCAAAAAACTTGTAAAGTTCAGTACTAATTGCTTAAAAAACTATTGTATTGTATGAAAATATGATTATATATATAACTATGATTATGATTATATGACGACTTTGCCTCATTTTTGGTAAACAAAAACTAAAAAATTAAAACTAATCAAAACAAAAAAAAAAAACACTGTTAAAATTATTATTATTGATTTGTGTTAGTTGTTAAACGTTTTTTTTTTTTTTTTTGGTTGTATATGTATGGAAATCAAGTATAATATACACTAAAGCGGTCTTCAATTTTCAACTTAACTTAAACTATAAATAGTTTGACATAACTTTTATTTTAAATATATTTTTTTTTAGTTTTCTCACTTTTTTCTTTTGCCGCCACCAAAGCTTTAAATATTTATATAGGTATAAACTGTGTTCTCAGTAAAAAAAAAAATATCGATATCAATCGATATAAAACTTGTGTTGCAAAACATAAGAACTTTGTATAGTAAACTAAAAACAACTAATAAATAATAATAAAATAAAAAATTAAACGTTCTTGTTATATACGGCAAAAAAAAATAAAAGTAAATCAAACATAACTGAATCATTGTGTGTTCGATATTCGATATATATATATATTTAGAAACAATTAAATAGTTTAGCAAAAACATATTTGGAAACCGTCGTAATCGATTGATCATATGATCTATATATATGTATATCGATATCGAAAAATGATTTCTTTTTAGGCTTTTGTGTATAAGTTTGTATTTTTTAATATATTGTATACTTGTACAATTTGTTGTACAGTTTCGTGGCTTATTTGTGTAACGACTAATTGTGACTATATATAGTGTATATATAGATACATACATATATATGCCTATTCGTGTATATGTGTATTGTATACAGCTACAACAAACAAACAAAAAAAAACCGTTAGATTACAACAAAACAACACTTGCTTACGTTTTGCAACACTATTTTTTTGGCAACCACACACATACATACATAACCTTTTTCGAACTGATAAAGTGAACGACTGACGATTGGTACTTAACTATAGAGGGCGCTTTCTCGCATGACATTACCTGGTTGATTGTATCATGAGTGAACCCACGTTGCTTATACACACACACACACATACACCAAACATAAACAGCTACGATACCTATTTACTGCTATAATGTATGACGTAAACGTAAACCCACAAACAAACAACAACAACTTTAAACACTCGTCAAACAAACTACTGCTATATACATACATACATATTTATATATATACTAAATGAAAAACAGAACAGAACTATACACACTTATATACAACATTGTATGTGTTTTTTTTTATGTACAGTGAGAACAACAACAAGAACAAGAACAAAGCCTGAACAAAACAAATCGTGTATCCTAACAACAAGAAAAACTCCTCAGTAAAACGATTTATTTACGCCTTTCTTTTCGATTAATTTTACATTATATGATATGTATTATGATTGTTATCGATAACAAGAAGAACAACTAGCACACAATTTTACTCTCTCCCGCGTATGAAGCGCTTCATAAACAAAAATAAAAATAATAATAAAATAAAATTAATCTAGCCATAAGTATATACATATATATTATATATAAATACGAAAGCAGGTAATTTTAATTAGATTTTAAGTCACGTTATTGCAATTTTTGGGAACCATAGACGAAACCGGGAAACCAATACAACAAGTAGAAGAAGCAGAAGATCAGCAAAAGCAACAACCAACCAACAACAACAACAACATTAATAATAATTATGTTTCAGTTACACAACACTCAAAAAGCTAAACAACAATTATATACAAATACAAATATACATACAAACATCTTAACAAAATAAAATATACATACATAAATAATTAGTTACAACAATTGTAGGCTCTCGAGATAGTTAATAAAAGCAAAAGATCGATGGCGATCAAAGATCAAATATCGATTTGCAAGTCACACGTTTCCATTATACATTATCGAACAATTGGATACAATTCCCCTCACATACTCACACACACACACTACGCTCTCTTTCCACCAAAGAGTTCTTGGAGCTCTCTCTTTGACTTTAGTCCTGTCTCAAGTCTGTTTTTGACTACTTCTTAGCCTTCCCCCCCGCGCCCTCCATTGTACCCATTGTAAGTAGTATAAAGTTATAACATAAAACAAAATGCCTTAGGGTTTCAGTAGATTAAAAAAAAAAACAACTAAAAACACAAACGACGAACAAGACAATTTACGAAAAAAAACTCTTATACAAATCATCTTATATTCGATCTTTCAATGAAACGTGTGACTTGCTCTCTCTCTCCTTCAGTCTCGCTCTCTCTTCAGACAGTTAGAAAGCTAGGCGCATAACCATTTTGTATGAAAATACTCTTATATAACTACAGTTATAACTACGGGTAAAACGTTACAAAATACACAACAAAAAATTATATATAGCATACATAGATTGACAGAAAATTGAAATTGAAATCCCGACAGTCAGCCAAAAAAAAAAAACATAGAGAAAGTCTTTTGCTAAAGTCTTAACAAGAATGCTGCCTAATAAGATGTCATTATAGCAAGAGAGAAACAAAAGAGGAGAAATTCAATTAAGTGCCCACAAAATAAAGTTAAAACAAATATTACATACAAAAAAAAAAGAAACACATATATATATATAATATACTAACTAACGATAGATAGCCTTAAAAAAAACATACACATAAACAATCTGGCAAAAGTTTTTGATTTATTTATTGGCTGTCCAGATTAAAATCCAGGCGTCTTCAACTAGGCAAAATACTAAAAAAAATATTGTGTTTAACAAAGTAAATACCAAAACAACTATGATTTTTAGCAACTTATATAGGAAATAGTACTAAAAAACAAAAAAACATACTCAATATATATATTTTATATATTAGTATGGCAAATTAATTACCAAAATCACAAGTCAACAGGGCACAGCGCTTCTTAACTATATATATATAGTATTTATATAGTATTCATTTCGATGAGCAACTTTTTTAAAACCAAGAAAAAAACCAACGCTAAACTTAAATTGCATGAAACTCTTACTAAAAAAAAAAAAACCAAAAAGAAAAAATGCAACTTTTTAAACTAATATTGAATTGAACCCAACAAAGTGTTCATTAAACTAAAAAAAAGAAGATACCAGCAACAACAAAATAATGATTACATATATATATATTGCATATAGTATATATAAAGTAATTCAAACACGACATTTTGTATGGCTATGGCATTAACAACAACAACAACAACAAATTTAGCTATGTAATGTAATATATATACTATAAAGGGTTTAATAAAATTGAACACACGAAAACTACACTACAAAAAAACAAGTTATTAATAAATAAATACAATACGTACATACATTCAACATTAAAAACAATTTCATCGGAAACAAAAACAAAAAATTTAACGAATTTCATATGAAAACTGCGCTCTTAACGCCTAAAAATCTACCGATTTCTCTAAATATATATATATACTACATACATAAATACATATACATAAACAAACTATATATACATACATATATATATATAAATAATGTGAACACACAAGAAACATAAATTTGTTTTTTAGGCACTTTAAACCTTTTGCGTTCAGTATAGTTTTACAGAAAAAAAAACAAACGAGAAAATTAATAACTATTATACATTGTGCGAGAATTTTCTTCAAGTGTAGCCCGTTAGCTAAAATACTACACGCAAAATGGTCGTCACTTAATTGTTACACACAAACACACAATCATCCATAATTTACCGTACATTATGCAGAAAGCAAGAAGAAGAAGAAAAACAAAAACAAATCAAACTGCAAATCCATACAAGTAATAACAACAATTGTATTATATCTAAGAACCTAACCTAAATCCCTCAGCAAAAGAACAGAAACCGCAAAATAAACAACAACAACATAATATGAACACAAGGTTAATTAACGCTAAAGTATATATTTAATTATATATATAATATATATAAATGCGGCTAATTATTAAGGTGATTGCGACTTTCAGCTAAAAAAAAAACATAAATTAGTAATTGTAACATTAAAAAGAAAACAAATATTTTAAAAAGCAAGCGCTTGAATTGTACATTTTTACAAGGCAACTGTACATTTAGCGCCCACGGCATACAAAAAAACTTAAAAATACAAAAAAAAGAGTTGAAAGGCACAGCAAAATAAATAAATAATTTAAACAAAAAAAGGCAACATTTGGATGGCGCTAGTGGAGTCCAAATACAAAATGTTGCTTAGCCAGAACGGAAATGAGTTTATTAAACATACATTTAAAAATTCATAATTATAAACATACAAAAAAAAGGAAAAAAAAACAAAAAACAAAACAAAAAAGAAAACAAAACCCAAATTCGTTGCATAATATTTAAAAAACGAAGGTAGTATTAACTCGATTGCCTAATTCTAATATTAAAAAAAAAAAAAAAAACCAAAAATGAACAAAAAAAACTATATTAAAATTAACAAGGTAAAATAATAATGAAAAACAAAAAACAACAAATAAGAACAAGAAAAAGAAAATGTTATTATACTTATTATACCGATTAAAAATGAAAACAAAAACAAATTAAAATAAAAATTTTATTTAGATTAAAACTCTTTTGCACTCGGCTCTGAAACAAACACCATTTACAGCTCGCAAACGGTAGGTATGTACAGTGGAACCTTGGTTCATGAACGAACTGGATAATGAACTTTTCGAGCAACGAAATTGTGGAAACCCCGAATGACTAGTGTGACCGTTTCATCAATATATTGCATGCAATTTAGTTGTGGTTTCGCTGAACGAACCAGATTTCTTTTTTTTTGTTTTTGTTTTTTTTAAGAAAGAAATATTTATTAATTTGTGTTCTACTACCAATATGGCAGCTTAATTTAAACGAACAAGATGCTGGAACCAATTTTCTTCGTTACACAAGGTTCCACTGTACTATATATATCTCATCTTAAGCCAGCTTAACACCAAAAACTTGTTCTTGCACATAAATTTGTATAAATTCTGAATACTTTGCACAATCTTTGGAGGCTAAAACCTTAGATTCATTGCAGTGGATTTTTATCATAAGTTGCCAACCGGCAAATGTTGACGTCACACAAATATATAGAAGGTCATTAAATAAAACACTGTTTACATAATAATAATCATAATAATAAGTTTCCTTTTTGCTTTATTTAAAAACGTCACTACAAAGTTATGGTTGTTGCATCATGATTAAGTGTTTATATATTTGATTCAGATAACATACACAAGTCTATTTGATTTCTAGTTAGGTTAAAATTGTTATCTCATATCAGTTAAACACAGCGTTGTCGTCGTCGTCGTCCTCTCACAAATAGGTACTAAAGAAATATTTGTTTTTAGTGTCTTTTGTTTTTTGTTTACCAGATAAAACTGCTGCATACCGGGTTAACAGTGGTTCCTCTATCTTATCGAGCCGTTAAGCTCTTGACAGCTCTAACTGTGAACTCTTGTTAGATAATATAATAATAGTTCTAAATAACTGTGTACTACAAATACGTTTACAAACAACAAATACAATGTAAGAGACTAAGGGGCAAAGGGGGAAAGAGGTGACCACAAGCTCATAAGGATCGGATCATATATATATATATGTATATAATATGTTAACATTATGTTTATGCACAGAAAAAAACAAAATAAATATATGTATAGAATATTTTAAAGGACATGGACTTAAAGAACTAAGTAAAACGATCCTTTACTGCTTTCCATTCGATTGTATCGCATTGTCATTGAAGGTGCGCGGTGCCTGCAACAGATCCGTATATTGCAACAGTGCCTCACGCAGCGAACGAGAAACCTCCGGCGATGTTGTTGTGGTGCAATCCACCAAATACGGATATAACCCAATCAATAAATCCCACGCAGGCTTATTAACTACAAGAAAAAGCAGAAAAAACTTAAGTAGGAAAATTTTATAGTTGATTTTTCGTTAATCACCTTTGGATGCTGGCGCTTTCTTCATGGATACCACAAGTGTTGCGATTGCCTTGAGCACAAACGATATTTCCGAGAGGCGGAATCTAAAAAAAAAGATTCAAAGCATAAGCATAATGTTAAGGTTGTTTAAAGTAGAGATGGGCGTCGGGATCGGGATTTTGGGTCCCGAAAAAGTTTTAGGGATCGGGAGGGACGGGAACGATTAAAAAAAAATCCGGGAAGTCGGGATAAGTGGTCGATCCCACAATTCCCACGGGTCCCGGTAAACCTGTCGGGACCCAAACAAAATGTGCTCGATAAATGTTCTGTATTTAGCGAAATAAAATAAAATAATTTTCAAATAATTTTAATTTAATTTAGATGTATTTTAACTATTTCCAACGTCTTCCAGTAGAATTTTGGAAGAGAGAAGAACTTGATGAATTGGAAAAAATTTTGAGAGATTATTGTTTTTAAACAAAAATTTAAAAAAAAAAAAAAATAAAATAAAATTTCGGGAAAATGACGGAACCCGTGGGATAGACAAAAATTTTTCGGGACATTCACTGATGGAAAAAGAGAATTTGATTTCGGGACGGGATGGGAAGCAATTTCTATCCCGATCCCATCTCTAGTTCAAAGTAAAGCTCACCTGGGCAATGGGCATTTGCCACTTTGTCGCTCATCATCGTTGAAGCGCTTTAGCACCTCCTGGAAGCGATGTAGCAGCGCTGTGACGGCCAAGCGGCCAGCGAATTCTTTGCCAGCATTGGCACTGGGCCACAATTGGGCATTGAGAAGATTGTTGTTGCAAGCAGTATCCGATCCGGCCTGATCCTCCAGCAGCGAGAACTGCAGCAGCGTTTCGAAGCATGTTTTGGCAAAGATTTCGCGCAGCTTCCAGTCCGACTCATAGCAAATATTACTATCGGAAGCCGAGTGTATGGAGCCTTTGTTGAGCAGCACTACGATCTGCATGATGAACTCGTGGGTCATCTCATGGGCATAGGGCAGCACTTCATCGCGCAGCAGTTCAATCACTTGACAATCGATGGTCTCGTCGAGCACAATCTCCTCCAGACCACGATCCTCGATGGTGCACACGCTGACAGGGAACAGAAACTTGTCCAGCGTATCAACCAAATCATCCCACAGGCTGGCAAAATGTTGCGGCTTGGCACGTGCCACCTTCAAGCCCGTGTGCAGCACGCTGATCAAACTGGAGATGGCCAGCTTCCAGGTGCTGGACGAGAGACATTTGTATTTCATGGCGAGAGGTGTGCGCAGCGCCTTGACAATATCATGCAGGATCTGCTCCTGCACCACGGTCTCCTCGGTGGCTGTGCTTTGATAGAGCTTCACACAAATGCTTATGGATTTCTCGCCAAACGGTATATAGTTCATGCTGACCACCTCAATCGAAGCATTGTTGCCATAATGATTGTTTGACTTGCCATACTTGCTATGCTCCACGCTCTGCTGGAATGTGGGCGGTGCACACGCAAATTTGCTAAAGATCAACAGCTGGCGAAAGATGGCAGGTATCAGTTGGCGTATTGTGGTGTCTGCATCTGGTCTGGTTGCCTCCTTCTGTATCAGCTCCATGCATTCGAGTATGCCATCATGCAGTGGCGTCAACAACGTATCCGACACCGTGGACATAATATAAGGAACAGCATCCGTTTGCACTGGTATACAAACCGCATTTGTCAGCACTGTGCAAAACTTATCAAAGTCTGAGGCACTGAATCTAAAAGCAGAATCAGATGATTAGGTGTCATCTATAGTTGATGTGCTTAACTCATGATACAATCAACAAGGTAATGTCATGCGAGAAAGCGCCCTCTATAGTTAAGTACCTCACTCGCTCCTTAGCAGAGGCAAGAGAGTAAAATAACAGAGTGTCATATAGTGGTCTCTGTCGCACTCACACTACCTTGTTGATTGTATCATGCTTAAGCTTACCTGTCTTGTATGTGCTGAAAAATGGCAGGAAAGATTTGTATGAGCGCCGTGAGAAATGCCTGACTGGGAATGTAGAAATCCTCTTGACCATCATTGCCGCCAGGCATTAATTGTCGCGTTGTCGCCGACACTTTGGTGCTTTCCATGCCAATGCTTAACCAAATGTTCCAGGCAATCTAAAAATGGAAGGAGTTAGTAACGATCATTGTTATATGAAATGTATAATATACCGTCCAGATTTCATCCTCCTGTTGCTGCGCCGTCTGTCCATCCTTGTGTCCACGCTCTGTGCTATTGTGATACATGATCTCTTGCAGCGATTTCAATGCCGCCAGCGATACTTCACCATTCTTGCTCAGCGCTGCATTCTGTATAAACTCCAGGATCAATGACCAGGCACGCTCAAAATCGCCAAGCATTTGGAGCAGCTCACGCTTGGTATTAAACACACGACACACACCGGATAGCGTGAGCACCTGGGTTTCGGCCCACTGCTTTTGAGCGGTGTTCCGTGAATGATGTATCAGTATATTGCCACTGGCATCCACCTTCTCATTGCTGGCCGAGCTGGTCAGAGCACGTACATTGTCCAGCAAGGGGAAGAGCACTTGCCACACTAGGGCTTGCCATGTGGGTGGATTCAATAGAGTTCCATGCGCGGCAATGGTGGAGAAGAGTGTTTGGCCAGCAGATTTGCGGACTGCGGGACGCGGATCGACACACAAGCCGCCCAGTTTGGCATACAGACACATCCAGAGCTTATCGAACTGGGGCATTTTGACGGTGCCCGGAAAGTCCGGCAAGATCGAGACTTCCTCCAACTGTGTGGACATTAGTTTATCCTGATTTTGATTGAAAAAGTCCGAGATGTTCCACTGCAAAGTACAAGAGTTAATAATTGTATTCCATTAGTTCTTCTTCGCCTTCTTACCATAAGTCCAATGGCTGTTAAAGATATATTTAGCTCTTGGGTTTGCGAGCCGAACTTGGCTGCAGTGCTGATGCACAGGGGCAGACAGCGCCAGGGCATGACGGTTAGAAAATCAGTGATGACCAGTTGCAGGCATTGGAATGCGGTGCGTATAAGCGGCTCGCCATGATGATCATTGACAGCGCCTATGATCTCAATGATTGCGGGCCAGCCAAACGAGAGAATCTCCCCAGCTGTATTCAGAATCTGTAGAACGCAATCCAATTGACGTTGACGCACATCTGCATGCAACACGGTTGACAGTTCGGACAGAGGACTCAGCAGCATGGTTTGCAGTTCCTATAAAAACAATGAAGCTTAAGATATTTTTACAAAAAATATAATATTGTTATTTACACCAACCAGATTCTCTTTTAGCGGCTGCTTATGCTTGAACTGCAACGCCGACTTGACCAGATATGTGATGGCCTCCACGCCCCATTCGCGCATGCGTATGTGCCGATGCTGGCACACTTCGAGCAGATGATTGGTCAGCGGACGCCAAAGGACTTCGATGCGTGGCATGTTCACTAGGCCCGTTTCCATGAGCTTGGCCACAGCGAACAGTGAGGGCTCACGATTCGCATAGGCCAGCTCCATGGCTTCGTGGGAGAGCTTGCACAGCGCATCGATCAGATAATGCAATGCAAGATCATCCAAATACTGACTGGATTCGAACAGTTGACCAATCATTTGCGACAGCACCGGCAAATCCGCCATCACCGCCGTCTGTATGCCCACATTGGAGTCAACGGCGGGTTTGGGCATTGCCTGTAGACTGCCGCCTGTGGAGGGCTTCAATCCTAGTATCCAAACTAAATGCTGTAGCGTTTGCAAGACCATGTGCCAGGCAGTGCCCAGGATGCTGCCATTGTTATGGGCCAATAGCAATATCGCACGCATACACTGTAGATTCTTGTTGGTCAGCATAACCGGTGCCTGCATCACGCTATGCGGCAAGGAGGCACTTGGCAATGGTGTGCCCACGGCCACAATCTGTGGTCGAAAGTCACCATTATCAGCTGTGGTGCAGCTATTGATAAACTGATTGCTCAGATCCTGACTGCCGCTGCGCGTGTGACCTGGAAAAATAAAAAAGCTTTTTTACTAAAAGGGGGCATTTTAGGGAGCTATAAAACTCACATCTGAGATCTCCATCTGGTTGGACATTGTTGGCAAATATGGACATGGCATAGTGTGGCGGAAACGAGGCACGACACATGGCCATTATGAAGGCATCTCTCGGCTGCAATTGATCCAACATGCCACATAACGCTGCATAGTTTTGCATGGCCTTCAGAATGTTCTCGGTGGTGCCCTCATCGATGGACGTTTCCACAAGCGGTATGAATGCACTGAGCAGGCCAGACCAGCTGGAATTGATCAGTTGCAGGCACAACGGCTTATGCTCCTCCTCGCTAATAACAGCCGTATTGTGTGTGGGATGCAATTCCGGTGTGCGCTGTATGACACCGCCAATGGAACGTGTCATGTCCAGCAGTATGGCATATGCCAGCGAAATGCCATAGCTATCGGGTATATTGGGTGCATCATGTTTATCAAGCAATTCCAAGCTGGAATAGAAAAAGTTTAAGTATTGTTTCGGGCACAAAGAATGTTTGTTACTCACTAAACCGCCTTGGATAGACCGGGCGCAAAGGTAGCCACCAGTGGCAAATAGGCACCGCGGAACATAAAACCACATTGATTATTACCACCGCTTGCGAGCGCTGTCAGTGTGCTTGGCTGTTGTCCAGCGCCGCCACCCACAGTCTGCTGTCCGCCATTGTTGAGCACCGCGGAGGCATTGATTAGGGCATAACGCACATAGCTGCCCATGGCAGCAATCATATCGTGCACAATATGCGTGGCATGATTCTTCAAATCGTACGACTTGCAGAAGAACGCTATAAGCGTAGAGCGTGTCACGAGCTTGTGTATAACCTCGAGGGCCAGGGCGCGTTGCCAGTGCGGCTTATCCGGATCCAGAAACTTGATGATCAGCGACAAAAAGATCTCGCACTCGGTGACCAATATGGTATGATACTTTTGTATTAAGATTGCAACCAATCTCAGGAGTCGCATACTTATGGGAAAATACGGTTTGTCTGCGGGCACAGCAGCGGCGCCATTGCTCGGAGCCGGCAGCTGTCGATGCTTGACATTCGGTGAGAAGAGTTTGATAACCAAAGCGCAAACGCGTTCCTTTAGCAGCAAACGGAACTCCTGATTCTGTAAGAGATAAGAGAGTTAAATGAAGTTCACTGAAGATTCGCTCAAACTAACCTCATGAAATACTGCACTAAAATTGCTCAGGACTGCTTCGAGCAGTTCCAGGCCAAAGGTACGCGTCATCTCTGTCATGCCCAGAAGCCAATAGGGCTGTTCGGCATTGACCAGCTGCACCAAATCTTGGAACAGATGAAAGGCGTCCATGGCAAATGTTTGTCCATCCTGTGTGCTATCCGCATCCGGGCTACTTGAGCCAGATTGTTGTTGCTGCTGCTGCAGCTGTTGTTGTTGCTGCAGTTGCTGTTGCTGCAAACTGGGCACCGAATCCTTCTCCAAATAAACACGCTCAAAGACCAAGGAGACCAGTTGTCTTATGGTTGCACCAGCTGTATTCACAATCGTTGCATTCTTGGTATAATGCAAACGAAAGCAAAGAACCAATGCCTTGGCCAAAGTGTCACCATGAACCACCAGATTGGTGGTCAGTAGAAGGGTTACGGTCTGCAGCACCTTCACCTCCTCAATGTTGTGCTCCATCAGTGTCCACAAGGCATTGGTTATATACAGTGCACCCTTTTGATCCACCACCTGCTGTGTAATCAAACGCTGCATCATGCCCAAACAGAACTAGAAAAAGAAAAGCCGTTATGAACTAGTTCATTTAGAGGTAATATGTGACTCACCTTGATGATTTTCAGATCTTTTGTTTCGCAGCCCTGCACTAATGGATAGAGTATCTGATTGACGGTGTAATAAACCGAATTTTGTTGACTGCTGCCAGCGTTGGCAAGCTTGGAAATTGCCTCCTCGCATGCCTGAAATATAGGTAAATGTAAATACAATTAGCAAACATTTATCATGTCATGTTTACATGTCTTTCTTATCATCATAAAAAGGAACTCTAGTGAGTCATGACAAATCCATTAAGCAATATCGTTTTAAGTTGATTTTTAAAAGTAGTTTTCTATATCAGTAAAATTAACGTTTCTTAAGTTCCAATTGGCATTAACTACTACTATAATCATTTTCGAACAAGAGTATTAAAAATTCATCGTGGCAGAGGAAATTGTTCCTTTTTTAAGCAATCATATCATTCAATGGACACCTGAGAAAGTTTTACTTTGCTTACATTTAATGACCCGTGCTCAATTCAATTATTGTAAGTGTCATAAAATCAATTTTTATTTCTTCTTCTGGTGCTGACCGGCGGGCGGCCTGATATCAATTTCATAATTGCGTCGCGCGCACACACAGGTGCATAGGAGAGAAGAAAAAAAAAAAACCCCCTACCCAGACAGCAACCCTCAAAGCTGGCGTCACCAGTGCCCCCCCTTTCCATACCGCCGCATGACAAAAGCGCCGCAAATGAATTTGTGGGCAAATGCAGAGATGCACACGTCAGCGGATTTGGAAAGGTAGCAGCCAGCAACAAAGACATGACCCTGGCATGACACAGGCACTTACCTCTTTTATTTGCGGGTACTTCTTCTTGGTTTCAAGTGAGAGCGTCTTGAAGTCTGCCTGCAGGGCCTCAACAAATTTGTGCACATCGGTGCCTCCACCCACCCCTCCACCCACAAATGACATAGTTATGCGTTGTGTTGTTGGTTTTTCGGTTTCAGCTGCTGTTTGTGCTTCGGCCTTCTTGTTAAATTAACGACACTTAGTGCATTATATGCATGCAACATTTATGCACAACAATTATGCTTTACATATGCGTTTTATTGCACTTTTTCGCTTCTATTGGATCTAAACAAATATCCGCTAACTAGCACAATAACAACGTCGGTTGTTGAAAATTTTTTGTGAATAGCTTTTGACAGCTGCAGCTGACGTACACAATTCAGTCGATAGTTGCAACAGCGCTCGCGTTCACGACTCCCAACAGATATGTAGCTGTTAGCACAATGTTAAGTTGCCCGCGTAAAATTCTTGTATTCGTTGTGTTGTGTGAAATATTCTTAGTGAAAAAAAAGCAATGAGCGTATGTTGTAAGTTTTAAGTTAAATAAGTTTTACCTCATAAGAAGAACTTCGGAATTAAAAAAAACAGGAAGTGACTTCTTGCTGCTGCTAATAACAGCTCATAGTCGAATGTTACTTAACAGATGTTATGCAAGATGTTAATTGCAACAGGGTGGCTATTGTGATTAGTAGTAGACGAAAGAAGCAGAAACACTAAACGACTTGCGGACAACGAACACGGCCGACTCGCACCCCGTTCGCGACTCGCGGAGTAAACAAAAAAATCTGTATTTGAGATTCATTTTAATGAGATTAAAACCCTAAATTGTAAAGGCATTTGAATGCATACGTATGTGCTCGCCATAAAGTGCAAAAGTCTGAAAAGGTGTCATAAAAATTCGCAATAACCACAACAACACAACCAACCAATAAAATAGCTGCAGTAACTGAAACGAAAAGAAAAAAAAAATCGCGAATACACATGCATATTGAGCCAGAAATAAACGCATAGTCTGTTTTTTTTTTTTGTTGTTGTTGCTCAAATACCTGGCCTGCATGACTAATGAAAACAGCTTAAGCTGCGTTAAATTAAGGCTAATAATATTGTACTCTCGAGGTTCTCTCAAGGCAACTGGAATTCTTTTTGGACAAACCAGCACCAGCGAGAACAAAACATAACTACTAATCATTGTCATAATTTGTGGATTGTCAACAAAACGTTAATTAATTATGAGCAAACACTAAAAATAAAAACGAACTAAGGCAGATAGACCTGTAAGGCGCTGCCCATCTAGTAATTATGCTTGACCCTGGTCCAACAATAGCCACAGCCACAGCAATAGCTAAAGCCTCATCGCCAGCGCCAACTTTGTTGCTGTCTTCAGGCTGACGACGCTGACTGCGTCGCGCTGCCGTTGTCTCAGTCGCTGCTTCAATTAACAAATTTACTCGCCAAGTCGACGTCGACGTCGCGACTAAGCTGCAGGTAAGTTAGTCTAAAAGAGAGAGAGAGAGACGCAAAATTTGCGATGAGCGCGTGTCGCACACACATAAACACGATAAATAAAAATTGTGTAAAACACGTGTAAATAAATTATTTTTGTGCATATGTTAAATATCAAGAACTACACCATGTGTTATCCATGTAAACATTAATCCGGAAGTGGAATTAACTAGTGTTATTTAACACCTCGTGTTGAGTTTCAAGTGCTCGTGACAAGTAAATAAACACGAATTGCTAAAAGCAGCTCTCAGCTCTAGTGCAGTGGAAAAACAGAGATGGAGGATGAGACACAGTGACAATGCATTGGGTTAGCAATGACTGCGTTGCTTTATTGTTGTCAGATTTATTAACATAACCATAACGTTGTTGTTGTTGTAGTCTGTTTTGTTTTGTTTATTTCGTCTATTGCTTCAAGATTGAGTAATGCCCGTTCGACTATTACCAAATATTTCGATGCGTAAATTGCGGGTGAAGGTTTTTTTTTCATTAGTTTAAGCGGAAATGGCGGTTAACAACTAACTTAATTTTGTTCGATCAGCTTGGCTATATCTAAGATCTGCGATCTTAGACCTTAGACCTGGTCAACGTCCTCAATTTTGATGCGACTTTGATTGATTAGCAACGTGGTCCAAAACTCAAAAAAGATTTTTCGCTAGAAAACTCGTTTTCTTTTTTTTCAGCATAACCGAGTCGATTATCTGCGGTTCAATGTACTTATCAGGGGTTCCTCTCTACACACACACACACACGCAAACTTGCTTTTGCTATAGCAACAATCCATCTTCACCTACAACTACAACAACAACAACGCTTCTTGCTACGCTTATTATTATGTAATATTTGTTTATTACTGACATTACTTAATGAACGTTCAAAGTAATTGTTGTTGTTGTTGCTCTTTGTTAATTTTGTACAATTTCACACTTTATCAAAACCTTATTCACAATTGTACACTAATAAAAACAATTCATTTGTTTAACAGCATTTCTAATAACATTCTGTTAACATAAATTTCTCGTCGTGTAGCTTTTGCTCGCTGATAAGCTGGACTAATTGGTTGGCCGGCGTTTGACAGAGGGAGGGGGGAGGGCGGTGGCGGAAACGTGATATTGATTAGGAGATTTGTAAACATTGCAGCAGGTACTTGTTTGTACTTCTAAACGATTCTTATCACCCCAACACTGATGATGATGACTCAGTGCTTGAACGGATAGAAATGCTTCACATGAGAATAAACTAACAACAACAACAACAACAATAGCAGCAGCAGCAGCTTAATCTATTCATGTCATAAACATTTTATATATATAAAGCACTTTCGCTTTTCAGACAAATCGCGTCAGCGCTCTGCGGTCTCCAATACCAAAGTTTATGATTAGTTAGTTATATTTCCATCAACCGTTTAGACACTTGTGTTGTATGCTTAAGGATTTACGTTTCTGTTTAGCTATCACTACTTGAAAGCCTGCGATAAGCTACCGAATTTGCACTGTGCGTCAAGAAAAAATAACATAAAACAAAGAAAATCCGTCAAAAAAAGTACCCGAAAAACAAGTAAGAAGGGTCTAGTCGAGAAATGCCGACTAGAATATACCCTTAAGCCTTTACGTAATGTGTACACGCAATAACTTAACTTTAATCCAAGATATCTTCCTTGATTCTTAATCGATTTTAATCAAATTTATTCAGATGTTTATTATTTTATCCATAGTTTCAAGCCTCATTTTCTAAATTTTAAGCTTCAAATTTTTTCTGTTATCCATCACATGTGTGTATCGAAAACTGGAAGAGTTATCGATAAATTAAAACACATTTTTACTTCCTAAAGCTAAGACGAGCTTCAGCTACAAATTTTTAGTCTGTAGTTCATATAGTCTCAGAGATCGGCGCATTCATACCTGTCTCTTGATGCTGATCACGAATATATATACTTTATGGGGTCGTAGATGCTTCCTTCTGTCTCTGATATAAATTTTTACAAAACAATTAAACCCCATTTTACCCATTTTACAAGTTAAGGGTATAACAAAAAGTAAGATTTGTGTACTAATAAATCGAACACCTGTAATTGCTGCCTATCAGTTGTAAATCTAATCAACGACCAAAAACAACGCTATTATCAAACAATTTATTAAAAGTTAAAGCAAACGTTTGAGGCTTGCAGACATCGAGTTGTTTGATTAGATTGCATTAAAACCTCAAGTTCTAATACAATGCCAAGTGGTTTTTTCCGAATTATCTGTCAGCTACCTTTTTGATGTTTTAATAGACTGTCGATTTGATAAATTAAGCCCGAGCTACTAACTAACTTAAGAAAGTTTGATAAGGTTAACTGCATTATTTATTAATGCAATGGGAAATGAATGAAAAGTTCGTTTCTATTTTTTTTTTTATTGATTTTCTTGTCATATTGGGGCTTGTGATTGGGGCTAAAAGTTAATAGGTTTTTTTTCTTTTTGTGGAAATGAAGGTCAGCTGTAAATATATTAAATTATTATTAGTATTTTTTATGAGGCACTTTATTTGACTCTATATATAAAGTGAAATTTAAACTGCAGTCACGTTTGACTATCCACAAATCGCATCGATATGCATTGAAATTTACGTTTAGGAGTGGGAGGCGAAGACGTTAACGGCTTCTATCTTTGAGTGTATTTGGGCCAAGGCAAGTCAAGTGGACACGAAACACAACACAGCACAGCACACAATATTATAGCCAAGTGCTTTTGCGCAGGCGGATTTGTTGTTTCTATGCCACACTTCCCCTTAGCTTTCGCGCTGCTTCTCTCTTCACGTCCAATCGGGAGAATCGGGTCAAGAATTTTTTAAAGTCGCGTCGCATATAAAGTAGTTGTGCTTTAAGCCAACAAACCACAAGCAACAACATTCTGGATGCTGTTGGCTTTAATGTATTCGTTGTACCTCTTGACATTTGTCCAGCTCATTAGCATGGCCCAAACAACAAACCTGGCAGGCAGGCAGGCAAACAATAACAACTGTCAACAATTCAGACAGCAACAGTCATGATCTTCAACATTTGCGTGTCTCTTCCACGCTAGCTACTTCACTGCTGTGTATCTTATGCCCAAAAATATATCTGTATCTCAACATGCGTCAGCTAAAAGTATATACATACATATAAAGTCGTCTTGCGCTAATTGGAATCATTCTAATTTGCAAGTTGCTCGTAAAAGTATTGAAAAGACACGTTTTGCTATGTGTTAAGAACATGTAAGATGGAATTTGATAGCCTATATACCCATAACCAAAATCTTTCTAAGATTCTGAAACTGTTCTAGAATTTCCCAAAAAAAATCAACGATTTTTTTTCCATTTAAACAAGCTCACTTCGGTCTTAAAAAGGTTATGCCCTTAAAAGGCAATGCTCTTAAGTACCATAAAATTAACTTTTATAACATTTTTGAACAACAATTAGTTTGCTATTTTCGTTGCTAAAAACAAAATGCGGGTTTGAAATCGCGTGATAAACAAATTTTAAGTGTTTCTCTTTAACAACCGAATTATAAGGTTTGTCAACTAAAACCAAACACCATAAAGTATGTACATACATATATGTAGGTCTTAAAAAGGTTATGCCCTTAAAAGGCAATGCTCTTAAGTACCATAAAATTAACTTTTTTAAATTTTTGAACAAAAATTAGTTTGCTATTTTCGTTGCTAAGAACAAAATGCGGGTTTAAAACAGCGCGATAAACAAATTTTAAGTGTTTCCCTTTAAGGTTTGTCAACTAAAACCAAACCAAACACCATGGAACGCATAAAGTATATGTATATATGTATTATGCGTTTCCGTGCTCTTTTCTCTTTTTTGTGTGTCGTTATCAGTATTCAGTATTCCCCGAACCTCAGTAATGGCATACACACACAATCGCCAACAAGATGTATGAGGCTTAATAGTTTTGGGTTTCATTGGTCAAAGTTGCCTTGAAAAATGTTGGAATATCCAGACAATTTGCCATATATAGATAAATGATAATATCAAACAGTAGCTTGATTGAATTTTCCATTTTAAATTACACTGCATTATTAATCGTTTAATTGTAATTATAAAAAGATAAAACACATGCGTCATAGTTAAGTTTTCTTACGCTAAGTTTGCATGATAAATATCATTAACTTAACATTCCCTTTTTTTGTTGTCTTTATTTGCACTCAAGATAAGATAAATGTGTTGGATAGCTTCTTAATTGCGACTTGGAATGAAATATATACCCTACATACCTGTTTCCATCTCCTTCCCTGAATTAGTTTAATAAGTTTATTACTTCCGTTCCGAAAAGGAAAAAAAAACACTTGACAACATGTAAAGCATGATACAATCAACAAGGTAATGTCATGCGAGAAAGCGCCCTCTATGGTTAAGTACCAATCGTCAGTCGCAAAGTGCTCTTACTCGCACTTTCAGAAAAAACTCCTTAAGAAAGGCAAGAGAGTTATATAACAGAGAGTCATATAGCGGTCTCTGTCGCACTCACACGGTCATACGCACAGGTACTGGCTTCCTCGCATGACACTACCTTGTTGATTGTATCATGACACAAAGTATTGAAGTTGGCTTTTTTCGAACATAGTAGATATGGAATTTCCTAATGTCAACTAAGAATTCTTATTTTGTTTATCATTGCAGTCGCTCTACGTACGTCGAGTCGGTCAAAACAAGTATTTTCTCTATATATACATTTATAACGATACATAAAATACTCAACGAATAAAGATCGGATAAACAAACTATAAACGACAGCAAAAATGGTTGCTGTTGGCAATTTACATAATACGCGCATTTTGCGCTTTTTTCTCGTCTTGATTGTCGTCATACTCACAATCTTTATCTATGCATCATACTCGACAACGGCAACGTTGACGCCAACACATCATATGCATCCGCTGGCGGCGGCTGTGGTGGCGCCACCACCATCACCGCCAACGCCACAACAACTAACGGGACGAGAGCAACAGCTGCTGCCGGCTATGGTGTCCCTGAATAATACGGGTGAATTTGGTCTCTCACCCATTGAGGAGCTGCCGCCAAGCAGCAGCAGCAACAATAACAACAAGCCACAGCATAAGAAGCAACAACATCGTTTGCCCACCATCGATGAGGATGCCCTACTCGATGGTGGAGGTGGCGGGGCCAGTCCCATTGCTGCAGGCAGCGAGCAATCTGTCAACATGCCCGATGATCCCGAGGAGCAGCAATATGTGCAGAGTATTGATGCAATAACAGGTAAGAGAGTCAATATTGCTAATTGCTTAATGTTATTAACTGTTTGCTTTTCTTTTGCTTGCAGGCAACATCAATAGCAATGGCAACAATAATAGCGAATCGATGGCTGTTAAACAAGCAGCAGTTGCTGCTGGCCAACAACAACAGCAGCAACAACAGCAGCAACAATCACCATCAGATGCCGAGATTCTTATGATACCTACATCCAATTTGCAAAAATTCATTGAGAATGCTGATAAGATACTAAAGAACATGACATCAAACAGCAGCAACGTGGCGGCGGGAGTTGTTGGTGCGGCAGGTGGTGTCTCGTTGGCCAGCGAACAACGCACGGGTTGGTTAACTAACAACTATGGGCGTGGCATGCGCTAGGCCCCAGTTGTCGTCATCAAAAAAAAAAACAAACCAAAGAAACTGAACATTTGATACCCTTACCCAGAGTTTAAACCTTTTCCTTTTTATATGTTTCATATAAATGTTTACGTTATCATTTGTGTATCAACTTTTATTTTTTTTTACCATGACTTTGGCTAACACACCCTGTATAAATACACTTCAGACTTCTGGCTTCACCCACACACCACTTTGTTTGTTTACTAATTGCCAGTTAGTCCAAAAGTGTCGCCTTACCTAACGGGTTTCTGGTCGTCTGTTCTGTTCTAGTTTTTTTTGTTAGACAAAGGAGAGTTTTGTTTGCATAGCGCTTGATGCACGCTATATTATGTTGCTAGAAGATTACGTAACGTAACGACAACGACAACGTGTGGACGCAGTGGCGCAGAGCCATTGTTTACCCCCCATAGAATACAACAATTAACATATATTGAATTTCCAACTCATACTCTTTTCCATTTGCAGATAAGACCAATCAGCCGGGTTTGATTGAGGACTTGCAAATTAATTTGCTGGATAATAATATCAATAATAAAAACAACGAAGGTGCGTCCCCAATTGGCTCCTATGCCGTAATGCCAGTGAAACAGGCGGAGGAGCAAAAGGAGAAACCGCCGCCAGCACCAAAAGTGCCAAAGGGTAAAAGCCCTAACAAATCAATGGGTGGTCTGGATCCATCCAAGGGCATTGCCGCAGACAAAATCTACGAAAGTGGACATCTCAATGACGAGATCGATGTGGAGCACATTTGTCCAGCGAATGGCACAAGCACAAGGCTACTCATACTGATCACATCGGCGCAAACGCATGCCGATGCCCGGATGTCCATACGTCAGACCTGGGGACATTATGGCTCGCGTCGTGATATAAGCATGGCATTTGTATTGGGTCGCGGCACCAATGAGACGGTGAATGCGGCCTTAACCCAGGAGAACTACATGTATGGCGACCTGATAAGGGGCAACTTTATAGACTCGTATAACAATCTAACGCTCAAGACGATCTCATCACTGGAATGGGCCGATCAACACTGTCATAGTGCCAAATATATATTAAAAACGGACGATGATATGTTCATCAATGTTCCGAAACTATTGAATTTCCTCAAGCAAGTGGAGAAACGTAAGGAAAAGCGTGCTATCTATGGTCGTTTGGCCAAGAAATGGAAGCCCATACGTAACAAGAAATCCAAATACTATGTCTCAACGGATCAGTTCCCAGCGGCAGTATTCCCCTCATTTACAACAGGACCCGCCTACGTGATGACCGGCGAAATTGTACACGATCTGTATGTGCGTTCGCTCAAAACCGTCTATCTGAAGCTGGAGGATGTCTTCACCACGGGCATTGTGGCGCAGAGTCTGGGCATTAGTCGCCTGCATGTGAATGAGTTTGTGAATCGTCGCATCTCGTTTAATCCTTGCAACATACGCAATGCGATAAGTGTGCATATGATCAAGTCGAATGAACAGTTTGATCTGTGGAAGAAGCTGCTGGATCAGACCACTAAATGTAAATAGTATTTTAGGTTTAAATTGTGAATTTCATTCATCTCGATGTTAAATGTAATAATAATAATAGCCAACGGGATTTTTTAGCGAAAGACAAAACAACAACAACGACATACAAACACAGGCAGCTGTAGAAATATATTTACTTTAGATTCTAAGAACTACAAATGTATCTAAATGTGTCTACTCAAACGTTACATACATACATATACTATATACATACTATTATATTGTACTCAATGTACTCATACATATATATATTTATAATTATGTCTGGTAGTATAATTTTAGCATTATAAATGCCATTAATTATCTGATAATTAGCTATAACTCTGGTTATAAGTATGTTAACACAAAAAACACACCTTACACACATACTTTAGACGTGCATTATGCGTCCAAAACAAACGAAACAGTCTCAAAGAAAACTATGGTCTAATTGTGGTCAACTAATTATCTGTGTTTTTTCTTTTCTCTTTCAAAATATATAAAGAGAAACTCTTTTAAGAATACAACTTGTGTTTGTTTCTACAGACCGTTTAAAGTCCTTAAGTCCTACAATAACTATTTTCTACAATGTAATTTAAATAAGAAAAGTCAGTTATTGTACCCTGAACTCGAAAGTTTTCGTGACTTTTTTTAAAATATTAACCGAAAATGTCTTAAACTAGGGTGACCATAATGTCGCTTGCCATTTTTATTAAAACCCAGTGCTGTAAAACAATCGCGTGATCAAATATCGATACATAAATCATTGGCGCGATAGCATTTAAACTGGATGTGGAACTGAGCACGGACAAAATGAACCAGTTATGCCAAAAACGTGAACAAATCGTATTGTGCCGAACTGCCGTGAGAAAGAGAAACATGGAACCAGTTGCGTTTAGCTCAGCGGAACGCTTGGTTTATTTTTTTGTGTAATTTATGCCAAACGGCAAATTTTAAGCACGATAACTACGTGTTAATTTGTGAGCGAAGTGTTTAAATCAACGAACGCACGTAGACGAGTGTACAAATTGCAACGGTTCATGTGTCACTTAATGCGCCAACAAGACAGCAACAAGTGGTGCTACCACAAACAACAACATCAAACAAAATCAAAGTGATCCACGCCAAATAAAAAATTAAAAAGTAAGCGAATTTTATGTAGCTACAGTGGCTATTTGTATTGTTGTTGGTATGGCTTAAAAGCCAAATAACAAAAGTTTATAAATTTGCCTTGTAATTACCACGCAAAGTGTGTCTGTCTCTAATGTGCGTGTGCGTGTGCGTTTGTATATATGCGTCTGTGTCTGTTCAAAGTGCGCTGCGCAGCTCTGTGTTTAGGCCAGCGTCGCGGCATATAAAACAAACAAAAATTCGGCCAGCAGCATAAGCGCGCACCCAACAAAAACAACAACAGCAGCAACGAACGAACGAAACGGGGGGTGTTTGAATGCTCATTTTTGATTGTGTGTGTGTGTGTGAGCATTTGTTTGTGTGTGTGTGTCAGTTTGTGCCTTTGCCAACCAAGCCATTATATTTTTCTGTCTTATGACGTAAACCACCAAAAAATCAAAAGTGAGCACAGCGACACATACTATAGAAAAAACGAAGGTGAGCGCATTTTATGAATTCGAATATCGAATTCTTTGCTTCAAGTCGTCTTCTGTCTCTCATGCTCTGTTGTTGTTATTGTTTTTGTTAAACGGTGCTTCTTGGAATTTGTAGTGTTGCAAACTAGTGTTGGGTCACAAGTCGTGACACGATCACGCACAATTAAGAACAAAGTTTTCGTGTATAATAAGAAGTCGTAAAGTAAATTTTATCTTCATGTCAATGAGCTTTGCTTTAAATAAATAAAGGTGAAAAACTAAAGCTAGAACTTGGCTCACGCTCCCATCACTATTAGAGACCACGTTTCTTGCATTTGAGGCCGCCGTTTGAAATTTTTGAAAAACAATTTGAAAGCTCGCTACATGTATGGGGATGGTTGAATGTACATTGAGATTGTTTACAATTTGGCATTGTTGCCGTTCATTAGTTATTCTCACACGCTAGGCGGCCTGGCTGGCTGCAAAGTGCATTTGCCTCAAAGTAAACAAAAAGCAAATTATTATTGTTGTTGCTGTTGTTGTTGCATTGGCCTATTCAGCCAGTGAAGCAGTGATTGCAACAGAAGCAGCAGCAACAGCAGCAGTAGTTGCAACAACAGCAAGCAGCGGTAAATTCTTAAGCTAAAGAAATCTTGTTGAAAGCATTTCCTACTCAACATAAAAAGAAATTGTAATTGCCCTTTCCATGTTTGTATAACTAGTTGTTGTTGTTGAGGCTGTTTTGCAATAGGCCAGACCCCGCCACATTTGCCTAAGATCATTCACAGTTTGTTGCGGCGATGACAACATCATCTCAAAACCTGTCTGCCTGCCCAATGATTCACATCTCTTAACTTCTAAGCACGTCCATATCGTTGGAGCAACAACAAATTCAAAATCTTAACTGACAAAAATTGCATTTGAATGCCGCCAAATGATTCACACACACACACACACACACATACATACAAACTAACGGATGACCCCGCGCATAATGTAATTAACATAAGGTGGTCCCGTAACAGCCGAGTCGCTCTCTCGTTCGGGTGTTATTGTCAGTTAGTGTTGGGTAAACATTGTTCACTTTGGTGAACATGTTCACTTGTTCTTTTTTTCAAAGTGAGTTGTTCACTGTTCACTGTTCAGTTGTTCACTACTCACTGTTCAGTTGTTCAGCTGTTCAGCTGTTCAGTTGTTCAGCTGTTCAGTTGTTCAGTTGCTCACAACTCACTTGCTCACTACTCACTTGTTCACTGTTCACTTGCACGACCTTTTTTTTTTTTTTTTTTTTTAGGCCATCGCTCAGTTCAGGCGAAGAAATTAACAACTTGAAATAATAGCAACCTTTTTTTTTTTTTTTTAGCTCATTGCTCAGTTCAGGTGAAAGAATTTAACAACTTAACATAATAACAACCTAAAAAAAAAAAAAAAAAAAAAGGTCGTGCAAGTGAGTAGTGAACAACTGAACAGTGAGTAGTGAACAACTGAACAGTGAACAGCTGAACAGTGAACAACTGAACAGTGAACAGCTGAACAGTGAACAACTGAACAGTGAACAACTGAACAATTGGCCAGCTGAACATGTTCACTCGCTCACTTTGGTGAACAACTCATTTTTGTTCACTCACTCATGAACAACCCAACACCAGTGCTGCCAACTATCGATTACCAAAACAGGATAAATCGACCAAAAAAAATGGACATAAAAGGGATAAAAATAATTTGAAAAGGACAGAAAAAAAGGACAGAATATTACTTTATTTAAAGTTGTATATTTCGAATTATATACATGAATACTATAATAATTTTATGGCTTCGTCAATTATGCTATCATTTTCTCCGTTATTGGCCTCTTCTGTATAGGCAGAGCTTGTGCCAATCATTTTTAAAAATTTTTCGGGTATCTTATAGTTGTGGCAACATTGATTATGTCGGCGCAATCCGAATCTCAAATGTAAAAATGGATTATTAGTATTTATATTATAATTTAATATATAACAAGCCTTACCTTATGGATAAAATTGCGGTTAACGTTTCTGTTTGGAGAGAGTTCCGCAATTTCGTTTTTATAATGCTGACCTGGCTGAACACACGCTCCACCTCTGCGTTCGACCATGGCAGCGATAATAAATTAAGAGCAAATGTTGCTAGCTGGGAAAACGTCGTGTTTCCTGCAGAGTCCTTATATTTTGCCACTTCGGTCCAAAACAGAAGTGTGTTATCTATACACTCCCATTTAACCAAATGTATGTTTCCATATTGTGCCAGAATTTTTTCAATGTCGTCAGACTTAACATTGAAAAGTTCTAGCAGTTTGGAAATGGAAGATTTGTGTGCTTTTAAGCAGTTCTCGACGGAAAACATATCAATGTGTCTTAAAGTATTAAAATTTTCAGGCAATCTAAAATTAAAACGAATAAAAATAAAGGAAATGATGATAGTTTTATATTTAATAGCAAAAAGTGGAAATTGCCTTACCTGCGCTTTAATTGATTTATGAGTTCAACAACAAACTGAGTGCAGCTAAAACGAATCACACTTTCATCGCTATCCTTGAGCTTATGATTCACTTCCTTTAATTTGCGCTCAAACTCATATCCAAGATACAAATCTCGTTCTATGTGAGCTGTGAAATCATCACATAGTATGTCGATTGTATTGTCTGGCGGAATCACTTTAGATTTTAATGATTTAATACCAAATAATAAATCACTAAGGAGCTTAGTCGGATTTGCTTCTTTGCTTTGAAAGCTTTTATTGATGCGCTGCATTTCTTCCAATATTGGCTTCAAAAATAAAAGATATAAATGGTTGACATCGTCGTTGTACAAATCCCGAAGTATTGCAGCTTTATGACATTTTTCTGTTAATGCTGCAGTATTGAAATGAAGCTTAAGCTCATCCCATTGCTCCAAGATTCGTTGAACTGCACTGTATATAGACAGCCACCTAGTGTCGCAAACTCGCGGAATCTTTAGTGGTGCCTTGAGTAATGTATAAAATAGCTAATTATTTTTTAAAACATAAATTTGGTAAGTAAACGAACACTGAGACAAACACGAACATTGAACAACATATTTTAGTTAGACATCACTTAGGTGGACAGTTTAGAATTTCTGGCGATTAAATGGTCTGTAATAAACACATACAATAATGTTAAAACATACATACACGTAAGACAAATATATGAATATAAAAATTGTCCAAGATTACCCTGTCATTATTTATACACTGGTATAATTGCTTATAAGCAATTTGTCTGCTGTAGCTCTTCGAAAACCAGGCATACGTCTCACTCACTATAAATTCTAGGGACTGTGGTAAGACCTGCTTACATGCCGCGTTTACCGCCAATTGCACGGAATGGCATACACATTTAATTAATATCAGCGAGGGGGCAAGTTTCTTCAGTTCCGTGTAAACACTTCGATTGATGCCAACCATGACACTTGCATTGTCAGTTCCAATGCCTATTAAATTGCATATTGGTAGCTTAAGACGAGTTAGCTCTGCACGCAAGCTATCTGTGATGGTTAAAGCGTCTCCACTTTCAATTTGTAACAACGACAAAAAAGTTGATACAATTTGTGATCGTTGAGCACTGTAATATATTATAGCAACACCTAAAATGTATAAGGTTATTATAAAATGAACTAGTATGTGAAATGATTTCGAAATTTACCTAGAAGTTTTGTGATGCTTATATCTGTAGATTCATCAATCAGAAGACTGAATTTTGCATCGCCTATGTCGGCTCGAAGATCTTCTTTGAAATGTGCAGCCAACACATTCTTGATTATTTGCGTACACTTTGTACGGTGCAACTTTACCGGTGCAGTAGTTTTGGCGCCAAAGTGGCTGTTGCACAATTCACTCAAATGGTCGATCGGTGAAATGGCAACATGTTGAGCAATAAACATAGCTAACGCCGCTTCCTGGTCAGCCGTTTCGACTTTTGGCAGTGGTTGAAACAGGAGCTTGTTCTGTTGGCTAAATGGCAATGCATTGCTTACGTGCTTTTTTGTCGCCATATGAGCACGAATCTGGTCAATTTTGGTATTAATACTGCATTTGCAATATTTACAGTAGGCTTTGCACTGGTCAGCAGTATCCTGGCACAGCCAATTTTTGAAGTCAGCATGGTTCAACCACGATATTCGAAACTTCTGTTTGTATAATTCCTTGGGCATTTTTCCTTGTGTTTTTTCCCGCTCTTGGCTCAAGTAAAAAGTGGATGGCATTCACTAAATAATAGCCGAATCGATTAATTTTATGTGTCACGGTGATAGCATTTACACAATCGATAGACAAATAAAACAAATTCAGGGCTGCTATTAGAGACGACCTTATTTGCATTCACTGTATTATTGGTAAAATTTTCTATATTCAAAAAAAGGACGTCAGTGTTCAAAAAAGGACAGATTTCCGGATAGGGGATGTTTGGTAATTTTTCCGGCTGACGCAATTTTAAAAAGGACAGATTTGTCCGGAAAAAGGCTGCTTTGGCAGCACTGCCCAACACTATTGTCAGTGCTTGACTGCTTGTTGAACACGAAGGTTGTGTGCGGACGAATTTTGTTTTGAACATTTATTAACCCTAAAACTCAAAAGCAACGTTTAATGGCAAACTCCAAATTATTAAAATTCAGACTTTAAAATATTTTATGTTGTTTGTTTGGTACACAAAAGGGCTGCCTAGGGTTAGTCTACAGACGCTGTCAGCGTTTCATTTACGCTAACAGTGCTATGTTCATCTCACTCGCACATGTCGCTACCACACGATAAAGGAATGTAGTTTGCGGACGGGACCACCTTATGTTATTCCATTATGACCCCGCGCAACTTTTATCGCTGGTTTGCTCTCTCGCACTCTCTCTCTGCGTTACACGCGCTCTCCTGTACATTTGTTATTGCCTATTTTGGTAATTATCGCGTCATTTTTTTTAATAAACACTCGCTCAATGTGGCTTATTATTTATGTGTTTAACTGATTTGTTTAGTTAAGCTATTAAATTAAATGTTTGTTTTTGCGGTTTTAATAAACAGTTTTCATGCACCACGTGCTCGTTCACCGCAACTCCTCGCCTCTTCCTTCACATCATTATTATTATTTACATGTTAATTGGTTCGAACTTCGAACTAGTGATGGTTCCAAACATCGGTCAACAAACTCAAAGAGAGAGAGAGGGAGAGAGAGAGTGTGAGAGTGAGAGTTTGTAATTGCAAGTGGAGTTCGTAGTTCACGCTCCCATCTCTAAAGTTCAGTTGCTCTCAATCCTTGTGTATGGGAAATAAATAAATAAGCATCACTAATTAAGATGCAGCCGATATTTCCAGAGGGTGGCGGTTGTTGTTAGTGGCTCGTTTCAGCTGAAGGCGCGCAGTTCAAAGAGATAGCTGCATTTGCGGCGATGTGTAAACAATAAACAGCTGTGCAATCAAGACCAAAAGCTGCGCATGTCCCAATGTTAAACACTGAAACAAGAAAAACAAATCAACTAGCGTTAGTGTTTCGTCAGCATTTAGCCACTGAAAAAATGCGTTTAAAAAAACTTGGGTTCGACTTAATTCTTATTGATTTTTAATTGTTTCCCAAAAAACTTACGAAATTATTTCTTTAGCAGCATGTCCAGACACGAGAAGTCCAAGTCCGTGGGCGGCGGTATACTAGAGAGCTGGTTCGGTCGCCCCTCCAAATCCAAGGGCGCGGGCAATTACAACAGCAATTCGCTGCCACATGGAGCCGGTGGTCGACCCATCTCCACGGACGATGATGGCGCCGTGGTTCCAGTCGTTGATCTGCAGCGTCAAATTCAGGAGATGAGTGAAGCCCAATTGAATGATAAGATCCAAGACTTACTCGAGGATATGAACATACCCAAGGATAAGCGCGAGCCGCTGCTCAGCAAACCCATGGAGGAGCGTCAAAAGATGATTTACATGCATATGAGAGGTAAGGGAATAACCCAGACTAGACAATGTCACCTGTTGCTCCTACTATATGTATAAGTATTTTTACAGGTATATGTTATTTGTTTTATTGCAAGCATTTCCATTAATTATCAGCTCTGAATTGCGCTTGTTCGCAGTGTTTGCGCTTGATGATGATTCATGGGGCGCATTTTAGCTGGAATTTTGTTAGCGCGTTATCATAGCTTGTCCACAGATATAGGTTGCCTTATCTAAAATTAAAAGAGGTGTGTGCAACACAATACAACAAAGGTTCCTCTCTCCTTTCTACTTTTCATTTAACTCATTTCCAAATGCATTACTCATTCCAATTACCTGCCGGGCCTAAAACACATGCAAATCGCGTAACCGTAAAAAAACCGTTATTTGGTACCAACTGCTAGCAACAGTGCCTTCTAATAGCAAACGTTTATCTAATTAACTCAAGCGGCGCGCGCTTCATTTTAATTAACATCTGCCTCATTGAAAGCTGATAGGTATAATTAAAACGTTAAATACACTCATTCAACACAATATTAGTGAACACCCCTAATGGGCTATGCTGTTGCCTAAGAATTAAGGCTGGCAATGATCATGCATAAACAAACCACACAAATACATACATACATATATGTTTGTATGTTGATTTGACAAAAGTTCTTACACACTTACATACATACATACATACAAACATGAGCGTGTCAAGTTTTGCAAGCTGAGACATCAGATAGCAATAAAATGGCAATTAAGATAATCAGTTTGATAAGAAAAAAGATTAATGTATCACAGTTATGTGAAATGAACACTGTGATAATGTTAATTTATGCAAATATTTAATAATTTAATTACTAAGCTCTAAATTAATGTCAACAAAGAAACATTTATAATGCCTTTAAAAAGTGAATTTTTCCAACAGAGAGTGAGAGAGAGAGAGAGTATACAACTTTATTATTATGCCTCCTATGAATAGTACATTAATCTTTTTAAAAAATAACACACGTCGAGTATTGCAATAATGATAAAAACAACCACTTCGTCTCGATCATTTTTTATTTGATTTTTTTCCTTCACAACACCTCCCGATTGTTTATAAACAGCATTTTTTATCGCCTTGGTTTATTGCGCTCGTCTCTCTCAGCATTTATTTTCAGCGGATTTTGTCATTTGAAAACGTTAAATTGCACGTACGGTAAAATACATACATACATACATACTCTCTAGATATACAAATATGGATATGCATATGACGTGTAAGAAAAAGAGCGAAAAATCAAATATACTTGAAAAGATATCGGCATCGATGATCTGTGGTGCAGTATTGTCTTGCTGCTTGTGCACTCTCGCTCTACTCTTCTGAACACCAATTCTGTTGAGAGAGTGAGAGCGTTAATGTTATTGTAATTTTTTGCTGTGTGCATTATGCACTTGAATTTTGTACTCTCGAACAATAAAAACTCAGCGACAAGGCGTTAAGTAAACCATCAAGCATCGTTTCCTCTGGGCCTGATAAAGGCAGCGCAGCATACGCACTAAAAAAGCTTTAGATAACGGAGCAGCAATGAGAGCAACTGGAGCAAAACGAACCACTGCTGATGAATTGCTTTTTATTTTACAGTTAAAGTGTTGCTATCTGCTTTGAGTACAGTGGGAACAAGTTCATTATTCTTGAGAAGAATGTAGAGAAAGCTGTAGAAAATTGATTTAAATTAATTATTACACTTACACATACCTGTTTATGCATAATCATCATACTAAAGAGTTTTTTGTACTTTGTATTTCTTTACACCAGGCAAAAATTCACTGGAGCGCAACGCGAACTCGCGCTTCGAGAAGCCCAGCGACTATATTGAGTACCTGCAGAATGGAGAGCATAGCGAGAATAAGGTGTATCAGTGCGTGGAATCATTGCGTGTCGCACTCACCAGCAACACCATATCCTGGATCAAGGAGTTCGGTGAGGCGGGCATTGGAACGATTGAGAAGCTATTGGCTCGAGCCAAAAAGGATCGCAGCTATGATCGTATTGAATGCGAGGCAATCCGTTGCCTCAAGGCCATCATGAATAATACGTGGGGCCTCAATGTGGTGCTCTCACCCGATCAGCATATGGTAGTGCTACTCCTGGCCCAATCCCTGGATCCACGCAAACCACAAACGATGTGTGAGGCCCTAAAGCTGCTTGCCTCCTTTTGCATTGTGTATGAACGCAATGGCTATGAGAAGGTGCTGCGTGCCATAACCACGATTGCGGCAACATCATACAAGTCGAGCGAACGCTTCCGGCCCATTGTGGATGCACTGTTCGCATCGGACAAGCAGGATCCCAAGCGTGAGCTCGCCTGTCACAGTCTGATCTTTATCAACACGCTGACAAACACGCCAACGGATCTGAATTTCCGACTGCATCTGCGTTGTGAGATTATGCGTATGGGTCTCTATGATCGCATGGATGAGTTTAAGGCCATTGTCAATGGCAGCAATAATGAGGCGTTGCAGGAGCATTTCAAGATCTTTATGGAGATCCGGGAAGATGACTTTGAGGAGTTTGTACAGCGTTTCGATAATGTCACCTTTAACATGGATGATGCACAGGATTGCTTTGATGTGCTGAAGAACCTGGTGACGGATACCACCTCGGAACCATATTTCCTCTCAATTTTACAGCATTTACTGTACATACGCGATGATTTCTACTTTCGGCCCGCCTACTATCAGTTGATTGAGGAGTGCATAGCACAGATTGTCTTCCACAAGGGCTACTGTGATCCCAACTTTGAGAATCGGAATTTCAATATTGACACCTCGCTGCTGCTGGACGACATTGTGGAGAAGGCGAAGGCCAAAGAGACGCAACGTTCCGAGGAGTATGAGAAGAAGATCGAGGCACTGGAGAGTGCCAAACAGGAGGCCGAGGCAAAGGCGGCGCATCTCGAGGAGAAGGTCAAGCTAATGGAGGCGAGTGGTGTGGCAGCGCCATCACCCAATAAGCTGCCCAAAGTCAATATACCAATGCCGCCGCCACCACCGGGCGCCGGTGGTGCAATGCCGCCGCCACCGCCACCTATGCCTGGCATGGCTGGACCGCGACCACCACCACCGCCGCCAATGCCCGGCATGGGCGGTGGCCCACCGCCGCCTCCGCCACCGCCAGGCATGATGCGACCAGGGGGCCCACCACCGCCGCCCATGCCTGGCATGATGCGACCAGGTGGTCCACCACCGCCACCCATGATGATGATGCCCATGGCACCGGTGCTGCCCCATGGCCTGAAGCCCAAAAAGAAATGGGAGACCAAAACTCCGATGAAGCGTGCCAATTGGAAGGCCATTGTGCCGGCCAAGATGTCCGAGAATGCGTTCTGGGTCAAGTGTCAGGAGGATAAGTTGGCCTCCGATGATTTCCTTCAAGAGCTGGCCGTCAAATTCTCCTCAAAGCCGGTTAAGAAAGAGAATCAAAAGGATTCGGTAGATAAGCCCACAACGCTGACCAAAAAGAATGTTGATCTGCGCGTCCTGGATGCCAAATCAGCACAGAACCTGTCCATCCTCCTAGGTGGCTCCCTCAAACATCTGTCCTATGAACAAATCAAAATCTGTCTTCTTCGCTGTGATACCGACATCCTATCCACCAACATTCTGACGAATCTAATACAATATCTGCCGCCACCGGAGCAACTGAAGCGACTCCAAGAGTTCAAGGCCAAGGGTGAACCGCTGCCACCAATTGAACAGTTTGCCGCAACTATAGGTGAGTAAAAGTGTTGGATTGTTCATGAGTCAGTGAACAAAAAGAAGTTGTTCACTAAACTGAGCTAGTGAACATGTTCATTTGTGCACTCTTTCACTGTTCAGTTGATCACTGTTCATTTGTTTACTTGTTCACTGTTCAGCTCAAGGCTCAGCAAGGAGCAATGAACTGAACAAATGAACAGTGAGTAGCGAGCAGCTGAGCAACGTAAGTGAGCGAAAAGTTTGAAAAAAAGAACATGTTCACCAAAGTGAGCAACAATTTTTGTACTGAATCAATTAATAATTTTTGCTTCCTTTTGTTTTTAGGTGAAATTAAACGTTTGTCGCCGAGACTTCATAATCTCAACTTTAAGCTTAACTATGCGGATATGGTGCAGGATATCAAGCCAGATATTGTGGCGGGCACGGCTGCCTGTGAGGAGATACGCAACAGCAAGAAGTTCTCCAAAATTCTAGAGCTAATCCTATTGCTGGGCAACTACATGAACTCGGGCTCAAAGAATGAAGCTGCTTTCGGTTTTGAGATATCCTATCTAACCAAATTGAGCAACACCAAGGATACGGACAACAAGCAAACATTGCTGCACTACTTGGCCGATTTGGTGGAGAAGAAGTTCCCCGATGCCCTTACATTCTATGACGATCTGTCGCATGTCAACAAAGCATCGCGTGTCAATTTGGATGCCATACAAAAGGCGATGCGACAAATGAATGCGGCTGTAAAGAATTTGGAAACTGATTTGCAAAACAATAAAGTGCCGCAATGCGATGATGACAAGTTCAGTGAGGTGATGGGCAAATTTGCCACAGATTGTCGACAGCAAGTGGATGTGTTGGGTAAGTAATAAATAACTAATCCTCTCGAGAACCTTTTCTCATACGTTTCTCCCTCTTCAGGCAAAATGCAAGTGCAAATGGAAAAGTTGTTCAAGGACCTCAGCGAGTATTATGCCTTCGATCCAACTAAATACACCATGGAGGAGTTCTTTGGCGACATCAAAACGTTCAAGGATGCCTTCCAGGCAGCCCACAATGACAATGTACGTATTCGCGAGGAACTAGAGAAGAAGCGTCGCATGCAGGAGGCACGCGAACAATCGCAGCGCGAGCAAATGGAGCGACAGCAGCGCAAGAATGCCGTTGTCGACATGGATGCGGCCCAGGCGCAAGAGGGCGTCATGGACAGTCTGTTGGAGGCGCTGCAAACGGGCTCCGCATTCGGGCAGCGTAATCGACAGCCCAGACGCCAGCGACCGGCGGGTGCGGAGCGGCGAGCGCAACTAAGTCGCAGTCGATCGAGAACGCGTGTCAATAACGGGCAATTGATGACCCGTGAAATGATCCTAAACGAGGTGCTGGGCTCAGCGTAGTGTGGACCAACAGCGCACAATGCTCTCCATGTACATATATAAATAGACATATACTTATACATATATATAGTGCTAAGAGATAAACAATGGTTAACTGTTGTTGTTGCCCTTGTATGCAAAGTGGAGCTAAGTGAATCCTAATGTCTTTAAAGCCGCAAAGTACATACATATATACTCTATATATATATATATTTTTGATACGAGTTTTATCTTACAAAAAAAGAAATTTAGTCAGAAAAACAGAAAAACCTTTCTTGTGTATTGCGTTCTCCTATGGCTCTTTTGATTCCTTTTTTATTATATATATATAGTCTTTTTTTAAATAATACTTTTTATTATTGTTGTCAATATGTCAATTTTGTTGTGCACTTCGTTTTCGAAGCACCCCAGATAAATAATAATAATATTAACTATGAACGATCTTAACATTATATAGAACTCATTTTAAGTCGCATTTTGTTTTTCTGTTCGCTTTGCTTTTTATTATTTTTGGATGAACTGAAACGTATTTATATCATATTAAGTATACGAATCGAGCAATTTAAATAATGTTTCTTTGTAATTATGTAATTTTTCGATAATTTAGGAATTAAATTCCCCCCTCACAAAATGCTAATAACTTAAAAATTAAATCGACAAAAAACAAAATTAATTTTCTTTTTTCTATTTTTGTAAAATTGTTTTATGAACAATGATATTTTATCGCGGCATTCATAAAGGGTGTGCACAACGCAAAAATGCACTTGCCCAACCCCTTGAGAGGGGTAAGGTTGGAGAGGGGGGCTAGATTGGTAACGATCACACTGCGCAGTCATGGCCATAAAAAGCGCTCTTCAAAAAGCCGCGCGACAAAACAAAAAAAGAAAGAAACCCAACAATCCAATCAAGCATCGCGTCATTTAAGTCTGGCGACGGCAAAAAAAAAGGTAAAACACCAATAAATACATTGGAACAAACGTGTATAAAAGGTAGATTTTGATACAGTGATATCTCAAAAGTAGAGAACTTTTATAATCTTTAGATTCGCAATGTTTGAATGATGGCAAAACTTTTTTTTTTTTTTTATAAGAATATTTTAAATTTATTGAACAGGTAAAAAAAGCAAAAACTTGAAACGAAAACTCAAGTGTTTCCTTTTTGCTAATGATTACTGTAGCATATGGTCTATATGCTTAGTTTATTAGACGACAATATCTGAAGTATTATTCTGCTCTCGCTTTGCCTAATTGCCCGTTGAGGTTTAGAGGTTTAGAGGCTGCTTTATGACTGATTTGTGGCGCTGTGCTTTTTCTTTATGGATTTATTGACATAATTGCATTTTAAAACTTTTTTTCGAGCTGTTTTTTGTTTTTCGTTAATAGCCTGGCCATATTCTAATTTATGGTCAACAGAAGTGACTCATAATAGTTATAACTGGCACAAAAAATGCATTAGAAGGGTTTTGTTTGTTTGTTTGAAACCGTTAAAGAATGTTGTCGCCACAAAGCTGTTGTTGTTGTTGAGGCACGAGCAGATTGCGCCCCTAATGACTTCCAGGTAAATATACATACATGTCCTGTTACGTGACTCGCAGGCTGTGCGACAAAAAAATATATCTCATCCTTCCACGAAGTGTTTTCGGGCGAAAAGGCTGCGCGCGAAAAAAACTGCGATTTTTGGTAAAATGGGAAAAATGTGGGCTGCATTCACTTTAATGATGGTGCGAACTTGAACCTCTCCTACGCCCTGTTTGTTGTCCTTTTTGGCCCGATCTGTTGCAGCTGATCATAAAACTTTTGTCTGTTTACAATGCTTTGTCTTGTTGTTGGGCATTAAGGGGTTTTTTGTTTAGACAGCCGCTGCACATAGTTTGCGTTAATAAGTGCCATAAACGTGAAGGACAACTTCTGCTGTTGCTTCTGCTCCTTGATCGATTTGCCTTGGTTTTCTGAACTGAATGCATTTCTAATGCGAAAGTTTATGATGCACAGACAAACGATCAATGAATGCGCTTTTTAACTAAGATCTTCTTGGAAGTCGAACACAAAACTGTCTTGCGGATTACTCAATCGCTTGGCCGTTACATTTTGCCATTAGAATTTATGCTTTATTAACACTTTTAATAACAATTTCAAGTCTGATATATATGAACAAGTTATATCACTTATGATGTAATTAGCGCCATTGCCATATAAAAAAAAAGATAACTTCAATTATTCTGCAAACACGACAAAAAAATTCCTAACATCAAATCGTTGATTGGCAAAAATATAGCCAAAGGCTCAATGAAAATTGTAGACATGGATGGATAGATGAAGGCATACACAACTACGAGTATAATAAATGGAAATCCGTAGTTATGGGCACTACAAAAACATGATTTTATAGCCACTAATTGCATAATGCACACTCGAATGGAATTACTTAATTAGGCAATATTAGTTTATACTACAAATCGAAGCAGTCATAAAGGAAAAGACCCCTTTTTTTTGTTTCTTGTGCGTCGAAAACCAAAACACAAAACACAATACCTGATACCTGTATGCGCCATGGCAAACCCCGGAGGGGCGGAGCTACCTTCTCGACCAGCCATAGCGTTAGAGCGAGACAGTGTGTGGTGGTGCGGTGGCATGGAAAGAGCGTGAAAACACGAAACATAAGCCATCTTGAATTTCAAACTCGCAACGGAAATGAGGGTTGAAAACGATGCTCAGTGCACAGCGTACACACTGTGCGTGCAAGCGAGATGACTAGCTGTGACACTATTGCCACATACAAATTTGTAGGCTTACACTTTTTTTTTTGAATTTTATTATCAGTGCTCGACGCGCTGTTCGTTGCTTTCAGTACGTATTCGACTGCGGTTAACGAAGCAACAGGCCCACGCAACGGCAGTTGAAAAAAATAAATAAACTTTTCAAACGCGAGTGTGTTTGATGCAATATTTAAATACTAAAAAAAAACAAAAAAGAGTTAAATCGATCAACGATTAATCTCGGCTTAACCTATAGTGTGTGTGTGTGAGTGCAAAAAGACCGCAAAAAGAGGAGGCGAAAAGAAATCATTTATAAAATGTGCTTGTAATGTGCAAAAATTGACACAATAAATAAAGACGTAAAACGCAAAGTGCAAATCAACTAAGCAGAGACTTCAAACTCTAACCTCACACAGAACTAAGCAAACAGAGAAATAAATAGGAAAACCCAATTATGGTTTCCCATTATTACAATATGCCGTATTCGCAAAAGCACAGCGCCAATTTGGCATATGCATCGGCCGCAGCGGGTCAGCCATGGAATTGGCCAACCAACTATCATACACAGCCGAATCATCAGTTTCTGGGCGATGTGGATTCGCCACATGCTGCCCATCATGCCGCCGCGGCCCATCAGATGTACTATAATCCGCATCTGTATGCTGCAGATTGGCATTCACCCGCTTCCAATTCGGCGGCAGCAGCAGCCGTTGCAGCAGCAGATAATTTTGTGCAACAGCAATCCAATGGTGGTGTACCAACATCGGCTCATCAATTGATGCATCAACATCAGCATCAGCATCATGCGCATCTTAACGGCGGAGGCGGTGGAGGTGGCGGTTCGAGCAGCTCTGCCAGTTCGGGCAGCAGCAGCTCTGCACCTGTGGTGGGCGCAACACAACTCAATGAATCCAGTGGTGGCCCTGTTCCCGTTGCTCTTTCCCAGGCGCATCAGCAACAACAGCAGCAGCAGCAACAACATATTGCTGAAGGTCTGCCATCGCCACCAATAACGGTTTCGGGCAGTGAGATATCCAGTCCGGGTGCACCCACATCTGCATCATCGCCGCACCATTTGAGCCATCACTTGAGCAACAACAACAACAACAGTCCTTCAACGCACAACAATAACAACAACAACAATAACAACAGCTTAACGGCAAACAACAACAACAACAATGCTCATCGGACATCGCCAGCAAAAGCTCAATATTATGATTGGATGAAGAAGCCTTCGTATCCAGCGCAACCGCAACCAGGTAAGAAAAGTACTCAAATCATACAAATACTCAAAAATTAAGCTCACCTTGTAAATCGAATTTCGAGTTCGAATTTAGTCACCTCGTTTTTTTTTGGTGGGTTTCTCCCGCATCCGCATCGAACGAACAGTCTCTTCTTTGTCTGCCTGGCAAAAAAGGCCAAAGCTCGTGCTGTTCGCGCTTCACAACAAAAAAGCAAAAGAAAGAGAAAAAGAATTCGAAAACATAATTTTATAACTAACCATAAGCAATTTGCTTGCATTGAGCTGAGAGCGCGCTGCAAAGGAAGGGCCATTAGGCTCATAAAAATCAAATGTTTGTCTTCATTTTACGGCGGTACACACAAATCGCGCCTTGATTTATGCCCCAGGCTCAAAACTCAAACCAGCAGTCGTAGACTGAAACTTGTCGACTCTGTTGACTAATTTCGTGTCGTAAATCAATTTAACTATAAAAATAAAACGAAATATAAAAATCAATGGGGTTGATCAATTCTACCAGTTTCTAATGAAAAATGCAAATACTAGAACTGAAAGTTCGGACTCGAGCGCTCTCCTCTCACAACAATTAGCGGCTCGAAAAGTGTTTGGAGTGGGATAGAGATCAATTGAGTCATTGTATGCATCTTCCTTTCATCTGGCAATGCCAGCGCTCCACTCTCTCTCTCTCTCTCTCACTATTTTGGTTTGCATTGCACAACAACACCGCATTAACATTTACAGCAATGCAAATACACGCTTACGTGTGGACACACACACACACACTAAACACACTCTCATGCATAAACACGTGCGCAAGCGCTCTCACAATTTATGACCCCAGGCGCATTTCAAGTTGACGACGCGACGTCGACGTCGACCGTTCGATATCGACGATATCCATTAAGCCCATAAAATCAGTTTGTATGCAATTAACGTTTATGGCACCGCTCGTTGTTCATTTTAATCCTTTAACGGGTCAAGACGACAAATTAAGATTATGCATTTTTATTTATTATTCATATAAATAATATCTATACATTTAATTTGTTGCACTTTAAGCGCCATGATTTTTATATATTTATTTTTTCAGTTCAAATGCTTTCTTATATGTTTGTATGTACATATGTATGTGTGTTTGTAAGGTGTACGTGTCAACAACACCTCTTTCTCTTTCTCTCCCTCTCTCTCTTCTCGGTTGGGGTGTGGCAATAAAGTTAAGAATTGGCTTTTTTGCTGTTGTTGTTGGATGTACTTTTGTTTCAATAGCTGTTGTCGGCGGGTTTTTGCGCGATTAGATTAGCGACTAGCATTCTGAGGAATGGGTTACCTTTTTGGTGAAATAATCAACAGTCGGCCGCCTGTCAATGGTGGGTTCTATACTCTGTGGCATTACGGAAACCAGGGTTTCTATGTTCTATTTCAGGTTATTTTTTTTTTGGTTTTTTGTTCGTGCGTTATCTTTAGCCCAATGGTGTGTGATAAGAGGTACGCCGCTTTGGACGTATTGATTAAAACAATAGTATAGCCAATAAACCAATAAAAATTAGTTTTACTTCCAATAAAAACTAAATAGCGACATTTATGGCCAAATCTTTGCAATCATTATTAACGCACAAAAATAAAAAAAGAACGAACATTTTATACAATGTATGGTATATATGAGCAGGAAGAAGAAACTTTAAGTTTGACAATGATAAGGCTAAAATTGGTTTTGGGGCAAGTAGTCGGAATGGGGTTCAACATGTCTTTATGTGTGTGATCGGTTTGGTGGGCATAAAAAACCCTAATGCCACATGACACATTGAGATTTAATATGTCAATATGCACAAAATTTATGAATTCCCTATAGAGAAGGGGTGAGGGGAAGAGAGAGAGAGAGAGAGGTAGTGAGAGTGTGTGCTACATATCTATAGTATATTCATATCATATATGGCATAAAGCATGGATGTGAGTTGCCCCAATGTCTGGTAGAAAAAAACTACGATGTTAAGTTTGGGATACAGTGAAAGCTCGATGGAGTAAAAAACTATTAGGAAAGCTCTAGGACTGGAGCGTACCTTAACGTTATGTTACGTAACGTAAACAGTGATACAAATATTAATCAAGAAATTGGTACAAATACTTACCAAAAGCTTAAGTTCCAAACCTGAAGTCCTTAGCTCTTATATATAGGCTATATCGTCTCGTATGTTGAAGCTGATCAAGAATATATATACTTTATGGGGTAGGAGATACTTTCTTCTTTCTCTTACATACTTTTGCACAAAACCTTTGTACCCTTTTTTTTTACATATTTTGTGGGCTAAGGGTATAAAAATGCTTTTTCGCGGATAAGTAAAATTCTGTTTAGATCTCATAAGAAATTAGTTTTTGTGTTGATGTTTGGTCCTTAACAGACTTTGCCTAACGAGTTACCACTGTACCTATGTATAGACGTAGACACACTCTATTTCGTTTGTACACTAGATATTACCACCTATACATACACACATAACTAAAACATCGATGTGCCTTGTTTGGTTGCATGATAAGCCATTAAAAATGGCCACTAGAAACGCGTTGCAATGCAGTCAACGTTACATTTGCGTCGATGTCGATGTCGAATGTCGTCTGTCGATCGTTATCAGTGCTATCAATATTTGGTTTTTGTTTTCGTTGTTGTTGTTGTTGTTGTAGTGCGCATTGCCGTCAGCAGTTAGAGTATGTTGTCAAAATGAAAGTTGATAGTTCTTTTTTTGTTGTTGATTATTAGCCCAGTTCATCATTGAACATAGTCTGACAAATGCTATAGTACCATTGATGATTGACATGCCAGGATTAGCCTACAGTACCGTCCCTACAGTACCGTCTCTCTCTCCATCGCTCTCTCTTTACTTTAGGCTTAAGTTGTTCAAATATGGTTTGTGCCCTGGTTATTTGTATTGGGACATTGGACATATAACACTAATAACACAAAATTTGTTGTTGTTGTTAAGTAGGAGAGCTGCCAGCAAACTCTTATACAAATATACACATACTATAGAGTTGTTCGCTTAAGCGCCATGGATTTGAGAGCTTTAAAGGAAACTCAAAGAGAGCGAGTGAGAGGAATTATAAGATCGTTTAGATGGTTTGCGTATCAGCTAATCGAACATAAAAGTGTAAACAAGAATTTTTTGTAAGCCATAAACAAAAATTTGCTGACACTAAACGTTAAGACTCGTTAGCGCGACACCAAAATCCGATTGTCAATCAAAATATTGCTCATACGACACATATTTTTTTAGTATCTCACTGCGGGCATATAATACCACTGATTGACTGACTGACGGACAGAATGACAGTGTTGAGAAACGTGTCAAGCTTATTCTGGACACGTTCCCAATGAGAAACGTGAATGTGTGTGTTTGTATGTTTATGGCCAAGATTTGCAGCCGAGTCCAGCAAAATATATATTGTTGTGGGCGCTGGCAATTGCCCCGTTAATCGCTTAACAATACAATAAAGTAGCAATAATTATAAACTAAATTAAATGTTTCAGAACACACTCACAGAGAGTGTGTGAGAGAGAGCGAGACAGAGTAACGCAATGAACATATAAATATTGTATATGGTAGCAATATTCTGATTTTTTTTAATGCCACTTTACTAAATTATGATCATGATGATGATGATGATGATTGTTATTAGCCCCCAGTCTGTGATTTCTTTTTATATGTTTTTTTTTAGTGATTATTATTAGGTGATTTAAAGGCACAATTGGTTCGTTTTTTATTATTATTTTGTTTATTTTGTAATACTTTTACTTTCTGGCGATTGTTGCAGCGTGCTGCTGTTGTTGTTGTTGTTGTTGTTTGTTTTATCTAGCTGCCTAGCTGCCTCTCAAAGATTATTCAAATATTGTTGCACGTTGACCCAAAGCATTTAACCTACTGAGATAAGCCCAAAGTGAAGCAAAAGCGACTACAAAATTTATAGTTCACACCCTTAAATGGTTTGAGGAAGTGTGTACACAACACAACACACACCACACACAAGACAACACACAACACACACAGAACGAACACACACATTAAATTTATTGCATAGGATTTTTGTATTGAATTATTTTTTAATTGAGCGCAAATGATCAATAGTTAACGTTGGCCAGGCTTATTAGGCTCATGCAGAATAATATTTAGTACAGTAGAGAGGAAGCTTCAATCAGCTTAATCACTCTGAAGCAGGAGTAAAACAAACGAAAGGAAGCATCTGCTCTGACCCCAAAGGACATCACAAACCTTTTGGATTGAAAATCGAGTCAAAATCGCTTTTCTAGATTTAAATGCAGTATTAAATAAGAGCACAAACCAAGTCTTTTAAGGTATTGCACTTGAAAATCTGATACATTTTGACAAAGTTATGCGAATCGAAAGTTTTTGTCTAACTCCTAAGTCGATTTTCGATCACAAATTTTAGGAATGAAAATTAAGTAAAAATCGCGTTTCCAGATTTAAGTGCAGAATTATTTTTGATCTCAAACCAAGTCTTTTGAGGTATTGCATTTGAAAATCGAGTAAATTTTGACGAAGTTATGCGAATCGAAAGTTTTGTCCAACTGCAAAATCAATAATGCTGTCCAAACTTTTTGTATGTACTAATAGGGACATAAAAATTATAAGAAAATATATGTGTAAATATGTTACGCATTTACATTAGGCAGTTGATCATCTATGCAAAAGTATTAAACATTTTTTAATAAATATTCTTATGAGTTTCGTTAACCTCTAACTAAATATCAATATAACTTCAACCTCTAACCATAATATTCTTATCACAGAACTGTGCAGCACACCCATCTTAGAGGACTTTACTGATTTACTGGAGGCAGCTGGTAACGAACTTCAAATATCCTAACTTTCTTAGTTTTGGTTTTCTTGTTGTTTTTTTTTGCCTGCTCTTAATGTTTTTTCTCCTTTTTGGTTGTTGTTGCTGTTGTTAAGCTTGCATGCGCCGCTCATAAATAAGCTTTTGCCCGTCGTATATCGTATCGCATGTTTAGTGTATATCGTATTTACGATATACGATAGCATAGATGTATGCACGATTGTAAAATGTTTATGGCTGCATGGCCCACAGTCGCGTCGCATTCAAAATAATTAACGTAAATTTGAAAATAATTTTGTTTCTTTTTTTTTCGTTCGTTTGGCCTGGCATTGAATTTATGGCTTTAATGGCAACTACGGCAAGACGAAAAGTCAAATTGTGTTGGCCAAATTGTGGCTGCCATTTTCTAAGCAAACGGCGCCACTCCTTTCTCACTCACTCACCTCTCTTTCCCCTCTCATTCGGGGGGAAAAACCGCGCTTGCCAATGGCAGTCCTCTGTGCTCCGCCTTGCAGCCACGATTTTGCGTGGCACGATTTGGCCGTGGCACGTAGAAGCGGCATTTGTTATGTGCCGCTGATGCACGCGATCTGATAATATTTTCTTTCATTTCTTTCCTTGCTTGGCATTTATAATGCTGCGTGCCGGGGCGCGCCTTGCCTTTTGCCTTTGCTGGAGACAGCGAGAGAGAGAGAGAGGGAGAGGAAAGCAACGGATCTCTGTTTAAAGGCGTTGTACTTTTTGCATATATACATACATACATACAGATGCATGCATGTATGTTTGTATGCATGGCAAATGCTCATAAAGTGTATTTCCATGTCGCATGTTTCCACTTTGATGTCCGCCATTTTGAATTTCTCTTACTCTTTCGGTTTTGTCAGTGTGTGTGTTTGTGCTTTGCGTGTTCGTGTGTGAAAGAGTTATTTATTGTTGTTGTGCCCCTTAGCATTAGCAGAACTTTAATTAGGTTTTTATTAAAATTATATTTAGCTGAGTTAATTTACGGTTTTTTTTTCTCTTATATCTTAATGCATGTTGTATACTATCTTGGCATAAACAGTTATTAGAAAATCTTTAACTTTGCCGTCGGAACTTTAACTTTTAGCCCACAAAGACTTATGCGACAATTTAACTCCCTATATGCACCATATAAATATAAATCACATCTTGCATTGATTTATATGCTGCCTCTCACCCCTTTTACAAATGATGCGTCTGGCCGCAAAGGTAGTAAATTTAACACAAACAGGATGCAAAAAGGCAAAATAGCAAAAGGAACGTAAAAAGAAAGAAAAAGGAAAAATAAAATAAACGTCAAATCGAATCAAATGATTTTATGATGTAATTTGAGCTAATATTTACGATATAACAGCATCTAAAACAGCAGCAAAATGCCAAATAAATGTTATTGTTATATTGTCGCTTGGGTGGAGAGAGCTTTCTGCGAGCTATTGTTGTTGCTGTTGTTGTCTCTGCTTTTGCCGCATTTATGATGCTCGCATTCCACTCTCTCGCACTCTCTTACACCAGCATCTCACTCACTCGCTCCTGCTCGCAAGTGCAAAAATATATTTGCTCAACTTAAAGTTGAGCTTCAGAACTAAATGTTGAAAAGTCAAGTGTTGCTGCTAAGGCTGCTGCATGCCTGCCAGTGTTGTGTGCTGCAATGTCCCTGGAGTGCAATAACTGAAATTGCTGCTGAGCGCGCGGCAGGACAAGTACGAAAAGGGGAGGGAGGGTATTGTATGCCCGAAACTTTTTTGACCCACACGAAAAAGCTTTAATATTCGAAATTTAAATACAAGCAGCGTAATAGAGTGTGTAAGACAGAGAGACTGAGAGGGAGAGCGAGTGCAGGTAACAAATGTCTCCCAATAGATTTGTTCACGCTTTTTTTTTTTTGCTGCTACTATTTTGTCATCATGTTGGGCAACCACAGAACAACGCACCGATAAGGATGTGACAAATTAACGCCCAGCATGCGACTGGGCAGACCAGCAACCACCAACTGTCCCATAACTAACCGCAACACTTAAACTGTAACTGTAACGGTAACTGTAACTGTAACCTTGGTCTCTCTTTCTCTCTCTGTCAGTCTCTCACTGTGATTTGTCCGCTGGGAACTGAGAACATAATTGCCGCAATCTGACAATTGTTGGTATCTTATTTTTGCAACAGCTGTTTAAAAAATTAGTTCTCCACGCTTCCTAAAGGTGTTACTAATTGGTAAGGGGAATCCATATAATCATAATAATAATCTTCAATGATTTTTTTACATGCCCAACAACTTTAGTTTCTAATTTATAACCCAAATTGACATATGTATCATTTATGGCATAAAAAGTTTGCTCCCATTTTTTTCACTCTTTCATTCAATATTTAATAAACGCATAAGGGCTATAAAAAATCTTAAAGCCTACCTAACACTATTGGCAATTGGTATTTGCACTATTTATTTTTTTGTTGCCTTTGTCGGCAACAGATACAGATACAAACACATTTGTTGGGTACTCCAACAATATAAGCCATAAACCATTCGATTGTTTGAGCTTGTGAATTATTACACTGAGAGATATATATAGTATTGATAAGGTCAGGGGCGCAACAGGAGCAAAGTGAAATGTGGTTCAAAGTCGATTTTTATAGCTTTGGCAAATGAATCAGCAATAATATTGGTCAAAAATGAAGAGAGCTCTAAACTTTTTGGCTCAGTGTATCGTATAAAACATATCTAGATATCTTTGTCATCAATTGCACTCGATGTGCAGCAAATAGCTATTAAAGCTTATCAATGAAGCCACAAGCAAAGGCCTGAACGCAACTCCTTCTCCTGTTGTTGATGGAGACCTCAACTGGGATTAGAAAGGTGCGTGTATATTCACTTTGAACTATGCCGCCATATTGAATCGCATGTTGTTTGTTAACTAATCCATCATTACGTCTCCCAACTGCCTCTTGCCACAACTGCCACAACACTTTTTTTTCCAATTACAAATCATCGTCACATTGCCTTTAAAACGCCTTTGCGTATAAATTATACTGATACACCCTAATAACCACCCTAACACACGCAATGAGAGCTGCGCACAGTGACAAAGTCATAAAAAAATGTCACACCTTTTACTTTTTTTTTGTAGCTTTTAAGCACAGCACGCAGCAATTCGTTTTTTATTTAATTACGAATAAAATGTATTTGTACTTTTAAGTCTTTTGCGTGGCACAAATGCTTGCAGCAGGCATATATGGTATATGTTTGTTTTTGGATATATTAACGTGTGCTTTTTCTAACATTAAGCTCAAAAGTTTGCATAATACTTTAGCCAGAAACTTTTGATAATATTATCAACATCAAGCAGGCAGCTTGGAAAGCCATAGCCATGAAGTTGGAAGATATAGGGTATAATGATTATGTGCAAAAGTATGTAACAAAATGACGAAAGCATTTACGAGTTCTTAAAGTATATATAATCTTGATCAGGATCAGCAACAAACGCCGATATCGAAACTTAAGCTCGTCTAAGTCCTAGGCAGCACAAGTTTGCTTCGAATAATCGATAACACTTCCAGTTTTGGATATATACATGTAATCGATAACCAAAAAAATATGAATTTTAAAATTGTGAAAATAAGGTTTGAAAGTATGGCTAAGACTATTTACATGTAAATAAAATTTAACAAAATCGGCTAAGAAACACTGAAGATATCACAGCTTAAAATGTTCGTTGTTGCGTTACGTAACGGTTTAAGGGTATGTCCTAGTCGGCAACCCTCGTCTCGAACCTTCCATCTTGTTCTTTTCGTTTTTGCAAAAAGTGACTTAAGATCTTATACTTTTTTTGGCGTTTCGACTATTGAGTTATGATCTGTTTGTGGAGCTTATCAAAAGGCGGAGACAAAAGCAGATCCATCTATCTCTAAGTCTATTATTTGCCCAGACTGTGAGACTCGCTTCACTCTTGGTCCACATTAAGTGTGTGTGTGTTTTAGTGTGTGTACAGATAATAAAACACTCTGCGAGTATTGTGGTTTTAGTAAGTTTATAGTTTTATATATGGTATACACAATTTATTGGATTATGGTTATGGCCATGAAGGTCAGAGATACAACAGAATATACTTCACAATGCCTCGCTTCTGCTCCACATTTGTGTATTGTGGTCTAAATACGGTTTGTTTTATTTTGTTTACATTCAAGTGTGGCAGGTGTGAGAAACAGATAAACTTCTAACAGGCAAGTGGATGTTGCATATGCCACAAGTGAGGTTAGGTGTAAAGTGTTAGGAGCTTAGATTTGTCTCTCATAAACTGTTTTGAAGTTTTGATCACATGCCTTTAGCACAGATTGCGAAATAGTAGTAGATAGTAGTAATATAGTAGTAGTATAGAAGTCTAGTAGTAGTATAGAAGTAGAATAGTAGCAGTATAGTAGTATAGTAGTAGTACAGTAGTAGTTTATTAATAGTATAGAAGTAGTATAGTAGTAGTATAGTAGTACTATAGTAGTAGAAGAAATGAATAAATATTATTATGTTTTAGTTCAATTTACACAAGTAAATCCAGCTTGATGATTGTGGGTTTTTTTTAATGATGACAAATATTTGTGCACTTCCTCAAAGTCGCAAAAGCAACAACAAGTTTTGCCAACTTGGCTAAGTCTTGTCTAAACAAACAGTTTTGGGGCTATCAGCATTAGCCAGGTTGAGGCCTTATTACGCCCACTTATCAGGCCAACTAAGAAATCAAAAACACGCGCGCAAGAGCCAAAAAAAAGCGACTTCAATTGCAAAAAACCAAGAGACAGAGTGAGAGAGAGAGAGTGAGTGAAGTTGGATGTGAGATTTATATAAAGAGAGAGCGAGAAAACAGATAGATGTGAGATTTATAATTTAGTTAGAGAGACGCGTTGGGATGCATTTACCGTAAGATTAAAGCTTTAAGTTTTTGTTGTTGTGCTTTTTTATATGACGATTGCCACATTTGACTAAACAAACAAAAAATGTTCTCGTTGTTGGATGATGATGATGATGAAGCGAAAATGTTATAAATTCATGTCTAAACAAAAGTGTAAAAAATAAATACGACTTGTTGCTGCGAGAGCGACAAATAGATAAGCGCCGTGGACTATACGCCAAGCAAAATGGTTTATAAGCCTTTTTTTTTTTTTGGATTTCTTTAAGGTTTTTCTAACTTTTAAGCCTTGAGCAACACTTAATTCATGTTTCTTGCCTTGCACAACACTTAAAAAATGCATTTTCTACAAATTTTGCTTTGAATATTTTCGAAAAAAAAACAGAAATAATATTGTAGACATCATATATCATTTGTAGGTGTAGCGCATTATTAAGGTCTTTAACACCTACACCCATACCCATACCCTTCTGCCTGCGTTTATTATCTACTTGAACTTATCATCTGTGAAAATATTTGTATGTTTGTTTGGCATTGTTTGTTTGCACGATTTTAATTGTGGTTTACGTACTACAAGAATTAGAGCAAAATCCCAACCAAATGCTATTGTTTGCATTACGTTCTTTTTCCTAGATTCTCAAAGTCTCTAAGTGTGTGTGTGTTTATCGCGTATGTATGTATGTATGTATGGAGTACATGTAGTATAGCATGACATGATCCCGTGGCCTTTTTCATGCCTTTCTCGTATTTGAATTTTGATTGACTAATTGCGCAGCTAAAAGACAACGATTTGGCCAACAGTCTCCAGTGCTCCAAAGGTCTCGTTCGTCTTGAAGGTGTCTTTGGCGGCGCCCCAAAGGCCATGTTGGTTATGAAAATTTTGATGTTTACCGCATTGGTTGGACAACATTTTTTTTTTTTGATCGTTGAGTTTCGTTTCGTTTTTATGGCCTATCTTAATTCAAATATTGTCGGCTCGTTCGTTGCATGTTTGTATATGTATGTATATGTATGATGAAGATGGGCAGTTGGAAAGGATGATGATGAGTTGTTTGCCTTGAAAACTGTCTGTCAGTCAGAGCATGGTGGAGTAGAGAGCTTCTTGACGACACAGAGCTTGCACACGAAATTGTCGAGGGAATATATATACACTTCTCGAAATTTAATTAAAGGCACCCTATTTATATATTTATTTATTTGTTTATTGTCAATTAATAGCAGTCGACATAAAATTAAAATTAAACAAATTAAAAATAGAGCTTAAGCTATAAAAATGTTTAAAAATAATAAACAATATTTAAATTTAAATCAGTAAGCAAAATGAAATGAAATGAAAACGTTTTAAAAATTAAAAAAAATATTCTGGGGAATTCAACAAAAAATTAAAAATTATGTTTGGACATAACGGTAACTGCTCTAAAAATAAAAATCTACCTTTTTTGCAATTTTGTAAACTACATTTTTTAAAAACAATTTAAGAAATAAACAGTTAAAAAAAAACAAAATTTTTTCTTAATTTAAAAAATAAGGTGCCTTTAATTAAATTTCGGGGAGTTTATATATATATACATATATATCATTTAAGCATGAACTCTTATACAAATCTATAATTTTGCACTCCAACTAATGACAATTCTTTTTCACTCTTTCAGGCAAAACGCGCACCAAGGACAAATATCGTGTGGTCTATACAGATTTCCAGCGTTTGGAATTGGAAAAGGAATATTGTACATCACGTTACATCACCATCCGGCGCAAAAGTGAACTGGCTCAATCGTTGTCACTCTCGGAGCGTCAAGTGAAGATCTGGTTCCAGAATCGTCGTGCCAAGGAACGCAAACAGAACAAAAAGGGCAGCGATCCCAATGTTATGGGTGGTGTGCATCAAACGGATTACAGTCAATTGATTGATGCCAAGACGAAACTGGAGCCTGGATTGCATTTGCAGCATACGTTGCATTCGATGAATCCCATGGCTGCCATGAACTTACCTGCAATGCGGTTGCATCCCCACTTGGCGGCGCACAGTCATTCGTTGGCAGCGGCAGCGGCACATTCCCATCTGCAGCAGCAACATTCGGCGGCACAAATGTCCGCCGCAGCTGCTGTGGGTGTGGGCACGCTCTCAATGTGACATGGTGACTATCATCATGGTGGTGACATTGGGTATCCCAATCACAGTGGCAGCAGCAACGGCAACTGCATGTTGCAGCAACAGAGCGGCATCAGCTTTGCGGCATGTTCAAGTGATTTAGCGGTGGATTTGGCTTAAGATTTTAGTATATATATTTTATTCACTTTTATGTGTTTGTCGGAGGGGGAGGGGAGCTGTAACAGTCAGACTGTTAGCGATTCGCCATTTGAATATTGCACGTTGTTAATTTTTGTGATTGTATATTCAAACTGTTAAACGTTGCTTCAGCTGCTAAACCCCCCCACTCTTATAAAAAAAACTACATTTTATATAGTATATGTATAACTGTATAGTTCATGTTAAATGTATGTCCGCTTTGTTTATAAATTTTTAAAAACAAATTCAATTTTACTTTTAATATAAGTTTATACATACATACACATTTGTATAGCCGTCCCGCATTGTCTTATATTTTTAAAACAACAAACAACAAAATTATGAATATGCGTATAAGAGAAAATGAGAGGACTTTCTTTAGAGCTTTGGTGCAATTTGATTACACACAAACACACAAACACTTGTAAATATGTAACACACAAACAACAATAACAAAAACAAATTTTAAACGTTTATTACTTAAATGCTGTAATAACAATTAGTTAGTTAGTTTTTTTATAGAATAAATTGAACTTAATCGTAAATAAATGAAAGCAACAAAACACATATACACACACATTCTGTGCACAACAACAAATTATATGATAATGCATAAACATAAGTAACAAAAAAAAAATACATAGAGTTGCCCACACATATCAAAAAACAAGAAAGCAAAAAAACAAAAAACTTTAAAGCACACGTGCATATAATTTAATGTTTAGTTAAATTATCGTAAAAATTAATTTATGTTAAATGTGCTATTTGAATTAAAAAATAAAAACCACAAAAAAAAAAATATTTCTGCCGTTGCGTTAATTTAGTTCACAATAGCAACAACCATGGCCAAAGCAACTGTCATGCTCCACCTACTACCATGAAGAAGAAGAAGCAGAGCTGTCAATTTTGCCTACGCCTTCTACGCCGTCGTCAATCGCCATTAACGCTCTCGCCTCGCAGTCACTATTGTTTGCTCTGTTGCACTTACAGCTAAGTGGTGTCCCGGGTTGATTGTAAAGTGTGTGTGTTGGTGTTTCGTGCTGTGTCTGTTGCTGCGCGCAAAGCTTTAGCGGCCAAATGCAAAAGGTCAGTTGATTTAAGTTCAATTTATTTTGCAAGCACAATTGTTAATTGTTAATTGCTTTGAACTTTGAGCTTCACTTTCGGATCGCTTCAAGTCGTCATTGTTTTTTCGTTTCTCGTCGCTAAGCTTATACTTCACTCTCTACGTTGTGTCATGGCTAAGCTTCTTGTAAGTCGATCTTATATTAATGACTTGACTTATTAGCTGTGTGAGCGAGATAACGCTATTCGGGATGAATACGTTGTGTCACGGCTAAGCTTCCTGTAAGTCGCTCTTATATTAATGACCTGACTTATTAGCTGTGTGAGTGAGATGAACTTAACCATGACTCAGAATCTCTCTTTCGCTTCGATTGATTTACGATGTTCACTTTCCGATTTATTGATGCGCGCCAATTAATACATAGTAGTATTCGAAACGAGTCTTCAACTATGTGTGCAAGTGTCGAGTCGAAGGCAAACAAAAAAAAATGTAAAAGTCAAATACATATATAACGAAAGAATTAAAAATTTTTCACAGCAATAAATGCATAAAAGTCAAATATATATACATACTCGCATATGCACATATGTCGATATGGTATAAAATTTATAATCACGGGATGCTGGCAGCCCTGCCAGAGACCCATTGTCGTCACTAATAGAGACATACCGAAAAGCCGAAGACGAACTCAACTGAAACTTCAAATTTCGAACGTACATACGTACGTTACTTTTCGGCCAGCCATAAACTTTTATGGGCCTGAAAAGAAGAAGAAGAAGACGATGACAATGGCGCAGCTGTAAGCAGAAGTTACGATGATTGGACGCTTATACAACAAGCTGGCAGTATCTTGGGTATCTGGTGATATCCTCTAGGGGCATTCACAATTCTGGCAATCCAATGGGTGCCAATTAAGACAGAGAGCCGCGCCATCATGCCATAAAACTTTTCTCCGTTTTTCGTGAGTGATCTTAAAAAGATCATTCTTTGCAGTTTTATGGTATCTAGAGGGGAGGGGGGAGCTGCTGGCCAACTGCATTTCTTATTCACTATTTTCTGTCGAATAGCAATCATAAATCATTTGGAATGCATTCTCTCTCTCTTTCTTACGATTTATTTTTATCCGTTTTTGAGGATGTCACAAAATGGCGCAGCAGTTGCAACATAAGCTGTGAATTCTTAATAAGTCCCAACAAAATGTGCAACTTTATGTGTAATGCAGTAGCTAACCCTAAAATAAATTAAATGTCGGCAAAAGTCAAACATGCTGTACATATATATATATATCAAGTATTCGTTACAGCCGGCTGACCAAAGAGTTAAAAACCCGAACCGAAACATTTTAACCCAAAAGTGAATTTCAATTTAACTTTAAAAAATATATATATGTACATACGTACATACAAACAAATGCAAACAAACGCCTGCAATCTTCGTTGCATCTTTCATCGTCCGTTTGCCCGTTTACCGTTCACTTTTTTCGTTCTCTTTTTTAGTTTTAGCATGTAGGTGTGAAAATGTAGCGCACACACTTCCTTTATCGGTTCGAAGCGGGCTTGTTTGGTTCGTTCTCATGTTCTGTCTTCGTTTTGCAAGTCAAAATATTTGTATTTTTTTGCGTCGTTCCAACAAACACCCGCTGATCTGAAGGGGACAATCTATAAAACCGATTCGATACGATTCAAGTTTGAAATCTAGACAGGTTGTATATTATTATGGTTTGAACATTTCCGATTTTGTTAATCTGCAGCACAATAAATCAACTCTTGAGAGTCGATTTTTCGAGATAAGCTAAACTTTTGTGGAATAAAAACTTTTGAAAATCTACAACAAAAATCCTCGACACTAATTAGCTTTTGAAGCGTGGAGCCAAAAATTATAATCAAGTAAATGCAAAATATTTTAACAATAAGTTCAAAGAGAAATCGCTCTTGCATGCATCTTTAAAACAACAACAACAAAAGAGAAATGCTGTTGCGATAATCTTCAATCCAGCCGCAATTCTTATCTCAAGCATGATCGAGATAATTAATTTATGCCTAGGTACATATTTGTTTCTTCACGCGCTTCTTCCAAAGCTTTATCCGGTTGTATTGTATTGTTTGTGTTGTTTCAAGTTCAGATCAGAGGTCCACACACAAGACAATATGCGTTCTCTTATGCGGGAGTTTGATTAACACAATTCACGAATTCAGTTTGTGTTTATGGAAATTAAGCAACAAGTTTTATTAGTAAGCATGCACTAATTAAACTCCAGCTGTCTGTCTAGCAGTTTGTCACAGAAAAGCTAAAAAATTGAATATTTTGGTGCTCTGTGGAGCAGTAGATCATAAAAAAAGCCGCTAATAGGTGTGGGCGATTTCACAAAGAAAAAAAGCACAAGTTGTTTTTCAGAGATATAATTTATTTATTCGATTAATTAGTGGGCGTTGGGCACGGGGTTCCAAAACATTGATCAAGGGTAAAAATAATTCAACCAGTCCAAATTGTCATATGAAAAATTAAAACATTTAAAATTCACAGTTTTTAAATTGTACGCGTAGTTCTAGCAGACAAAAGCTGATTGCTATAAACTCGAGAGCGCACAGCTGCCTGTCGATTATACACTTATCGTTATCGCTAAGACGTACTGCCACACTGTTTTGTATAAAACGACCTAAAAAATCACTCGCAGCTCACTTCAAGTCAAACAGAATTTTTGTTTTGTCATTGCAACTTGAAACTCCTGGCATTTCTTAAATTATAATACAAAATGGTAAGTAAATGCCTTTAAAATAGTAGCAATATTTTGTAATTAACCTGCCTGTTTGGTAAATAGAATCAGCAATCGCTCAAAGTTCGCCCATCAGACGTGCACGTCCTGAATGCATCCGGCCGGGCTGTCTTGCCCACTGAACAAAATTGTTTAAGTCAATTGGCGCATGTTCATCGTTTGCGCGACTCCGAGCTTAACTACAATGATCACAGATACAACATTGATATGCAAATGCTGCGTAATCGCGAGGGTCTTGGTGCACCTCTGAAAATGGGCATGGAGCGCTTTGCGGCACGTCAAATTGGCCGTCTACCATTTTTGCAGTCCAGGTGAGTAGTCATAGATGTCAATATGTATAGATTTGGGTATTCATTGTGTATTTTCATGCAGCAACATGATGGACGATGTTTTAACTGGTCGCTGTGATGAAATCTCTTTCGAAGACTTTTTGAATCTGCCCGAATACAATGAGAGTATGCGTCAACCTCATGCCGTCGTGGAAAAGTCAATGGGCATTCAGATTTAAATGTAAAAACACAAATTTCAACCACAAAACCATTCAATGGCGACTAGTTGCTTATAAAAAAAAAAACAAAAACTAGTGAAACCCGCAGCTGTTATTCCGAAGATCTATCTTGTCGCCCGAATGCGATGCAAAGTATGCTGTATTTTTTTATAAGATCAATTAAGCCGAGGCAACAACCATTTCGGCAGTAATTTCAAAATCCTCTTTTACACGAAGTGTTTGTTTATTTGTAACTTGATTTGTGTGTTTACAATTCGAGAAAAATATCGCACAAGCTTAATACAATTCACTCAAAATAAAACAAAACGCATTTGAACTAAACACTAACGAATTATTGGCAGAGCATGATTTGTAAAAATATATTTAAATTGGTTGTACTCGAAGAGATTCATTAAATTAAATAACTATATATAAAAGTGTATATGATATATGATATGCATACAAAAAAGTTCTAAAGAGAGCATTGTTTTTGCCTCAAGAAATGCAATAAAAATAAAGTTTGTAAATAAAATAAGGGCTTGCGATTGGACGAATTCGTTTCATACATATTAAAATAAAGCTTAAAAACTAAGAAAAACCAATTTTCAAAAAAAAGCGGCGGGAGGGCATTTTAAAAAATTGTACAATATTGCATACACATTTAAAGTAGATATTTCGAGAGAAAGGGAGAATACAAGAATTCTTTGCAGTGTTGTGTCTCTAATAAATCCAGTTAACAGGCACCCATTGCTCCTCATGACTCATTTGGTCCAAAGTCTCCACCACTTGACGGAACGTCTCATCAAAGTCCTCATTGACAATAACCATATCGAAGTATTTCTCATATTTGCGCTGCACAAAGCTGCTCTCCTCCACCGTCGAAATGAGATCGTCATCCTGTTTATGATAATGCGAATAATAATTGTTGTATGTGTTAAGTAAGTTTTGTGTATTCAAGCAGAGATCTAATAGCGCTACTAAGGTGGCCTAATGCATGGCAGGTGATGAACCCAAAACACACTTCACATTAGATTAGGTTTGACTTTTAGAGTCTCTCTCTCGGCTGACATTTACCTCATATAGCGATGCCAAGGATTCGAGTGTACGTGCACGCCTGGAGCTGAAGCGTATGGAACTCTGACGATCGAACTGCAAAAAGGTTTAAATAAGCAAAAGCTACAGCAGCTAGCATAATGCATCTTATATATATGCTTAACATACAGATAGATTTCTATTGGAGCCTGTGGCACGACGATCGGCATAGATGGTTTTGAGTTGTTCCATGCCGGGTGCAGCAATGAATATGACAAATGGCATCAGTTCCTGGCTATTGTGCAATATCTTCAAAGCATTTGGCGCACAATCCAAAATGCACATGCGTCCACTATTGATGACATCCTTGATGGACTGCAAATGAGTGCCATAGAGATTCCCATTGTGTTCACCATATTCCAAAAACTCATTCTGCTTAATTGCCTCATCCATCTCTTCGCGATCCATGAACCAATAGCTAACGCCATTCTCCTCCAAGGCGCGCTTAGGACGACTGGTATCTACAAGAATATATATCTAAGTCTTTGTTAGCCTTCGTTTCACTCTCGTCCACTCACGTGGAATCACTGATCCAAATTTGTCCACATCGCTGTTAATCAGTCGATTCTTGAGCGTGCGTCTGCCCACACCAGAGACGCCAATCAGCACTAAAGTTTTCCTGCGGAACGGTGGCATGCGTGTCACCTCCTCATAGAGCAACAGCTCTGCCTTGTCGAACTCACAGTTGGCCACCGAACGATACATAGTCTTTCGCTTACGCTTAGATATCTGAGAGGGTTTAGGATTAGTTTTAGTCTTGGTTTCGTTCAGAGTCAAAGTTACCCTGGTGCCACAGATGCCAATCTTGTGCACATAATCCGCTTCGGGCGCTACAAATGCCTTGCGTCGCTCCTCAAGCTCCTGCGACGGAATCAAACCAATTTTATCCGTCTCTGCGGTAATATTCTTCGCCTGCCACCAATTCGGATCCTTAACATTGATAATCTGCCAAAAAGATAAAGATATTAAATAATGTTCCTCTATTTTAAATTCTGATTACGCACCTGCAAAATATCGCCGGACTTGAAGGGCAATCCAATATCCCTGCAGGGCAAAAGCGAATCCTCCGATGGATTGTATGAAAACAAAGCACGCATATAACACTAAACGAAATATCAATAATTATTATAGTAACTGTAGACTATATAATCAATAAAGAATTGGTAGAAAAATATAAAAAAAAAACATAACAAAAAAAAAAATTAATTATTAACATTTTTTTAGGTTTAAACTTAAGAAACTTTTATTTTTTTTAAATTTACAATATAATCAATAAAAATTTGGTAGATATATTTAAAAAAAAATAAAATGAAAAAAAAATTATTATTAATTTTTTTTTAGGTTTGAACGTAAGAAACTTTTATTTTTTTAAGATTTACTTACTTTCTTGCAGTTGTTTAGGAATATTGTAAGGGTCTGTTACTAAAGGAAACTATTTAATATGATAATTCTTAAAAAAAATTTCAAAAATCTTTGAAAAATAATTTGTTTTACCAAAAAAACTATACAAAAAATTTAGTTAGGTTTCTACAATTTGAAAAAAAAAACCATGCAAAAAAGTAGCAAATCCATTTTTGTTTTTAAAAGTTTTTGTTGCTAAAAGCACACACAACTTACCGTTAGCTTCTTGCCCGATTCAAGACTTGAGATGCCATTCTGTTTTACCTGACCCCCACCACTGACCATATAGCGACCAGATTTGATCTCCTCATCGACATTGGGACCAATTTTGAGCGTTAGATTCTCCTTGGCCCGCGACACCTCCACCTGCAGCTCATCGGGCGAACGCACTGGCGTGCCATTCACCTCCAATATGACATCGCCCACATGCAACATGCCCTGTTTATCGATAACTCCGCCAGCCAGAATTCGTGCCACAACCAACTGCTTGAACTCATCCAGTTCGACGGTGAGACCCAACGGCTGCTTGGGATCTCGACGCAAACCGACCATTTTAATCGTTTCCACTGGCATCTTGCTATTTAATATGTCTTCCGTATAGAGATAGCCGCCCGATTGGCGTTGACTTGTCGCCTCGAGTTTTGTTCTGGAACCACCCGCAGATTTCAAACGTTGTTCGTATAAATATCCTATCTCATCATGTGCACGCAGCAGAGCCTAGATCAGAGAGAGAGAAAGAGAGAGTTGAGTTTTAAAAGCTTTTGAAACCGTTAGAGTTGACTACTTACACGAAAGTGTGGTTGTGCCAAAAGCTTGGCTAGCTCGCGCGATTCTAAGCGTCGTGAGGGCGAAAATTTACGTATGATATCGTCACAGATCGGTTTGTTATCCAAATGTGCAGGCAGAAAGACGGGCACGGGCTGCGGCTCTGTAGAATTTAGCTGGAGAAATAGACAAAGAATGAGAGTGGAGACACATAATTAAATTAAAACGTTCGCATTAAATTCGGTAGTGGGGCGTTGGACACAACACAGACAAGACAAGACAAGATCTCATCATCATCACCATCAGCAATAGCAAAGATTGTCTTAGTGCCCTGCCCTAGGTCAAGTCATCTTTGCTTCTGCTTAATTGACGTTCGCATCCGTTAATTGGTCGCTTGCGCTTTTTTTTGGCAGTTTCTCTCGCTCTCGTTCCTCTTCATTTAACCTCTGTGAACTTTTGGGCAGACGACGACATACATAGTTTGTATCTTAGGTCAAAAATTGGGTCGAACGTTTATAAATATTTGGGTCGAGCTGACTAAAAAAAAACCCTTGCTTTAAAAGTGAATAACATAATTTTCTTGCTCTTCATCCACATTTGCAATTTCCGCCCACGAAACAACAACAATTCAGTCACAACACATTCTCTCGCTCATGCAATATATACATATTTATACGCTAGAAAGCGTAATTCTTGTGGATGACAAATGCAAGAAAAGTGCAAGAGAATTAAAGCTTGACTGCGTGAGCGTGAGTTGAACCTCTATTATTTTGCCCTTGTCGGCGTGTATCCATAGGTCGATCGATTTATTATTATTATTTTTATTTGTTTTGCAATACAAAGGAAACTTCTTAGTAAGCGCGTTTCGGTGCTTAGAAACCCCATAAGCCTTTAAGCTCTCAATCCTATCCTTTGTATTTATTTTCGTGCAGACAAAAATGCTTAGCGATGTCTCCAGGCAGTGATTATTCTGCATTTGTTTATTTACACATACATACTATCGAATTACAGTTCGTTTTCCGCGTGTGAAAGAGGAAGCCCCACACACGAGCTTACTATTCTTGCTCTAACAGACACACACACCCTCACACAAATGACAACTGTTATTGACACTGAGCTCTGTTGTTGTTGGTTGCTAACGCAAAGGGCTTTCACCTCAATGGTGAGTTAATGTTTTGTCCGTGGGGTTGTCATAACAAACAAATTGCACAAAAATATTCAACAGGTAATATCTAATTAGGCAAATTGTTAATAATACACACAAACACAACCCGTTTAAAGCCAACAATGGAATTTCTTATAAATTGTTTTTGTATTATTATTATAACGTACTACGTGTGAAGGCTAAAAGCGTGTGAAGCAACTGACGAATCTTCAAGTTATTTAACCTAAAAATAATAAATTTTATATAGTTAAGTTTTTGATTAATGCTGTTGTTTAATGTTTTAATTAGTTTTGTTTTAGTTTGCAGGTAAACAATTCTCAATTTTCACTTATAACTTTTTCACTTTTTATGTTTTTGGAGCCACTCCCAAAACGCGCGAGCGAGCATAACGTTAAAGCCAAGTAGACTCAACAGAAGAAGAAGAAGAAGAGCGAAAGGTGTAAGTATCTGTGTGCGAGTGTGTATGTGTGTGAGAGTAAGCCGGAGAGTAAGCTTCTATTTGTATGTATGTTTCACACTCGATTTTGGAAATGCCAAAACACAGTTAAGACGTTACACAATACGAACGGAGGAGAGCCACGAACGACTACGTCATCATCTGAGACATATTCCACTTAGCCAGTTGGCCAGACAAAAACTTGGGCTTTTATGCTTTTTGTTGTGTTGACTGAGTAACCAAGGTCGCGCGAACACTTGCTCTATTTAATATTGACACATATACACACATTCAATTATGTTTAATTTGCTTTGGAATATAAATTAAACGTTTAGAATGCGACTAAAACGTCTTTGAGTTAAAACAAAACGACAGCGAAGATCGGGAGAGAGAGAGATGGTAACTGAATATTCAAAACTAACTGTTGAATATTTGTTGACTCGTTTAGGCCATGCTCAAATGAGCAAAGCGCGCACACACAAATACACACACACACACACACACACTCACTCACGTGAACGTAGACCGAACGATATAACACAAACAGAACCTCACCTTAGCACAGCTCGCAAGTAACTGACTCACAGCGAAACCCAGTTTACCCAGCAGTCGGTTGGGTGTGCGTTAACTACAGAGAGGCGCGCGCTCTAGGGCTAGAGCGCCAAGGTGTGAGAGTAAGCTTGCATTTTAGTTGGCGCTCTCACTTGTTGTGCTCAAATGCTACAACTGTACACTACTGCATAGCTGCTGTTAGCATTTAACAGAGGCTCAACGCAATATTTAAGCCGCTCTCTGGAGAGCTTTTATGCTGGTGCTGCTGCCGATGCCGCTGCTGCATTAGTAGGCCAACCACTTCTCAGTCTCTTTTGCTGCTGCAGTGGATTTGTTGATTTTGTTGTTGTTTGTTTTGTGGCCAGGTAACGTAAAGTTTTTATAATAATTAACACATGCATGCACATTTACTGTGAAAAGCAATTTTCAAACCGGTTTCCCGAGCTTCATTTAACTCTTTTTCTATATTTATTTCTTAGGGCGTCGCTTATTTGTGCTTTTCATATGAGGAATTTTGAGCGACATTATATTTTTTTTCCAGCTTGTTTTTCCTATCGGCCTGGTCTCGTGACTTGTATTTTTAATTACTTTCACTGCCTTTTTCCAACAACGGGTCAACGATAATAAGTCTCGCTTACCTCAAATCAAAAGCAAATTCTAATTATCTGTGACACGCGACGTTTATTTTGATTATTTTTGTGCGGTTTGTTGGCTTTTGCGTGTTTAGGTGTTTTGGCTTTTAGCCAACAATTCAAACACAACAACAAAAAACAAAAAAATATTAATTTACAGATAATAGGCAACTTTTTTAGTGCTAGAAAAAAATCAATAAATCTGTCCAAACATTAAACCAAATAACATATGCAAATCATCAAACATTAGCCCAGAGTTTCGCACAACATAAAGGTCAAGTTTAATGCGCCACTATTTAAGTGAACAGAAATTGTGTCATAATGATCAACATAAAAGAAACTAATCTCTTAACTAATACAACAGGTTCAGACATTAACCGTTACGCACTTAATAAACGAGAACAATACACAAAGCTTATCTCAAGTGAGCAAGTGAAAGCTCATTGTTATAGCATCCCTGACCCTTTTACTTTCCTGTACCGTAATTGGTATCAACGTAAGAAGTCACGCGTAAAGAGTATTCAATAAAAATGATGTAATAAAGAAAAAAGCGTAAGTATTCAAGAAAATTGGGGTACACTAAAAAAAAAAAAGTTAAAATGAAATAATATTGCAATGCAAAATCAATTTAAAAAATATATAAAAAAAATAAAAATGTAAAAAAAAATTAAAATATATATTCATTTTCAACTTTTAACTAAATTTTTCATTCAGTGTACGTGCGTATGTACAGTGAGGAAGCACCACCAATCAAGTAAACAATGAATTTTCTTGTCTGTTTGGTTATGTGGAAAAACGTACATAATGATTTTTCCTCATATTGAACGTGCCCGTCGGCAGCAGATGTTTGGATCTGGATCTGGGTCATGCCCCCAAATAAACCGTATTAATTTACATACCATGAGCTCCTTGTGCGGCGTTGATGGATTGCTTAGCAATAGACCCTTTAAAAAGATTTCATCCGTGTCCGAAATGTCACCGGAGTTGCGATAGGCAGCTGCAAAAAGGTAAGGGGAGTGGGGAATACTACAAGGTCATACTAGCGTATATGATGGCTTCAAAAGCTTAAAGGTTCACTAATTTGAATAAGTGCAATGGTGTTAAGGCCGTTACGTCTTTAGTCACATACCGTTATCCGTTGTATCATCATCGCCAATCTTATTATTGCTGGCAAGCAGCTCAACTTGATCCTGACGCGCCCGACGCGAACGTGCACTCCAACGCACCATGCTGGCGCCACACGAACTTTAAAGAATGGGAGTTGAAAGGATTCTGCTGACGTCACGCTAAAGGAAGCTCACACATATACGCAAATACACGGATACGCACACACACAAACACGAACGCACTTGCATGTGTAGCTGGCGGCGCTGCTAATTTTGGCAATGTCTCAACATATGCTCGAAAGTAATTTAAATAATCACTGTATTTTGTTTGTTGTTGTTATTGTACGCACACACACACACAAACGCACAGAGACGTAGCAATTCCGCCACGAAATCACAACAATTAATACATATACAACAACAAGTTGTAAAGACGAAGCGCACAACAGCTAGCAGCAGGGCCAGAGAGCGTTTAACTGAAAAGTCTTTTGTTGCATGCTGCCAGAAAGCTTAGGAAGCTTACCAGCAGCAGCAGCAACAACAACAACATCAACAAACGAGTTTTTCACGCGCTCGATAACGGCTAACGATGACCACGATATACCAACAGAAAATCATCGTTTGTTATCGGAACGCCTAGACAGTCTGGCAGCACAACACAGCTGAGCAACCCTAGAAATTTTTTTGCTCGTCACTATAAATCGGTCGCATGCTCACCGACTTTTTCATTGTGTGTGCGTATATAGAGAGCCACATAAGTGTAATTCCATAAGGATAATTAAATTGAAAAATATAAAAAACAAAAGTAACTCTAACAAAATGCCGGACGCAGTGCAGCAAAGTTTTGTGCGCTCCTTCATTGATTACTTGAAGAAGCAAGTGGATGTCATGTCGCCGGATCAAAGTGAAAGCATTGAGGTTGCCATCCAATGCCTGCAGGCCGCATTCGATGTGGGCGATGAGGAGCCCGAACAGTTAACGGCCACAGATCAAAGCACCACAGCAGCTGCTCCATCTGGCGGCGATGCAGCTTTGGCTGGCACCAGCAGCGGTACCAGCACCGGCATCGTTAATACTAAGAATATTGATATGTTTGAGCTCTTCCAATCGTTGTACATTGAACGTAATCCCGAATCATTGGCCCTGGCCGAATCCATCAAGAATGAGGGCAATCGCCTGATGAAGGATGGCAAATTTAATGAGGCACTGCTGCAATATAATCGCGCCATCACCTTTGATCCCAAGAATCCCATCTTCTATTGCAATCGTGCCGCGGCCCACATTCGTCTGGGTGACAACGATCGTGCCGTAACCGATTGCAAATCGGCGCTGCTCTATAATGTTAACTATAGCAAGGCATATTGCCGTTTGGGCGTTGCCTATTCCAATCTGGGCAAGTTCAATGAGGCGGAGGCGGCCTATGCTAAGGCTATTGAGCTGGAGCCGGATAATGCTGACTATCGCAATAATCTGGAGGTGGTGCGCAATGCTCGCAATCAACCGATGTCACAGATGAATCATTTGAGCGATGGCCTCAATGCCATGCTATCCAATCCCACTGTGCGCAATCTGTTTAACAGCGCTGAGATTGATTTGGAACAGCTGCAATCGATGACACAGAATCCCATGGTCATGAGCGCCATTGGACAAATGTTTACAAATATGGGTGGTGCTGCTGGTGGCGGTGCACCCGGAGCACCTGGTGCTCCTCCAGGCGGTGGTCAAGGGCCCATGCCCATGCCGAATGATATGCTGCAATTGTTCCAGAGCTTCGCATCTCAGCTGGTTGGTGCCAATCAGCAGCAGGGTGGTGGTGGTGGTGCAGGCGGTGGTGCAAACAATCCAGGCGGACCCCAACAGCCGGGCAATCAGCCACCGCCCAGCATGTAGATGAGAATCAATTTAGTGTTAGCCGCCACAATTGTTTTAAATGTTTAAATGGCCCTATAATACACATACATATATATTTTTATTAATGCTATATAATGAATAAATAAATTAAACTCGGAAAAATTGATATCATTGGGAGCGAATCGTAATTCAAAGCCATATTTTTTTTTGTTTCTAGCGAAACCGTTTTTCTAGTTTTTCGTTTATTGAAATTCAAAGTTTGTTGGATGTTCTCTTGTTACGTACATTATATATATATATGTAAACAAATAATAATTTATGATGCTTGGGGGAATATAAAAAAAATAATTTGACAAGCTTTATCGTACAAACTGCAATAAGATACTTTTCATATATATATGGAACTTCATTGACTCGGATTTGATTATTATGATAAATAGATGAGATATTTGTTGATAAGACTATTTGATGTTTGTTTATATGATTACATATAGCATTTGGATTTGGATCGATCGATAAAATTAAGCACAATACAATAAAAACAACAAACAGTTTTTTTCAGCATGGCAAATAATAAAATGTGTCGCGATGTTGCTTTAAAGATATCATGCTTAAATTTTCAAAACGTGTTTCAACTACTCAACACATTGTGTGTTTTTATTTATTTTTGGGAACATTTATTTATTTGATGTGGAGATTAAAGACTCTGAAATAGAAGAAAGGTAGACAGTTACATGGAAAGTTCACACTATACTTACCCGATTAAACAACGCAGCAATGCTTCAGTAGCGCGACGATCCTGGTGTTAAGCGAAGATTGTTTTTTTTTTGTTTATAATCGAGAGTTAAGTAGTTTTTTGTTTTATTAATCGCGTACGGAAGTTTGTTTAGGGAACGTTGAAATCCCTAATGTTGCTTGTTTTTTTAAGTTTTTGTTTACGACTAGGAGACAGTTGTGTGTATAATTGTTGGTTGCATCTAATATCTGTTGTATCGTCGATTCCTAAAGTTTCCACCGCCGCCTCCTCCACGTTGCCTAGTGCGATTGTTGTTGTTGTTATTGTTGCCATAATTGTTGTTCACTTTGCCCGAGTATTTGCCCGATGGTGGCGAATAGAATTTCTGTTCATTGGATGGCCGCGATTTCTTATCCTGTTGCTCCTGCTGCTCCTCCTTTCCGTTGGCGGCATTCTTGTCAAATGTGATGGGGACATGTCGTTTGCCCAGCTTAATCTATAAGCAGTTAAATGCATTGAAGTCAGGATAACATATTGATTCTAGTATAAAGTACTTACGTTTTTGGGCACAATCCATGAAAGCACAATGTCATGTTTGAATATTGGTGGTGAATGGAAAAGATCTCGTATTAATATATTAATATTTGATGTTGTCTTCAGTGCCGTCTGCTTAAGTTGATTCTCCTCTGATTTTAATTCCTCGGCGGACTTGCCCTTCAGTGCCTCTTCTAGCTTCTTAATATAACTACAAACAAGGATAATGTGTTAGTCTTTTATCTGTATAGATTGAGAAATAGTTGTTGGTTACCCCTGTGTGCCGCGAGCTAGATATTGTAATCTAGCACGAAAGTCTTTTAGTTTTTCAGCATCCTCCACAAATTGTAAATTGCCGGGATGCTTCTTGCCCAGCGTATGCAATGCATACAGCAAACATTCAGCGTGTGAGAACTGGAATGAGGGTGGCGTATCAGCCACTTCCTCATCGCTTAGCTTTGGCAATGGCATGTACTCCTGTTATAAAAAACATTTTAGATTAATTAAATTATTAATTAATTAAGTAACAATCCAAGTTACTTACCAACAGCACATTGTAGACTGCATTGATGCGTTCATTTGCGTTTTCTAGTTTCTCAGTATTAGTTATCATTTCGGCAAACACTTTAAGTAGCCGCAACTGTATTTGATCCTGTGAGACTGCAGTGGCAATCAGGTTCCATGTATTAATTGGCAACAGTTTATCGCAAACATATACAACAAATTGTGTTGATTTGATTGTTTTCTGTAATTAAACAAAAAAGTAGTCTGAGATTAGTTTTATGCTTATCGATTTGGCGGCATAAGCATACCGAAAAGTAGGGAGCCGCTGCTGTAGCACATTGAATAAAACGTTCCACAATCTCATCATCGACAGCAATATTGTCCGTATCGGTGCTATTTAGTTCAGCCTGTTCCGTGGCCAGCTTGACGAGTTCGGCATGTCCGGTTATTGTGCTGCCCAGCTTAGTGGCACCCAAAATAGTCATACACAAATGAAATTCATCGGCTGTCACATCCTGCAATGCCTTCTTCACTTCCTCAACAATGTATTCCTCGATGTCCTTGGTTATGATATTCGGGCCCATGGTTAAAAGTTTGGTTGAGATGAACTTGAAGCAACGCTCGCGCGTTGTCTCATCCCCCGTAGAGATTTGTTGAAACAAACCAGTTATTGAACTCTTTGTGTCCAATTTAATGATGCTTAGCAATGAGTTATTGACTTGCTGCAACTCGGTTGCATCGTCCAATATCAACAGCTGAGCGAGAGTGTCGCCCACGCGTACAGTTGCCTCTGCATTGCCCTGGCATAGTTTTGGCAAATCTTTGATAGCTTGACGACGAATCTAAAATGGAGGAAGTTATGAGGTTATTTGATGTATAAAACTTTCTTGCGTCGCGGCTTAATATTGTCATTCGCAATTACATATTATATTTGCTTAACGCACCTGTGTATCATCATCTTCGCATAAATCGAACTGTGCATCAATAGCGGTATCTGATAGCTCCGGGAAGTGCTTGAAGAAGTTGCCAATGAATTGGGATGCTAAGCGCTTCTCCTTCGATGTGCCTTTTACGGCCTGCAATATTTCTTTGTATTCCGCAACATGCTAAAAACATAAAAACAAAACAAAATGTTACAACATTTTCAGCATTTTTTGGCAGCGCCGGCGCGTGTTAAAATTTGCATGCATGTACACATGTCTAATCACACCCACACACACATAAACACATTATATGCAAGAACCGTTCATTTGGACGCGTTTTTCTAATGGCGGCTTACCTCAGTTATTTTATCACCGGCATCTGATAATATTTCATAGCATTTATAAAGTCGCTCAATGTTATCCATTTTGTTATTTTTTTTTATTTATTTGTTTTTAATTCTAATAATTACTTGGACAGTCACTTTCACACAACTAAACGTTCTCCACAATTTTTTCTCAAACAAAATGGTGTGTCTAGTTAGTGATGTCACTTCTAGTATTCGAGCTGTCGACTACTCGTCGCATGTGCATGTTATCGAAAACTAAACTATCGCGTACAAGTATCGGTAGCATAAAATACTTTATTTTAAAAATATTGCAGTTAAATTATGTGATTGCCTTTAAGGCCTGCTCAAAGTAATCCACCATCATGGGATATATTTCGTCGTATTGTTGTATATTCTTGCGTCTTGCATTGTCACGATATCTTTGCAATGCGCCCGATATCAGCTCCAGTTTCTCACGCTCTGCTGTGTGTCCATCCAACCATTCAATCAGCCGCTCATTTGACCAGTTTGCACATGTGTGCGGTGACTGCAGTTCCGCTCCAGCATGACCAAATAGCAGTAACAAAACTATGTAACTTGGCACCAAAGAATCTTCGCCAATCGTCTGCTTTACCAACTCCTGTGGACTTTGTACAATCAGCAATGACATGGCGCGCAATAAACGCGACGGTTTGCCCAGCTCAGCAAAATTTGGACAGAGGGATTTTAATGCCTGTTCCATGTGCTGACAATCCTGCTTCAGACGCTGCCTGCCCGCCGCACTCAAGGGCCGCAATATGCACAGGTTGTGTATGAAGAGTTCAATACAACGTTTAGCCAACTCTTGGCCACATTTGCCGGTCATCTCTTTATCATCGAATAGCTCAATATGATGTGACCAGGAACGACTAACAAATTCCTGCAAGAGAAGTAAACAAAAATAAAATAACTGCAGTATCTGTTCGCGCCATATATTATATATATTTAAATACTACGTGTTCGCGCCAAACTATTGAACGCTGACGATTGCGAACATTTGTGTAAGTTTGGTATTATTATGAACTGGTTAAAAATGTACAAAATGAACTAAAAATGAATTGTAATCGATAATGAATAAGATCGACACTTGAATTTGAGAATCTAGCCTTGGAGGAACGAACCGCGCGTAACGCCATATTGAAGACAAATAAATTGAATTATTGCTTCTTAAATATAAATTACGCACCTGCAACTCCTTCATATACATGGATGGACCCGTTGTGGATAGTCTGTCCGTATTTAAGCCCGGTTCACGATGCATGCTCAATATAATTATGTTTATAGCTGTGATTATTGACTCCATTATCTGTTGCAGAATGGTGCCAATTAGCAGATCTGCCTGCTCCAGCGAACGCGCAATAATTCCTCGAGCTGCCCCAGGTGTCTTGTCGAACTGCAACTGAAGGTCACCCAACATGCGACGCATTGAATCCTTATAGTAGTATAGAACATTGGCCAACTGTGTATTCTGCTGCTGCTGTAGATTTGGCAAATCGACAATTTGCTTGGAATCGGCACCCAATTTAATCTGTGCCTCCAGTTTGGTGCACAACTCCTTGCCGCATGCAATAAAAACATTTGCAATCGAATTACTTAGACGGCTATCAATGAGGGCAGCACTTAACTCTGTGGATGCAACACGTATAAAGTTATCCACTGTCTCGTTGCCGGGCAGATCAATGCCCGCCAAGCAGGCTTTCAAGTTGGCCGCACACTTGCTCACATAGCCCACCTCCAAGGGTGCAAAGAGTTCGTTATCAAACTGGAATTCATTGTTGAGACGCTGCTCCAGGCCTCGAGCCGATGTTAACAGCTTGGAGAGGCCTTCCTGAAGCGTTTGGTTAACATGTTGCGAGCACTCATCAAAGGATTTGCGGAGAAGCTGTTGTACTCTCTGCCAGAAGCGCTGTGGAATGCATTGATCCGATGATTCTGATGTATAGCCAAACTGATTGATCTGCTCCAGAGCCGTTTTCAATAGTTTGATCTGTGTGCAGCTCTCATAGAGCTCATCGTAGAGCAGCCAATGCAATGATTTCCAAAACTTGGCACGAAAGTTTTGTGTTGTTGTCAACTGTGGCGCCTTGCCAGGACCACGTGCCGTCCCGGCTTTCGAGGAGCCTCCATTGCCTCCATGTGTGGGCGAACGCATTGCATCGGCTTTATTGAGCACGGATATATCGGTGCCGGCAAAGCACTCCTTTAGCGATTGCTCCATGTCAGCTATGAATGTGGCCAGCAGATTCTCCAAGGACTTCTCCAGCGTATTGAAGTTCATAAAGATCTTAAGTGCATTGACCACCTGGGTTTGATTGCGCTCCTGCAGTCCAGTGACCAACTGCATCTGGGTTAAATTGCGTATTTTTTGTCTAGAGCTTATAACATAGGCACGCTCCTCCTGTATGAACTCAATATCTTTAAGCTCCTTATCCTCTATGAGCTGTCCTAGTTCGAAATGTAACTCTGCTTGGCGCAGCACATCCTTGGTATTCTTAAGCTTGGCTGTCAGGGCGAGCAACGTGCCGGCAGAGCGCAGCAGATGTGACACTTCATGGAGGCGTCCCAGGACTTGCGTCTGGTTCTCTACCATTTGATATTGGGTATCAACTTGACTCTTGAGACGATGCCCCGTGGCACGAACTCGCTGCACATCCTCCGTCAAAGAATTGAGTGCGGCGTCGAAGCGTCCCGCATGTGTGGCTTGCTGCAACAGTGCGCCATGCTTGTCGCGCACCTGCTGATGCAGCTCCTCGGTGGTGTTCTGTAACCGTTTCGATAGCTCTTGAATTTGTACACCAATTGTTAGATGAGACATTCCAGAAGTGAAGTCGTCATCAGCTGCGACAGCCTCGCTGTCATTGGGTGCACTGGCAGCCATTATTGTGGATACCCTATTAAAAAAAAGGGTTTAAATAATTAAATATAATAAATTTAATTTGTAAAAAAAAACAACACGTACATTGCCAACAAACTGTAATTAGAGGTGAAAGACCATCGATAACATATGTAATTAATTTTGGTATTTATTCGCAGACAAATAGTTTGGTATATTTTAAGCCCTTTGGTATAATTTAGTGTATTTACAACGGTTTGTTTTGTTTCTGCTGCTGCACTAGAAAGGCAATATTGGTGTTGTTTAATTATTTTATTGCATACACCGCTATGTCCGACGACATTAAGAAGTATTTTAATAGTCTGCTGCATAAGTGGGTATCGTTTGCAGTTAAAATGTAATTAAGACATGCACCTTGCTAATTGAAAATGCATTTTTGCAGGGTCAGCGGCCTCTACGTCATACAGATAACGGATCGCGATGGTGTGCCACTCCTACGCGTTAGTCAAAACCAGGAAAAGAATGTGGATTTTGCGCTAATGCCATCGTTCATCCCAACATTTACGACAGCATGTGATCAGGCCAGTAAATTGGGTCTGGGTCGCAACAAAACAATAATCTCCATGTATTCCAACTATCAGGTGTGTGTAAAATAACGGAACTAAAACAGTTAACATATCTGCATCTCATTCGCTCTGCAGGTGGTCCAAATGAACAAATTACCGTTAATTCTAACATTCGTTGGCGCCGAGGACTGCAATACGGGTCACATATTAGCATTGGAGCATCAGGTCGATGGTTATTTGGAGGATATTAAACTGGCTGTAACGGAGCCTTGAAATGTACAAAAAAGAGCTTTTGTAAGAAATACGAATGTATGTAGTATGTTGTATATTTAATATATAAAATGAAACTTTTTACTTGGCTTAAATGCAAACGCTGAACTAATATTTGTCTACGACTGATTTGAAATGAGCGCCACCTATGGGGAATGATCAGCAAATCACTTTACAATACATTTCAATAATTCTCTTCTCCTTACTTATCCTTTTACAAAACTAAAAATACATTCCATCATGCAAACGCTGCCTTTCTTCTATATATTTTAAGCTATGATACGGCTCAAAGTTCATCATGTTGCATGGCTGCATTGAAGGCTTCACTATCGCAGGCAGCTGGAGTCTCAAAATCAAAACTATATTCACAACGATTCGGTTCGCTTACTGATGTAATTCTTGGATCGACGGCACATCGGATATTGATGATAGCCGAACGTTGTGGACCGTTCCAACAAGCGGCACCCTGCGCATACTTTTGCCTACTATACTTGTTCTCGCCCTCGCCAAACCATTGATCCCAGCGACCCAATGTGGTTTCAGCGCCTCCATTTTTGGGCTTTTGGGCAGCACGATCGAATGGACATAGGGTGTATATGTATTCCCGATCCTCGTACGTGTAGCATTCGCCATCGAGCATGGCCCACTCCTCGTTCTGGCCATAATCCTTGCCCTCCTGCTCATCAATCTCTTTCACTTCATGCTCAATCTCACGTATTTGTCGCTCTACCTCATCGAATGCCTGTCTCGCCTCATTCGCCTGATCTATAAGACGCTGTGTCTCGGGATCATAGACAGGCGCTGTTGTTGCTGGTGTGTCGTGTTCGGGTGTTGCCTCACCTAAGCCCACATCCGGTTCATCATCTTCATAATGATCCTCTTCATCTTCCTCATCATCCTCGTGGGACTCATGGGATGTGCCAGTACCATCCATATCAGCTTGTTCTCCAGCTAAAAAACAATAATTTTATAGCTGCAAAAGATTGCTACCCATGCCGTGCTTACCTTCAACTGGTGGCTGTGGGTCCTGTGGTGCAGGAGGTTGAGTAGCATCCACTGGTTCCGTTTGAGGCGGCTCAGCATCTGCTGGTGGCTGGAACAGTCCTTCGGCTAGCATTTTCAATGGTTTAATTCTAGGCCAGGCCAGTGTCACGAAGGCATCCAAATCGACGCGATCACGTTCATCCAGGAAGAATCTGGCCTCCTCAACGGTGACAACACCATTGCGATCCCTATCCAGATTCATGTCAACCATCAGTTCAGTGACCTCGACGAAGCCATCCTTGTTGGCATCGTAACGTACAAAGTTCAAGCTGGCCTCTTGACGCATCTGCTGGGGCTCCTCCTCGGCGTGAGCTGTATTGGCATCCAGTTCACGTTGCTGCTCCTTGAAAGCCTCCACGGCATCCGATTCCAAGGCCTCAGCATTGATCTTTAGCTGCTCCTTTTCGGTTTTAAGGGATTCCTGTTCCTTAATGCGTGAATGAAGCTCGGAGCGACGTGCCGCTCGATCCGCCTTCATCTGCTTGCCGCGATTAATCATCTCTTGGCGCTTCTCGGCGCCCCGCTTGTGCAGTTCCGCCTCAGTGCGACGCTGGATGGCAGCCGCAGCACCCAGTTCCATGCACATGTTGGAGCAACCCACAGCGGGCAACTCATCACTGCCATCACAACAGTCACAAACGCCATCCTGCACCTGGGAACTAGGAATCTCTACCGGCTGGTGGCCCTTGTTTATGCAATGAAACTTCATATTTGGGCAGGCGGCAGTGCCGGGCTCATCACTGCCATCGGCGCAATCACAGTAATCATCATTTATGTGCGTAAATGGTATCGTCTTCCCACCATCCAAACAGGTCCATTTGCCATCCGGTCGTGGCTGATACAGGGCCGCCTTTGTTAGGGAGACGCCGCGTGGACGTGGTACATCGCCGCATTGAACCACGACTAAGGCATATGCAGATAAAGCTAATAGTATTAACTGTGAATGTATCAAGTGCATTTTAAATTTTGTTGTCACTGCACAATGACAATGAATTACGTGGAAATTTCACTGTTATAAATGCCGGTCAGCGGATAAGTGTGTGGCATTTCCGATAAGAATTAAAATACCAACAAAGAAAAAAATACTGCATTTATGCACGATAGGTCACACACGATTCGCATCTATAGCGGAACATTAAACAGCTGATGCACTATTTATTGACTTGTTGAAAGTAATTTAGTAAAAATTATGCACCTTGCAAAAATAAATCTTATATCAACCAACAGTTGAATGCGTCAAGTCAAACGACAGGTGCCAGACTGGCACTGCCAGTCAATATTTTGACAAAAGTTGGCAGCTCTAACAAATCAGCTGCCGGTTTGTTATTCAACTACCTCAGTAGCGGATAAAATAAAAACAAGAGAATTATTATGGGTTTTCTGACACAAGTATGGGCAAAGGCTTCAGCTCCAACGGATACAGCGCCACCGCCAATTGTACTGCCCGATGCCAAGCCCGTAACGGACTCAAACGCAACAACAGACAGCCCTCCAAGCAAAGAGCCAAAGGAATGGGGTTATGATCTTTATCCGGAGCGCCGTGGTGAAACCTACAAACCAAAATGGTCAAAAATTCTGTTTGGCATGGAAGGCAAGGAGAACATCGATCGCTACAAGTGCGAGCAAAACGTCTATTGGTGTGTGAAAAACGGTCCGCTAGTCAAACTTATGATGGGCGCACTGCGCAGTTCCGGTTGTCCCTTAGATCTACGCCGCCATATCTCTTGTGAGGTGTGCGATCCTAGTGTGACTGGCGGCTACGATCCCGTGCTTAATCAGATTGTCGTCTGCCAGAATATGGCCACGAATAAGAGTATGGTGCATGGCGTGTTAACGCATGAAATGATTCACATGTTTGACTATTGCAAAAACGATTTGGACTTTCGTAATGTCGATCATTTGGCATGCACTGAAATCCGTGCTGCCAACCTGGCTCATTGTTCCTTCCTGAGCGCCATGATGCAGGGTGATGCGTCGCCCTTTAATGTTAAAGAAGCGCATCAGGTGGGTAGACAACTTTCTATCTTTTACTGATATCTAATCCAACTTGTTATCCTTGCAGAACTGTGTTAAATCCAAGGCTTTAGCTTCTGTGCTCGCTGTCAGGAATATTAGCCACGAACAGGCTGTTGCTGCAGTGGAGCGTGTCTTTCCCAAGTGTTATGCGGATCTGGAACCAATTGGGCGAAGGATACGACGCAATTCAACGGATCAACAAAAGGCATTCATGGAGGCGCCCATGTACGGCTATGACGTATATTAACTGAGGCGTATTTTTACCAAAATTTATTTTTAAGAACTCAGTGGAGCAATTATGCGTTATTAAACAATAACTAATGGCTATAAATTAAATTAATTTTGCACATTAAACGCAAAGCTAATTCAAGGTTAAGCACAACATATTTTTTTTTGGGCTTTATATGAGGGCAGTGGCTTTAGGCCTAACCCTTAGTAATCGTTTATAGAGCGAGCTAATACCATGGAGGATTGTGAGTTTATTGGTATTATACTGGAAATTATAGGCGATATGTTGTTTGGATGTAAGTTTTTATAAACATGAACTTGAATCAATTTAAATACATTCTATTTTTAGCTGATTCTGATTCCGATTCGGTGGAAGATTACGATTAGAAAATTGCATTTATAATCCATGCTAAAATAGTAGATTTAATTAAATTACTGCAAATCATATAAACTCAGCTATAAAAACCCACTACAAGCCAAAATATATTGTCATAAGTTCTGAGAATATGGATTGCTGCGCTATTATGGAGGTATTAATAGGATTTCTTAACGATCTGTTCTTTTCGGATATCAGTAAGTTATAGAAAAGTATTTATCTAAGCCAATTTTTTAACTTTTATATTTAATATAGCTGATGAGGATTATTTTGGCAGCTATTATGATGATTACTATTAAAAACATGGATGCAATTTACTAATAAATTTGTTTTGAACATTTTTTAAAAGCATGCAATTTGACCTATTTTGTTAATAATACGATCACAGATTTTGCGTTTTGGCCATGGCTCATTAAACGGCAAAACTGACATGAATAGGCTTATGGCCCAAATGGCCAGCATTTAGTTACAGAACGTTAGTCACAACGGTCAATAAACATGTTTTGGGATCTATTGGGCGGCATATTTGACTTTATAGTCGGTTTAATATTTCCCAGTAAGTTACAAAGTGTGCGTGTTTGCAAAATCATATAAATAAAGGATATTCTAATTAAATAGGTTCCGGTGGCGATGATGAGCCCGATTCATCCGAAGTGGAAACAACAACATGATGTTACACATTCTATCAATTCGTTTTTTACATTTCAAGTTTATTCATGAAACATAGGTTTTTTTTGTTAAATATACTAATTGGGAATATATATATATATATATATATATAAGTTATATTGCTTTTTTACTATTCCAGATAGGTAAGTAAAAGCCAATAGAAATGTATTATATACAGTGTGAAATATTTCAACATTTTACACAATGTTGTATTAAAATAATTTATATAGCTTTTTAAGTTCCTGCTTTTTCCACTTGGGCAACTCATCAAACTCATAAAAGGACATTTTAAAAACACCAACAAAATCATCATGAGTGAGGTGAACCTTGAATAAAGTAAGTATAAGGTTATCAAGAAATATATATATATATTGAAAGTTTCGCACAAACCTCACGCCTCAAAGGATTGATTTCTGGCGGCAGCATATCCATTTCCTGCACCAACACCGACAATGGATACTTCTTGTGTCCATCGAAATCTTTTTGGCTATTGTTAAGCATTAGGGCCGAGTCCTGTTTCAGACAATTGCTGGGCGCCTCACAGCCCAAATCCTGACGCAGTCGCTCATAGGGAACGAAGTTCTGTTAAAGATTGAAATTGTTTTATACAAGAAATCAAATTGGGGTTTATATTCTATGCCTACCTTGCACTGTTCGTTGTCCCACGTCTCGAAGAAACCCTTAAAGACATTGGGCTCTTCATTTTGACGCACCACAGCCAATGCGGTTGCTGAGCGTCGTCCAAATGGTGCATTCTGCACATAGCTCTGTGCTATTGTTGTATACTTCGCACGCTCCTGACTCCGCGTCCTTGAGCCAAGCCACACATAGGCCAATGTGCCTGTATCCAGAACGTATATGCAATCAGCGCAGAGATCCTGCTGCTCAAAGCCCAAGATCTCCTCGCAGCGCAGTTGCGATTGCTGCCACCAGACCAGGAAGAGTTGTACGGGCGGACGTGGCTTTGAGGGCACCGTAGTATTCAGATAACAATTGTTACTCAATGTGGGTGAGATGTTGCCATTGCCACCATTGCTGCTGCCATTGCACATGCTGCCGGCACCACTGCTGCTGCTGCTCGTCGTGCTGCTCGCTGAGGATTGGCCATTGATGACGAGCGTTTGGTTGAAGTACATCGCAACCGATTGCCAAAACTCTTTGCTCTCCTTGCCCTCCAGCACCAGCGAACTTTCGCCCAGCAGCGCACCCACAGCCTTGGCCATTTCACGGGCATCCCCAGTGCTGCTCTGGCCACACCAGACCCACACATGATTCGTCTTGATGGCATAGCAATCCTTGGAGCTTATCGACGACAGCGGATGCTCCTCCACCGCCTTGCCATTGTAGCTGGCATCGCCATAGACCTTCAGCAAAAATGTCTCCAGCATGATGTTCGTCTTGAAATCCCAATGCATATTGTTATTCGAATGCAACAGTTCACTGCGCTGTCCACGCATTATGATCAGTTTGCCCTCGAAGAGCTGTAGGAAATGTGGCGTCTCATCAAACTCGTACAGCTGCACAAACATGCTTGCCCCATTGAGATCCTCAAAGCTGGCCAAGGCAAAGCGATCGGCCTTGGCTATTGTCTCCGCTGATGCCTCCGAGCCGTTCCACTGATAAATAATGTTCTTAACGCCCACCGAGGCCAGATCAGCGGGCACAACCGTAGCGCACTAAAATTAAAAAATACAAATGAGTCGAAGAGAAATTAAGTGGGGAGTAAGGGATAATTTGAATGAAAAAACACTTTTTTTTTGTAATTTTTTACGGAGAAACAGCTTAAGCTGCAGGGAACGTACTTTATGGTCCTGGGATCGATAATTCAGTGTAAGTTAGAAAAAAAATTTTTTCCTCACTTTTTCAGAAAAAAAAACTTTAAACGAGTTTTTCTAAAAATCAAATTTTTCGAAGTCCGTCAACACGATCCTGCAAAATCTACTGAACCGATTCTTTTCAAACTTGGAACATACTTTCTTGATGTAAAATTTTCGAAATTTTTCCATTTTCATATTATGGTAGTTTTTCACCTCAAAATTGGCGGAAAATTTAGCTTAAGATCGCGTTTTTTGCTTAAATAGGCGAGGGGAGAATTAACTCGTACTTGAAGAAAATTGAACGGAAATTCAACTAAATATTCTCATATTATGCTTTATAATGTAAAAAAGTTTGAATAAATTTGCTTAAGCTGTTTCTCCGTAAAAAAATACAAAAAAAAGTGTTTTTTCATTCAAATTATCCCCTTAAATCCATAAAAATCGTTCCTCACCTGCACTGTATACTTGACCACATAGGAGGCATTGGTGGTGAAGACGACAACTTTGCTTGGCGGCAGCTCGTTCAACTGATCATCACAGATGCGATAGAGCACCCGTTCGCCACGTCCATCGTCTACGAGTTGGGTGTCTGCGGCCATTTTGGGTCTTTCACAGAGTAGGACGGCATCCAGTTTGCCAAATTTCGTGGACACGGGCTTGTGGCCTCGTGTATTATCCTGCCAAATGTTGAGCCAATTGCCAAAGAGACGCTTGAACTCGACGGGCTCACGGCCTTCGAGGACGCGCACCACCAAAGTGCTATTCGGATACTTCTTCTTCTTGACAAAGGCACGCCCGTTGCCCATGGCGGTGAGTGCATCCGTTTGCGTGGCCTGTGCACCCACCCACAGCCATATGCTCTGACCATAGTTGTCCAGCAGATAAACGCCATGGGCATCACTCAGATCATCCTTGTTCGGCATGCCCACATCCAGTTGATCCAGATGCAGACGACTACGCTGATTGCACTTGTAGATGCGAAACTTATTGCCACCATTTGGGGCAACATCATTACTGCCCTTATTGTTGCACTCGTTGTAATCGTTGCCCAACTTCTTCGCCTGATAGACAATACGCGATTGCAAGGGCAGCACACTGTTCCATAGTTTTTTTTGTTCGGTGTTCATGGACTGCTCGTAGCCATCATCAATGATGCAATATGGTGTATCCTCACGCTGCCGCTGCACCCAAGTCAATGCACTGCGTCGCTCTATGGATGCGCTGGAACGTCCAATCCATACGAACGTAATTGCATCCATAAGCAGCACCATTATATAATCCGAATTGAAGTGCGTCCAATCAATGTTGGCCAACTCCACAGCGCGCAACCATTTGCGTCCATACAGCTGAAACAAACGCGTTGACTTCGGTGTATTAACCAAAGCGCCAGAGAGTACACTACGAAGAAATATGATTATAATTGGAAATATCATTTTGTTATAATCGAAAAACTCACTCATAACCGTTCTTGAAGTAGGATAAAAAGCGTGCACTCTCATGATTCTGTGATTCACGATAAATGGATGCCACGTTGCCCAGATAAGTGTCCAGTTCCTGGATTTTGTGTACAACATTCGAACGATTTTGTTCGCTCACACTGCTCCCCAGCCAATAATGTATATAACGTTCCAGTTGCACATTTGCCTTCTGCTCGCGTGTCTAGAGAGGAGAGAAATATGAGTTTAGTTGGAGTTTTGGTTGAGAGTTTAGCGGACTTACAATAGTTTCATGATTGGCATAGTGTCCCACCAGGTTTGCTGCATAGATGATGTACGCACAATTGTCATAGAAGGTTCCGTATTGTCTGCGAGCTACGGCCTCCAAGCGATCCTCATCGATTTTCCATATGGCAAAGCATATTGCTTGCTTTGCCACCTTACGAAATGTTGCGTCCACTTTCAGATCGGGTATGGTATCAGGTCGTATCTCCTGTAAGAGCAAATTTTGATGTTAATAATATAAAAAATTTTTTGATTTGGTTTAGGGTTTAAAGGCCGTTATGGTTCCTGATAGATTTTTTTTATTTTTCTATCAATATTTTCATACGCGTTTCGGAATTTTTATTTTGCCTTCTTCAGGAAGACTTTTTTTTATTTTTATTTTTTTTATTTTTATTTTTCTATTATTTTTATATTTTTTTATTTTAATTTTTATTTTTTTTTTATTTTAATTTTTTTTTTTTTTTATTTGTATTTTTTTTTTTTTTATTTATTATGTTTACTAAGTTATACGGGGAAGTGTGTAATCCCTTTGTGTCCTTGGTCTCTTTTGATTCAGCCTCTTCCGGCTTACTTTAGTTATCTTTATCAGAATTTTACGTATAAAATTAAATTAATTTTTTTGTTGAATTCCCCAGAATATTTTAATTTTTTAAACTTTTTCATTTCATTTCAGTTTGCTTACTGATTTAAATTTAAATTTTGTTCATTATCTTAAACATTTTTGTAACTTAAGCTCTATTTTTTTAATTTGATTTAATTTTAATTTTATGTTGACTGATATTAGTTGACAATAAAAAAATAAATAAATAAATTACATATAACATAGACATTGATTATTGATTATTGATGTTCTTCACATCATTTACATTTAATAATGGTTTGAACAACTTTCAAAGCTTAAATGCTGTAATTATGCGGCGCCAGTGTCTGTGCAATCTTTGAAACAACATGTTACAAGTGCACCAAAAACACCTTTCAAATGGTTTTACAATTGGTTCAACAAAACATGTGACAATAGCAAGGATGTGCCTAAAGCTTTGAGAGAGAAAAAACCCGTATTTGAACGCGATTTTGTGCGATGCCAAATGATAGTGAAAACTATACCAAAGCGAGTTTTTGAACATTAATTTTCTTATTTATTTATGGAACGCTGAACCACACTCCATGTGGACGTGTGGAAAGTGTTCAATTGCCCCGTTAGACGACGATGAACGATGATGATGCGGTTTTTCTGTTTTTCGGGGGCAGAGGTTTCAGCTTCTTTGGGGCGTTGCATTTGTAATGAGAAATGAATTGCATTAGCGAATGTTGATCTTTATCGAGCTTTTATTAATAAACATGTCTTTTGACTTTGAATGCATAATAATTATCTATCTATCTCGCATTTGTTGTTGTTCAGTGACCAAAAACGAGTTCATGCTACGTTGGAGCTGTTTGGGGGTGACGCCATCTCGACCATATCCCCAAATGACATATCATAGAAATCAGCGCAAAAAGCAACAATAATAATAATTAGAAATGAAATTGTCTGAAAAATACATTTTAATTATTATATTGTCTGCAGATCGACATTGAATTGGTCTTCAATTGTTTTTTCTCTCTCTCTCTTTTTAGCTGATAAAAAGTTGTTGATGGAAGCGTTTGATGTGTTTTTTGTGCGTTGTTGACAGCCGCCGCAAACAACATTTGTTATAGCCTCTTCAAAAATAGTCCAAATAATAATAATAGTAGTAAAAAAAAAACTGGCACATTTCAGTGCTCCCAAATGCTAAATGCTGTTGAAGAAAACTTTCACAGCGTTGATTATTTTTTTTCTGTTTTAAGCAATTAGCGCGTTCAGATCTGTTTGTTTATAACCTGCAGAAATGTTCTAAGCAAATGGCAAAAAAAAAAATCATTCTTTCTTTTTTTCGGGGACAAGTGAAGAAATCTTTGAGTAAATTCGTGCTGAAACTATTTTTTGCATTAGATAAAATATTATAGTTTCAGCTAAAGCTTTAATAAATTCTTTCTTTATAATATTCCCACATTAGAACACTTGATTCACTTTTATCTTGCTTAATTTACTTATTCCTTGCATGTCTGTTGAGTTAAACCCACAAAAGAGTCCTTTAATAGAAATGATAATGATATAATGAAATGCTTTTAATGCGCACGCAATGTAAAACGCACGCAAAATTCAAGTTAAGTGTTTTATTAATTAGTTAAAACAACAAACCAAAAAAAAAACACTTTTGGAGATTAAATACTTGGTTTGGAACAAATCTGAGCATATGAATAAAGGTTAAAGGTGAACAAGTAAGAAGTTTCTAGGTGAGAAATCCCGAAAGACATTTTAATTTTCCAATCTGAAGTCTCTAGTTCTAAAAGTCTCTAAGATCGACGTATACAGACAGACATGGCTATATCGACTCGGCTGTTGATACTTTATAGGGTACGAGCGAGATGCTTCCTTGGGTTAAGGGTATAAAAAGTACATGGAGAATGAAAGTTATAGATGCAAGGTCTGGGAGCATTTAAAAATTTAACATGTTATAATCCTCTTGTTAAAGGCAGAATTCTTTGTGGGATTAACTTCATAATAAAGTACAAAAAGAATGGAAGTTATAGGGTTGAAGGTCTGGGAACTTTTAAATATTTAACATGTTATAATAATTTAATTGAAATTAGGACTTCGAATATGTCCTTTGAAAGACCTTTCAGACCAAACAACCTAACAATTCTTAACTTCTTAAATAAGGTACATGAAGAATAGAAATTATAGGATTGAAGAACTGGGAACACTTAAGTTATAATCTTGTTATAATCATCTTGTTAAAGCAGGACTTGCAATAAGTTTACCACTATAAAACCTTTTAGGTCAAACAACCTAACTTTACTTAAAAATCTACACTAATTGCTTTCTAAATAACATTCAACATAATCCTTATGCACGCTTTCAATGCAATTACAATACTAATAACTCACACGAAAACTACGTTATAATAAATGTCAGCTTGTGATTAGCGCAAGAAACAAGACAAAATCAAATTGTCAAAGAGTTATAAAATAAGCTAGTTAATAGCTTAAGAGGGGGGAGGTTGGAAAAGATAAGACATAAGTACGCATAAGTAAATACCGTTTCTCTTGGTGACAAAGTTAACTCCATGTTGACAATGGCAGGCGGCGGCTGGTGGCAGGCAACTTGCGGCAAGTGGCAGGTGGCAGCCTCTCTTTGACAGTTAGACGATTCGAGATCAGGTTGCAAAAAATGTAGCCTTGAACTAGTTTTTGTTGTTGTTTGATTTGCCGGCCTGCAACTCTTCCAGCACTCAAAGTGAAAATCCTTTCCCCCAAAACACAAAAGTATCACAAATAGTAAAAAAAACTTCACTTCGTCTATTGCGGGTTTTGATTTGTTGTTGTTGTTGTTCACAAGAGAATTTTTCGATGTAAGTTTTGTTAGTGTTTGTGTGTATGGAAAATAAAATTGAAATGTAATCCAAAGTAAAAGTGAAGTAAATTATTATGATGAAGTTGATTAGAAGGCAAAGGCCTCACACACACGCAAAACGAATTCGAGGCAACTGTTGTTGCTGTTGGCCTTTCTCACAGTCACCGTTAGCCAAGTTAATGCACAAACGAACGTAGAGAAAGAGCGAAAGATTCGCGCTACCGTTGACTGCGCGCTTCGCGTTGTTGTTATACGCCAGAAAGCCAAATGCAGACTGGTCCAAGCCAAGCCGTTGCCACCAAGTTTATGGCCAAAGAGACAAAGAGCTCAACAACTGGGAAGCAAGCTGCGCATTTTGTGACTCACAGACGACGACGACGCAGACGACGACGATGATGATTTTGAGTCGTGTAACATGAATGAAATTATCAGTTAGAGTTGTTCGTTTCGTTTGTGTCTCTCTAAAAGAAGTGAGAAAATGCAGAAAGTGCAGCAAAACCGTTGCGGTTGGGTCTTGGCCAAAAGCCAATGGCATAAGCAACACCATTCGTATGAGAATTGTACATATAAGTATGGAAAAGGGATAGTTATTATTCTGTCATTACCCTCTATAAGTCGTTTAGACAATTGTTTAGAACTAACTTATGAAGGGTGTTTGGGTTATGTAAAGATTAATGACTTTGAGACGTGAAACTTATTCCCCAAATGCTTTGATCTTCAATATATGAAACTGAATAAAGTTAAGAACGTCCCAACTGATATAAGTTCATAGTTCTTGCAACGATCTTGCAACAAATGTTGGATCATTAAATTTTTGTTGAATTCTCCAGAATATTTTTATTTTTTAAACTTCTTCATTTCATTTCATTTTGCTAACTGATTTAAATTTAAATATTGTTCATTATTCTTAAAATTTTTTCTAGCTTAAGCTCTTTATTTTAACTTGATTTAATTTTAATTTTATGTCGACTAATATTAGTTGACAATAAATAAAATAAACAAATTAATCTTAAAAATTTTTCTAGCTTAAGCTCTATTTTTAATTTGATTTAATTTTAATTTTATGTCGACTGATATTAGTTAACAACAAACAAATAAATAAAATAATGGCTTTGATGATGTGAAGATCAGAAACTTATTCCCCAAATGCTTCGATCTTCAACATATTTTTATTTTTTATTAATTTTTTTTATAACTGTCTTTTAACTGTATTTAAAATCTATCTTAAACATTTGAAACTGAATGCTAGTTTCAACTTTCCAACCCAAGTCCCAACACCAAACCAAAGTGTATTCAAGCACTTCGTCTAAGTTTTCTTCTTATTTAACATTCGTATTAGACACTTGCCGCATTGACATTTTCCATATGCAATCATGCATGCCACAGAGACAGAGAGAGAGAGAGAAAGGAAAAATAAAAGAGTTGAACATAAGTTGCATATTATATGAAGTTGACGGGATTTCCATTGCATGGTTTGTCAATATGGTTTTGCATCGTTGGGCATTTTTACTTTTTTCTTTATGAGCCATGAGCTATGAGCTAATCATTAACAGGCAAAACGGGGAAACAAACGCTAAGATTAACTCTTTCTTTCCTTTCTTTATGCCTTTCCCCAAAAACACTGGGATGTCTCAATTGTTGAATGTAATTAAGTTAAAATTCGCTTTTTGGCTTGAAACTAAGTGGGATTTGAAGCTGAAGTTCAATCAACTGTTGAGAGGTTGAGGCGTGAACTAAACAAACATAAAAAATATAAATAGTAAAAAATGAAAGCAAATATTTTGCATTTTCTTAGCTTTTCTTTTCATTTGTTGCCATTTGGAAAATTGTGCGAAATACAACAAAAATATGATGCAAAAAAGTTATTTACGATTTTTATGGTAATTACACGTCACGTCAGAGTCAAGTCGAATGGCCAAAACAATTGACTTTTCCTTTTCAAAAGTTTTTTTTCATTGTTTGGTTTGTGTCTCACCTCCGAAGACAAACAACCATTAGCAACAGTTTACGTAAAGTTTAAACAATGCCATTGCATTAAATGCATTTTAGCACACTTGCAACAACAACAACAACAACTGCAACAAAATGTACCGCTTTTTAACAATTCCATCTGCCTTTTGCCAACTGCTGTTGTTAGCGGTGATTTTTTAGCCTCGATCTTTTCATTAGCTGCTGCTCTGCGCATCTGTAGATGGTTAAACTATGGCAAACATGCTTCTACTCCAGCTTCAGCTGCATTCTCTCATGACTCAAATGCGTTCTCTTTGGCGACTATCGTTAATTGCCTGTGGTTTGAACAGTTTGTAGACTAGACCAGACAAGACACCAACAGCAACAGCAGCAGCTGTCCAGCTGTTTTGATCACAAATGGAAATGCATACTTATTATTGCTCTTCTTTGTTTTGATTAAGTGATGGTCTGCTGTTGTTAATGTTGTCTCTAAACGTTTGTCCAGCTGAAGTTTTTAATTCGTTTGTGTGACTTAAGCTTTTCGTTAAGTATCTTTTCAATGCTCTATGAATCAACTGTATCATCTACATCTGTTTTGGTCTAGCTCTGAGTTTTATAAGCATACGAAGTGGAGAAGAAAATCAAGTAAAAATTGAATTTCTAGATTTAAATGGAGTATTATTTTAGAGCTCAAAACAAGAATTTTAATATATTTAATTTGGAAATCGGTTGTGTTTTGACGGAGTTATGGAAATCGAAAGTAGATTTTTTGTCCCTGGTTTTCTGGAATGAAAATCGAGAAAAAAAATTGCGTTTCCAGATTTAAATGCAGTCTTGTTTTGGAGCTCGAAACAAGACTTTTAAGTTAATACATTCAAAAATCGGAAGAATTTTGACGGAGTTATGGAAATCGAAAATTTTTTTTAGAATGAAAATTGAGTAAAAATCGCGTTTCTAGATTTAACTGCAGTATTATTTAAGAACTCAAAACAAGAATTTTGAGATATTTTTTTTGAAAATCCTATGCATTTTGACTAAGTTATGGAAATCGAAAGTTTTTCCAAATCCCGATTTTTTATCACAGGTTTTCTTGAATGAAAATCGAGTAAAAATCGCGTTTCCAGATTTAAATTTAGTCTTGTTTTAGAGGTCGAAACAAGACTTTTGAGGTATTACATTAAAAAATCGGATGGATTTTGACAAAGTTATGCAAATCTTAAGTTTTTTGATTTTTGGGATCAATTCAGGGTATCTCCCAGTCGATGTTCCTAGTCTTTAAACTTGGTCTTTCTAAAATCCATTCAAAAAAAATGTATTCTGTGATTGGGGGGTAGGAAATGTATGATTAAATGTGCAATAGATGTAATTTTATAATATTTACTCAGGTGTCTTATAAGGAGTTTCATAACGTAACAATATAGCTATATACATACATAGATGTTGAACAGGCTCAAAAAAACCAAACAAAATGATTGTTGAAAAGGTCAAAGACAAATTGAAGAGTTGGATGCTGCCTAACGTTAGGTTTATGGACCACTGTGAATAACGGTGTATTGGCGGCGTATCGAAAACTGCGACAAGAAGAAGACAAAAAGGCAAGAGACCCTAAGAGACCCTGTTGTTGTAGTCTTATATATATTGTAGCTGCCTGTCTTCCCACGCCGAAAAAAACAAAAAAACATTGCGATGTGGGTGCGAGACTTTGCGACAGACGTAAAGTTCAAAATAATTTTAGCATTATTACAGTGGGTGCCAGTCACAACAACAACAGCAACAACAACAAAGCGAACAACAGATCTTCAAAGCGAACGGAGCAAAAAGAAAGCAAAGGCAATTGCACAAGAGAAGTTGAACAACAACAATTGCTTGAGTTGAACCATAACACACACAACAACAACAGCAACAACAACAACAATACCGACAGCTGCAAAGATCTACGCCTAACTGTTATTTAACAGTTATTTAACATGCAATTAACCTGGGCGCATACTAAAAACATACAACAACAAAAAAATGCAAATATATGGGCGAGCAGAGTAGTCAGAGAAAAGATAAAGCAACCCTTCATCTGGAGCGAGCCTATCTACACTGCAAAAAAAAACAACAACAATAAGTTAAGTGAATGAATAATTATGTAAATTTTAACTATCTTAAAGTACTTTCAAACTTTAATAGCACATTTTAAAAGTTATCCAAAGTTTTTTTTAGTGTAGTTAGTTATGGTGCAATAACTTTCTAACAAACTCCCAAAGTATTGGGCAGAGCAACCGCCTCCTTCTCTCCAATCTCTATGCTTAGGGTCATTCATCTTAATTATCACACGGCCCAAAAATAGAAAGAAGAAAAATAAAAAAAAACCTTCCAATTTAAACAAAATGTTGCTTTAATGGTCTTAGAAATTCATTAGCGGACCAGAAATATTATGATCACATTGCTTTTACACCCGGCTGACTAAACTCCTAAAACAGAGTCCATTTGCATTTCAGAGAAAATGAGAGAAAAACAGACTGACCAAATTATTCGTTTGTACTGGAAAGCTTTTGACCGTTGGAAATTATTCCCACCTTTATGAGGCTCTCTTGTTCTTTACATTCATCTTCTTTGTTTGTTTAATCACCGGAAGCTATCTTTGGGAGCACATCTAAGCATCTGAAGCAGACAAGCTTAATTACGAGAACCGCATCTCCGCGTTTCCAGCTGTGTCTTGTGTGTGTTTAGATAAATCTTTGTCTTCGTTGTTTTTGGTAGCGCCATACTTCATACTGTATTCAAATTAAGTTCGTAAAGTGTTTGATTTCATTTCCATTTCTCGTAATATAATCTGGCTTTTGTGTGTTTTGTCAATTAGACACGTTTTACGATACGCTGATATGTTGAGCAGTAGTTGGAGATATGGTTCGTATCTAATTGAGGTAGCATATTCTAATTAATTGTCTTTCAAGCATCAATTAATTGATATTTTATCGTCATTGAAGGTTGATTGCTTTGTGATACATATTTGTGATGAATCATGGTAGGTTAAAAGTGAAAACGTAGCACTTTAGACTCAAGGTCACATTATTTGTCTTTCACGCACTTTGTGACAGGGTGAAAGACCTTTCCAAAAAGCATTTAAGGAAATAAAAGTCGTGATCGTTCCAAAAACATGCAATGTACATTTTGTTATTGTTTATTCCAGTCTGCGAGCAAATACTACGCTGCCAGATCGTCTCAAAATTTTTGTTATCCAAATAATTATCCAAATATTATCTATCCAAATAATTACTACATACATATGTATGTATCTACATACATACACACGTACACTCTTACATGCCGATTAACACAGTTCAATTTAATTGCATTTGCTAAGACATGCAATTAATAAATGATTTATGTTGATTTTAAACACACACTCACCTGCTTAATGAAATTAAACGGCGGCATTTTGTACACTAATTTGTTGTTGTGGCTGTTGCTGTGTCTGTCATGCAAAAATACCAAACACACAAAGCAAAATGAAGAAAGCCTGCTGCAGGCAGCGACAAATGCAGCTGGCAGCTTTGGTAATTTAAGCAGCTTTTGTTGTGTTTACAATGTTGTTTTTAGTTGCAGCAGCTATGATAAACAACAGCACTTCCAATTACAGCAATATCAACAAATTTAAACAATTTTAATCTTTTTCGCACTTCGTTTTTTTTTTTGCCGTCTGTCAGCGCTCAACGCGAATGCCGGCGTTATTCCCGCTCTACTTTCCTTATTTGCCTCTTGCTATTTTCGCAAATTAACCGTTATATGCACACACACACGCAAAGTAAAATGTGACGCGCCCGAAGCGATCAGTGTGTGCTAACATACAGACATAATTAGTGTTTGTGCTGCTGTTTTTGTTTATTTATTTCTATTTCTTTTTTGCGTAACTCATAATTTGTTGCGCAAATTGTGCAGCGGAAATAAAAATTCAAACGTCGCGTACTTTCCAATTAAAAATACATACAAAAAAATTTAGCCCGAATTGCAAACGGAAGCAACAGGCAGCTGTTGCTGGCTCAGCCTCGAATCAATACTTGAAGCAGTAAACAAATGGTAATGCGTGAACGATTGCGCGCAGTTGGCTTAACCCGTGAAAAGTCGGCTTACAACTGAACGTCCCCTGGCATTTGGACTTCAATTGAAGCGCGGCTCGGTCGCATGTCAAGGCAAGCGTGGCTTCGACGTCGACATCGACGTCGCAGTCGCAGTCGCTCAGTTTTGTGACCCTTTCCATTGGGTCGCACTTTATGTTGTTGTTTTACTGGAGTGTGGTTAACACCACAAATGAGAGAGTGAGTGAATTTACCTTTTGTATGTGTGTGTGTTTTTTTGAGTAGATTCTTGGAATATCACGCATTCTATCTATTACGTTTTTTATTAGGGCGAAGTTAAAAGAAAAGCCTCATAAAGGAAGTAGAGCAATTAACACGTCACATGCTGACATCACTTCTCTACTGGTTGCGCATTAGCATTAATATACATTCACGCACCAGGACACGTGCATGGGAAATATCACGCAACAGACGCTCTTTTGGAGCACGTAAGCCAATCACGGTTGGCCCAATGCTGCTCTGCATTTCGGCAATGACGCTCAACAGATTGTCGTAAATATCCACGATGTTGGAACCGCCAATGGAATCTGCGAAAATTTTCATTGGAATATTGGAAAACGTAAGTAATGGAAATTTTCACTATTTACGTACCATAATTATTTGCTCCGCTGCCATTAGAAGTTGACATCATCTGCAGTTGAGCCTGCGCATATTTGGTGTACTCCAGTTTGGCCAAAAGCTGCTGATATTCATTGGAAAATGCAACGGCATCGTTTGTCAATTCTTGTTGCTGCTGCTGCTGTTCCTCCTCCACCTGCAGTTGTTGTCGGTACAATTGCAATGGCTGCACTTGCTGCTGAGTCACTGCTACGTTTGGATCATCGCTATTGGGAATCGGAAAGATTTCGACATTTGGTTTTTCATTATGCTTGCCAGCATTATTCCAATGCTCTTCCACCGAATCCTGTGTACCGGCTGGCACTGTGGTCACAGTTAGATCGCTGTAACGGGAACGAAATGCTTCCAGGTCAGTAAAATCCATTTTCTAGTTTTTTGTTAAGTACTAATGACAGTTCGTAATGGAAAGTAATGGAAAGTATGTACATACAGAGCTTTATCCTTGACAGTTTGAAAATCAGTGTTGGTAAACTCATTTAAAGAAAATTTGACAGAACAGTAGGTTTTCACTCGATGTGATAATTGCTATATTTAGCCCTCACGTAAAGTGTTGCATTGTTGCAACAAAAAAAAACAAAAAAAAAAAAACAGTACTTCCTTCGTTTTATAAACTCTGCAGCGTGTTGTAGGGTTACTCGAGGTTCTGTTACACCAACCACCTGTGTGTATTTCCGCATATCACATTCATGGTAGGGGGGGGGCCCCCCAAGCGAGTGACGTGCGGGTAATTACCGGCCGGCAGCACACAAAACTCGATTCATAAGCAGGGCATTCTTTTTTGTTGTAAGCTGTTTTTTTGGCAGCAGCAGTGGTGGGCGCTCAAGCGTGCTTCCCGCATTTGTTCTAAGCCCTCGACTCGATTCGGGGCATGACGCATACATAGTTCAAAAACTACACTTGAGGCATAATTTTTTTTTGTTATTCAATATTTTTTTTACAACAAATTTTGGTATAATTTAACTAGTTTTAGTTGCTGGTCTGCTGTTGGGCTCGCAATATCTCTTTGAGATCTCGTTGCGTCTGCTCGCCGCATTCGAAGCGATGGTAATCTATGATGTTAACGCCCTGCTCCTTGAGCACTTCACCCACAGTTTTGTCGGCATCTAGCAGATACTCTTGATGGATGAGGCACGTCTCATCGTCCTTGTTCTCCGCCGGCTTATCCTTGTCGTATTCACCCACTTTGATGGGTTTCATGCCAACAATTTGTTGACAAAGGCCCTTCTGCAGCTCCGGATCATCGATATCCTGCTGGGAGCGATAGGCGACAATGGCACCATATTTGCCCACCTGTGTTATGTCCTGTGTGGTGCTAACATTTGTGGGTGCCGGGTGCGCATAGCCCGCCAAACGCAAATCATTGTTGACCTTAAAGCACAGAGCACGTCGTATGCTTGCATTTTCACCCACAGCGCCAATGAGCAGGGCCAGATGATCGGCCAGGGAGCCACCTTGTGGCGTTTCCAGATTCTTAAGTGCTTCCGAATCGAAACCCAACTAAAAAGCAAAGAAAATGTTTAGTTAAGGGGTCATTGAACCTATGATACAATCAACCCGGTAATGTCATGCGAGAAAGCGCCCTCTATAGTTAAGTACCAATCGGCAGTCGCAAAGTGCTTGTTTTTATACCTTACTCACTCGCTCTTACAGAGGCGGTTGTATCATGATTGAACCCACATGCATGCAATCAGCTGTTGCCATAGTTATTATTTACCTTCCACAAATCGCCATCGAATTCGGTTAGATCCGTGTAGTGGAGCACAATGCGTGAGACATGATCCACAAAACGCTTGAATGTATCATTGCGTGCCACAAAATCGGTTTCACAGTTAAGTTCCACCATAGCACCACGATTACCGCTCACCAATACACCGACAAGACCTTGTGTTGTCACACGATCAGATAATTTGGTTGCCTTGGACCAGCCCAATGATTGCGCCTGCTCATGCAGCCATTTCTCAGCCTGTGCAAAAGGAATATTAGTTAAGCATACATTTGTTTTCTCTCTCCCACACTTACCTGATTGACATCGTTGTTATGTAACTCGAGCGCCTTTTTACAGTTAGCGAACGTGTAGCCGGTCTTTTTGCGTAGCGTTGAGAGCGCGCTCTTCTCAAGTCCAGCGCCGGCGCTGCACAATTGTCGCGTGGTGCTAAAAGCACGTTGACAAAACTTTTGCAGCAACATTTTAAACAAACTTTTTTCCTATAAATTTATGTACAAAATATGTGTGAGCCGGAAAGGGGAGAGTTCTGTAAATATTTGTACTTGTTGCGCTTAGCCTGCTGCTGCTATGGGCAACAAAAGGAAATGTTACTTTGTTAAATCAATTTCAATGTGTATTGCATTTGTTTTCAACTCGTCGGCATGGTCAAAACACCGGCTGTGGCTCAAGGAGAGATAAACGCGTTTGCCGCGTGTTATTAAATAACAATTATTAACGTAAGTTTTGATTTTTTCATTGGTTTCCCTTGTGCAATACTTGTTTCCCGTATTTATTTTTGTTATATATTTAAGTACTTTGTTTTGGTATTTTTTAGTTGATTTTCATGTCTATCGATTTGACGCACAGTTCACACACAAAACAGCTGTGCTGCTTTCGATGAATCGAAAGCATCGCACAAAAATAATATTTTTTTTCTCGATACAGACAAACAGTGCTGCCACCTGGCAGAACGGTGTGCGCGCGTAATTTGAATACAGCAAAATGGATAAACAAAACCCAAACAAGAATATACCCAGCTTTACGTCGGTGTGCGGAGCTCGACGCATTTGCTCCAAGTCCAAGATGCTCTACACACGCCCCAAACCGGATGTACTACAAAGCATACTGCAATCCAAAGCGAATTCGGACTATAAATCGCGACGCTTGTGGTATGAACTCAATATGCCCGAATGTGCTAGTCATCTATTCGATGGCCAAATGCTCTCCGATCTGCCCGAAGGTATGAGCTGCTCCAAAACACGTACGCGTCGCCAACACCACGAAAAACATTCCGATCGTAAAAGCAAGAGTTCCTCCAACTATATGGTGATGCGTCAGGAGCGGGAACATTTCCGACGCAAACTCGTCGAACTAATACTTCACATGGATGAAGACTTGGATCCTACGTTGAAAAAGGAAAAGTCGGAGAAGAAAATTGATCAGACCAGTTTTCCCGATCAAGGTGAACGTGAAACGTTACGTTATTATTATTATATTAAACATGGCATCGATACCATTCACGTTTCCACCATCAGCAAGAAGACACTAAAGAGGTGAGTTTTTTTTTTAGGATTTATCTCTTATGTAAGCTTTTTATAATGTTTATTCCTTGACAGAATTGATAATCTTGTGCCGGCTTTATTAAAGAAATGGGATTCGGCTTTTGTGGAAAATATTGCCGAGGTGCGTTCCGATTATGTGTTTGCCATGAAGAAAGCTGTTGTGGATTTTGTTCTTCGACATTCGGTTCTTGATCGTTTAACGACCGAAGGAATTCCAGCCAAGTTTCAAACCGCTGAACGCAAAGAGATTGAAAAGTTAATGAATCACTGGCGATATCGGTGAGTCAACCTAAACATTTGAACGCTTTCTCTAACTTATTTAAAATTCGCAATGCAAACTCGTTAAAAGCAGCTGTTTTCGAAAAGTGTGTTTTTAATTGAAAAACCCTCAAAAGTCGTTATAAAAGTTAAAACACAATTGAATAGAAAATTTCATTTTGCTTTCTCAGGGCATGCAATTGACATGCAATTACACCCACACACACACACTTCTTATGTGTGTGTGTGTGTGTGTTTCTGCTCTTTTGTATATTTTTCGCCAAAAAAAAAGTAAAAGAATTCCATTCAAAATGTGACGTCAGACGACGCGCGAAATCTTATAAAATAACTTGACAATAAAAGTCTGTTATATACGATATACATATATAGAGATAAGGGTAGATGGAGGGGGGCGGGGGCATTATTAAGAGCCAAGTGGCAATGTGGGTGGGAAAAACGCGAGAAATCGCTTTGCGTCGTGCCAAAAAACTTTTTAACCGCCAACTACACAATGTGGCTTCCAGCTTCTTCAACGGAAATGGAATGGTGGCAGCGGGGCAAGGGGCGGGGGGAGGGGAGGTAGCTAAAAGTTAAGTCCTCCTGTGTATTGGTTTGACATTTGATGAGCAACAGTAAAGCTGCTGGGGATACAATCAAGTGGTATGGGGGAAAGTCCTTTTCGCTAATACTCTGTTTTAAGGAGAGAGAAAAAACGAGGTATTTAAGGACGAAGGACAGAATATTCTCAAGTTTTTTTCAAGATTTTACCTACAAAAATATTTTTGAACAGATAAGAAGGCTCTAGTCGAGAAATCCCGACTAGCACATACCCTTAACCCCGTGACCAATATGATCAAACTTGCAACTGCGATATCTCAGGTGTTTCTTAACCGATTTTGATTAAATTTTTTAAATGTTCATTCTTTTATCCATAGTTTTAAACCTCATTTTCACAATTTGCAAATTCAAGCTTATTTTTGTTATCGATCACATTTGTATATCGAGAACCTGAAATGTTATCGATAATTTGAACTTTTTTTCATATACCCGTATTTACCCATTTTATGGGTTAAGGGTATAAAACAAAGAGTATTAAAGAAACGTTCTTGCTTTTGTTTCGTAGGCATTTGAGGGGCGTGTCGCGACATAAGTTGCAAAAAGGATATGCTTAAAAATGAATTGAACTTGCCGCTGCTGACACTAAGTAGCACGCAGAGGCGTGGCACTAAAAGACCTTTCTCTTCTTTTTATGTTGCATTGAAAAAACTTTTTAGTGGGTCGTCCTATCGATATACTGTTGCAAGTGTGTGTGTGGCGCAGTTTTCTTTTGCTTATTTATAGGCCGCAAGCAAGCATTTAGCCACATTAAATGTAGGCCAAGTTGGCCAAGTCGCGTTTTGCCCCAATGCATTTGCCTAATGGGCCGCATTAAAGTAGCTCAAGTGAAATGTTTTTAACGGTTTTTCTACTCGACAGAAGGGGGAGCCACTGTTAATTTGCATAAACTTTGCTTCTTCCAGCTACGATGAGAATCGAAATCGTTTGAAGACAACACTCTTTTGTATCCATCGAAGCGTTGCCAGCATATTGGAAGTTTGGAGCTTAAAGTACAGCAGTAAGACATTGGTCAACATAGAGGAATTGAGCAAAGTCGAACAGCCCTTCTCGCTATTCAATTTTGTGGTAAGAAATTTGTATACTTAATGTGATATGCATATTGTAAAATTCGATTTTTATTTCGTAGTATTTGTGTGCTGCGCATATTGATGCCGGGAAGAGCATGCTGGAGGATGTGTGGTATGGCGAGATACACACCACATTGCTGAGGGCCAGTAAACGTGGCCAATTACCCGACATACGGCGCATGACGTTAGTCAAGCGTTTCTTCAATTGCGTTGCGGCTTTGATGACACAACAGCTCGAAGATATTTGTATACGCAGTCTCAAAGCATTCGCTGATTATGTTTGCGATTTTGGTGTTAGTAAACTCTGATGTTTGATTAAACCCAAGTTAAGGTGTAAACTAATTTACTTTACTTTTAGCACTCGAATCCTGGCTTTGAGATCTCTTGCATGCTGGCGGATGAGGATACCATACAGTTTAGTCCCGGGTTTTCGAAAATCCAAAGTGAACTTTTGAGAGTTATCGATTCGATAGTGCATTCAGTGCAGATAATGCCACGCATCGAGGGTAAACTCTATACGGATCTAAAGATCTCCAAGAAGCTCTTCCTCACACCCACAGTGCCCGATAGCATTGTGGCGGATACCAAGAATCGTATATGCTATATGCTGGAGGAACAGCGCATTGGCCCGGAATTGAGATTGCAAGATTTTGATTCATTCATAGATTTGATTAATGGCATGGATTCGGAGCGTGTGGGTCGTTTCATGGAGAGCGATGCCAGCTTTGAGAAGTACACCGAAATGGTCTACGAATATAGAGAAAAGGAGGATCGCATTGCCAAGGAGGTGTGGGGTGTCATACGCATGGGTCTCTACGAATTCCATCGTGATAAGTTTATCACACATCTGGAACAGTTGGCGAGACAGCATCAAATGGATTTGTTGGCTCGCATGGTCCAGGATCAACAGGCTCGGATCTCGCGGCTGGGCAAGGAATACGATATGATAGCCAAGAAGGCGCTAACAGTGCCCAAGGATACGGCCGAGCTAATGGAACTGAAGGCTTATGTGGTGCATGCCGAGGAGAATCTGGTGCCCGAAATGGAGGCACGTCTGAAGGTGAACATGAGTGAGATCCTATGGCTAATGGATCATACCATCTACTCCCCGCTGGAGATCAAGAACAACAGCAACTCCTTCCAATGGTACCTAAAACTCGCTTCTGTATTCGAACAACATCGTGTCATCATTGCCGAGAAGATGATTGAGTACCAGGAGCTGCTCAAGAAACGCATCGAGATGTTCCGACGTGAACTCCAGAATTACTTTGATCAGGTGCAGCTCTACGATACCTGGGGCGACATTAAGCAGCTGTCGAAGTATAAGAAGCGTGCCAGTGTGCTGGACACACGTCTGGTCAATGCCATGGAGACCATCGATCAGATCAATGAGGAGGAGACCGCCTACGGTTGGGATCTATCCCAATATCCGGTGCGCAAGAAGGCACACGATCAGTTGAAACCCTATAAGAATCTCTTTGATGCCGGGCAGGATTTCATCGACAAGTGGGAGCTGTGGATGTACTCACAAGTGGGCTCCTTCGATCCCGATGAAATCGATGGCGATGTCGCCAATTTCTATCGCGTCATCCAGAAGCTGGAGAAACAAATGGGCGAACATCCCAGCACAATGCAACTGATACTCGATGTCAAGGAACAGATGGAACTCTTCCGTGGACACATGCCCATAATAAACACTCTAGGTAATCCGGGCATGAAGGCACGCCATTGGGAACAGGTCTCGGAGATCATTGGTTTCCCCATAAAGGTGTCGCCGGAGCTTACTCTCGAAAAGATTATTGAATATCAGCTGGATGAGTATGTGCCCAAATTCGAGGCCATCTCGGAGAGCGCCACCAAAGAGAACAATCTCGAAAAGGCCATGGCCAAGATGGCCAACGAATGGGAGGGCGTTGAGTTCACCATATCGCCATACAGGTTTGTGAATTTTAACTTTTTGTTGCATACTTTAAGGGATAAAGTTTGTTTGGGTTTTTAATTGAAATGTCTCGTGCAGGGATTCTGGTACCTTTAAGCTGTCCGCCGTGGATGACATTCAAATACTGCTGGACGATCAAATCATCAAGACGCAGACAATGAAGAGTTCACCCTATATCAAACCGTTTGAGGCAGACATACTGTGAGTGCTCCTCCTTCTAAATCCTTCCACTTGTCAATGTCACAAACACACACATGCGAACACATAACCTTTGTTGTTCTTTTTTTTTGTCTGCAGTAAGTGGGAGGCAAAGCTTATGCTGTTGCAAGAGATTCTGGATGAGTGGTTGCGCGTGCAGTCCACCTGGATGTATTTGGAGCCCATTTTTAGCAGTCCAGATATACAGCAACAAATGCCAGAGGAAGGGCGACGTTTCAGTGCCGTGGATAAGGTGAGTTTATTAAATACCCTAGGAATTTTAAAATTCATACTCACAAAAATCACATTTACAGATCTGGAAGGAGCTGATGAAGCAGGTGGCTTCGGATCCTAGGGTTATGACCGTTGTACAGATTGACAAAATGAATGAGAAACTGAAAAAGGCTTATACATTGTTGGAGATTATACAGAAAGGACTCAATGCCTACCTGGAGAAGAAGCGTTTGTACTTCCCTCGCTTCTTCTTCTTGTCCAATGATGAGCTGCTCGAGATTCTATCCGAAACAAAGGATCCAACACGTGTACAGCCGCATTTGAAGAAGTGTTTCGAAGGCATGAGTACACTGAAATTCACCGAGGAATTGGAGGTGACGGCAATGCGTTCATCCGAACGCGAAGAGGTTATACTAGTCGATGTCATATCAACGGCCAAGGCACGTGGTCAGGTGGAGAAGTGGCTCCTAGAACTCGAGATCGACATGAAGAAGAGTATACATCACAAGATATCCGAAGCATTCTACAGCTATGTCAAGATGCAGCGAAATATTTGGGTGCTCTCCTGGCCAGGGCAGTGTGTCCAATCCATATCCTTAACCTATTGGACGCTCGAGATCACAGAGTGCTTTTTGAGTGAAACACCCAAGGAGAGTCTGGCCAAATACCTGCAAAAGTGCATGAATCAAATAATGAAGATTGTCGATTTGGTGCGTGGAGATCTTAATACCCAAAATCGCATAACGCTTGGTGCTCTCGTCGTGCTCGATGTCCATGCTCGTGATGTCCTGGCGGATATTGTGGAGAAGGAGGTGGAGGATTTGCAGGACTTCCAGTGGTTGTGCCAGTTGCGCTATTACTGGGAGGAAAATAATCTGGATACACGCATGATTAACTGTTCCCTGCCTTATGGCTATGAATATCTGGGCAATACACCACGTCTGGTGGTCACTCCTCTAACGGATCGTTGTTATCGCACCCTGTTTGCTGCCTTGAATTTGCATTTGGGTGGCGCACCCGAAGGTCCTGCGGGCACAGGCAAAACCGAAACCACTAAGGATTTGGCCAAGGCTGTGGCCAAACAATGTGTCGTCTTCAATTGTTCAGATGGTCTGGATTATCTGGCCCTGGGCAAGTTCTTTAAGGGCTTGGCATCGTGTGGCGCCTGGTCCTGCTTTGATGAGTTCAATCGCATTGATTTGGAGGTGCTCTCGGTCGTGGCGCAACAGATTATGACCATACAGCGTGGCATTAATTCTGGTTCGCCCACTTTGGTCTTTGAGGGCACGACATTGACATTGGATCCCACTTGTGCGGTGTTTATCACCATGAATCCTGGCTATGCTGGTCGCTCCGAGTTGCCAGATAATCTGAAGGTAAAGTTACGATTTATTATACCCTTAACCCATAAAATGGTTAAATAAGGGTATAATGGTTTTGTGCAAATGTATGTAACAGACAGAAGGAAGCATCTCCGACCCTATAAAGTATATATATTCTTGATCAGCATCAACAGCCGAGTCGATCTAGCCATGTCCGTCTGTATGATCGCGCCGATATCAGAGAGTTTAAACTTAAACTCTTCCATACCATGAGAGGAACAAGTTCGTTTCAAATTATCGATAACATTTCTGGTTCTCTCAATACACATGTAATCGATAACAAAAAAAACTTGAATTTTTAAATTGCGAGAATGAGGTTTAAAACTATCGATAAAATAATGAACATTAAAAAAAATTTAATCAAAATCGGTTAAGAAACACCTGAGATATCGCAGATGCAAGTTTTATCATATTGGTCACGGGGTTAAGGGTATGTCCTAGTCGGGATTTCTCGACTAGAGCCTTCTTACTTGTTCTATATTCACATTACTTACTTTTTATATGCCTTAGGCTCTCTTCCGCTCTGTGGCCATGATGGTGCCGGATTATGCATTGATTTCGGAAATTGAACTCTACTCGTATGGCTTCCTGACGGCCAAGCCGTTGTCGGTCAAGATTGTGGCCACTTATCGTCTGTGCTCCGAGCAGTTGAGTACACAATGCCATTATGATTATGGCATGAGAGCGGTGAAGTCGGTGCTGAAGGCAGCAGGTGCTTTGAAATTGCGCTATCGCGATGAGAACGAGGATATTCTCGTGTTGCGCTCCATTAAGGATGTCAATTTGCCCAAGTTCCTTAATCAGGATATACCATTGTTCCAGGGCATTACCTCAGATCTGTTCCCAGGCGTTAAGCTACCCGAAGCGGATTATGTTCTCTTCAATTCCTGCGTCATGAAGGCTTGTGAGAAGCAAAATAAACAATGTACACCTTTTGTGTTGGAGAAGGTGCAACAGGTGAGTCCTTTTGATACTTTACCTGAAAGAGAAACTAACTTTTTGTCCCAATTAAAGCTCTATGAGATGATTGTGGTGCGTCATGGTCTGATGTTGGTGGGTTATCCTTTCGGGGGTAAGAGCACAACCTATCATCTGCTTGCGGATGCTTTGGAGTGCATGGAAAAGAAGGATGGTTCCGAGAATCGTGCCATCTATACGGTCATCAATCCCAAGGCCATAACAATGGGTCAGCTTTATGGCCAATTTGATGCAGTTTCACACGAGTGGAGCGATGGCATTCTGGCTGTCAATTATCGCATCTTTGCCGTCTCGGATACGCCGGATCGCAAGTGGTTGATCTTTGATGGACCCGTGGATGCCATTTGGATTGAGAACATGAACACGGTGCTGGATGACAACAAGAAATTGTGCCTGATGTCCGGTGAGATTATACAGCTTTCGAATACGACGAACTTGATATTTGAGCCCATGGACTTGGAGGTGGCTTCGCCGGCAACGGTTTCTCGCTGTGGCATGATCTATTTGGAGCCCAGTTCATTGGGCTGGGAACCCTTGGTGGCATCGTGGAAGAACACATTACCACCAGCATTCCATAGCGTGAGCAAGCTGCTCATCTCATCAATGATATCCCGGTTTTGTCCCATTCTTCTGTTCATTGTGCGCAAGAGTCTGCGAGAGATTGCGCCCACATCGGATACCAATCTCATGGTTAGCCTTATGAACTTCTTTGAGTGTTATATTGATGATTTCCGCGATGAGAAATATGTGGCGAATGTGTCCGATTTGGATTTCCGTGCCCAGACCGAGGGTATCTTCTTGTTCTCAGCCATTTGGTCGCTTGGAGGATCCCTGACCGCCGAGAGTCGGGAGAAATTTAATTTGATTTTCCGTGCATTGATGGAGAAGACCTTCCCGCAGAGTATGTACGATGCATATGGCGTGCCCGAGGATCTGTATGTGGAGCCGTTGTCGAAACCTTTCATATTTCCCATACCCAAGAACGGTTCGGTCTTCGACTATCGCTACATAAAGGAGGGCAAGGGCAAGTGGAAACCCTGGCAAGATGATGTGAATGCCGCTCCACCCCTACCTCGCGATATACCCGTCAATCAGATCATCATCCAGACGAATGAGAGTGTGCGTATTGCAGCTGTACTCGATCTCCTGGTGCGTCATGGCAAACCCTTGATGCTCGTGGGACCCACGGGCACTGGCAAGAGTGTCTACGTCATCGATTATATGCTCAAGAAAATGGATTTGACGTTCTATAAACCGCTGCTGATAAGCTTCTCCGCGCAGACGTCGGCGAATCAGACTCAGGACATCATCATGTCCAAGTTGGATAAGCGCCGGAAGGGCGTCTTTGGGCCACCGCTCAACACACGCTTTGTCATCTTCGTGGATGATGTTTCCATGCCTTTGAAGGAGAACTATGGCGCCCAGCCGCCCATTGAACTACTCCGCATGATGTTGGATCACATGATGTGGTATGATCGTAAGGCCATTGTGCCCATGAAACTTATTGATTTACAGATGATTGTTGCAATGGGTCCACCCTCAACGGGTAATACGGTCACACCACGTTTCCAACGTTTCTTCAATGTGGTATCAATTGATGACTTCAACGATGATATTATGACCACGATCTTTGGCAAGATTGTGCTCTGGCATTTGGATGCAAGGTAAGTGATGAAAACCTGTTCGAGACTTTCAATAATATTGTTTGCTTAATAGGGGTTTCTCGAAGGAGTTTGATCCGTGCATTGATGAGATCGTTAGTGCCACATTGAGTGTCTATAATGATGCCAAACTAAATCTATTGCCAACCCCGGCTAAATCACATTATTTGTTCAATTTACGTGACTTTTCGCGTGTCATACAGGGTGTGCTATTGAGTGTCCCGGAGGCTACAGAGGATATGAATTCGATGCGTCGTTTGTGGGTGCACGAAGTGTTGCGCGTCTATGGGGATCGTCTGGTTGAGGATTCGGATCGTAGCTGGCTATTTGGCAAATTATGCCGCACAGTGTTGGAATGTTTTGAGCAGGAACCATCGAAATTGTTTGCTCGGTTTGTGGGCAAGGGTAAACAATTGGAGGAATCCGATTTCCGACAATTGATCTATTGTGATTTCACGAATCCGAAAGCGGATACCAAGAACTATGTTGAGGTCCAAGATGTGGAGGAATTGCGTAGCGTTGTGGAATCGTATTTGGTTGAATACAATAATATGTCGAAGAAGCCAATGAATCTGGTACTTTTCCGCTTTGCCATCGAACATTTATCGCGCATATGTCGCATCATAAAGCAGCCACGTAGTCATGCTCTGCTCATTGGAGTCGGTGGCTCCGGACGCCAGAGCTTGACTCGTCTGGCTTCGCATATATGCGACTATGAGCTCTTTCAAGTGGAAATCACACGATTGTATGGCCCCTACGAGTTTCACGAAGACATCAAATCCATATTACGTAAAATCGGTGCATCCGAAATGCATGGCGTATTTCTCTTTACGGACGTACAGGTGGGAAGACTGACTTTTAGTTGGGCTACTTATTTAGTTAGGCTCTTAAGTATTTGTGCTAATTTGTTCCTTGAGATGTTTTTAGATTAAGGACGAATCGTTTCTGGAGGATACCAATAATCTGTTGAACTCGGGCGAGGTGCCCAATCTGTTTAGCAACGAGGAGAAAATCGAAGTGGTCGAAAAGATGTCACAAATCGATAAGCAGCGCGACAAAGCCGTACAAACCGATGGCAGTCCCGTTGCCCTATTTAACTTCTTTGTTACGGTGGGAGGCTACAAAATATATATAACCTATTTTTAGTTATAATATTCTATACCATACTAACTTTACTTTTTGTTCATGTTTCTGTGTAGACCTGCAAGGATCAGCTGCATATTGTCCTCGCCATGTCACCGATTGGAGATGCTTTGCGTAATCGTATACGTAAATTCCCATCGATTGTCAATTGTTGTACGATTGATTGGTTCCAGCCATGGCCGGAGGATGCCTTACTTGCGGTCTCAACGCGTTTTCTGGCTGCCGAGGAGCTTACTGCGCTGGAGCGCAAGACGGCCATTGATATGTGCATGGAATTCCATACCTCCACGCAGGAGCTCTCCGCCAAGTTCTTTACGCGTTTGCATCGTTATAACTATGTGACGCCTACGTCTTATTTGGAGTTGATACAAACCTTCAAAGCGCTGTTAAGTCAAAAGCGAAAGTAAGTTCAGATATTTATACCCTTAACCCATAAAATGGGTAAATAAGGGTATAATGGTTTTGTGCAAATGTATGTAACAGACAGAAGGAAGCATCTCCGACCCCATAAAGTATATATATTCTTGATCAGCATGAACAGCCGAGTCGATATAGCCATGTCTGTCCGTCCGTCTGTCTGTATGAACGCCTCCATCTCAGAGACTATAAGAGCTAGAGACTTCAAACTTAAAACAAGTACAAGTTTGCTTCGAATTATCGATAACACTTCTGGTTTTCGATATAAACATGTTATCGATAACAAAAAATCTAATATAAGAGCTACAGATTTCAAACTTAAAACAAGTACAAGTTTGCTTCAAATTATCGATAACACTTCTGGTTTTCGATACACACATGTTATCGATAACAAAAAAATCTTGAATTTCAAAATTATGAAAGCGAGATTTTAAGCTATGGACAAAATAATGAACTTTGCAGTTTGAAGTTTGGTGATTTTAGTCTCTAAGAAGAATAAGAAGAATACACACAAATGACTGTACGCGTTACGTATCTGGTTAAGGGTATGTCCTAGTCGGGATATTCCGACAAGAGCCTTCGTACTTGTTTTCACTTCAACCCATACTTAACCCATCTCCACTCCCTTTCTCCAGCAACATAACGAATAATCGCAATCGCTATTTAACGGGCATAGCACAGCTGGATATTGCGGCACAGCAGGTGGCAGTTATGCAAGAGCAATTGCAGGCACTGGAGCCCAAGCTGAAGGAGGCCTCCGAGATTGTCGCCGAGCAGGTGGCCAAAGTGACGGCAGACAGTAAAGTTGCGGCCGAGCAGCGTGAACTGGTCAAAGAGGATGAGCAGGCGGCCAAAGTCCAAGCAGCCGTGGCCCAAGAGATCAAGGATGAATGTGATGCCAAACTGGGCGAGGCATTGCCCATTTTGGAGTCTGCTTTGGCGGCGTTGAATACTCTAACAACGGCAGATATTGCCGTGGTCAAGACCATGAAGAGTCCGCCCATTGGTGTGCGTATTGTCATGGAAGCTGTATGCATTCTCAAGGACATGAAGCCGGACAAGGTGCCAAATCCTAGTGGTGTGGGCACTGTGGAGGACTATTGGGGTCCATCGAAACGTGTGCTCAGCGACATGAAGTTCTTGGACAGTTTGCTCAACTTCGATAAGGATAACATTCCGCCGGAGGTCATGAAGAAGCTGCAACAGCGCATCCTTACCAACGAAGCCTTCGATCCGGAAAAGATTAAGTCTGCATCCACGGCCTGTGAAGGTCTATGCCGTTGGGTCATTGCCTTGTCCAAGTACGATGTTGTGGCCAAAGTTGTGGCACCCAAAAAACTTGCCCTGGCCGCCGCCGAAGCTGACTATAATGCTGCGATGAAGCTGCTCAATGAGAAGTTGGCTCAACTGGCGCGAGTCGAAGCGAATCTGGCGGCGATTCAAAAGATTCTAGATGAACAGTTGCGTCAATATGGGTGAGTACAGAGTGGAAATAAGTTGGTATAGAATTTGTTAAATAACTTTTATCATTTTAGCATCCTCTTGGCTGAACATGAAGGTTGCACCAAGAAGCTGCAGCGTGCTCAGGAGCTCATCTCTGGTTTGGGCGGAGAGCGAACACGTTGGTCTGAGACGGCCAAAAATTTGCAGGCCAGCTTTAAGAGTGTCACCGGGGATGTGCTCATCTCGTCGGGCGTTGTCGCGTATCTGGGACCCTTCACCATCGATTTTCGTCTAACACAAATCCACAAATGGGTGAAAAAGTGTTTGGATTATGGCGTTACATGTACTCCAGACTTTCAGTTGGCCATTGTGCTGGGTGAACCGGTGGAGATACGTTTCTGGAATATCTGCGGATTGCCAACAGATGCGTTCTCTGTGGAGAGTGCCATCATGATGAAGTGAGTATCTGACAAAACTATTAGGGTTAGAAGAATAGTATTGTGCCCCTTTGAAATTAGGCTAGTTTGATTGAGAGATTGCTTTCATAATTTATTAGTATCACTGTCAAGTATTTAATGGCATTTCCCGCGTTGAAATTCCAAACAGATGCGCCTTGTTCCCTTGGGAGAACACGCCATCATAATGAAGGCATAAATTTATAAAAGTTTGAATTTGCTTAACGAAAGTCATTAGCTGACAAAAAAATCGATGCAAAAAGCATTATGCTTCAGATTTGTAATGGCAACAGCTGTGCTGTGCTGATCAAATATATAATACTTTGTATATACAGTGAGCACAACAATTATTTGTACAGGCTTAATGTGCGACTTTGAAATTGAATAAATACATACTTTATAAAAATAGTGAAAATTGTTCAAAAATCTCTAGGCATGTATTTTTAAAGAAAATTTGCAAAAAATTGCAAAAAAGAACATTTAAACCCTCTTTTCATTAAAAATTGTCATTTTAACAAATTTTTTTTTAGCAATTTTCAAAAATGCAAAAAAAATACATAAAAGAGACTTTTCAACAATTTTTTTAAAAATTTTTTTTTTTCAAAAATGCATAAAAAATACATAGAAGAGATTTTTCAACAATTTTTTTAAGTCACTATAAGAATTGTTTAAAGCAACTTTTTGCATCAAAACATTTTTTGTTTAAACCCGGCGAAAAAAGTTTTGAAAATAGACTTTTACAAGAATTGAAAACTTTCAATGGGTTCTTAATGGGTTAAGAAGAGTATTGAATCATTAAAACGGAATTGATACCAAACTTTACTTATTTATTCACTATCAAAGTCGCACGTTAAGCCTGTACGAATAATTGTTGGGCTCACTGTATATATATTCCACGCCCACGTTCAATTAAACAACCTGACACGCTAATTATAGCTTGAGTGTTTGTCAAAAACGCACAAATACTCTTTGCAAGAAGTTTCAAGGTTTCACCGAGGATGAAGTCCTCCCATCATAATCTCCCATTACTTAGCACTGACCGTCGAGTAATTAGATTAATGCATAATGCTTTAAGGGTATTAAATTTTCGGCATTCGGCAGCAGTTGGCGTTTACGTGTCGCTCGTCTTATTTCTAATTACGAATCGAAATATAAAAAAAATACGTTTGAATTCACGCATATTAAGAAAATTAAAGATATGCCGCATTTGCGCTGTGGCGAGTGTGAGAACAACACCGGATGCTGCACGGTAGCCAGAGGGGTGTTTGTGTGTGTTGCGCCCGCATGTGGCCAGAACACAGGAGTAGTAGCGTATGCCTCGGTGGTTGCTTGAGCTCAAGGTACCAAAAACGAAGGGACTTCCTAAAAGAAGAGTGTGGGGGGCATGGAATTTTCATGTTTGATGCGCGTGTGAATGTGTGTTTCTGTGTGTGTGTTAGAGAGCATTACGCATCTGGTGAGTTTTCCGTTAAGGGGGCGGTGCGTCGCGTCGCGTTGCCACAATGCCACATGCCACACACTCCTCATGTCTCATGTCGATTTAATAAAGGAAATTCTTTGGCTCGACGACTGCGGAAAGCGAGTGTTCAAAGTAATTTGGAGCATGCCCAAACATACCTGAGCGAGAGATGTATATGTATGTAAGTGTGTGTGTGTGGAGGGTGAGGTGTGTGGGGAAGCTGCACAAAGGATAAGCAATTGATTAATGTGCGCCCGGAGCGTATTACGTTTAATTTTACACCCATAGACACATGGCAAATGAATGATGTTCGGGATTTGCTTGCCAAACTACTTCGACTTCGACTTTGACTAGTTACTAGTAGCAACTCCTTGAGGCGGTTTCAGTTTTTTTTTTGTATTGACACAAGACGAATGTATTTATATATTTGTTTTTATCATGCTTTTGTCTCACTTATTCCATTGTATACTCTTACTGTTTCGGGGTGTTTAGTTGGGTTGTGAAGTGTGATGATAAAATCTAAGAGTAGAAAAAAAAACTTTTGTTAAAAATTTCAAACGAAATATTACGAAAAGGTTCATTCGATAACTTTAAAGACATTTATATTATATCTTCAAGGGCATCTTTTTTCACATCATTTTATTTTTCTCCTGTTTTTCTCCTGGTTTTTCTTTGAGTTTTTCCGCCCACATCGTGATGACCCTTAACCATCCTGCCCGCACACCTCACACAGAAAATGGCAATTGGATCGTAAATTGCTAATGTGGAAGTGTAGCAGGTGCGGATGCGAATTGGGTTTTCGTTTCGGTTTCGGGTCATGTCCCTTTCCTTTTTTTTTTTTGCATAAATGTTTGATTAAATAATGTTAATTTGGATGAGGGGGCGCATCTACTATGCTGGAATTGCCTTTAGAGATTTGCATTTTAAGCAGGGCCGGCCAGAGCCAAAATAAATATTTACAAAATTCTAGTTTTAGCCCTTAAAGTGCTTTAACATGAAAGCCTCCCATTGCTTTTCAGAACTTTAGTGATTTACCAACCAGATTCCTTGTATTTTTTTTTTGCTTTCTCTTATTGCATTCACATTGTAACAATAATTTTTGTTGTTATTTCTTTATTCGCTATCTTGTCCTTCGTTCCCTTGTGGTGTTTTGAACTCTGGCGACTTTTTTTTTATATATTTTTCCAACATTCCAACTGCCTACCACATTTGCCTCCTACAAAAAGGATCCCTTTAATACCCTGTAGTTGAGTGGGAATTGGGTGATGATGGAGTTATTTTCTTGGAGAAAGTTTTTAAAGGTATGAAATATTTAAGATTTGATTCTTTTATTACACACTTTACCGAAGTATATATTCTAAAACGTTTCTGTTTCTTACAGCATATCTCTTCGTCGAGCACTTCTTCTGCTCCTGCTCCCTAAAGTATTTTGCATTTTTGCTATGTATTGTCCAAGCCTCTGTCCAGCATACACATGAACCCGTAGAGTCATTCGTTTGGCATGTATAGTATGCGCATTTATTCGCTGACATTTTTCATGGGCTCATACTCTCACTGACGCTTGGCTGGTCTTTCTGTCATTCTCTGTGTGGTTGTGTGTGTGGAGAGGAAGCTTGAAATTGGCTCTTTTGTTTTTGCATCAAATATTTTTCATTCATCAAGTTTTCAATTTACAAAAATGTTCATTCATTCGCATGAACAATTTGTATTCGGTGTGAATTTGTCATGTGTTTTTCTCTTCCATTCTGTTCTGTTGCCCAGGCGGCCATTTATTGTTGTTGTTATTGTTGCTGCTGCTGCTGCCCCTTGCCACTTGCCACATGCATATGAGAACTTAAATCAGTTGCTATACATTTTATTCAGACATATATACAAACCATTTTTTCCAGCATTTTTTTTTTGTATATTTTATATTTATAATTTCAATAGCATTATTGACGCTTATAAAATACAGAGAGAGTTGATTGCATGTGCAGAATATTTTGTGACCTGCAAAAACGTATACAAAGGGTATATAGAGGTAGTTAATCTATGAATAAGGAATAAAAAGCATAGGGTATAGATAAATCCATCATATCTTGTGTATTGTCAGTCGATACAAATGATGTTTGCCTTGATTTCATGTTGTTGATGTTGGCAAATTAAATGTAAATTATTTATGGATTATAAATATATTTCTTTGATTAACTGTACTTACCAAACCATCAATAATATATATCACAGAAAAAATATAAATTAAAGCTTTAAAACATTATTCTTATAGAAATGCACGTCGCTGGCCGCTGATGATTGATCCGCAGGGACAGGCCAATAAATGGATTAAGAACTATGAGAAGAACAATAAATTGTGTGTGATACGATTGAATCAGGCGGATTACACTCGCGTCCTGGAGAATGCCATACAATTTGGCTTGCCGGTGCTGTTGGAAAACATTGGCGAGGAGCTGGATCCCATACTCGAGTCCATATTGCAGAAACAATTATTCAAACAGGGTGGCACAATGTGTCTCAAGCTGGGCGACACAGTTATTGAATACAATTATAGTTTCAGGTAAGGTTTTAAAGCTTATAAGACTAAACGATATAATAATATTTCAATTTTATAGATTTTACATGACAACAAAGCTAAGGAATCCGCATTATTTGCCCGAGGTGGCCGTGAAGGTGACGCTCTTGAATTTCATGATTACAACGCAAGGCTTGCAGGATCAGTTGCTGGGCATAACGGTGGCCAGGGAACGACCCGATTTGGAGGCTGAGAAGAATAATCTCATCGTACAGGGTGCTGAGAATAAGCGTATGCTTAAAGAAACTGAAGATCAGATATTGGAGGTGCTCTCCTCGGCCGAAAATATTCTTGAGGATGAAACTGCTGTACAAATCCTAAGTTCAGCTAAAGCTTTGGCCAATGACATCAATGAGAAACAGGTCATAACTGAGGCAACCGAAAAACAGATTGATTTGGCGCGTTTAAGCTATGTGCCAATTGCCGAACATTCCACAATTCTATTCTTCACCATTGGTAAAGTAGCTTTAAACAAACTTTTAAACAAGACCTTCTTTAAACTTTGGTTTGTCTTTCAGTTGACTTGGCCAATATTGATCCCATGTATCAGTATAGTTTGGTCTGGTTTGTCAACCTCTACATGTCGTCCATTGATAATACGGAGAAAGTCGATGATATCGAGGCACGCTTAAAGGATTTGAGAAATCATTTCACATACAGTTTGTACGTTAATATCTGTCGCAGTCTGTTTGAGCGTGTAAGTACTTCTATTATCAATTATTATCAGAACCATTGCTTCACTTCACTTAATTTTGGGGTCACTCTAGGCTTAACTCTCTCTCAGTTCTTGGACTCCCCTTTTGTGTGTGCCGTAATTGCGATATAATCCTATTGCGTTGCATTTGAAGCGTATTTCTTTGTGGCTTTCAGTATCGTTACGCTTCACTGCTCCATAATAATAATTCCTTGGCCTCCATGGCTTTAAGGACTTGTGCCTCTGCCTGCCACTTGAATTGACAGCGCTTCGTTCAACGTTGCCGTTGATGCTTGTTGCCTGTTTTGTCAGGTGCGTTACGCACAGTGGAATCAAGCCTTCTCTCTAAGCTTATACACTCCCCGAAATTTAATTAAAGGCACCTCATTTTTCGTACGTATTTCATATTAAAAATTAAGCAAAAATTTTGTTTTTATTTTTAACTGTTTGGTTCTTAAATTTTTGTTAAATAATGTAGTGTACAAAATTACAAAAAAGTTAGATATTTGTATTTAAAGCAAACATAATTATTCATGGCAAAATAGGGTGCGTTTAAATAAATTTCGGGGAGTGTAACTCCTTGGCAGTTATTCATTCTCATATCATATTCTTTTGCTCCACTGTGCCACTTTCACTGTGGCTATAATATGATAACGCAGCCGAGCAGGCACAGAGAAAAAAAGGAGAAGAGAAATGAAAAATTTAACAAGGTCCTTTCTAACTTGATGATGTTTTCAGTCAATTATGCGTTGTGCCCTCTGCCCTTTTGCCTAAGCTCCCCTTTGATGCTTGACTTTTAATTTCCTTATGGAAACGCAGCAAATATGAAAAAGTGAAATGGTATCTGAAGTAATGTTTTCATTGCCTATTGTTAACCCATCACAACAAAAAAGAAAAATCTAATGAATTTTATGCCTTCTGACAGGATAAGCTCTTGTTCTCACTCATATTGACCATTAATCTGCTGAAGCATGAGAATTTGATTGATAATGCTGAATGGATGTTTCTGTTGACGGGCGGCGTTGGCCTAGAGAATCCGCATAAGAATCCAACCACCTGGCTGGGTGTACAGAACTGGGACGAATGTTGCCGCCTCACAAATTTAACTCACTTCAAAGGATTACGCGAGGATGTCATGGCCAACCAGGCTAGTTGGAAAGAATTCTTTGATTCACGCACGCCGCAGGATAATCAAGCTATACCCAAGAGTTGGCAACGCTTAAGCGTATTCCAGAAACTATTGTTGCTGCGAGTTTTTCGTCCGGATAAACTGGTGCCAGCTGTGCTGAACTTTGTCACCGGCGAGATGGGTCCACGTTTCGTTGAGCCACCGCAGTTTGATTTAATGGCCTCGTTTGGCGACTCCCATTGCTGTGTGCCCTTGATATTTATACTGACGCCTGGTTCAGATCCAACGGCAACGCTGATTAAGTTTGCCGATGATCAGGGCTTTGGCACGAATCGTTTGTTCTCGCTGTCATTGGGACAAGGACAAGGTCCGATTGCGGTCAAGATGATCGACGAGGGCGTCAAACTGGGCAATTGGGTTGTGCTGCAGAATTGTCATTTGGCTGCGAGTTTTATGCCCTTGCTGGAGAAGGTCTGTGAGAATCTTTTGCCCGATTCAACGCACCCGGATTTCCGTCTCTGGCTCACATCCTATCCAGCTGAACATTTCCCAGTTGTGGTGCTGCAAAACGGCATCAAGATGACCAATGAGCCGCCCAAGGGTTTGCGTTCGAACATAATGCGCTCGATGCTAAGTGATCCGATCAGTGATCTGGAGTGGTACGAATCCTGCACACAGCCACGCATCTTCAAGCAGTTGATCTACTCGCTATGCTTCTTCCATGCTGTCATTCAGGAGCGTCGCTACTTTGGACCCATTGGCTGGAACATACCCTATGAGTTCAATGAGACGGATCTGCGCATATCCCTGATGCAATTGCGCATGTTCCTCAACCAGTACGAGATGGTTAACTATGATGCTCTACGCTATCTCACCGGCGAATGTAATTATGGTGGTCGTGTCACTGACGATTGGGATCGTCGTACCCTTAAAACGATATTGGATCGTTTCTATTGTCCGGCCGTTATTGATCTGGAGAAAACGTATTATCTGGATGAGACGAGCTTCTACTATGTGCCCGTCATGAAGGAGGCTGATCTTTATATTAACTTTACACGTGAGCTGCCACAGATATCGCCCCCGTCCATATTTGGTTTCCATGCCAATGCCGATATTATGAAGGATCAACAGGAAACCGATATGTTGCTATCCCATGTGCTATTGACACAGGTAAGTTTTTGTAGAGGTTGTAAGTACCTTGAACTTGTTGTGCTGTGCTTCTATCAATGTGTATCGAGCTTGTACTTAATGTTCTGCTTTATAATCTTGCTTAAACAATTTAATCTGCTGACCAAAAGGAACGTTGGGTAAGTAAAAAACCTAAAACCTCGAAAGGGTTACAAACCAGGGACTGTAATGATTATAATTTGTATATTAAAAATTGAAAAATAAGAATTATTTAGCAATTTTTTTTTAATTTACTTAACCAATAACTCTCATTTTTTGACTAATAAAAAATTATCAAATAATTGTTTTTATAATAAGAGTTGGAAAATAAGAGTTATTCAACAATTTTTAATAAAAAATTGAAATTTAACAATTATTTGATAATTTTTTTAATTAAGTAAAAAGTAAGAGTTAGGTATTCATTTATTTATAAAAATTGAAAATAAAAGTTTATTCGATTTTTGGATTCCCAGCTAAATAAAAAGTTATTTGGCCGTTTTTGCGTTATCCTTATCCCTATATTTGGGTTTGATTTTTTTTAATCCCATAACTCTTATTTGCGGTCCCTTTTACAAACTCTTCTTACCAAATACTCATTAAACACAAAATATTTACTCATGCTGCTCAGGATCTCCATGAGAAACGCGTAAGTTGTTTGGTTATTCCAAGCTTTTGGATATTGGCTTTCTATAACAATTAGTTCTCTGTGTGCTTTGAATGCTTGAACGCTTTAGAAACTGGAGAAAACGCAAAGAGTTTATGTTGATGTGCTGTCGCGTCGCTTTCCCGAAAACCTATCCCTACCCACTTATCCCACAACCTGTCCACCCTTCCTTGCCCTCTACCAAATGCCCTTGAAGGACACAAGCGCTTCACAAGATGATAGCGGTGGCTCCAAGGCCTTGACACCCGAAGAGGTCGTTACTAATGTGGCCACCGATATACTGGATAAGCTGCCCAAACTGTTTGATCGGGAGGCGGCACTGCTGAAGTATCCGACAATCTATCATCAGAGCATGAATACGGTGCTGGTACAGGAAATGGTGCGATTTAACGTTCTATTGAATACTATAAGAACCAGTTTGATAACGCTCAAGAAGGGCATCAAGGGTAAGTGTTAACTTTTAATTTGAAATAATTTTGTAACAAAACATTTTGATATCATATCAATTATTCGCGTGTCGACTTCAGTTTCGAGTTCTTTCTTTCAAGTGAGATGCCCACATGACTCGTGACATCGTCATCGACGTTTGCGGTGGCCAAATCGTAATTACTTTTAGTGCCACTTTGTGCGCGGTCGCCCAGTTTGGCATTGAATGTGGAAACGGAATGAGCTTTGCTTTCCAGCCGTCCAGCATCTTCGTCCATTAGTGTTATGATTGACTTTCTACCCAGTTCTCCCAGTTCATCTAATTCAACTCTTTCAATTTCGTTATCATACTCTTCTTCGACGACATCATCGTGCTGTTGTTTGGGTTCTTCTTTGACATCGTTATCATCATCTTTGACACCTTTGTCATCTCTCTCGTCTTGCTTAAAGATTGAATCAACGTCCTCCACACCCTTGGCGTCCTCCTCCTCCCCGCCGGATGCCATATTCAACCAGCTGCGTTCATCATCAGCCTCATATTCCGTGCACTCCTCGTCCTCCGTCTTATAGGTTATAATATCGTTAAACACACTTATCAGCTGATCCTCTCGGTTCGTTTGGGTTTCGTGTTCACCAAAATTAATGCCAATACTGCTTATGGAACTTGACTGTGACTTTGACTTTAACTTCACGGGCGACGCTTCATGGGACTTTGAACGCATCACGTGGAAATCGTCCTCATGGCGAATGTCCATTGTGCTCTTTATGCTATAGACGTATTCATTTTGTGTTAGCTCTCGTTCGGCCTCCTCGTATACGGTCAGATTGACCAGGGAATCGTGAGTATTATCCTTTTCCTTTCCTTCAAAATCTTTAAACTGTTCATCGGTAGCAAGATTTTTGGTGACATGGTCCGTTTGCATTTTCTTGATCAGCGTCAGAACTTGTGTGCGCAAATGCGTCATCATTTCGTCATTATCATTTAAGGGTTCCTTGCGAGCACTCTCCTCAAGCATCTTTTGGTCGACCTGATGTATGTTGGCATTGGGTGACATTGCCGCATGCGATGGCGAGTAATGCAAATCAACGGGCTGTATTACTTTCGGTTCTTCGTCCATTTTATCAACGATAAGCTTGAAGATATCATCAAATAATGATGAACAGTTCTCGTGTGCAATGCGCTCGTCTTCGGTCTTCCAGCGGCGTCCCGGTACGGCCTGACGTATGAGTTTGCGTATAATAGCTCTCGCTTCATACCAGGACGTTCGCTTGGGCTCCTCGCTTTCGCTTTCCGTCGAGAACAAGTACAGATCGTTACCAATCAGTCGATCAATCAAATCGCTAGTGATGGCGCTCACTATATCATAGTTCTCCAGCTCATCCCACATGCCCGCAAATAATACATCATCAATGATGTACTTGACTATCAATTCGCTTTCGTGTTTAACCAGCAAGGAACTCAGCTCCGGAAAAACCATTTCACGCAGCATCAACCGCAGCGATTCATACGTTAGTGGCGTCTGAACTGCCTTAAAACTTTCCAGCCAGCGTTCGATATCTTTGTCGATTTCTTTGGCCATCAGGGTCACAGTTTCGGCTGCATTGCATTCGGCAATGTGTGCCATATCTGTGGTCAGTATCGTATCGATATACTGCTCAGCCGTCTCTGTGTGCACCTGATTACTCTGCTGGAATATATCCTCATAAATCAGACGCATATCGTTCTCCTTTTGACGTAGACCCGCCTCGGCCGCTTCGCGACGCCAACGCTCCTTCTGTGTGAGTATGGAGAAGAAGTGCAGCTTGCGTTGCTCTTTCAGGCGTTCCATTTCCTCTGAGAGGAATTGCATGATCCAGCCAATGGTGCTGCCCTCGTACATGTGCAATAGCTGCTCCAAATCCTCGTTGCGTCGTTCGCGCAGCATTTCCTTGGCCAAATCTGGCCGTTGCTTAATACGCTCCTCATCTTCTATGTGACGAGTGATGGCCAACATTTGCTCGTCGGTCAGCGTGTCCTTCGTCTTGATGCGTGCCATTGTCGTTTTGCGTCGATCCTGGAAGTATCCCCTAATATTATGCACCTCATCATAGTTAAAGGACATGCGGTCCTCTTCGGAATCGGGTTTGGGTCTTCGCTTCAGACACTTGGGCGATGACTTCTGCTTGGTTGCCTGCGAGCGCAGACTCTTCAGAGATTCATACAGTTTCTGTAGATGCTTGTCGGAGCAGAAGTTCTGCTCGTACTCCTTTACATACTCCTTGGGCTTGGACCATTCCTTGAGCTTGGTGAACGGACACTGCAACTGCTCCATATTCACACGCTTCTCCAAGTCATCAATGCGCATATCAAATGCCTTCCTGCCATCGCCCACGAAACTGCGACGCGCCGGATCTACACCGTGTCGGATCAGTGGTCCATAGAACTCCGAGCAGGGCGAGCCCAAGGCATACATGGGACTCTGTTTCACCCAGCGTCGCGGTATGCCCGAATTCTTGATCTGCAAACGACGCATCGCACGTTGATATGCCACTTCGTTCTTATTCAAGCCATGCTGACGCCGTTTCTCAATGCCTTCGCAGGCAACCTCAATGCGCGTCTTGGAGTCGGTGTGCATCTGTTTCTCACGCTTGTCAAACATGTGTATGACAATCTCCAAACGCATCATTTGACACTCCTGGATGTACTCTTCGCGCTCCATCCAGTGCTCCCATTCAAAGGCTTCCAATATCGGACGATATTTACTTTTTATTGCCATCTCTCGAGCCTCGTGCAGCTGACGCTTAAAGCTCGTCTTCAGCGCCTTGTTGAAGGCCCAACGTTTGCGTGCACGCTCTAAGATTTCCACCTCATGTAGACCTGGTGGCTTATCGCCCGGCAGCAGTGTGGACAGATTAAAGAGCTCAAAATGCTCAGCCTGCTCCTTGTCTGTGATATCTGGCAAATATGCCAAAGTCTGTGCAGAAGATTCCCTGTTCAAAAGGAAGGCTTTTTAAGATTAATTTAGATTATTGTAAAAATATTTATTTACCTGTAAAGTGTTTGTGTCGTTTGATCCTTGTAGCGTCGCTTATCCACATAGGTGGGAAAGTAGTCGCATTTGGTTGTGTAATCCTTGACGCTCTGCAACGAATCCCGCATCTTCACCTCAAAGGTGTGCACATCGGTTTCCCGATCCGTTAGAAAATCAATGCCCGGCGCCTTAAACTGACACTCGCTGTCCGTGCGCGCCAGCCAACCCACTTTACGTTCAGCCGGATTGTTGGCACCTAAAAGAGAGATTTTTAGTGGTTAGTTGATGCCCCACTTAATAATGCTTACCGCCTGACACGCGTGGATCTATAGAGGGATTTGTTATCAGACACGATGTCAAACCCGTTTGCATTTCACTATCCTTAACGGTAGTTTGTTGCGGCTTTCGCTGCTTGCTGAAGGTCACACGCTTTACGGCATGCTTTGGCTGCTGTTCCACCATTATTAGCTGCTCCTTGGAACTGCTGCTACGCATACGCTTCACCTTCTCTGTGGTGGTGGTTGCACTGTGCAGCGAGGTGGTGCTGCTGTGGCGCATACGTTTCGCCTCGAAAAGGACATTCATGATGCCCGGATCCTGTGATGGCATCTTTAACTCTAATTATGACAAACTCTCAATAATCATTTAAGTGTTGAACGTTTGATGAACGTTTGATAATTAAATTGTTCGAACTTTGAGTTATTGCAATTGATTAATTTGACAAAGTTAACTTTGATTTCAATTTGTTTTAGGTCTTGTGGTCATGACTGCTGCCGTGGAAGCCGTTTACAAATCTGTGCTGATTGCCAAAATACCAGCAATGTGGGCCAGCAAGTCCTACCCCAGCCTGAAACCACTTGGCAGCTATGTGAATGACTTTTTGCGACGACTCGAATTCCTGCAGGTAAGTTCTAAGCTCCTTGTTTTTTCAATTTCACCATGACAACTATTTGTTTGTTTTGTTGTCGTCCTGGCAGCCATAGTGTTTATTAGGGCACTTGTCCTTGCTTTGACCTGATTTTTAAGCTTCTTGTTTATTTGTTTTCTTGCAGCACTGGTATGACCATGGCGCACCGGCGACCTTCTGGCTATCGGGTTTCTTTTTCACACAGGCTTTCCTTACGGGCGCCCAACAGAATTATGCCCGTAAATATGTTATTTCCATAGATCTGTTGGCCTTTGACTATGAGGTTCTATCGCTGGAGGAGACACAAATCGCTGGCGTCCAATCGCCCGCTGATGGTGTTTTCGTTTATGGCATCTTCTTGGAGGGCGCTTGCTGGGATCGCAAGAACAAATATCTGATGGAGTCGCGTCCACGCATCTTATTCGATACGATGCCATTGATATGGCTGCGACCATTGAAGCGCACGGATCTGCCGGACAGGCACAACTATTTGTGTCCACTGTACAAGACGGCGGAGCGGCGTGGCATCTTGTCCACAACGGGACACAGTACAAATTTCGTGGTGGCCATGCTGCTCGATTGTAATCCCAAGACACCCATCTCCCATTGGATTATACGCGGTACGGCACTCTTGTGCCAATTGAGTTTCTAAATTTTCGGCTATATATTTTAAGCATGTATTAGTAAATTGTCAGATGTTTAAGACCGCTATAAAAATGAACATATAATACTTAAAGTCTTTATCTTTTTATGACAACTCCAGGGCCGGATTAGGAATGTGGGGGTCTCAGGGCCGATCAATGTGTGGGGGCCCTTTAGCGGATTGAGTGCACAGTTTTTATACCAAAGAATAATTAACTGTTATACACTTTCGAATAATACTTAATACCGAATCAACATTCACAATAGCTACAAATTATAATATAAAAATATTCAAATAAATAACATGAAATTAAAAACCTCAGAATACATATAATAAATTTTTTAGGAAATTATCAAACGAAACTTCAGCAGTTTCGAATCACTTTCACGTAAATTTAGCCAACTTAAATTCTTTAAAAATTGAAAAACCTGTTTGTTCGCATTTTTTGTGGTCCCGTCGGCCCTGCCCTTAATCCGGCCCTGGACTACTCCTTCACAACTTTCATGTTCTACAGGGTATAAACACTGTCCCCAGATACGATTTAATATTCAAACATTTAAACTTTAAAGTGCATCCGGTTTCTTTTGTTAGCAGTAAAAAATGACCAAAATAAAAAGTTGACTGAGATTTGAGCGAGACAGGAGTTCATGGCACGTTAATCATTTATTATCTGACATGACTGTGATTATTTAACTTTTAGCCAGGCTGCCAGCCATATTTCATCTTAAGCCAGCAAGCACAGAGAAATGCTGGATGCTTTCCTTGCTCTCTTTTTTTTATTGAATTTTTAAATTGTTGCACAAGTTTTCCGCTCGAGGGTTGTGTGCAACCAAGGGCGTCGCCAGGGGGGCAGCTGCCCCCCTTTACAAAAATTAAATTAAATTTTTTTGTTAAATTCATTATTCATAAGCAAAAATAATAAAATTTTTCGCAGTGTTTGCTCATTGCTTGTTATCGACATTCACATCGAAACTTGCGTCTGATAATTTCGATAAATATGTATTAGGCATGTCATATTTATCGATGAAATGTTATTATTTAAATATTTATTAATAAAAATATTATTTAAATAAACACAAAACCACACTACCAGTACCTTACAAGCCTTCGTTTTTTTGCTTTCTAAAAAAAAATTTTTTTTGGCCCCCCCCTTCCTCAGATTCTGGCTACGCCCTTGTGTGCAACTAATTTGGCATCATAATTTATGGGGCCAAAAGTTTTTGAGCCACAATAAAAAGACGAAGCTATTATTGTGCGATAAGCGAAGTGAAGCTTGTTGACGATTAAGCGCAACACTTGAAACATTAATTTTGAATGGGCCTTAAAGCCAAAGGGCCCGGCCCAACTGCAAACTGAAATTAGTTCAATGTTCGACTTTCACCTGAGCCCAAATGCTTAACGCGCCTATTAATTATAAGCTGCTATCACTTGAAAATCATTAATTACCAACTTTTTTGTTAGCGCCAGCTCATCCTATTTAACATCAGGGGGGAGTGGGGCGTCACCCCAGTAACCTTGTCTACTCGTCGTCGTCGTCGTCTTTTGGCCTTTTATCTGCTCGCTCAGCTGTGCGTGACCCCATCAAAGATAATGATGCTAATTAAGCAACAACATTTTCACAAACTGTTTAAAGCGATTAGATAATGCTCCAAAATCTGCTGATGTATGGGCAATAAGTGCCCTTTCTCCCACCCCCTCTTTAAAATTTATGCTAATAGAAGCTGTTAGGGTTAGGATTTTAGATACCCTGTTACGATTTGAAATATATGTAAATTGGAAGGCGCAGAGGCGAGGAGAATACGTTTAAATGTTTGAATATTAATCTAACCAATACACAATTTATGCATTATACAACACTGCTGTCCCGTTTTTGTTTAATTCTGTTTTTGCTGCTGCTGCTGCTCGTTTTCATTTTCATGCTGGCAAATAATAATGCGTATTTATGAGCAAACAACGAAATTATATTTACTTGCGCCGCTTCGCCAATATTTGCATGCAATTAATTTTCCACTCCCCAGCGAGTGAGAGCAACGCAACAACGAATCAAACGAAGCGAAACGTAGCCCAGCATCCGTATCCGCATCCGCATCCCAAAAAACACAACCGAATAACGTAAAACTCACTCATTGCCACCACCCACACCACTCAAGCTTTTATAGTCCATGTTCCAAATCCCTCCCGCCCATCACGAACGCCACAATTTATTCTAAAAAGTATTCCTAACGAACGAATCGAAGAGAGAAATTGTCTTTGTTGTTGTTGCTTTTGTTGCTGCTGTTGATGATGGCGCTAAAAACGATGCTAGAGAAACTTTGCCAAGTTTCCGCCCCATTTCTGACCCAACTTTCGCCTGCTGCTCTGCTATCTTCTATTCCCTCAACAGGGCAACAATCTTCTTCTTTAGAAACTTCGTGTTTGAATGTTTTTGGAGTTTTCTAATTAAATTTTCAAGCATAGCACAAACAGAATGTCCTGACAAATATTTGCTAGGCTTCTCAAATTTTACTTTCGCACAGAAATAAAGCTATTAAACAGCTGATTTTCTTTAATGTCTCAAAGTTTTCCATTTTTTATGGCACTTGAATTAATTTATCGCCCATACGCAGGGTAAACACGTTAAGCCCATATCGATTACTTTGTGTTATGCCTAAAATAAATTAATGTTCTAAAAACACAAAAACGAAGGCAACAAAGAATTGTAAATCAATATTTATGGTGTGGCATTATGTGAGAGGGAATTTTTGGCCGATAACGGAAGCGTGCAAAACGGATTAAAGCTGATGGTAGATAGTCTAGATTATTTTAAAATTGAATTTAAATCATTTGTTAAAAGTTTGCCATGTTTTTTGCCAGCATTATCAACTTTTTACCCACGTTTTTACCAATGAAAAACTTATACAAAAAAAAACATTATTCAATAAAGGAAAATCTGATTAACAAGAGTATTAAATCTTCGTTATTTGCCGTTTTTTTTTTGTACTTTTAGCTGTTTTTTGGGCAAAGGCTTTGCGAAGCTTTTTTTCGCGCACATATCGTTAAATTTATGACATGAAATGTTTGGGCATTACTTTGGCATGGAGCGGAGGGGGCGCACGTAAAGGTAGGCGTTGGCTTTGCTCGTTAGGCGTGGCATAAACATAAAAAAAAATATGTATCTGTATGACAATTTGTAGATTTATGCGCAGAAATTTACATTTTTTATGCGCTCCTTGTTGGTTATGTTGTTGCTGTTGCTGCTTAGGACATAGTTGAGTTTGGGGAATTTGGCTTTTGAGATTTGTATTCGCATATTGAATGCATACATCATGCGGGTGAGAGGGTAACTGGTTGGGCTGCACCCACTGCCAGTGCCAGTGCCATTTATCAACTCTTGGGCAAAACATAAAATTGCACTTATGCAGCTGGAGCAGCAGCAACAGAAGCTGGAGCAGCATCAGCAGCAATCTGTGATCCAAGCAACCAAGCAAACCAAGCAACCGAGCAACCATAACCGAAAAACCCAGTCAAGTGCATGTGGGCTATATACTCAGATACACACATAAACACACACACATGAGCATATTCTGTGTATGTGTTTCGTCCTGTGTCCCTGTGATAGCTTCAACCGCATAAATTGCTTTAGCACCAAAGGGATTTGTGTCAAAATCAGACCAAAAATAAAAAAAACAGAGAAGAGAGAAGCCAAACTCAAAGACAAGACGCGTCCGGTTCCAAAACAAGCAATCTTGTCTGTCCATCTCTTGCTCTCTCCTCTCTCTCTCTCTTTTATATGATAAATTTAAGTTACCCTAGCCTGCTGCTTAAAGAATTTCAATGGCTTTAAATGATTTATTCGAGAGTGAAGCATTATCTTTTAATTTTCTCTTGTAATTTTTTATTTCTTTTTTGGTTCTTAAGGTTATTTGCCTGGGTTTTTTTTTTTATAAAATTTTTATGGCGAATATAAATGAGCATATTTTTCGGCTTTTTTCCATAATATAAAAATGGTATAATGGTTTTGTAAAAAAAGTATGTATATCATCAATGGATGAATCTGGGACTCCATCAACGCGACGTCATCATTATCAGAATTTTTTTATGAAAATCAAGTAAAAAAAAAAAAAAAATTTATGGATGAAAATTGTGTAAATATTTTGTTTCCAGATTTAAATGCAGTTTTATTCTAGAGCTCAATACAAGACTTTTGATGTATTACGTTTGAAAATCGGGTTAGTTTTGAGGAAGTTATGACAATCAAAAGCTTTGACCAACTCCAATGTCCTGAAGATCAAGTAAAAAATCAAGCGATTTTGTTTGGGATCATAAAAAATGCTTTCTTTTTCATTATATGACAAACTGAATAACAAACGTAACATACTCTATGCAAAACTAAAAGAAAATGTAGGGAAATGAATGGCAGAAAAAAAAGTTTTGCCTTAATTTTGAGCATTTGCTTTCACAGTTACAGCCAAAAGTTTTTCTACTTCAGTAAGCTGCCGGCAAAGGCAAAACACCCATATGTGTGTTGTGTGTGTGTATTTTTGCCATATTACTTGTATGCTGTAGCAAATCAGCTTACAACTTAAATTGAGGCACTTTCGTTTAGCTTCACTTTGCATGTTCGTGCTTTTTGCGCACTTCCTTGAGAGCCTTGAGCTCTTAGCCCTGGATACGAGTATCTAAACAATATCTGAAGCAGACATGGTTTGTAGGGGTGGAGCGGTAATTGGGGATGTGTGATGGTAGGTTTGTTAGCGGTAAAGATAGATAGCAAAGAAACCGCCTCTGGCACAATTTAGTTCCTGCGGGAGATTCTGACGAAAGTTCTTCTTGTTCTTGTTCACATGCTCTATTTACCATTCTCTATATATATGTTTGTGTTTGACAGAGTGGGTGTGTTTGTGTGTGCGAGTGTGTGTGTGGGTGTTAGTGTGCGTGTGTGTTTGTAAGCATTAGAAATAAATCAAGGGATTTTTGGGATTTTGGCTTGTTTTTTTTTTTTTTCGTTTTTACTTAGCTTCGTTTTCTTTCTGCATGTAATACCCATCAAAAGGTTGAAATGAGGTATGATGGAAGTAAGAAAAAGATTTGAAGGATCCTAAAAATCATTGAAAAGTTTTTCAAAAACTTTTAACTAAATACGTTGAAAACTTTCATGGAAATCAGTTAACAAACCTAAAAATGACTTTGCTTAACATTTAAACTTGATTATAGGATAACTTTTAGACGATCTGTGATTACTTTTTTGGAATTCTTGTTTGAGGTTTCTTGTCGCACTTGTGCTGGAAGTCTGTCTTACCCTCCAACACCTCTGCTCCCCTTTTCTATTTCTGTGGGCATTAGTTTGGAAAATTGTTTAGTCGACCGCAGACCAAAAACCCCAACAACAATAATAACAATAACAACAGCAACAACAACAACAAGTTGTCGTTTCCAGGGGTAAATCAAGTCACAAACTCAAATAGAAATGTGCTAAAACTTTTTCAGGACCATGCAATTATGAACATTTTTGTTCGCAAGTATCTCAAATATATACTTGTTTGTGTGCATCAAAAGAAATTTGAAGAAAATTGAAGCTTATTTATGTAGAAATTAAGCAATTTAACTTAATTGAATTTAGTGTTCTGGTTGTTGTTGCCTGTTTGTGTTGCCGTTTCCACGTGCACTTGACACTAATTAAAGACCACAAATTTCAGCCAAAGAGACGGGGAGAGAGTGTCGAGTGCCAATCAGGCAGAAAGGCGAGAAGAGGTGAACAACGTTGGTTTTGGCTCTGTGCATAATTGATAATACAACAACGAGGAGATGTCTGTGTGTGTGTGTATTTGTGTGTGTGGGCGGCCTCTAATTACAAATGTGAAAGGTACTTTGCGGAGGAGCACTGTGAATGCTTTTGATGTCCTGCACAAACACAAGGAGCTTTGCATTTAATGCGTATGTCTGTGTGTGCGTGCGTGTGTGTGTGTGTGGTTAATTAAATGTAATGACATATTAGCACAATAATTTCAAACATTTTGCGGCAGCAGCATATGTATGTGTATGTGTGTGTGTGTGTAATTATAACGTCATTTGTTGAAAATGCTGCAATTTTGCCCAGCCCCGTCAGCAAATGAAGAAGAAAATTACTTTTCAGTTGCGTTTTATAAATACGTCAAATGAAATAAACTGCTAGTTAAAGTATTTGATTTCAAGGCACACTCACACACACACCCATACGTGTGCATAACAATTGCAATTATAAATTAAATATAATACCATATATATTGAAATGACTTGCGGCTTATTTTGACAGCTAATTGGAATTCTTGATAAGTGAAATTGGGTATTGGAATGCGTCGAGCGTTCGAATGTAAGTGGCATGTAAATTAATTTGATGTTAATTGAATGCACAAGCTGCAATACATGGCGTATACGTATTATTTTTATTGGAGAAAAATACTTTTTTATACAGTTTTGTCACGTTTACCTTTAACAATTCAATTGCAATTAGCATTTATATTTTATTTTATTTGTCTCTTTTCGCGTTTTTGCCAATAAATGAAACTCGAATTTGCAGCACAAATTGCTCAATTGTTTGGGCTGTCATTCAGCTGCGACTAACTTCAAATCAAATCAAATGCCCGTTCACAGAGTTTGACATTTAATTAAATAAGAGCAGAGCCAACAAAAAAAAGCGAAACGAAGGGACGCAACATGACCAATAACTTTTTACCTATGGCCGCCAATATTGCTGCTCTTTTGCTGCTGCTGCTATTTGTTCACTCTTCTGCTTGATATTCGTTTGGTGTTTTGCCTATCAGCACTTGGGTTAATATGTTTTCCTATGATTCATGTAACATTAAGTGAGAAAGACTTTATTTTTTAGTTAATAAGACTTATTGGTATATTATTGTTTGTAAAAAATACAATTTTCTGTAACATACGTAAAAATTTGTTGTTTCGAATAAAATACTTTATACAAAATACGCTAACTGTTGGATACACATACTTGTATATCTAACCTCTGTTACGCTAAGTATGTGTAAGCGGCAAAAGCGACAAGCATTGAAAAGAGAATAGAGATAAAGAGAGCAGTAACGGTAAATGTTCTCTCGGTTTGCATTCGATCGCTCTTGTTCGACTCACTCTCGTTCGCTCTGGTCATTCGTGTGTGTAAAGTTAAAGTGGCAAGACGCAGCAAGTATTAAAGAAATAAAATATCATTTTACTAAACAATTACCAAAACCAAATCAAACCGCCTTTTTCATTGCACGTAGATAAAGTCTATTTTTCAGCAATATCTAACAGGTTATGGGCCCAGTTAGCGAAAGGCTTTGAATTGGTTTATAATTGTTTAATGTGCAATCTTGTGAAATACAAATTACATATACATATGTACGTAGAATTGTGTCGGCATAAAAAAACATAACTGTTTCTGTAAATGCATGAGTGTGCATAAGCACACATATATATATATATATATGAGTGTGTGAAGTGACGCTCACAATCATCGATTTGGCGCAATAGTTTTTGAACATCGATATTATGTTGGTCGTGAATCACAACTCGTGATGCGATAAATTTGTCTTAAGATAAATGCGATATTAATTATTCCGATGCGATAGTATTTAAAGTTCAGCGATAAACACGCTTATAGTATCGATTCTTACCCAGCACTAATAACAAATGCGACAATTTCTGCGTACATACGTATAACTTTAATTTTATATAAATAAAAACGCATATAATTTTCAACATCACAACAAACAATTCAAAGATGTCAAATGAAAATAGAAATAAAAACATTTCTCCTTTCAAAGGAGAAAAATATTCAATTTGGAAATTTCGAGTCAGAGATTTGTTAGATGAGCAAGACCTGTTGTATGTTGTTGATACTGTGGCGCCAGATCCAATTACAGCAAAGTGGAAAAAGGATCAGAAAAGTGCAAAGAGTCTAATTGTTCAATTTTTAACTGATTCATTTCTGGGATTTGCGGGTACTGACACAACGCCTAAAAGTATTTTTGCCAAATTAGACTCAATTTATGAACGGAAGAGTTTGGCATCTCAGATTTCAGCTCGAAAGCGACTAATTTCTTTTAAATTAAAAGGCGACACATCCTTATCAACTCACTTCAACATGTTTGATCAGGTGTTACTGTAACTGAAGTAGATAAAGTGGCACACCTCTTATACACTCTATCTCCTGCTTATGATGGAGTAGTCACTGCCATTGAGACACTGTCTCAAGAAAATATTACTTTAGCTTATGTTGAAGATCGATTGCTTGATCATGAAACCAAGTTAAACAGGGCAAGTAGAGACACTAGTGCTAAAGTTTTGCAAGCTGTATCAGTGAACAAATGGGAGAATAAGAAAAGAGAAGTGAATAAATCAAAGTTTAAGCCGTATAAAAAGAATTTCAAGGCTCAAATGAAGTGCCATCACTGTGGCAAGAAAGGTCACTTTAAAAAGGACTGTTTTGCTTTTAAGAAATCTACTCAAAATAAAGAAAAAGACAAACAAGCACAGGTAGCAACAGCACAGGCTAATAGTGGTTTTGCTTTTATGCTAAAGCGAGTAGGAAATATTGAGCGAGGAGGTGAAGTATCCTTCATATTAGATTCAGGGGCATCTGACCACATGATTAATGACTTGAATTTGTTTGCGGATCATAATGTTCTGGAATCACCGATTGAAATATCCATCGCAAAACGAGATGAGTATATATATGCCACGGCCAAAGGAAATGTACTGCTCCGCAACAGCCTGGGAGATAAAATCATCCTGAAAGATGTACTCTTTTGTAAGGAGATACCACAGAATCTTCTCTCTGTAAACAAAATGCAGAAGGCTGGAATGACAACCGAGTTTAATCCAGGAGGTGTGAAAATATCAAAAGATGGCAAGTTTATCAGTGACGGTATATGTAAGTATGGTATATCTATTATTAATTTCAAAGTATACCCGAATGCTTTTGCAACACAAAGAAAAGAAAAAGAAGAAGAGTTTCGATTATGGCATGAGAGGTTAGGGCATATGAGCAAAGGCAAAATTCAAGAAGTAATACGTAATAATATGTTTAAAGATATAGAGCTTTTGAAAGATGTGCAGATAGATAATGTATTATGTGAATCCTGTATCAATGGTAAACAAGCCAGATTACCATTTGAAAAGTTTAAAGATAAAGATTATGTAAAAAGACCTTTATTTATAATTCATTCTGATGTTTGTGGTCCGATAACACCTTCAACTGTTGATAGCAAGAACTATTATGTTATATTTGTAGATCAGTTTACTCATTATTGTGTAAGCTATCTGTTAAAACACAAATCTGATGTGTTTAATGTTTTTAAAGACTTTATAGCGAAAAGCGAGGCGCATTTCAACTTAAAAGTTGTAAATTTATATATAGATAACGGCAGAGAATATTTATCAAATGAGATGCGTGAATATTGTGTCGAAAAAGGCATTTCTTATCATTTAACGGTTCCACATACTCCTCAATTAAATGGTGTATCGGAACGAATGATAAGAACAATAACAGAGAAGGCACGTGCTATGGTCAGCGGTGCCAAATTGGACAAGCGTTTTTGGGGAGAAGCTGTTTTAACAGCAACATACCTAATAAATAGAAGTCCAAGTAAAGCCTTACATGACAAGAAAACTCCGTTCGAGTTATGGCATCAAAGAAAACCCATTTTAAAGTATTTAAAGGTATTTGGCTGCACAGTTTATGTTCACAATAAACTGCGGAAGAGAAAGTTTGACGAAAAGTCAATAAAATGTATCCTATTAGGATATGAGCCAAATGGGTTTAGATTATGGGATATAGATTCTCAGAAGTTTATCACGGCTAGAGATGTTGTTGTAGATGAAAGCAAAGTGGTGGATTCAAGGACTGTTGTAAAAGAGAATGTTCATGTACATGATAGTATCCCGAATGATAGTACGGATAATATGGAGCAGAATTGCTCAAATGAAATTGTTAGTATCCCGAATGATAGTACGGGTAATACGGAGCAGAATTGCTCAAATGAAATTGATCGTATCCCGAATGATAGTACGGATAATATGGAGCAGATTTGTTCAAATGAAAATGACGATCAGTTAGATAATTTCCGGAATGAGAGTACGGAAGAGAAATCTGATATTTTGATATCAGATAAGCAGCCTAATGATGCAACAACTGTGGACAGTGGTCCAGCCATGATAAATAATGACAAAGTAGTTGAAGTTAGACAAAGTGAAAGATTGAAAGGTAGACCACAAAGATCTTATAGATTCTTGAATAGTTGTATTATGAATGCACATACCCTTGATACTGATATTCCTGAATCCTATGACGAAATAAAGAATAGGAATGATAGAGTTCAATGGGAGGAAGCCATAAGAGATGAATTAGAATCTCATCATGTTAATGAAACTTGGACTCTTGTGCAGAGACCAAAAGACAAGAATATTGTAGATTGTAAATGGGTTTTTACAATTAAACATGATGAACATGGCAACCCAATTAAACATAAAGCAAGATTAGTTGCAAGAGGCTTTACACAGGAGTACTTAATAGACTATGATGAAACATTTGCACCAGTAGCAAGGATCTCAAGTTTTAGATTCATATTATCTCTTTCGAACCAGTTCGCTTTGAAAATACATCACATGGATGTAAAAACTGCATTTTTAAATGGCATATTAAAAGAGGAAATATATATGATGATTCCTCAAGGCTTACCATATTATAGTGATAAAGTATGCAGATTAAATAAAGCGATTTATGGCCTTAAACAGGCAGCTAGATGCTGGTACGAAACGTTTGAGTCAACTATTAAAAGTATTGGTTTCCAAGATACTGCAGTAGACCGCTGTATCTATCTACTAGATAAGGGAGATATATTAAAGAATATATATCTGTTACTGTATGTAGACGATTTAGTAATAGCAACCAGAGATAGTCAAACTATGCAGGAATTTAAAACTTATTTAATGAATAAATTCAAAATGACTGACTTAATGGAAATAAGACATTTTATTGGAATAAAAGTAGAGATTCATGATAGCCAAATAAATCTTAGTCAATCATCATATATTAATAATGTTTTAAGGAAATTCAGTATGGAAGAGTGTAATCCAGTAAGCACACCACTTCCAAGTAAAATGAACTATGTAGCCCTAGACTCAGACGAACACTATGACGCCCCATGTCGTAGTTTAATCGGATGTTTAATGTATATCATGTTATGTACACGTCCTGACTTGAGTACGGCCGTAAATATATTAAGTAGATATACAAACAAAAATAATATAGAATTATGGCAATGTTTAAAAAGGATTTTAAGATACCTAAAAGGTACAGTTAACTTAAAGCTAAGTTTTGTTAAAAATCCAAATTTTAAAAGTACTCTCGTTGGCTATGTTGATTCCGATTGGGCTGGGAATGAAGTTGACAGGAAAAGAACAAGTGGTTTTTTGTTTAAAATGTTTGAGACGAACTTAATATGCTGGAATACAAAAAGACAACATTCAGTTGCAGCTTCATCTACTGAAGCAGAGTATATGGCATTGTTCGAAGCAGTAAGAGAAGCTATGTGGTTAAGATCATTAATGAAAGGTATTAAGTATGAATTAAATGAGCCTATTAAGTTATATGAAGACAATCAAGGTTGCATTAGCATTGCCAATAACCCATCTTGTCACAAAAGATCGAAACATATTGATATCAAGTATCATTTCTCACGAGAACAAGTTGAGAATAAACTAATAATTCTTGAATATATTTCTACAGAAAATCAACTGGCCGATCTGATGACGAAGTCGCTAACACAAACCAAATTCCTGAATTTGAGGAACCAGCTTGGACTGTACACCCAATAGTTTTAAATTAAATTTGCTTTCATTCTATGAATGATGAATGAATACATTTCTTTAATTTTTCTTTAAAATAATTAATTTTTATTAAAAAAAAAAAAATTTTAATTTTAAACTTAAATTTGAATCTGAAATTAAATATTTAAGTTGATAAACAATTTGAAATTATATAACGTAACGAATTTAATAATGTAACTTTTTGATTTCTTTAGTTTTAATTGTATGATGATCTGATTGGGTTTTACTGGGTTTCCCCAATCCTTTGCAACAAATGTTGGATCAAGAATATTGTTCCCCAGAATATGCGTAACTTGCCACATGATAAAATTGTAAACTTTAATTGTAGATCTAGTATACTTTCGATGCATGTCTCTTTTGAGGAGGTGTGTTGGATACACATACTTGTATATCTAACCTCTGTTACGCTAAGTATGTGTAAGCGGCAAAAGCGACAAGCATTGAAAAGAGAATAGAGATAAAGAGAGCAGTAACGGTAAATGTTCTCTCGGTTTGCATTCGATCGCTCTTGTTCGACTCACTCTCGTTCGCTCTGGTCATTCGTGTGTGTAAAGTTAAAGTGGCAAGACGCAGCAAGTATTAAAGAAATAAAATATCATTTTACTAAACAATTACCAAAACCAAATCAAACCGCCTTTTTCATTGCACGTAGATAAAGTCTATTTTTCAGCAATATCTAACACTAACCAACACTTTTTTAGCATTTTTTCATAAATCTGCTATGTTCCAAAAACATGTAAAAAATACACTGAAAACAAAATACGCCTGTTTACCAATCAATTTATTTATCCAAAAGCAACTTTTTTGAAATTAAAAACACCATATTCTGTAACTTATTTGACAATTATTTGTTTAAAAAAAAATACTTAATACAAAAAACAAATACAAAAATATATTTAGTATTTTTTCAGGAATCTGCTATGTTTCAAAAACATGTAAAAAATACACTGCGAACAAAATACGCATAATTAACAAGAAATTTATTTATCTAAAAGCAACTAGTATAGTTTTTGACCAACTATGGCCCGAAAGCGCATACAAACTTCGTTTTGATGCCTTAGGAAACAATACTTCATGATTTTTGGTTAAACTTTTTTCATTTATTTGTGATGCTGGTCACAGCTGGCTGAACGCGCAATTCCTTTTACTTTTTTGTCGTTGTTGTTGTTTTGCTTTGTTTGCCATTTTGCCTTCTCGCACTTTGCGACAGCTCATAAAATGTAAGCGACACGCATTAAAAGCGTATACGTGAGTGTGCGTGTGTGTTAGTGTATACTGCTGGCTTTGACACTGAAGAATGGCCTGTGGGTGCTCTGTTCAGCCCTCCTGTTTCTTGTTACGCAGCAATATTATGATGTACAGGGCAGGGGCAAAAGCAGAAAGCAATATGAAAATGAGTCAAACTCAACGAAGACGCGAATTCTTAGCCGCCGCCAGGCATCAACAGCAACAACAAAAAAAGGTCCACATAAAATAGGGAAGAAAAAACACTGTATATGTCCTAATAAGCAGAAAGCTTTGAGAGTTGCCTTCTGGCTGCTTCTTCTCGCTTCAAATATAAAAGCGGATTGCCAGCATGCACTACTCTAAATAGCTGAAGCATTTACTTAATTGACAGCTGTATGCGTTGGTGGCATCATTAAATATTTGCCTACTTATCAGAATAACGCATTACGCACTGGGACTGAAAGAATCCCACAATATATATGACGACAGGTGGCTGACAAACGTTTGCCACTCGCTATGCAAATACTTTGACACTTATCTCTGACGTGTGTGTGCGAAAGGAAAAAACCCAATTTGAATTTTCAATTTCAATGTTTTAAGGGTTTTTGTTTATCGTGCGCCGACCGACTTCTGATGTAGTCGTAAAAACATACATAAATAAATATAAATATATGCAAAAGTATGGGTTTGAATGTTAAAATGAAGTAAACAGCAAACAGAAAAGGGGTTGAGATTAGCCTTAGGGGAATATAGTACACAAAAATTTAATAAAAAATTGGTTGCCAAAGAAAGAAATATCGATTGGATGATACCCTGAAAACTTATGATTATATTCCAGGATTTTTTTCCTATCTTTTATACAAGCTTGAAATTAATGAGCTACTTCCATGTTTTTTAGCCGATCTTTATGAAATTTTTACAGATTATCAACTATGTAACAAACTTTCTAAAACTAAAGCCCTTACAGGAACCTTAAGGGTTTATCTTCGAAATTGGACAACAACTTTAGTCCCCGGTTGCTTAAGCCTCCTAAACCAGCTTTTTCGCCCATCAAAAAAACCTACTTATTCAATTTCAATGCATTCTGAATATTAAATACAGATTTATTTTCCCTTTAAAGAGTGTTAAATAGCCTTAAGCGCATTTGGTTTAGATATCTGTAACTAAACAACCTCCTCAAACCACTATATACGCCGCCACAAAGTAATAACAACGAAATTAATAATAAAATTCTGCAAAAAATATTTCGACAAATAAAACAGAAATCTGCGAATTTTATGCATATATTTTTTTAAAATAAATTGAACTGAATTCATTTTATTTTTTATTTTTTTATTCGTTTTCCGACCGCCAACTGTGCGTACTTTATTTTATATTAATTATGCCATGGCTGCTATTTTAAAACAAGCTTTAGGCTGTTGAATTTCTCTTTTATTTTCTGTTGTTGTTGCTGCAGTTGTTGTTGTTGTAGCTGGCTGCCATTTTGTGCGCAATTAAATTGCGTAAGCGTTTATTGCTCCCGGGCGTAAATGTTTCTGTATGACTGTATGTGTGTATACGTGTGTGTGTGCATTGTTATAATCATTTACTTTTTGTTGTGTTTTCGCTTTTTTTTGTTGTTGTTCGTTGCAGCATTCAGCGTTTTTTTTCATGTTTAAATGGTTTTACTTTTTTTTTTTGGTTGGCTTTAACGAGCCAGTTGCTAGGCAACCATTAATGCAATGCGGCTTGCGTACTTTTAATGCTCACTGTAATTGTTCGCCCACTTTTTGTATTTGTTTAAAATGAAGTGTTGCTTCATTAAATATGCAAATTATTTGCCATTCGCTTTAATTAAATATTCATATTATGCAACAACTACTAAAAAAACTGACAAAAAATAAAATATATTTTATGCACTTCCTTTTTGTATTAAATTCGCTTAGATAAGTAGATGAATATGACAACTAATTTGTAAATTATATTAATAAGTTTTAATATTCGTATGTGAAAAAAACTTAAAAGATTTATAAAACAATTTGTGTTTTTTCTTTATATAAAATATTTTTAAAATTTGAATTTCCATAAAAAAAAATCGAAATAGTTTTTATTATATAAATTTAAAAATTTTAATGACTTTCCGACACATATATTTTTTGCATATTCTCTAAAAGTTTTTTTTTTTTTGTGAAAAAGTTTTAGCTAAAATTTTGATGCCGCACAAAATGTGTAAAATATGCAAATGCCATAAAAAAAATATTTATGCACAAGTTGCTGCCCCCAAAAGCAACTTTGCAATGTAAAATGTTATTTTAAGGGTTTTATGTATGCAAAAAAGAAAAAAATATATGTAGGTATATTGCCGGCCATTTGGTGCAGTGTTAATCAAATACAGCAATAGCTCGATATAGATCATAAGGGAGACAGACAAAAGGTAAAGTGCTGGTCATAAACATAAAAGAAATTGGCTCAAAGGCTTCAGGGCGCTCTGTCAATATTACAGTATGTGTGTGTGTGTATGAAGCCATGCGAAGCCAATTTATATTTGCATTCGGTGCGTTTTCTGAGTTTTGTAGTCACGGCAACATTTCTCGTCTCTTCTCCTCTCTTTTTTTATGAAGCGCGAACCATTAAAAATCATATAAAATTTCCCTTTGACATACAGCAGACAAAGGGCAGACCCAAAATCACAAAAAAAAAGAATAACTCGCAAGTCCTGTGCACTATTAAGGCTCTGGGCACTCGTCCTTTTTTTTGCACAGCTGCCATTTGATGCACAGAGAGACCGGAGAGCTTGAACATCATCATCATCAAATGCAGCACATGCCAAAGTCATGTAGCAGACGAATAGTCACCCTTTCACCCACCATTTCAACCTTCCAACCCCTTATCGAGGGGTGGATCGTCATCGTCGTCGTCGTCGTCGCTGTCGTTGCTGTGCAACCCCCGCGTTTTGCGCCTGATTATCAAAATGCAAAACTACCTTTTTTTTGTGTCGAACAGAACCTGCTTTTTTTTATGTTTACATTAAATTTATTTTCCCGTCTTTTTTAAGCGCTTCAAATATCTTTCTTTATGCATAGAGAGACGCACAGATAATAATGCGCGAGTGGAATGAATTCCCAACCTCTTTTTAGTTGTTGTTTTTGTCGCTGGCAATATTAATGTTTCTTCCTCTTGTTGTTGTTGTTATTGCTGCTGCTGCTGCTGCTGTTTTTCATGTGTCCAAAAGTTGCTGTCGCTGTGGTGTTGCTGCTGCTGCAAATAATATGCTGGCTGGTGGATGTTGCCGTCGCTATGTAATTTGCCTTTTGCTGTTGCAGACACAGAGATTCGTTAGCTGCAGCGCACAGTGGTTTAATGGTTATTTGCTAAGCTGGAAAAACAAGATAGAAATTTTAAAGAAACTTTAAAGAGTTTGGTAAGAACGATAAAGTGTTGCAAAGTACTATGAATCCTTCTAATAAAATTTATTATAGAAATTACAAGTATAAGATTATTTATTAAATAAAAAAAAAAAAAATTTGTTAAATATTTTGGAGTACTTTATAGCATTAAAACGTTAAACACTTCAGTAAAAAATATATTTTTATCATATTAAATATTTTTTAGATCATAAAAATATTTTTTATTAAAACTTTTCATAACTTTAGCGAAGTCTTCATAGCAAAATATATTATTTAAGCTAGAAAAGATCTGTTAAGATCTTCTCTTAAAAAACTTTGCGAGTTCGTCAAAGTGAAATACCATATTAAAGGCTTATAACATAAGGCTTATAATATAAAATCTTATCAACATATTTACCTTTTTGCTCTGTAGTTCTCCCACTGTGAATTGCAATTGAGATTGCAAAAAGCTAATTAAATTCAGTGCATCGTTGGTTATGCTTCGCTTGTCGTTTCGAATTTCTTCTGGTTGCGCTATTCAATATATAATTATGGTTAGTTGATATTACTGGACCCGCTGCTTTCCACTCCTCTCCACGCTTCGGTTCGGCTTGTGTGGGTTTCTTTCATCTGCAGCTGCTGCACATATGTATTTGTACGTAGACATACGCAATATTCAAACCGAAACCCAAAAACCACCCATACCACCCACCCAACCACACTTTAAACTCAATCTCTCTCTCTCTGTCTTTCTCACTCCCTCCCTTGAAGCAACTGATGCTATGTCATGGGTTCTGGGCACAAAAAAAGGGTCTTCTCATATGAAAGCTCAAACACACGCGCACACACACATACGCAGAGGTCGTGGCCCTGGACCGAGGTGCTCTCTTTCACCTCCCCACCCCACCCCCTCCCTTCCACAGTGCTATTCCCTTTTCGTAATCAGGTTGCTGCACGACGTCGACGTTTACTTTTTGACTGCCAGAGGCAATTGCTTTATTAAGAGTTTCTGCTCTACTTGATACGAGTACAGCAGACCTAACCACCCAACCCCTCGTCCCCCCCTTTAAACACGATTTGCACCCTGCACCCTGTGTGTGTTTGTGTGTGTGTGCAATGCTAAAGCTTAATCTTACTTAGTTAACTTTAAATTAAATCTTGATATTCACATATCGTTGACTCAACCATCTCCATTTCTTTCTCCTCCCCTCTGATGACCTCGCCTTCTGCTGCTGCTGTCTCGACTCTCGTTGAGAATTGGGCGTGGCAGCTGTGGGCGCAACAGGGTGTATGGGGTTTTGGCGTTGTTTTAATGTGCCTGTGCATTAGTGTGTGTGTGTGTGTGTGTGATGCCAATTTTAATGCGGTCTCACTGCACACCCTTCCACGTACACTATACACAAAGGGTGGTGTAGGTTGGGGGGTTGTGGAACGAGCTCATGTTTTTGCCATCAGGCAGACGGTTTCACATATTTTTATTTTCATTATGCACAATACATGTGAGTGTATGTGTGTGTTGCCATAGAAATTTTATTTTAATATTTTTTTAATGAGAATGCTAAAAATTTAATACATTTTCGGTATTTATAAGTATGTTTGTATGTGGTTGTTGCTGTTGTTGTTGTTGCTATTCGTTGGCTACACTTGCATTCCCCTCCCACATACCCCAACTTCCACACACACTCTCACACCCTTTAATATTTTTGCGGTATTTAATTTTTACGATTTTTTTTTTTTTTTTGTATTATTTTCAACTCGTTTCATTATCGCGCATGTGAGGAGGGTTTTGCCTGTTGTTGAGGTTTTTCTGCAAAAGTTTTTTTTTATCTCGAGTTTACCGAGCAATTTTCAGCGCTGTAACATTCTGTTGGCATCTGGGCTATTTAAAGCGAGAATTTATATATTTTTCAATGTATGCAAATATGTGGGCGTTGCGAAACGGTTAGAAAATGTGAAACAAAAAAAATGATGATGATGATGGGAAAAAACTGTTGGGATTATTTTTAGTTGCTTTCAAATAGTTTTGCAAGGTTTTGTCAATGGCAAATATTTCTATTACGAGTTTTTCAATCGATTTTAAAGCTGATTTAGTTTCTATACTAAAACTCCTATTACTAAAATGTTCAATCAACTATATTTGTGTAATATCTATTTCAGTTTTAGCAACGCTTTTTGTTACAAAATTCATTTCCGCTAGCAAATATTGTGTTAGCCATTAAATTTGTTACCAGAGAGTAAAATAGAATTTTGTGGTTCAACATAAATACATATATGTATATAATATAAATATTTTAGTTAGATATAAATTCCAAATATTTTATGCACGTGAAAAATACCTTTTATTTGATTTCGCTTTGAGTGTCGAGTTCTTGGGAAAAAAGAATTTTTATTTGCTTGCAAATTAAACTGTTGGCCGCTTTTGATGTGGTCAAGAGCGAACGAGCGAACATGCATGAATGTGTTAACGTTAAGGAAAGGAAAAAAACATTCATATGAATATTTGCTGCTAAACTTTTCAATTAGTTTGTTCTTACTCTGCTGCTGTTGCAGACACAATAAAAATATCTTTGTGCGAATTACATTTTGCTGTTAAATGTAACAAAGAAAATGGGTAGGAAAAATGTAATAATGAATATTGTGAAGGACAAAAATCTTGGTAACAGAATCGTCGTTGGTAAATTTTTAAGGTTTTTCCTTACTTTTAATGCGCTTTTTACTTGAAGTTTAAGCAATTTAAGATATCGATTTTATGAAACATTTTTGCCCAACATTCCCACTATCAATTTCAATGTACAAGAAGGTATTTAGAAGGTATTTTTCTGACATTCAGTGGGTTTTTTCCTTGAAGCTATAGCAATATTGATTCATTATTTTATAAAAGATTTTTCCGCAAAGTTTTCATTACAAAAATTTCTATAAAGATTCAATACCAACTGCTTTAAGCAACTTATTCCAGTTCAAGTCTTCTCCTGAACATTGCTGACATCTGGTATACATCGCAATATATGTATGTGTGTATGTATATCGTTGGCCAAGTTAAGCGCTTGACAGGTTACGATATGTACTTCTACTTAATACGGATGACATCTAACACATGCATTACACTAAGACCATTTAATTGACACATCGATAAGATGGCAACAAAAAAAAAGAAGAAGTAGCGAAACGAAGCGCAACTGATACGGATGGCACCTTCTATACTCTTACACACATACATATAAACAATGTTTCAGATAAGTTGGTGTACGAGTATTTCTATTGTATATAGCTCTCTCTTTATATATATATCTGTATCTGTACTTACTCTGGTATTAGTGCGCTTTTGTTCAGACGTCTCGCTCTGTTGCCAGTCATGTTGCCTCAATGGCAACAAATTTGTTGCCAACAATTTGAAGCGCATTCATTTGTTGTTGCCGAAGTAGTTGATGCTGTTGCCTGCCTGGAAGTGAAAAGCAGAGCAAAGCAAAGCGAAAAAAACGTAAAAATAAACTTGCTGCCAACTAATAGTATAAAACGTAATGGGAATCGGAATCGGATTCAGAATGGTATTGGGAATAGAAATGACAAGAAGAAGACAAGGCGAGTGGAGGAGTGGGTGTGGGGGCTGCGGGTGTGTAATTTCTTGTAAAGTGCTCAATGAATCGAAATTAATTAGTAAAGGAAAGCAGAAGCTGAAACTGAAACAAAACACAACCGAGTACTACAAGAAACCAGCTAAGCAAAGCACAAAAAAAATAATAAGAAAAAATAAAAAACAAGGCGGCTTTCAAACAATTTGTAACCCAAAAGGAAACAAAGTTGAAGAAAATAACGAAGGCAGCAGAACAAAAAAAAAGAAAGAAAAATGCTAAACGAAAAGAAGAAAATGTTAAGAAAAACACACACACACACAAGCCGAAAAGAAAATTAAGATTTCCGTTTGCCCTTCTAACCATTTCTACGTTTTTTTTTTTACTCATTTCTGTTACTTTTCAGTGCTCTGGGATTGGGATGGAAACGTTTTACACATTGCCCACGCTTTGAAGTGTGGAAATTTAATTAAATTCAGCTGGCGCAGTACAAAAAATATATAAAAATATCCAAATGAAATAAACTAGGCGACAAACACACACAAGCACACACGCACACCATTTTTGCAGAAGGGCACCATTCGCACTTAATTAGAATTGCGATTATGGGGTCTTTCGAGACCCCCTTGTGGCTTTTTTTTCATGACACGCATTTTCTTTAAGTAGTTGGCACATTTTCCGCGTGGCTTAATTAAATTGCTGGCTAAGCGCAGCTATCGCGCCATCTCGCTCTACATATAATTCACATTTAATGAAGGCCAAAAGCAGCGCACGTGCATTTCCATAGAATTTGCCAACTCTTGCAAATATTTGTCAGTCAATGCAAGTAAAGGGCGTAATCAGCTATTTTTTTCCCAGAAAAAACTCATATATATTTTCATTCTTATGCTAAATGCCATTGCTAGTTAGCTGGAAAGCTTTTGTCAAGGCAAATAATTAAATTGTTCTTAAGTAAACAAAATAAATGTTCTTATTAAGGTAAGTTAAATTGAAATCAGTCGACTCTAGCTATACCTTATGAAGATCCTAAAAAAATTTAACAAAATGCATGCGAAAAGAAATATAATTAAAGAAAAAAAGTTAATTTTAACAAAAATGTAACAAAAAAGTAGATTTTTAGCAAGAGTTTCAGAGCAACATCATAATAAAAGCTTAAAAAAAACTAGTAGAAACTAGGGGTTTTCCTTGCTTTCAATGAGTTTTTCTAAGCCAAGCTTTTGTCAAGCCAAATAATTGAATTGTTTTTTAGTAAACAAAATAAATGTTCTTATTAAGGTAAGTTAAATTGATAACTTTGACTCTATCTATAAAAACTGAAGATCCTATCAAATTTAACAAAATGCATGCGAAAAGAAATAAAATTGAAGAAAAAAAATTAATTTTAACAAAAATGTACCAAAAAAGTAGATTTTTAGCAAAAGTTTCATCACAGTTAATTTTAACAAAAATGTAACAAAAAAGTAGATTTTTAGCAAGAGTTTCAGAGCAACATCATAATAAAAGCGTAAAAAAAAATTGATAGAAACTAGGGGTTTTCCTTGCTTTCAATGAGTTTTTATTGGCCAATCTTTTGTCAAGCCAAATAATTGAATTGTTTTTTAGTAAACAAAATAAATGTTCTTATTAAATAAAATTGAAGATAAAAAATTAATTTTAACAAAAATGTAGCAAAAAAGTAGATTTTTATCAAAAGTTTCAACATCACAATGAAAGCGAAAAAAAAAACTCCTAAAAACAATCTTTAAACAACAAAACTCAACCAACATTAAGTAGTATTATGCTGTTTGCACCGATGGAGACTGCGAAATGTTTTTAGCAAGAATATCGTAACCACTTAGCATCATCAGGCTAATCCATTTTGAGTAGACGCCCAGGTAACAACCATTAGCAAAATGCCATGATGGCAAAAAAAAAAAAAAAAAAATACCAAAAACTGCAACGAATGAAAACTGCAGGAGAGAAAACTTTTAACAGCTTTCGCCAGAATTTAGATTTCAGCCAAAAAACTAATGGCAACTTAAAACCAGAAACGCAATGTGAACCCAATGCCAAAAGTCTTAGCTTCGGAGAACCTCAAAAGTTTTTAGTAAAAATAATTGCTTCTGTACCGCACTAATAGACGCGCACACACACACATACACATATGTAGAGAAACTAAAAGTGTTGTTGTTGTTGTTTTTGTAAGCTTTTGTTTTGCAGTTTTTGCTTCTGTGGCATATGCGCTTTGAATTATTTATTACAACAGCACAAGCAACAGCAGTGGCAGCAACAGTGGCAGCAATAAGTAATTATGTGTAACGTGGCGTATGCGCAATGTTTGAAAGCAAGAAAATTAATTAGTTTTGCTAAAGCACAGTGGGCGATCCTTTGTGTGTGTGGTTAACAAGCAAGCTGATAATGAATCGATTTGTTGGAGACAAGAACAGCAATGGCAGGTGCATAATGGGAAGCCCAAGCTAAGCAGATTTCACTGTCTGTTGGCCATTGGCTTGGATGGATGGCACAAACAAAACCATCAATGCCAAAATAACTTCTCAAGTTCCTGTTGCTGCCGTTGTTCCTGTTGCTGCTGCTGTGTCTAAACTTGGGTTTAACAGCATGCTTGTACTGTTTTTGCTGCAGGATAAACATGAAATCGAATGTCATTAAAATAAAGACAAGACAAGGCAAAAGAGCGAGAGAGAGAGAGCGAGAGAGAGAGAGAGACACTCTGTCGGTTTGAGCAGTCATTGAAGATGCTTGAACAGCCCTGGCACAGAGAGCAACCATGTTGAGAGCTCATTAAAACGAATACGAATTTAATGGTACTTAAAGCGGAAATTGCCTGGGAAGTTTCCGCCATGCTAAGCACACAACAGCAACAGCAACAGGAATAGCAACAACATTGAATGAAACCAAAGCAAGTCAAGCCAAGATCGAAGGCCTCGTTGCAAAGCTTTTACGAGCTGAAAACTATTAGTGGCACCAACAACAGTTTGCCATTTTATCCCACACACACACACATACACACTCGAGTTGGCAACATCAGCTCATCTATATATGGGCGTATTCACGTTTGTATTTTTTTTTTTCATTCCACCCCCTTTGGCGAATCGTTGGCATTGTGTGTGCCAAATGAAGCCATCGTCATTGCACACACACAGCGGCGCAAAAAAGCTGATGCATGGCACTGCAAAACAACAAATGAACAACAACAGTGGCTGAAACAAACGTAGAACCATATGTACGTAGGCAGCAACAACAACCACGACTAAAAACAACGTGGTAAGCACAAAAAAAAAGCGTCAATAAAAGTTGAAAGAGTCTAAGAGATGTTAAATGCTCTGAATTCTACCTCATATAAAAAGTAAAGAAAATGTCACAAACAGCATGCTATAGTCGATATACCCTATTCGCGCCAAACACCAGCTGGATGTGGAGTGCTAAGCAACAGCAGAATGGAAAGCACGGTAAACTGTAACTGTGCTGAATATGCGAAAAAGTGTGCGACGCCATTTTGAGACGATGAGGACGCACAAAAGTATGCTATAATTGAATGTTTGTTTGTACGACGCAGGTGTTTACGCCTCTCATCCGCCATGTAAGCGAGCATGTGTGTGTGTGGGTGTGTGGGTGTATGTGGAACGGTGGAAAATATGCAGAACATATGCATGGTGTTAGCAGCGCCCCATAATGGCAATACCATTGTACGTATGTATACTTTGCGTTTTCAATTTCAGCTTTTCAGCCAACAGTCAAAGCGGGTTTGGGTGTGGGAGTTGGGGTACAGAGATTATGCTGCGTATAGAGAGAAAGAGTTTTTTGGGACATACACACATATCTGTCCATACTGGTTTTGCGTTTAACTCTGGATGCGAAACAACACAACACAAAAAAAGAAAAACCAAATAAAAGTCAATTTGAAACGTTTTTGCTTGTTTCAGGCTTATGGATTTTGTGTGGCCCAAAAACAACATAAAAGCCGCCTAATGCAGCCTGTCAGCAACACAAAACAGACAAAACAGCAGATGAAAATTGATGAATAATTTCGAAATGAAGCTTTGCCCGAATGTTCATATTTTTGCCATTTCTAGCTCTAATTAATGAAATGAGGTTGGCTTTAATTAAGTTTGACAGTGCTTTATCGATTACGAAAATATTTGGTATTAAATATTGTTTAGTTTCAAAAGAAAAAGGCTTGAAAATTGACTTAAATTGATATTTAATATTTTTTATTATAATATTTTGATTGCAATCAAATTTTGATTAAAAAATTCATTAAATTATTATTTATATGTTTTCTCTCTTCAAGCATTTAATATTAAGCTTCAACTTTTTTCTTGAACTGCGCAATATATACGCTTTGGAGATCTTTTGCCTAAATTTATAATTGCAATGTTAAACAGCACGTTTCGAGCAAATCCCAGATGGTTCGACTATTTACTCTTCACTGAATTACGATGATTCGCGTTCACATAACAACCGACAGCAGAACCCACCCACACACGCACGCACAGACAGTCACACACATACGGGACTTTGGAGTGCACTTAGTTGCCAAAAAGTTAATAAAAATAAGTGCCTCTTAGCCGTTGCCAAGTGCCAGAGTCCAGTGCCTGACTCGGACCCAAAAGCTTAGCCCAACCCAACCGAACCGAACCGAATCGCAACGAAACAAGTAATTTGGATTCAGCTAGCACAAGCTGGCTAGCTGACTTTTGGGCCATACACACAGCTCTGTAGCATGTTAGCGTTGTTAACTTGAAGCACTTCATTCCGGGCCACAAGGAAAACACAACGTACCACAGACTTGGGTCTCAACAATAATAATAATAATAACAATGCTCAGACAGTCAGGCAAAAGCTTAGGGAATAACCGCTATGAGATGCCGTCACCCCAGCAAAAATCTGGCTTGAAATATGCAATTAAATTCATACAAAAATAGTTAGCCAAAGTGAAGACCAATTATAAATCTGTGCATTCCTATCAAATAAATAAAAGTTTAGTTTAGCAAAACATAAAAAAAAATATATAAACACAAAAAAATAGTATTTAAGACGAAAAAAATTTCATTGATAAAAATAATAGTAATGCTCAGACAGCCAGGCCAAAGCTTAGGGAATAACTGCTATGAAATGCCGTCACCCCAGCAAAAATCTGGCTTGAAATATGCAATTAAATTAATACAAAAATAGTTGGACAAAAGTAAAGACCGATTATATATCTGTGCATTCCTATCAAATAGAAATAAAAGTTAATAAATCTTGCAAGATACGTTTAATAGTAAAGCCAGTCATAAGATTTAAAAAAAAATAATAATAAAGTTTAGTTTAGCAAAACACAAAAAAAAATATATATATATAAACATAAAAAATAAATATTTGAGACGAAAAAAATTGGCATTGATAATAAAAATAATAATAACAATGCTCACACAGTCAGGCCAAAGTTAAGAGCACAACTGCTATAAAATTCCGGCAAAAATTTGGCTTGAAATATGCAATTAAATTCATACAAAAATAGTTACAAAAAGTGAAGACTGATTTTATTTATGTTTATTTCTATCAAATAGAAATAAAAGTTTCTGACACTTATTGACGCATACAACAAGTAAAGCCAGTCAAAATACTTTTAAAAAAATAATAATAAAGTTTAGTTTAGCAAAACATAAAAAAATATAAACACTAAAAATTAATATTTGAGACGAAAAAAAATGTCATTGATAATAATAATAATAATAACAATGCTCACACAGTCAGGCCAAAACTAAGAGCACAACTGCTATAAAATTCCGGCAAAAATTTGGCTTGAAATATGCAATTAAATTCATACAAAAATAGTTACAAAAAGTGAAGACTGATTTTATTTATGTTTATTTCTATCAAATAGAAATAAAAGTTTATGACTCTTATAGATGCATATAACAAGTAAAGCCAGTCATAAGACTTTAAAAAAAATAAATAAAATTTAATTTAGCAAAACATAAAAAAAATATAAACACAAAATATTAATATTTAAGACGAAAAAAAAAATTCATTGATAATAGTAATAATAATAATAATAATGTTCGGACAGTCAAGCAAAAGCTTTGGAAATAACTGCTGTAAAATTCCGTCACCCCAGCAAAAATCTGGCTTAAAATATGCAATTAAATTCATACAAAAATATTAAGAAAAAGTGAAGACTGATTTTATTTATGTTTATTCCTAGCAAATAGAAATAAAAGTTTCTGACACTTATTGACGCATACAACAAGTAAAGCCAGTCATAAGACTTTTAAAAACGAATTAATAAAGTTTGGTTTAGCTAAAGAAAAAAAATTAATATATAAAACGTAAAAAAATTAAAACAAAAAATTTCATCGATTTAAAGAATCTTGTATTAAGTTTATTTTGAACTCTTTTCCAGCTTCCTTTTAATGATTTTCACCTTTTCTTCTAAGCGATTTTGCGTAAAGGATACTCAATATCTTGTGCCTTGTGCCAAGTAAGAAGTTGTTGCCTGTTACTTGAAACTTGTCACATCAAATCAGTCTGGGAATGAAATGCGAAATGGCTGCTACGTGTGGCACCAACAGCAGCGGGGCATAGATGTATGTTTTGGGGCACGCTAGAGCTACACTCAGCAAATTAAATAAACAGCTATTTGGCATGCATACAGCGAAATGTGCAATTACATTACATGAATGTTTGCACTACCAACACTAACACATCCGAGTAACAACTGACAACATTTGCAGTCAACGGACGTCAAAATTTCCATGGCACATCATTTTGAGGCAGTTGTCGCCGCGTCGCAGGCGCGTTGTACAATTTATCATATATGTTGACATAGCAACTGTCATAGCTTCAGGTGCCGATATGCCCCAGACACTCCGACCAAAAGGCTCAGCACTTTTGCATTATGTGGCAGCAGCATTTTGTACTTACTTGCCACTTGCCACTCTTGTCACTTGTCATGCCGCTTTATTTGTCCACCACATTGCAAGTTTGGCGAGTTTGAGGTGAGGCTTTTCATTTTGTTTTTGCACTTTTTCCCAATGTTTTTTTGAAAACTAAATGTTACCTAACCTTAAACTTGATGAATAACCTATGTTAAAGTTCAGAAATATTCAAACATATTGATAAAAAAGTTCATTTGAAAATAAAAAACAAGTAAAAACGTTGCAGTCGGACGCAACCGACTGCGATATACTTTGATAACAGTTCACATAGCTGTGTTAAGGATTCTGAGTGCAAATACTAATATATGAGGGTTTTGGGTATAAAATTGGAGACTCTAGCTCAAAAACTGACAAAGATATAGAGGTGGGCGGTATAAGTGGGCGTGGCATCCAAAACATTGATGCAGATCTGTTACGGATGCCACTAACAATGTTCATACCAAATTTGAAGAGCCTAGCTCAAAAACTGAGAGAGATATAGCGGTGGGCGGAAAAAGTGGGCGTGGCATCCAAAACATTGATGTACACCTGCTACGGATGTCACTACCAATGTTCATACCAAATTTGGTGACTCTAGCTTAAAAACTGGCGAAGATACATGCCTTCCGGTTTTTTTTAGGGCGGTGGGGCATATCCTGTTCTTTGGGGGCGTGGCATCCAATGTTTTGATGCATAACTTTGTCAGATGTCAGTATCTACCTTCATGTCAATTTTGGTGGCTATAGCTTCAAAACTGTAGAAGATACAGGCATTTTTGTTTATAATTGGAGGGGGGCTGGGGGCGAAATAGGTGGGCGTGGCATCCAAACTTTTAATGCAGTTTTTTGAGGAATGTTACTAGCTATCTTGCCATCAAATTTGGTGACTCTAGCTGCTAAAATGTGGGATATATTTGTGTTTTATCGATTTGCACATCGAGGTGTATCGACTTGTTATCGATTTCTCGGGCCCCCTGAGGTCGTAGAGCCCTACATTTAACACTTTGTCTGACGAAGACATGTACCAAGATATTTGCAAAGTTGCAAGGTTCTAGCTTTAAGGGTGTCGAAAAAAGTTGCGTTCATACAGACGGACGGACAGACGGACAGACGGACAGACACCATGACGGACATTGCACAAACCCAATATACTATGATACCTTTGGTATCAAAGTATAAAAATTAAATAAGTACCTTTAAAAGTAAAAAAAAAAAATGTTTTTTGTACTAACAATCTTGATGTGCCGGACCTAAAACCCAATGAATACCCTGTGATTAAGTACATAGATACTTAAACATATTGATAAAGAACATTTGGAAAAAAAAAAAAATGTAACTTTGAGAGTAAAAAAAATGTTGTGCAGGATATCTTAAAGTGCATATCCTTACACATTCTTTTGTTGCCTGCTGTTCATCAACTGTTTTGCCACGTCAACTAGCAAGCAGGCAGAGTCAGGCTGAGGCTAGCTGAGGGCAAGGCAGGCGGCATTTGTAGAGTCGCTCAAGACGACACTTAATTATGTTTTTCACTGCAGCAGCAACAGGACCAAGTTTTTTCCTTTGCTGGGGAAAATGTCAAAATGAGAGAGAGAGAGAAAAAATTAAAGGCTGCCTCATAAATTATTGAAATTGCCCGTCTGTCATAGCCATAGTTGCTTGTTATGTTTTCTTTTCGTAACTATTGTGCTTTAGTTGCTGCATTTCTTTATTTATTTTGTTTGCAATTTAATTTGGCAGCAGGTGCGCTATGTGGCGACCCCGTCGTCTCTTTAAGCAGCAAACTCCTAAGCAGCAGCAACAGCATCACAGTCAAAGCTGTTTTCGCAAGAAAACTTTTCCACTTACTTTTCCTTACAGCACAATCATAGCAGAAAATGGGAAAAATGTTGCCTTGTTTTTATTGCGGTTTTTTGTTGTTTTCGGGGTCCAACAACAACTATTTGCCAGCATAGTATTGTGTGGCAGTAATGTGCAAAAGGCAGGGAAGTAGAATGTCATGGCTGTTATAAAATTTATTTTGTTTTCGCATAACTTGCGTCCTTCTCTCTTTGGTGTTTTCCTGCCACTCAATAAATAACTAAAACTGCAAAAATAAACCCACCTCAGTGTTGCAAAACTTATGATCAGGTTTCTACTGCAGCCAGAAAGTCGACTTTTTACATGACAATTTGACAGGAGCTTTAGGAAGAGTTCAAGCTTAAGGACTCTCTTTTTGGCTTAGAAATAAGTAACAAAAAATAAAACACACTTGTTTAAAACATGTAAACATTAACAATTTAACATAACTCCAAAGAAATAAATTTTTTTTTTAAATAATTATAAATTTTGCGCAGATATTTTGTTACGTGGCGAATTATTTAAAGGGCTTTTCAAATGAATGCTTTTTCTTGATGCCATCGCCAATTAAACGCGTACTTGTTTGATACGGATGACTGCGATTAGCTTCAAGCTCCAGCACATGTGACGAATCCTTGCGCACACGATCACCGCCCGCATCACGATCACGTTCGCGTTCACGTTCACGTTCACGATCACGGCTCTTAGCCGGCTGTGTCAGATGAGTCCAATCGAAGATATGATCAAATTTGTAGTTGAGCGAACGAAACAGGACACGAAACAATTGACGCAAGTACGCATAATCGGGATCATCCTGAAAGCGTAGATTACGTACATACTTCATAAAGAGTATGAACTCATTGGGCCAGGCCTTGCCAACCTCATCGATGCAACAACTGCGCTTGATCTCCAAGAGTTTCTCATACTTTTGCTTCTTGGTTGCAGCCACAATGCCCTGCCAGGGCAGCTTGCCCATATTAAAATACATGATGCAGTAGCTAAGCGACTCCAAGTCATCGCGACGCGACTGCTCAATGCCCTGCTGGGCATTAATCGAGGCATAGCGTGCTGTGCCCGTCAGATTGCGACCCTCACGATAGGGTATATGCGTGGTGCCCTCAGTGTCCCTGTAGCGCTTGGACAGACCAAAATCAATGATGTACAGCCGATTGCAGTGCCGGCCCAGACCCATCAGAAAGTTATCCGGCTTGAGATCGCGATGTATGAAGCACTTCTTGTGTATATACTCCAAGCGCGACAACAACTGATCGCTGACCATTAGAATGGTCTTGAGGGTGAAGCGACGCTTGCATATGACAAAGAGCTCCTCCAGCGAGGGTCCCAACAGCTCCATGACCAAGGCGTGGAAATGCTTCTCAGTGCCATAATGATACATGGTGGGCAGACCTGGATGCTGACCTATTTGCTCATAGACCTTTGCCTCGTAGTGCAAGAGTTGATGCTTCATATCGATGGCCTCGATCTTGACGGCAATGTCTTTGCCATCCTGTGTGTTGTAGCCCTGATAGATGACGCCAAAGGAGCCGCTGCCAATGGTCTTGATCATGCGATACTTGTTGCCAATTAAATAATTCTCGAGCGTCAGATGCGACAGATTAATTCGAGCCGCTGACTCCATTTTCTTGGTCATTTTGATCAATGGTTAATTTACATAAAAATATATATATATATATATCTAGTTATATTCTGTTGATTGTACACATCTATATATATATTATTTTTTGTGTATTTCAAACGAGGTATCCACATGGATACCTACGAGAAATGATTTTTTTGTCTTAAAAACGTTCTAGACTTAACAAACCTAAAAATTGAAATGTTTTATGCTAAATTTATATACGTTTATTAGGGTGCCTACTTTGTCCATTCGATTTTCATTGAAAAGTTGTCAAAAGGAAAGAGATTTAAAGCTACTTTATTTGAATTATATTTACAACAAATCCATTCTATGATTAAACAAATTAAAAAAAAAAAAAAAAAAACACTATAAGATATCAATCTGCATGAAACAATCCAACGAAAAAGCTTCTTACATTTGTTGGTCAGCTTTGACAGGCTTTATATCTAATTGAAATAGCTTACTGCCACATTTTATGCCCAAATAATATCGAATTAGATCGTTAGCTTACAAATATAGCAAGGCCACAGCAACAAAATGCAATTTTCAATTAATATTGTATAAAACACACGGGATATTCAAGCATTTATAAAGCCGCTTATACAAACGCTTTCAACGATAACGATAATCATGTTGATAATGATGTTGCTGCTGCGTGTGTAAAGTGTTTTTGGCTTTTGTTCGTGCGTTAAAGCTGTAAGCAGCAGCAGCAGCAGCAGCAGCATTCGTTGCAACAAAGAACAAAGCTCCTTAGCTTCTACTAAAGGTGTATTAGTGTATATGTGTGTGTCTGCAGGTGCATTAAATGCTATTAAGATGCGAGGAGAGCTGGTCCAAGCACCTTTTCACTTGGCAACGCCCCAGCCCCGGCCCCGGCCCAGCCATTGTTAATAATTTTGTAACAAAAGGCCACACTAAAACAATAACTAAGCGCTCAGTAAGTAGTAAGTAAGTAGATGACAATGCCATGGGCGTGCCAACTATGCTAGGCGTGTGGCCGTTTTGCCGTCTTGCCGTTCAAACTGGCCAAAGTCAGTAAAAGTTGTACTTTGGCCAAACCATAGAAATATACAAAAAAAAAAAAGAGAAAAAAAAATAAGAATGGCTGAACCACAAAGTATATCCTGCATACGACTTGAAAAAAAGGAAACATGGAAATCAAAATCAGACAAGTAAAATGTTTTTAAAAAAAGTAAAAGAAAGGCATCAATATAGATTTTTTATATCATATCATATTATATCACACAATAAATGTTTTTTGTTAATTATATTTGAAAAAAAATAAAAAAGTAGATATGGAAACATGAATTTTCATTTTAGATTAATTTTAAAATTTGTAAATAAATGAAAAAAAAAATAAAACATATTTTCCAACAAGTAAATACCTCTTCAGAGATTTCTCTTTGTGTAAGGGAAAGAGAGACAGAGGGAAAAGGAGAGAAAAGAACCCAACAAGCGAACATTAAAAATGAAATTAGACAAGTAAAATATGTTTCAAGACAAGGTTAAAAAAAAATCAAGAACGATTTTGCAAAATCTCAGAATTTTTTTATATTTTTGAATTTAATTAAAAAAAACTGGTACAGGTATAATGGACGTGACAGTACATCCATTGTGAATATGTTTTAAAATAAGGTTAATTTATAAGATAAAAAAAAATTAATTTGTACTAATAAATTTGTTTCAAAAAATATTAAAAAAAATTGTGGAACAGGTAATATGTGAATATATTTTAAAATAAGTAAATATGTATCTATAAAAAAAAAATTAACACATCTTTTCCAAACGTTCAAGAAAAAGAAAACGAAAGAACCCCCAAAGTGAACATGAAAAATGAAATCAAAGAAGTAAAATCTTTTTCAAGACAAGATTAAAAAAAAAAAATCAAGAAAAAAGATCAAGATATAAAAAAAATGATGCTACGAATATGGAATAAGGAGTGAAGTAATCTATAGTGAATATATTTTAACATAAGTAAATATATATATATATATATAAATATATATATATAAATAAAAATATAAAAAATACTTATATTTGGACTAATACATATTTTCCAAACGCTAAATACCCTGTAACGGCATACTCTTGGTGTGCAGGGTATGAAAGGGAAAATAATAGAAAGAACTCAAAACTAAGAAGCAGCTCACGAAGAAGAAGAAGAAAATGACGATGTGGCAGCAAATAAAATAAAACAAATATAATGAGATTTTTGTGCCGTAGCAGAGCAGAGCAAGCAAGCAGCAGACTCGGCCAAAGCCAAATACATAGAAGCATTGCATACTTATCAGCGCGAGAGGGCATGATATGGCGCGAAGGACGTGCACCAAAATGGCGGCCACTATCTTTTGTCTGCCTTGGCGTATGTATGTGTGCTCGTATGTTCACACAGCGAAATTTATTTTAGTTTTAACTATTTGCCCGGCACAAACGGCAAGCAGCTGCAAAAGTCCATGTGTGTGTGTGTGTGTGTGTTTGTTGTTTGTATATGTCAAATACTTAATGCCACACACACACACACTCGCATACTTATTTTCACTTTTCAACCAGCACAAAGCGACAGCTCACAAAGGATATTATAAATTACATACTCTGTTATATTTATTTTTTCTTTCCTCTTTCTCTCTCTCGATTTCTGTTTTCAGTGCCATTGGCAGCAACAAAAAAAAAGTATCTCCCTGTGTGTGTGCATTATTATTATTGTTGTTCTTTGTTGTTGTTAGTGTTATTGTTGCTTTCGACTAGTTTCAATTTGGTGTCGTCCAAAGGCCCCCTTGTTATTGTAATTGTAGCAGTTTATGTTCTTTGCTATGCAAACTTAATTCCATTTTGCTGTTTATGTGCTTGAAGCCAAGTGCTTATGTACTTGTGCAACTTAAATATGGCCTCTATACAGGGTGCCCGGGAATGTGTTATTCTTCTTTGTCTTTGATAATAACTTTGTTCTAAAGGTCGCACATAGATTTTATGTTTGTTTAATCAAGTATGGTAATGTTGCGCTTGATATTTGACTTATACAGGGTGCCTTAAGCAATGCAAAAGCATGCTTGGTTAATAATTTTAATAAGATGTACTGATGCTATGAAGAATATGAATATGAAGAAATGGTTGACGTCAGGCAACCAGAAAAAAGATTTTTTGACAAAAGATTAAAAAAAAAAAAAAAAATTTCCTTCAAAAAAATTAAAAAAAAAATAATTAATTGAAAACCTAAACGCTGGAATACATTATGGATTTATTTTAAAATAAGTAGATGCACTTATTTCTTTTAGTTTTTACTGCGAATTCACAGTTTAAATCGCTTTATTACATTCTTTTACATTTCTCATACAGGGTGGGAATTGTTTTTATACGTTTCGAGAGCGTTACGTTGATCTTTAGCAAGCTCTACATATGTTTTGCATTTATATTTCATATATTGCTGTCTTTAATATGTTTTAAAAAACAAATTCTTTCAAAAACAGGGTGTCTTAATAAAGGTTAAGCTTTAATTGACTGTAAAACGATATATTGTGTATTAACTAGTTTTAACTGTATTTAAGTCTTCTTTCTTTGTAATTTTTTCTAAAATTGGACTCCAAAGCCGTGATTTTGATCAAGCATATGAAACGTTATAAAAATTTATACAAAAAAAAAAAAAAAATATACATACATATTTGTTGCTATACAGGGTGCTTTTTAGAAAGCTCTCAATATGTTAATGCATTTTATAAGCTATTGGAAATATGCACATTCATTAATCAATCCCTGAATGCAAACAGCTGCAACACCCTGTTTGTCGCAATCAAAGAAAACAACAACACCAACTACAGACAGCAGGAACAGCAACATCATCAGCAGCAGCATCAGCACCAACAACAACAACATCGTCAAGCATGGAAAAAAAAAGTGGTCACCCCACACAGTCAAAAGTCTGCACGTCTGGACGCTTGGGATGAAGGGACGGACATTATTGTTGCTGCCGCTGCCAGCGTCGCTGCCATTTGCGACTGATGCTGCTGCGGCGGGCTTTGTCGGTTGCTGCTGGCAGCGACTGTACCCCAGCGAAAACAGAGAGATACACCTAGTAGTGTGTGCAAGTGAGAGCGAGCGAGTGCGAGCTATACATAGCTGAGTGCAGGAGCTGTATTTAATATATGTACAGATGTACATACATATGGCGGCATATGGCAACATTCCACACTCGCTCACTCAATGAGGCACTCAACAACAACCAGAGCAGCAGCCGCAGCAGCGCAGTCGGCAGCAAAAAGTTTGAAGTTTCTGTTGACGTTCGTCGTTGGGCAGCAGGCGGCAGTAAAATTTCACACACACACACCACCCGTGACCCTCTTTGCCTCATTTCAGTAAATCTTTTTTACTTTTTGTTTGGGTTTGGGTTGGGGTGGTTTCTGCAGCAGCAACAGCAGCAGCAGCAGCATCGACTGAGGCAGCAATGTTGCCGGGACTATAAAAATGGATTTTTATTATGCTGCTCCTTGTTGTTGTTGTTTTTGTTGTTATCTCTGCCTGGCAGAGTTTTGCTCTCACCTTGGACATAGGTACGAGAAGAAGAAGCAGCAGCAGCAGCAGCAGCGAGATGCTGTTAGCAAAACTTTCGCGCTCTCTATCTCTCTCACGTTTTGAGCTGCGTAAAGCACAATGGCAAAGCTTTCAGTTTTGTCCAGGCTCTGTGTGCTGCTTTAAAGCTCCAAAGTGCGTGGGAGTGAAAGGCATGCAACGGGGAGCAAGAGGAGAAGGGGGAAGGAGTTGCAAAAAAGTTTAGCAGCCGTAATATCCTTTCATATTTAGATGAAAAATAAATTAATGTTGAAGTCATAAAGTCATCATAATTAGACATAATTTATACTCAAAAAAAGAGCTGGTTAAAAAAAAAAAAAAAAACAAATACAAATTGAAGAAAAACTCACTCAATTAGAGCTTTTGATGTTGACTCAATAACGAAAGCCGGCAGCAACAGTCTGTCTGTATGTGTGTGTGTGAGAGTTATATACATAAATGTATTTATATACAGATGAGCTATTTTTGTGTATATAACAGCACAACTATGTAAACAGGGGCAGAACAGGCAGCAGAAGCTTTGGCAATGCCACCACCAAAAACAGGACACAACTGGGATTAAGTCGACATGGGCAGCGCTGCTGCGATGATGCTGCACGATGTTGTTGTTGCTGCTTTTGCCATTTTGTACATAAATCACAAGCAGCCGAGCCAAAGTCGAGTCTAACTGAGAGCACTTTTCTGCAGCTGCTGCTCACCAAACAGTGACGACGTCGACTGCGGCTGCAATGATGCTGCTTTTGCTGCTGCTGCTGCTGCTGCGTCTGCAGTAGTGTGCGTGTGCCGCCATTTGGAATTTTTCGAAATTGGGGTCGCTACAACAAACGCAATTCGTAGTAGACGTTTAGGCGTCAACTAGTGCGCTTGGTGCTGCGCTTTATTATAGCACACGTTCTTCCACGCTCAGAGCAATATTCCTGCTCCTGCTGCTGCTACTGCTCACACACACATACATATACATACGCACAAAACATACATATATACATACAAATGCAGAGAAGAGATGAGATGAGATGAAGGAAAGCAGCTCACACTTGTGCTTTTTTTGACAAATGGCTGGCAGGAAAAACGAAAGAAAGCAAAATCAGAGCACAGTCGACACTAGACCAAGCGCTAACTGCACACACACACACAACCATACACACAAAGACATAATTAATTAAAAATTAAGCTTTAAAAAAAAACACACACATCAATTTTTTAAATATTTTGACTTAAAAGCAGTAATGAAACGTCAATCAAAAGTGAAACTCGGTGAAAATAAAAAAAATATAAAAATGTTTATCATCAAACTAAACCATAAATGTGAAACTTTCTAACAAAAAAAATATTTAAAAAAAAACAAGAAAATTTATATTCAAAGTGCGCGTTGTTTTAACAAAAATATAATAAAGGGTATGTACTTGATGTTGTAATGGAATATTCTACGTCTATCCTATGTATATCTGTCTGTCAATTTCTTGGTGTTTTCATTAATGTTCTTCTTATCGATGTTGTTAAAAAACAAAAAAAAAATAAAAAATAAATATATGAAATGATATATATGTATATATATAAATAAAATCACATCATATTTGCCAAGAGACAAACTTATAAAGTGAGTATTAATTGTTATAATATTTTTAAAGACTTTCTGTTTGATTTTTATCCATGCTAGAAGGTTTTTTTCCTTCAATTTTCGAAAGCATTATTATGATACTATTTTGCAGATCACAAAAAAACCTCTTATCTAAGGAATATATATTTTAAAAATGTCATTAACAGTTTTTTATAATTTAAAAAAAAATATATTAAAAAAAGTATTCATAATTATAAAAGAAAAGCTTGCAAAGACCCTTTTTTTTGGGGCCAAGCTACCAAAAATGTATGCAAGTGTGTGCCTTACACCCTCGCACACACACACACACAGTCACACTAAAAGTCTCTCGCCATAGCGTGCTTTTGCTTCTGCCCGTTATAATAGTAAAGTATTTCTCTGTGTGTGTGTTGAATGGTTGGCGGGTGCTGTCGTAAAATCGAGTTCATCGTGAATTCGAAACGAGTATTCCGCACAACCCTGCGAATCTCAAGCACACACACACACACACAAGCATAGAAGGCAGGCAGGCAGGATACCATAGTGTCATGCGTCGTACGCGATGTCAAGGACCGCACCCAAAAATACTCGTACTTTAGTCTTCCTTTTTTCCTTGTTTTCTTTTCGCAAAGGATGCTGTTAGCATGATTTGTAGTTGTAGAAGCTGCCTTTTTTTTCGGCCATGGTATGAGTGTGTATTCATATGCGGGCATTAATGGCAGGTTGTTGGCATTGCTTGTAGTTGCTGTTGTAGTTGTTGTTGTAAGGTGCACGGTCGAAATAAATGACATTTTTATGCTGCTCGTTTGGTATGCTGCCACAACAACAACAACAACAAGACGAAAGAGGACTACGTGCTTTGCATAAAAAGCATTGCAAATATTTTATACAAATTTTTTTTCCTCCTTTTCTGTTAAGACGTGCATTCAATTTTGTTGGCTGTGTATTCAGGCACTATCTCTTAACGCTTGGCTGCTTTTTTACAAATTTTGTTGCCTTTTCTCGTAGCATTTAATGCTGATAATAAGAAGTCTCTTTGGGGCTAGATTGATTTCGTCGTATTAAGAAAACTATGCAAATGACTTAATCTGCGATAACCCCAAATATTAAGAGAATAAAAATACGTATCGTATATTTTGTTGAAAAAAGAAAAAAAAAATAGTTAAAATAGTTAGATGGCACAAAAAAAAAATCAACACTGATCGTAAAGTTAAACGAGTCACAAAAAGTAAAACTTTCAACAAAACCACAAAATATTAATAAGAATTTTTGAGTATTTGATAAATACGTGCTTTATATTAAAGTTCATGGAAAAAATACAAAAAAAAATAGATTTTGCCGTATTTAGAAATAAAGCAAAACGATGATACATTATGAAGATAACAAGCTGATGCAGAATGACGATAACCCCAAATATTAAATAATAAATAAAAAAAAAAACACTTCATATAAAAAAATAAAAATATATATGTTTTTGAAGATTTCAATAAGTATAATATTTTATGCCACAAAAAATATCAAGACTGATCGTGAAATACAAAGAAACATCCACCAAATAATATCAATAAAACTTTTTGAGCATTTACGTGCTTATATTAAAAAAAAATAATAATAATAAAAAACAGTATTTTGATAAGTAAAAAAATTATTTTTGAGACAATTTGGCAACTTAAAATGGATGAAAAAAAACAACAGGCAAAACATATTTTTGAGCAGCTTTAGTAAGGTTTCGATCCGATTTGGCACAAAAAAAAATCAAATCAACACTGTATATAAGTTCAACATTTCCTAACTTTTTCTCAAAATAATAAGTAAACAGATTTCAACAAAATATATTAAGATTAGTTAAGTAGATCATCATAAGAGATCCAAGTGGCCTCTAGGCAAATAAAATATTTCAATGCAACGATTGTCTTTAAGAACCTTTCAACTTGGTTAAAAGCTGATGTGTTTAATAGATTTTTGCCAGCCAATGCGACAAGTACTTAAAAGTTTAAGAGACGCACTAAGTTGGGCTTTCAACACCTTTCTGTTTTTTATAGGCAAACAAGCAGCAGCCCTGACATCTAATGGGGGGCAAAAGCCTAGCACTTTCCAATGCTAAGGGAAAATCTATAAAAATGAGAGAGGTGCGACGACCTCCAAACACTTTCATCTTCTTTGCACTGCAAACACAAGCTGTCATCTCCTCTTCTTGTCTTCTAGTTTAAGCTCGTTCTCTCTTTTCAAGCATGCAAAACCATTGACATTAAAATCATGTTTAAGTGCCTCATATGACAGCAATGCGACAGCGTTGAAAACAACAACAGCAGCAGCAGCAGCAGCAGCAGCAGCGGCAGCTAATTGCCAGCCATTGAGACAGTTTCTCACTGTGGGGGAAACAAACTTACATATATATATATAGTATGCATGTATGAGAAACAGGGGCTAGACTGTGAACAGGACACACCATTTGCATGTCTGTGTATGCCTTTTGTATTTATATGTGTCTGCGACTCTCACTCTTTGAGTGTGTAAAACCCACAAGGGACGACAACGACAGGCATACAAATTTCTATGACACAGAGGCTTGCTTGGTTCGCTTTGTCTACAGACTTTACTGAAGCAAAAAACAAAAAATGGAAAAAATAAATGAATTTAAAAGTTTCAGGCGACTATTAAAAAGCTACAAGTCAAACAAAGAAGATACCAATTCCAAAGCAAGTCCAAAATCAATGCATATATAAAAAAATATATATATTCAATTCAGTATTAAAAAAAATTTATTGTTTGCTAGAAACATTAAATCGTAAAAAACCAGTAAGAACAAAAAAATGAATGAAAGTTTAAATATTCAATTTAATATTTAAAAAAAAGGTTTTGCATACGCTTTCATGAAGCAGCGAATAACTTGTGTCAAAAACTGATGCTTCAACTTCACATTGCATTTTGTAAAAATAAATATATATACATAAACATATATATAATATTCAATTTTCTTTTTCATGAAAAACCGTGGAAAATGCACTGCATCATAAACAAGTCCTAAATCAATGCAAATATAAAAAATAAATAAATATTCAATTCAGTATAAAAAAAATTCTTTGCTTGGAGGAAACATTCAATCGAAAAAAACAAGTCCATAAAAAAAATATATTATATATTCAATACAATATTAAAAAAAAAGATTTTGCAAACGGTTTTATGAAGAAGCGAATAACTTGAACCAAAAACTGATGCTTTAACTAAACAGTGCAGTATATAAAAAAAAATATGCGTATTTAAAAAATTCAATTCTAATATTTTTTTCGCTACAAATCTTTGTAAATTCAACAAGTCCAAAATCAATTCAAATATAAAAAGTAAATAAATATTCAATTCCGTTATAAAAATAATTTGTCTAGAAAACATATTCAATCGGAAAACAAACATAAAACAAGTCCATAACAAAATGCATTAAAGTTTATATATTCAATTCAAAATTAAAAAAAAAAAAAACAAAAAGATTTTGCAGACGATTTCATGTAGAAGGGAATAACTTGTGCCAATATTTGATGCTTCAACGGCATTGCTGCTCAGTTAGAAAAAAAATTCACAGCTGTTAGGTGCATTATTTATAGCTTGCATTTGAGACAATCGGCAAAAAAAGAAAAGGCAACATGAGACATGAGGCACTTTTAAATAGCTACAATAAAATCAATAGAATTTTCTCTCAGCTGTTTTTCTACTTTGGCATGAGCCAAAGGACCAAGGTTGACACAGCTGCCGATTTTATATGCATGCCAGCTATTGTTATGCTATTTGCCATATTTGGGCGCCAAATCTTTATGTGTGTGTCACGGGCTAATCGAATGTCCTGAATGCCCTGCCGTCTCGACGTTCGATCAGCTGCTGATGACAACAATACGCATTCGATGCCTTTGTTTTCACGCTCTTTGTGTCTTGCACAGCTGACTTTTATTCACATCATTTGGCACAGTTTTGTGATCGCAACAATTAAATATGCAGAGTCTCAAGTCAAACTATATCTAAGCATTGCTACACTTGGCATTATTTACTAGAGCACTCCAAATTTTCAATCAATAAAAAAAACATTTACAGCAGTTAAGAATAAAGATCAATCCATTGATGAGTATTGCACCTTTTAAGGATACAGCTGCTCGAAGGCGCGGATAAATCACGAGTTTCATTGATTAAAAAAATGCGCGCGCATAAACAGGATCTATAGGTACATGCATATAAAAATGCATTTGCAATGCGGCGGGGTAAACACAACGTCAGCAACAATATTAATCAAAAGCAAAAGGGACACATATGTAGGATATCAAACATAATCACAAAATCGGCAAGGATAACAATAACAAGGCAGCAGCGGGCGCTCACGCTCTGCCTCCCTCTCCCTCTCTCTCTCTTACCCTGTCCTAATGTGCACGTTTGAATGAATTTTGATATTTTGCTTTTGTATTGTTGTCGATTTTTTTTTTTTGGCAGAGTGAGGCAGCTGCCTGGCCAGAAGGATATAACCTAAAGCCAAAAACCGGATTTGGGAGAGTGAGCGTTGATCCTGTTAGCGCATACGCACGCTCCTCCTCTCTATCCTGCGATCAACCCCTAAACGATGGTGGGATCGTTCCACACTACTTAAGGCTGAGAGTTTTGTGGCATTGCGCATTCAGCAATACGTGCAGTACGAACGCGACGCTGGCAACGATCACACAAGGATCTGGAAGTAGTTTCGTTTCAAAGTGCGCTCTAGGAAAACCGGTTCGGGTCATTGCCTCATACAAAGCATAAAGCTATAAGGCGTTACCAAGTGTTGTGTTGTTTGTGTCTTTATCAGCTGTTTGCATCTTATTACGCAAAAACCAAAAATAAGTTCCTGTTTCGGTTGCGCAGGATACGTGTTATATGTGCTTGGTACGTTTTTCTCCTGGTATCCACTGTAGGCCTCTATGTTACTTGACCATAAGGCACGCGGTGAATGCCAAGAGCGAACGAAACTCTACACTTCAATAATGAGGAGTATCAATAATTATGGGTGAGTAAATAATAAGACATCATCCAGTATATACTGAAGATTCTTGAAAAACCAATTTTCAAGTTGTATAAAAAAAAATTTACAAAGTTAGAAAAAAAAAATAATAATAAAGTGCAACATGTTTCTTCTTCAACTTTTTTAATAAGCCAAAGTCCTTAAAAGTTTTACGTGCAAGCAACAAGAATGCATCAAACTAATCTCTTTGTAGAAGAGCTGGAGGGTTTAATCTTTCCATTAGGCAGTTCCGCGGCGTTAAGCTTATTAAAATATTTTTCTGCGGATGCCAAGAAGCAAGAGAGCGAAAAAATATATAATAAATATGCCAATAAGCTGTTAAAAGTGGTTGACGCGGTTCTCTCGACGGCAAAGCACAAGAAGTCGAGTCAGATTATAATTTCTTTGGCGGAAATTAATTTAACGTCAGCAACATGCAAAGCTCTTGCACAAATATGCATTAGCCAAGGCTTAGCACAACGAAGGACGACGACGTCGAACGACGAAGGATGCGCACAAGGCCAGCGGATGCGGAAATGTGCCACCTCATAAGGAAGTGCGCAAAAGTTTCCATACCAGAGAGCGGGGCGCACACACAAGACTTGACAATGGCAAATTTTCTCTGGTGCTTAGAGTAAAATTGAATTTGTACTTAAGTGCAATAAGCAAAATAGAGACTATTAAATTGCTCACAGGTAGAATTCATCCAAATCATTAAATCAACTGAATGCAACACCGTAAAGTTCAAAAATATATTGAAATAAAAAATGAAAACATAAGCTGAATCGGGCTTTTAGTTTGTTTCTATTCTAACAATGAAACAAAATCACAGATCTCCAAGTTAGAAAAAAAAATGCAATCAATATTTGTACTCAAGTGCAATAAAGAAATTTAAAATCGTTTTCAACTGCTCTAGCGTATTTAAAAAAAAAAAAAAAAAAAAAAAAAAAACAATCTGAAAATAGGATCCGGATTTTTAAGCTACATCGAATATTGTATATATTTGTATACATATTCATATATAATAATAATCATAACTAACGTGCTATCGGATGATGGGGTAATCAAGTCACAAAAATCTCGTGATACAGGTGGTTCTTTCGTCTTTAGCGAAGTCCTCACGCACTCGGAAACCTTTGCTCAGGAGGCCATGGCAGGAAAAATAAGTGTCCTGTGTGCCGAAGCAACTGCACTCAGCCTAAACTCAACAAGTGCCCTGGCTGATGGTGATACCAGTGGCAGTAGTATCACCACTGGCTATGGTGCTGTGTTGAGTGGAGTTTCAGGGTGCAATTCTCAGTTGAAAACACAACCCACGCACAGTATGGACGGTGCCAAGCCACCACAACTGTGCTTTAACGCTAATCAAAACGGCCAAACTGGGCCAATTGACGTCGATGCTCTCCTTACCCAGCTTGGATCACTTACTCCGCCCATAACGGAGTATAAGCAGGATTTCAACAGTCAATAGATTAGCAACATTCACTGGCAACACCGTTCAAATAAACATTGTATATTGCAATAAAAAAAAATAAGTTAGTTTGGAAATTTTATTCTAACAAAGGAACAATATGTCAGATCTTCAAGTTAGGAAAACAAAAGAATATTCATAATATAAATAAAGTATGTTTGGATTTGAAAAAAAAAATTTAATAATGCAAAAAAAATATTTTATTCTTCAAAGTTTTATTGCCAAGAGACTCAAGCTCACAAGCAATGCAAAAGTAATGTGCACAAAAATGTTGGGATTTAATGCTTGCCTTGTATGTAAAAATCCATTTGCAATTTGTTCACTATTCTGTTGCGAGTTTCATTTAGGTCTTTCGAGTTTTTCGCAGAAAGAACAAAAGCGCTTTGGGGGCTTGCGTTAGTCGGTTTTGGCATTCAAATTTCGTTTTTGGCAAACCTACACACACACAAATATTATCCTGCTGCCATTACGCGTATGCATACAATGTTCATTTCATAGGATGCGCCTTGAGGTCCAATATTTTGGAATGACTCATTTTGGGTTGGCAATATCATCAATGGAGAAAACTTAATAACTGTGCTCACACAACTGTAGATGACTGGCGAAAAATGCTTGTGTGTATGGCGATGTGATGTGATGTGATGTGGCATGCTACATGCATGCATGAATGCGTAGCAGGCATTTGCCCGAACAATGTTTGCCTTTTTCTTATGCAAATTCGTTCTCTGCCTGCGGTTGCCACACATCCTTTGCATATCAATGTGTGTGTGTGCGAGTGTGCGGTTGCTTTTAGCCATGGCAGGCAACATTTTGATTGGCATTTGCATAAGCAGTTCAATGCAATTGCGTGCGGTTTCAACATACTTTTCCACGAACGATTTTCCAAAGCATATGGGCGGCAAGCTGTGTTTGCCAAGCACACATCTATATATGACTATATTTCTCGATTTATACAGCTATTGGCCGTTTGTGCGAGGTCATTCGATTTGCTCATGCATGAAAATGTTCGCATTGCACACTCATAAGAGCGGAAATTGAAAATGTATAAATCTTATACAAACACAAACACACGAGCAAAACTCATACTTCGCATAGGATATTGCATTTTAAGCCGCCGCCGCCGTCGTCGTCGTCTCTGCCAGTTGCAGGACATATCGAGTGCAGTTTAGCGTTTGAAAGAAATCCATTAATATTTTCTTTGAATTATCTACGCCTGACAGCATTTCATTTCGAACAAGTTAAATATTTACTCAAAGCAAAATTAGTTGAAAACAAATAAAATACAGTACAGCATATAGCTCTGACAAAAAATCAATAGTTAAAAAAAAAATGGCTTAAGCTTTAGTTAACAGCCAAACAACACGACTTAGCAGGTTTTATACCACTTCAGGACTAGAACCAGTTGAGAATAATTAGCCTTTTAGTAACAAATCATTAAAATAGTTTTTATAAAAATTTGACTTAAGTACCTCGAAGCATATTAAAAGCCACTCAAGTCGGCTTAGCAGGCTTCACACCATTCTGGCGGCACAAGAACCAGTTATAAGAATTTTAGTATCAAAAAAACTTAGTTAATTGTTTTTATAAAGACTTGGCTCAAGTACCTCGCAATATAAAAATACACCAAATGACTGAATCCAGTAGTAATAAAATATTTAAATACAAAAAAAAAGTCAGTAAAAAAAATGTTTGATAAAACTTGGCTTGGGTAACTCACGACAAGTTAACAGCCAAAAATGACGCTTTAGCAGGCTTGATACCGCTCGGGCTAAGTTAAAACCACTTGAGAATTATAAGGAAATTAGCAGCAAATTTATATTTGCTTCCACAGGAAGGAGCTACGGATAGCGATAGCAACTCCTTAACACAGTAATAGTTAAAAAAAAAAAAAATACTTGGCTCAAGTACCTCGCGGTATATTTGTAAGCAAAGAAATACAATTCAGACGACTTTGACGAACAACCGTCACCACCAAACGATTGAAACCAGTAGTAATAAAATATTAAAATACAAAAAAAAAAACGTCAGTAAAAAAATGTTTGATAAAACTTGGCTTAGGGAACTCTCGACAAGTTAACAGCCAAAAATGACGCTTTAGCAGGCTTGATACCGCTCGGGCTAAGTTAAAACCACTTGAGAATTATAAGGAAATTAGCAGCAAATTTATATTTGCATCCACAGGAAGGAGCTACAGATAGCGATAGCAACTCCTTAACATACTAATAGTTAAAAAAAAAAATACTTGGCTCAAGTACCTCGCGGTATATTTGTAAGCAAAGAAATACAATTCAGACGACTTTGACGAACAACCGTCACCACCAAACGATTGAAACCAGTAGTAATAAAATATTAAAATACAAAAAAAAAAACGTCAGTAAAAAAATGTTTGATAAAACTTGGCTTAGGGAACTCTCGGCATAGTAAGAAGCAAATTCACTTGATTTAGTTAGCCTCATGCCATTCTGGCCGATCTAGAACTAGTTGACAATTTTAAGAGCGTTAGTAGAATATTGTATGGGACTCCTTTTTTTACAGTAAAAAAAATTTAAAAAACAATCATTTTGAAAAAATAATCAAAAAAAAATTTGAAAACAAAAAATATGAAAAAATAAAAAAAATAGTTTTTAGAAAAACTGGGCTTATGCACCTCGCGGTACAGTTAGAAGCAATTAAACACAATTTAGCAGGCTTGATACCACTCTGACAGAGCTAGAACCGGTTGAGAATTATAAGAGCTCTAGTAGCAAATTAAATACGATTTCTTACAACTCTCTCTATCGTCTAACAATTAGCATTTCAATTACAAAATAAATTGTTTTTGCCAGTTTCAACATTGGCAAAAAACAAAAGAGCATATTTTTGCTCAATTGAACATTGCAAATCGCAATAAAACATTAGTGCGTGAGCAATCTTTTTAAGTGCCACGAGGATGATTTTCCAAGGATCCAGGGACTCTTTTGCCAAGTAAGCGAAAAATACTTAGATGGTATTAAGCGCGCAAACACGAGCATAAATCCCCAAAGTGTGTGTGATGAGAAACATTTCATTGGGCTTTGGTTTATTTTTCTCTTTTCTTTTTAGCATCTTCTGCTTGGGCTATAATAAATCTATGCATGCAATGAAATGTAACACGAGATATTGAATTCAATGTTGTATGCACTTCCAAAGTATAGGAGGGCGAGGCACGGGCCATGGGCCATGGGCCAACAATGTTGCCTGCTCGGGGTTAGGCCGCCGCCGCCGCCGCTGCCGCTGCCACTGTTTGGTGTGTGATAAAGAAAAGTGGCAGAAAATGCGGAAGAATAATGCGACAGCACGAACAACAGATGGAATGGCAGCTGGGTGGTTTGCTTTATATGCCAGGGGGATGCTGCTGCATTACAATGAGAAAAAGTATATATATGTACGTATGTAGGCTGATTGTGAGGGGAGGGTGGGCAGGCAACACAATGGGACAGACGTACACTAGATTTGAGACAATGCAACAACAAACGCCCGCAGCATGGAACAAGAACAATTGCAATGCGGCAAACTAATAGTTTTAAGTTTAGTTAAATAAATCAAAAGGCCCAAAACTAAGCTAAAGCCAAAAAAGTAATCAACAAAAACAGCTTCTTACGCAAAGGTTAATAGCAATAATATTCAGAAATGTATGAAGATTTATTGCAGAATTCAATTATTATACAGATTATCATGGTGATAAACTAAATTTCAAACTAAATTTCAAACTGTTGAAAGCATTTCCATAAAGTTCATAAAAAAAATTTCTTTACAGGACGTGAAAAAAAAATGGTTTAGGTAGTTTAACAAATTGAAAGCGTATCGTCACCTGCTTTACTCTTCTTTTCTCTTTGTTCTCATCACTGTACAATGCTTGTGCAATTTTCCATTAAGGGAATTAGTTGCCGTGAAGAACAACAAGACGACAGAAAGTACTAAGTAAGACTCTAAGTAAGTATACGCGTGGGGGTCCACATGGAGGCAAACATGTGCTGATTTATAGAAGGTGACAGATGTGGACACCAAACTGTGATGATAACAAGCACAAAATTCTATCAAATGTTGGGCTTGCAAGAGATTTTTCCCGTCGCAACATTGCACTAACCCTGCTTCTGCCTCTGCCCCATGCCCCTTGCAACATCGTCTGTCTGTTGTAACAGCTGCAACTGATGTGCATGAAAAGTGGTTTTTCGCAGCGTACTAGAAATGCAAAAAAAGACACAGCACAGCCTCTCTTTTTCTCTTAAAATAAAAAAAGGAAGAATAAAAAAAGGGGGAAAAAAAAATAATATATATATGCACATATACTTATATGAGAAAAAGGGCAAGGAAAATTCGTCGCTGCGCTATAAATTAAAGTGTTGTCAGCGTCTCCATACACACACAGCTGTAAGAACTGTGTAACAGAATTTGTGCACAAGTTTACACCATATATTTATTATATAGCATATATTATATAGACTTTAACAACGTTACGCTCGCAAGGATAAACGATAATTTAAAGTGAGTTAACGAAACGTTGAATTCTTTTCGTTTAAATTTACTTTTTCAACTTCAAACTTTTAAACATGCTATACATTTTTCAAAAAAGTTTCGTTAATGCTTTTATTGTTCCAGAATTCCTGATTTGTAAAAAAATAAAAAAAAAAAAAAACATTAGGGCAAATTTAACAATTTCAATTAGATAAACTGCCCTTTGCTCAGAAAACACTGCTAAAAATCTTTTAATTGAATAAAGGGGTTAGCTTAGATATAAATTTTTATTAAAAAAAAACAAACAAAAAATAATAAAAAAAAAAAACATCAACTCTGCATTCAATAAACTCAACACTGCTTTAAATGTTTGCAGTATTTTCAATTAAAGTTAAAACACGCCACATAACAAAGGCGCGCAACAAAGAAAATGGCAAACGAATTGGCTCAATTAAATTTTCGGCGCAAGCTTAATGAGCCCGAAAGCGCATTACAAACGAATCTCTCTTATATAGAGCCTGTAATAATGGCAAAAATTTAAAACGCGACGAAACGAAAGAAAATGAGAGAAAGCGTTGCCCCCTGTGCAAAAATTGCAAACGGTGCAGTTTTTTTTCCATGTTTTATGTTTGGGAACTCGATACGGATACTGGGCAGCCATGTTGATTTCATTTCATATGGCAAAGAGATTAAACAGCGTCCTCGTTATCTTTTTTTTATATGTGTGTCTCTAATAGAGACTCTTTATTTGACGCTCGACGTCATTGCATACATACAACTCATACAAATCCGTGAACAACAACTTATTAATTACGGCATTCAAAAACTATTAATATAACATAAAGTATTTTAAAAAAAAAAAAAATATGAAAAATATTTCATAAAAAAAAAAAACGAACTTGGCTTTGAAACCCTTACAGAATAGTCAAAAGCATATAAATCAGTTTGACAGGCCCCATACCACTCTGACAAAGCTAGAACCAGTTGTGAATTTTAAAGACAAACTTTAAATTATGTATTACCACAAGGGCCCGGTACACAACACCCTTTTATGCATGCAGCTTGTGTCTCTGCACATATAATATAGGTTTTGCCTTTTGCCCAGGCATCGAAAAAAATTATTTCGCGGGATGGCGATGGGCAGAGCAAGCACCGTCTAGCGACTTGGAAAACTTCGAAATCCGTGAAAAAATATATTATTCAAAATATTTTATAAAAAAAAAAAAAAAATTTGATGAAACAAAAGAACGTAGCTTTAAATACCTTCCGGCATAGTCAAAGGCAAAAAAAAATAAATTTTAAAAAACACCAAAGAAATAAACAACAAAAAATAGTTTTTAAAAAAACTTGACTTATAATTGCCTCACGGCAATGTTGAAGTAACTGAAGCAAGTTTAGCAAGGCTCATACCACTCTGCCAAGGCTAGAACCAGTTGTGAATTTTAAGGTCTAACTTGAAAAAATGTATATTGTTGTGTTATATAAATCCGTGAACAACTTTATACAAAAAAAATATTTTAGGAAATACCTTCCGGCATACACAAAAGCAAAACAAAAAATAAAATTAGTTTTAAAAAAAACTTGACTTATAATTGCCTCACGGCAATATTGAAGTAACTGAAGCAAGTTTTGCAAGGCTCATACCACTCTGCCAAGGCTAGAACCAGTTGTGAATTTTAAGGTCAAACTTGAAAAAATTTATATCCATACGGTTCCGAAAGCGCTCAACACCATTTAATGCATGGAGCCTCTTAGCAGGCGTGCTAAAAGCTGCCTGCTACAAAACTGCTCAAAAATATTATTATCGAGATATTAAATCCAAGACCATTAACAATGCCCTTTTCGGACTTTTGCAGATTAACAGAATGACAAAAGCTGCTAGGACCTCATCAATAATAGAGCAGGAACACGTAGTAAGTACGCCACAAAACGTAAACGTGCTGCAAGGGGGTTGGCCTAGATCTGGATAGACCTGATATACGTAGATAGATAGATGGATGGAAGTTGTACGCTTGGGAAAACGTGCACTGAACTGTAGGCATCGTGGCAAGTCAGCAGTTGGCCAAGTTTTATTCGTTGCCATTGTTGTTTTTGTTGCTGTTGCTGTTGCTTAACGACAAATCGAAAATAACAACAACAGGCCAACGGGCAAACATCAAATATGGCGACGGCACTCAACAGAGTCACACACACAAGAGCATATAGTCACACTCCAGGGAGAGCTAACACAGGGTTCCTCTGACTTGACTCCTCTGCTTCGTAAAGAGTCCAAAAAAAAAACCAGCACTCAGTGTTTTGGTAGTAAAAGACCGGCAAAAAACCAGCAACCGGTAAAATCGAATGTTCACTTCATACACACACACACACACACACACACACACACACGGGCCCAGTGGGGACGCACACACACACTCTCTTGACTCCCACGCCACACACACACACACATACATGCATAATGTTTGAAATTTTGCACACATTTACAATAATTGTAAATGTGTTGAAAATCGTTTGCACAACTGTGAGCAACATGTACAGATGATTGTGTGCGAGTGTGTGTGTGTGTAGCCTCAATGCTTGCTCATTTGTTAAGGGGAAATGGCCTTTGTCTGTCTCAGTGTGTGTGTGTGTGTGCGAGCTTGTGCGTGGGTCCCGGCCATGAGCGCAGCCATGTTTTTTTCCATACCCGTCCACAGCTATAACGCGCATGCGCCATTGCATACACTGAGCGAATGCATATAGTGCAAAACACAAATTTATAAATATTAATTGAGAGTTAAGTAAGGTTTTAATCTAGGCGCAATTTTAAACAAGTTGTACATGGATCCTTTCAACAGGTTTTAATATATTTTTAAACAAATTATAAGAATACAAAAAAAAAAAAGATATTTATTTGATTGAGTTTGAAAGTGTAGTATTTAATGCTGTTGGTTAAATGCCAAGTGCTGCAGTTCCTTTATGCATTTGAAATGCCGTCATTACAGCTAACCGCATTAGTGATGCACTTGCCGCCGCCTCCCCAAACCCCCCCAAAACCCACATCACATATATACAGAGACAGGGGCAAAACAAAATGCAACCACTTGAGACTCGCTGTCAAGGCTCTCAAGGGAGTTTCTCAGTAAAGCTGCAGCTGCAACTCTGCTGCTGATGCTGTTGCTGGCCTTGTGGCTGCCACCTGGCAACGCATCTGAGCGACGAGCAGTGCCTGACAACCGCTTTTATAGTCGGGGCCAAACGGAAAAATATACAAAAACACGACAGTGGTCTGCGCACAACATGGGGCGTATGAGCAACGGACACGAACAGCTACGAATGTGTGCGTTTAACGTTCTCTCCCAGATATTGCTATGGCAACCTTGACTACCTGTGCTCATGCCCCGCAAGCTTAACCTCACATCGTGCAACATCTTCTTTTTTTGGTGCCCGTTGCGGCCATTTTTCGTCGTCGTCGTCGCCATCGTCGACTCCCTTTGTACAGTTTTGGGGCGCACAGACTTTTGGTTTTAATGGATCGATGACTCTTTACTTTGCTGCCAACACATTTTGGCACTCTTTCCCGCATATTTGCAGAAAAAACTTTTTCGTGTGGCAAGGAAAAGTTTGCGCCTCTGCTGGCATGTGGCAGGCACACAAAAAAAAATTGTTTTCTGATATATATATATGCGATGTGGCTTGCACATATATATAAAATTTGTGCATGTTGAGGTTGAGGTTGCGGCTCAGGTGAACTGAGCAAAGGTGAGGTGAGGTGACAAGCGTGTGCTGATTAGATTTTCGATTTGCCAAGCTAAGGCTTTTTATACGCATTTATAGGTTAGCTGGTTATTCTTTTGCTTATTCTGTTCTTGTAGCTCGCATCTCTCTTGCTCTGGCTTTAAGTGCTGACACGTTGATAGAGAATAAGTTAAGACAGTTCAAGCCGAAAATTCAATTATGCTTTGAGAGAGACGAAGCTAATGTTACTTTGTGGCTCGATTATTATCATAATATTGCGTCAGAGAGCTCAGAGACTTTAAATCGATTTAAGACTGGCACAAGCAAAACGTTTATTACAACACAAAGGAATTGAAATCAAATGCATACACAATTTGCTTGTCGAGTTCAAATGCAAATAAAAATATTCTCTCTTCAATGGAAATTGATTTATTTAGGTACGCTTGCCGTGGCGCTAGCCAACTGCACAACAACAATCAGAGAAAAATACCATAGAAAAAGCATTTGTAGCTGCGTTGCCTAGTTACGCTTATACTCTTCAATAAAACTTGTTCCGTATGTTCATGATGATCTGTAGCGAGCATTCACAAAACATGTACGTTGTATAGTCAAATTAACAGTGTCCAGCATTATTACTTAATTAAAAAAAAATTTGATGAAATACTAATAAAAAAAAATTCACTGGTAGAACAGTTGTTCACCTTTGCATAACAATCTTTTCATAAAAAAAAAAACTTCTCAAACGTTACTTTATAAATAACATTATACTTGGATATACCATAGTGAAAATGGTTGGCAATGAGTTTACTGAAAAGCCTTTTAGCCTCTGTTAAAATTAAAAAAAACCACTATTTCTGTACTCAAATTATGATTTGTAGCGAGCGAAACGTTAATCTCAGTTTTCACAAGTCATGTTTTATATATAACATGTATATGCAAAAAATTAAAGCTTATAAAAAAAACACTGGTAAAAAAAAAGTTAAATTAGTTTTACAGATTCCAGCATTATTACGTAACAAAAAAAATTAATGAAACACTCATAAAAAAAACCAAAAAAATTCAATGGTAGATTTCTACTTTTAAGCAAACAGTTGTTCACCTTTGCATAACAATCTTTTCATAAAAAAAAACTTCTCAATCGTTACTTTATAAATAACATTATACTTGGATACACCATAGTGAAAATGGTTGGCGATGAATATACTGAAAAGCCTTTTTGGTTGGCAGCGTTGAATTGGATACCCTTAACTCAAATCTTCAGTTTTTTAGTCCTCGGAATCCTTCATTATTACTTAAAAATGAAAAAAAAAACTATTTAATCTCATTTTTATAAAAAAAAATTGTAAAAAAAAAGTTAAATTAGTTTTACAGATTCCAGCATTTTGACTAAAAAAAAAATCTTGATAAAATACTAATAAAAAAAATGCAATGGTAGATTTATACTTTTAAGTAAACTGTTGTTGACCTATCCATTCTTAAAAAAAACTTCTCAAGCGTTACTTTATATATAACATTATACTTGAATATATTTTAGTGGAAAACGTTGGAAATGACCAAAGTGAAATGCCTTTTTGGCTCTGTTGGTTGTTATCGTTGCCTTAGATAACCTTCTGTGAAGCTTCGAATTCATAAAGCATGTTCGTAGTATAAGCAAGTAGTACATCTTCAGAAAGATTAGGATGGCAAAAAAAAAGTTAAATTAGTTTTACGGATTCCAGCATTACTTAATGAAAAAATAAAAAATATTCCATCACGTATATTAATTTCAAATAAAATAAAAAAAATCACTGGCATCCAGGTAAACAGTTATTCACCTTAAAAGCAAATAATACATATTCAGTAAGATACAGTTGCAAAAAAAAAATGTTACTAAAAAATTCCATTACAAAATTTCATTTTTTAATTTAAAATAAAATAAAAGAAATCTCATCTTCAAAAAAACTTCTCTTTTACAGAGATTAGCATTTGTGCAAGAGCTTTAAGTACATTATGCTCGAATATCTAACCGAGCGAAACATCCATCACAGTATTCACAAAACATGTTCGTAGTAAAGGCAAATAAAGCATATACATACATATATATAAAAAAAAAATTGTAAAAAAAAGTTAAATTAGTTTTACAGATTCCAGCATTATCAACAGAAATCTGTTACTTCGAGCGAAACTTCCTATCTTTGTGTTATATCATGAATCTCACACTCAACACCGAAGCCGCACTGACCGGTCAGGAACCTGCAGTTCTTACCCGATATAATCCCAAATTAAAGACATCTCATTTACTTAAACATTTATCTGATGGAAAGATACTATCTGTCCCTAAAAGTTTGTCCACTGACAATCCCCCAGTCAAGCCAGAAGTTTGGTTCTTGGATAATCCTGAATCTAAACCTGCTGTTATACTCCCTACATGTGTGTCCGATTTCTCACAATTAGCGACTGTTGTCAAGTACACATTGACTTCTTATAAATTGCAGCTTAAGTATGCATTAGCCTACTTAAATATGTATTTAAGGACTGTCAAATCTGATCCATTGCCAGAAAATTGGGTATCTTACAATGTAAAGATAGGAGATCGTGCATCAGTTATAACTCCTTTGTCTTTACTTTCAGTCACAGAAGGAGACAATGTTGATTTGGCTGGAATCTCAACTTCGAATTTAGTGGAGAATGAACAACATGCTCTGGCTCTCTATATTCTGTCAATTTACAGAGTATTACGGACGCCTCACACAGCTCACCGAAAACTTGTAGTGACAAAAATAACTGACACTATGAAGGGATTCACTGGATCAACTGACCCTTTGCCGTATAACTTGGAAGGTGCACTGAATGCTTACAGCGGATGGTTAGAGCAACCCAACTATCTGAAGGTTGTGGCCGCATTTGACATGTTTATGTGTAAACACAAAGGTCACGATTTATCTAGTATGAGGATTGGAACTGTATCATCTAGATTCAGAGATTGTGCTGGTTTGACCTCTATAAATCATATTACTAATGTTTTATCATATGACGCTTGTGCACATATCGGATATTGGTGTATGACCAGAGTTATCGCAGATGATTTTATGAACTTATTTTCAGGTCAAGAAGAATTAGACAACCAAGAATCATATTTCCCATATCAGGTTGATTTGGCATTAACTGACAAATCTGCTTATTCGGCTTCTGTAAATCCGACTTTGTATTTCTTTGTTCATACCATAGGGTCACTTCTGGGAAGTCGCCGATCTATGAACGCTCCCTATTTCTCAGATAAATCAATTCAAGAGACAACCATCTTAGCCATATGGGTTGCATTGATCCACTCTGATACTAATACATATCAAAGATTGATAGGAGGCGTCGATGACCAACCCGATCGAAACGATGATGATGATGAAGAAGAGGAAGGAGATGATGATGACCGCAACCTTGACCGACCAACTGAGTTAAATCCCAGACTGTGGTTTGCTTATCTAGCAGACATGAATTTTAAGTTCACCAGATCTGATATCAAACATTTCCGTGTCTTGCAGGGCAACATGGGAACTGAGTTCAGAGAGAACACAGTTGGAGAATATATCTCCAAGTACCGTTTGGTAGATTCTACCAATAACAACCTTGAAGAATAATAAAAATATCGTAACATATGCATTCCAAGCCTTATTCAGATGACATGAATATCTTATTTTTGATTGATTTACATTTACATGAAAAAAAAAAGGAATTGAAATCAAATGCATACACAATTTGCTTGTCGAGTTCAAATGCAAATAAAAATATTCTCTCTTCAATGGAAATTGATTTATTTAGGTACGCTTGCTCTGGCGCTAGCCAACTGCACAACAACAATCAGAGAAAAATACCATAGAAAAACCATACCATATTTGCAGCTGCGTTGCCTAGTTACGCTTATACTCTTCAATAAAACTTGTTCCGTACTTCATGATGATCTGTAGCGAGCATTCACAAAACATGTACGTAGTATAGTCAAATTAACAGTGTCCAGCATTATTACTTAATAAAAAAAAAATTTGATGAAATACTAATAAAAAAAAATTCACTGGTAGAACAGTTGTTCACCTTTTCATAACAATCTTTTCATAAAAAAAAAAAACTTCTCAAACGTTACTTTATAAATAACATTATACTTGAATATATCTTAGTGAAAATGGTTGGCAATGAGTTTACTGAAAAGCCTTTTTGCCTCTGTTGGTTGGCAGCGTTGAATTGGATACCCTTGAATCGATCGAATCGAATTTTTTAGTTCAGACAGAATCCTCCATTATTACTTAAAAATGAAAAAAAAAACTATTTTTGTACTAAAATGATAATTTGTAGCGAGCGAAACGTTTTACAAAGCATGTTCAATATATAAAAAGTTAGTTTATAAAAAAAAAAATTGTAAAAAAAAGTTAAATTAGTTTTACAGATTCCAGCATTATTACTTAACAAAAAAATATGATGAAACACTAAAAAAATCACTGGTTGATTTCTACTTTTAAGCAAACTGTTGTACACTTTTACAAAACAATCTTTTCAAAAAAAAAAAAAAAAAAACGATACTTTATAAATAACATTATACTTGGATATACCATAGTGAAAATGGTTGGCAATGAGTTTACTGAAAAGCCTTTTAGCCTCTGTTAAAATTAAAAAAAACCACTATTTCTGTACTCAAATTATGATTTGTAGCGAGCGAAACGTTAATCTCAGTTTTCACAAGTCATGTTTTATATATAACATGTATATGCAAAAAATTAAAGCTTATAAAAAAAACACTGGTAAAAAAAAAGTTAAATTAGTTTTACAGATTCCAGCATTATTACGTAACAAAAAAAATTAATGAAACACTCATAAAAAAAACCAAAAAAATTCAATGGTAGATTTCTACTTTTAAGCAAACAGTTGTTCACCTTTGCATAACAATCTTTTCATAAAAAAAAACTTCTCAATCGTTACTTTATAAATAACATTATACTTGGATACACAATAGTGAAAATGGTTGGCGATGAAGATACTGAAATGCCTTTTTGGTTGGCAGCGTTGAATTGGATACCCTTAACTCAAATCTTCAGTTTTTTAGTCCTCGGAATCCTTCATTATTACTTAAAAATGAAAAAAAAAACTATTTAATCTCATTTTTATAAAAAAAAATTGTAAAAAAAAAGTTAAATTAGTTTTACAGATTCCAGCATTTTGACTAAAAAAAAAATCTTGATAAAATACTAATAAAAAAAATGCAATGGTAGATTTATACTTTTAAGTAAACTGTTGTTGACCTATCCATTCTTAAAAAAAAACTTCTCAAGCGTTACTTTATAGATAACATTATACTTTAAATTATTTTAGTGGAAAACGTTGGAAATGACCAAAGTGAAATGCCTTTTTGGCTCTGTTGATTGTTATCGTTGCCTTAGATAACATAACCTTCTGTGAAGCTTCGAATCCATAAAGCATGTTCGTAGTATAAGCAAGTAGTACATCTTCAGAAAGATTAGGATGGCAAAAAAAAAGTTAAATTAGTTTTACGGATTCCAGCATTACTTAATGAAAAAATAAAAAATATTCCATCACGTATATTAATTTCAAATAAAATAAAAAAAATCACTGGCATCCAGGTAAACAGTTATTCACCTTAAAAGCAAATAATACATATTCAGTAAGATACAGTTGCAAAAAAAAAATGTTACTAAAAAATTCCATTACAAAATTTCATTTTTTAATTTCAAATAAAATAAAAGAAATCTCATCTTCAAAAAAACTTCTCAAACAATCAATTTTTACAGAGATTAGCATTTGTGCAAGAGCTTTAAGTACATTATGCTCGGATATGTGAAATGACATTCTTTGGCACGCACTGAAACCAAAAAAGGTTCGAGTGCCACACACACACCCACATGCAGTCCATGCATGTATGGTAGACATAGAAAACTAAAAGCGCCAATTGACGACAAAATTTCAATTTGTCTAACGAGCCAAGAGAGCTGAGTGGCAGCGGTGGCAGGCAGGCAGGAAAAGTTTGGTGCATATGTAGAGAGAGATGCGGCTTTTGATTTTGTGCCCACATGAAAGCAGCTGGCATAGGCTACAATCAAAGCCATCAAATGCATAAAGGCGGCTTAGTGGCAACTTTGGCAACCACGCCCACACACAGAAACCACCCTATGTACTATGTGCACTAATGGAAAACAATTTTCAAGCGTTACATTTTGTGCGCTAATGAAGTGAGGCTGGGTCTAAAATGCAGCCCAGGCTCTTAACAATAACAACAGAACTTTTTTAAAGGCTTCCCGTTATTCATTTGTTGCATAAGGGCGGCATATAAATTGGCTTAATTCGCAGAAAATGGCAGAACAGCATCGAAAGCATTATAATCATCAACGTCATCAGGATGAACGTGATACGCCGCCAAGCAAGCCTCCTCTTCTCCCTCCTTGCAATAAAAAACAAATACTTTTCTGTTCAGTTTTTTTTTTTTGCAAATGAATAATCCACAATTGCAATTGTTGCTTTTGCTGGCAATGCAATAACGAATTTTCAATACGCTATATACAAAACAATGCAAAGGTTTAGGTAACGTGAAGAAATATCCACGAGAATTTGAAATGCCTGATAAATTTGTAAAGTATATAAAAAAAAATTATAAAATTTAATAACGAATTTTCAATACGCTATACAAATCAATGCATAGGTTCAGGTTAAGTTCAAACAGCAAATGAATACATAACTTTGTTGTAATGCCTGATAAATTTGAAAAGTATATAAAGAAAAAAAAGTAGAAGAATATTATTGTTTTGGTATTTATTTGTGCAGTCGACATGCTCAAGTGGAAAAAAGCATTGCGCATACGCCCGAGTGCACTTGGTAATAATATTTTGAGCTGCCTGCCACACAGATAGATAGACAGACAAATAGGTATCCGCCAGCAATGGAGGGACATCACAAAACACAGAACCGAAACGAAACGAACTGAACTGAATAGCAACTGTTGTCTAAAGTCAGAAATGCTACTCGTTCGCATTCTGTATGTATGTGTGTGTGTGTGTGTGTGCGTGTGTGTGGGTTGACGTAAATCACCAATGGCTAAACAACTGATAGGACGAGACTCTCTCACACACAAAGCTGCTGTCATGGCAACTGTAAGATAGAAGATATATGGATGCTTCTGTTGAGTGACTGCTGTGAGGGTCCGCCAGTGTTGCCAAGGTGTGGTCGAGACTTTGGCAGCAACAACAGCAGCATAGCAGCAATCAATAAATAAATACCAAATGCAAATCCACACTACACACACAATGTACAGTTGCGTGGGTGCGAGTGTGTGTGTGTACATTTCTATTAGGCTTAAGTCTTTGTAATCGATTAGAAGCTGCGAACAGCAACCAATTGTTAATGTATTTCATTTAATTAATCTCTGGCCAGTTTCTCTTTGTCTTTGTCTGCATAGCTTTTGGATTATTTGGCTTTGTTATCTGCCACCGGAGCTGCATTCAATGCATTTTCATTTACTTAAAATACCTTTGGCAAATGCAAAGCTAACTAACAAACATAAAATAGATATTTGCTTTAGTCTTTGTTAACAAATATTTGCCAATGAGTTGAGATTTGTGTTGTTAGCTTTGTTAATAATGTTATATAAACATCATCCATTCAGTTTCTTGTACAAAATGATGTTAATAAGAAAAATCATAATAATAGAAACGAACTACCAGCAGAAGCCAATATTCCTTTAATTTACTTTAAATGTTTTTCAAACTACAACAAAAAAAAAAAAGTTCATTATTGCGTACTTAGTTGCACTCAAAACAGTGACAGACTTTTATGCGGCACACAAATGTTGCAATCGAAATCAAAAATCATAAAATTAAATGCCGGAATATGTGAAGTGAACGCGAAAGGAAAATACAATTTCAAATTTATTTTTTACACTTTGTTAATAATGTTATATATACATCATCCATTCAGTTTCTTTTGCAGAATGATGTTAATAAGAAAATCACGGGAATCGGAGTGAAATATTCAAAGCGGTCGTCACCATTGAGCAAAAGGAAGGCAATACCCTTTTATATGTTTTAAATTTTTTTTAAAATACAATATACAAAAAAAAAGAACAAAAAAAAAATTCATTATTGCGTACATTGTTGCACTCAAAATCGTGGCAGACTTTTATGCGGCACACAAATGTTGCAATCGAAATCAGAAATCAAAAATCATAAAATTAAATGCCGGAATATGTAAAGTGAACGCGAAAAGGAAAATACAATTTCAAATTTTTATTACACTTTCCATTCTGCAGGGTCTGCAAGGCTGCGACGCGGCAGATGCCAAAAAAAAAAACGAAGCCAGAACCGAATATCATATCGTAAAATGGAAATGGAAATTGAAATTAAATGCAGAACATTATTTATGACGCTGCGCGCATATCAAATGGCTTTCAGGCAGGACACACACACAGGAACATCATGCAACATGCAACTTCACCCTTGTGCACCCTTTCTTTTTTTTGGAAATTGTTAAACGGGCGGCGGGCCTACCTTGTAGATATGCAGGATGATACGTGCAAGGATTTTGTGGAATTTATTTTGTTTCTCACTATTATTTGTATCTAATTTGCATATCGGGCCGCCGTCATCATCATCATCCTGCCGAGTGCGCCGTTGTCCTGACAACCGCGCTGGCAAATTTGTTGCCCATAGGACAACTCTACCCCATCCACACACACACACACAGAGAGCGTACTTTTGCGTTCTGTGCATCTGCATCGCTGCATCGCGTTGCCATCGTGACTTTTCCCACCATTTGCGCCCTTCTCTCTCTCTCCCGGGAGAGTTCTGTGTTCTCGGCGGCCTGCGCTTCATTCTGCAAGTTTATTCGGCAACTTGAAGTGCAAAGTTAAGTCAACTTGGCAGCAGCGGAGGCAAGCGAAGGCAAGCGGAGGCAGCGTCGGGAGTGCGCACAAAATGCCATTTCCATTTCCGTTTCCGGCAACTTTTTACAAAGAACAAAAGCTGCTAACGCACTCGACAAAAAAATATATTTTTGGTGTTCGCAATGCGAATGTTACAAAGCACAACTTTTACTCTTTTCAACTATCCGTTAAAAATTATAATATAATAATAAAAAAAATAATAAAAAAAATAAAAAAATATTCATTCAAGGTTTTAAATTGTTTGCTTTTAATGTGATTTGTTTAGTATTTTAAGTTTTAAAATTTTAAGTTTAGTTTAAGTGTTTTCATGTCAAATCTGATAGTGACTAGTGCATTAATCTAAAAGTGTTAAACTTGTAGCACTAGGAATATTTTAAATAAAATTAAATTAATTAAATTAAGGTTTGTTAACGTTACAAAATCCATGGACTTGTCAATATACCCTCTTCACGTAAGAGACAATCAAAATATTCTGGCAAAGTCAGACTCTCCTTATGGCCCCTCCACATGCATTAATTCCATACAAATAATGTTTGTGCTTGCTTGTGTAGAGCTCATTAGTAGCTGGCAACAACAGACGCCGGAAACAGTGCACACAGCCATATATATATATGTGTGTGTGTGTGCGTTGACTTTCTTGAATTAAGCGCACTTTAATCAAAGCCCCCGAACAGCAACGATGACTTCTTCCCACCGCACACCTGTTGTCTTTGACTTATGACTCACGAAAAAGTTGCCAAGCGACACAAATTAAATTACAACTTTTGTATGTGTGTGTGTGTGAGAGCTGGGTGTGTGTGGGTGTGTACGTATAGTATTCCTTTAGCTGCCACTCTCTTGTGGTTGACATTCATTTGTGCAAATTTATGTTAATTAGAATTGAATTTCGAAGCATGCAAAGTTCGCCATCTCATCCAGAGAGAGAAAAAAACTTTTTCGAACATTTCTTCTTTATCATCATCATCATGTTTTTGTTGTTGTTGTTGTCAGTAGTACTTCCTTGTTTGATTCAATTTATTTGAGGCTGTCAGTGCCAAGTAAAGCCCGCTCGTCTCTGGGCGGTTTGGCGAAGAAATGGTTTATGGAATTTATACCGAACGTCTAGTTTCGCAAGGGTTGTCATTCCTTTGTATCAAAATTAAGATACTCTATTGTATTATTAGCTCAAAAATTTCAAATACATTCGCAAAAAAATGAATTTTATATTAAAAACAAATTCTTGTCTCTAAAGTCTCGTTAGAACAATGTTGGTTCCTTGGTTCCCTCCCTTCCTTTTCTAATTTGTTGCATAATTTAAAATGCAAATGCAACATTTTCATTGAGATTTCCTTGCGCTACTTGCCACAAAGCATAATCACTGGAAACGACTGCTGCTCGCTGATGATTTTATTTCAAGCAAACCATTGAAAACGACGCAAAAGTAAAGATTTCCAGCATAATTTTCCATGAACGCTGGACCTGCAGCAGGAAATGACAGCTGTTAGCATTAGACTGCTTCTGACGTTTTTTAATTGTAAAAAAAATATGCAAAAACAAAATTTTTCATAAGACAAAATTTAAAAAAAAAAATCTACATGGAAAGAAGTTTTCAAAAATACCAATCTTGAGTAAAAAAAATAAAATGCAAACATAAAACATAGAAAAAAAAAATGCAATCATTTCAAAGCCAACAACTTTAAGACATAACAATCTTTAGTAAAAAAAAATCATAGATAAAACATATGCAAAAAAATAAAAATGCAAAACAAAAAAACTTGCATTTCAGAATTACCAATCTTAAGAAAAAACGTAAGCAAAAAAAAAAAATCTTCATTAAATAGTATTTATAAAAAAAAACATCAAAAAAATCTGCAATCGTGTCAAAGGATCAGAAAAAGAAATATTTCAGAAATACCAAACTTAAGTAAAAACATATGCAAAAAAAAAATAAAAATATAACATACATAAAAAAAAACCAAAAAAAATTCTGCAATCATGATTAACACTCGCATAGAATAGAAAATTGTGCACATAAGCGGACACAATCAAAATTCCATTTAGGAAAAACAGTGCTGAGAAACGCACAATTGATCATTAATATGAACACACACAAGGGCGAGGAGAATATAATCTCACCCTCAAAAACAGCACGTGACTTCCCTTCACCCACAAAAAAAATTTGCTGACATTCACAACGCACTATATGTGTGTGTGTGTGTGTGTGTGAAAGGAAGTCAGCGGTTAGTGACTGTAGGGTGGTTGATTTGCTAAATCCACTCTAATCATCAGCGTATCGATGAAGCAATTTGTCGCAGTTGTTTGACATTAAGGACGAGATTTAAAGACATTACGTACAAACAAATCCAGCGAGCATTAAAAAAAATATATAAAAATATTAAATCAAGAAACATAAAAAAAAAACAATAGGTATTTTTAAAGACAATGCATTTATCAAAATAATTGTATGATAGTCAACAAGCATGATAAATAACTGTGGCACACGCGCCCCAGGCACTGGCCGTTACACTAATCTCTAAGCGTGCGTCGTCTGTGTGTGTTGAAAGCATTAGAAGTAAGAACACATCATTAAAGGCAGACGCAGCAGCAGCAGTAGCCAGAAACCATGTAGAATGTTCATTTCATATCTCAACCCACAACACAATAGCATCTCGATGCATAATTCATCACAATCAGCAACAGGAATACACACACACACACAATGGTTACCTTGGCAACACACACAGCACAATCGTAATTGCAGTGCAGCAGCCAAAAATGTGCGTGAATCATAAAAGCAACTCTGATTGGGGCAAAGAGTGTAGATACGTGAGTAAATTGTGGATCCTGAACTGTTTTTATCGAGTTTTGTGTCTTATTGCTTAAAACTTGTCTACAGATTTTAAAAACACCCGGTTAAAAATCCAGCACGGAAATATACAAAACATACTTCAGATGTATGATATATTAATAATGACAAATGTATAAGAGTAAAAAAAAATTATAGAGAATAAAATCAAATTTCCTTAGAAAGGTCCAAAAAGTATATAAACATGAAATGCTGAATTTTTTAATTGTATATATAAAAAAAAAAAAAAAAAAATCGTAATTACCAACACGTCAAAGCCTTGATAATTCAGAAATATGTACCAAACTTCAATTTAAAAAAAAATATGCAAAAAAAATTCATATATAAAAAAAGGTCATGATTAAAAGGACTCTAATTTCTAATAGCTGTGCGCTTCACATTTTGCAGCAGGATTCGCGCTGGCAGCGATTAGCATTAAACTGCTTTATGCGTTTTTGAATTGTAAATAAATAAAAATAAAAAAAATCGCAATTTCCAACGTAAAATAGTAAATCGTTTAGAAATACCAAACTTTAGCTTAAAAAAAATATATGCAAAAAAAATTCATATATAAAAAAAGGTCTGCAATCATGATTAACAGGACTTGCATTTGCTTTAAATTCTCAATATGTAGCCGCAATATAATAAGAAAAAAAAAATCTATGCGCTTCACATGATTATACCCTTTTTGACAAAAATACTTTTACTAGGTATACATGCGAACAAAAAAAAAAACAGAAACAGCATAGGAAAAACAACCCCTTTTTGAATTGGGCAGTACGACGACGATCGATGTAAATGATGCTGAGGGGTGGCAAATTCGCACACACACACACACAAACACACTTTGCCATTCGGCAATGGCAGCATTTTAATTCGAATTGCTGTTGTTGTTGCCGTTGAGCGCATTCAGACTACAACTGCTGCTCCGACTGTTTTTGGGTTTCCATTTGATGCTGATAAATTGTAAGTGCGTCTCTTAAGGGTGGGAGAATTGAGTTTGGGTTCTCTGGGTGCTGGATAACCGTTTACAATACACACACACACAGGGGGGTGGTGTTGTTGGTTGTACCAGCAATGGCAACAACAACAACAATACTTAGATGTTGCATTCGTCGCATAATTTTAGTATTGCAATTACGATTTAAGGTAGACGTTGACAGTCATTAGATATAATCAGTTAAGACATTATGCTTAATGAAAATTTTCGGAAAAAATGCAATAAAAAAAATATTAACAACACTATTTCCCCAGCGTACAACCGACACATTCCTTTTGACACCATAACTATAAGATGCGTAAAAGTCGTCCTCCATGCCGCTCGCCAAATGAAACGAACGTCCATCGATAGATAAACAACATTATATTAAAAAAAAAAAAAAAAAAACTATTTTTTGCGACTTTTAGGGCACATGAGTCACAGCCAGAGATGCCAACCCTCCGTCTTTTTACGTAGATCTCCGTATTTTAAAGGAGATCTACTTGTCTACGTGTAAAGAGGCTAAAACTACGTACTTTTTAAAAAATTACAAAATTCCCTAAGAACTAACATCTATGGTTAATGTTACGTACGCGAAGTCATTTTGTGACGCTATGTAGGCATATATTACATGGTGTGTGCGTAGCTATCGATATGTATGCGGTATGCGATATATGTAAGCGATATGTACAACAATCGATATAGCAGCGCTAAATTGCAAATATATTGGCAGCGCTTACTTTGTAATTTGTGATTATTTGTGATTGAAAGTGAAAATGGACATCGAAAATTTAACAAGTGACAGCGAAGAAGATGTGGCAAAAGCAACTCCAACCAAAAAAAGGAAAGTTCACTACGATGTAAAGTACTCAGCAGCTTGGGAAAAAAAGTATTCGTCCTGGCTGACGAAAAGCAGTAAGGGTAATTGTTATTTTCATTGCAAATCTTGCAAAGCGGACCTCAAATGCTCCTCAGGCAAGAGGGACTTTGAAAAACATGAAAGTTCTCTTAAGCACAAGAAAAATTTGAGAAGTATGTATGGTATTGCAACTCACAGCCCAGCGAAACGCGATTTTACCAATTAAAAAAAAATATTAGGTTTTAAAAAATGTCACGGGCAATGACTATGACAATGACATGATCAATCCGTGAAAAATGTTTATGAAAAAAAGATTGGCTGTTAGATTGTTATTTATCCCGCATTTGACAATGACAAACCGCTAGATCTAACGGGGAAATAGCTAAATTGTCAGCACTGTATATAATATAAAAAAAAAAAATAAAAATAAACGACTTTTAGGGCACATAAGTCACAGCCCAATATTAGTTTTTAAAAAAAACTTGACTTATAATTGCCTCACGGCAATATTGAAGTAACTGAAGCAAGTTTTGCAAGGCTCATACCACTCTGCCAAGGCTAGAACCAGTTGTGAATTTTAAGGTCTAACTTGAAAAAATGTATATTGTTATGTTATATAAATCCGTGAACAACTTTATACAAAAAAAATATTATAGGAAAAAATGTTTATGAAAAAAAACTTGGCTGTAAATACCTTCCGGCATACACAAAAGCAAAACAAAAAATAAAATTAGTTTTTAAAAAAACTTGACTTATATTTGCCTCACGGCAAAATTGAAGTAACTAATGCAAGTTAGCAAGGCGCATACCACTCTGCCAAGGCAGGAACCAATTGGGAATTATAAGCTCAAGCTATGAAAAATTCTTTTACAGGTCCCCCTAAAAGCAAGCTATGATATTGATGTAAGAAAATGCTCTAGATTCTAGAACCTTCCAGAAGCTTCTAGAGCTTTTTAGAAGCTTCTAGTAGAAAGAAAATGATAGATAGTAAGCGCTGGAAAGAGTATACAAAGTTCGTTGCAATAGGGGAAAGTTTTTCATGCTTCTCTCGATTTTTTGTTTGTTTTTGGACTGGTATTGGTTTGAATGCTGCATCACGGAGTCTAAGGACAACCACTAAACGTCAACCACCAACGTCAACGGCAGAACCAGCGCGGCACACACACACACACACACACATAGGAATGAATGTATGTGTGTAATTGTGCTCCGTGATATTCTTTCACTGCCGAGATTAACACCAGGCAACGCAGACGACGACGCAGCGACGTCGGCAACGGCAACGGCAACGGCAACAGCAACGGCAACGACAACGTGCCACAAAATTATAATCGGGTCTGGCGTTTGCTGGCGTTGGCATCAGCAAAAGTAAAATCGGAAAATCGTTATTCCGCGTTGCCATATACACCACAGAATCGCGGTCTCGCTCTTCTTCTTCTTTTCGTTGTTGTTGTTTGTGTTGTTGTTTTGGCCGGCACCCGCAAAATACTCCTGACTCCAACTCACACTCACGCGCCGCGCATCGAATTCGAATCCTGCCACAGCAAAAGGCAACGGCAACGGCATCAGCCGCATTTTAATTTTGTGGTTCGTGCGTTTTTAATACATACATACATACATACATACGTACATAGATGTTGCCATCTCGCTCTGGTTGCGGCACTTGAATTGTGATTTGTGGTTGATTTAAATAAATAATCCTTAAAGTGTGCCGCACACACTACAAAGAATTAACAAACGGTCAGTGCAAAATGTTACTAAGCTATAAATAAATAAATATTTATAAGCTTCAACAACAATTATAAACATTTAAAAATTCAATGATAAATAAATATATTGAATATTTATATGTGCGCAAAGCGCCATCTGTGCAAAAACATTGTGAATATTTAGAAAAATTAATAAAACAAACAATATTTAACAACAATTCCTAATAATTAAACATTAAAGTTAATTACTAAAAGTTTTTAGCAACAATTTAGCTTAGAACAATGCGCTTGTGTTAAAGCGCCACCTGTGCATTGCTACGTGTAGCTGCTGGTTTCTCAAATTCGACGCTAGATGGCTTTGAGTTGTCAGTGTTGTGCGTTGACAACCCTGCCTAAACTGCTCTGGCGACTCTATCCTATATTTATACAAACTTTTTGCACTTTCAGGGCTAAAACAAGTTTTCGTAAACAAAAATGGATCCATCGAATTTGGCATTTGGTTTTCCCGGTTTGCCTGGCCATGGACACATGCCCATACCGCCCACAGCCAATATGCTGGGCGCACACGGACATCCCGCACCCACAGCCAGTCCGCCGCAAAGTGTGCCCGGACGCCGTACACCGCTTGGCTCCGTGGGTCTAGGCGGCTTTTATGCCCAGGGTCTGGGCATGTCCCAGCAGCAGCAAACGCCCACCGATGAGAATAAGCGGGGAGTGAGTGCAAGTGATAAGCCGCTGAGTCCAACGGCTGTGGCAATTGCAGCAATCAGCGGTGGCACCACCACAGCCGCAATGTCTAGCATTGGCCCTGGCCTGGGCGGTGGCCCCGGCGGCAGTGGCTCCAATGGCGGCAAGCAAAAGAATCGACAAGGCAAAACGGTGCGTCTGAACATCAATGCCCGAGAGCGTCGACGAATGCATGATTTGAACGATGCCTTAGATGAGCTGAGAAGGTAATAAGAACTAAAAATACTTCAATATTAATATTAATATCTAATTTTTGTTTTTTTTTATAGTGTTATACCCTATGCACATTCGCCCTCTGTGCGTAAACTCTCCAAGATTGCCACACTGCTGCTGGCCAAAAACTATATATTGATGCAACAGAATGCGCTGGAAGAGCTGCGCAGGTAACAACAACAAAGATCTATAAAGTTTTCGTTAATAATTCCAACTCTTCTTCAGACTTCTCGCCTATATACAGAGCACAACGGGCGCTGCGCCATTGGATTTGGGCGCATTTCCGGCTGCAGCCAAGTTGCAAGCTTTGTTGCAAGGACCACACCATGAGCCGCCCACAAGTGGCAGCAGTTAAAGCAATACGAATACAATTTTTACATTCAAGTCAATTTTGTGAACTTCTAGTCAAGCCCAAAAAGAGTTAAGAGAGGTTGAACGAATCTGTTAAGTGATATTTAGTTCATTTTTGTAAGCATTCCTTTTATGCATTTTTACATAACAAACTACTTATAGTGTGTGTATAGTTTATAAGATTATAATCAGTAAAAGAGAAATAAACCAAAAAAAAAGTTAGAAATGCAAGATTTTATAATCATCTTGTTTTGTTTAGGTATAATAAACATTTAATATTTAGACATGTGATTTTTCCATTTTTTTTAAGTACAAAACAAGTCTAGAAAATCACAATATATATATATACAGAAATAAACAAAAAAGTTAGAAATGCAAGAAGCAATATAGTTGGAATTTGATAATCATCTAGTTTTGTTTAATATTTAGACATGTGATTTTTCAGTTTTTTTTAGGTACAAAACAAGTCTAGAAAATCACAATATATATATACAGAAATAAACAAAAAAGTAAGAGCTGCAAGAAGCAATATAGTTGGGATTTGATAATCATTTTGTTTTGTTTAATATTTAGACATGTGATTTTTGCATTTTTTTAAGTACAAAACAAGTCTAGAAAATCACAATATATATATATACAGAAATAAACAAAAAAAAAGTTAGAAATGCAAGAAGCAATATAGTTGGGATTTGATAATCATTTTGTTTTGTTTAATATTTAGACATGTGATTTTTCCTTTTTTTTTAAGTACAAAAACAAGTCTAGAAAGTCACATTATATATAGGAAAAACACTGATTAAGAAAGTAAAAGCTAATACTTAAAACGCGAAATAAATAACACAAAAAAACAAATCGGACGGCAATAATATTAGTTAGTTAGGAAGCATTTTCGATCATCACTCCGGTATGCCCGAGGACAGCACCTTGTGTGAACTGGTGCGAAAGATGCGTTGTGCTGCAGGCAGTTCACCAATCAGATATTGACGCATCATCTCGACAGCATGTCGCGAATGTCCGGTGCCATGGAAGGCAATGGTGGCATCGCGTCCGGCATGATCAATGATGATGTCATCGCCGCCCGGATGTTCGCGCAGAAAGTGTGTAACATCATAGACCCGGTCATAGATGACAATCCAGCAATCGTCGTAGCTGTCATGATGTGCCACCTCCTCGAGTGTTATTTCCGGCACCAGCTTGACGACATCCAGCTTCGATTTGTTGTTCTTGTCGATGGTGGGCATTATGATAAGATCGGCCGGATGTGTTTTACTCGCAGTCAAAGGTCCTAAACGCAATGACTGCAGTAGATTTGTTAATGTTGATGCCATCCTATATATAGTTTTTTGGTTTCACTTTTTTTAAATTGTATTTTATGTTTCGTTATCGCAAGTCACGAGAGTGTGTATCAACTGAAGCGTCAACTACTAGTCTCAGTCTCTGTTTGGTTTTGCTTAAGCTTAAATTACTTTTTTGCTTTTGTTTTAAGTCCGGTCTTAGTTGCGGCTCGTGCAGCTACTGGGAATCGAGTGTCAGTCGTGCCGGCGACTGTAATCGCTTTATAAGTGACGACACGTGAAGCTTGCGCGCTCGCAACAAACAGCGCTGATAAGGCTTCTTCCAGCAATGATCAGACAAATTTGTAATATACATGGCAACAATCTCTCTCTCTCTCCCTCTCACTTCAACGAATCGTGAGAGCTGATGCAACTATCTGCTTCATTTAACAACGAACAATAGATTGCTATTAAATACCCTGTAATGAAAAAAATGACAAGTTAAATGAAAAATGTAGCAGGGTATTTTAATTTTTAATATTTTAAACTTTTTCATTTCATTTCAGTTTGCTTTCTGATTTAAATTTAAATTTTGTTCATTAATCTTAAACTTTTTTGTAGCTTAAGCTCTATTTTTTTATTTCATTTAATTTTAATTTCATGTCGACTAATATAAGTTGACAATAAACAAATAAATAAACAAATAAAAAATCAAAGAAAAGCCGAATTAAATGAAAAATTTAGCGGGGTATCCTTATAGTCGTAAATACTTGCCCGTACATTAAACTTTTCCTCCATTCCATGCCACAAGCAGTGCGTTTCTCATAATGAATTGTAAGTTACGCTTAAAATATATACAAGGTTTGCCTTCGACTCTTATCGGTTAATGCAATTGATTAATTGCATGCTGTAAATGATGCAAAGGCCAATTTTAAATACATAATAATAATAAAAACATGCACAATGCACTTTTAAAATGATTAATGTTTGATGTGCTGTCCCCGCATACAAGATTAATGTTGCCTGAAAAGTGAAAAGTAAATTGCCCAAAAATTTGAACTCTTACAGTGATAACAAGATCAAATTTTTAGCTGATTATGAACCGGTTTTAGCCGAATTTTTTGGTAAAA